>WOXC01008724.1:0-1469576 GCA_011680675.1 Gymnobelideus leadbeateri | reverse complement strand
GTCATCCAAACTCCTAGGCCGGCGCTCTTACTCACTGCGCCACCTAGCCGCCCCTTTAGGGCAATTGGGGTTAAGTAACTTGCCCAAGGTTACATGGCTAGGTTTTTGTTTGTGCGGATTAAGTGTCAGAGGCCGGCTCCGAACTCAGGGCCTTCTGATTCCAGGGCCGGCGCTCTATTCACTGCGCCACCTAGCCGCCCCTTTCCATTTTTTAAAAAGAACAATACTTCATTTTCCTTGCTGACCTGGAGAGTGGCAAAGTATTCTTCAACCTTGTTGTAATGTTAATGGAATATGAAGATCTTCCCCATCCATTAATAGGCCTATGTGACCACATGTGTTCAATCACAGATGTCTTGGGGCTTTGAACTCTGGCCCAGCTGTGATACATCCTGAGTCACATAGAGTCCATTGGGGGAGGAACTTGCCTAAGAAGGAGTTTGCTTAGGGGAGGCTTGCTTGTAGGAAGACTTTCACACCTTTTGGTAGGAGGGTGGTGATGCCTTCTGGCTCTGAGCCTATTAACCAAAAGCATATATATATATATATTCTGAGGTGAGCTTTTGCTTTGGGAGTTTGCTTATGAGAAAGACATTTTGATTTCCTGGACAGGACTCTGAGTAGTTTATTAAGACCCCTCCCTCCCCCACCACTACTCCTGGTCCAGTGGTGTATGTGAGTAGTTGTATTACTTTGTTCAGACAGTGGGAGCCCTGTCTGTTGAATCTCTATGCTAATTTCTCTGCTTGTATTTTCTACTTATCTGTAACTGAAGTAAGATTGTTGAACCCTTTAAAAGTTGTCTGTCTTTTAGCAAAGCAGATCAAAGAACCTGTGCTAGCAAGGTATCCTGGGTGTGCTAAGGTGCTTGCTAATACACTTGTTTAAAAGGACCTTCTTTTAAAGTATAGATTATAATTATTTGGCTGTGGCAGAAATAGAAATATTTTACACTCTATTTAGATCACTGCAAACTCCTCCCTGTTGTCCATATTTTCTGCAATCATAGGTTACTTATAGTTCTTGTCTGGTAATTTCCCTGAAGAGCTTTCCTCATTTACCTTCTACACTTCCCTTTACTTATTGTAACAACTATTTTCTCTCTTTCCTTCTTTTTCTTTTTATCCTAAGTCCTTCTCATCCTTCAGCCTGAGTCCTTTTTCTCCTCAAGTCCTCCCAAATTTCCCCTCCCCAAGAGCAATATCTGGTCTCCCTGTAATTCCTTCCCACGAGATGTTGCCATGGTGAGATCAGACTGGGGTGGTGGAGAGTCTGCATAGAGGTTTTCATGCATTTTATCCAGAGTTCCCCAGGTTCCTGGGGGCTTTTGGCCTTGGGGGAACTGTCTTCCAAGAGAGAAGTCATGTGACTGAGATAAAGAGAACCACAGTGCTGTGAGAGAAGTGAAGGAAGACCGTGGTGGCCCCCTTATTCAAAACCACTGCAACAGAAGGCAGAGAAAATAGATGGCACTGAGACCAAGTAAGAGGGTGGGCTGTTCATTCAAGTTGGGAAGAGACCTGATCGGATGGGTCAGTGACAGTGGACTAGAAGACTGTCCAGGAAACAGCAGTTGTGGTTGATGGTGAAATGCCCAGGCTAGTCCACATCCCCTTTGCTTCACTCATCTTTCCTGGAGAGCTGGCTAAGGAAAATCCCAGCTCCTCTTCATCCATGTCACTGCTTGTTTCCTGTTTCCCTTGTGATGAGTAGGAGGAGGCAGGGGAGAACAGGGATTTTAACACACACATCCCAAGCCCCAGATGCAGCCATCACAGCCTACTATGTTCCTTTATAGGCTTGTTTGTGTTTCCTTGTTACTTGATGCACTACTAAAGAATATAACCATTTAGGATTATTTTAGTCCAAGTCAATAGGTACACAGATCAAGATTGGGAAAAAAATAGCCAACCCAAATGGGTGAAGAGATTGTCCTTAACTCAGCTTGAAGTGAACCAATTGGAGACTTTTTTCAATTTCTAGTGATCTCTGAGAGATCTTCTTTTGAATCCAGAGAGATCCTTAATGAGGGAATGAGCACATGGCAATGGGGGGGAGAAGTCAGTGTGTTTGTTCAGATAATTGCCCCAGTGAAGGTAGCACACAGCCAAAGCCCCACCTGGCTGTATTTAAAATGACAAAACCCCCTAAATCTCCATCTACTCAAAGTTGTTTTAGAAGCCGATTTCTAGTTAGGATATAGTTCTATTAAGTTTAGAAGACGTAAGTGAAGTGGAGATTTGTCTATAAATGAATGTTTTCTGGGTGTTTCTGAGAACACAGTCAATATCTCTTGTGGAATAAGCCTACACCTGGATTTCAAAGCCTTTTAGATACTGCTTGGGTGGGAACTACATCTAAGTTGAATATGTTTATTCTAACTGTGTGAAGTCAGTTTATTTTCTGTTTAATTTGCTATTCAATCTGCCAGTTCAAGTGCTTTTGCAACCTTAAGAAATCTCTGTGGCTGATATAATGTAGCAATGAAGTCTGTTGCTAAGGGAAACCAGCAAAGAAGTTAGCATGTCATTATACATAGAGTACAATTAAACAGACTCTATGTAGGAGAAAGCCTATAGAAGGAGAAATATTCAAATAAGTCCTTCCAAAAAGAGAAAAAGGAGAAAAATACTTCCTGATTGGTAGGAGGTTAACACTGAATTGATGCTTGAGATAGAGGTGATGTGGGGATATGTGGTCTAATTTTCTTTTCCTGCCTTGTTAACAGTTTATGCCTTCTGGTGTCTGAGAAGATCAGACATTTGGAAGGTGAGCAAAGATAGAAGAAAAGGATGCTGATGAGGGGTGAAATTTGGCTGCTTCTAATAGAAGCCTATGTCTTAATTATAACCATCTCCTGGAGTAGGCAGAGACATATGAAAGCCAGCAGCTAAGAGAATCACAGCATCTCAGAGTTGGAAAGGAGCTCAGAGGTCATCTAGTTGCAGCATATTTCTTACTTTAGGTCTGGGTTCAAAGTATTGTTTGATTTATTGTCTATTCAAAAACTCAACTTGAGCCCCCATCAATACATCTCTTTGCTGCACCATACCAAACAATACATAAAGCAAAAGCAAGACATTTAGTTAAAACAGAATAAAGGTAAATCACAAGGACTTGAATTAGGTATTGACTATTCTTTGTATGTGTGCATCAATGGCTGCCATCTTTTATACCTTGAGAGTTCTGGTCAACTCTTCCTATTTAATTCCTCTGTATTCTCAACATTGCAGGAGAGCGGCACAGTCATAGAAAATTCCCTATACTGGGGTTAAAATGTAGAGTCCCAAGCCCCTCTACATAGTCAACTTTCCCTTCAATCTCAGGTCAGTGGGCTAGAGACTTGTCCATCTAGAATACCAGAGATCAAGCCCAAATGGGTAGGTGTAGACGCACTCGTTCCCATCTCCACTGCCATCTGTGTCTCTCCTACCCAGGTCCCTTGCTGCTCATGCCAGATTCCCATATGAAACTCTTAGCACATTTTAAACCTCTTCTGCTGCAGGCATTTCTTACCCAATCAGAATTTATATTGGATGATATCCCTACATTGCAGGCTTATGCACAACCATCTGGAAAATGTAGCCCAGAAAATCACCACCAGTGAGGGAGATTCAAGTATTGTGAGAAATGGAATCCATAAACATGCCCTCTATACAGTTCAATCTATAGCTGAACAAGAATTTTCTCTACAAGAAAGCCTGCAAGTGGTCATCCATCCATCTCTTAGTGAGGGGAGTCCTACAGCTTCCTAAGGCATCATATTTAACTTTTACATGGCTTGACTTGTCAGGAAGTTTTTCCTTGCTTCCAGTCTAAATCTGCCTCTCTGCAGCTTCCTCTTATTTACTGCTCCTAGCTTTGTTCTCTGAGGCCAAGCAGAACAAGACTAATTCCTTCAAATACTTAATGATAGCTGTCATTTTCTCCCTATTTTCCTATGTTCATTTCATGCCATGCTCATTACCTCTCCAGCCTGCTCCACCTCTTCAGCTGCCTCACCCCATCTCCCTCTCCCAATTTCTAACACTTCTTTATGTGCTATCTTCTATCTTCTCCTATTTGACTATACACTCTCCTTAAGGGTAGGGATTGTCTCATTTTCTTGTATTTGTAGACCCAGCACTTAGTACAATGCCTGGCATATAGTAAGTACTTTATAAATGCTCTATCTTTACTTCCTTTCCCCCTAATGTCACATCAATAATAAGTGGGCAGAGTAAAGACACCAGGGCAATCCACAACTAGGGACAAAGTAATTTTTACTATTAATTCTCTTACTATAAATTAGTGCTCTGTCTGTATCTTGCTACCTCCCTGACCTAACAATTCTGTCTGGGAAAGGGAAGAGAAGTGGAACAAGAAGAAGGCAAAGAGTAAGGGAGAAAAAAAGGAGAAGGAAGAAAGGAAAAGGAAGGGAAAAGGGAAAAGAAATTAGAAGAATGGGAAAAGGAAAGGATCACAGAATCATTAGTGATAAGGTTAGTTTTTTCTCCCTCTTCCTTACTCTCAACAAATGCCCACCCATAAAAATTAAAACTATCTAGAGTCATATGAAAAAATGCTCCAAGTCACTATTAATTAGAGAAATATAAATTAAAACAACTCTCAGGTACTACCACATACCTATCAGATTAGTCAATATAACAGAAAAGAAGGTGAATGTTGGAGGGGATATGGAAAAACCAGGGCATTAATGCACTGTTGGTAGAGTTGTAAACAAATCCAACCATTCTGGAGACCAATTTGGAACTATTTCTAAAAGGCTATCAAACAGTGTATATATACCCTTTGATCTAACAATACCACTCCTAGGTCTGTATCCCAAAGAGTTTTGTGGGTTTTTTTTTTTTTTAAGGAGGAAAAAATCTATTTGTAGAAAAAAAATTTATAGCAGCTCTTTTTGTAGTGGCTAAGAATTTGAAATCAAAGAGAGGCCCATCAATTAGGAGATGGCTGAACAAGTTGTGGTATATGATTGTAATGAAATATTATTGTGCCATAAGAAATGATGAGCAGGATGGGTTTTAGAAAAACCTGGAAAGACTTACATGAACGGATTCAGAGTGAAGTAAGCAGAATCTGGAGAACATTGTACACAGTAACAGCAATATTATACAATGAACTGTGAACGACCTAGCTATTCTCAGCAATACAATGATCCAAGACAATCCCAAAGGACTCATGATGAAAAATGCTGCCTCCAGAGAAAGAACTGATATTATCTAAATACAAACCAAAACATACTATTTTCCTTCCTTCCTCCCTTCCTCCCTCCCTCTTTCTTTCTTTCTTTCTTTCTTTCTTTCTTTCTTTCTTCCTTTCTTTCTTCTCTTTCTCACTCCCTTCCTTTCATTCTTTTTTTTTTTTTTTGCTTTTTGGAGGGTAATTGGGGTTAAGTGACTTGCTCAAGGTCATATTGCTAGTTTTTGTGTTAAGTGTCTGAGGCTGGATTTGAACTCAGGTCCTCCTGACTCCAGGGACAGTGCTCTATTAACTGTAAGCATCCCACTCCATGAGCAGCTGGAGGAAGTCCTAGTCCTATGTTAGATGCTAGAGTTAGTGAAGTGGGGGTACAGAATGGATGAGAGAAGAGAAAAGGTCTATTACAGTTAGCAACAGCCTAACTTTTAGGATTTGGGGCTGGGTAGTTCAGGAGATAGTATGATGAAACTACCACAGGTGAAATAACAAGCTCTCTAACTTTGAGATCAAGTTAACATCTGACAAAGCCTTTTCCCCCTCCTTCCTACAGTTGGTTCAATTGGTCTAACCCCAAGTCCAGGGTGGAGGGTGGCCCAGGAGAATGAGTTCTCCATCTCCCACTCTCCACTTACTCTTATTCTAGACCTTAGAGGTTAAGAAGGGGCCTGCGGACCAACTGTTCTTCATTAAAACCAGAACAAGAACAGAAGAGTTTAAAAACTTTAGCATGAGGGATTTAGGACAGCTATAAGTAAAAGTGTTCTTGCTAGTATTTTTAGATACTGAAATGGATTATGAACACATATTGAAATCTCCTCTGGATTTCTTTAAAAAAAAAATGAGCTAGATTTTGATGTGTCAGGGACCATCTAGGAATCTTGCCTGAAGACAGAGATTGGGATGAGTCTCAGAGTCTTTTCCATGCCTGTAATTTCATATTACAAAGAATGGGCACATAAGGACCAATGATATAAAGAAAGTAGAGTTCCATGCTAGCAAAAGCAAACAAAAACCAAACAAACAAACAAAAAATCCTTGATTTACTTAGCTCTTTGAGATGAATCAAGAGAGACCAAGGAGTTCCCTTTCCTACAGCTGGTCCATATTTCTTACCAACTTACCTGGTCCCCATTTTCTATAACCTCTATTCTCTCTCCCTTCCCACACCACCACCTTCTGCCATGTTGGTTCTACTGATCTACCAGTGCCTTAGCCCTTAATCCCCCTTCCAAGACCCAAGTAGACCAAAGTCAACCTCCAGCTTGTCCCCCAGCATCACTGGCAAACATCAAGTTTTATCAGCCTCTCACCTACCCTAAATCTGGGTAGTTTTTGCCCTTCTGACATTATATGACTAGTGATGTCTCTTTCTTCTTACTTTACTCAAGGCTCCTTCAAAGCTCTTTCCAAGAGCTTCTACAATTTCTCCAGCATCAGCATAATAATGAGCTGTGTTCTAGAGCAGTTTTACTGTACAAGAATGTTGTCACTCATACTGTCAAGGATGGGTTCTATCTCAGAATGAAGTGTTAAGTCAAAGATAGCAAAAAATTAGGTGTGTCAGCCCCTAACTCTAGCATTTAAAGAAACAGATTTACTTTTGCAGACAGGCAATAGACTGCTGTGATTAGGAAGCTGGATTTGGAGCCTCTATCTCAGAATGAAGTGTTAAGTCAAAGATAGCACTTAGACTAATGGTTTGTACATGGAAGCATGTGACAAATATTTGATTGACTGAGGCTTGGGCAGAGGATATTGGGATCTGCATCTTACATAAAGCCTCTTTCAGATACACAAACAGTTCTATCAACATGCCAGAGACCTATGATTTCATAGGTGTGGGAACTACCTCCATCAACCACCTGTCTATCACTTAAAGTTTGAGAGAGTTGGGTAAGGCTCCGAAAGATTAAGTAACCCACTGATGGTCACAAAGCTAGAAAGTGTTCGAATCAGGATTTGAACTCATCTCTTCCTTGAGTCCAAATCCAGTTTCCTAATCACAGCAGTCTATTGCCTGTCTGCAAAAGCAAATCTGTTTCTTTAAACGCTAGAGTTAGGGGCTGACACACCTAATTTTTTTTTTTTTTTATTGCTGGAGATGCAATGAAATTAATAGACCAGGTATGGTAATGGAGTGTCAAAATTCTTATCTAGTAGAGCTGTTTTAGAACATGTTTGGTTATTGTCTATACTATGGATCTAAAGCAGGGATTCTTAACCCTTAAGGGTCTGTGGATCAATTTCAGGGGATCTGTGAACTTGGATGGGAGAAAAATTATAGCCTTATTTTCACTAACCTCTAACTGTAATTTAGTATTTTCCCCTTTAAAAGGATTATTCTGAGAAGGGGTCCATATTCTTCACTAGACTACTAAAGTGGTCTATGACACAAAAGTTTAAGAATCACCATCCTAAAGCATTGTAACTATATAATTCATGTCTATCTTATCTCTACCCACAAATATTATAAATGAATTCTTCTATGTTTCTCATAGCAAAGTTAGACAAACTTCCTTTGAATCAGCAACATTGTTAATAAAGAAGAGTCAAGATATATTTCCATTCAGTTTAATGAAAATTACGTATAAATAACATTCTACACTTGGAAATATATTCTAAGGGTAAGCAAGAGTTGGGTGTTTTTGATAAAGGCGCTAGAGGGCAGCATCTGTCCACCAGCTCTATCTTTTCTGCTACCTAGGTCAGTATGTGAGCCCCCCAATTTCACTTTAAAACAGTGAGTCAGTTCCTGCCCTGATGACAGTTCCCAAAAACACATTGACCTTATAGTATTTGTAGGGGGAAGGTGGGAGATGATGAAATTAAGTATAAATTCATTGACATTGAGCTCTATTCCCAACTCAGTCTAAAGCAGGAGCTCTTAGAGTCTGCAAGCATGTTTCTCTCTCTCTCTCTCTCTCTCTCTCTCTCTCTCTCTCTCTCTCTCTCTCTCTCTCCTGTTTTCTTTACATACTTCTTTCCTTTTTTCTACTTCCTTTCTCCCTTTTTTATTTTTCTTTCTTTCCTTTCTCTTTTCTTCCTTCTTTCTTTTAAAATATGTCAATAATTGTAATTCAGTATAGTTGGTTCCTTTTCTAAGGCTGTGTGTTTTCTTTTATTCATTTATATACGTTATTCTGAGAAGGGGTCCATAGGTTTCACCAGACTGTTAAAGGGGACCACAACACCCTGGGGAGTGGGTATTCTAAGGTCTTTTATAAGGGATGGGATCACAGTGGGGAAGGGGAAGACCCAGGTTGCTTTATAGCAAGAATTGTAGACAGAGACTAGGGAATCTTGGCTTCTCATTGCTGCTCCAATGACAACTTGCTGTGGTGTCTTGCTTGGTGGAAAGGAAACATGATCTATGGGGCTATTAGCTTGGGCCTCAGTTAGCTGAAAGCTGAGAGGGGAAGCAGAAAGCTGGAACCTTCTTCTATTAGCCATCGCTGCACTCAGCCCTCCAAGCCAGTGCTTCCCAACCTTTTCCAATATAAGGTTTGTTTCTTAACATAAAAAAAATTCTTAGACTCCGACATGAAAGTAGTTATGCTATTAGGATGCATTGATTGAGAAAACAAAAGATGAGAAGCTGTGTTCCTTAATGCCAGCCAGATTCCCTTCTCCTGGGCTACATTGCTTCTTACTTCTATGAATTCAGTAATGCTTTTAAATTAACTTGTATTAAAAATACAATTAAAATATCAACACAATGTCAAAATATGAAACACAATAGTGTCTACATACATCTGAAAAATTGCAACACATGCATGTATTTGTAAGACCTATTACACTGAGACATTTACTGAGATAGATATCTTGTAATAACTATACACTTCCAACCGCAGGTTGGGAATCACTATGGGTTATACTCCCTTTCTCTTAATGCTTCTCTAACTGTTCTCTGGAGAGGCCACTACAGACAATCAGAGAATGAGAAAAGCTACCCCCCCAGACAGTCTTCAGAGTCCCTTCTCCTTGCCCACAGTGCTCTCCACCTGCCATGCTTTGCACACAGTTAAGTGCTGCCTAAAATATCTGTTGAATTGGATTGCTGCTCCTCGCCCTTTCTTTTGGCCCTGAAGCCATCTGGTAAAGAGACTCATAGAGTTCAAATTTAGGCCCTCCAGGATTAACTTGTACACACTTTTTTTTTAATTGTTTCTTTCTTCAAGTACGTGGCTTGGCCATCCCTCTTTCATCCTGTTTCTTCTCAAGTGACCAGAGAGCAGGGAAATTCGACTCCTCCTCACACTGTCCTGCATTGATAGTCTTGTCTTCCACTGGGCTTCCAAAACTGTTTTACTTCCTTTTTCCCCATCTCCTTCTCTCTCTTCTCTTCTCACTCAGCAAGAATCACATCGACAAATTGTCATAGACTCATGGAACTCCGGAACCTTAGAGAGTGTGGAGTTCGACCACCCCTCTGTACAGATGAGGAAAATAAAGTCCAGAGAAGTTGTGACCTGCTGAAGGTTGCATAGACAGTGGCCAAGCAAGGACTGAAGGCAGAACAGTTCCATGTACTTCCCTGGGGCCATCTTCCACCTTCCCTTCCCATGAGAATGGGATTCAGCCTCTGGAGCCATTGTGGGCTTTGGGAGGCCATTTTTATCTTACTGGGTTCCAGGCATCTGCCTCACTTCCTGTTCATCTCCAGCCATTCTATCCCCTTCATTTTCAGTTCCTTTTCTTTGTCATATTCCCCCATTATAACATAAGCTTCTTTAGTATAGGAACTGTCTTGTTTGCTTTCATATGTATCCCCCATGCCTGACAAATAGTAAGGGCTTAATAAATGGTCTATAGAAATACAATGATGGGGACAGCTGGGTGGCACCGTGAATAGAGCACCAGCCCTGGATTCAGGAGGATCTGAGTTCAAATCTGGCCTCAGACACTTACTAGATGTGAGACCCCAGGCCAGTCACTTTAGCCTGTTTGCCTCAGTTTCCTCATCTGTAAAATAAGCTAAAGAAAGAAATGGCAAACCACTCCAATATCTTTGCAAAGCAAACCCCAAATGGGATCACAAAGAGTCCTGAAACAACTGAACAAAAAGCTCAACAATCTGGGTACTCCCTCCAATGGTGCAGATTACAGCTCCTAACATCATCTTATCCTGTGCAATTCTTATATATGGCATCTCATAAATCTTCCACCAGGGGTCCATCACACATACTTTCTTCTAGGTCTCTTGATATTGTCTGGTAGTTGTCCATCAGTATCCCATGCTCTGGTTACATGCATGTCCAGCCCACCTCCTTTTCTGGTCATGCATCCCTTTTACTGATATCTTTTACATCACTTCTGCAAAATTCTTCATCGGCAGCATGCGGTAACCTACTCGTGCCCACATGTGCCCTGCCTTCCTTTTGGGGACTTGGCAGCTTTAATTATTTGAAGACTGTGATATTGCATGCTTTGCAATCATACAGT
Source organism: Gymnobelideus leadbeateri (assembly GCA_011680675.1). Classification (NCBI taxonomy): domain Eukaryota; kingdom Metazoa; phylum Chordata; class Mammalia; order Diprotodontia; family Petauridae; genus Gymnobelideus; species Gymnobelideus leadbeateri. The sequence continues at coordinate 1,458,929 of WOXC01008724.1, read as the reverse complement.
AACACCTGAAGAATGTTAGCTGTCCCAGTGGATAGGGTGCTGGGGTCCTAAAGTCAGGAAGACCTGAGATAAAATCCAGCATCAGACACCTACTCGCTGCGGAACCCTGGGTAAGTCACTTAACTGCTGCCTGCCTCAGTTTCCTCATCTGTAACATGGGGACAATAATAACATCAACCTCCTAGGTTTGTCATGACAATCAAATGAGATAATATTTGTAAAGTGCTTAGCAGAATGCCTAGCACATAGTAGGTACTCAATCAACACGTCCTCCTTTCCCTCTTGTTTCAGGCAGAAGTTTGAAGTCTCTAAAAGAATGTTGCCATTTTCCAAAGACAATCCAGTTTATTATCCTCCTCTTGGACCCAGTTCATTGTCCATCAGTGTCTGTCCAGGATAGATCAGCTCTCTGGGTGTCACATTCAAATACATGTCAGAATCTGGACATCAAGTACTCTCTATCCACTTGATTTGTCTTCTGTGGATAGTTAAGCTGAACTCTTTTTTTTTTTTTTGGAGGGGAGAAGGCAGGGCAATTGGGGTTAAGTGACTTGCCCAAGGTCATACGGCTATATCTAAGGTGAGATTTGAACTCAGGTCCTCCTGACTCTAGGGCTGGTGCTCTATTTACTGCATCACCCAGCTGCCCCTCAGATGAACTCTTTTAAGTGACTGGAGCTCTCTTTTAGGAGGCTCTTTAGTGTTTAAAGTCGATGTGATTAATATGTCATCTGCAAACAGGACTATGGGTTGGAATCCTTCATGATAGTAGCAACTTTGGTTTGCATATATATCCCTGTTTTATGTCTTTAATGCATGCTGACAATCAGAGGGTGGATAAACAAAATGATCTTTGTTATTGCACATTTCAAGAAATGTTGCATTTTTCTGATTTATGCATAGAAGAAACCCAACCACCTTTAAGGTATTGTTTTGCTCTGTTCAATCAAGTGCGTTGTTAGAGCCAAGAAACAATGAGTACAGTAGGGTTCTATATTTTTTGCACATCCCAGCTGATTACATGCCTAAATATGCTGTCTGCTGGAGAGTATCTGCAGAAGCCTGCCTGTTCCCTTTTTTTGTACCTTTATCAAGGATGCCCTCGATGCATGTGTAAATGATTGTTTAAAGATTTTGTAGAGATGAGAAAGCATATGGAGTTGGGAGTTATTTATATTTTCTTGCCTTTTTTTCCTGCTAACAATAAGGTCTGTGAATTTTTTTCCCCAAGTCTTTGGCATTCTTATCTCTTCCAGTTATAATGAGAATAAATTCTTTAATGTCCTTAAAATTGTGTTGCCATTAGCACAGATCTTCTGGGTGCATATTTGGTGTAATCCAGCTGTTCTTTTTTTTAAAGGCCCTTTCTATTTCCTCATGAAACAAATCATGAGTCCACATATGACTGGGTTCTATTGTTACTGATGGAGAAGAGACTTCTTTAAAGAAATAATTATTGATTGTTTCCTATTTTTTCCCTACTCATTGTCCTCATTTCATCTTTAAATATCCCTTGAATAATTGGTTTTAACTGGGTTTCTCCCAAGCTTTCTTTAAACTTTTCTCACCACTGTTCCTATATAAAGTATGAAATAGTACTGTTTATATTCTTCCTCCATAAGATTTTTCAAGTGAGTTTATATTTTAAATCACTGCCCTGGGTTGTCATACCTCTCCATTTGGCAGGGAGATTAAGTGTTTGCTGACTAAGGTGGTTTGGAGACTCTTTAATCTTCTGATGATTGATTTAAGTGATTTTTTTTTGGAGGGGGAAAGGCAGGGCAATTGGGATTAAGTGACTTGCCCAAGGTCACACAGCTAGTAAGTGTCAAGTGGCTGAGTCCAGCTTTAACTCAGGTCCTCCTGACTCCAGGGCCAGTGCTCTATTCACTGAGCCACCTAAGTGCCCCATTGTAATGATTGATTTAGATCTGTTCATCTTACTTGAGAAATGTTAATCACCTTTGTTGATGTCTGGCTTTTTTGGTATTTTGGCTTTTTAAAAAAATACAATCAATATGTCAAAAAGTGAACTAATTATCTTTCCCTCTAATCCTCCCCTCTTTCAAACTTCTCTATTTTTATTGAAGCATTATTATTCTTCCAGCCTCTGGGGTTCATAATCTCAGCATTATCTCCCTCAACCCATTTATCCAATCAGTTGCTAAATCTTCCCCTTCATCACATCTCTGCTGATGACCCTTTCTCTCCACTAATACAGCTTCCACCTTTTTTCAGGCCCTGGTCTCCCTGCCTCTGAGTCTCTTGACACTCAATCCATCCTAGTCACCACTGCCAGAGTAATTTTCCTTAGGCATCGATTTGACCACGTGAGTCCCCTACTCAATCAACTTCAGTGACTTCCTATTGCCTCTAAGACAAAACATAAATTTCTCTGTTTAGCTTTTATCTCTCTAGACAATCTGGCCCCAACTTATCTTTTCTTCCTCCCTAGACATTACCTCCTGCACTCTGCAATCCAGCCAAACTGTCCTTTATCACTGCTTCTCATTCACAGTATTCCATTTCCTAACTCTCTTATTGAAAAAAGTATTTGTGGTATGTGGGGATGAGGACTCTGTATAGTCTAAAAGCCTTTGCTTCCCCTTATTTTTTCTTCTTTTTTTTCCCTTACTTTTTTTTTGAGGCAATTGGGATTAAGTGACTTGCCCAGGGTCACATAGTTGGTATCTGAGGCCAGATGTGAATTCAGGTCTTCCTGACTCCAGGGCTGGTGTTCTATTCATTGTACTACCTAGCTTTCCCTTTCTCTTTTTATTCTTCACACACACACACACACACACACACACACACACACACACACACACACACACACACTGAAATCTATGCACTGAATATATAGCATTACATTTTACATATTATTTTATCTTTTATTTATATGTCTCTCCCAGTGTAAGCAATGTTTTATTATTTATTATTGTTTTTTTAAAATTTTATTATTTATTAATGTGGCCCAGCTAAGGTTATCGATAACTCTTTAATTGATTTTCTGTGCTTTGGTATATTTCTCTTATAGGGGATTTAGGTCAAGGATAGAGATTAGGTAAGAGGGAGTAGAAAAGAGAAATTGTCAGCTTAGGGGAAGTAGTAATACAAATGTTGAGTAGTATGGCATTGTAGGTAGATGGTCAAACTTAGAGTCAGAAAGACCTGTGTTTAGGTCCTGTTTGACCCTGGGAGAGTTGTTGTACATCAGTGTCCCAGGTAACTCTCTAAGACTTTGATGGAGGGAGTTTCCTCACCTGGAGTCCTCCTGCCCCTCAGGTACCCTCCCTTCACTCCCAGGACCACACATCAATAAAAATCACATGTCCAGAGTCAAAAATAAAATTTTAGCTTGAAACTCATTTTTGGGTTCATCCTTCCTTCTTTCTATCATTTCCCTCAAGAAGCCTTTTGCTAGTGACCTTACCTGATTTTGTCAGTTCCTCTCTTCAATTATGCACTATTTATACTATATGTACCAATAATTGAACTATTTTAAAAAATAATTCTTCCCCCCCCACCCCGCACAAACCCACCCTTTTCCCTAACTTCTCTTTTTCTGTTAAAGGCACCGCACCGCCATACCTAATTCACAATCTCAAAGCCATCTATCTTTCCCTTCTTCATCCTCCTCATCCCCCATAGTCAACCAGTTGCCAGTCTTGTCAATTCCTTCCCCACATTTCTCACATCTGTCCCCTTCCTTTTAATCACAGGGCCACCATCCTGCTTAGAGGGCTGGAAGATTACAATGACCTCCTAATTGGGTTCCCTGCCCCCAGCTTCTCCCTGCTTTATTCCATCTTCCACATGGTTACAAAATGACATTCCTAAAGCACAGGTCATCCCCATATTCAAGAAGTTTCAGTCATTTATTTCTTTTCTTTTTTTTGCTTTTTGGAGGGCAATTGGGGTTAAGTGACTTGCTTAAAGTCACATGGCTAGTTTTTGTGTTGTGTCTGAGGTCAGACAGTGGTTTATTTCTAAGATAACATATAAGCTCTTCCAGCACTGAAAGTCCTTCCCAATTGTAGTTCTTTCCAGACTTATTTCACATCATTTCTCATTCAATCTATATTCTAGTCCAAATAGACTGAGAGTCCATGGGCTGACATACACGGCATTCTATATCACAGGATCATAGATCCAGAGCTGGAACAAACCCTGGAGGTGATTCATTCCAATTCTCTCATTTAAGAGATGAGGAAACTGAGGCACAGAGAGGTTAGATTCCTTGCCCAGGGTCATATAGCTACTGAAGATCTGAGGCAGGATTTGAACTCAGGTCTCCCTGACTCCTAGACCAGTACCCTATTTCCACTATCATATTACCTTGATATCCCATCCCCATGCCTGGAATGCTGTAACTCCTCAAGTCTGCTTTTTGAAATCTCTAGATGCTTCTAAGGCTTAATTCAAGTACTGCCTCCTACACCAGGACATCCTTGATTCTTCCACCCCCAGTGAGTCTCCTCTGCCAAACACTTTGTATTTACTTATCTACATCTATATTATTCCCCCAGCAGAACTGAGTTCTTTTAGTACATGGACTGTTTCCATTTTGCTGTGGCAAGTTACCCAAGCAAACAATGGGTTAGTCTGGTTATATTTCATCACAACCTTAACATCCGTTCTGGGTGGGTTAGATTTTAGGATCCCACGAAAAAAGCTCAGTAGAATAAAGTCTGGAAAGAACTGCAGTCCTTGCTAAGCATCTCTCCTCTCCCAAGCTCCCACCTACTCAGCGTTGGGACCTGTGGTCTTAGTGCACAAAACCACAATATGACCTTGTGGCTCAAATCTTACAGAGGTTGTGGGAAAAGGTCTTAGGGTTCAAGATTCCAAGATGCAAGGGCCTCTTAGAGGTAATCCAATTGGATCCTCTCACTTTATAGATGAGGAAACTGAGGCCAGAGAGGTTTGAGATTTGCTTTGGGTTACAGAGATAATAAGTAGCAAAGTTGTGATCTATCTACCTCAAAGTTAAATTTCGACACCATTTTTATAGTGTCCTATTATGTTTGTCCCCTTGAGTCATTGTAGTCACTTCTCTGGTTTTATTATGACTTAAAATTGCAGTATTTGTCATTAGCTTGAGAAATATACACAAAATGAGTCTGTAGCAAAATATTGCCTTCCTCCTCAGAATGTGATTGGGGATTGAGGAGCAATCCTCAGTACAGGGGCACAGGTTTATGTGTTAAAAATATAATGGGAAGGATTCAAGCATTTTTGAATATTTTAATAAAAGATAATGGAGACTTCTCAGGAAAAGATGGTACTTGTCTTTTGACATGCAAATCTATATTTTGAACCTCTGAAAAGGAATGCAGATTCATACTGCATGGTGGGTGGGGGAGGGGGAGGAGGAAGGGTTGGGGGAAACAGGTGGCTTGATGATGCTGTGGGATGGAGTTATAAAGAGCTTTTCAGAAAACTGCTTCAGACAGAAAAAAAAAGGAAAGGGAGAGAATGGGGAGAGAGAGAGAGAGAGAGAGAGAGAGAGAGAGAGAGAGAGAGAGAGAGAGAGAGAGAGAATATAGAATGAGCTGATCAAGAGTAGAAGGGCTGAAGGGCCAGTTTTTTCAAGGGTCTAAGATTCAGGTTTAAATGAAGGCAGAGCCAGCCACCCAACACCTGGGGCAGGGCACTGGGCATATCTGCTGAGTGGGTGAGACAAAAGACAGGGCCAGAACCTAGAAGGACATAGAGACCACTGAGGAAAAGATTTTCCTCCCCAGAGATCATTTGGCTAAAGGATTTGAGCCAGATTGGGTAAAGTAAGGTTGGATTAATATGGAAATTAATTAATATGGAAAAGCCCAATCCTCATTAGAAAGGGGGATGACCACAGGGACGGGCACCCAGAAGGGATTGTGTGGTGCTTTCAACCTGAACCAGTCTGAGTAATATGAGACTACGCTTATGTTCTACCTCAGTGTGTGGCGTTTGGGGGGCCACTAGGTGGCACAGTGAATAGAGTGCCTGACAAGGAGTCATGAAAACTTTGCAAGTTCAAATCTAGCCTCAGACCCTAACTAGTTGTGTGATGCTGGACAAGTCACTTAACCCTATTTGCCTCAGTTTTCTCATCTGTAAAATGAACTGGAGAAGGAAATGGCAAATCCTTCCAGTATCCTTGCCAAGAAAATTCCAAATAGGGTCACGAAGAATCAGGCAGGACTGAAAAAATGACTCAGCAATAAAACAGGATTTGAGTAATTTTTCTTACTACATAATAAAGTTTAATTAGGCACTTAAACTAGCTATGTTTATTGGACTATGGTAAATAGGATGGACAGGGTGGAAGGAAGGGTTTCATTTTCAGAGAAAATAAGAGAGTATAGTATAGTAGCCCATTAAGATTATTTTTCCCATTGTGCCTTATCAGGCAGGCTGGGTCCCATTGGGTTGTTGACTACATCTCCTCCCAGAGTTTTATCTTCAGGTAGCTCTTAGGGATAGGGATATCGAACACTGTCACTTATTCACCTCATGTCTAATTTGTTACCAATTATTAGTAAATCAATCAATTGATATTAATTAGCTTTTCCCAAACCAGAGGCATACTGCCCCCCACCACACACACACACACACACACACACACACACACACACACACACACACACACTTTGGGGAGAGTGGCCTCAAACTTAATCCTGCTGGTGACGCACATGTAGAGACCATATGGAACCAAGGGACACCTCCTGACTCCTGACCCTGGGAGTCTTTTTCTCTCTTTGAGGAATCCCTACCAAACTCACTTCAAGAAGTGGCATCAGTGACAGGTAAGTGGCTCCCTTGCTCAGCTGTTGCTGGCTCCCTCCAGGAACCCAGCGTCTCAGCTGATACAATAATCCGCAGCTATAGTGGGTCTGCTGTGCTGGCCCCTCTCTGGACTCAGCTGCTTCCACCTTCAGCTTCTGGACTCCAGTCATTGGTGGGACTTTGAATGGCTTTGATGGATCTTTCAATCTCACTGGTCACCCAGGCACTCACAACTTAGAATACTAACTCGCCTAAGAAATACATTAGTTCACCTAGGAAAGAAGAAACAAAGTAGAAAAAGAGGCACTATGTACTCTGGGATATTTGGTGGCTAGACAGAAGGGAGCATAGCCCGCCCCTCCTACACCCAGCAGTTCAAAGCATTCCCTTTTCTTCAAAGCCACTAGGGAAGGAAAAATAAGATCAGACACATAAACCTCTTTGCACACTCAGTTCTAGCTCAGCCCATCCTGCATCATCAGTCCTTTGGGTCTCAGCCAATCAGAAGACTCTTTGTCACTCTGTGGTACCAGCTCTTCAGTCCCTCTGGTCAGAAACTGGCTCCCCAGAGCTCCACACATTGATCAGGAATAAAATAATGAACATCCATGCAAACTCTCTTACCCACCGGTAAAGGCAAACCTGAACATGCTCCAAGCACCAGGCCCTTTCACTGCAAGAGAATAATCTAATGGCCTTTTTTTCCGTGCTCATCTTTAATCTCTCCACAGCTTTTGACATGGTCTACCAGTCTGGGGTCTTATATATTCTCATTTCTCACCTTCTGTGGCACTACTTTCTTCTTCTACTGTCCCTACTCTCCTTCACTAGATCAACACCCATGTCCCATGTGCTAAATATGGGAGTTCCTGAGCTCCCTTCTTTTTTCCACACTCTTTCTTTAAGTGATTTCATTGATTTCCATTGTTTCAATGGTCACCTCTATGCAGATGACTCCCAGGTCCATATTTGGATCTCCTGATCTCCAACTCCAAATTAACAACTACCATACAGTATCTCTCTCTGGATGTCCCATAGGGTATCTCAAATTCAGTATATTCAAAATCAAACTCTTTGGGGCAGCTAGGTGGCACAGTGAATAGAGCACTGTCCCTGGAGTCAGGAGGACCTGAATTTAAATCTGGCCTCAGACACTTAACACTTACTAGCCATGTGACTTTGGATGAGTCACTTAACCCCAACTGCCCTGCCTTCCCCCCTCCAAAAAGCAAAAACAAACAAAATCAAACTCTTCCTAAGCCTCACTTTCAAGACAAGTCAACAAGCATTTATTAAACTCTTACTATATGCCAGGTGCTGATTGAAGCACTGGGCATACAAATAGAAAGAAAGACAGCCTTTGCCTTTAAGGAGTTTATATTCTGATTAGGGATGGTGACTCATAAAAGAAAGCAGAAAAGGGGATGGAGAATGAAGATAACCTGGTAGGGGCAGGGGTGGAGAGCTCAGTAGAGAAAGTCCTGTAGAGATGAGTCAGGATCCAGGAAAGAAGACATGGTTAGCTTGGGCCTCCTGCTGAAAATGAGGGTTCTAGGAGGAACCAGACAATCAGAAGGAGGAGCTAGAAGGATGGAGGGTGTTTCCAATGTGAAGTGCAGGCAGGGGTGGGGTGAGCTCTTAAGATGAAGACATAATATATGAGATAATAGGGGAAGTGCTGTGGAAATGAGTCAGGACTAGAGCCTGGAGAGCAATGAACCTTCTTAGTTCTGTTGAGGATGCCCCATCATTCCGGTCATTCATTTAATTCTTTATTCTCACTGTTGTTTAATCATTTTCAGTCATGTCTTACTCTTTGTGACCCTTTTGGGGGTTTTCTTAACAAAGATGCTGAAGTAGTTTCCCATTTCCTTTCCCAGCACATTTTACAGAGGAGGAAACCAAGGCAAGCAAAGTTTAAATGACTTCCTCAGGGTCACATAGCTAGTAAGCATCTGAGGCTAGATTTGAACTCAGGTCTTCCTGACTCCAGGCCTCATGAAGCCACCTGTTCCCCTTTCTTTCCTTTTTTCCTCTTCCCCCTTCCCCATCCATCATGCAGTATGAATCTACACTCCTTTTCAGAGATTCATAATATAGATTTGCATGTCAAAAGACAAATAACATCTTTTCCTGAGAAGTCTCCATTATCTTTTACTAAAACATTCAAAATGCTTAAATCCTCTCTATTATATTTTTAACACATAAACTTGTGCCCTTGGACACTTAGCACTTGTGATCAATCCTAGAAAAATAACACTGATGTCAGTGGGGTGCTGGTAAATATTTGACAATAGGCTCTCCAAAACAAAAAAGCAAAACAAGCTGTACCAACAACACGTTTTAAACTTCAATTTTCCATACTAGAATATTCTCCATCACTTTCTTAAATGAGACAATCACAAAATAATAAATCAAGCCCTGATTTGGTTTGCCATTTCTGAGTGTAAATGAGTATAAATGTTCATACTGAGAAATGAATAAACAACTCCCCCAGGGGCCAGTAGGAGATAGCTCCAGCCTCATCCAAACCCCTGGAAAATAAGTTAAATTCTATGCAACAATCTGGGTTGATTAGTGAGGATTGCCCCTCAATTCCCAGCTGCATTCCGAGGAGGAAGGCAGTATGATGGGCAGCTAGGTGGCAAAGTGGTCGATCTCACCACCCTTGCCCAACTCGTGTCTGTGTTTTATTGACTCTATCTCCACAACACATCACAATCTGCCCCTTCTTTCTGCTCATGCCACCCTTACCTTCATTCAGACCTCTCCACCTCTTACCTTGCCTATTTGCAATAGCTTTCTCTGCCTCCTGTCTCTCCCTTTTCCAATCCATCCATCACTCTGCTGCTGAATGAGCTTCTTAAATAAAGCCAGGCCATGCCACACCCTTACCCCCAAATCTTCCGTGCATCTTCATTGCCTCTAGGATAAAATACAGACTTCATCTTTTTTTGTTTGTTTGTTTTTTTGGAGGGGGGAGGGCAGGGCAATTGGAGTTAAGTGACTTGCCCAAGGTCACACAGCTAGTAAGTGTCTTGAGGTCGGATTTGAACTCAGGTCCTCCTGACTCCAGGGCTGGTGCTCCATTCACTGCGCCACTGAGCCGCCCCCATAAACCTCTTGAAAACCTTAACTTCCTTGAAGGTTCAGATCAGGCACCCAAGGAAGAGGTTCCCATGGGAGCCTTTCCTGACCCTTCTTGCTGCTAATGCTCTTCTCTTCTACTTGTCTTGCCTATGCTGCTCTGCCTGTTGGCCACACCAGGTAAACTCCCTGAGGGGAGGAGGCAGTTTTTTCTTTCTTTTCTTTATCCCCTATACCCAGCACAGAGCCTTGCACATAGTGGGTACTCAATAAACACTTGCTGAATTGGCTTGGAAGGCCATGCATGACACATGTGTTTGACAAAGAAATCAGCACCTTTTTTTGCCCTTGGATGGTGGCCCTGGAGCTTTGATCTAGGAATGCATAAGATAAAGAAGCTGCCTCCATGAGCCTTTTTTGCCATGTGGTTGTTTGATCAGGGGCTATCCTCCCAAGCCGGGGTGAGCAGGGATCTGTTTCGTACCAATTTAGACAAAGTGAAGTAGTAACAGAAACTGATCAAACAATGCCAACAAACTGTGTTCAATCAACCCAGATTATTGTGTAGAATTTAACTTATTTTCCAGGGGTTTGGATAAGGCTGGAGCTATCTCCTACTGGCCCTCGGGAGTTGTTTATTCATTTCTCAGTATGAGCATTTATACTCATTTACTCTCAGAAATGGCAAACCAAATCAGGGCTTGATTTATTATTTGGTGACTGTCTCAATTTAAGAAAGTGATGGAGAATATTCTAATATGGAAGATTGAAGTTTAAAATGTGTTGTTGGTACAGCTTGTTTTGCTTTTTTGTTTTGGAGAGCCTATTGTTAAATATTTACCAGCACCCCTCTGACATCAGTGTTATTTTTCTAGGATTGATCACAAGTGCTAAGTGTCTAAGATCCAGATTCAGAAAAACAATACAGAGTTCAGTTCTACTGGCATGGCTGATTTTTGTCCAGAAGACATCCACTATTCCTTTACTGGACTGAACTTTTGGTCTCAATATATGTGTGTATGTGTATATACATATGTGTGTATAGCGTGTATGCATGTATATATGTATATGTATATTTGTGTATATAAGTATGTGTATACCCCCCCTACACACACACATACACACACACACATATATACACTCTTCTGAATGTGTTGGCATGCAGTTTCAAGTGCCCAGTTGAGACTCAATATCAGAAATCTGTTAATAGCTCCAGACAACACAATTGTGTGACTCCCCCTGGTGGTATTTGGAAGTGCACAAACAGAGCTGGAGAAAGTATTTGGTGAGGGTTAGGGTTTGGAAAGAGCTGAGCTGTGATCAAACAAGATGGCAAAGGAATCAAAGATGGGAGCAGAGAGATGATGAACCGGCTCCCTTATAGCTCAAGACTGAGAAGGAAAGAAAGTGTGAGGCCGGAGCAGGAGAGACAGACTGGGAAGGCAGAGAAAGGTTGAGTGACTGTAGTGTATAATAAACTCAAAGAGTAGGTGTGGGAAAGATTAGGGACAGGAAGAGACAGATGGGGAGGTGGTTATGAGACCACAGAGGAATTTCATTTCTGGATTGGATGATGCAGACGAAATTCTTGCAGGTGATGATGAAACTCAAGGGTGTGAGGCTGGAGGGGAGTGAAGATGCTGGGAATGGGAGTTGAGGAGGTTGAGGAAGTAGAAGGTCAGAGTCTCTGAGGGAATATGAACATGAACACACACACACACACACACACACACACACACACACACATCCAAGTATAAAGTCAAGAGTCAGAGGAGAGAGGAAGATAGTGAAGCAGGTATTGCCCTTCTTGAGAAGGGAGGAAGATTGACCTGGACTCTGGCAGGTTATTGCCACTGGGATGTGGATAGGGTGGTATATCTAGAGGGCTTGAACCTCAGAGGAGGAGAGATTACCAAATGATGGCAGCAGGGCTTGGATCTGAAAGTGACCATGAGGAATGATGCCTCTTAACTTTCCATGTCAACCCCATCCTTCCTATTCTCCTATCTCACCCCATCCTACACTTCCACTGAGCCTTCTAAAAGCCTCAGTTCTATTGTTAACAAACTGATCTTTATATTAGACATGTGTCCTTCCTCCCTCAACTCCTTTGTATTTAGTTTTCTATGTTTTCCCCAGTAAAAATAAGCTCCTTGAGGGAAGAAACTTTCTTTTTTTGTCTTCATATCTCCATCACCTAGCACAGTGCCTGAGTTAATAAATGTTTATTGAATTGAATTGGAGTATGCTGACTCCCCTTGGCCCAGTATGTCCTGGACACAAGACAAGGTGCATGCTATACTAGACGGGGTAGCCATGGATATAGGGTCTCCTGGGAAGTTTTCTATGAGTGACAGAAGTTGGAAGGAGTATAAGAAATGTTTTGCTAACAATAGAATAGAGTTCAAAAGGGGACAATGAATAGAGGGCAGGACTTTATAAGGATGATGGAATTAGGATGGGGATTGGGGCTGGAGGTAGAGTTGAGGCAAATAGGGAAAAGAAATAGGAGGAATAACACAAAGGGGAAGGGATTCCTACCCAGGCCAGCTTTGACTCTGCATCTTGAGGATTTGGAGAGGAGTTTGGTAGCTATAGAAGAGTAAATTGCCACATGCTTCTCAATAGCAACTGGTAGCTATGCCTCAGGTCTCAATTCAGATCTTGATTTGATCTTTTGCCACTGGTTAGAGTCTTTTCTGTCGTGTTCTGGGTGGCAGTGCCTAGTCCTGTCTCTGGCACAAAGCAGGTGCTTAATAAATGTGTGAATTGTTAAAGAATTTGATCCTCTTTTAGATTCAAGCTAAAGTATCCACAGATTATTCCTTTTAACTTTTCCTATGGCTTGACTCCCACATAGAATCTTTTGAGCTTTCAATAGTTGAACAAGCATTTATTAAGTATCTGCTTTGCATCTAATGACAGTTATTTTCCCTTGTAGTTGGGTTAGGGTGAGTTAATTCCTTTCAGTTCCCATCATGCCCCCAGCAGGGAGGACTTGGTCTATGCAAATTATCTGGAAGCTTTGATAAACCTCAAAGAGGCCCTTGACCATCAGAAGGGGTGGAACAAAACCTCTTGCCCTTTGCCCTGCCACCCCAGCAAAAGTGCCTGTCCCAGTCCCCTAAGCCTCCACCATCTCTTTGAGAGGCTATCAATCTTCTGGCTGGGATCACTGTGACCTTCAGGGCTCCAGGTCATTGTCTTCCGAGCTTTCTCTGTCCCAGAGAGCTTCCAAAACCATCTCTTTGCACTCTGTCTGTGGATCACTCACGCATCCCTGATACAGCCATATTTTGTACTTTGGCTCTCTCTTGCTCTTTCTTTCTCTCATTCTCTGTTTCTTTTCTTTCTCTCACTTCCCCTCTCTATCTCTTTCTATCTCTTCTCTTTCCCTTCCTCCCTCATCTCTCTCATTACATACAACCTGGCATTACCTTCCTACCCTTCTAGTCTTGTCTTATACTCCCTTTATCAATGTGAATTTTATTTCATTTCATGCTTATTGTGAATTTAAATAGAGAATTTACAGATGCAAAGCACAACACAGAGAACTGTATATGAAACTGTGAATCTATTTCATACTGCTTGCAATATATAATACACACACACACACATACACACACACATATATATTTCCACATAGCACTTTCAAAACTGTCCCACTTGTCTCTGCTTCCTTCTGTACATTAAAAAAAATGTTTCAATGGCCCCTTTTTTGCATCACTGTTGTCAGAAACTTCTTTACCTTCTGAATCCTCCTCCAATTAAAAACCAAGAAAAAAAAAGCAAGCCCCACCCCCCCCCCAAAAAAAATCCTTGTAACAAACATGGTCAGGCAAACTGAATCCATAAAGTGACCATACCCAAAAACCTCCGTGTCTCACTACACTTAAAGTCTATCACTTCTCTGCCAGGAGGCAAGCAGCATGTTTCATCATCTGTCCTCTGGAGACATGGTTGGTAATTGCTTTAATCAGGGTTCTTAAGCCTTCCCAAGTTGTTCTTACAATGTTGTCATCCTTGTATAAGCGGTTTTCCTGTTTCTTCTCACCTCGCTTTGCATTGGTTCATCCTTCCCAGGATTCTCTGAAATTGTCTCTTGTCATTCCTTACAGTTCAGTAATATCCCATTACACTCATGTAACTACATTCGGCCATTCCCCTCCTTATGCATATCCCTTCAGAGTCTTATCTTTGCTTTTCTTTGTTTCCTTTTGAACCCTCCTTCAGGAAGAGGAAGTAGCTGTTCCCTTGCTGACATTATCCTCCCTCTTGAACCATCTCCATCCCATCACTGAACATTTCCCTATTGAATAAGTTGTACTTCTGTACCAAACTAGCTGTGTTCAATCCTCCTTTGTTTCAGATAAGAGTGAGACTCATCTGATGCCTGATCCTCCCACCCCTTCCTCCATTAATTTACTCTTCTCTTTACACCTCCCGATTATAATAAAAACTCCCGTGTCTTTCTAACCCTCTACAATAGTGTATTTCTCTTATCTTCTTTTTTCTTTCCCTCTTAAAATGCTAGAACAGAACCAAACCCTTGGTTTTTCTCATTTAATCCTGGTGCTGGCTTTGCTGGTGGTTTCCTTTCCTATAGGCTTCTGGCTGAGTTTTTATGCAGTTCCAGGATGGAAAAAGGTACTTACTGTAGTCTCTTATTAGATTTCTTGATCGTTGTTCTAGAGTGGATTTCAGGTTTTTGTTAAAGTAAGAGCTGGGGAATCTGTTACTTTCTAGGCAGCCATCTTGTCCAGAAGACCAGATAAATTACACTTCAATCAAACTAGATGACACTGTCACTCAAACCTATCCACACTCCAGTCTCTGTGTTTTGGAATTTTCTTATGGAGTATTCTAAGATTGGGATACCCTTCCTGCAAGGTGTAAGGGTGAAGAATGAAGGAAGGAAGATGGAAGGCAAGGAAGGGAGGGAGGGAGGGAGGGAGGAAAGAAGGAAGGAAGGGAAGAAGGAAGGAGGAAGAAAAAAGAAGGAAGGAAGGGAGGGAGGAAGGAAGGAAGGGAGGAAGGGAGGAAGGAAGGAAGGAAGGGAGGAAGGAAGGAAGGGAGGAAGGACTCCTCTACTATGGGCCAGGTACTATATTAAGTGCTTTACAAATATTATTTCATTTGATACTCACAATAACTCTGGAAGGTAGACACTATCATTATCCCTATTTTATAGTTGAAGAAACTAAGACAGACAGAGTTTGAATCACTTGCTTGGGCTAGCACAGGAAGTAATTGTCAGGGGCTGGATTTTAATTCAGGTCTTCCTGAGTCTAGGCTCAATGCTCTATACACTGCACCACCTAGTTGCCTCTGGGGAGGCAATCAGGACATTGGGCTTCATGAAATGTAATGCCCATGACGTACTTAGGTCAGGCACTGACACCTTAGATGTAATACTGTCCTTCAAGGAGATAGGAAAGTCACTATGGAGCATATGGAAGGAAGATTTTTAAGAGAATTCCTCCTGGGGGAAGCAGGGAAGTGAAGGAGACACTTAGTTCCTGCTGGAGAATGAGAGAGTCCCAGAGAATTGAATTAAGGACCAAGGCTTAGGAAAAACTAGGAACAGGATAAAAACTTGGTTAAGGCAGGCTACATTGAGTTGTGTACTCAGCTGATGATCCAGGGACAATGACCTCATTGACCTGATTGACATGGGTGCTCCCTTCAGCAAATGCAGATCACATTCTAGCCATGTTTGTCCTTCATGTTGGGTCCATGCTGTGGGACTCTTCCCCATGCTCCCCCTCCCCAGTAGTTCTTCACAGGGGCCCCAGCCAACATGGTAGAAGCCTTCCTCACTCTCAGGTCACCACAGGGATAGCAATAAGCACCCAGGCTGTCTAACAGCTACCCCTTGCTTGTGCCAAATAATCAGTCCATTCTCTTTCTAGATCATGCCTTTATTTAATCACATTCTTTAGCCCAGCTCTTCATTAGTCCTGGTTTGTAACATATTGCAGCCGGCTTTGATCCCCATGTACCTCTGCATTGCACTTTGGATCTTCAATTCCATTACTTCATAAACAGTAGTGTGTCATCTTCTCAGCCATGAAATCACACTAGAAGAAAAAGAGCATTAAAACGACCAGCCTTCCTTGGAGAAGACTTAAAAAAAACCTCTTTCCCTTATTTGTAGAGGTGAAGGTGTGGAAAAGTGAATATACTTCCACACTTGGTTGATTTTACTTGACTGCTTTATTTTTTATTCTTTGGTTCAAGGGATAGTTCATTGGGAAGGGTAGGGAGATGGAAATCTCCAAAATTTCCACTTGGAAATGAGGGTGATATAAAAATAAAAGATATCAATCTTTTTTGTGGGGGGGGTAGTGGGGGAAATGAACCATTGCTCCAGAGAGAACCTTGACGTCATTAAAAGAATTTAGAAACTTTACCCAAAGGCAATTCAACCCACTCTCCTCCGGTACAGTTCTGGGCCCATTGTGTGGGCTGCTTTCATTGCCCGCTGTGTGGGTCACTTTCCATTGCCTGCTTTCTGCTTTTCCATGATTATATAATGTGTGTGTGTGTGTGTGTGTGTGTGTGTGTGTGTGTGTGTGTGACTTTCCATTGCCTACTTTCTGTTTTTCCAAGATTTTATATGTGTGTATATCCATACATAAATACAATATATGTATAGGCGCATACATGTATGGATACATATAAAATATACATTGTATATTATACTATCTGCATACAAAACCTTATGCACATAAGATTACATGTGAGCATATGTAAATAGAAATATATTAGACTATACACACACATACCCCATTTAGCTGTATATGATAGTCTGAACAATAGGCATTCTTTATCCACTTGGTTTTTCCTGTGTGGCTCAACTCTTTCTAAGTCAGTATAGCTTTTACTTAGGAGGTTCTGCAGTGTTTCAGGGTTGGATTCAATTAACACATTATCTGCAAACAGGACCATCTGGAGGGATAGCACAGTATGTCTTTTTCTCAGTCGTGGACCACTGGAGCAGTCTGAAGAAGCCTCCAGAGAGAATTCTGTAGAATAATGGGGTCTTTAGAATAAAAGGTCTCAGAATAATCGTTTGTTGCCTATATTCACAACTGAAGGAAAAGCTGAACTTTTCAGTTAGATATTAGTGAAAGTAAAGATGTAATTTTATTGTCTATCTAAGTTCATGTGGTTGTTCAGTCATTTTTCAGTCATGTCCAACTCTTCATGATCCCATTTGGAGTTTTCTTGGCAAAGATACTGTAGTGGTTTGCCATTTCCCTCCCCAGCTCATTTTATAGATGAGAAGAGTGAGGCAAACAGGGTTAAGTGACTTGCCCAAGGTCACACAGCTAGTAAGTGGCTTAGGCCAGATTTGAACTCATGAAGATGAGTCTTCCTGATTCTAGGCCCAATACTCTATCCACTGTAACACCTAGCTGCCCACCTAAGTTCATAGACCCACCCTCCCCCTGAATTCACAAACCACCTTGGACCATAAGAATTCACAATCTCCTGGGAATCTTTTGATTGGAATTCTGCATTGAATGTCCTTCATGACAGTGGTAAACATCTTAAGGAAATTGCACATCACTCTTTTAAATATCATTAATCACATGATATTAATGATCACAAGATTTTGAACAAGATCACTTGTTGTTATTGATTATTCTCATACTTTCAAGGACTTTCCTTTTAGTTATCATTATTATAGTATGTCTATTTCTATTTGGGAATAAAAGTCTGTAGAAAAACTAAAAGAATGAAACATTTGGTTAAAAGACAGTAGAAAAAGAAGTTAGGGACCATATCTATATTTCAAATCCACAGCTGGGTTGAAAAACACTAATCCCCAGCAACAAATAGCCAACAAGGGAAGTGAGGAAATGGATGGTCCAGATTGGACCTAGCCCTAGAATAAATACTTTTCTTTGCCTGGAAAAGGAGTACCCATTTCTCTGCTTTTGTAGATTAACATTTATATTGATATCTGTATATAAAATGTCAGTATATGTAGGTGTAAATAAGATTGAAGGTTGGTAAAAAAATAAATATGACAAATCAATGGAAAAATAATTTATTTCTTAAAATTACTGTTGCTATACCTTCATAGAATTTTATACCAAAATGCATGAAAAATGACTTTAAAAAGTAAATTCCAAGAAATAAGTTCTTATCAGAAGGACTTGCCAACTAAAATAAATAATTTTTTATGAATTATCACAATATATACAAAATAAGTGTTTGCTCCTAAAATGAACTCATTCAATCATATCTCACAATTGTCTTATGACACCCTGAAGCTATGGTTACAAAAATATTTTCCTTTCTAAGCTTATGTAAAATCCATATTATATCTGTTAAAATAATTTTGAAAATTGTTCCTATGAACAAATAAAACAATTACATCTAAATCTAAATAAAGTAATGCATTCAATGGAAACTTTCATAAAAGTGAACTTAATTTGTTGTGCTATCAATGATTTTTTTTAGTGTTTCACCTAAGTAATACATCTCTTTCTGTCTTCATTAGAGCAAATGATTCCAGATACTTCTGATAGGACCATTTGTGGGAGATCTAATTCAGAAAAAAAAAAATAACTGTCATAAGCCAAATGTATCGCTGTCAACTTTAACAGGTATCTATAAACTTGGCAAGATATACAAATAAACTCCTCTGCCTAAATAAATTGTAAGGGCTAAAGTTTGATGAAATACTCATGACATGGTTTTGTGCTCATATGCAATCAAGTTACTTTTCACATTCATTCGTTATGGAATATATTTCCCTGGCTTAATGGATATTCATCATTAAAAAAATTAATCAATCTCAGATTATTTTGCTCCCATGAAGAGTCACTTCTTCACCAAACTTTTGCAAAATGTCATGTAAGTTCTAAAAGGCATCATCGGGGCCAAAATTCCCTTTACAAGCATAAGAAATGTGGGCAGTAAAGTCAAAAGACCTCAGACCAAATCCTTACTCTATTACTTACCACTACCCATGTGATGTTGAGGAATTCACTTAAGCACTGAATTGGTTTCCTTTTCTGTAAAATGAAGAAGTTGTGCAAAATTATAGGATTGTAGATACAGAATTGGAAATAACCTGATTTTACCTCATTTTATGTAGAACAGGATTGCATTGGAACATAGCTTATGGAACCTGGATGGGGATAGATCATCCCACGGAGCACGTAAGGAGCTGAGCTAAGGTCCTTTGGCTGCTTCGGAGAATAGATCTGTTGAGTGTGGAAGGACTTTGGGATGACACATCTGTCCCTTTGGGTCCCAGCTCACAGGAGTCAGCCTACCTGGGTAATTTGTGCAGATTTGTGCACCTGGTTGCCTCTTGTGCTTTGCATTTTTGTCCCTGATCACAGACAACCTAGCAGCAATCCTGAGATGTACAGCTTCAGTTTCGGGGCAGCCTTGTGAGTTTGAGAGTTCAGTTTCTGGGTTTCTTGGTTGGTACCTGATGCTTTACAGGATGTGCCCCCTACAGCTACTACAGCACTTCTTAGAGATCACCACCACCAAGATGATGATTACAGAAGAAATGAATGTCGAGGGAATTAGTTGATCAGTGCAGAGATGAGGTGAAGGTGAAATGGCTGTTCAGCAGTCTCACTAGGAATCTCATGTTTTAAGTATGAAAGTCCCTAAAAAGTATAATAGGAATTGTATGTTACTCTATCATGTTTTAAGCCTTTATCAATGTATACTCACAAGTCTTTTGTGTTTTAAACATTTCTCTTGTGTTTAAGAAATATATAGCATCCCATGTCTGATATACCTTACACATGGAGAACCTTCCAGTTTTCTTTTCAGGAAACCCTAAACTTGAACTAAAACTAAGCTTTAAATGATTTTTCCCTAGGGTTTGGGGGCTGGTAATGTGAAGTACCAGAAAAAAAGAGAGAAAGCTGCCCCCTCTTCCTTAGAGGTTAAGCTCTCCTAGTATTTCAGCCAGCCCATGTTTTGAGTTTTCGGCTTGGGCTCCTTAGTGGAAGAGAATGCCTCAGCATCTGGTCCAGCAGAATCTATTATATGAGGAGCTGAGGTAAAGAAACTTGCCTAAGGTCAGAGGTGGGATTTGAATTCAGGTCCTCCACTCCAAAGCCAGTGCTCTTCACTGTACCACCACCTCCCTTGGGCGACCTCTCAGCTCCACCCAACTCTAAAATCCCGGGACTGCTATGAGCTTATTACTTTTCTTAAATGTTGACTGTAAAACATAAATGATTGGGTCCAATATACTGCCATGTACACCAATTTCAGAACGTTTTATTGGATCAGCTACTATTCCATTGATGTAGTTTCCTGAGACATCTGTGTTCAGGGTTTTTTTTTTTCCTTTGTGGAAATGTAATATGTATTACAACAGAATTTCCCTTAAGTGATTTATTCTGAAGTTAATCTGAACCCCAATTGATGAAAGTCTATTGATACTAAGTGACCCTGCCCCTAACATAACAATTAATATTTGCCTAAAAACACATCTCCTAGGCAAGACATCGTTCCTATTGAGGCTTAACAGCTGACTTTCTCTGAATTGGCTTATTTCGGTAGGTACACATATAAGGCGTTTCCCAACCTGATGACAGCCCTGTGAGCAAGGGCCAGTATTGAGGTGTAAGGGCCAGAATGAACAGGGATGGAAAAGGATGCAGGATCCAACAGACAGATCCAGCTGCCACTACGTGGCAAAATCAGCATTGGGTGAGATCTGCCTACATTCATTTCAAGCTACTTGGGGGTTGGTTTCAGTGTAAATGACCACTTCTCTCTGCCTCTTCCACCCTCTATCAGGATGCTAGGAGAAGCCAAAACAAGTGTCTTCTGAGGAGATTTGTACCATGTACATATGCTGACACTTGGGGGAGCCCTAGAAGAAACAACATGGGATCCAGGCACTCCTCAGGCTGGGCATTACCATTCCATCTGAGTGGCTGTATACTTGGCAATTCTCCTGAGCACAGAGTTTGTGGCAAATATTTCAGCTATAGTCATGGCCCACTGGCCTTCATAAGACTTACCCATCTTTCTGGATTTTCATAGAACCACAGAAAGGTGAATTCTCCCTTGATAAAAAGCTCATTACATTCCCAGGAATTATGAGTCTGCTTGTTTTAGAAATAGTGAAGCCAGAAGAGAGGAAGAAGAAATGGACTTCTCTGGGGTTACCCAGCAAGTCAAGCACTAACTAGTATCAGAACATTAAGCCCTGTCTCCTGGACCTGCTCTATTAATATTAGCCATGTCATGGCTGCCTCTCTTAGAGCTCTGAGGAAAACTACTTTCAGCAAGATTCTATGGAATCAAATATCTTGAACAAATCACCTGTCCAAGATTATAATCATCATTTTATCACCAATAAACAAACACCAAAATCATTGTCCTACGGTGATCATCTCATTTTTATTGATGATGCGTCCCCCAAGCTAGAAACCTTGAAGCCTCTTCGACTCTTCTTCCTCCTTCCTCCTTTATGCCCAATCTGTCACCAAAGCCTGACCTTTTCCTTTAAAGTACCCTAATTCATCTCTTAATTTCTATTTCTACCACCTTAGGCCAGGCCCTTATGCCTCCATGCTTAGATGACTACAATGGCCTACTAAATGATCTCTTGGTCATGCCTCAGGGATCATCTACAATTTATCAACCAAAAAGAGATTGGAGATACTAGAGAGATAGGAGGGAGCAAGGCATTCTAGTAACACTACCCTTGAGGGGTATTATTAGGATACCCCCTAAAAGGGAAAAAGTCTTCCTTGGGGCAACATCATTCCCATTCCAAGTGTTTAGGATAAAGTCTGTTGTTGAGGCTGACTGATTTGGACATCTAATCACTTTAAACAGGGTGAGGTCACTGGATTGAAAAAACCAGTCAACCCCACCCTTATTATATAAGTAATGGCAAATTACTGAAGGTTTTTAAGAATTAGAAACAGTCCATTAGGAAGATTACTCAGGCAGTGGCATTTGTTTAGAATGAATTAGAAAGGGAAGGAACCAGAGACAGAAAGACCAGTTAGGTGGCTAAATAAGAAGAAATGGGAGCCTGTTCAAAGCCTGGAAAAGCCTGGAAAAAAATTGTCTATCTGGAAATAAAGGGAGGTTATAGAGGTTATCTCATATAATCTTGTCTTATATCCTTATCTCTTTTATTTCTACAGATGAAGACACTGAGGCTGAGAGAGGAAATTAGACTTGATCAAGGTGGTAAATAAAAGAGTCAGGATTTGAACTCAGGGTCTAAAGTATGCAAATACAGCACTCACCCCACCACACCAGCAGGAGATATTGCTGAAATAGAATTTTAGGACCTGGCAATTAACAATTAATTGTTGCTGCTTGTCCTTTGTTTTCGAAGAGTATCATGATGACCCTGGATGCAGTGGGAGACCTTGGTCTTTTTAAGCTTTTAAGGTCTTTCACAGGTCTCAGTTTGACTGAAGCAACACCCATTCAGTGATTAAGGTTATTGCTATTTACATTCACTCTGAGCCAATCTGGGCCCAAACAATGAACAAGTGGGACTAGTTCTGGAACCTGTTGTAGGCTAATCAATGAGAGCCAGAGTAATTTCCAGGGTCACCTTCAGTCATCCTGATCTATATCTTGCCACTGGACCCAGATGGTTCCAGAGGAGATCATGAGGCAGGTAACTTTGCAGAGCCCTCTGTCACTTAAATCCAATTGATTTGAATGTCTTGGCATCATCTCCCTGATGTCATGGACCTTTTCAAGAACAAAGGACAAACAATAACCTTTGTAGTAGTAGAAGGAGCTGCTCCACTGGGGACCCAACTGGAAATGGGTGGTTGGGCAACACAGTTCAGTTTTCCTTCCTTCCTTCTTTCCTTCCTTCCTTCCTTCCTTCCTTCCTTCCTTCCTTCCTTCCTTCCTTCCTTCCTTCCTTCCTGTTGTACCCCAATAAAGTGAGACAGAAGATCCCCAAGATTAAATTTTAAAAGTGGACTTTATTACCGCGGGACTGTCGGGGTACATATTCAAATCAGACAGTGCTTTGGCATAGACATTGTGACAGTTTTATAGAGGTTCCATAGCCACATTACATAAGCTGAAATTACAGTGATGTAAGCTGAAACTACAGTGAATGGTCAGTGTACATTTGAATTCACAAAACCCTAGGCTGGAACTCCGGCCCACGGATCAATCAAGGGAAAGGAAGGTGTGGAAGTTGTGCTTGTTTACAGATCAATTAATGGAGGGGAAGGTGGAGTTCTCTGCTTTACAAATCAATGAAGGGAAGGGCAAAGTGGAGTAGTGTCCAACACTTCCTTCCTTCCTTCCTTCCTTCCTTCCTTCCTTCCTTCCTTCCTTCCTTCCTTCCTTCCTTCCTTTCTTCCTTTCTCTTTCTTTCCCTTCCCTCTGTCCAGATAGAGTATCATACCCTTATCAGTGGGTGCTATGTTTTGATCACTGAAACCTCAAAAGATATCTTGTGGTTTACAAGCTTCATTTTTTTTCTTAAGGATCATGCCTTAAAATCAAACAACTGATTAGATGCATGGGCCAAAGGAGATGGAGGAGTCAAAGACAATCCTTTGGCTTTCAGTCTAGGGGATCAGGAAGCTCATGGTAACAGAAATGTGAGTAAATGCTGATAACATCCCCAGGAATTATAGTTCCCCTTGTTCTAGAAATTAGAGGCAGCATTCTCCAGACCATGTAATGGGGGGGAAGGGCAATAGGTTCCAGAGAGACTCAGAGTCCCTGAGTCTGGAAGGAATTCAGTAGGCTCAAGCAAACTTGGAGTCAGAGATTGTAAAAGTTTATTGTTATACTTTACAGTGGGCAAGGGTTCTTAGGGAACCTGCAAACTTATAGAAGTCACAGGTATAGTTAACTAGGTGAGTAAGGGTGGGATTAGGGAGGAGTTAAGGGGTGGTCAGTGCTTAAAGGAACATGCACTTTTATTATCAACTGCACAGGTGTATTGCCCATAATTCACTGGGAAATAGCCCAAGGGGGACTACCTGGAGGTGTGGTTTTAGGCCTGAAATGTCACTAAGTCAGCCAATGGTCAGGGCTGACTGAGAAGTGCCTAATCTGCCACCCATCAGTGTCAAGTTTGACAAGATGGATGTTGGGAACCAAGGCTAACAGAGACTCAGTATGGGTATAATTGGCTATGGAGTTAACCTATAGATAGGGCATTGAAGGATTCATGGGTACAGCTGGCCACTCTACTAGGGGATATAACATTTGCCTAAGCTAAAATGTTTATAAATGGTTTAGTGAAGGATTCATATGTGTAGCTTGTTATTGTTCCAAGCAGAGATAAACAGTTCATGAGTTGTTGCTGGGCAGAGTGCTGGCAGCGGGGAGCTCTGAGGCTGGGGAGGGGGAAATGTGATTTTACAGACTGGTTTTACAAATTGATTTCACAAACTGATATTATAAACTGATATTACAGACATAGATCCCAAGCACCCCATCACATGTACTTCTCAGAATCTTCTGTCTGCCCTGTTTGAAGTAGAAGAGGGCTTTCCTGCTAACCCACTGATTTGGATAGTGGATGGGCACCTTTCCTGTTGGGACTGAACAACCAACACTTGCTATGTCGATTTATTTCAGTAGGGGTAGGCATAGAGGATTTCCCAGCCTGAGAAAAGTCCAGTCAGCAGAGGTCAATATTGAGGTGTTCAGGTCAAGAACAGACAGGAAGAGAACAGGAGCTGAGCAGGTGAGCTTGCCAACAGACAGAGCAAGGCTTCCTGCCCCACATCCAAAGTCAGGCCAGGCTGAGGCAAAAACTGAAATGGAAGAGAGATCATCAATCAGGAAGGTTGGTAGACACAACACAGATTGGTAGTGGGAGTTCCAAAGCTAGGAAGATAAAATGAGAGGCAGGCCAGAGCTGGAGTCCATAGATGAGCAAAATAAGTGAGCCTGTATGAGCAAGCTGCTCCAATGGCACCATACTGTCAAGTGAAGCCTTCTAAGAGTCTGTCAGGGAGAGCATCATCCTAAAGGGGGTTGGTTGGCTCAGAATAAAGAAACCCCCTTTGAATCAGGGTCAGAGGGTGGAGACACAGTTTTTAGGGAAATGAAGTCCTCCAGATGCCCTAAGGGCATGCTAGAATGGACTTAAGTAGTAGTAAGATGACTAAAAGGAAACAGAAAACCAGGGTTCTAGTTCCTCCTCAGATTTCCAAGGCCAGGGCTAACTAACATTGTCTGAGGAGCTCAAAGCTTCTCACACTCTTCTATTCTCACAGCTTTTGGGGTGGTGGGGAGGGAAAGGAATGGAGTTAGTCCTTTATAACATGTACATGTTTACACAGTGAATCGATAGTAGACTCAGGAATAATAAGTCAAAGTCTTAGTTTCTTAGATCTCTAATTCTAACCATTACAAGACGGTCCTATAAGATAGTTTACTTCAGGTATTCAATAATAGTAAGTATTTGTATAAATGCTTTAAGATTTACAAAGCACTTTCCTCACAGTAACTCACTGTAAAAAGTAGTCCCTCATTAGTCCCATTTTATAGATGTCCTCTGAAAACTGAGGTTCTCTGAGTGCCTTTCAGTATCAGAGGTGGAATTCCACCTCAGCTCTCTTAAATCCCAAGTCTATTGCTCTTTTTTTAAATTTTTTTATTCCCATTCATGTTTTTTGTTGTTCATTTGTTTCAGTTGTTTCTGACTCTTTATGAACCCATTTGGGGTTTTCTTGGCAGAGATACTGGAGTAGGTTTGCCATTTCCTTCTCCAGCTCATTTTATAGGTGAAGAAACTGAGGTAAACAGGGTTAAGTGACTTGCCTAGTGTCACATAGTTAGTAAGAGTCTGAGGCCACATTTGAACTCAGAAGGATGGTTCTTCCTGACTTCAGGCCTGGCACTCTATCCCTGTGTTCAGGGAGGACTAGCACCTGTGGGGTGAGGCCTTTTCAGGGCTGCTCATCCACTTTTGGATGAGCTTTCACTTGTGGCTCCAAGAAACTGCAGCATGTGCAGGGGCCACACCCCAGTAAAACCATCTCAGCATTGGGCTAACCCAGCTTGAGGGTAACTGACAGGCCTCAAACCCATCTGTGAGTCAGAGGGATGTCTACCCCACACATGTGAAAATTTCCCCAGAACAGGTGGATGTGAACAATTTGTTCCAATGGCCACAAAGGCGGCTAAAGCAGACACTGTGGAGTGCTTAGAGCTTGGTAAGCCATCAGAGAAGCCAAGGTCATCCGCTGTATCTCAGGCCATCACCAGTCATTCCCACTGGAAGAGAGAGTGAGGCTGATGATGCTGTGCAACCCTACCTCACTTAAATCCAATTCATGCACAAGTCAAGATGTCAGCCATGATGTCATTTGGCCTCTTCAAAAGTGAAGGATAGACAACAATGGCAACAACAGCAACTCTAATCATTTAATCAGTGTTTCACCCTCTAGAGATGTGATGCAGCAGCATTTCCTCCTTCTCTCCAAGGACTCATGCACATTTCTTCCAGGGCAGAGGCTACCTCCCTCCTAGCACACTGGACCCACCCTAAGAGGTGCAATGCAAACACTGAGGTCACAGGATGTCCTCTGAAGCCTTCAGACTATATAGAACACCTTCTCTCTTGGTCACTGTTTTTGTCAGCCAGTTCTCTTTAAACAATCATCCACGTAGAAACCATACCATGTGTATCATGGGATAGAGGAGAGGGACTGGGCCAGTGATTTCAGTAGTACCAAGAACTGCCAGGTAAGGAAACTTTCCCCACAAATACAGATCGGTACCTTCTCTGCGGCTTGTGCCATCTTGGACTTAGAGATGTGCAAGGGCAGTGACTTTGCTGCTAGTAGGAATGCAGCAGTGGCAGGGACCTGGTGTGCATGCTCCTGGAAGGCTCATGAAAGCCTCAAGAGACCCCCTCTCCTCTCTGTATTCCCAGATTACAGTGTTGGCTGGGGTGGTTGAAGAGATGGTCTCTATTCATGAGGTCATAGATTTATTTAGAGCTAGAAGGGAGCCTGGAGGCCATCTGGGTCAAACCTCTCATTTACAAATGAGAAAACAGGTCCAGCAAATTTAAGTGACCAGTCACAGATTCAAACTCAGATCTTCTGCCTACAAAATCCAGCACTCTCATCTTCACTCAGGAATGCAGCTGCTGTAATCTGAGCAGGGGAGTCCCAACTCTCTTAGCCATAGCCACAGGGTGTTTGAGGTTTTTTTTTTTTGGTTTTTTTTTTGGAGTTTCAGCCTACTCTTCCACCTAAACAGTGAGCAAACACCAGCAGAAGCCCTCAGGCAGAGATTTAAGTCTATATTTTTAACCCCTTTGCTTCTGCTTAGGCTGCCACTCCCTGATGCAAATGTACGATTAGACTTGGGGTAAGAAAATTCATTTCAACCCCTTTTAACCACTGTCCATGCTCCTCATGGTAAATCAAACTAGGAACTTCACTTTAAGAAAGAGGAAGAGCCTTGCTTCCTGTATTACTGCCAAAAGCATCATCACTGGCAGATAAGTAGACAGAGATGTGTACGGGAAGTTTAACATATAGTTCCCTGATCAACCTAGTGAGTTTACAAGGCTTGTGCCTTGTATTAGGCAGAACCTCCCTTTGGATACTGTTAGAATGATGAGGTATGGGCTCTGGGAGCCCCCTTAAGTTCTCCTTTGAAGTAAGGCTCTGATTGAATGATTGAACTCTGATTAAATCATCTCATTTGATGAGGCATTTGCACAAGGCAGTAAGCCTTACATTGTGGCTGAGCCCAAGCCTCTGTTACTAGACTTTCCACCCTTGAGCCTATAAAAGTGTCGATCCACCCTTGAACTGGCCTAGCCCACCATTGTTTGGGGTCTCCAGGTGGCCTCCAGTGACTTCCCACACTTAAATCACTCACTGACCTCATTAACTCCTCCTGAAGACCCTCCCCAAACTCCTCCCCTAGACCACCCCTAGATTCCTCCCACAACCTTCTGTATATAAGACCCCATCCTGTCTCATGTTTGTGAGAGGGCCATAGAAGAGCCAGAGCATCATAGAATGCTAAAATAGTGAGAGGGCCATTGAATGACCTAGCACAGACTTACTCTGTGTCTAATGCAAACGAACTTATAAACTTTTCTTTGGCTGAGAGAAGACTTGAGTTGAATTCATTTGACAGGACCCTTCCTGTTGGTATTTTGTGGTCTCCAGAGCAACCCTAACCCTCTTTAGGGGTAATCTCTTCAAGAATGCCCACTGGCACTTGGCTGAAAGAACAGGTTTGTGTCCTAATTCTTTCCAGTTTTTAGGTACACCTCCAAGACAATCTGGTAGACTAGGTCTGTGAGGGAGATAGACCCTTGTTAGAGGAACTGCCTCTCTATGCCAGGCCTATAAAAGAGATTATTCTCAACCCTTTTTGTCTTTAAGAAAAATTTCCTTGTTCAGTGTAGAGTGTGGCATAGGAGACCCAAGTCATGGGAGGAGCTCTTCTCCCAAGAGTCATAAGCATGTGCCAATTATGAAGCGCTTGCCCATGCCTTTCTGAACAGGTACTTATCAGAGGCCAGAGACCAGAGTGGATCTCTCTGACTCAAGAATGGCAACAGCAAAGGCAATGCTGAGAGATAGCACATGGGAAAAGCAGGCAAATGCTTGCTTACTCAGTCTGAGGGTGGAGTTAATGGAAAATGTTTCTGAACCCCATCTTTCTGTGTAGTGGAAGGAGGATTGAATACTTCTAGGCAGCAGGACTCTGAAATCCAGCCTTTCTTCAGAGAAAGTAAATTTCTTTGACAGTAGAGGATTCACAAATATCTGTTGATTTAATGATTATAGCCCAAAGGGGGTGGAGGTGGGGAGATTTCCTAGGCAGTGAAATCCCAGAATGGAACCCTCTAGCAAGAGAAGGGGTATTTCTTAGATGGTGTCAGCCTTGAGAATTGCCTCAAAAGTAGCCACAAGTTTAAGAGTCTTGAAATTTGGTCCTAGAGTCAAAGAAAGGGGATTTCCTATATAATTTTACCCCAGAATTTAATATTCTATATAGAAAAGGTATAATTGTTGTGTACCATCAGCCTAAGGGACTACTTAAGAATAGCCACATATGGGGGTAAGATCTAGGGAAAGAAGGGGATTCCTGAGTGGTATGACTCTTGGAAAAAGAAAAGGATCTCCCCAAGGACTCCTATAGCTAGAGGAACAAAGAGGATTAAAGCCATGACTTGGTAGGTAGGAAATCAAGGCCTTGCTGTTGTGGTCTAGGGGGTCTTGGGAACCCTAAAATACAAAGGTAAAGGGTACAGGTCTGCCTTGAAAGAATTTGATCACTCAAGCCTTCTTTCATTCCAAGTAGTGAGTTTGTTAAAGCCCCAGTTGGGGTGGGTGACATTCCTGGTGAGTCTGCCCTATTTGTGATGCCAGTACAAGTGGATCAGACTTTAAGAATCTGAGCAACTTAATGGGGGAAAGATGGACATCTTTATACAGAAAGAATGTGGGAAGATCTGGATGGGATTAAGGAGTGGCAAGCAGCCTGAGGTGGTCCAGGGGTTACAGAAAGGGGCCAGGATAGGATTAAGGAGTGTCCAGAAAGCTAGTTAAATAATCAAGATGCACTGGGGGGAGCCAGATGCCCCAGGCAAATGCCAGGAATCTGGGTTATGTAGGCAAGTTCAGGGCCTTTTCCTGTTTGGGGTCCAGATCCCACCCCCATTATTCCTATGAGTGATTTAGACAGTGCAGGTCTGCCTATCCAGCTATTCTAAAGTATGTTTGCCTTCCAAGGGAAGCCAAACATGGGGGATGGGCAGGAGGGGTGAGGCCTGTGTCTATAAGTCTGGTCGCATCTGTGCAAGACTGAAAAAGCTAGGGGTTCATTAGAACATTGTAGTGTATCACCAATGGCAACTCTGAGCTTAATTCTTTCCAAGGAGAACTACTGTAAATGCTTTATGTATTTTTTGTGTGTGTTTAAGGGCTCCCGTGATTCCTTTGAGTGCCTTATGTGCTTTCTGTATATGTTTATGTGATCCTATGGGTCCTTTGCATCTTCTATATTTTCTGTTGTTTGAAATAAAGGTTGGCCTATACCTGATATGCATATTACCTTGAATGCTTATATAGAATTTGGGAATTCTCTGTCCCTCCCTTTTATCAGCACCTAAGGAAATATACAAACTATGTTTGGAGATTTTCACAAAGTAAGTTCTAGAGGAAGTCAATGATCTAAAAAGAGAATATGCCCCTTTTTAGGTCAGCCTTTCAGAGCAGAGCTGGTTTGTGTGAGCCCAGAGCCTTATAGGGCCTTAGGCCATGGATTATAATAGATCTCTCACTTTCACTGTCCCTCTCCCTCCCCTCCCTCCTGCGCTCTCTCTCTCTCTCTCTCTCTCTCTCTCTCTCTCTCTCTCTCTCTCTCTCTCTCTCTCCCCCTGTCCAGGATTGTTTTTGTTGGAATCTATAACCACTAGCTAAACTAAGGGAGAAAATGTCATCCTAGTACAAAAAGAACTCCTAGGTCTCATTATCTCTCACACATATGCTGGAACGAAGCCAGAAGAATGGCATTATCTTAAATTGGCACCCCTCACACATACAAAAACACAAATCTCAGGACTACAATATTTTGAGGAATTTTTAGGCTGTCACTTAATTTCATCATATTTAGCAATAACTACTTAAACTGACCTAATTACTTTAGACAAATTACCCACTTCAGTGGACTCTAAGTGCCCAATGGACCTTAAGCCTCTTAAAACTCTAGTTCATAACTATTGCTTTCCATCCCTGGTATCTCAAGCTCTAATTGCTCTTCACTGTGGAAGCCATCACAAGGGCAATCCAGTACAAGTGATGAAAAAGACCACTCTGTTCTTGTGCTTATCTTTTCTGCAAACTGGCTCTGCCAAATACAAAAAAGAAGTCATATATTAAAAACCACATTCAAAATCTGGTAAGGGGGCAGCTAGGTGGTGCAGTGAATAGAGCACCAGTCCTGGAGTCAGGAAGACCTGAGTTCAAATCCGGCCTCAGACACTTGACACAATTACTAGCAGTGTGACTTTGGGCAAGTCACTTAACCCCAATTGCCCTCCAAAAAGAAAAAAAAAAATCTGGTAAGGAGGTGGGAACCACACAACCAGTATCAGGGACTTGACTTATCTTAAGAATTTGGTTTTAAGGGACCATGGGAATATAGGGAACCTAAGGAATAAAAACTCCTCCATAGAAAAGGAGGAAGATGAGACCATTCCCTCCCTGGAATTCAAGTCCCAAAGAAGCTTCATGGGACAAGACTCTACCATCTAAGATAGATACAGAAAGCAAATTAGGCAAAGAAGGCAAATCCTGGGCAAATTAGGAGAAACCCTTCCTCAAAAGGACAGAGCTAGTAAAAACAAGAAAAAGGTCCTTTAAATTTTAGATAGTTTCACTTAGGGATGGTGCCAGTTGGGTACTAACCACAATCAGGGAAATAGGCTGAAAAAGTAGCAGCTATCCTCATGAGCTGTCCAAGGTTCTGGATTCTGCCTGACTCAGACCACTCAGTCCTACTTTTATTATTTATGTTCTTACCCCAGTTGATCTAAAGTCTGTGAATCATACCCAATTTCATAGGTATGACTAAACTGACACTGGCTATATGGCTATGCTATGTTGAATTATGCCAGCTTGTTCCAGATTTATATCCAGGGAATGGAGTAAAATCAATCAGTTTTAATTAAGCTGAGGAAGGACTGAGTGACCTCGTTACTCTGTGGTAAAAGCTAGTCTTGGTAGAGATAGCTGGAATTTTATTGGCCCTGATCAGCCAGAATATACAGAATAAGGGATGACAGAAATGTACGAACCATAGGAAAGATACTACCACCAACAGGGCACTAACCAGGCCCAAACAAGGTGGGTGTCTAACCCTAACACTGGAAGAAAAGGAATATTATTTCTATAAATCTGTTTATACTGTGGGATCTACAAGCATTGCATATATACCTGATCAGTCAAAATTACTTCTGATTGGGGTAGGAAAACTTACTGACTCTTCTAGATTGGAATCACCAACAGCCCTTCCCAGAGAATTTTACTGCCAGTACTTATCTATTCTAGCTAATCTGAGTAACAGAAGGGTTGGTCCATTTAGGCATGGATATAACTCCTAAGACCCCCTTTTAGTCCCCAACTCTAGGATACTCATTACCCAGGATTTTGCATGTAAGGTGCCATTAACATATCCTATTTAGTCTCATAAAGACTGAAGTTCTTCAACTATGCCAAGATGCCTTAAATTCACTACCTGAGACTAAGATTAATAGTGGTTTTCAATGCAGAAGGATAGGTAACATTGTATGGGCAAATGGAAAACCTATACCTAGTCAAAAGATGGGATGGGCAAGCCTAAAGGACTCCTATAGCACCTACCCACCCTCACAGCACCTTGTTCCAGATTGCAACATTAATAATTACCCATGCTTCAAGGGTTACAAAATGATTTCCTGATAATAATAAAAATCTCATATTTCTATAGCACCTTGAAGGTTTCAAAACTTTTCCCTCACAATAACACTATGAGGTGGGTATGTTTACAAATTTAGCAAGTGGTAGAGCAGGGTTATCAACCCAGGTTCCTCTTAATCTTAATCTCCCCCCACCAAATGCATCCCCCCCCCCTTCCACCCAGCACCTGCATTCCTATTACTGTAGAGGGCAAAAGCACCCTCCCAGTCCATCAAGTTCACAACCTAGGAGTCATTCTGGATTCCTCACTCTCTCCCTTTCCCCTCATCCCACCCATATCCAATCTGTAGCCAAGACCTGTCCATTTCACTTTTGCAATATCTCTCAAATCTGCCCCCTTCTCTTATCTGACACTGCTACCACTCCAGCGCAGACATCCTCAATTCACTCCTGGACTATTTCACCCTACTGGTGGGTTCTCAAGTCTCTGCCCACTCCAATTCATCCTCCATTCAGCCACCAAAGTGATTTTCCTAAAGTGTAAATCCTACCATATCACTCCCCTATTCAATAAACTCTGGTGGCTTTCTAATGCCTTGAACATTAAATACATTCAAAGCCCTTCATAACCCAGCCCCTTTCTACTTTTTTTTTTTTGGAGGGCAATTGGGGTAAAGTAACTTGCCCAAGGTCACACGGCTAGGTTTTTTTGTTTGTGTGTGTTAAGTGTCTGAGGCCAGATCCGAACTCAGGTCCTTCTGACTCCAGGGCCGACGCTCTATTCACTGCGCCACCTAGCCGCCCCTTCTTTTTTTTTTCCTTTCTACTTTTCTAGTCTTCTTACACCTTACTCCCTGAAACACTCTTCATTCCAATGACACTGGTCTCCTTGAGGTTCTATATATACAAAGCTATCTCTTGATTCCAGGCATTTTCTTTGGCACTCTCCTCCCCTTTTCCCCCCATGCCTGGAGTGTTCTCCCTTCTCTTCTTTGCCTACTGGCTTCAAGTCCCAACTAAAACCCCATTTTCTACATTAAGCCTTTTCCAACCCCTCTTAATTCTAGTGCCTTCCCTCTGTTATTTCTTATAGATTGCTTGTATTTTGTTTGCTTTTGTATATTTGTTTTATTTGCTATCTCCCCCACTATATAGATGTGTGTGTCTATGTATATTTGTATGTATATTACTATAACATGTATAATGACAGTAATATGTTTTTTATATTTATATCACAATATGCATAGTCAAGTAAAACAAATAATCACATTGGCTAGGCTTCATTTTGTGTTTAAGTGCACCACCTCTCTGGCAGGAGGCTGGTAGGAGTCTTCATCTTTAGTCCTCTGGAACTGTAGTTTGTCATTGCATGGATAACAGTTCTAAAGTCTTGCAAAGTTGTTTTTCTTTATAATGTTGTCATTGTATAGAGTGTTCTCCTAGTTCTACTCATTTCATTCTTTATTAGTTCTTACAGCTCTTTCCAGTGTCCTCTGAAACACCCATTTTGTTTCTTATGGCACAGTAATATTCTATTACATTCTTATATCATAATTTGTTTTAGGAGAATATCTCAATGGAAGGCAGCCCCTTGGTTTCTAGTTTGGGGCTACTATGGAAAGAGCTTCTATAAATAAGTATTCTTTTATATATGGGTCCTTTTCCTCTTTCTGTAATCTCTTTGGGGTACAGACCTAGTAGTACTATCACTGGGCCAAAAGGTATGCACAAGCTACTGACTTTGGCAGCATAGTTTCAAATTGCTTTCCAGAATGACTAGGCCAATTCATAAATCCACCATTTTCCTGTAGCCCTTCCAACACTTATTATTTTCCTCTTTTGTTATCTTTGCCAATCTGAGAGATGTGAAGTGGAACTTCAGGGTTCCTTAAATTCAACCATTTCTCTAATTGTTAGTGGTCTGGAGCATTTTTCCACATGACTATAGATAAATTTGACCCCTTCCTTTGAAAATTGCCTATTCGTATCCTTTGGCCAATTATTAATTGGGAAATGGATCTGTCTTATAAATCTGGATAAGGTACTTATATATCTTGGAGAATCTGTTGTGAAAAAAATTATTTTTCTCAGTTCCCTGTTTGTGCAAAAACAATTTAATTTTATGTAATCAGAATTGTCCATTTTATCTTCTGTGATCCTCTCTACACCTTTTTTGCCCTTTTCCACAGATGTGAAAGTTAATTTTTTCCTTGTTCTTCTAATTTATTCACAGTGTCACTTTGTTTTTTATTTTATTTTTTTATTTGTTTATTTTTAGTTTACAAGATTCAATTCCATAGCTCCTTGAGTTTCAAATTTCCCTTCCCTCCCCCTCCCACCCCCCATATAGTCCAGTTTAGGATCTGCAAATACTTTCACATTAGACATTAGTCAAGTTACAAAGGCGTATTGTACTAGATGGGATGAAAAATGGTAAAGAAGAAATAAAACCAAACAATGAAAAGAAAAAGATCAAGTAGTTTGCTTCCATCAGGATTCAAGCTCAGTTCTTTCTAGTTCTTTCTCTGGATGTAGGCATCTCTCTCCTTCATGAGTTTTTCGGGGTTGACTTATATCACTGCATTGCTGAGAAGAGTCCAGTCTGTCATAGTCGGTCATCACACATATGTTGTGTCTGTGATTGTATACAAATTTCTCCTGGTTCTACTCTCCTCACTCAGCATCAGTTTGTATAAGCCTCTCCAGGTAAATATGAAGTCTGTCTGCTCCTCATTTCTTATAGCACAATAGTATTCCATTACATGCATATAACACAACTTGTTTAGCCATTCCCCAATTGATGGACACCCCTTTAATTTCCAATTCTTTGCAACCCACAGTTTCACTTTTTAATGTATAAATCATTTATCGTTCAAAGTTTATCTTGGTATACAACTTGAGGTATTTGTTGGTCCATACCTAATTTCTGCTAAACTGCTTTCCAGTTTTCTCAGCAGTTTTGGTCGGTTAGTGAGTCCATACTCTAGTGACTAGGGTATTTGGGTCTAATGACACCATGCCTTTGTGTGATTTTTTTGACCAGTACCAAATCATTTTGATGATCACTGCTTTGTAGTATAGTTTGAGATCTGGTATTGCTAGGGCCCCTTTTCCCACTGTTTTCCATTACTTTTCTTGAGATTTTCAAACTTTTGTTCCGTCAGATGTTATTATTATTTTTTTCTAGCTATATAAAGTAATCCTTTGACAGCATGATTGAGAATGTACCATGTAGGTAGGTTAATTTAGGTAGTATTGACATTTTTATTATCCTGGATCACTATGTACTCTGTCATCAATTTACCACTACCTCCAAAATGATCACTGTTCCTTATGGAGGATCCTTTGAAAATGATGCTTAGTTCATGCCAGGGGGCATCTTGGGCTGCCACCACCACCATTACCACTCACCTTTTCTTTCAGGATGGGTTCTGTCTCCCTGACAAGATTATTTCTGCCTAGTTAATATTCTTTCTCTAGCTAACTCTATTTTCATCCTGGGAAACCAATCCCATTGTCTGCTCATCACCCACAGACAGATGGTCAAACTGAAGGAAACAAATGGTACCTTAGAATAATACACACCATTATATGATATACCAATATTATAATTGGACTAAAGTCCTCTCTACCAACAATTACACATATAATAACTCTCCTACACAAAATGTTCTTCTTTTTGCTTCTTACATGTCTCATTCATGCTACTTCCTCCCCCAGAACTTTACTTCCATATCCACAATTCAGGTACTCAGTCCAATGTCCAAACCTTCCTGATGATTTACTGTTCTTTGACTCTACTCTATGGGCCACATACAAAGAACACTGGAAAGCTTCTGGAAACTCTATATGTAGGGGTCTTGGATTGATTCTCTATGAAATGTCTCCATATGGCTTAGCCATTGAAAATAATCATTTTTTTTTTTTATCAGGCATAGTTCAATTTATTTGTTTACAAAACATCTATGTGGTTGCCACAGCAGCTGCCTGGGTCCTCTGGACAGACACTCGAGTGTGAGTCTTCACAAGATGGTCAGTGAATTCCTGATAAGGAGATTTAGTGAACACAGTCTCCTTCCATAGGTCTGGGGTTAGATA
This sequence comes from Gymnobelideus leadbeateri, assembly GCA_011680675.1. Taxonomy (NCBI): domain Eukaryota; kingdom Metazoa; phylum Chordata; class Mammalia; order Diprotodontia; family Petauridae; genus Gymnobelideus; species Gymnobelideus leadbeateri. The sequence goes on along the minus strand of WOXC01008724.1, from coordinate 1,422,570 downwards.
GCTGTATGTTTTGGAGATGGCATCAAAGGTAGCTTTAGCGAAGTTGCCCAGAGTGGCAGTACAGCCTCTTGCAGAAGTGTAGCAATCATCAATTCCAGCCATCATCAGGAGCTTTTTAGGCACAGGAGCTGAGACAATGCCAGTTCCTCTAGGGGCCGGGATCAGGCGCACCAAAACCGACCCACATCGCCCAGTGACCTTGCAGGGTACTGTGTGAGGCTTGCCAATTTTGTTCCCCCAGTAGCCACGTCTCACGGGAACGATGGACAGCTTGGCCAGAATGATAGCACCACGAATAGCTGTGGCCACTTCCTTGGAGCACTTGACACCCAGACCAACATGGCCATTGTAGTCTCCAATGGCCACAAAAGCCTTGAACCTGGTACGTTGTCCAGCTCTAGTTTGTTTCTGAACAGGCATGATCTTCAAAACCTCATCTTTCAATGAAGATCCCAGGAAAAAATCTATGATCTCAGACTCCTTGATAGGAAGCGAGAAAAGATAGATCTCTTCCAAGGACTTGATCTTCATGTCCTTGACTAACCGGCCCAGCTTAGTGACAGGAACCCACTCCTTGTCTTCAGCCTTTCCTCCCCGGGCCCCACGTCCGCGGCCTCGGCCTCGACCACGGCCCCGGCCTCGACCACGGCCCCCACTGCCGAAGCCACCGCGAAAGCCTCCCCGGCCTCCGACGCCGGGGCCCCCGGGGCCTCCCGCACCTCCTGCAGCACCGGCGTCGTCCGCCATTTGGTGTTCACCAGAAGTAGAAGCGAAAATAATCATTTTAACAGAATATTTGCCATTGTAGAAATCATGAAACTTATAATGCTTAAACTCCAACTACTATACTTTTGAAGGTAATCTTTCACCATTATTTTCTTCATCCAATCAAGTTTGGCTATCCTCCATACTTATAGCCTATGCCATATCTCTCAGGCTATAGAAACACGAAGAATAGATTGGAGGTCCACAAAATTCTGGACCAAGAAGCAACTATTTATAAGTCAAGAAAGTCTGTGGTCTTCAGGGCCATACCTAGGACACTTGCCTCACTAAATTCATGACCCCTACCTTGTCTGGCATTCCATCATCTGTACCTGATGAAACAGTCTCCTTTCTGCTTACTGGAGGAGGACCTATGAGAGAGTTCTCATATTCTGGGTTCCCAATACTTATTTCCTAACACTATGTTCAGTTGATGGTCTGTTATAATATTCAATTCAATTCAAGAAATGAATACTATGTGCAAGGCATTGTACTAGGCACAAGTCAAAACCTACCTTTAAAGCACTTACAATGTACTGAGAGGATGAAGCATGTGAATAGATAAGTAAATATAAGATAATTTGAGGAAAGAGAGAGAGAGGACCAAGATTGGAGGGTTGGATATTTTCTTGCTGTCCCAATTCAGGACTTACTGATGAAGCCTTCCTAGACTGCCTGCCTTGATAGATCTATCTAGCCTGTAGAGTATAGACCATCCCTGACTGTCCTGGCTCACTGCCCACTGAGTCCTGAAACTAACAAGGAGGGTATTCCAAGCAAAGATAACTACATAAAGAGATTTTTTTTTCTCTCTCTTTCTGTCTCTGTCTGTCTGTCTGTTTTCTTGGAGTATTTGTTTTTCTCAAAATTTGTATATGTATTTTTCTTAGTTTATCTGATTATACTTTGGTAAGGTCAATGAATTTTTTCAGAGGGGCTGATATCAGAGGTATATTTATATTGTTTATGATGGGTGTTTTATCATGTAGACAAGGACCTCGTGGACATAAATCCTGCATTTCACTTTTGTTTTATGGTGAATTCTCAATGTAGGTGTTTTCTTTGAAATATCTTGGTCTGTGTGGATACACAAAGGGATGGCAGAGGGAGGAAAGGGAGAGAAAGTTTCCATGAAAGTTGTTTGGTCAATCCTATAAACTGAGACCCAAACTTGACATTTTTCTTGAGCCAATGGAGAATTTTTTCCAGGCCTTTGCTCTTTCCATTATTGTCCACAATGCTGCAAGTGGCATGATACCTGTCCTACTAGTACGAGAAGCTAAGTCTCTCAAGAACAGAGAATTTTCTATTACTCTTCATTAACAAAAGATCTAGTACTTACAGATGTAGCACTTTCTATTATTATTATTTACTCTTTATCACTCTTCCATGCCTCCTTCATTACTCCCTTTTTCCTTTCTCATAATTTAGATTTCCCCCTACTTTTTGATGATATCTCAGTTTTCCTCCTTTTTTTTTTTTGCCACATCTAAGCCTTGTCTCCTTGTGATAACAGAGGTAGAACTGATGCAGGGAGAAGGGTCCTGACTGTGTAGTCAGAGGATCATAGGTTCAAATCCTGCCTCAGAGACTCACCACCTGTGTGACCCTCAGGCAAGCTACCTACCCTCTCAGGGGTACCCTTTGCTTCCTCATCTGAGGGGGTGTAGGGTTACTGGAATAGAAGTTCTTCTCTGTCCATTAATAGGCCTATGTGACCACAGGTGTTCCCTTTTTTTCCTGGGAACAGGGGCCATGTTCCCAGGTCTAAAGGTACTGAATCACATAGAACCCATCAGATGAAAATATTCAGGGAGATTTATATTGCCTTGAGAGAGGAGTTTGCTTAGGGGGAAGCTTGTTTATGGGAAGGCTTGCTTGTGGGAAGGCTTTCACACTTGTCACTGGGCCAATCGGGCACTGGGCTACGATGCCTTCTGGCTCTTGAGTCTATTAAGTGAAAACTATATATACTGGGAGGTTGGTATTTTGCTTTGGGGCTCATTCATGGGAATAATGTTCACCTGAGGTCTTTGTGATTTGGCCAGATGAGACTCTGGGTAGCTGTTAAGGGATCCTCTGGCTTTGTGAACCCAAATGTTGGTGCTCTCTGGTCTGGTGATTATGTATTCGTTACTTTGTTTAGACAGTTGGGGCCCTATCCATTGAATTCTTTCTTGGATGCTCACTTCTTTCTACTTATCCTGCATTGTTTAATTCAAGTAAGATTGTTGATCCCTTTGAAGCTGTCTTTCCTTTAGAAAAGCAGATCAAAAAAATCTGTGCTAGCAGCCTTTCTGTGTGCTGGTGTTACTGGTCTCACACCTCCACAGCAGCTGCAAGTATCATTAATGATACAGGGGGTTGGACTAAATGGCCTCTATGGGCCTCTACAGCTTTAAAATCCTACAAAATGCTATGCTTGGACATCTTAGTCTCTACTGTTACTTCTATTGCCACCATCCAATGACTTGAGGTGGTTTTTCCTGGGGCTACAGCCTTCAGAATATAATTCTGCCAATAATCTTGAAAACGATTAATAGAAATATACTCTAGACAACTGGAATATAAAAAACAACAGATGTTAGGATTTATAAACTGTACACACTATATATATGAACATATATGTATACACATATCTATATATACAATATGCATATATACACACACACATGCAATTTACAAATTACAGCTATATGGACATGGAATTTATCATGTCTATAACCTTGTTTGTACATGTTTTTTTGCATATTGTATCCCCAATTATGCTGTGAGTTCCTTTAGAGCAGGGACTGTCTTTTACCTTTTTTTATACCCCCAGCATTTGGCAGAGTGCCTAACATATAGTAGGTGCTTAATAAATGCTTGTTGACTTCAGTGGAAGGAATATTGTCTTAGAAGCTGATAACTCTAGATACTTCAGTCTAGTACCTTGAAACCAGTCTACTTATGATCTTGTCTCTGGCTCCTTAAGAGCTCCATATTTTCTTTCTAGTTTCAGCCTGTTTCAGCTATAAAGCCCAAGGTCAATCCTCCCTAATAACTAGGGTCGACAAGGCAGCATGGCACAGCAGAAGGACTGGATTCAAATGCTGGGTCTTCGAGTTACTACCTGAATGACTCCAGGTGTGTCACAACTTCTGTAGGACTCGGTTTTCTCATCTGGAAATTGAGAGAGTTGGGCTAGATGATTTCTAAAGTCATCTTCCAACTCTATACTTCTGACCCTATGATGTCATTCCCTGGCCAGAAAGGAAGCAGTAAACTCCTCTCTCATTCAGGGAGACTGCCTCCCTGAGCCTGTGTCTCTTAAATCTCTAAGATATATATCTCTGTTGCTTGCCAGTTTCTACAGAGCTCTCCTTAAGTCTAAGATTACAACTGGGGTTTTCATGGCAGTCCCCCTTTTTTTGTTTTTCTCTTATTCTCCCTCTTTATTCTGTTGTGATCTCAGTTCCGAAGTCCATTGGTATGGATCTTTATCCTCATTGGTGGAGATGAATGCTCTGCCCTGTGTGAAAGATGGGGCAGAGTTGGAGGGAGGAGAGGAGCTCTTCAAGATCTTCAGTTTTCGTAGAAAGTTTTTCAAGTTGTTTTGGGCTCTGCAGTCACTGCTGCTTCTGGCTTCCAGGTCTGAGTAAAAAGATGGATGAGGCCAACCTCCCTTCAGGCTGCTGAAGGAAGAGACTCTGGGAAGGCATGAGAAGAGCAGGCAGTCTCCAGCATGTTCCCATCTATTCCTAGCTTGCTACACTAAAGACATCAATGAAGTTCCCCTTGGGTAAGACCTGAGACTCTTTTTGTTGTTTGAGCTGAGTTACCTTGCTCTCAATGGGAGAGTTCCTTCACTCTGTATTGTCTGGTATATATTCTTCCATGGGTACTTTATCTGATTTTCGTTTTGCGACTGATATGAATAAAGGGTTTTGTTTTGTTTTGTTTTTTATAATTGCTGAGCATTCATTGTGCAACTGGTATTTGGAAGGAAAAGTGTCAGCCCTTGGATCTAGAGCTTGGGAATCCTCCTTTCTCCCCCAAGAATGACACAGCAATCAGAAGTGAGCCTATCTCACTTTTTGAAGCTGATCTCAGCCCTTAAGCTAACAATATTTAAAGACCAGATAGATATAATTCTAACCCAATACCCCCTCTCTGTGAGGAGAACAGAATGGTTTCCATCCTAAACTTCCTGCTTCCCTTCCTGGCTGGGAACAAAGTCTCCCTTGGAGAAGGTAGGGAGGAGAAGAGAGTAGAGATGTCTATTCTTATTCCCTTCAAGCCATATGACACCCCCATGCCACATGTCGGGGCTCACAAATAATGTTAATGCAGGTATTATTGAGTGCCTATTATGTGCACAGCCCTATATCAGGTTTTCTTCTGAGATGTATCCATGAAGAAGATGGGCTTCCTGCACTCAAGAAGTCTGCATTCCATTAGGGGAAATAATACACACAGAGCAAAAAACTAGAGTGCATTTTTTCAACAGAATTATACATCAGCAAGTGCAATTTAATGTTCACATAGCAAGTGTAAACAAATGTAGAACAAAGTACATAAATGTCAAGAGGATATGGAGTTAGAGGAGCAAATGGTCTGAGAGATTAACCACAGACAATTTCCCAAAGGTGAATTCCCGAGCCAACTTTTGAAAGAGAGGCACATAGAATAATGGAGAGAAGGAAATAGGCCTATTCAGGTGAAGGGAATAATAGCATGAGTAAGTTAAGTATGTAGAATAGCAGGTGATTCACATCCATAGAGTATGTGACCCTTGGCTTGGGGGAAAGGGCTCAGTAGAGGAGTAATAATAAATGGCACCTTGCTGATCAGACACAGAACTGATGGATTATCAGTAACTAGGGCTTCCTCCAAGATGCCTGGCTGGCTGGAATTCAGGAGGATGGACTCTCTTTGGAGTAGCTGCCCCTCTTCATGCTCTATAAAATTGAACAGACAGGATCAGGTTTTTTTTTTCTTTTTCCTGTTCAAAAGACAGACCAGCAAGGAGGAGAGTGGGCCTAGTCTTTCAGGAAGGGAAACATATATCCACACAAGCCTTTCCCTACCATGAAATGGAAATGGATACTTTGGAGGCAGAGGCACATTGTAGCTGTATAAATTCGCAATCAGCCTGAGAAGAGAGGTTCTGAAAATAGATTTTTTTTAGCAAAAGAGATGGCAGCAGCTGGGACATTGATTGATTCCCTGCAGAAGCACACAGTAGAGGTACACATGAACACATAGGAACTTGGCCTGAGAGAGTAGCTCTCATGTTCCTAAACTCCAAATTCTTGTGTGAAGGAGGAGAGATTCTGAATTCCTTAGGCAGTGTGATACTGGGATCTAGCTTTCCTTCCAGAGTAGGGTGATTTGTTGGGCAGCATCAGCCTTATAGATGACAAGCTAAATACAAGTTTGGGGACTGGACCTTCTAGAGAGAAATGGACTTCCATATGTAGTATGCTCCTTAGAGAAAGAAGAAATCACCCACCTGATACCCAATCATCCCTGAGCATTATTCTACTAGGAGAGCCAAGTCAAGAAATTACAGTGTGGGTCTATTAATTGTTTAGACAGCTAAGTGGGGAGATGGGTAGAGTGCTGGGCCTAGAGTTAGGAAGACTCATCTTCCTGAGTTCAAATCCAGTCTCAGATACTTAGTAGTTGTATGACCCTAGGCAAGTCACTTAACCTTGTTTGCTCAGTTTCCTCATCTATAAAAGGAGGTGGAGAAGGAAATGGCAAACCACTCCAGCATGTTTGCCAAGAAAACACCCAATGGGGTCATGAAGAGTCAGGTAGGACTGAAAATAACTCAACAACAATAATTGTTCAGTATCTCCAAAATTAATTTTCTTTCTGAATATGACACTGAACCTAGCAGAGACTATAACACCATGTGGGAATGGGGCAGGAGGCCTAGAAATCTATCAGAATATCAAAGGGTTGCCTGGTGGCAACCCCAAGTTCAGTTTCCTTCCAAAGGGAGCTATGTAAATCATTTGAGTGCCGCATGTGTTTCTTCTATATTTATGGGCTCCTTTGAATCTTCTGTGGGATGAAATAAAAGCTTTCCTGCTCATATGGATTGCTACTTTGAGTGCCTGACACCCTGTTATCCACACCTGAGGAAACCTAGATCTCAGCCAAACATAAGCTATAATTATAGACTTTCCTGGAATAATCCCAGGTAGGAGAAACAAGCCAAAGAGAGAAAACAAACCTCTTTGTGCCCCCTGCACTGGACTCAATCTATGTGAACTTAGAGGCTTTTAAAGTCTATTTAAAATACTCAAGAGTAAAAAATACTTTTAAATATAAGTAATTTAATGTTTATTCCTTTTTCTAATCCAAAAGTTTACCATTTTTCAAAGAAGGGCAGTAAGATATTTGTTATTGCTTCACATGTAAGATAAATGATACCTTCTCCAGGGTACCTTGGTTGCGGTTTGGCTAAGCTGACACCAAGTAATCTTGGTTATGGACTTAGGGTTTGAACAACTAGGGTTTCTGTGGGCATTATTAACTGACATTGCCTTACTTTTCTATTCAATTGTGCCTTTCAAAAAAATAAGTGTGGGCACATACTCTAGACTTACTCTCCCAATCCATAATCTCACTCGTAGGTTGGATGCCCAGAATGTGGCTACTACTGGTCCCATCAGGATTCTAGGAGGGTCCTGAGGGAGCTGGGGATGGTTTTCTAGTGTGAGAGCTTATAAGCTCTCACTGATATTCTTTCCCCAATGATTATTATTTCATATCAATTGGTCAGCTAGACTTAATAAGCTTTTTGAAAGGAATATTTACTAAAGTGATAATGGTAAGGATAGCGGATAGAGAATATTCCCAACTATTCTTTTTTTTTTTTTAAAGCAATTGGGGTTAAGTAACTTGCTTAAGGTTACACGGCTAGTCATTATTTATGTGTGGGTGCTCATATTCTGAGGCCGGATTCGATCTCGGGTCATCCCAACTCCGAGGCCGGCGCTCTTACTCACTGCGCCACCTAGCCGCCCCATATTCCCAACTATTCTATGACATACTTTCCTACCAATATATATAGAATCTAGGGGAAAGTGGGCTTAAGCTTAGAATGTACATGTAGCAAAGAAGTAATTCATACCCACTGCTTGCTGGAAGACCTTTTCTTCGCTTTTTAGGATACTCATGATTTCCTCTTGGGTACAGGCTCCTTAGACTAGGCTCTTCATAGAGGCTTAAAGCCTTTCAGTGGCTCCTGATGAAGGGAGATGCTGCTAGGACTAGGATTTTTGACTCTCTAAAGTTTACAAAGTCCTTCTCTAGTCAAGGTTGGAGACTGAAGGTGGGAGCTTGGTTGGACCTGTTTCTATCACTAAGTTGCCAGACACTTGAGGACTTGATTCTGAACTAGTTTATTGGCTTTATCCACAGTACATGACCAATTCCCCTCAACTAATCTAAATAGAATTCTTGTCCAAGTGTCTCTGCATTTAATCTAAGAACTTCTAAACTAAACTTTTTTGCACTTAATGTAAAACATTGAATGATTCAATAGAAGTGTTCTCATCTGGTTAAGGATTCATCTTGTTAGTCATGGGGTAGGATGATTGAGTCATTGATATGATCCTATGCAACTTTACACAAGAATAGAAATATTTGAGAATTGTTGAACTACTTGAAAGCCATGATAAAAAACGAGGCTGGACATCATCTTTTAAGAAATTATAAAGGAAAACTACTCTGATATCCTAGGACCAGAGGGTAAAATAGAAATTCAGAGAACCCACCAATCACATCTTGAAAGAGATTCCAAAATGAAAACTCCCAAGAATATTATAGTCAAATTCCAGAGCTCCCAGGTCAAGGAGTAAATACTACAAGCAGCCAGAAAGAAATAATTCAAATATCATGGAGCTATAATCAGCATTATAAAGGATTTAGCAGCTTCTACATTAAAGTAGAAAAGGTCTTAGAATATGATATTCTAGAAGGCAAGGAAGCTAGGATTACCATCAAGAATTTCCCATTCAGCAAAACCAAGTATAATCCTTCAGGGGGAAAAATAGATATTCAATGAAATAGAGGACTTTCAAACGTTCCTGATGAAAAGATCAGAGCTGAATAGAAAATCTGATTTTCAAATACAAGACTCAAGAGAAGCATAAAGAGGTAAAAAGGAAAGAGAAAATATAAGGGATTTAATAGGATTAAATTGTTTACATTCCTAGAAGAGAAAATGATACTTGTCACTCTTTTTTTTTTTTTTTTTTTTTTTTGCATTTTGGAGGGCAATTGGGGTTAAGTAACTTGCCCAAGGTCACACGGCTAGATTTTTGTTTGTGTGTGCATTAAGTGTCTGAGGATGGATCCGAACTCAGGTCCTTCTGACTCCAGGGCCGACGCTCTACTCACTGCGCCACCTAGCTGCCCTGATACTTGTCACTCTTAAGAAGTTTATCACTATTGGGACAGTTAGAAGGAGTATACATAGACAGAAAGCATGGAAATAAGTTGACGTTGATGGGATGATACCCAAAAAATAAAACAACAAAATTAAGGAGTAAGAAAGAAGAATGTACTGGGAGAGAAAGGAGAGGTAGAAAAGTGGTAAAGTATCTCATATGAAGAGGCATGAAAGAGTTTTTACAGTGGAGGGAAAGATGGGGGGTGGGTGAGCATCAAATGAACCTTACTCTCATTGAAATTGGCTCAAAGAGGGAATAACACACACATACAGTTGGGTATAGAAATATATCTTGTGCTGTAGGAAGGGAGTGGGGTGAAAGAAGGGAGGGGGGACTGATAGAAGGGAGGGTAGACTGGGGGAAGTGGTGGTCAGAAGCAAAACACTGGTGAGGAAAGACAGGGTAAAAGGAGAGAGAGAAATAATAAGGCTCCATTGTATGTTAAGATATGGTTAAGAGGCAGATAAATCACACTAGAAAATAACAATTAGTACTTGGGGTAAGATCTCTTAGAGAAAAGATTTCAAGAAACAGTCAAAATCAATATCCCATTCTACAAGTGGTGTCTGCACTAGCAAACGGAAGGATGACTTTTATATATGTGTAGAGAAGAAAGGACTGCTGTTATGCATTGATCTTTTCAGCTACACTCATACATAAAGGCAGAAATGACCACCATCAGTTATTTCAGTTCAAAAGACAGTGACACCGTGAACAAAGAGATGACAATCTGGGAACAATCTGACTCCTGCATAAAGCAAATCATCTTTCTAAACCACAATGAGGTGCTTGCTTATACAATATGTTCCTCAACTGCTGCTTCTCTGAACGTGGCAATTGAAATGGTGAGCCTTGGAGGTCTTGCTGAGGGTACACAAATCCACAAACATGTCCTCCATAACCTGTTATTTTTCCTTACAACTGTGAACTCCTTCTCTCTTCCCCCACACACCTCAGGTACTGGAATTCTTTACTCATGTGATGAAGCAATATCCTAAGGCCCCACTCCTTTAGGTTAAACAAGGATTTTCCTTAGAAGGACATTCCTTAGAAATCCTTGAGATTTGGTTGGCTCGGGAGGATTAGGGCTAGGGCCATAGATGTATCTCCCTGAGTATAAAAACATTCAGGACATGAGGGGCTGGAGCTCTCAGACCACAGAGCAGCAGCATGAACACTGGTAGTATAGGAAAGATGCATTCACCTTAGTCAACTGTATCCCTGTTAAATAATCCCTTCCCTGCTCTGAATCTCTTTCGTTAACTCTTAGGTGGACTACAAGTGTCTCATTCCATTCCAGCGTTGAACCTGAGGTACCCAACTGACCTGTCAGGCCTGGACTGGCTTGGTCAGCTCTACTCTATGACATCCTGCTAGAGGTGTAGAGATGTTTTTAATCAACGAGCCTGGCCAGATTTAAGTCCAGAGAAGGGCAAAGAGGAGATGAACATCTACAGGACATTAAAGCATGCAGAGCAGGCTCCAGGAGGAGCCCCTCCTCGCTCCTGACTAAGGTCTTTGTTTTGACTCTAACTCCACAGCTAATTCACATACCTGAGTTTGGGTGCTGAGGTCAAACATATACATATACACATACACATACACATACACATACACATACACATACATATACATATACATATACATATACATATACATATACATATACATATACATGTGTATACACACACACACACACACACACATACACATACATATTTGGAGTGAGGATAATAACAGACAAAGTTTCAGTTTCCTTGGGACAGGGCTGTGCATCTCTGTAGCCCCATGCTAGGAATAGAGGAAATGGTGCCAATTGGAGACACAGACTGGTTTAAATACACACACCAAAAAGGAGCTGAAGACATGGAGAAGAGAAGGAAATGTTGCCAGGTTGCCATGTGAAGGAAAAGGAAGATTAACATGGCAGGCAGCCACAGTATGAAGGAACAACTCCAGGCCTATTTCCTCATCAGTGCTCAGTGTCAGATGGACTTCATTGGCCCTGAGGGAAGGTAGAACCTACCAGAAGAGAGGGTTATTGAACTCTCTAGCAATACCAAGTTCTTTTCTGTATGGAAGGGAACCCATGCAGCTTAGAACCACAAATTAGGAGCACTATACCAGTCCCTAGGGAGGCAAGGACCACCTGAGAGGAAGGAAAAGTGAGTTGTCTAGGAATACCAAGTTCTTTCTCCTTGTGGAGTTTCTAATCAGGATAGTACTATAAGTCTGGATGATTCTATTGCTCCCTGAAGAAGGTATAGGTTCATTTGAAAGAGAGTAGTCTTGACTGTTTTGGGGCTCAGGAGTATGTGTGAGTCTTCTGTTTTTTGTCAGGCTAAAAAAAAGAAGAAAATAACTTGTCCTATATTTGCTGTTGTTAGCGTGAATGTTCGTGTGAGAGCCGAGGGCTCTTTTAGACACAAGCCAAATTCTGATGTTACAAGATGGGAACAAAACCCTTAAAAGGTTATTGTGAAGAAGCCCTAGAAACTGAACCTTGTAAACACAAAGCTGTGGTCCTCAGCCATGAGTTGCATACTCTTTTTCAGTCTGAAAAGATAATGGCTGAAAGAAGATATAATCAGAGTTTATGATGGGAAATACAACTATCCCTATGGTGGAAATTACTAGTTTTACCAAATCCTAGAATACTAAAACTAGTAGACTGGAGGTCTAAAGATGGTCATTGAAAAAAAAAAAACCTACCGTATACAACTAGTTTTGTATGGATTTTGTTATACAAGAAATAGTACAAAGTGAAATAGAAATAAATTCTGAGAAGGTTTAAGGTAAGTAAAATAATAACAAATTATTATTATCTCCACCTGGGTATCCCACAGATATCTTAAGTTTAGTATCTCCAACAATGAACTTATTATCTTCCCTCTAAATCCATCCCTCTGCTTAATTTCCCTATTTCTGCCAAGGGCATCATCATCTTTACAGTCACCTTAGTTCCAAAGTCCTTCACCCCCAACAACCAAATCAATTAGCTGTCAAGCCTAATCGTAGGGCACTAGCCTCACCACGCCATCCCCACCCAAGCTTGATAGTGCTTCCCCCAAATTACTTTTATTTCCTTTGCCTTTCCTTGACACAGTGCTGCCAGCCAACCCCCACCACACATACACACACATGAACATAAGCCCCTTGAGGACAGGTATTGTTTCACTTTTGTCTTTGTAGCACCTAGTACAGTGCCTTCAAATAACTGGTGCTTAATGCTTGCTGAATTGAATTATTATGTAAATGTAGTTATCTTTATGGTCCATCATTAACTTTTTGATCTGACATCATGTGAGACATGCATGGTTTCCACACTTTGGTAAATAACAATAATAATGGTATTTTATTTAGTATTTAAGGGTTGCATAATACTCTCCTTCTAATACACTTTTGAGGTAGTTTGTACAAGCATTATTGTCTCTCTTTTATAGATGAGAAAACTAAAGCTCAGAGAAGTTGTCATCTGTTAATAGTCATGCAGTTAAGTAATGTCAGAGGCAGATGTCCTGTCACAATATTGAGCTGGGTGGACACTAGCATATCCTAGTACCATATTTCTTATGCTCTCATGTTCTAAGCATACTCACCAGAATACTTCATCATGTATTAATGCATACGTTAGACATTGTCATTTACTCCCATGGGTGCTGAGTTAAAAATATAGCTGTTAACTCCTTCTGTTTCCCAGGCAGCTGCTGACTTACTCTGCAAGAAAAAAAAAGAAAAAGAAAAACCTTCCTCCTTCAGAAACCCCGGGGTGAGGGGAAGAAGAGAAACAGATCTAGAAAGGGGCGTGGGTAGTATGTGAGCTGGCTGAATGTGAGAGGGACTGTGTGGGGGAGAATGTGTGAAAGATAGGTACGCGTGCAGTTTATGTATAAGTTGGAAGGGAAGTTTATGGGACTTGTATATGTGTGGCTCATGTACACATGAAGCTCGGGGCTTACACAGACCAGGTTCAATATTGGGGATATCCCACACATCACTTATTTTGGTTACTACCCCAACCCAGAGTTTCCCCTAGGAACATGAAATTTTATATTGCACCAAAGTCTCAGCAATAAAGAAAAGGAAAAACAACCCCTGTGCAAGCATTCAGGCTAACAATACATCAACTACTTAACAGACAACTAACCTGACCAAAAGCAAACAAACAAATAAAAACCCACCACAAATGAGAAAGGACACATATCTGAACCCATAAACATTAAAGCAACTTTCCTTTCCTCTCCTGCGGATTTCCACTCTCTCTAGGGACCTGTTCAGTCTACCAGACCTATGTACTTAGCCTAGGGTTGAAGTTTTCTTCAAGGATAAAGTAATCACACCTCTAGGGAGTTGACCCTTTTCCCTCTAGTAAGTTCTACTTGTCTAAAGATCTACATGATTCTGTAAATTTATACTGCAACTCTGGTTGTGCCATCTCCTCCCCTTCTCCTCCCACCAACATATACCCCAAAAGGATACTTGATGTCACTGCAGAATTGATGGCCCTCCACTAGACATGGGGGACATACATAGCCCATACAATTCACAGTCCCCATTTCTTAGGTCACATGGTTCCCTCTTCACTGGGGACCACATGGTTTTTCTACAGGAGTAGCAGACGGGCAGGCTTATTCTTCAGGAAACCAAGTCCAAATATCTGGGTAAAGTGCCTTTCCTCTTTTCATATCTCACTTCTGGCTCTCTCCATCTGTTTGTTTGGCTGTAGTTCTTTTTAAAAGCCAAGACCAAGGTATATGACTAGCTATGATATAACCAATGTGATGTTCCAATGTGATATTAATGGGGATATCAACACTTTGTTTAAGAAGATATACGTAGTGCCAGAACAAAGGCTTTATCAATGGGTAGCAACAAGTACTTTTATACTTTGTGTAGAGAGATATCTTTAAGATCAAAACTAAGTCCCTAGAAGCCTTGGCAATGATGACCTAGAACAACATATTGACACTATCCCCTATACACATACATTTGTGAGTGTATGAGTTATTAGCTAGGAACAAAGAACAGCTTTAACTACAGTTAACTCGTCTTGGTTCCAAAGGCCACATAATTCAGATGTTTATGATGATACATGTATATATGTTGCTGAGTGCACTATCTGCACTATGTGTTTTCCTCCAGGGAAGGCAGGCCCAGACTTAAAGAGAAGCACAGACTTCAGCTGCTCATCAGAGCTTCTAAGAAGCACAAAGCTGAGAGGACTAGCTATCTGCTGTTTATTTATTCATTGCATTTATAAAATGTGCCCATCAATAATAGCTTTTGACAAGTATGGAAAACTAAATATCCAGTAATCCTTGGACTAATGCCAGATAAATTCACCATGACTCCTAGAGTCACAGTGGACATCAACTCAAGGGAATGGCAGAATTAGCACAGTTCTCTAAAATAGAGAGAGAGAGAGAGAGTCAGTCAGTCAATGGAAAGGGAAGGAAACCAAAATTAAGGGGTATGCTAGAATCTCTCTGTCCATACAAGCTCAAATTTGAGGAAGTAACTGGGGAAACAAATAATATTTTATATATGTAAAGCAAATACAAAGCACTTCCATATAAATTATCTTGTTTGGTCCTCATAATAACCCTGTGAGATAGGCAAGGAAAAGAACTATAGTTCAAGAGAGGTTAATTGGTTTGCTAAGGACAAACCATAAGGATGGGGACCAGAATTCAAAACTAGGTCTTTGGATGTCAAGTCCAACACTCTTCACAACAGTATATTGCCTTTTTGGTTAAAGTCAGACTTCAAGAAAAAGAACAGGAAAAATTCTGTTGGTTAGTAGCCTGAATATTACCAGGGAACCTGTTCAACCTCCAACTGGTCTTAAATTGCCCCCTTTCTTTTGTAATCTATTTAATTGTAATTTTAATGGCATTGGAAGGCAGAGATTTCTAGCTGGGTTGTCATTTTAAGAGTATGAGTTGCTGTGGCTATGTTTATGCCTATCATGTTTCTCTTTCCCCACTAGGAGTGTGCTAACCCATGGGAAAATACACCCCAATCCATATCAGGGTGAGCAGTAGAGCAGGTGGGAATCTTTCTTGTCATTTATTTTCCTATGCTGTTTAATATAATGTCTTTTGCTTTGAACTAATATATCTTCTGGTTGGTCTTGTTTATATATATATATATATACATATATATATATATATATATATATATATATATATATATGTCAGTAGGAATCATGAGCCATAGATTTGAGTGGATATTGGCCCACAATATGCCTCAAATCTGAAGTAGCTTTCAGGGGACCCACGTGTATTTGTTGGTCTGGGAACTCTATCTACAGGGATCCACCTGAGAGCTCTATTTTTGGACGCTCAAGCACTGCAGAAATACACTGAAGACTTTCTCTTTCATTTTTTTTTCTTAGATTGTAATTGGGTAACAAGATTTTCTTATGTGATCTTAACAGGTCAGACAAGGCACTTTGAAACTATTGTTGTATGTCAGTGTTATTAGCATATTGTTGTTTGATTAAGCATTAAGCTAAAACAGCACCATAGCTTTTCTATAATTGGAAAACTGGTGCACAATAACAGGACCCCCTTCAAGCACTGTTCATTGGGGGGAGGGCCCCTATTGACAGTTGTGATAATTGCCCTGAAACAATCTTAGGTGATGCTGTAGACAATGAATACAAAGCACTGCATTAGGTAAATTGTCTGAAATGCTGGTACATTCCAGCATTGCTGGAGAGATAACTGTTGATAAGGAATTCTAGAAAGTAATTACTGAACTCCCCAGGCAGATGAGAAGATTTAAATCAGTCCTGATGAGAGAAAGATGGACCCAAGGAAGAAGATGAAGTGTGGAACAAGCTATTGGAAAAATACCACATGTAACTCAGGAAATGGTAGCTGTCAGCTATGATCCTTTTTGAGAAAGTATCCCTACCTACCAAATGGGAAATGCTTTGAGTCGTAGCTAGGACATACCACTGAAATAACACAAAACCAATACAGAGACATGAAGGACATTGATGGAAAGCCTCACCTGTGGTATAATAGTATTTTTTAAAATGCAGTATCCTGAGGTCACAGGGTCAGAATACTTGAGGAAGCTGGAGAACCACATGAGAGAATGGAGTATGTGAAGGAAGCTTTGGTCCTTTTCATTAATACCTTTCAACAGGAGGGAGGAAAAGGCCTCTGATTTTACATTACATCTGGAAAGGCTACTTAGAGATTGATAGTTAAAGCATCAATGAATATGGAACACAAGGAACCATATCAGACTAACTCAAATGACCAGTAGGTTCATATAGGACCAGGAAGCATGGGAGTCCAGGTCAATGTTTGGTGAGTAAATATAGTGCCCCAAGTATGTAGCACTGATACAGCGGGTGAAGAGATTTGAGCCAAGGGCAACAGTCACAGAGACAGGTCAGAACTAGCATTTATAAAGGGCTTTAAGGCTTGCAAAACACTTTACATGTTATCTTATTTGATCCTTACAACAACTCCATGAAGTAGGTGCTAATTATCATTCCTGTTTTACAGATGAAGAAACTGAAGCTTAGATAGGTTAAGTGAATTGTCCAGTCACACAGCTAATGTCTTGAGCAGGATCTGAATGCCAGTCTTCTTGATTCCAACTCCAACACTGTCCATTGTACCACCAGGCTATCTCTATACATGTGGTAGAAGAACAAAACTGGTCCTGACTGGCTCAAGGACACATCTCCAGGATCAGCCTATTGCCCCCTCAGATCTCCCAGACCATTGCAGTTTTCTGGGAGGTGACACACTCCCCAGAGTGACAAAGGAGTATGAGACCAGAGATCAGAGCAGCTGTCTCAGAGAAGAGCACCAGCAGAACACCACTGAAAGACTGCAGGGTACAAAGAAAGCTGCACTGGCCCTGAGTGTAGAGGCTGTCCCTGTCCTTCCCTATCTGTGTGACCTCTACTGCCTTGGTTTCCTATGGACTAAATGACTTCTGGGGGGTCTTTCCAGTTCTAAATCTGGGATCCTGTTAACTCAAGAGGCTGAGCTTTCTCTACTTTCTTTTGGAAGGCAGGGGGTATAGTGGATAGAGTACTTCACTTGAAATTAGAACTATGTGGGTTTGAATCCTTCTTCTGATCTCCTTATCTGTAAAGTGAAGGCAATCATAGCACTTATCTCTTCACAAGGTGGTTGTTACAATTAGATGAGATTATGTGTTTAAAGTGTTTTGCCAACTTCAAAATGGTATATGAGTGTAAGCTATTTATTATCATTGCAAATGCAGACTAGAAGGTCATACACATGCTGAGTGAGCTTGAGAGAATTCAAAGGTGATGTGCCAGAAGCTGAATTCCACTGGGCCAGAAACAAGAAATTAAGTCAAGGACCCTGGACCCTGGACCCTGAAAAATCTCATTTCTATTCCACTGACTTTTTCTACCTGGACTCATAGAGCCTTGTACTGCAGGAACACCAAAGATCAAACATGTAGTGTATGCTGCTGAAATGAATAGTGAATCCCAACAGACAATCAATTACCTTGGCACTCAAGGACTCTTCATATCATGGCCCTGTCCTACCTTTCCAAGCTTTTTTCATTTTATTCCCTCTGTGCACTTTTCCCCATTTGTCAGGTAGCCAGTGGTTTTCAGTGTTGGACCTGAGCAGTGGATATCATCACAACTCCATGGCAGAGGAATCAAGAAGAGAATGGCCTTCATTTATCTGCCCAGAAGAATTCTACAGGTGGAGGCCATGCCCAAGGACTTTCAGGGAGCATCCACCACTTTTAAGAGTGTACAGAAAAGGTGGCACGATTAATCTGTAATTGTTAGTTTATCTAGATAGCTTCATTGTCTTTGGAAAGACTTGGAAAAATATGAGGAAAGGCTAATGAAAATATTAGCTCACCAGGAAGATGCTGGCCTTTAGTGGTCAGAATGACAGAGCAGAGAATTTCAGTTTGTAAGAGAAGGAAGTTCACTGTCCAATGACATCAGTAAAAGGAGTGGGTCAGACCAGATGGTTTCTGAGGCTCCTTCTGGCTCCAGCTCCATAATCAACAATTCAGTAGGGGAATAAGCAGCAATATCAGAGGCAAAGAGACCTGGTTGGGTTGCTGCTTTGGGAATGTGAATTCCCTTGGTCAAATGTATGTCTGTGTTATATGTGCAAAAGCAACTTAGGAAGCTAGGAATCAAAGGACCTGTGAACATGGAATAGATGGGCATTTTCAGACTGTCCCAAATGGCCAGTAGGCTAGAGTATGACTAGGATCCATGGCCACATATGCTGAGATTTTAACCAGTGAAGGCAGTTTCCTGAGTGTAGAGCTGGTATAATCAGTAAAGAAATTCAACCTCAGCCCTGCTTGTCTTCACCCCACCCCAAACCAAACTGCTGCATTATACAGCTAGCTGTTCTACCCTTGTCCCCTGCATCTTCTTACACTTAAAATACTTTATGAGACTTTTATAAAGGTAATTTATCTGCTTAGCATCCAAGCCTGTTGATTGTCATGGAAAGAATGCCTTAATCCCTTTTTGAAAAGAAAGTCTAACATTTAACTGTTAGTCAAAGCTAAGAGCATAATATAATTCCACAAATCCTACTCTGATACTTCATTAGAGCAGGGAAGTGACCCTGAATTTTTAAATGCTATGCTAGAATAGCACAAGCTCTGGAATCTTCTACCCTGATCAAAAAGCTTTGAGCAGATCTTAATAACAGACCATGTTTCAACTTAGAGAATTACAGAGGGCTCGTCACCAGAAGTACAGCTAAGTGGGGCAATGGATAGAGCACCAGGCCTGGAGTCAGGAAGACCTGTGTTCAAATCCAGCTTCAGACACCAACTAGTGTGTGACCCTGGGTAAGTCCCTTAACCCTGTTTGCCTCAGTTTCCTCATCTACTCCAGTCTCTTTGCCAAGAAAACTCCAAATGGGGTCATGAAGCATAGGGACACAACTGAAATGACTAAACAACAATGACATCACCAGAAAGCTGTTCCAAAGTGGACTGGGCTGCCTGAGAGGTGGTACTTGAAGGTCTTCAAGCAGAGGTGGATGAGCATTTTAAAAGTATGTTATGATAAGAGTTCCTTTCTTGTGTCAGCTGGACCAAACGGTCACTAAAATCTCTTCTGACTCAGATCCTGTGACAGTAATAGAATGAATGAAAAAGCATTTATTAAACACATAAAGTCTCTGCCCTCAAGGAACGTGCACTCTAAAGGAGAAGACAACACATAGCTTCATAAAGGGGAGTTATGGCCAGGAAGGGGTGTTTTGGTCTAGGAAGCCACATGGATGATGACTGGAGCCATAGGGCATTTGATTGATACGTCCTTTCCAGGAATGGCAGAAATGATTTATTACTGTTTCCAGAGGTAGAGAATGAAACTGGTAGGGCTGAGGGAATGCAGATTGTTGCAGAAGCACAGCAGGAAGATGGCCTGAGAAGCCTGTGGGCACAATATGGTGAATTCTCACTAGTCAGGAGCACAGGAGTCAGAGGAAGAGGCTAGAACACAGCAGGGTGACAAGAAGATGTTGCCATCCTGAGTACGGAACACCTGGTGATCAATTTTTTTGGCCACAGCAACCACTGAAGTAAAGAAAAATACAAACTGTTCTTTGGTCTTGTTCATTAATAGTTGGCAGAGTGTTGATAAAGATAGACCAAAGCTGCTAAAAACCACATAATATTTAGATCACTTATGAACATTAACCTAGCTAATTGTACTCTAAATGCGAGATCTTTGTCCAATGACTGATGACTAGAGGAAATGAATCATATTAATCTTGACACTCTTGCTAGAAATTAAAGCAGAAGACAAAAGGAAATTGCACTTGAGTAGAAAGATGGTTCACAGGATTTACTTAGAGAGGCAAATCAAAGGGTTGGTGGAATTGGCTTTGTCATGCTTCCAAAAACATCAAGACACATAATCTTAAAGGACATTTCATCACTTCACATTGCAATGTTCAAAAGCACCTTCCAAAAATCATCCTTAAAATAACTATAACTTATATGTAAACATTTGTTGCAGAGGATGAGGAAACAGATAAATCTTACGAAGAATTTGATAAAACCCTCCTCTAGATTAAATCAACATCTATATTAATACTCAGTGACTTCAATGCAAAGGTGGGCAGAGTGTAAGATGGTGAAAAATATGTTGGAAAACATGGTTCAAGAGTTAGGAATGAATGAAAGATGTTGAAGACTTCTAAACTACACAGAATCCTCATACCTATATATCATGAACTACTTTCTTTGAGAAAGGAATTAGGGGATACTGGAAATGGCAAGAGCAAAAATAAAAACACCAAAAAATGGTAATGATGATATTTTAACAGAAAACAACTTGTTACTGATGTAAGTTTGTACAAGTTAGACTGCTGACTTCTTAGAGCAAAGATAAAAATTCATGGAGCACTAGAAGAAATAATGGGGAAACTAGGTGGCACAGTGGATAGAGTGACAGGTCTGATGTCAGAAAGACTACTATCTGGCCACAGATACTTTTATGATCCTGGGAAAATCACCTAACCGTGTTTGCCTTGGTTTCCTCATCTGTTAAATGAAGTATAGAAGCAAATGGCAAACCACTCCAGTATCTTTGCCAAGAAAACTCCATACATATTCTTGTCTAATGGTAGCCCCCTTGGTGGTGGGGAGAGTGGGAGTAGATTGGGGGAAGAGAAGGAAATAAAGTTACATGATGACTTTATTATATATTTAAAAGGAAAGGCAAGTTGTATATAATAGATTTTTCATGTGTAATTCTCTTTTTTCCCTATTCTATTTTGCTATGGAAATGCCTGTTTTCTTTCTTAAGTTCAGAATAAAAAAATTGTTTAAGAGAACCAAATGAGGTCACAAAGAGTTGGACATGACTGAAACAGCAACAATGGAATAATAATGAGAAAGATTTTTCATGAAATTAAAACAAATACAACTTGACCTAATAGAACACCAAAAAAGGAGGGGATGAATAGGGTGGTAGGGATGGATAGAGGAATGGACATGGATTAAATTAAAACAATTTCCCACAGAAATGTAACCAATATGGGTGGCTAAGTGGCACAGTGAATAGAGCACCAGCCCTGGAGTCAGGAGGATCTGAGTTCAAATCCAATCTCAGACACTTGACACAAAAACTAGCTGCATGACCTTGGGCAAGTCACTTAACCCCAACTGCCCTGCCCTCCCCCCTCCAAAAAAAAAAAAAGAAAAGAAAAAATGTAACCAATATAAATCAGTTGCCGTGAGACCAAATGAGTTGAGAAACCCCTTCAATCAGCAAACACTTGATCACCTTGCTAAACAGAAACACAAGACAGCCACATGCAATATAATTTGTAAAATTTTAGGGAGAGGTATATTGGAAGATTATACAGAGTATCACCTTAGGTAACATCAAGAACCAGTGGAGGGGAAAACAAGATTACAGAAAGTTTGTTGAGAGACCCAAATAAACAAAATTATCATTTAAGGATGAAGTTGGAAGTACAATGAAATAACAAAAAAGGTGGGGGGGGGGGATCTGCAAAATTTTTTATAGTTAACTTTTTTCACCATTAAGGAGAGTGGAACCACTGTATTTGGACATTTAGCATCACAGTGCTGGAAGGACTACCTGAGGAAATAGAAATGGCATCTATGAAAACAAAGAGAGAAGTAGCTGGACCAGAAGTATATACAGAGAAGGTCCAAGCTTGAAATAATGCATTTTTGAGGTACTGAAGGATCAGTATTCAAGGAATATGGAAGAAGATATTGAAGCTGGAGCGGGGGCAGGGGAGAGAATGAGAATGTAATTAGACCTTAATATTAAAAAGGAAAACAAGAGAATATAAACTACCAATGCACATGCTCACTTTCCCATACACATAAAGTCTTTGTGAAAACAATTTATACACACATCAATAGTATCTTCATTAAGGACACAAGAGAGGAATAGGCAACATGCTTGTAACTAGGGTTTTGTTTCTTTTCTTTTTTTTCTTTCAGCAGAAGAGGAGGTAGGAGGGAAAGAAAGCAGATTTTTGTTGATTAAAAATTTTAATTTTTTTAAAAGAAGGGAATAAGCAAGCATTTATAAACAATATTCTACAGCAGATCACATCTTTATAGCCACACAATCGATGAAAAGAGTAGAGAATACAAGATCCCACCATGCTTCCTGCTCTTTGATTATAAAATGTGTTTGATGTGGAAGAACAAAGCAGCCTTAAAGGTGCTCCTCAAGCAATAAGTCTCCAATGTTTATGTCAAAATGATACAAGATCCCTTGGAATATGTGACAACAGAATTACCTTTGTTTGATAATCTTTTGATAATTAATGTAAAGTGAGGCATTAGACAAGGGGATATATGTTCACAAAAAGGTACTAATAGTCATAAAGAAAATCCAGCACAGAGTTCAATTGACAGAGGGATTCCCTATGGGCGGTTTGGTCCTTTAGACCTGCTCCTGTTTAATACATTATATATAATACATATAATCATCCTTCCACTAGCATGTCCTCAAGAACTCTGGGCTCAGATGGACCATTATTGTGATCCTGGGGTCAAGTCACCAGATGAGTCAGTTGCTCTTCTTGACTCATTATGCCCCTACCTGGACTTCTCTAGGTAAATTTCTAAAATCCAGTTTATATTGAGTTTATATCTGGGATTTCCCCCAATGTGAACAGCAGGGTCCCTTCCTGTAAAGGAACTCAGAGTACAATATTGGTATTGGGCCCAGAACAACAATTTTGGTTTCACTCATGTGCCAGTTTTCGCTGATGATTCAGGGAGTTTCCTCTCAGTTTGGTTAGTGTTTCAGGACTTTAGCCTTTATTTAGGACTTCTAATAGTCCATACTTCTTTTTTTTTTAGAATCTAGACAGGCTCACTGACACCTTAAGAGATAAGACAGACTATTCTTGACAAGTGTCAGTGACTGGGGCTGCCCTAAGATGAAATCTTTGATTTGGAGCTTGGACACCTCCAAGGGGAGGAATTTCAGTAAATGGATAATATGGCTGCTCCAAGATAATAATGGTTGGCCTGGATCCTTGTAAGTAACCTGGGCAGGTTACTTCCACCACTATGCAAGGTCTTAGCACTGTGGGATGATGAAAAATTGACTAGTTAGCTGCTGAGCCAGAAAAACTGATTACTCAGGGAACTTGTTGAAGGAGGAGATATGTTTCTGCTGGGGCCTCTTGGCTGTGACTACCCAAATAACAAGATATAACTCCAGTGAGAAGTAGGAAGGACAGGGCTCTTCTCTCTCCTAGTATAATGACTATATTGTTCATTTAACACAATTCCAAGGGAGCTTAACCAGTTGAGTTTACACTGGGGGTCCTCTCTTTGCATTAGTTCTTTCTGGATCTTAGGTGAATGAGAATCCCATGGTGGGTGTGTCTAGGACTGGCAGTGACCTAGTGAGTTTTAAAAGGTCAGCAAGTCTTGGGAAATAACTGACAATACACTGGTATACAATAGAGTAGCAGTGGCTAACATCAAGGAAAACTTCTGCATTAGAAAATTCAGCTACCACTAGAAGTGGGGTGGTTTTGTCTGTTTTACTAGCAGATGGGTGTAAGAAGTGATCAGCCGTATTGCATAATTGTGTTATTGTTTTGATAAGGTTCAAAATATTAACCTTCTAGTCAATTTTAACCATAGTTATGTTTAGTTGTTGAATTCTGTTTTAATCATTCTGTCAATGCATACTATGAATTTTTTAAACTTAGCATCCTTTAGTTTGCATAGGAATCAACTCTCTGTCCCATATCTGATTCATATTGTACACTGAATAGCTCTTTTCCAATTTCCCTTTTTAGGGGTCATCTTTTTTTTTTTTGGTCTTTATTAATTTGTTTGTTTATTTTTAGTTTACAGGATTCAATTCCATAATTCCTTGAGTTTCAAATTTTCTCCCCCTCCCTTCCCTACCCCCCCCTCCATGGCAGCATACAATCAAGTATAGGATCTGCAAATAGTTTCACATTAGACATTAGTCCGGTTATAAAGAAGGATTATATCAGATGGAATAAACAATGGGAAAGAGGAAACAAAATCAAACAAGAAAAAGACAGAGAGCAGATAGTTTGCTTCAATCTGCATTCAAACTCTGTTCTTTCTAGTTCTTTCTCTGAATGTAGACATCTTTCTCTCCATCATGAGTCTTTTGGAATTGACTTATAACCCTGAATTGCTGAGAAGAGTCCAGTCTATCAAAGTTGGTCGTCACACATATGTTGTTTCTATAATTGTGTACAAATTTCTCCTGGCTCTACTCTGCTCGCTCAGCATCAGTTTGTATAAGTCTCTCCAGGTAAATATGAAGTCCATCTGGTCCTCATTTCTTATAGCACAATAGTATTCCATTACATTCATATACTACAACTTGTTCAGCCATTCCCCAGTTGATGAGCATCCCCTTAATTTCCAATTCTTTGCCACCACAAAAAGAGCTGCTATAAATTTTAGGGGTCATCTTAAGATGTTCAGGCCCTAACTATTACTATAATTAGAAACTTCCTCTAGTGTGGAGGTTTGTTGGGTATAGAAATCCATTTTATCCTACAGGGAAGTAGAAGTGAAAGGGGATAAGGCAAGGGAGGTGGGCTGATAGAAAGGAGGGTAGATTGAGGGAGGTGGTGGTCAGAAGCAAAACACTTTTGAGGAGGAACAGAGTAAAAGGAGAGAGAGAAGGATAAAGGGGGGGAGGGAAATA
The DNA here is from genome assembly GCA_011680675.1 of Gymnobelideus leadbeateri. Taxonomy (NCBI): domain Eukaryota; kingdom Metazoa; phylum Chordata; class Mammalia; order Diprotodontia; family Petauridae; genus Gymnobelideus; species Gymnobelideus leadbeateri. The sequence continues at coordinate 1,397,634 of WOXC01008724.1, read as the reverse complement.
GAATAGAGGGAAATACACAGTAGTCATAACTGTGAAAAATTTTACAGTAGGCAGTAATTTTCTCTGATAAAGGCCTCGTTTTTCAAATGTATGGAGAACTGAGTTAAATTTATAATACATGTCATTCCCCAATTGACAAATGGTCAAAGAACATAAACAGGCAGCTTTCAGATGAAGAAATCAAATATGGAAAAATGCTCTAAATCACTATTGATTAGAGAAATGCAAATTATAATAATTCTTAGGTACCCCCTCATACCTATCAGAATGGCTAATATTACAGAAAAGAAAAATGATAAATGTTGAAGGGGAAGTGGGAAAATTAGGACACTACATCAGTGTTGGTACAGTTGTAAACTGCATCTAACCATTCTGGCAAGCAATTTGGAACTATGCCCAAAGGGCTATAAAACTGTACATACCCTTTGACCCAGAAATACCACTACTAGGTCTGTAGCCCAAAAAACATTTTTTAAAAAAGGAAAATGATGTATATGTACAAAAAATATAGCAGCTTTTTTTTGTAGTGGCAAAGAATTGGAAATTGAAGGGATGCTCATCATTTGGGGAATAGATGAAAAAGTTGTGGCATATGGTTGTGATAAAATACTATTGTGCTATGATGAAATGATGAGCAGGATGTTTTCCAAAAAAAAAACCCGGGGAGACTTACATGAACTGATGCAAAATGAAGTGAAGAGAGAACCAGGAGAACATTGTACACAGTAATAGCAATACTGTACAATGATCAACTGTGAATGATTTAGCTATTCATAGCAATACAGTGATCCAAGACAATTCGGAAGGACTTATAATGAACAATACTATCCACTTCCAGAGAGAGAATTGATAGAATCTGAATGCAAATCAAAGCATACTTTTTTAAGTTAAAAAAAAAATTTGTCTGTGTTTTCTTTTACAACATGACTAATATAGAAATAACTTTTGCATGACTACACATGTATAATATATATCAAATTGTTTGCTTTTTCTCAATGAGGGTGGAGGGTTGGGAGAAGAGGAGAGAATTTGGAACTCAAAATTAAAAAACAAACAAACGTTAAGCATTGTTTTTTACGTGTAATTAATATATGTGTGTGTTGTTTAAATAGGACAGTTTCCTATCCATATGAAATTGTTTGGTCACATTATTTACTACATGAGAGTCAAAAATTAACTAATTAAATGATTCTAAGAGTGTCCCTTTATTTCTATGATTCTTATCTGGTAACTGCATTCTGGAAGGCAGATTTTTCTGTAAAAATAGGGATGGGGGTTTCTGCATTAGATGAGACATTCTGGCCCCATTTTGGCTTATAGTCTTTTCATTTTGGTTTTATTGATTTTCATTTCATCATAATTGCTGTGCTTTTTATCCCATTTGTATTCCCTCTTCACTTTATCAGGATTTCCTTCAGTGTGCCCCGTTCACTTTACTGACATTTTATTCTTCTTAGATAGATATTTCCCAATATACATCTTCTTTTCATAAGAAGAGTAATACAATAACATGTTCCATTTATCTCTTAAACTACTTATTCACTAAAACCAGGGTAGTGCATTTCATGAAAAAACAACACAGATTGCTATTCATATTGTCCATCTGATTAAAAACATCTTTCTTCTTTCCTGTCACATCTTGTGCATTTCACTCTGCATTTCCTAAACCTAATCTTTGCAAGGCTCAAAAAAGAGATTATTATCTTGGATAGGAGCTTAGCTAACCCTCCATGGCTCCTCTCAATGTTAAGATTCTATTACTCTAAGCTTAAAAAAAACACACACTACTGAGTCTCAGGAATAATTATCCTAATTTCACAGCTAGGGAAAGAACAACACCACCAAGAAAATGCCATATTTTCAGACCCTGAATTTCATTACAAACTCCAGGATTAGTTGCCTAACCTCTGAATTAGATTATTCTTTTTTAGGTCTAGCCAAACTAGACCTTTAAGGCTCTTCTTCTAGTTCAGCCAAACTACAGCCAAAATTGTTAGGTCTCCATCAATACAAAGAATTTGTCAATCTACTTCCAACAGATAGCTGTTTCTTATATCCTTCAATGTTGCTACCTTGAACACTGGCACTCATGGCTCTGACAATTTCCTTTCTATCTAAAAGTCAGTGTCAAAGCAGCACTGTCTAAACTGTTTTTAATGCTTCAGATAGTCTATAAACATTAACGTAATTGTCAATGCTCTAAATGTGAGATATTTGTCCAATGAGCTGATATACTACTGGAGGAACTAAACCATATAAATATTGAACACTGTGAATGTGTGAAATTAAATGTGAAACCAGAAGAAATACGGAAATTTCCAGTAAATGGAAAGACAGCACACAGGCTCCTCTTGAAGAAGCAAAGGGATTGATTGATCAGTTTCATGAGGTGCCCAAATAAAATTTTAAATTTCATAGGACATTCAGTCATTTAACTTTGCAGTGCTCACAATTAACACGAGTAAAAAGACCACCAAAAAACCAAGTGCAGCTCAAATGACAATACTATAATATGGAAATACTTCAAAACAATACATACCCCACAATATAATCTCATCTATATATGTAACATGGAGAGGAGGATAGGACAAGTTCACAAAAAATAAACAGCAAAATTTTGTATTCTCTATACCTTTTGGTCAATTATGTGAAATGAAGGTGTAACCTGTTATACAAAACTAATCTAAGAAAGGCTGTTTATTCCTTTCCCTGTTTTCATCAAGAAAACTCTTGCTTTCTGCTGGGTAATATGATGAAAAACCTTCTCATAAAGATTTAATAGAGTTGAGAAGGTAAGCATGCAAGGCAAATGTTGCTGATGACCTTTTGATCACCTTCGGGGGTTGGAGGTGGTGGGAGAAACTTGAAAAGGCTATAAGCCAAGACTTAAAATGGAGGAAGAGTTGGTGCTCAACTTTTTGTTCACAGATAATGGTGCACTCGATGCAACCTCTGAGGCTGAGATGCAACAAAGCATGGATCAATTCGCAGCTTGTGCTAATTAACACCAAGAAAACAGAGGTTTTCTACCAGCTAGTATTGCACCACCCGTAGGTGGACCCATTAGTTAGAGGAAATGGAAAAATTTTGAATGCTGTGGAGAAGTTAACTTACCTTGGTAGTATTGGCTCATGTGTGAGGTCACATAGATAAAAATCCAGGCAAGGGGGTGGCTAGGTGGCACAGTGGATAGAGCACCAACCCTGGAGACAGGGGGACCTGAGTTCAAATCTCACCTCAGACACTTAACACTTACTAGCCATGTGACCTTGGGCAAGTCACTTAACCCCAACTGCCCTGCCTTCCCCCCTCCAGAAAAAAAAAAAAAGCCAAAATAAATAAATAAATAAATAAAATGAAATAAAAATAAAAATCCAGGCAAGGTGTTTTAAGGATCTCAGATTGCTGTATCTGTGACACCACCCGTTGATGCTCTATATTTCCCTTAGGTCAGGCCTCGAGGCCACATATGGCCATCTAGATCCTCTAGTGCAGCCCTTTGACTGAATCCAGACTTCACAGAACAAATCTGTATTCAGTCAAAAGGCGGCACCTGACCTAGGGGGCCACATGTGGCCTCGAGGCCTCAGGTTCCCTAACCCTGCCTCAGGTCTTCCATGGATGTGCTCTGCCTAATTATTTTTAATCAAGGCTGACAGCCTCAACAAGCCTTACCCCACTCCTAATACGGCATCTCACCATGTGCAGCTAGTCGAGGAAATGGAATCCTGATAAAACATTGAAAGACATTTACTATTTCCACTTGCATCCCAGTAACATTTCAGCCACTCAGGTTTCTTCCCTCAGCTCTCCTGGATTCAGTCCCTCCGTATGTTGTGATTAATAACATGGAATCAAAATGCCAAAGACAATATGACCTCTGCTCCTCACAGATTCACCCTCTCAGGTCTTTGGCGTGCATGAGCACAGCACACCTGTGGTTCATAAATAGGAATAATAAAGGGCTTTCATGCCCGCAATCTCACTGGCCACAGGATTCATGGCAGCTGCTGGTCCTCAGCTGATCCTCTGCAGTGCTGGTTTCTGTTTTCTCACTGCCCATGCTTCCTCTTCCTGTCTCTCAGCCTGACACTGTAATCATCCTCTGAAAGATCAAAATGGTGGAAGAAAGGAAAGAGTATGAAACCCCAGTAGCTTTTATCATGTACCCCTCCTGGTCCTTTTGCAAAGAGATCACCGAGGTCCCAGAAGGAAAAGGGGCAGCCCTTTTCACATGCTAGAAGCTTGCGATTTGTCATGACAGCCCCATTCTATGAAACATTTACTTGGACCCAGTGGAAAAGATTCAAAGAAAGAGTGAAAACAAAACTACGTCCTAACAAGATCTGATTTTAAGAAAACATTTACTCTGTAAAACAAAATATTCTTTTTCAAAATTTATTTGTAAATTTTTAAAAATTTAAACTTTAATACAAAATAAGAAAAGGAAAAAAAAGCATTGCCATGTGCACAGCAGAATGTGAGAGAGGATTCAAAACACACAGCAATAAGTTTCCATTTCAAGAAAGGCTATATAACAAGTATTACGCATTGTGTTGAGAGCTGTCCATCTTTGCTTCCTTGTAGTTTTTCTTTTGTACTCTGCTGTGTACTTTTTACTTTGTTCTTTATTCTCCTTCCCCTGTCCCTCCCCCCTCAAGGCTACAATTAAGCACAGAGATACACACACACATATGTGTGTGCGTGTATATAGGTATAGGTATATGTGTATGTATGTATATGTATGTTATATACATACCTATATAGACATGTACACACACATATAAAATATACATATACATACATGTGTGTATACCTAAATTTACACACATATACTTAGATATCGATAATCATATTCATAGACATATACATTCATATACATCTATGTAAGACCATACTATATTTATCCTCTGTTTCTCTAAAGGTGATTAACATCTTCCTTTGATAACCTCTTCCTTTATAAGTTCAAATCTTTCCATATTTTTCCAGGTCTACCAATTTGTTATTTCCAACACCACAGCAATATTCCAACCCATACTGTCTCATTGTTTTAAATAGCTCAAAACAACGTTGATAAATATGGCTGACACATGGTATAGTTTCCCAACTTTTCTCTTTTGATTAAATCTGTTTTAGCCTTGACTTTGTCCAAGAACAGAATTACCTCCCCTGCTCCTTTTTCCTTAACAAATTCTACTCTTGATCTTTATTTTATGTTTGTGTGTGTCCCTTATTTCCTACCCCACCCCCAACTCCTCCACTTTACTTTGACCTGCTACTTTGTCCTCCTATTACTTAACCTACCCCCTCCAAGAATCCTTCCCTTATCCTCCCATTCCCATTAATCTAAATGCCCCTCTATACCCCCCCTTAACCTATTCCCTCACCCTTTCCTCTAGTGATCCCTTGCTTATCCTCTCCCCGCCCCCCTTATCCCCTTAGCATTTTATTTCTTCCTGGATTTAGAAGACTTTACATGTATGTATGTATGTATGGTATGTATTGTTCCCTCTTAAACCCATTCTCAGTGAAAGTAGGTTTCCAGAACTACTATCCTTCCTCCCCCATCTAATTTGTCTGTGTTGGTTCTTCCTCTCAGACCTCATTTATATAAGATTATTACTGTTTTTAGCTGTCCCTAAACAGTTTTAATTTTTAAAGTTATCTTATGAACTACCCAATTACTAATAACAATTTTAGACATATGTTTTACATTTTACATACATAGAAGGTAAACAGTCTGTCCTTATTGAGTCCCTTGTAATTAGCCTTTGGTATGTACTTTATATTTCTCTTGGCTCTTATATGTCAAATCTTCTATTAAGTTCAGGTTTTGCTTTTTTGTTTTTTAACAAATTCCTAAAAGTCTGACAATTCATTAAATGTCCATGTTTTTTCATTCAGAATTATGATTAGCTTTGCTGGGTATATTTTTGGCCACCGCCCTAGTTCTTTTGTTCTTTGATATATAGTGTTCTAAGATATATAGTCTTTTAGTGTCACCACTGTTAAGTCTTGTGTGACTTTAATTGTGGCACTGCTATATTTAAATTGGTTTTTCTTGTGGCTCATAATATTTTACCTTGAGCTGGGGGTTTTGGAATTTGACTATGATTTTCCTATAGGTTTTCCTCATAGGATCTCTTTCAGGTAGTGATTGGTGGATTTTTTCTATTTCTACTTTCCCCTCTTGCTCTAGTGCTTCAGGACATTTTTCTTTATTTGTGTTATTGTATCAAGGTTCTATTCAGGTGGTCCAATTATTCTTATGTTTTCTCTTCTTGACTTCTGTTCTCCAGATCAGTTGTTCTTTTTCTTTTGCTTTTTGGAGGGCAATTGGGGTTAAGTGACTTGCCCAAGGTCATACTGCTAGTTTTTGTGTTAAGTGTCTGAGGCTGGATTTGAACTCAGGTCCTCCTGACTCCAGGGCCAGTGCTCTACTCACTGCACCACCTAGCCACCCCTCAGTTGTTTTTCTTATGAGATGTTTCACATTCTCTTCTATTTTTTCATTCTTTATATTTTATTATTTCTTGATCTCTTATAACTTCACTTTGGGCTTCCCTTTGCCCAATTCTGATTTTCAAGGAGTTATTTCCTTCCTTAAGATTCTGAATTTCCTTTTCTAATTGGTTGATTTCCTTTTCATAATCTTATTTTTCTTGGATTGCTCTTATTTTTTGTCGTTGTTAGTTTTTCCTCACTCTCTCTCATTTGGTTTTTTAAATATTTAAAAAATTCTTCTATGAATTCTGTTTGGGCAGGTGACTATTTGGTGTTACTCTATGGGGAAGAAGAGGGTTTCTTTGCTTCAGTATCCTCCTCTGGGGATTAACCCCTGTTTTTTCTATTCCCACAGAAACTCTCTATGGTTGGATTCTTTCTCGTTTGCCTGTTCATTTACTTTATTTGTAGCAGTTTAGTTTTTGCAATCATCTCTAGTCCTGGGGTATGGAGGATGGTGCCTCTGGCTTCAGATCCTCCTTTAATTCTCCTCTCTGGCTTGGAACCAAACCCAAGACTTCCAGTCTCCTGTAAGTGCCCTCAGCCAGCAGTGTCTTCGCCCCACTGCTTCTGCACTCACTGGTGTATGCTGGCTCCTTCTCGCCCCCAGCCACACCTCTGTCAGCAGAGGTTTTCTCCATCTTCCTCAGCTCAGAAGCCCAGCTCCCCTTACTGTCCAGGGGGTAAAAGGTCCTGTGACCAGAGCTGAGCCAGTCCAGCGTGTTGTTTAAGTGGACCCAGCCTGGAGTTGTTTACTCTTCATGGGGACCAAACCTCATCTTGGGAATTTTCTTTAGATCTTCCACTGTTCTGCCCCTACTCATTTATTCTTACTGCTCTATGTTCACCCTGAGGTGCTGTTTTATCTTGTTTGTGGGGGGAATCTTGAGAGCTCGGGATTTTCTGACCTACTCCACTGTCTCTTCCCCAACAAAACATATTCTCTTAAAGGCACTTCTCCAAGTCTTTTCCATGTATATGCTAAGATCATATAAGATTACTTTATAAATGTAACCAGAGAGCTACTTTATAATCTTCTAATTATCAATACCAAGCAAGCCATAAAGCAGAGACTTATATTTGCCAAAGATATTCATGATTGCCATGAAGGCTAGAAGATCAATTGCCTAAATGTCCCCATGTGTGGATGGTTTCAAGTTTGGGTTACCTAGGACTAAACTAACTTCATTTCATTTTTTTAGCAGGAGATCAGAAAGATGTTATAGATGTTGTGCAGGTAGTATAATCTAGATAAGGTATAGATATCTAGACAGATGTGTAGATTTTAGCTAAGCACTTAATGAATACCCTCACACTGAATTTGTGGTCCATATGTAAAGATGTAAATTCTATTATAGTGAAATTAGGTAGAGCTGGAATTAGTTGAATGACCAAAACCAAAAACCAGTCATAAATAATTTAACGTCATCTAGAAAGGAGGTCTCTATTTTGGGGTCTCAAGAATCTGTCCTTGCCTTTATGTTTTCTAATTTTGTCCATTGGTGACTTAGATAAAGGCATAGATAGCTTGCTTGTCAAATTTGAGAATGACAAAAAGCAGGGAGGAACATTACCACACTGGATGGATCACTGAGACAAAACCTTTACTGGACTTGGAGCACAGAGTGATCTAGAGTCAACGAATCACTAATATTATCTCCACAGAAATGCAGATTTTTATTAGAGACTACCTCTTGACCTGGAGAGACTGGTTATACTGTGAGAGGACTTTCACAAATGTCTGACTCATTTACCAGTCTTTTCACCAATCTGAATCATCCCAATCAGGCAGATCCCAGGAACATCCGTGTATGGCACCCTCCCCCACAAATGGTGGTTATTAGCTCCTTTTTCCTAGTAGAGCTCTATCTTCTCCTAGGGAGCTATATACTCCTTATAGATTTTTGCACTATTCTGGTTGAGACCCCCAGGAGGAGGAAAGAACTCAAAATTCACTGAACAGTCAAGCCACTCTGTGCCTCTGTCACAGGATTGCCCCAGCCAGAGCTCCAGCAAAGGGGCAAGGTCAGGCTTTGTTCTTCCACATGAGTTGCTATTCACCTCTGGGCCCCTGCCCACTGTAACTCTGCCTCCTGTTGGCTCCCAGGTGCACCTCCATTGGTTGCTCCCAGCTTGGTTGTTCTGTTGGCATTTCATCACGTCACTGTCTTCTCTTAGTTTGGCTGCCCTGCTCTGGCTCCTTGCCATGGTAGACCTTCTATTCCATTAGTACTTAGTCCCTGTTGCCAAAGGGGCTCGACCTCCTCTAGGTTCTCTACATGTGGGCTCTGAGCCCAGACTTCACTCAAGGCCATGGCTTTACCTGCCACAGGGGCCCTCTGGCTGTGGTCCTTCTCCCAGGGTGTGGGTCTAGGTCACATTTTCAGTATCAGGATGGTTCCAAATACACATGGCTTAGTTTTGGTGCTTCCTCAGATTCTTTTATTTATAGTCACAGAACATTCGAGTCCCCAAGAAGAAGCAAGGGAACAGACCCAGGCAGTTCTGTGTGGTTTCTGTTGCAGAATACTTCCCAAGTGAATCTGGGGACAGAGATCCCCAAATAAAGATAAAACAGGGAATTTCTATCCCAAAATACAGCTTGGTCTTTAGTACAGATCTAAGCCCCAGTGAACAGGAAAAAGTTTTTAAAATAGAATGATCTTGAAGACCGTAGGTCACTAGGAGTAAGCTAGGCTCTGTGTTCTAAAGAGCTTGACACCTAAGGCAAAGAATCTCCATCTAGAGATGGAAAAGCCTGCCCTTGCCAAGGCCAAGAAAGGAATAGAAAGACTGTTCCTGGGAGAAAAAAGTCAGGAATGTTTTCCCCCTAGGAAGAATCTCCCTGGGCCTGTCCCCCCCCCCCCCCCATCTGTGAAATGAGAAGAATGGACTCAATGGCCTACAAAGTCTTACCCATCTCTAAACCTATAATTTATGAATTTTTTGCTGTCCAGTTGCTGCCTCTGTTAAGGGCTTCTGCTGTTTAAAAGCTGCATCAGAGGGGCGGCTAGGTGGCACAGTGAGTAAGAGCGCCGCTGGCCTCGGAGTTGGGATGACCCGAGATCGAATCCGGCCTCAGAAAATGAGCACCCACGCATAAATAATGACTAACCGTGTAACCTTGAGCAAGTTACTTAACCCCAATTGCTTAAAAAAAAAAAAGCTGCATCAGAAGGAAAATACTATCAGGTTTAAACCAAAAGAACCTAAGAAAATCCACTCTTCCCATCTAGTCTTTGGCAATTAGGTACCACAATAGACTGAGCACCGGGCCCTGAGTCAGGGAGAGAGAGTTCTAATCCAACCTCAGACACTTTTGAGCTGTGTAATCCTGGCTGGGAAACTCACTCAGCTTCTGTTTGCCTCAGTTTCTTCAACTGTAAAACAAGGATAATAACAGCACCTCCCTCACAGGGTTGTTATGAGGATCAGATGAGATATTTGCAGAGCCCTTAGCACACAAGGACTATACAAATGCTTGTTCCCTTCCCTTTTCCCCATTGGGAAGACCTAGTTCTCTAATGGAGACCATGTGCCCAGAAGACCTATGCCTGCCAGTGCCTAGCAGCAACCCAGAGCAGCAGCCACGTGACAAACAGAGAGGCCTGGCAGAGATGACTTGGCATCTGAGACCCTGGGGAAGCAGCCCATCAGGAGCAGCAGGAGAGCAGTAGCAGAGGACATCAGGAGTCCTTCAGCAGAGCTGCAGATTGCCCCTTTGTGCATGTGCCCTCCCTACACACATTCCCTGCAATGTGTCTACTCCAGTGACTATTGTATGGACTTTGTAGAACTGTGACCAAGTATTGGGGTAGGGGGGTGGAATGTATTATGGCTACTTTTCTTACTGTGTGTGTTTTTTTTTCATTAAATGTATTTGCTTTTAACCAGTTATGTCCTCTGGCTAATTATTGAAGGTAAACACATGGAGGGGGACTGGATGAAGACCCAGAGTAGACCTGGGGAAACCCTGAAGCTAGGGGACTTGTCTAGAACTTGTCTATATGACCCACCTGTCAGTTGGGGGTTGGGGGCGGAGAGGATGGTTCCCAGGTTCTAAATCAAAATAAAATAGCCAGATTGCCTTCAGGTTTTTTTCTCTCTCCCTCTTTAGGGCCAGGGTCAAAAAGTCTCTAGATTATTTAGACATAAAGTTTCTCTCAGATAGGGTCCATGGCCCAGTCTTCTACACTGAGTATCCTAAGGAAGCTGTAGGAGTCTCCTTCCACTCACCCTTTTGTCCCTCTCTGAGTCATTGGGAGCTCTCCCCAGCTTCCTGTCAGGCTGACACCCCTTGTTCAGCATCTCCCTTTGAATCTTGAATATTCAGGTCTGAAGGGATTCCTCTGTTCCCCCTCCTTGCTTGTCTTCCTAATCCCCCTTTCTTCCTGGGGTAAATGATATCCACTCAAATTAGCCTATGTTGCCTCAAGAAAGTACTAGAACCAATATGTAGGAGGGGTGTGGCCATATTGCAAGGGCCCAGGGAGAGGCAAAACTGGCTATAGCTCCCAGCACAGGCACCTGTAGCTTAAGGAGCTGCCATGGTGAAGAATCATACTGTTTTAGATTTGAAAGGAACCGTTGAGATCAATTCTAGATCAATTATTTCATTTTGAAGAATAAGAAAATAAGGTTTAAGAGAAGGTAAGAGATTTGTCCAAGGTCACACAACTACTGATGATAAGTGGGCAACCAGAATCCAGTTCTCCTGACTGATGTTCTCTGCATCACACCATACACTCTCTATAGTTACATTTCAATGCATATGATGCAGATAGACTGTACATCTTCATAAATCTTCACACCTGTAATCAAGTTGCCTTCAAAGAGTATATTTCTGTCTACAACTTAATAGGGAGGGGAAAATTAGAAAGCCACATTCCAGAAACCATGGCTCCAGGAAAGTACTAAGGCATAGTAATCATGGTAGAAAAAGCAGGTCAGTGATGACTGTACTAAATAGAAGAGGAATCCTCTTCTATTTCTAATTTTTGTTGTTTAGTCATTGAGTCGTGACTAATTCTTTATGACCCTATTTGGGGTTTTTTGGCAGAGATACTGGGATGATTTCCATCTCTAGTTCATTTTACAGATGGGGAAACTGAGGCAAAAAGAGACTTACCCAGGGTTACACAGCTAATTTAGTGTCAGAGGCCAGATCTGAACTTTCAAAGATGAGTCTTCCTGAATCCAGGCCTGTCATTCTATCCACTCCATCCCTAGCTGCCCTCTATTTTTAATACTTTCCTTATGACTATATCCTCCCAGTGGATTCCCATTTTCTACTGAGAGCTAATCAATTTGAAAATAATTGAGCAGTTACCCACAAAGAATCATAGACTTTTGGAGTTAAAAGTTTAGGGTTAGAAGGGAGTTTGGAGATCATTTAGTCCAATCTTGTCATTTAACAGATGAAAAAACTGTTGAGGCTCATATAACAATGAAGACCTGAGAAATGCAGTGACTTGCCCAAGGCCATGTAGTTACTAGTGGCAGAACCAGGACTTACAGCCTATGCCTCCTGAATTCCTAAACTTCAGTATTCTTTCTAATCTGCCTCTTCTTGTGTGTTTAGATTCTAGCAATACATCCAAGCCTCATGTTAGCTTTTTAAAAAGAAGCATTAATTCCTGAACTAAATTCACATTTAGTTTATGACCTGGTATAGCCATCTCTCTTACTTTCCTACAGTATTCTGGGAATTAAGCAATCATTCAAATCAAGCCAAAGCACCAAATATTTATTGAGCTCTTACTGTGTACAAAGCCATGTGTAAGGACCATACGAAGAAGTATATTCCCTACTTCTATGCTATAACATTTTCCCTTAGCTAAGGACAGTGTCGTACACACCCCTACTTATCACATCCCATGCCCAATAAAGGTAACATTCTACAAGTCGTCAGTCATCATAAGCACATACCTGTATCAAACCCCAATATTATTTGAATCACTCTCTCTTGAGTGCAGTGATACAGAATTTAATTTTTTAATGGCCCTTGCTTTCACACATTATAAGCAGAGCAGAAATACCTCTTCGAAATGGGCTGTCTTGATTTCAGTGCTGTACAATAGCAAGACCATGGAAAGGAACTTAATGAAGGCAGATTAACCTGGTGTGGGGTTTTGAAAAGGCAGAGCCACATCTTTAGGGTAAGCTGCTTACGTGCTGTTATGCAGGACATCTGGGTAAAGGATTTGACCTCACCATCTATTTGCAAAGCAATTGCCCCTCCTAGTCAATCTCCTCTTCCTGACCCTTTGATATTCCTCTCTCATTTTGGAGTGGTCATCTCAAACCCTTTGGGGGAATCTCAGCTGGGCCTGAAGGCCCAGTGCTCTCTCCTGTGATATTTGCATTTCATACTAAATCTGTCTATAACATTACAAATTTCACACTCCTACATTTCTACAGTTACAGCATCTTAATCATATTGAAGATCATTCTGGCACTTTTCTTTTATAAGTGGAACTAACATTTCCACGTGAACTAGAAATGCAAACTTGTTCATTGTCTTTCTAATGGGTAGGTTAATCTCTGCAATGTGTGTGCCTGTACACGTTTTGGTGCTGTTTTTTATGAGTATGGTTATGTAAATTGTGTCTGTGTACATACATGCCTATATCCTTGAAGGAAGAAAAGTCTCTGTGAGTGCAGAGCCAGGGAGAGGAAGGAGAGGTGGAATGAGAGGAAAAAATGAGACAACCTTTTCCCCTCAGAAGCCACTATGATGGGATGGGAAGGAACCTGTCATTTTGGGGCTTCCTAAAAATTTCCCACTAATCTGCCAAAACCCCACCTCTACTTCCTAAGAATTTAGTCTTCTATTATTAATTTCCTCTGTCCTCTTGAGGAAATTAAGGCTTAGGGAGGTTAAATGAGTTACCCAAGCTCACCTTGGCTAATAAAGGACAGAACCCATAGTCTTTACAATAATTATGTTCAATTTCTCCCCTTTTCATGATATGAATTTATGTATATATTTATTTGTTACCTAATACTTTTCAAAATACTTTCCACATATTCTTCTTCTCTTCATATATCTTTTTAGAGCATACTGCTTATCTGTTCTTGTGCTAAGAGCAAATAAAGGAAAGACCCTTTCTTCAGCCTTCTCTATTTTTTTGAAGAAAAGATTCCCTTCCTCTAGTAAATACAAACCTGGCCTTGGAGTCAGGAATATTTCAGTACAAGCCCTACTTCTGACATATACTGGATGTGTGACTCTGGGCAAGTCATTTAACATTGCATTGTTCTAGACAACTCTTTAATATTCTATATAAGTTGCAGAGAAGGTGCTTTTGTTGGTAGAGGGAATTTCCTCACTATTTTCCACTAATTTTCTTCACTAATAATTCCCATTAATTTCCCTATACCAGTAAAATGGTATGTCTACCCTATACCTTCTTGAGATGTGGTCATAAGGGAAACAGGGGAAAGCTCCTGGCCTGGTAGATATTAAGTAAGCCTCTGATATTCATTCCCTTACTAGCATTATAGGAGAGTTGTTCCAGTGCCACTCCACCATTCAGAAAACCAGGGAATGGTGCAGAGTTTCTGGTACTGAAGTGAGAGGCAGGTGTGATACACATAAAATCTCCCCCTCCCCTGCCTTTGGCCTTATCTGGGTTTCTCTTATTCCCTAATTTCCCCTTTGCAAAAGAATTTATTGCTCCATAACATGGGAAGGTGTACAGTCAAAAGCCATATTTGTTGAAGCTTTCTTTCTCTGTTAACTCATATCCCAGCCCTTCTAGAAAACATTAAGGACCCACTGAAATATTTTAAATTGTCTTAGAATCATAGGACTTCTTAGTTTGAATAGAGCTTAGCAATCAATTAGGCAAACATCATTTAATAGATAAGGAGAGAGAGAGAGAGAGAGAGAGAGAGAGAGAGAGAGAGAGAGAGAGAGAGAGAGAGAGAGAGAGAGAGAGAGAGAGAGAGAGAGAGAGAGAATTAAGCAACTTCCCCCACTTATACAAGTTTGGTATGGTATCAGAGGGACCTGCCTTGGCAACAGTTTTTGTTGAAAGGATCGGGAAAGAAATCAAACGTTTAATATGAGCCAATAATGTGGTGTGGCTACTAAAAAATACAGCTAATCTTTGGCTATAAAAACAGTTGGGTAGTTTCCAAATAATGGGAAGTCACATCGTCTCAAGATTCTGTGATGACTAGATCATATCTGAAATACTGTTTTTGATTCTGAATACCACATTCTAAATGGGACACTGATCAAGCCACAGCCAACCAAAGGAACATCAGGATAGTGAAGGGTCTCTAGAGACTATTACCCATAAGGAAAACCTGAAAAAACTGAAGTTCTTTAGTCTAGAGAAGAGAAGATTAAGCAGAGACAGGATAGATGTTTTAAACTCTCTGAAAGACTAACACAGAAGAGAAAACAGACTTGCTGTGACAGAAAGTAGAGCTAAAACCAAGAGATAGAGTAACAAACAAGCAAGTAGACCCTGGGTTTAATATGTCAATTCAACTCAACTTAATAAGTATTTATCAATTTTTAAGATTCTATGTTTGCATGCTTCTTCCTCTCCAGAAAAGGTTATTTTCCCTTCCCTTCCCTTTCAATATATACCCATACAAATTCTAAGAACCCTTCAAGATTCAGCTTAAATTCCATATTTTCCATGAACATGTCCTTGAACCAGACTGATTTTTTTTCCATCTTTGACCATGGAACTCATTGTTTTTGTACCCTATTGTGCCTTTGGATTACATTCAATTTAGCATTTTATTATGGCTTACCATACACACACACACACAGGGAGGATTATATTTTTTTCTAGACAAGTTTATACTGTTCTCTAGTTGTTTCACATCTGTAATGTCTATCCAAATAGACTGTAAACTCCTTGAGCACAGTTTGTGTCAAATAATCCTTTTGTACATCCACACAGCACCTATCACTGTGAGGGACACATTTGTTGTTTTTGTTCAGTTGCTCAGTGTTGTCCTACTCTCCATGACCTTATGTGGGGGTTCTTCTGGCAAAGCTACTGGAGTGGTTTGCCATTTCTTTCTTCAATGAATTAAAGTAAACAGAAGTTAAGTGTCTTGCCCAGGGTCATACAACTAGTGAATGTCTTAGATTTTAATTCAGGTCTTCCTGACTCCAGGCTCAGCACCCTAACCAGTGCACTACCTACCCAGCTGCCTCCAATGAGCACACAGCAGACATAAAAAAAAAGACTTTAAATTTAATTAAATCCTATCTTCTCCCTAAACATATATAAATGGTTACACTTGCTTTTTAAAATACTATAAGTATGAATTTAAAATAAAGTTTATAGTGAAGACTTCTTGAAGGATGTAAGATGACAGGGGATGAGAGGTTGGAAGACTTTGAGAGTAGCATTTGCAAGGTAAAGCAATGGATGGATGGATGGATGGATGGATGGATGGATGGATGGACAGATAGATAAGAGGTTAATTTTTTTAAGTGCTGAGAATACAAACACAAGTAATTAAGACAGCCCCTATCCTCGAGGTACTTATGTTCTACCGTGGAAAGATAGCACATAAAGGGAAGGAGGTACTCCTTCATCAGCATGGATTGGAGATGGTGGCAGGGAAGCAGCCAGGAAAGAGAAGGTGAAAGTTCACTTATCAGAGAGAGTCGGGTTCTGTATGGGAGGAGGTGGAAGGAGGCCTCCTGTTTGATTGTGCCTTCCATCATGTTGCTGCACTTGTCCCTAGTCCAATCATTTGAGAAGTGGAGGGGTGTGTTTCACTCCAGGATGAACAGTCTCATACCTGGTCATTCCCTATACTTCTCAGTGATTCTGAACCCCAATAGCTCATTATCTAAACTCATTTCCCATCCTCCACCAACTGATTTCTTATTCACACTCACCTCAAACTTCCCATCCCAGAGGTCCAACCACAATTTCTCTTCCCACTCTGCCCTTTGGAATGTGTACTCCATAGGACACAAACTTCTCTTCATCCTAAATCTTTTCCTACCCCACTCCTACTATCTTCTATCTATTACAGAAACCTGTCTGATTCTAGAAATCCCATTGATTCAACAGCTTCTGGCCACCCTTTCCAGTATTGGCTGCACCTTCACTCATTCCCTTCTGTTCACTGGTCAAGGTGGGGAGTCCCCATTGCCACTTCCAAGTTCTTTCCCTACCTCCATCACTCAGACACCGCTCCTACTTTGAGGTTCATGCTATTCATCTCTACCATCCAATCAAAATCCTGATAGCTGTTGTTTACAAGCCTCTGAGTCACTCCCCTTCCTTCCCTGATGAGTTTGGTACCTGGCTCACACCATGGGACTCCAAAATACGTATTGATTCTCCCTCAACTACTCAACTTACTCACTTCTCATGAGCTACCCTTCCACCCCACCTCAGCTACACACAAAGATGCTCATACCCTTGATCTTGCTATCACCCCCAAAATACTGACTGTTCAACAATTCCCACATCTCCATATCAATCATAATCTATTGGCTTTTCACGTCTCTCTCTTTTCTTACCAAACCCTGTTCTTTGTTTACACAGTGACCTCCAATCCCTTGACAACTCAGTTCTCTCCCAGGCCTTCTCCCCTGAATTTGCCACTCACTCTTCTTCTCCCATCTTGACCCCTAAGTGAGCCAGTTCAACACTACACTGTCTTCTTCCCTTGAGTCCCTAGTCCCATCATCATTTCACTGATTGCACCCTGATGAGTCTAACCTTTGATCACTCCAACATCTGCTGCCTTTGCTCTTACAACACACGCTGCTGAATGATGGAGAAAAATCACACAACAATTTTGACTAGGTTTACTACAAATTTATGTTACACAACCTCTACAGAGTCCTCACTGCTACAAGGCAATCCTACTACACTTTCCTTATTAACCCACTGTCCCACTCTCTGCCGCAGCTCCTCCAAACGTTTTCATCCTCCCTCAAACCTTCCAGGGCCACTCCTCTCCCCACCCTCATGGCTGAGAAGTTTGTCTCATATTTTACAGAAAAAAATTGAGGCCATTCACTGTGAACTTCCTCTTCTCTCCTCTTCCTCATCTCTTATCACTCAACTACCTTCTCCCACTCTCCTACTTCATCCCTCGTAAAGTGGCCTTACTCCTTAGCAAGGCTAACCCCTCTACTTGCTCAAGAGATCCCATTCCATCTCATCTCCTCCACAGATTGCCCCCTCTGTCTTTCAAGCTTTCTGTTTACTGGTTTATTCCCTACTGCCTACAGATATTCCCATGTTTCATCTATCCTGAATAAAGCCCTTACTTGATCCCTTCTTCTTAGATAACTATAGTCCTATATCTCTTTCCTCTGTGGTTAAACTCCCTGAAAAATCTGTCTTTGACAGGTACCTCCATCCATTCTATCTCTTCCTATTCTCTTCCTAATGGCTTACAATCTGGCTTCTGAGTTCATCATTCAACCAAAACTTCTCTCTCCAAAATTATCAATGATCTGGTAACTGCCAAATTCAATGGCCTTTTCTCTAACCTCATTCTTCTTGACCTCGCTGTAGCCTCTAACATGGCTGATGACTCTCTCCTTCTCGATACTTTTTTCTCTACGTTTTTGGAACAACGTGCTCTTCCGGCCCTCCTCCTACCTCTCTGACTTCTGCCTCTTGCTGGATCCTCTTCCAGATCATGCCCTCTAAACATAGGTGAGCCTTAGGGTTGATCCTGGGTCCTCTTCCCTTCTTCCTCTATACCACTTCACTGGTAATCTCATCAGTTCCCACGGAATTAACACCTCTATGCTGATGATTCTCCTACCTATCCTGTCCAAACTTTCTGCTGACCTCCAAGCTCACATTTCCAAATACCTTTTAGACATCTCAAATAGGATGTCCAGTAGACATGTTAAACTCAACACATCCAAAATGGAACTCATTATCTTCCCCCCTACACTATCCTCCCTCAGACCTGAAATCTAGGTGCCATCTTCTTTCTGCTCCTCACTATCTCTCATACCTCATAATCAATCTGCTGCCAAAGCCTGTGGATTTCACCTTTGCAACATCTCTTCAATATGCCTTCCCCTCTGCTCTGACATTGCCCTTGCTTTGGTACAGGCACTCCTCACCTCATGCCTAGATTAGGGCAATAATTGCCTGCCTCAAGTCTCTCTCATCTCCAATCCATCTTCCAATCAGCCACCAAAGTGATTTTCCTAAAGCACCTGTCTGACCACATCTGTCACTCATCTTCTCAATAAATTCCAGTGGCTCCCTATTGCCTCTAGCAACAAATATAAAATCTTCTGTTTGGAATTCATATCCTCATAAACTACCCCCCTTCCTACCTTTTCAGTCTTCTTATACATCATGCTGCCCCTTGTCCCCAACTTCTCTTGGATCCAGTGACACTGGCCTCTTGACTGTTCCATGAACATATCTTTAGTTCCATCTCTTGGCTCCCAGCATTTTCTCTTCCTGTGCCCCATCCCTGTGAGTGAGAGAAGTGAAAACTTCTCAGACTATACTCTAAAATCTAGTAAGGCTTTTGTTGAGCACAACTCCACCCTTCCCTCCCCCAACTGATCCTGAGCAGGAATTTCAGCCTAGGTAAAATCCCTGCTGGATATTTCTCCATTATTCCCCCTGCCCCACCCTGCCAGATATCCCCTGCCCCCACCAGATCTCCCCATCTCCGCCTATTCTAGGCTCCCGGTCTCTCAGCCGAGGGTAAACTTTGAGCAGGCAGGAAATTCAAATATACACTGACCAATCACTGATTGTAGTTTCAGCTTATGTAACCTGAGTATTGGAATCTCCTTAAAAACTGGCACACCGTCCATGCCAACTCACTGTCTGATTTGGGTATGTGACCCCAGCAGTCCCGAGGTAATAAAATCCACTTCCAAATTTTACTCTCAAGGATCTTTTGTCTCGCTCCATCTGGTACAACACTTTCCGTGGGAAACATACCCAAGTTCCCTTTCACATGATTTACAAAGACTCAAAACTCAGAGCAGTAGGGAGTCACCCCTCTCCTCAGTGATACCTCGGCACATGACATGCCAAATAAGGACAGAAGTGCTTTCTCAAATGTATATTGGGTGGTCTGCTGTTTCCTTGTACCAGTACTGGAGGTAGACTGCCACACTTAGACTGTATACCTAACTTCCAGCCAATGGAAGAAAAGGGTCAGGAGTGGGGTGGGGGAGAATTCCACCTTAGGGCTTCATAACTTCACCATTTCCTTTTGTAAATTGCTTCTCTTCCCTGACCATTTGTCAGGAAGGTGGCCCTTTCTCAAGATCGTTATAAGCTATTCTTTTCTGCTTCCTAGCTTGAGAAACCTCTGAGTGTTATTTGGGTAAGGGTTCCCATTGCACACAGTCTTTGGGGTGTGCACACCTGGAACACTCTCCCTCCTCATCTCCACTGACTTCCTTGCCTTGCCTTTCCTTAAGTCCCATTTTCTACAGGAAACTTTCCCCAATCTCTTTTAATTCTGGTGCCTCTCCTCGTCTTTGCTTCCTATTTATCCTCTGTATTTGTTTGCTTGTGGTCTTCCCCATTGAATTGTAAACTCCTTGGGAGCAGGGAGTGCCTTTTGTCTGTTTTTGTATCCTCAGCACTTAGCCCCTGTGCTTGGCACATAGTAGGTACATGATAAATGTTTACTGACTGACTTCAGGGAAGAAATTAGCCTGATTTGCATAGGATAAAAGGTTAAGCTATTGCTCCCACCACAGTTAGACATCTCTCTCTCCAGCTTTGGCTCTAGTCCCTATAAACTCCCTCTCTCTGATTTTGTCTCTCAGTGTGAATGCTATTGGCTCAACACTGGCCCTGACCAAGGCTTCTGTTCCTTTCTACTTGCATCATTGAAATCTGCTGCCTTCTAACTCCTTTTCTCAGCTCCAGCTAATTCAGTCCCAGAACTCTGCCTTGGGTTAAAATAGAGTTTTGAGAATTCCTAAGGAAAGAGAGATTTCTCTATAGAATTAGGCCAGAAAAAACTCTAAACCATAACAGGATGAGAACTAAAGATATATTCTTACTATGTATAAAAATCTCCACTTCAATCCAGAAAAAAGTCAGCCAATTGTATAGGATGAAAGGAGCAGCTTTCTTGATTAAAGAATTCCAGCTAGTAGAATTTCTTTTTAAAAGTATATTTTTAATGATATATTTGTTTTCATATCACCTTCGTTTACAAGTATCTTTCTTTCCCATCCTCTACCCAGTGAGTCATCTAGAGGAATGTCTTTCTTTTGACCCCATCAATTCTCAATACATAAATCATTAGGTGAAACAGCCCCTCTTCTCAGTCTAATCTATTCCATAATACCAGACTATAAACATGAGGGCAGCTAGGTGGTACAGTGGATAGAGCACCAGGATTGGAGTTAGGAAGATCTGAGTTCAAATTTGGATTCAGACACTTAATAGCTGTATGGCTGGGCAAGTCACTAAACCCCTATTTGCCTCAGTCCCTCATCTGTAAAATGGGGGCATACTGGGTAAGGAAATGTCAAGCCCCTCCAGTATCTTTGCCAAGAAAACCCCATGGACTTTTGTCACATAGAGTCAGATATCACTGAACAACAACAAATAAACATGAGAACCCACATATCTAATTATTGTATCCAATATCTGTTCTAAACAAATGCCTCTAAGAATCCAAGCTATAATAACAGGAGCCTAGAATAGGCATCAAGGCAGAGAAGGCTCACACATGAGTTATATGGGAATTAAGAGGAGTAATTTTTATTATTGGATAGTAAGAGCTCACTTTTTTATTTTGCAAAGCATCTTAATTATAAGTTTTTTGTTAGCTATCCTCACAGAAACGCTCTAATGTAGGTCAATATATTCTTCCTATTTTAAAGATAAGGACGCTGAGGCCCAGCAATTGAATCACTTACCATAATAATAGTGTGACTAGTAGAGCCACCAGAATAAGTTCCCAAACTTGGACTGTTGCTAAGCCCACTTGGCAGTATTGTTAGATGGCTACCAAGGCTTAGTCCTTAATTGATGCATCTGTCTAAAACAATAGTGCATTATCATTGAGGGCTGTTGTGGGGTAGAGTTAATAAGTAATTACAAAACGCTATAAAGATGCTTAACATGAACAACAACAATAGTAATTATCCTAATCACCATCTCTAGCCTCTCCAATGTTGAGAAAAGAGAGGTCCCCACTGTCCTCATTGAGTATGCAGCTGCCTGTCAGATTCCCATCCCCTGGGATTCAATCACCCTTCCATTCTACTAATAAGCAACACAACTCTCCACATTCTAAATCCTTGTGCTCAAATTGGCCCAGACTCACAGGACATCTACAGTCTCTCAGGGGGGCACTGAAGGGCTGATAGAGTCAACAAGAAAAAAGGAATTAGCCTTGACCTTAATCTTTTAAAATTTCTGAAGTTCTAGCAGACTGGTGACAAGAGCCTAGAAAAAGTATGAAGTTCTTTAAAGTACTCCCTCTCTACCTCCATACCTGACTAAACCTGAAACAGAAAGGAGATTTTCCTCCTCTCTCAGAAGCAAAATAACATCAGCTTTCAGGTAATTACAGTGAAATGTTAGGCTGATGAATCAATGGTTATAACAGACCTTGCTGTCGTTACTCAGATTTTTTAAAAAAGAAGGGAAGAAACAAAGATACAAAAAGTATGTGGAGCCAGTAAACTTACACATACCCATACAAAACTAGGCATAAAACTCTATGTCATGCAAACTATTAAGCTTTAATAGTAGAGCAGGAGGAGATAAGATTGGAGAAGTAAGGAAAGTTCAGACTATGGATGGTCTTGAATATCAAGCAGAGAAATTTGGACTTTATCCTATAGGAAAATGCATACAATAGAGGGTTTTGAGCAAATAGGTAATGTGCTCTAAAGAGACAACATATGTGAAAGTACTTTGAAAAATATTAAGCCCTATACAGACATACCCTTATGTGCAGATGCCACCATGACAACAGAAACTTGAGGACTGGAAGGTAATTCTGCATTTGTCTTTGTCTCATGAGATTGAGGTATAAAGATGGTTCCCCCACATGCTCCACTATTGGCTCTGTGACATCCAGAGGAAGCAAATCAGGCCCCCAGAATCATGGGTGGGGGGCACCCAGCAGCAAACTCATAGAAGACAGGACAGATGCTGCATTGGAGTCGCAGGCATGAATGGGCTGTGATCTGCATCCTTACCGGGAGTACCCGCATTGATGAAATCCTAGATCCACTTCAATACATACAAAATGGGAAAGTAAAGACAAATAAATGACAACAAATTTTAAAAATGTCAAGGTCTTATAAGAATTGTGATAGGAAAGTTAAAGCCTAGCATAAGCCTAGACCACAAATAAATGCTAACAACAATAAAAGGACATAAACCCCTGCTTGGTTCCAATAACTAGTTAGTTAGGTTTGGGTGAGAAGACAATGATTAGAAGAGAAAGTACTTGTTTTATTTTTCGAGTAGAGTGATGTATGGCCTGAGGACAGAACAAAAATGATTAATAGGAAATTGAAATACAAAATGAACAAGAAAACACTCAGCTGCCCTCAATGAAGTCAAATAACCCCATCTAGCCAAACCATATTCCAAAGTGCTGAAAGAACTTAAAAATATGACTGTTGAAGTTCTAACAGCTATCCAGAAGAAACATGGTGAAGAGGAGCAGCCTTACGGGACTGCATATGCAAAAATGTCCCAATTTTCAAAAACAGGAAGAAAGTAGATATTTCATATGATAGGTTGGGGGGCTTAACATAAATTCCTGTCAAGATTTTGGAATGGGTTATAAAAGAGAGACAGTGAACATTTGGGAAAGAAAACTTAATCACAAATATTTCATTATGGTTTAATTAAGGACAGGTCATATAAACTCACTTTATTTCTTTTTTAAATGGGACTGTTTTTATCAGAACTGGTTGATCAGAAGTATGCCATAGATATAGTGTCGTGCAGGTTTCAGCAAAGCATTTGACAAAGTGTGTGTGTGTGTGTGTGTGTGTGTGTGTGTGTGTGTGTGTGTGTGGTCAAGATAGATATGGATTGGACAACAGTACTGGTCAGTATACTTGTAATTGGCTGGCTGGCCAGATCCAAAGACTACATAGGTATTCTTGGATTCTTGGCTTGATGTTAACTAGGAAGGAAGTTTCTAAGAGGAGGGACTCAGGAGTTTAATCTCAGTCTAGTGTTATTTAACGATTTTATCAATGACTTTGTTAAAGGAACACTTAGAAAATTTGCTGAAAAGACTACTTGGAAGGATAGCTAACATACTGGAAAACAAAGGTGGGATCCAAAAGGTTCATCATATGCTAGAATGTTGGGTCAAATCTAATAATATTAAGTTTAACAAAGATGAATGTACAGTCTTACACTTGGATCCAAACAAACTGAATTCATAAGTGTAAGGTGGGGGAAGCATTGTTAGATAGCACTTCCTCTGAAAAAGATCTGAGGGTTTTAGTGAATTGCAAGCTCAATATGCATCAAAATTTGATATAGCAGCCAAAAAAGCTAATGTAATCTCATCTCCACTAAAGGAGCATAATATCCAGAACTAGGAAGGGAGAAGTTTTTCTGTGCTCTGTCCTGGTCAGACAACATCTGGAGTGTTTTATTCAATTCTAGGCACTATATTTCAGTAAGGCTATTGGTAAGCCAAAAAAAAAATCAAGATAATTGCATTGAGGAAAATCAACAGCTCTGAGACCAGGTCATAAAAGCATTAATAGAAGCACTAGGGATATGTATCTTGAAGAAGGGAAGACAGAGGATGGATATGATGGCTGTCTTCCTGTATCTGAAGAGCTGTCAGATACAAGAGCACTTAGGGTTATTAGACTGATAGATCAGAGCCACTGGACAGGTTCCAGAGGGCAGATCTAGAAACAACGTGCAGGAGTTATGGAAAGGCAAATTTAGGCCTTGATTCAAGAAAAAGCTAACAATTAGAGCAATCCAAAAGGGGAATTGGTTGCCCTTCATTGCAGGGGAGGTCTTCCAGCAATGGCTGGACAAGCACTCTGCCATCCTCTGGAGGGGATTCTTGTTCACATACAGTCTGGACCATGTGATCTGAGGGTCCATCTAACTTGGTGATTCCACAGTGGACAGAACACTGAACAGAAACTTTGGATTCCCAAGGTCCATCTCTAATGCCAGCATTCAATCATTTGTATTCTTGGGTAATGGGGCATATAAAAGAGGATAAAAACCCTATTTACCTCACAGATAATTTTAATACTCTTCCTACTGCCTTGAGAGGTGTTGAATGAAAATATTTATTGATAATATTAACATACATAATGCATATTAATTTAGACACAAGAGAGATTTTTGCCATATTCGGCTCCTCAGACTAGAAAACCTATATACTTTTACCATTGTCCATGATCTTATATTTCATTTAATTTCCATTATCTTCTGGAGCCTTCCATTCTCCTTTATGTATTTTAAACTCGGTTTTTCATAATTTCTGTAAGACATCAAACAAAACACATGCCTAAAGGTATAATTCCTTACTTGCATTCCCTAAGCAATCTCACATGGCATGTGACCAGAACAACCTTCCTAGAATATCATGTTCATCATTTCTGCAGCAGGAGCCTTTCACCTAAGGGTGTGAAGTTCTATGAATCAATTAACTTCAGACATTGGGGAAAAAATAGCAAGGACAGGGTTGCTGCACCATGAGAAGACAACTAACAGTAACTTAGAAATTCAACATGCCTGACACACACTGGCAAAACCCCAGTGATCCATTAAAATAACTAGTCTAGGCCCAGCAGGAATCACAGACCCATGTTTAATTTGTTTTTATGTAGCAGTGCAGAGGAGTATCTGATGACAAATTGGGAGATCACCTGTGTTCTGGGCTGAATGACAGGAACCACAAAACAGTTATTTATATTTCCTTAATTGTATAGGGAGCTGGAGTAGAGGTGAGAATAGGAAAATATACAATGAGCAAGTAATTACCTAATGCCCTGGATTTGGAGTAAGACCTGTGCTTAAATGACAATTCTGCTACTTATTACCAATGTGATGTTGAACAAATCCCTTCACCTGTGGGGACCTCAGCTTATTTATCTGTAAAATGGGGAAACTGACCTAGATGGTCTCTGAGGCTACATCCAACTCTAAATCTATGATCCAAATACACACGGAGTACGACAAGCCAGCTGCGCCATCAGAAAGCTTTCTGATTGGTTGAGGATGAGCTTTCAGCTGTCAAACAAGATGATGACCTCAATTCAGAGCACCCAGGTGGGTGAATCCCTAAATTAGGCAGGAGTCTCCTGGGAGCACAGATAACTAAATAAGTCAAGTGTAGGAAGGATCACAATAGGTCAAGTTTGACCCAGAGAAATGTAGCTTGACAAAATAGCTTACAAAGGTTAGGGCCAAGTTGCCTGAGACTGAATAGACTTCTTTTAAATGCATTTCTGTTTATTTGATGCTAATGTATTATTTCCTTGTAAGGACAGATCAGCTCTGACCTACTTCCACTGAGGCACCCTAGCTCTGAACTCACATGGACTAGAATCAGTCCTAGGGAAATCCTAACCTCTAAAGAGAGAAGGTTTAAGACTCTTTCTTAAACTATCAAGTTCTTTGCAACCCCACCCCAGAGCCCCAGAGAAAATCACTTAGAGCTTAAATTTGTTTCATGGCTAGGGTATCTCCAAAAGGAAATATATAGGCATTCAACGTACAATGTTGAACATGTATAGGATAGCTATTTATTTCCTACACACAAAAGAAATGCCTAATCATAAGACTCGTAAGCACACTAATTAACAAAGACCTAAAACATCAAATAGTAACCTATAACTTCTATTATTCTCTCCCAGAAGGTTGATGCTTAAGATATCAAATGTGAAACATTTTATGCTAATGCTAGACACCTATTTTACCTTCCCCTCAGTTCTATGCTCTATAAAGAACTCTCTCAAAGTCCATGGACTTGAGTTTACCCTCCTGTCCAGCTCCAACTGAGGGGTACAGGAGTTCCTGACCTCTTGAACTGATGAAGTGGCCTACACAAGGCTAGAAACATACATTTTAGGATCAGTAATTCTGGAGGATCCAGAGCCCTAAATGTAGAAGCTATTGTGACTCTCATTCATCCAATGATCTAGAAGAAAAGAATAATTTCACTACTCTTCCCATGATTTCCCCTGTTATAGTTTATGCCCCTGGGAGGGGGGTCCCAGACATATCATCTTATTCCTTTGCATGACATAGGTGTAAATGATTTGGGAATTTACCCTGCCATCCTCAAAGATCTGGTGCAAATTGAAAGATCTAGTTAACTTGAAAATGACTTAGGACATAGCTAGAAGTGAATGGCTTATATACAGGTGCATTTGGTCTACTTCCTTTTGTTTTCACTATAAACAAAAATTAACAACTTTGTGATCACAGTATGTTAAGTATCTAAGTCCTTTTATTAATGTGGGGAGAAATTCATGATCAAAGAGAGTAAAGTTCAAAGATGAGATGGGGGCTCTAGAACTATGTACAGATTATAGACTTTATAATTTAATATTTTGAATAATATTATATTCCATCCCCTAGATCAAGAATTCTTAACTTTTGTTTGTGTCATGAACCCCTTCAGAAATCTGGTGAAGCTTATGAACTCTTTATCAGAATAAGGTTCTTAAATGAATAAACAAAATACAAAAGATTGCAAAGGAAATTAATTATATTTTAAATATTATGTATATACACATATATGTATATACATATTTATATATTATGTAGATATACATGCATGTGTATGTGTGAATATATGAATATATATAAATATATATGTATAATTTTTTATGAATCCCAGGTTAAGAATCCCTGCCCAAGTTTAATTCTGGACCTGCCCATTGCTCTTCTTGCAGCTGTAGATTTGGTAGTGGAGGGAGCAGCCTAAGCATATGCAGCCTAAGCACCTGTTTGCAGTTAGTAGGGATACACTACAGTCTTTCAGAAAAGCTATCATGTATAAGACCTTTGGGCTGGTGCCTCAGCTAGAGAGCCATTTTTGTGGACAATTCAGATATTGCCACCTTTCAGTGGGTAAAAAATAAGTAATATGACTTTTATAGGCTTAAGAAAGCCACATGATCCAAGGGCACCAAGAAGGGAACCCCAAAGGTTATAGGTACCACCCTAACAATTAGAATAATCCAAAAGTTGAAAGAACTGCCTCAGGAGAAGGAAGGACAACTAAGTGGAGAAGTGTATAGAGAGAGGACCTGCCCTGGAGTCAGAAGGCTCTGATCTCAAATCAAGTCACAGACACTAGCTGTGTGATCCTGGGCAAGTGACTTAACCTTGACTGCCAAGAGAGAGACAGAAAAGAGACCCCTCCCCTGCCACTAGAGGTCTTCAAGCATCAGCAGAGATGTGCCAGGGACTCTTGGTCTGACAGCTTAGAGAATGAAAGGAAGGCCCCTTGGACCCATTCTAGAAATGGGGAGCTGCCATCCTAGAAGCAGAGTATGGTTCAGTTAGGCCTAAAGTCCAGACCTGGATCCTTGGCAAGAAACACAACAGCCTATTCCTTACTTGATATTGATAAAGGGTTGTTGAATAAAGCTTTTTTTTTTTTTTGGTTGCATCAATGAATCAACAAGCATTTATTAAGAAACTACTAGGCATCGGATGCCATTCTAAGTGCTGAGCATATAAAACCAAAAATGAAACAATTCCTACTCTCAAGCTTATATTGCAATCAGGAGACAACATGCACTTATACACATATGTATGAAGTAAATACAGCATGAATACAAGGTAGTCTGGGGGAGGACATCAGCAGTGGGATATCGGGAAGGACTTCATTTAGAAGACAGTGCTCAAATTGAGTCTTGAAGGAAGTGAGGCAGTGATGGGGAACCTAGGGCCACACATGGCCTTCTGGATCCTTAAATGCAGCCTTCTGACTGAATCCAAGTTTTACAAAACCAATGTTTGGTACAAAATTGTTCTGTAAAATTTAGATTCAGTCAAAAGGCTGCACTTAAGGATCTAGAAGGCCACATGTGGCCTCAAGGCAGTAGGTTCCCCACCTACTAAGTAAGGGATTTTATATGGTGAAAATGAGGAAGGAGTATATTTGAGTTATGGGGAACAGCCAGTGCAAAGGTACACAGACAGGAGATGGACTACCGTATATGAGGAAAAGAAAGAAGGAAAGTTTGTTTGGACCATATTGTGTGTGGGAAGAACAGTAATGTATAACAAATCTGGAAAGGTAGGTTGGGGCAAGTTTATAAATGGCTCTGAAAGCCATAGGGATGGATATTTTGTCCTACAGGTAAAAGGGCGTTATTGAGTTTATGAATAGGGGTGTGACATGCTCAGGTCAGCACTTAAGGAAAATCATTTTGGCAGCTACGAGGATGGTGAGAAACGAGGTAGGCAGATAAATGAAGAGGCTATTTCCATAGTCCAGGCAAAAAAAATTATGTGAGCCTGAACTACAGTAGAAGATATATGAATAGTGAGAAGAGAAAAATGTAAGAGATCTTATATAAAAACCAAGATTTGGAAAGCCATTGGCTATGGGGGATGGAGAATGAGCTACTAAGGATAGCTGTGAGATTATAAACCTGGGAGAACAGAAGTATGGCCACACTCTTGACAGAAAATAGGGAAGTTCATGATATCTGTTTTGGACATGTTGAGCTTGGTATGTCTATGGGACACCCAGTTTGAAATGCCTAATAGATGGTAGATGCTGTGAGACAGGAACTTGGTAAAGATACTGGGGTCATAAAAGCTGATAAGATCACAAAGTGAGAGAATATAGAGAGAGAAGACAGGAAGGCACAGCTGGGGACATGATATGGATGATGAAGAAAACAGAGAAGAAGCAGACAGGTAGGAGAACCAGAAGAGACTGTCATGAAAACCCAGAGAACAGAATCTCAGAGAAAAAGGTGGTCAATAGTGTCAAATACTGCATAGTGGTAAAGGAGGATGAAATCACTGGCAAAACTTTAGAGAGGGCACTTTTAGTTTAGTGAAGAGGTTAGAAGTCAGATTCTAAAGAGTGGGGAAGAGGAGGAGAAACAGAGGCAATGAGTCCAGACAGCTTTGTCTAGGAATTTGGTTGAGAGAGGGAGAAAATATATAGAATGATAGCCTGAGGACACGGTAGAGTGCAGTGAAGGTTTTTAAGGATGGCAGAGACTTGGACATGTCCGTGGGTATCAGAGGGGATGGTTGAGGAAGCAATCTGCAGAAAACCAGAGAAGTCGGAACCAAGGTGCATCAAGAGGGGCTGAACTTGGCAAGGAGAAAGATCGACTCATTATTAGAGATTAACCAGGAGGGGGACTAGAAGAAGTCAAGAGATTTTAAGAAGAGGAGGGGGAAAGAGGGAGCTCAAAGTAAATGATCTCTATTTTCTCGGGCAAGTATGAATCAAGATCCTTCACTAGGAGAGTGGAGGAAGGAGGAAGTACATGAGTTTTAAGCAGAAAAAAAGGTTTATAACAGTTACTGTGAGGAGTGGGATAGAGAATCAGGTAGGAAGAAGTAAGAGGATTGTCTTGTTGCATAGACAGCCCAATGAGGGTTAAAAAACATAAATCTTTAGTGAACCCTTTCCAGCTCTCTTCAGCAGTACATAGGTAGAAATGGAGGAAGCTATGGAAATAATCCAGGGTGGGAGATTCTCAGGCATCAATGGCAATAAGACAGGGGCAAATTATTTGACTATAAAAGAAGTGTAAATATGAACTGCTTAACTATAGAGCTGACGTTGGGAAAAGAGAAAAGTTAAATCAGAGCAAGGTTAACAGCCTGAGAAAATACTGAGTGATTGAATAATTGGAGAGATTCAAGGTCACATTGAGAATAAAGAATAGGTTTCAGAGGGGTAAGTCATAGAGGTTATGTTCAAATAAAACAATGTCAGAGATTTTTATTGTAGAAATGGAACATCTCTGGGTGATGGCAAGATGTAGGGTGGAACTATGTGGCATGGAGTGAAGAAGGTCATGGTATTTAAGAAGACTGAGAAATTAAGAGGTTAGGGTATTTGAGAGAAGAGGAAGACAGAAAGCTAGGTTCTGAACTCAAGAAAAGAGAAACTACTTTGGGGTCCAATAGGCAATAGCCATCATAACCTAGATTTGCTAATACATTTTGATAGAGTGAACTTCAAAGGAAAAGAGGTTGCTGAATGATGAGAGCAAAGGGAGAGTCTTAAAGGGGCAGTGGGAAGCAAGAAGTATTCCCCCTTCTCCATGAGGACCTAATATTGAGAGGGTACAGCTAATTCTAGAGAGGGTAGCCAGGGATGCTGTGTCATCTGAGGGAATTCAAGACTGCCAGAAGATGAAAGAAACATGAGAGGAAAAGGAACAAAATGAAGAAAAATGTGTTAGTTATACTTCAGAAGGCACAATGGAAGGGAGTAGCAGAACTGGACTAGTACATGGGAGGGGTATAGTTGGGGAGGATAGAGATGAGAAACCAAAGATGGGAGGCAAATAGGCAGTTTAACTCTTAGGCATCTGGCAACTAAGTATCACAGTGTGGCAACTAAATATCACAGTGATTGAGAGAGTA
Organism: Gymnobelideus leadbeateri; assembly: GCA_011680675.1. NCBI lineage: Eukaryota > Metazoa > Chordata > Mammalia > Diprotodontia > Petauridae > Gymnobelideus > Gymnobelideus leadbeateri. The sequence continues at coordinate 1,366,564 of WOXC01008724.1, read as the reverse complement.
ATAACAAGTGAGACTGTACTAGTCATAAGGGATGGATCCGTTCCTCTGAATGAGATTGTGATTAGATCGAAATGTTCACTGTCTTGGCAAGGGGCTCTACACAGGGGCAGAGTAGTCAGGGAAAGGGATGGAGGGAACCTCATCCAGTAGTAGCATGGTTAGGGGGAGGGAGGTTCCACCCACAGGGTGGCTAGGTAAGGGGAGACCAAGCAATGTGGGGTACGAGTAGTGTTTAAGAACTAGAGGTGATAGTATCACATACTTGCCCTAGTCATAACTATTCATCAATCTGATCGAGGCCTTTGGTACTACCAGTCATGAGGGTTTGTGGAAGATCATGCCCAGAGAAGCACATGAGTATTATGTGATAGTTCCATGACAGCATGCTTGCACAGGTTCCAGATAATGGACGATGCTCTCAAGCTTTCTCATTCACCAATGGAGTGAAGCAGGGCAGTGTGCTTGCTCCCATGCATTATAGCGTGTTTTCTGTGATGTTATCAGGTACCTTCAATAAGGATGAAAATGGCATCAAAGTCAGCTACCACACTGAAGGTAAATTATTTAACTTGAAAAGGCTACAAGCCAAGATTAAAGTGGAGGAAGAATTGGTGCACAACTTTTTGGTTGCAGATGACTGTGCACTCAGTGCAGCCTCTGAGGCTGAGATGCCACAGAGCATCAATTCTCTGCAGCTTGTGTTAATTTTGGCCTGATGACTAACCCAAGAAAACTGGTTCTCCACCAGCCAGTGCCATACCATCCATGCCTGCAACCACTGGTTATAGCAAATGGAGAAATTGTGAATGCTGTGGATATCACTTATCTTGGCAGTATACTTTTCAGGGATGTACACGTAGGTGATAAGATTGATGCAACATTGTCAAGGCTAGCTTAGCTTTGGGGAGGCTCCAAAGGAAAGTATGGGAGAGAAGATGTGGACCAAACAGATGGTCCACAGAGCCGTTGTGCCCGTCTCATTGTTGTATATCTGTGAAACCTGAACAGTATATACCGGCACCATGCCAAGAAACTGAATCACTTCCATTTGAATTGTCTTAGAAGGTTCTGAAGATTACCTGGCAAGACAAAGTAGCAGACACAGTACTTTTTCAAGCTGAACTACCAAGCGTTCAAACCCTACTTCAGAAAGCACAATTCCAATGGGCTGTCCACATTGTTTGAATGCCAAACATATGTTTGCCTAAAGGACTATTTGAAGGAAATCTCACACAAGGCAAGCACTCACACAATAAAAGGACATTCTCTAGGTTTCTCTGACGAACTTTGTAGTTGATTGTGAGACATGGGAAATATAGGTACAGGAGCACCCAGTATGGCATGCCCATACCAAACCAGGCACTGTACTCAAAGAACAAAGCAGAATTATAGTAGCTCAGAAATGTGAGATGTGCCAGTCCAAATTTTCACATGGACTACTTGTACCCGACCTGTGGTAGAGCCTTACAAGCTCATCTTTGTCTGATCAGCCACAGTCAGACACACTGTACCTTTACCCAAACATAGCGATATCATTTTGGTCCTGTTCGAGCACAAAGCACAACAACCAAGCCAGAACCACATCTGGATATTGTGTTCAATTCTCAGCACATTTCAGGAAAGACACTGATAAACTGAAGACTATCTAGAGGTGATGAAGGTTCTCAAGGTCATGTTTTATAAGGCTCAGCTGAAGGAATTGGGGATCTTTAACTGGACAAGAGGAGGCTTAGGGAGGACATGACAGATGTCTTCAATTATTCGAAGAGTTGTTATGTGAAAAGATTAGACTTGTTCTGTTTGACCAGATGGCAGAACTAAGAACAGGGAGTAAAAGATGCAAATGTAGATTTAGACTTAGTGTAAGCAAAAAAAAAATCCTAACAGAGTTATCCATAAGTGGAACAGGCTGCCTACAGAAGTGGTGTATTCCCTCTCGTGAGATTGTTGTCATTTGTTCTTGAAGAAGACCTTGACATCAAGGAGGTGATGCCATAACATTGGATTTGAGTGAAGGAGGGCTGTGCAAAGTCACAGGCTGGTGAGGCTGCACTTTCTCCTCTGGAGCCATCTGGGTCCAGGGGCAAGATAGAGATCAAGACAACTGGAGATGGTTCCAAATGCAATGGGAAACCTTGGACTTTTTAAGCCAAGGTCTTTAATAGGACTGTTTGACTGAGGCAATGCTTCATTCAGTGAATAAGGCTAGGTAAGAAATGAGACAGAGAATGGCCTCTTTCACCTAGTCAAAAAAAAAAATCAATCTGGGAAGGGAAGACCCTCAGGATTTCTGGCCAAAACAGAAATAACTGCTATTTACATTTGCTATGAGCTAATCAGGACCCAATGATCAAGTGGTGCTTGACCTGAGACCTATTTTTGGCCAGTCAAAGAGAGCCAGTGATTTGGGTTCAAGGCATGATCCTTAAGGGAAAAAAAATATAGCTTGTAAACCCCAAGATATCTTGGGAGGTTTCAATGATCAATATTTACATTCCTTTGGGCAGAAAACCTGCAAGTAAGGGTAAGAAGATAACCTATTCGGATAGAGGGAAGATTAAGAGAGAGAAAGAGAGAGAAGGAAAGGAAGAAAGAAAAAAAAGGAAGGAAGGGAGGGAGGAAGGAAGGAAGGAAGGAAAAAGGAAGGAAGGAAGAAAGAACTGTGTTGCCCAACTGGTCAGTTCCAGTTGGGTCCCAGAATTTTCCAGATGAAGGTTGGGCAACCATTTGTCAGCCATGATGTACAAGGGATTCTTATTCAAGTACAGCTTCTGAAGTTCCTTGCTTCTCTGCAATTTTGCCACCCTCAAATTCCAGCCTGACACTCTTCCTTCACAATCCATTCTCCATCTCTCAAGTGTTTTCTTCTCAAGCACAGTTCACATTTCCTGTCTTCCCCTATTAATCGGAGGTCATTTGTCTCTGGCCCTGAGATACCTCCAGTTTCCAATTTCTCCAGATGTTTGTTTCTGCGACTGCCCTGATTCTGTCATTCAGCTTTTGTTTCTTCATCAAATTAGCATCTATAAACCCCACATTTAAATCACATAAACAAGACTTGGCTTACAGCCCTTATCAGCTAAACTCCTTGAAAAAGCTGTCTACATTCAGTACTTCCATTTCCTCTCAAATGAAAGTGTTCTTTCCAAAGTGACCAATGATCTCTTAACTGCCATATCTAATAGCTTCTTCATCCTCATCCTTCTTGGTCTCTTTGCAGCACTTAAAACTGTTGGTCAACTCTTCCTCCTGAATACTCTGGGTTTTAGTGACTATTCTCTCTTGATTCCCTCTTTTCCTGCCTGACCATTCCTTCTTAGTCTCTCTCCATTGATCGTCATCCTTGTCACTCCCACTAATTGTAGGTGGTCCCCCAAGGTTCTGTGCTAGCAGGGGTGGGGAACCTCTGGCCTCAAGGCCACTCCAACTGCCTAATGGCCATTTCAAACTGGATATCCCATAGCCATCTCTAATTCAACATGTCCAAAACAGAATTTATCTTTTCCCTCAAAGCTTTTCTGCTTTTGAATTTCCTTTATAACTATGCAAAAGCACTATCAATCACTTCAATCTCTGTTACAAACTTTCACCCACACATCTAATCAGTTGCCAAATCTCGTAATTTGTTTCTATATAACAAAGAAAAATATGCAGATTAAAGAGAATGTATATCATTAGCTATATGAAATAGAGAATGAATGTATTCATGCCAGTATAGCTAATTGCTGCTAAATCAAACCAGAATGGCTAGATAAAGGAGGAGAAAATTCCAAAAACTGTGGAAGTCCTTTTTCCTTTCTTTTTAGCAATTTGGTCTTTTTATACCAATTAGGGAAGTAAAGACGACACTAAAGGGAACTGGTCTTGCAGTTCATGAAGGGGTCTCCCATTGCATCCTGGGCCATCCAGGAATATCTGGCCACTGGACCCAGATGGCTCTGGAGGAGAAGGTGAGGCTGGTGACCTTTCACAGCCCTCCCTCACTCAAATCAAAATCAACTGCAGGTCATGTCCTCATTTCCCTGACATCACAGTGCTCTTTGAGAATGAAGGACAAACACAACAAACACAGCAAACTGGCGAATACAAAACAAAATGGAATCATGAAGTTCTCCCCAAAAAAACCACTTTCAGCCCCTCTAGTTGCTCTCCCTGCCTCACACCTCTCACCACCCCACCTCTCCTCCACCCAGCTGTCACAGTGATTTTCCTAAAGTATGGGCCTAACCAGGTCATCCTCACCCCTAATCTCCCCCCACCCTACCATCGAGCTCAATAAACTCAAGTGGTTCCCTATTACCCTGAGGGTAAAACATAATGTCCTTTATTTGGCCTCTAAAACACTTCATAACCTGGGCTCTCTTTCCTCACAATCTTTTTACCTTCACCTACCCTCTGCAAACATTATGATCCAACCATACTGTTCTAGTTACTGTTCCTCACACATGAGGTTTCATCTCCCATCCCTGAACTCTTCACTGGCTCTCCCCCATGCCTGGAACACTCTCCCTCCTAAACTCCAGCTCTTAGAGTGCCTGATTTCCTTCAAGACTCAACTCAAGAACCACCTCCTCAGTCTTTCCTGGTTCCCCACCTGACCCTACCCCACAGCTGCTAGTGCTATTTATGCCTTCTAAGGTTACCTACCACCTACCCCATATTTCTCTTGTATGTTCTGACATATTTGCTGTCTCCCCTACCACAATATAAAGTGCTAGAGGACAGACATTATTTTTACTTTTTCTTTTTATCCTTAGCACCACAGGTACAAAATACGTACTTAATAAATGAATGTTGAACATTAATTTATTTATAGACTGATAGTGATATATTTAGAGATTTATTAATAGCCAAGGAAATAGAGGGAGATCTGAAGGTCAGTGGCAAGATGAAAAAAGAGCACAGGATCATTGATTTGAAGCTGAAAGGCACCTTAGAGGTCATCTAGCCCAACATTCCCCCATTTTAGTAGATAAGGAAACTGACCCCCAGAGAGGTTAAGTGACTTAGCCAAGGTCACACAGGTAATAAGCAAAGCAGGTGGGATTCAAACCTAGCCTATAGTTCTAAGGTAATAGATTCTAATTGCTCCCATATGCATGTGTTTGTCTCCTTGTTTAGTTAGTTGCTAGCCAAATTTAGCCTTGCCCCACCCCACTCCCACCTCCCAAAGTAGTGAGAGAATCTAATGACCAGAAATATATAGAAAGAAATCTGGAGATCAAGAACAATGAGAAACAATTGGATTTTTGCTTGTGGGGCAGCTACTGTTTGCTTCTGACTATATTATGGACTAGAATGAATTGTCCATTATAGGAAGCTGAGTGGATTGTAGGGTCATATCACAGAAAAGATAGAAGGCCCACCATAAGTAAATTAAACCTTGCTCAGGAGCCCTAAAAAAGATCAAACAATTTTCTATCTTAAAGGTGGATTACCAAAGCAATTAGTAACATCATAACCCATGTGTCACAAAAAAAAAAAAGAAAAAGGAAAAAGGTAGTGGTTCTTGAATCAAGTAAATATTACAGACAAGGAACATTTTGCAGGGGCCTGCAGGGAGTTTGTTAAATTTATATTTCTCTCACTAAATGTTGTACATAAATGTGTGTACAAAGTTAAAGCTGCTATCCACCCTGGAGGACCATGTGAAAAGGTTAGAGCAATAGGTCTAATATGTAACTTGGGAAAAACAAAGCATTTCTTGAAAGAATAGAAGCTCTTTGTGAACAAAAAGGAGATGAAAATATGGAGAATTCTCACCTGCATCAAAGTTGGAACATGGAAGAATGTTACAAAAAATAAATGGAAAGACCATGAAATATTTGGTGTTTGGTTCCCTGCTCCCCACCCCGGCAGCTAGAAGATTCCCCCTTCATTGAGGAGCTAAACCATTCCTGGAATATACAGTTTCTAATGCTCCAATCAACGATGCTGAGCATTCACATAACATGAGGCATTGGAAGGTCAGAGAAGTAAGACAAATAGTAGTAGTCAGTGATTTCCTACTGAGAAGTTTAAAAAAATTGTCATTTGTTGACATGATGTAAGCTGAGAGGTCTGCTGTCAAACCTAATGACCAAAATTCTCTTCTGGTGATACAGGTGAGGGAAAATTACACCACTAGCACTAGAAGAAATTTAGAGAGCATTACTAAGGATTAGGAGATCTTTGATGAAAACGCTTAAGACTTTCAGGACAAAGAAAGTGATATGACTAATGTCCACTGAAGACAGGGGAGCCAGAAGATAAGGGTAATTTTGTGATGTGAATACCTGCCTAAGATTAGATAGAAAGGAGACATTACAGGAGTATTAAATTAATACTCCTGAGAAAATCTGAGAACTTGAAGGGGAAACATGGCAAAGACTTTCTGAGTGAAGGCCAATAGACAGAAGTGATGCTGTTGGAAACTACATGGCAGACCACATGAACAACAAAGAAGAAATCTGTTAAAGATCCAAATCATGAACCTGCCACGGAAGCATGGCATTGTTGTAGAGCCAAAGACTGCCAGGAGTTACATGCGGAAACCATCTAAAGATCTGCTGGAATCCTTGTCCTGGAAAAAAAAATTAGAGGAGCTGATAAAATAAATTTGTGCCCTAATTACAATTTCATCCTTCAAAAGGAAATGACAAAGAGAACTGTTATTCTGGACTTGATTCTAACCCATAAGGAAGAACCCGTCATTGAAATGTAAATATTTGATAGGGAACCTTGGTAGTTCATCAACCACTTCATCAAATGGTGGTTGATACAGAAAAGCCTTAATATAATCTAATATCCAGGCTAGAGTTTGAGAGAGATTTCAAATGATTCTGAGAAAAGATAAGAGAAAACACAATAGCCTGATATTTTATAAGGAAAGTTGACTCAAGGGAATGGAGAGATTTAAAGAAGGAAAAGATAAATGGCAGAACATATCAACTAACTCAAATTAACACCCTCCCTTACAACTCCCCACTCCCAACCAAACATATAGAAGATGAAAACTAAGTCAAGTAACTAAGGATGAACACAAGAAAGTTTGGTGTCGAAAAGCCCAGAATGAGCCACAGCTGCCCACGAGGGAAAAGGTCAAAAGGGTTTAGCTGTTTGGGATGAAGGGGAGGATCAAAGAAAGGACAGAAGTGCCATTCTGAGTCAAAAGCACAAGAGAAGACTACAAGAGAGCATCTAGCTGCCTTCAATGAGATTCTCACCAGGACAGGATAAGTTATCTCTCAGGGGACTTAAAAGAACTCAGATGCATAAATGCTGAACCTAGTAAAAGATCACAGAGAACACGAGAAGTGCTACAGGAGTGTAGAAAAGCAAATATCCTTGATTTTCAAAAAGGGAAAAATATAAAGTCTCCAAACTAAACTAATGAGCATGACTTTTATAGTAAAAACAACATTATCAAAGATGTGTTTTCATATTTCCAAAGTAAAGCAATAATCCCCAGAAGCCAGTATGGTTCATCAAGTACAGGTCATGCCAAACTAAACCCATTCCCCAGTTCTAGAGCAAAAAACTAGACTCCTGGGACAGGAGAGCACTATATAGATAGAGTGTATTTAAATTTTAGAAAAACATTTTACAAGATCTATCACACTATCATTGTGAATAAGAGAGATGTAGGGGCTAGATGCTATTACAGTTAGGTAGATCCAGAGTGCTTTGAATTACTAGAATAAACAAGTAGCCACTAATTAGCCAGTTAACGTGGTAGGAGCTCTCTAGGGCAGCGCTCCAGGGTTCTGACCTTGACCTTGTGCTATTTACCATTTTTAACAATGACTTAGATAAAAGCATATTTGTCAGATTTTTAGATGTGATAAAGCTGGGAGGAATAGCTAATATATTGAAAGATAAAGTCAAGATCTAACTATAAAGATGGGTCAAATTCAATAAGATTACATTTATTCCAACTAAATTTAAAATTCTTCATCTAGGTTAAAAAAAAAGTCACTTGCAAAAGTATGTGAAGGGGGAGTTGTGGCTAGTAATACATATGAAAAAGAGCTAATGGTTTTGGTGGACTGCAAAATCAATATGAAATCAACAATGTTGATATGGCAGTCCAAAAATGTAATACTATCCTAAATGGCATGAAGTGGGGCAGAGTATCCAGGATACAAGAGAAAATAATACTCTGCCCTGGTTTGACCACCCTCTTGAGTATCAGTTCTGGATACCATCTTTTGAAGGAAGTACAGATATTTAGGCTAGAAATGAGAAGACTTGGAAGGAAGGAGACATAAAGCTCTTTTCAAGCATTTAAGGACTGGCATATGAAATGGGTATTAGGCTTACCCTGTCTGGCCCTATAAGATAAAAGCAGGAGCAATGGCTGGAAGTTACAGAGGCCAATTCCAGCTAGATATTAAGGAAAAACTTCATAATAATTAGGAATGTCCAAAAGTAGAATAAGCTTCCTCAAGAAAGAATCAGTACCCTTTCACTAGAAGGGATACTTCACAAGCAGAAAATAGAGATGTTGTAGAAGCAATTTTTGGCTAGGTACAAGTTGGATAAGATGGCACCTCTGGTACTAAAAAAGTACAGCTGGAGAATTACTGATTTTTAATAAATATATTTCTATAGTCTCTTTGTCAGTATTTTATTTAAAATTTTGCATTAATATTCATTCAGATGAAAGTCTGATTTCAAAGACATATAAGGAACTGACAGAGAATAAAAAGGATTGAGGGCCATTAGCAATAAATAAAGCTCTTCAAAAGAAGAATTGCAAACTATCAACAACCATATGAAAAATGCTCCACATGGCTAATAATTAGAGAAATGCAAATTAAAGCAGCTCTGGGGTTTTACCTCACACCTATCAAATTGGCAAAGATGAAAAAAGAAATAGTGTTAGAGGGGCTGCGGGAAGGCAGACACACTTACACACTGTTGGTGAAGCTGTAAATTGGTCCAAACATTATGGCAAACAATTGTGTGAGAAAAGTTATTAACTATTCACACCTTTTGGCCTAGAAATCCTTTTATTAGGCATATATCCCAAGGAAGTCAAAGAAAGGTCTCAAATATGCCAAAATATTCAGAGCAGCACTTCTGTGGTATCAAAAGGCTATGGATAACAATCAATTCAGGAATGGCTGAGCAAATTATGGTATACAAATGAAAGGGAATATTATTGTATCATAAAAAACAATAGATATGAAGAATTCAGAGAAACACAGGAAGGCTTAAATGAACTAATATAAAGCAAAACAGGCAGAACTGGGAGCACAGCATCCACAAAAAGTATAGCTCTATAATTAAAACAACTCTAAAAGTTAGTCAAATGGAGATTAATTGCAATATACAACCTTAGTGCTGGAAAATAGATGATGCTTCTCTTAATTGAGACAGGCCATGTATGCTGAATGTGGCAAATGCTATTAGAGAAGATCGCTATGATAGTTGGTTTTGCTTAACTCTTTTACTTTGTACCAAAGATCTATTTGTGGGGAAAAGTACTATGAAATATTTGTTGTGTAAAAAACATCTTGTGCTTACTATCTGCTGAGAAGTTTAGCCTTACCTCTCTCACCAAGTAGTGAGAGAACCTAGTGATAAGGAATGCATAAGGAGATATTTGGAAACCAAAACTTTTAAAAATGAAATTTATGAGTAGGGCTGGAGAGGCAATATAAAAACTTGACAAAGACTTACCCATCGATTGACCTTCATTAAGCATCTATTATTTTCATGGTGTGGTTTTTGATGCTATGGTGAGTCTTTGAGGAATAAAAGAAGACATCCCATTCTAGAGTTTGAGGCAAAAAATTAGATGAAACTAAATAAACTGTGGGAATAATCTTCCCATGAAGAACAGAGAGGTAATTGCTAGCTTAAACCAGACAGTGACTCAAGGAACTGACCTTTTAGTAGCCCCTAAGGGTTAACTATTTCTGAGCAACTAATTATGAGAAAAATACCTATGCCACCCTTGGAAAATGATGGTTCATTTCTGAGAAAGTATAGAAGGACCAATGTCCTTGCAATCATATAGGTCAGGCCAGTCCAGCTCAGCATCTCACTTCTGACAATGGTACCACAAGGCAATTGATGGAAGTAACTTCTACTGGGGAAAACTTTCCTGCCGTTTTCTTGGTGAATAAAGAGCAAATGGAGCAGCCTAGAAATTCCAGATGGAAAAGCCCTGGGACTTCTCTGAAGGAAATCCAGTGATTCCTGTTGGTTACCATAGTAATTCCTCATTCTGGGTCATCAAGTTAGAAGAGATGCATGGAGCCTGTCTTTCAGCAGTAAATAGGGACATTTGGCATAAGCAGACAACATCCTAAGCATCCCTCAGTGAACTGTATCCCAAAACCAATTTAGGAAAGATGCTTTTGTGAGGCACCTATCTCTAACAGCTAATAAGCCACTTTATTAAGATGGGAGAAGAGCAGGAATTAATGAGATTCTGTTTATCTTTCTCCCATGCACAAGGAACTGTTGTAAAATTAAAGGACTAACATCTAAGTTAAATGTCTCTCCTTTTTATAATTAGATAAAAATGTTTTTTTAAACAGTATGTAAGAAAAAATATGAACTACCATTTAGCCTTTTATCTAGAGTCACTATGCAGTTTCAACTACATTATTTCTCTGCTTCTTGTTTTAATTTTAGATCCCCTACGGAGGATGTATGTGAGGAAATGGAAAAAGAGTCACAGGATGAGAAAGCATGTGTGGATAGGTCGAGATCTGAAGACATCATAGGCCCAGTGAAGTATTACCCTGCTTAAGAAAATACAGTACCCCTCTCACCAAGCATTTATAACTGGCCTCGTTTTTGCTTCTCAATCATTTGCTCAGTAAGTATTCACTGAACATCAATTATCTGTCATATTCACAGCTCACTACTGGGCACTAAGGGAGATGAAAAAGAAGTTGATACCGTAGATCCTGACTTTTGAAAAGCATCAGTCTGGTTGGGAAGATGAAACATTCACATAGCAAGAGGCAGACTGGTGCACACTCCATGGAAATGCCGAGTCTGTGCTGGAGCCATTTCTGGGGAAGGACTTTGAGATGATGAAACAGTCCTCTTGACACTGAGCAAGAACAGTCTGAGTGAATTGTAAAAGGGGAGTGACTCTGCCTTCTACCTCTCTTCTCTTCTGTCTAGAGATGTCAATAGTCTTTGAGCCTTTCCTGGGAGGGGCAAGGGTGGGCCTGATGACCTGCAGAAACTATAAATTTGGCTTATGGTAGGTAGCTCAAGCATGTGTGGGCTTAGGTGACTGAGACTGGACCTTGGGCCCCTGGCTGCTGCTTCTGTCTTATTCCTTTCCTGAGAACAGGTTTATGAAAAGTAATTCCTAAGATAGTCATCTAGTCTCAGAGATAACCTTTAAATTCAAAAGGCCCAGAGATCCTGGGTCCTTTGTTTAGAGGGAACAGGCTTGTCGAGAGAATTTCTGCATTGGAGAGGATGACCAATGACAACCTTTGATCAGGCTTTCCAAAAGACAAGAACATGGTGGGGATTGTTTGGACTGCAGGGAGAAGAGGCGAAATGTACAATTCAGCAATCCTGCAAACTGCATCATGTGCTGATGTTTTGAGTATCAGCTTCTGGAAAGAGAATAACAGTAGCTGTTACCAGCTTCTTCTGGCAAAGGGCACTTGTGGGTTTTGTGTGTTAAACATTTCTTTTGGAGGAAATAAATAACTGGTTTTATCTGCATTGTAGATTTAGTCCCTTTCTACTCCCCATATTTGAGAGGAGGTCTTAGGCATGAGCCCAAACCAAAACTTTAAGCAATTCTCAGTGGGGCTCCAGGTTAGGATTTTAAAGAGCCAAATAATGTGAGAAAAAGATTGACCCTTTTCTTAGGTTGTCAGACTCCCCCAGGACTGAAGCTAGTCCTTGTTCAAGGGGCCAGGAGAGGGAGAGTATACAGCACCCCAGCCCTCAGGGTCCAGCAGCTGATTCTTATTGTTACACAAGTGAAACAAATAAATCAAAAGATCTTAAGAATATGTTACAAACTACTTCCCAGCACATACCATCTATTTTAATCAAGTTAGCCCCATACCAATCTTGCACACTCATCTACAGGACTTTGTTCATTCCTTTTCCTCTTTCTAGACTGCCTGACCCTCTTTTTTCTCCATTATGACTCAGCTCAAAGCTCAGGTTTTTCAAGAAGTTTCTTCTGACTATCCATATCCCACTGTGATCAATCATATGCTCTGCGTCCCTTCAATACAAAGTTCTAGTATATCCTAAAATCAGTTGAGCAGAGGAGAAAGAAATGCTGTAAAGAGCAGAAAAGTATAAATAAATTAAGCAATGGCTTGCAATACGTTTAGATAAGCAATAATGTATATTTTATGCACTTAATAAATCAGTTATTATATTCCAGGAAGTCAGCAGAGATTTCTTAAGGAACAGATTTGCTACATCTTCCTCTTCCTTGATAGTTCTAGTTTTAACCCAGAAAGAAGCTCAAAAGATGTTAAATGCCATCACCCTTTTCAGGGCGCTCTGCCTACATAGTTACTGGAGTAATTCATCTCTGAAGGGGGTCCCAAACACCACTGCCTACCTGCTTGTCAGGACTGTCACAGCAAATGATATGGATGTTTATTTATCAAGCATACTGAGAAAGGAGTGAGAGTTGCATAACTCAGTACATTATTAATATAGGTAATTGAGCAGCAGGAAAAAGTAAGTAGCAATAATGTAAATCAGGAGATTTATTGAATATCATTGGCATTTATTCATGTCTGTAATTCTTTGTTTCAGGCATATATCAATTTCTTTTTTGGTACAACCTTCCATCCTAGGTTTGAATACTTTAGGTATATAAAGAATGTATGCTAAGTGAATGGAAAAATCCATTGTATTATTCATTTGCATAAGGTTCCTTGGTAAATACTGTCAAAAGCATCTTGAGCAGTCTAGACATAAAGTAGGCATTCATTCTTTCAAAAAACACTTATCAAGTGTCTACTATGTACAAGGCACTGTCCTAGGCACTGTGAGAGATATAAATTAAAATAAAATACAATCTCTGCTTCCATAGAGTTTACAGCCTAATGAAAGATAAAGCACAATCACAAATAATTGCAATATATGATATTACACAAGACATTAATTAGCTTTGCAAAACAAAATGCTACTTGAATTCCAAATGGGAGAGAGGAAGTCATTACACATCAGGGAAGGATTCACTATCAGAGAAGATAGTATTTATGCTGAGCCTTAAACAACAGGTAGAAATCAAACCGGTGAAGGGGGGAGAGAGACATTCCTGATACAGGAAACAGCATAAGCAAAGGCACATAGGCAGGAAAGTGTGTAAAGATAGCTAGATAGACCTTGCTCTTAAAAATAGAAGTCTTATTAATTAATTACTTCAGGAAATGGTACCTAGGGGGCTGGTGTCATCAGCTCCTGTGGGCTTAATTATCTCTATGAGGAGGATTCCCAGATCCAAATGAATCAATCACGGGCCTCTCAAACTCAAAGAGAGCTCATTATTTCCCCCCCCTAAATCTCCTCCTCCTCCAGATTCTTCTTTTCCTATGGAGGGTGCCACAGCTCCTCTAGCCCTCCAGGTCTGCAGCCCCTGTGTCATCCTCAATCACTAAATCCCCTTCCTACCACATGCCCAGTTACCAGATCTCCCCAATTCCACCAAATTCTGTTATTTCAAAAGTACAGATCTGATAGTCATTCCCTTACTCTCTAAACTCTAGTGGCTCCCTATTACTTCTAGGATAAAATTGCTTGGCATTTTTTTAAAAAGTGCCCTTCACAACCTGGTTGGCCTAATCTACCTCTCCAAACAACCTTCTTTCAGGCTATTACTACTCTTCATAAATAACAAGGCTGTTCCTTGAACACACAGCACTCCATTTGCCATCCTCATGTTTTCACATGGGCTTCCCCTTCATGTGTGGAGTGCATTCCCTCCTCACTTCTCCCTATGTCCCTTTCAAGGCTCAGCTCTAACGTCACCTTCTACATGAAGCCTTCCCTATCTCACCAGCTGCTAGTGCCTTTTCCCCAGATTTACCTGGTATCTATTTTGTATATATACCTATAAATTCACATGTGGTCTCCCTCTTCCCCAGAGTACGCTGTCCACAAGGTCATCAAATGCCATATAATAATAGGTCCTTAATAAATGTTTGTCGATGGATTAATATCAACAGTTAGCAGAAGGCAACAAACACAATACATGTTTAAAAACAGACAGAGCTACTGAAAATGAGCTTCTGTGCTGGGATGGGTCTGCCTGAAGAAGGTCAAGGAAAAGTCCCAGAGTAAGTGGGGAAATCAGAGTACAAGGGAGAGGGTGGTGGGCAGCTCTAGTGCAGAAGCCATTTTTGTGCCTTTGTGACCTTGGAAAAACCACGACTCCACTGAGCCTCCGTTTCCTCCCCTTCAATTCGAGGGGTTGGTCTAAGAAGAGCTGGAAGATACCTTCCAACCAGAGCTAAGGCTCCTAATCAGTCATGCCCGCTTCCCTAGACAGGTGTGCATCTCAAATTGTCAATCTGGCTCCCTTGCAGGTTCATACTTCATGGTCGGGTCCAAATGGGAGTGCTTTCTAGAGTAAGATACCTGTGCATCCAACACCGGAAGTGTGGGAGTGAATTCGAGCCACAGCCCTAGGTGAAGCCGGCTGGACCCCCTGCGGGGGCCCTGGCCCCGCCCCCTGCATTTATGGGAGGAGAGTGGGGGAGGGGTCAGAGTTCAGCTTCAGTTTTTCTGTTGTATCGGGTTCCTTAAGTCCAGACCCTCCGATATGAAGCTTAGATTGGAATGGATTGGCGCCTCCTCCCGGAGCCACAGTCCCTCTGATGCCCCCTCCCTCTAAGACGCTTCCAGAGACTTGAGTCCAGAGGGGAAGTTGAGGAGGGCCGAGGAAGGAATGAATGGAAGGATGGACAGATGAATGAATGAATGAACGAATGCATACGTGCATCCATACTTCCACAAACTCCCAGCAATCTGCGGCTGGCATGAATGTATGCATGCATGCATGCACACAGTCCCCCGCTACGGGCTGGGCCGAGGGGCCTGGCAGGGGAAGGCTCGGCTGGTGACTGACCTTGCTGGTGCCAGTCGGACGGACTGGCTGGTGCAGTCCCAGGCTCTGCAGTCCCCGGGCTTGGCGGGGGGGCGCTCATTGGTATTCCCCAGCCCGCCTGCGTCAGGCCGGAGCTGCTACACCGCTCCCCCCACTCAATCACCCCGACTCCTGCCCCAGCCTGTCAGCCGGCCGCCCTCTCCGCTAGAGAACACCACGCGCTCTTCCTCGCTCTCGCCCCCCCCTCCCCACCCCGTGCCTCCTCCCTTCCCCCTCCACCAGGAGGCGCGCGCCGAGCCTCGCGTAACCGTCCCTGCGGCGCTGCTCCCCCCCCCCCCGCCCCCTAGCGCGCGCCCGCCCGCCCGTGGGGAGAGGGAAGGGGAGGGGGCGCACGAGCTCCCGGCCCACCCCCTGCCCGCCCACCAGCCGAGGGCGCTTCTGCCAGCGCGGGGCCGAAGTAGCCTCGGAGGTTGGAACCGTGGGGCTGCAGCTGCCGCAGCCGGTAACGGCCGCCGCGCGAGCAGAACCGAGCCGAGCCTCCCTCGGCGGGTGCGGGCGGG
The DNA here is from genome assembly GCA_011680675.1 of Gymnobelideus leadbeateri. NCBI lineage: Eukaryota > Metazoa > Chordata > Mammalia > Diprotodontia > Petauridae > Gymnobelideus > Gymnobelideus leadbeateri. Next base: position 1,350,952 of record WOXC01008724.1, on the reverse strand, counting down.
GGGCTTCGCCCCGGGCTGGGGCCCGCCGCCCCCCTGCCTCTCGCCCAGCCCTCCGCGGGTCCGGCCCCCGGGTGGGGCAGGCAAAGGGAGCCGGAGGTAGGACCCTCCCTCCGGAGCCCCCGGGGGCGAAGGCGCCGCAGCCGCCCAGGCTCCCGAGCTGGAGGCAGGGATGTGCAGGGCGGGGGCCACGTCGTAAGTCCCGGACCGGAGCCGGAGCCCAGTCCCCGGGTAAGCGGCGGCAGCCTGGGAGGTGGGGACGGCGGTGGGGTGCGAGCTAGGGGCGCGGCCGGGCCGGGAGTAGGGCAGGGGGGCGCCCGCGGGGCGCGGTCACGTCCAGGGGCCGCCCGCAGAGGTCCACGCCCTGCAGCTCGGTGCACCTGGCCTGGCCTCGGCCCGGGCCCCCTGGGGCGTGGCTGCCCCTGCCCCTCCCGGGAGGTGAGGGCCCCGGGGACCTGGGGGGGCTCGGTCCGGGGCGGAGAGCCCACCCTCGCCTGCCTCCGCCGGGCTCGGGGCTTGCTGACTTGGGAGAAGACTGGTTTTGCACCCGGCAGAATGTTTGACGGAATGACCCCGCCAGGACTCAGGAGGCGCTTTGGGTCCCAACCGCAGGGAAAGAACAGTGTCAAGGCGCTGGCCCTGGCAGGTGCCGGGATGGAAAGTTGGAGCTGCGAAGGGAGGAGGCAAACTCTAGAGGGAATCCCAAGAAAGGTTAAAGGACAGACAGGTCTGTCACATTCGGCTGAAACTGGCCTGAGGGCACAGGCATTCCAGAAAGGCTCTTTAGGGCCAGTACTTAGATTCCTAATTGCCATAAAAGTATGTGCTGCTTTAAATATAGGTAGTGTGCATCTGTGTGTGCGTTCCTAGCTCGGTATGAACTGAGGTTGTAGAGAAAGGGGGTCACCAAGGAGAAAGATGGATTTTAACTAGTGATCCTGAAAGCTGCTGAGTGGTTTTTTATTTAAGAGAAGGTAAGAGAGAAGGTTATCTTAGAGTCAGGAAAGAATTTGTGTTTGTTGGTGTGCTGCGTTAAGATCCTGGGGAAAAAAGATAGTCTACTTAAGCAGGAGTTCTTAACCTGGGTCCATAGGACCACAAGGGGTTAATGGGATACACTTCAAGGGGTCCATGAACTGGGGTGAAGGAAAAAAATTACATCTCTATTTCAATATATTTGGTTTCCTTTGTATATTTAAAATTATATATAAAAAAATTACATCGCTATTTCAATATATTTGGTTTCCTCTGTGTTTTATGCATTGTAAAACATTCTGAGAACAGGTTCACAGGCTTCACCAGACTACCAAAAAGGTGCCAAGAAAAATGTAAGGATGGTACCCTGTGACTGAGTTCCACTGGATCCTTTTGTTTTTCAACCTGTCTAGAGCTCAGCCGAGTTAGAATGATAGAACTGAAAGAGACCTTAGAAAACATTTTTACAGATGAGGAAACTGAGCTCTTAGAATTCTCCAGAAAGGAAATGATTTGCCCATATTACCTAGTTGATATCAAAGCTGTAGAACTAGATCCCAGATCTCCAGACTCCCAGTTCAGTGCTTTGTTGTTGTTTTTTTCTATTGCATCACAGGGTTTCTTTACAGTCCTTGGTCCTTGACATCATAAACATTGTGATTTTTCCATATAATTTAGGAAACCTCAAATCAGTCAAATGGTCACAGATTCAGGACTACCACTAGAAGTGAGAGGAAGTACAGTGTAGTATGATAGTGACACAGAGGTGACCATACTTGTTGCAAAATAATTGAGATTAATGAAGGGCTGTTAGTCTTACTGTGCCTAACCATCTCTCAACTCAGCAGGCCCATTCTCACAGTCAGTTGTGTGGAGTGACACTAAAATTTAGGGTTAGAGCTGGGTGGCACCAAATTATGAGAGTGTTCCAGTAAGTATAGAGCTACAGATCTGCACCTATCCCTAAAATAAGCTCTGATAGTAATTGGCGAATAGGAATCAGGAGTCAGGCAAAGGAAAGTAAAAAGCCTGGGTCTTACATTTAAGCAAATACTCTAGTTAACTCAATCCATGTCACCAAACGACCATTTAGAGAGAGGATTCCTTCCACCTCCACAGAACCAAAGGTTATGACCCTTTTTTTTCCCCCAGTGCCTTGATTCCTCTCAGGTTACTGCTCTTGACACTCTTCTATGTGCTCTCTGACCACACTCTTATGATTTTCCTCCTACCATTCATTGTTCTACCAGCATCTTTAATAGCTCCTCCTACATCCATTAATACTAGGAATCTCCCAGGCCTATTTCCAGACACCCTTTTCCCAATGTATCCACTTTCTTATGGAGTTTATTTATGCTAGTGGTTTAAATTATTTCAGTATGTAGGTGACTAATTTCTTACCTCTATCTCAGTTCTTCCTCTAGACATTCTTTCAGCCCAACAAAAATGAAACTGTCTTTCTTCCTATCCTTTCCTTTGTCCAGTTTACTCATTTTATACAGCTACCAAAATAATATTGCTAATGCACAGGTCTGATTACATCACTCCCCCCCTGCTCTAATACCTGCAGGAGTTTTCCCATTGTCCACTACTCAAAGTACAAACTCCTTAGCCTCAAATTCAAGGCACCCCAAATCTGGTTCCAGCCTTCTTCCAACCTTTATTTCATACCATTTCCCTTCATGCATCCTATACTCCAGCTAAACTGGATCACTTAATGTTTCTGGGTCTCTTCCAGCCCTTTCCTATTTCCATGCTTGTACATGCCATGCTGTGTCTGCATATTTTCTTGATATGATGAAATCTTTTTTCCTACCCAGCTCAGGTGCTGCCTCCTAGAATCTAGGACCTAAATAAAGCCTTCCCTGATTCACACCCATCCGTTCTACCACTCTCCCTCCCTTCTCAGATCACACATTCTAATTTGTATTCTTATTTGTGTACCTCTCTTATTCCTCTGTCCTAGATTCTAAACTTCTTGAGTGCAGAGACTATTTCCTTTTTCAATTGTTATATTCTTGAGTTCCTACAACTGTGCCTTATATACAGAAGGTTCTTAATAAGTGTTTGTTGAATTGAGTTGAAATATCTCTTCCCATCACACTCCCAAATCCAGGAATTCAGGAGACTATGATCCTTGAGTTGACCATGGCCACCCATTTAGCTTCTACCTCTCCTGTTGGTCCAGGGGAATCTATAATATTTCTCACTTACACCATCTAGCTAGGGACCCAACAACTCATTTAATAAGGCATTTTAAGATCCACTAAAGCCTTTCTCCAATGTCTCAGCCTGGCATGGAGGTGGCTTGGGGTTCTCAAAGACTATGATGGGAGCATAAGCTCTGGCAGGTCCTATCAAGTGAGAAAAAATTTCAAGTAGGGGCCTGCAGTTGGCCTCTTGGTTTACTGCCCACAGATCAATCTAGCTAGGATCAGAAATTTATTACCAGATTAGCCCCAAGATGATCAACTTTTAACCAAAGCAAATCTTCAAAACTATGTACTAAGTCATAGAAGCAGAGCAGTCTGTTTCTACCATGGGATTACATCCTACACCGGTGAAATCATAGATCCTTGAAGTGTTTTAGATTTACAAAACACTTTGCTCATGACAACCCTATGAGCTAACTAAGTAGTATGAGTATTTATCCCATTTTACAAATGAAGTCAGGGAAATTAAGTAATTAGCCCATGGTCCCATAACTAGTAACATCAGAGCTAGGGTTCAAACCCAGGTGTTTTGATTTCCAGTTCTGTGCCCCTATCTCTGTACCAGGCTGTCTCCTGGCCTGCCAGTTGGGGGAGGGGGAAGGGAGGTGAGGAGAAGAGGCAGCAACAGAGTGGTTCAGTAGAGGATCAGAGGACCTGGGCTTCAAATCCCAAGCTTTGCTTCTACTGCCTTTGTGGCCTTGAGCAAGTTATTTCACTTCTCTGGGCCTCAAGTTTCCTGATTCATAAAATGAAGATAGTGGAATAGAACATGATCCCTGCTATAATCCTAAACTTTTTATCTCCCCCAACACCTAGCAAAGAGCTTCCTTCTCAAAGCACTTACTAGGTGCTTAAATACTTCTCGGTTTATTTATTGGTTAATGTACTTATATAACCTCTTGACAAAGCAGTTTTTGCCAGTTCCTACAATTTCTCCAGAGATGTATGCAGTTTGGTCTTTTTCTAATTACTACTAACTAGGGCTCACAAGTGTTTTAAGGGGAAAAAAACTACAGACTTCCAGAGTTACTTACAAAGCTACACAGTATTTATATTCCATTATTACACTGAAACTGTATGGCTGTGCTATGCCCAATGGCCTAGTAACATCTTGATGAGTTGATCTTACTTCTTATCAAACACATTTTTAGGTCCTAGAGGAGAAATGGCATTTCCTATCTGAACCCCTAGGTTAGTATCCTGACTGTAAGCTGACTATACAGACTTTCACTACTTGGTGGAATTAAAGGAACATTTTTCTCTCCTATTTTCCTCTTTGATCCAAGGTATTCTCTTCTGGTCATTCTATCTTAACCATACTCTAAGTAATCTAGAAAAAGAGGTAGTGATTACAAAGAGCTAGCATGGAATGATCAAGAATGGGTTAACAAGAGGAGTTAGATTTGTTCTAGGCCCTAGAGGGCAGAACTAGGAATAATGGGGTAGATATTGCAGAGAGGCAGATTTAGGGTTGATAACAAGAAAAAACTTCCTAAAAATTCACACTATCCTAAAGTTGAATCGACTGCTATGAGAGGTAGTAAGTACTACTCCTTCTTTAGAGATCTTTGAGTAAAGGTTGGATAACCACTTGTGGATGTGTTGTAGAGGAACTTTGTATTCATTTATGGGTTGGGCTAAATGAGCCTCAGAGGCCCTTTCCACCTCTGAGATTCTGTGATTTATTCTGCAGTTCTTGTAGCTGGCTGTAATTCTTATGTGAGGCCATAACCATGGTGGCCCTGTATATTTTTTCACATTCTGTCTGTTGCTCACTGTACCTTAATTGTTTGACCATCCTGAGAAAGGTTCTCCAATCTCCAGTCTCTCTTCCACACAGCTGCCATTAATCTTCCTTCTCTAAAGCACAGGCCTGACCATGTCACTCAAGAATCTTCAGCAGCATCCTATTGACTTGAAGATAAACTCTAAGCTCCAGTTGGCTTAGTTGCTATTCCCTGAATTTGACACTCCCTTGATCCTTGCCTTTGCATGGGCTATCCCCCTTGCCTGGAATGTACTTCTTCCTCACCTCCACCTATAAGAATCCTTTGTCAACTTCAAAACTCACATCATGCACCTTTTCCTAGAAAAAAACTTTTTTCACCCTGCCTTTTCTCCCCATTCTCCCTCCCCCAGTTGTTATTAGTAGTCTCATCTTTTATGGTTTTTGTATTTGTCAGTAGAATATAGCTTCTTGAAAGCAGGAACTGGCCTTTGTATCTCCCCATGCCTTACACAGAATAGATACTTAATAAATGTTTATTGAATGGAGTGAAATGTCTATTCTTTTAAAAAAAATTATGAGGGTTACACAGAAAGCAGTGCTCTATATCTGTGATTTCATTGGTGTAGAAAACTACCAATGAGTGAATTCTCTCTACCATTGCAGATCACCAGTTTATAGTCTGAAAGTTGCCTGGAGCACTGAGAAATTGTGAATTACCCAGGGTCACAGTATTTCCATGATGTGTGTGTAAGAGACAGACCTTGAACCTAGTCTTTCCAACACCCGAGGCCAACTTTTTTTTTCCAAAGCAATTGGGGTTAAGTAACTAGCTCGAGGTTACATGGCCAGTTATTTTTGTGTGGGTGTTAAGTCTGAGGCCAGAACTGATCCTGATCCCGGGTCCTCCCCACTCTGAAGCAAGTGCTCTTACTGTGCTGCCTAGCCACCCCCTGAGGCCAACTTTTAACCACTACACCATATTGTCACTACTCAATTTCTCTTCTTCCCATTAAAAAAAATAATCTAGTAGTTCCATTTTGTGGTCCTTTTTCTAGTATACTCACTATGCTTTTTCCTTTAATGAGATCTTCCCTCCCCTATAAACATGATCCTGGTCTAAACCTATGTTTTCACCCATTCCTATGTCCAACCTCACATGCAGCATAAAACAGAGAATTGAATTTAGCATTAGAAGGAAATTCCGATGCACAACCCTTTCATTTGACAGATAAGCAAACTGAGTCCCAGATGAAATGGCTTGCCCAAGATCACACAGGGAGTTGGCTGTAGAACTAGTTGTCTAACCCAGGTCATTGGATTCCAAATTCATGTCATTTGCACTACACCAGAGGTAGGGAGTGGAAAAGTCTGTGCAGTTCCCAAGTAGAATATAAGAGCATCAATTCATGGGGCCTGGTCTGGCTCCAAAGATGTTCCTCCATGTGGGCATAGAAGCGGAGGAAGCGATTGATAGGGGTGGGGATGAGCCAAGGCTGTGAACGATCTGGTCATGCACAGCAGAACGAGAGGCATGCAAAAATATCTAGAGTGTTGGAGGAGCTGTAATTTTAAATGTAGATTAAAAGATCTTTTCTTGAAAGAGACCTGGCAAAGTGGGTGGGGTTATTAAACATGGAGAAAGCAGTAGAACCTGCAGACTGACCCTGGAAATAGTTTGTGAAATGTTTAGAAAAGGTACTGTGGTCTGTTAACCAAAGTCCTGGCAACAATGAAACTTCTCAAATGGTATTCAAGAAAGACCTGAGGCCAGGTTATCTTATCACAAAGCCAATTAGATAGAAAAGAGTGGCATTTGTAAGTAAGTATAAATGTCCAACAGTGGTAACAAAAGTGAGGATAGAGGCTGGAGAAACAGATTAGGGAGAACCAGCAAGAGTGTTCAGTTCAGCAAACCTTTAACAGCTTCTTTGTACAAGGCACTGTCCTAGGTGCTAAAAATACAAAGATGAAGTATGAGATAGTCTCTGGCCTAAACTAGTTTAAGATAGGCTGTAATAGATGAAATAAGACATGTACTTATAACCATTATGTAAATTAGAATATAAGTAAAAGTCTGAAGATCTCTTTGGAAAAAGAGATCACTTCCAGTGAGGATGGGCAGGGATGGATCCTTATAATCTTAAGATAGCACTTAAGCTGGGCCTTACAAGAAAGGAAGGCATTCAAAAATCAGGAATATCCTGGAGTATCTTTTCCCAGTATGGTATACTATATGAGAAGAAGCATGGAATTGGGAGGAGAGGAACAAGATGAGATTGACAAACGGCTTGTAGTCTAGTTTGGTTCTAGAGTGTACCATGGAGAATAATGTATTAAGTCATGAAAGGAAATTGGAGAACCTTAGGTAAATGACTTAAAAACGAAAGTGTTTTTTGTTTTATTAGATAGGCAGTAAGGTGTTTGCTCTGTGTTTTCTTTTGGGGGAGAGTATAGGGAAGTAATATATGTCAAAGGTTGTACCTTCTAGCAGTTAGCATGTAGGATGGGTTAGGGAAAGAATGGAGGCAGAGAGAACAATATTATATAGGAGGCCTTTGTAATTGTCTAGGTGAGAGGTTGTTGAAGATTCACAATAGAGTGGTAGATGTAAATGAAAAGAAAGGAGAAATGTAAGAGATACTGTGGAGGCAGAATAACAGAAATGGATATGAAGCACATTAGTAGACTTATATGGAGCCAAAACCTACAGAGAACAGGAACTCGTATGTGTTCACTTGTATACTATCCTGCTGCACAGAACCATCCAGAATTAGGAACTTAATAAATACCTTGTGCAGTGTGGTGGCAAATCTAAAAATAAACTTGCACATCAGTATAGGTGGGGTGAGTGATTTCTGAAAGGACATTTTCCTTAGTGTGAGGGGGTACAAAGTGCTTAGCTGCAAGAGCTACAGGCATGAAATAAGGAGAGAAAACATTACTTAAAAGGTATCTAAAGCTTCTTATGCATTTCTCTGCAAAAACTATGCTGATAGTTCTAGCACTTAACAGTTTGAATCACTGTTTCATTTCCAGTCTATTTGATGTCTTAAAATAAACCACAGAACTGATGACATTCTGCCCACCAAATACTCCTGGGCTGAGTTTTCTCTGCCTCCATCTCTGAGTAACATTCTTACTAATTGCAACACACCAACAGGTTCTTTGAGGGCAGCTGGATAGATTACTGGGCGTGGAGTCAGGAAGACTCATCTTTATGAATTCAAATATGGCCTCAGACACTTACTAGCTGTATGACCCTGGGCAAGTCACTTAACCCTATTTGCCTTACTTTCCTCATCTGTAAACTGAGCTGGAGAAGGAAATGGGAAATCACTTCAGTATCCTTGCCAAGAAAACCCCAAAATGGGGCTGCAAAGAGACACAACTGAAAAAACAACCAAACAACAGTAGATTCTTTGACTTGTGCTGTGCTGATGCTAAAAGTTTATACCAGAGATAAGATTTCTCTTAACAGAGATAATGGACCTAGTTCTACAAAGGCCGAAAACCATTGTCATACTTGATTCTGATTACTTTCAGTGCTTTATGGCTACCTAATCTGTGGTGCTTTTGAGTGGCCAGCAAGAAGCCTCAGCCCTTGGCTACATTATCTGCTCCCTGGGAACCTGTATTCCACTGAGAGCAATTTTGGTGACTGTGGTCTCCAGGTGCTGACTATACGCTATTGTTGAAGCCCTGGGCAAACAGAGGTGAAGAACAGAGACTGGGTGGCACCAGCTGTGTCTCTTTCTGGGATCAGGGACAAGTCAAACCTAAAAATAGCCCTCCAGGTTATTGCCAGGAGACCAAATGGCTAGAACAGAATCCGCACTAGGAAATATGGTAGTGTAGTATATATATTGGATTCTTAGTGCAACAGTCATTGATATACCTACAGATCACACAGCCCCTATGTTGCGTGTAAACTTAGTCAGCCCATGGACATTCATGTTTTATAGTCAACAGTAAGAGGAGTTTTTTTTCTCATTTTTTTTCCTCACAGACTCAATACTTAAATTTATATCACTAATGAGCAAACCAAAATTATAAAGTGAACACATAATAGCATGCAATATGTCTTATTAAAAGTCGTGGTACTTTCACAGTCATGTTTGGTCATATTATCTATGAAGCACAGGCTTTTCCTGGCCATTCAAGCATATTATTTGGTATTTGCTTGGACCAATCACCAACCCGACCTAAATGCCATGATGCTCAAGTATTGGTGGGAACTCAGGATATGCTCCTCTGCTAGACTGAGGAAATAAACACCAAATCTCATCATATTGCCTTAGGCCAAGAGCTCTCTTTTGATGGTCTCTTGTGCTGGGAAACAGGATACTAGAGGACCCGACACCTACCCCGCCCCCGCCCCCCAGCATTTGGCACCATATTGACTTGGGTACTGTTCTGCCGTGTGGTTTATGTAATTGAATGAGTATCAAAACTCATCCCTAGCTAGCTAAGTCCTGTGGTCAGAGAAGGCACCACACTGCTGTCAGTTGCTGATTCTCTTTCATTTCTGCTGACCCTGATCTCACTTCTTAGACAGCCGAACTACTGTAGAAGCAGGACAGATGTGAGTCATTGTATATAGGCTGGGTGATTCCATGAAGGTTTTTGAAGATTAGTATTTAGTCTCACTGACCCTTACCCCATCTTGAGGAATTGTTTTATGTGGTATAGAAAGAACCCTTGAACTTGAAGTTGGAAGTCCTGAGTACTTATACAGGCTGTCTCAAAGAGTACTTAGGAGAATCATAAGAGGTCATGTATGTGAAAACAATTTTACCTGTAAAGGCTATATCAGTGTACATTGCTATATTTATTGATACAATGAACTAAAGTAAATCCTCTCAGCTCTTCCCATAGTCTCCCACAGCATTCATGCAATAACTCTTTTGGAGCTTTTACTATGTACAAGACAGCAAGAAATAGCATCTCAGGGGCAGCTAGGTGGTGAAGTGAATAGAGCACCAGCCCTGGAGTCAGGAGGACCTGAGTTCAAATGTGGCCCCAGACACTTAACACTTACTAGCCGTGTGACCTTGGGCAAGTCACTTAACCCCAACTACCTTCCAAAAAGAAAAAAAGAAACAGCATCCCAGTGTGCAAAGCATTTTCCATACATTATATCATTTGAGTCCCACAACAACCCCTTGAGGTGGAAACTACAGTTATTATTGCTACCATTTTAAAAGTGAAGAAACTGAGGCTGAGAGATATTAAGTAACTTGCCCCTGATGATGCAGTCTTTAGTGTCAGGTGTGATTTTTCACTCAGGGCTTCCTGACTCCAAGAGTCTCTTCACTAAATAATACTGCCTTCCATTCTCTTCCAAGGATACTCAAGAGAAATATGGGATAAAAGAGCTCCAATCCCAGCCATTAAGGTTACAGAACCAGAGTGAGATTCCCTCAGACACCTCAAACACACCTCGTGGGTGGTCCTTCCTCAGAGAGCCAGGGAAATCTCAACCAACAAGCATATCCATCCTCATTGTAGCTTCTCCCTATTCTTTGCTGAGAGCACCCAGCTCTCACCAGTCCCCACCCCTGCTTTTTTGCTTGCCTGCTGCTGTAAATAATTTATCTGCATTGTGAGCAGGTGTTCAACAGAAAATGGGTGTGTAACACACACACTCCACTGCCTACATAAACACTTGCTTCTCTCTTGCTGTCAAGACACTTCAAGACAGACTCATCTCTCACTTTTACTTGGCTCAAATCCTCTGGTCCAAGCTTTCCTTTATCACTTTCTCCCTCCCTCATGCTCCTCTTCCTTGCCCCCTTCCCCCAGCCCTCTTTTGTTTTCCTAAAAGGGCACATAATCTCTAACATTCGTATTCTCCTCCCTTTACCCCAGTGTCTAATTCCTGGTAATGTCCTGCTAGACAAGGAAACAAGTGACCCCAGATCTATCTACCATCCAAAGAAACTGTGAAGTCTCTGAGGACCTCTCCACCACCCATTGAGGCTTTTATTAAGCAGATGGGAATCCTCTTTTTTTTTTCCATCTATGTTTTTGTTTTGACCAATCACTAATCACTACCCAAGCTTGTTTTGTTTTGTTTTTTTTTTTTTAATTTCCCAAAGCACCCCCAGCACAAATCACTGTGATTTTAAAATAACAGCATTTAATCAAGGTATCTTTTATGAACAGTTTGTTGTTTGTTCATATCAAAAGTTGGAAGTAAGTTAGCCTCATTAATTGGAGTCTGATTCTGTTGCATCTCCGTTTCTCCTCAAAAATCAAAGCTATGTCACTTCTAATAGTAGATTGTTTAATTAACCCAGAGATCCTAATTTTGATGGCTTTCTTTTTTTCCTTTTCATGATTCTTCTATAGTACTGCTGCACATACTTACCTAGTGTGACCAAGGAAATTGAGCCATTTCAGGTAAGAAAAAGACAGAATGCCACAGAACCCTTATTCAAGAGATAAGGGGGCTTTGTACTGGTGAATACCTGTTCAAGTCTTTATCAGAATCCTTTTTAAAATTAACTACAAAGATCATTACAGGGGTATCATTAACAACTGAGATTTTTAAAATAGTGATTATTTTTATAATTGTGAAGAACAATAGACTGTAGAAAGAAAGGGGGCATTGAGAGGTTAGGATATTTAATATGCTGGTACAATATTAATAAGTCAGATAACTTTTGAGAGCAACCATTTTTGGTTGGCTGGGCTTTGTTCAATAAATTTAAATGTGCTTTCCCACAAAGCCAATAGGAACTTACTTGTATGCACTGCCTTTATTTTATCCCAGTGAACTAGTCTTTAACAAGTGAATTTGATATGTTTCTCCAATGTTGTCTATACTTTGTCTTCCCACTGCATTGAAGTTCTCTGAAGAAAAGCATGAGACTGGAATATCTAAGATTACACAAAAGACAAATCTAGCATTTCCTTACTGGATGAAGGAAGTATATAGTCCCCCAAAGTCAAGACTCCTGAGTTTCATTTCTAGTTCTTCATCTTATTTGCAATCTGATTTGTGACTGTCCCTCTCAGTATCTCAGTTTTTCCCACAGTAAGATAGGTAATTGTATTGTTAAAGATCTGTTTGAGCATTGTAGCTAATGACTATGAGTTCAGTAAGTGAATCAGTGATTTGTTGAGACAGCACTCATTCATGTGAATACCCTTGTAGGTGAGAGTCGTTGACAGAATTCAATCCACTGGCTAGGGCATCTCCTTTGAACTACGTAGATATTTTAAAAGAATTTTAAAGTTGTCATTAAGGACATTTTAGATGCTCAGAAGAAAGATATTTTGAGGGTTTTTGTTTTTTTTTAGGTATTCAGTTTCCAGAGATGTGAATCCCCTAAATGTGTCCCTGAATTGGTTCCTAAATATTTCTTCACCATATCCACTCTACAAAAGTCAATGCTATTTATGCTCAGTAAATCTCCCTTAGCCAATTCTAAAAAGAAACAACTTGAAATTATCTATTTTAAAAACAGAATGCTTGAAAAAAAATCTTTCTTCTTCTACTTGCCAAGATCCCAAATTCAGGAATCTGGGTTTCCTTGGTAACAACTGATAGCAGAGCAAACACTAAGGCAGAAATTTGCATCACTCTTGCGCAGGTGATGTCATCATCTCTTACTGGGGATGGCACAGAAACTTCTGGTTTCTGGTCTGTAGTCCAATCATGGATGTGAAGGATTAATAGTTTCCAAGTGTTGGTTGAAACAGTTAAGACAACGAAAAATAGATCTGGTTGCCATTTGGTTATATTCAACAGCTTATGATGGATCAAAATTGGAAGGAAAAAAAAAAGCAAAGAAACTTAAGAGACCAAAGTTAAAATGAAATCCCACCTCCTTTTCCCTCATTTCTCTGTATTAAGCTGAATAGCCCCTCCTGGCTGGTATGTTAGATCATAATGCTTAGAAAGTGACAGGATTAGTGGAGGTATATATTATATATATATATATATGTACATATATATATATTATTTTCCTTCCAACTTAAAATCATTAGTACCAAGGAAAAATGGGAGTTTTCAGATTACTTCTTACCTTAAATCGGTGAGATTACACTAGTCCAAAAAATGGAAGCAACAGATAGGGGAAAGATAATTTGACCAAGATGAAAAGTAACGAATAAGATGGGTTCACGTTTGTGTATGCATGCATATGCATGCAAAAAGGATTGCAGGAATGAATTAGAGATAAAGCCAATGACTACAAGAAGTATTGGCTTATACATGAGTGATCTTAAACCATGCCAGGGGTAGGACTTTACTTTGGATGAGAAGTAGGAATGACAGATCCCTGACTAATCCAAGAGTCTTCCTAAAGAAGGAGGAACTTGTTTACTTCAGATATTCATAAAGATATATATGCCCTCACCCTACTATTTGTGAGACCTTCTCTTGGTCAAACGAGCTCTGTGCCTAAAATTATGGAACTTTGAGGCAGAAACAAGGCCATTTCTGCCATAGAATTTCTCAGCTGGCAGAAATTGGAGTTAGGTCCTGAGGTCTCTGCCGGTTTTTAACAGAACAGAGCTCTGAAACGCTACACTGAGTTGGATTTAGGAGCAGGAACTTATGTCAACTAAGAACCAACTTCAGTTAAGATGGCATGTGCCCCTTTCACTGATTGATGATCTCTTGGGAATTGCATTGAAACCCGTTTGGCTGAGGGCAGTATTCTAATAGGATGTGAGTTCTTTGAGAGCTTGGACTCTCACTTTTATATTTGCATCTCAGTGCCAGAGATCACTTAGGTACATAGAGCAGGTGCTTAATAAATGCTTGTTGTTTGAGTGTGCCTAGCCACGTGACTGGATGCCTCTGCTTTTTTGCCCAGAGAACCATGGGAGTGTTGATGTCCAAGCGGCAGACAGTGGAGCAGGTTCAGAAGGTGAGCCTGGCTGTGTCAGCTTTCAAGGATGGGCTACGGGATAGGCCTTCTCTCCGACGCACAGGTGAATCAGCTGGGTCTCGGAGGGGCACAGTAGAGCACTCTGTCCAGGAAGTACAAGAAGAGGATGAGCCAGAGACAGTGGCGGCTGCCCCCCAGGAAGAGAGCCGTGTCAGCAAAGCAGCCTGGGAACGGCTAAGGGATGGCCGCGGGGTGGAGCCTGAGGAGTTTGAGCGTGCCAATCGCCTCACACCACCTGCCTTCATCCGACCTGTCCGGGAGCTAAATGATGACAAACCACTTGATATCTGCTTGGAGCCTAGAGAATCTGTAAGTTCCAGAGTGAGGCAGGAGAACTGCAGGGGAGGGGGAGAATGCACAAGAGCCCATTTTACAGAGTGAATGGTGGGCTGCCTGGAGATCAGACAGCAGGACCGTGAACCCTGGGATGTGAATGGAAAAGCATTAAGAAAAAAAGATATGATTTAACCGACTGATAGTCCTTAATCCAAAAAAACCAACTGATTTAGCTTTTTCTGAGTTCAGATATAACTGACTGAGCTTGTTCTCATCATAGGAAAGTAGCTTAGCAGGGGAACATGGGGGAAAGGGTGAAATAGGGGAGTCACTGCATATCCATACGATAGCATGTCCACTGGAATAGTGTACCCCTCTTCTGGTTCAGAATACCAAGAGTTTGTGGCTCTCATCCCAAAGACTGATCTAATCCCCATTGCCTCAACACTGACTCATATTGGGTATATACCCCAAATGTGCATTCCTTAATGGTCTGACCAAGAAATTGCTTAGAAGTAGGGACCGTGTTAAATGTTTTTGAACATCCTTTTCTCCACTCCTCCTTTCTCCTCAGGTTATCAGTGATGAGATGTGTGAGATTTGTGAGGTATGGACTGCTGAGAGTCTCTTCCCATGTAGGATCTGCACCAGGGTTTTTCATGATGGCTGCTTGCGCCGAATGGGCTATCTACAAGGAGACAGCGCAGTGGAAGTGACTGAAATGGCTCACACTGAAACAGGCTGGAGCTGTTACTATTGTGTGAGTTGTGGTTGTGGTGGGAAGGGTGTCAAGACAAGTCAGCTAAAGCCAGTTATTTTTTTTTTTTTAAAGCAATTGGGGTTAAGTAACTTGCTCAAGGTTACACGGCTAGTCATTATTTATGTGTGGGGGCTCATTTTCTGAGGCCGGATCTGATCTCGGGTCATCCAAACTCCGAGGCCGGTGCTCTTACTCACTGCGCCACCTAGCCGCCCCTTTAGGGCAATTGGGGTTAAGTAACTTGCCCAAGGTCACACGGCTAGGTTTTTGTTTGTATGGATTAAGTGTCGGAGGCCGGCTCCGAAGTCAGGTCCTTCTGATTCCAGGGCCGGCGCTCTATTCACTGCGCCACCTAGCCGCCCCTAAAGCCAGTTATTTTACAAGAGGCCGTATCATATGGGATCCTTGTAGTCAATGGCCCTACACACTTAGAGTAGATTCAAAGAGTGTCTGAGGAGGAGAAGCAGGGATGTCTCTTTCCATGATGCCTTTATCCTCTAGTTCCTGGTGCACAAATAAACCCAGGAGAAAGTTTGCCAGCACCAGTGATTTCTGTGAGGGCTTCTAGTCATCATAAAGCCAAATCCAAACTCTACAAAAGTGCAATAGCCTCTCCACAGCATTGCTTTCTATGTGGGATGGCTTTCTTTCATAAGGGACTTTGTGACAAAAGGTCAGTTTCTGAGTCCTAGTCAGTGGTATCCCCAGTACGTCATCATGTAGCCCTTCTCCCAAGGCTGCCATTTCTGTGTTCAGATAATCCTCATTGTTGGGAAGCTTTTCTTTACTTCAGGCTTGTACTGCCTCTCTGCAGCTTGTTATTCCTCATTCTACACTCAGGGGCCAAAGAGAACAACTCTCATTCCCCATCCATGGGATATATACTTGCAGACAGTCTCATTCCCCAAATCTCATTCCCCATCAGTGGGATAGCCCTTCATATACTTGCAGACAGTCATCCTGTTTGGCTCCCACCCCACCCCTAAATCTTCTGTTCCACAGACTAAACATAATCACTTTCTTCATTCCATCTTCATATAGCATATGAATATATGTTATATCACAGTCCTTCACTATCCTCATCACCCTGCTGTGGACACATTGCCTTTCATTCATGTCATTCCTAAAATACAGTGCCTAGAACTAAACACCAAAATCCATAGGTGGGCTTCATAGGGCAGACTACAGTACAACTCTTCCCTCCTTAGTCTGTTAGACTCTGGCTCTCCCCTAATGCAACAGAAAGTCACATTAGCATTCTGGGCCATCATATGACATTTTAACTCAGGTTGCATTTGCAGGCTGCTAAAACCCTCAGGTCTCTTCAAATGAGCTGCTATCCAGCCTTGCCTCACCTACCTTAAACTTATGAAGTTGCTTGGTCTTTTCTTTAATGGAGTATGAAAACTCACATTTACTTTTTAAAATTCCATCTTATTAGAATTTGCCCTATATTCCAGCCTTTCAAGATCTTTTCAGAATTTGACCCTGTCATCTAGAATATTACCTATAACTGCCCAGCTTTTGTCATTTGCAAATTTGGCAACCTTATCATTGTGGCCTTTATTTATCTCAGTCATTAATAAAAATGTCAAATAGCACCAGACCAATGACAGATCCTTAGGGAACTCTATTGAGGACCTTCTTCTAAGTTGGCATCTGATTTCTGATTTTCATTTTCTTTTCCTCATCTTTCCTTTGTACATGCTCTTTCTCCAGACTGGAATGCTCTCAACCTGTCTGAATACTACCCTTCCTTCAGAGTCCACCAGACATCCTCTACTGAAGCCTTTCCTGGCTGTTTAATACACACTGAGTAGTTTCCTTCACTCCAGCTGTATTTATTTTCTACAATACTCATTTGTATATTGATATTTCACTCATAGCATGTATAAGTGTAAAATCCATCACAAAGACTGTGTCTTGTATATCTTTGTTTCTTCCAGAGTGTTCGGCACAGTACCCTGCACATAATAGGAGCTCCATAAATCCTTGATAATTAATTCATCATAAGGAGCAATTAATAGGCCTACTCAGGCCCTTGGTTGGGCATAGAACTATAGAGATTAGAGTTAAGAATTTATTAATTCAGCAAATATCCATTAAAAGCCTACTGTGTACAAGTGACTTGTGATAGATTCTTCCCACTTTTTAACATTTATAATGATAATAACATAATAATAACTACCATTTATGTGATGCTTTAAGGCTTGCAAGTACTTCACATATCTTATCTCATTTGAAACTAAAGCTTGGCAAAAACCCATGGGAGACATGTGCAATTAGAGAAGGAATTATTGGGATTTGGACGCCTAAGAATAACAAAGCCAATAATAGTGAATAGTCCTTGCCATCTCTGGAGCACTTGGGTCTCCACAGCAGCCCCATGACGTAGACATGACAGATATTCTTATCCCCACTTCAGAAATGAGGAAACAGACCCAGAGAAGTTAAGTAGTGCACCTGAGAGCCCAGGGCTAGTAAGTGGCAGAGCTGGGAGAGAAGCCAGGGCTTCTGACTCAGACTGAGTGCGCTTTCCACTGCACAGTGCTGCCACCTAAGAAGACTTAGCTGGTAGCCCTCCACTTTCAATGCTTTGTCTGTAGAGGCAGGTGATGTCCTAATAAGTGCCAAGAATATGTGACTCTGCTTCACATGGAAAGATGGGATGGTCGATACCTCTTTTGTAGAAGTACCTAAAGAATTTGACGTGTGAACAAAAGGGCTCTCCACATAATTTATACCCATAAAGATTTTTTGGTTCAAAATTTGTAGTAATTGTCATCATTTGTAACTACCTTTTAAATTTGCTCAACTCAAATCCTTGGCTTAAAAAATGTCTTACATTTATACATCTTCCTCACCTCACTAGCCTTGACTGATATGCACTGGTCTTGCTACTATTTTGTTTTGTGGGGATTTGAGGGTGGGTTTTTTTGTTTTTTGTCTAGTTTTCCATAAGGTCAAAAAAAGTATTCCTAAAAAAAAAAAAAGTATTCCTTATTCTTCTTACTACAAACGACCATATACATGCTTGAATATTCTGTTATTACTAGTAGACATCTCATACCTTCCCTCCACCCCAGTCCTTACTCCCTAACCAAACCACTTCAGTCAAGGGAGTCACATCATCTCTGGAGCAAGAAGAATATATCTAAAGCAGTGCCAAACACACACACACACACACACACACACACACCACTCTCTTGCCGTGCTGTGGAAGACCTACAACCAAGCCATGTTATTCCAGGGCCATTCAGGACTAGGCTCATTAGGCTACTTGGGCTCAGATTTCTAATTATAAGTCAACGTTGATTTCATTCACTGTGAGCTTAGCAGTGTTCCAGTTTAACTGCCTGGCTCCCATATCTCTGGATTGGGCAGGCCACTAATTCTCTTTAGACTACTTTCTTCTGGAAGAATCTTAATACTGAGCGAGAACCAGAGCGTAGGGAGAGGAAACAGATCATTCCTCTGACTGACCCCATATTACTCTTAGAGGAGAAACACTTTTGCTCTAGACCTTAGTCCCAAATTCACCAGTAGCCTATTCTGTGACCCTCTGCATGCAGTTCGAGGCTCTCATTTCTGAAATAGGAATTACAGTGAATTACAAATTATAAGAAGTCAGTACCAGATAAATTATTTTAAAAGTGTGAAATGAATTCCTCATTTTAGTTGAGGACAAAACCCTTGACTCCCACTGAAGCTTAGATTCACATCTAGCACTTGATTCTAAGTGGGTAAAGTTCAATATCATCATCATGGCACTTTAACGTTTACATTCTTGCATACTTACATACTCCTAACCACCCTGTGACATAGGCAGAATACTTACTATCCTTATTTTACTAATCGGTAGACTTGGTCTCAGAGAAAATAATTGACCTGCCCTGAGCCATATGGCTCCTAAGTGACAGAGCTGGGATAACCACCGCTTCTTAAAATGACCTGCCACTTCTATTTCTATCACTTGTCTTACTCATCTGAAGTTCTAGGGAAGGTACATTCATTATTAACCTTCTGGGCAAAAGGCAGCTCCTGGTTTCTTCTCAACCTTACTGTGAAAATCATTGAAGATATTCTTCTTTCCTAAAAAGGAATCTTTTCTGTGGCACTTCCAACATGGTGCCATGGAAAGAATGTTGGAGTCAGAGGATGTAAGTGTAAATTATGGTTCTGCCATTTGCTACATTTGTATCCTTGGGCAAGTCATTGACCTCTTTAGACCTCAGTTTCCACATCTGTAAGGTTATGTTGGAATAGATGACATCTCAATTCTCTCTCTGTTCTAAATCTATGATATTTGATCCTACTATATATATGACTATCCAGGTAGAACTCCTCCTCTTGTTGGAGTCACTTAGGAGCCAATTAGATCTGCAGAGTCAAACTCGACTTTCCTCCCAAATGTCAGCTACCATCCCTCCAGATCCTAGCCTTTTTCCCTGGTGACATTTTTGCTACAAGATTTTCTACTGCTGTAGGATTTCCTCTTATAATTAGGTTGAAGGTTTCCCCTTTCTACACTGAACCCCCATCTTCTGCCTCCACATTGAACTATGCATAATTTCACCACCACCATCACTCCAGGTGTCTGTTCATCATGAGGCTCACAGATGGCTTTCTGTCATCAGGAAGCTTTGCATCTGTTCCTTAATGGCACTTCTAGGCAAAATATAGCCCTCAACCAAAGTGTCTTTAAAAAAGTTAAAGAAACGCATTAGCCCTCCATTATACTATTAACAATTTTGTGATACCTCTTTTGTCTAGTTTACAGCTGTCATTTATTCCTCTTAGTACTGCAGGGGAATGATTCAGGTGATCCAAGCAGTCAGGAGTAAAGCTAAGATTAGAACTCCAAACCAACCCTTAGTCCTTTTTTCTTTCTTGCCTTTGGAGCCATAATGTCCCTGTACCCCCTGCTGGTACTAGTACTATTCACTTGATTTGCAGCTCTTTCCTTTTTCCTAGAACAACCTCAACCTGCTTCTCACAGAAGAAGAGATGTACAGCCTCATGGAGAACTTCCAGCAGTGCAAAATTATTCCGGGTGAGGACTGCCAAGTGGCTCCCAGAGGTTGGGAAGAACACTAGACAGGTTCTTCCAGAAGTGAAGGCATAGTTATATAACCTAGCTAGCCCACCTACCACACTTTTTAATTGAAGTATAGTGGGCTTTCCTGTCATATCAGGAAAATAACCTATGGTCTTTTGGGGAATAATAGGGAACAGATAAGTTTTTTTCAGAGGTCCCTGCAAGTCTGTGACTTTCCATTTTGAATTTCTGGCCCCCAGATAAGTGGTTTCTCCAAATACCTCCAGGCCTGAGGGTTAATATTCCTTGAAGGAAAAGAAAAAGACTTGTAAGTGGTTGCAGCCAGTGTACAGGACCAAAGGATAATGTTTAGATGGGGGGTAGGGGGAAGGGAGCAGGGCAGGGAGTACCAGTTCAGGATAAATGATGAGCTGGGTCTGGAACTTGGTAAGTACGCACAAGGAATTAGTGACCCTGAAGGCATTTTTCTCCTTACAGATTGTTCCCTGACACTGGAGGACTTTCTGCGCTACCACCATCAGGCAGCAAGACGAGGAGGAAGTGAAAGGGCACTGAGTGAAGAGCAGGAGGAGAGGGCAGCTCAACAGTTTGCTGCCCTTGACCCTGAGCGTCGGGGACATGTTGAGTGGCCTGACTTCTTGTCCCATGAGTCCCTCCAACTGCTACAGAAACTTCGTCCACAGGTGTGGCAGGGGTGGCTGACCCTGAGACACTAGATAGAAAAGAGGATTGGGAAATTGGAGGTTAGGAGACAAAAAAGCAAGATTTCTTGAATTATTTGTGGCAGTGCCTTGTTGAGAGAAACAAAAACATAAGAATCATAAGGAATAAGGAAAAGATTTAGGACTTCTTCTAGTGATTAATGTGAGCAAATGTCCAGTGTGTCCTAACTAGCTGGGGCAAAGGAATTGAGGAAGTGAGATCATGGAGGCTAATTTACTTCTGGTTGCACTAAAATCTAATCTGGAGATTTTAGGATTGTGGGATTTATAGCTGGAAAGGCAGTCATCTAAGGCCAACCACCTCATTTTATAGGTGAGGAATCTTGAGACCTAGACTGCTTAGATCTGTTCAAGGTCACACAGATCATAAATAGCAAAGGTGAGATTTGGAAAGCTCCACTTTCAGCAGAAAGTGTCTGTAGTGCTCTCTGATTCCCATATCCTTTTTCCCTAAGAACTCTTTGTTAAGGCTACTGACAGTTAAGGAGCGGGAACGAGCTCGAACAGCCTTCCTAGCCCAAGGCATTGGGGGTTATATGAGTGAGACTGAATGCCGTCGTGCCCAACACACCTGGTTCCGAAAACGACCCTTGGAGGCACCATCTTGCAATGTTAGGTATGTTTTATCTTCATCCTTACTTTCCTTCTCAAAATTCATACTAACTGCCCCAAAATTTCTTCTGATATCCCAGTGAATTGCCTGATATTCCTTATCATTTGTAACCAATCCAGGAAAGCACCTCAAATCTTTTACTACTCTCTGCTACCATTCCACTACCCCCTTTATATATGTGTCATACCTTCCAATATACACAGAATAGAGTGATTTCTAGAGTCCGGGGCAGTCATTGCCAAGAGCTACCTGAAGTCAGAGAATAATATGCATTAACTCACAGGGGCTCTGGGATAGGACCAAACCTCTTGATCTTGTCCACTCCCAACCACATGTCCCTGTGCCACACAGTATCAGCCATGTGGGACCCATGTCAGAAAGCAGCCCAGCCAGCAACAGCAGTGCCAAGAGCCCAGAGAAGCCTTTGCAGACAGCTGAACAAGAGGAGCCCAGGTAAGATATCCCCAAAGGGTTCACCCCATCCTTGGCAAGAGCCATCATTTCCACACTCCACAGAATGCCATTATTTCCATTGATTGGCCTTAGTCCATGATGATATAGGCCCAGTTCACTGGCCAAGAAGAAAATCTGCTCCCCAGGAATTGAGGTCTTGACAGCCTTGTGAGGTCTCATGGGTTATTGTCGAAATCAGAGCATGCTGTGTACCAGGCTCTGTACTGAGTGCCAGGGCTACAAAAAGAGGCAAAAGACAAGCCCTGCTTTTGTGGGAGAGACAGCATGCAAACAAATGTATACAAAGCAAGCTCTGTAAAGAAAAAATAGGAAGTAACAAAGGAAAGGCAATAGAATTAAGAGGGCTTGGGGACAGCTTCCAGTAAAAGACGGGATTTTAGTTGTGACTTAAAGGAAGCCAGAAAAGTTAGGAGGAAGACAAGATAAGGAAGAACCTTCCAGGCATGGGGAACAGCAAAGAAAACACTTAGAGCAAAGAGATGATGTGTTTCATGAAATAGCCAGGAATCTAAGGTTGCTGGATCAAAATGCTTAGGTGGGGAAGAGGGGCATGTAAGGTATATGAAGACTGGAAAGGAAAGAAGAGCTAGGTTTTGAAGGGTTTTGAATGCCAGAGAGTGTTCTGTATATGCTGCTGGAGACAATAGGGAACCACTGGAGTTTATTGAGAGACATGGTGGGGGAGGTGATATGATCAGACTTCTTGAGCTTTAGGAAAGTCACTTAGTTGCTGAGTAGAGACTGGATTAGAATGGGGAGAGACCTGTGGCAAGGAGACCCACAAGCAGGTTATTGCAGGCATGAAGTGATGAAGGCCTGCACTAGAGTGGTGGCAGCGTCAGAACAGGCCATACTGAAGAAATGTTACAAAGGTAAAATCCACAGGCCTTGGAAACACGTTGGACATGAAGGATGAGAGAGTGAGGAGTCCAGAATGACCTAGGTTGACAGACTGGAAGGGTGATGCTTCCCTCTACAGTAATAAGGAAAGTTAGGAAGGTGGGTGTGGAGAAAAGATAATGATTTCCATTTTGGATTTGTTGAGTTTAAGATCTCTACTAGACACACAGTTTGAATTGTCTGAAAAGCAGTTGGATATGGGAGACTGGCAGTCAGCCGAGAATTTGGATAGAATAGGTAGTTTAGAGAATCATCAGCATAGAGATGGTAATTAAATCCATGAGAGCTGATGAGTTCACAAAATGAAGTAATATAGAGAAGAAAAGAGGGGACAGACCCTGAGGAACATCTGGTTATAAAAGCATGATCTTGAAGAGAATCCAGCAAAGGAGGCAAAGAAGGAACAGTCATTTAGATAGGACGAAGACCAAGAGAGAATGGTGTCCCAAAAACCTAAAGAAAAAAGTATCCAAGGGCAGCTAAGTGGCACAGTGAATAGAGTGCCGGCCCAAGAGTTAGGAGGACCTGAGTTCAAACCCAGCCTCAGACACTTAACACAAAAAACTAGCCGTGTGACCTTGGGCAAGTCACTTAACCCCAATTGCCCTGCCTTTCCCCTCCAAAAAAAAACAAGAAAAAGGTATCCAGAAGAAGACAGTGGTCTCAAAAGCTACAGAGATGTCAAGGTCATTGGTAATTGGAAAAGAGATGTTTTGATGGACTGATAAGATCAGAAGTGAAATTCTAAGAGGTTCAGAATGGAGTGAGAGGAGACAGAGTTGGAGGCACCTATTGTAGGCAGCTTTTTCAAGGAGTTTAGCAACAAAGGGCAGAAGAGAAATAGGATCGTAGCAGGGATGGAAGGATCAAGTGAGGGTTTTTTTTTTTTCAGGATAAGGGAAAATATGGGCATGTTTGTAGGGGAATAAACCAGTAAATTGATGGAATGACAGAGGGGGAAATCTTCTGGAGACAACAGACTGAATGGGATATCTTGAACAAGTGGAGGGGCTAACCTTTGTGAGGAGTGAGGCCACCTCCTAATGTGAGATGGGGTAAAGAGGAGGAGAGTGGCAGAAGGCACCAGAACAGCGGGAAATGACGGAGAGGGAGTTCGTGGCGAACGCCCTCCATGTTTTCTGTAAAATACGAGGTAAGGTTCTTAGCCTTGAGGGTGGGGAGAGAAGGAGCCATTGGAGGTTTGTAGAGCCGCTATGGACAATGGGATAGTAAGTGGATAAGGGAAGTATAGCGAGATTCCTAGCCATAGCGAGGGTCCAGTTGAGGTTGTGTGAAATAAATCTGTAGTGGACCAGTAACAGTGGTCGTCTTTATTCAGCAGCACATGTGCAGGAGCAAAGGCAGCCGACGTTGGCTCCTCACCCAGCTGTAACCACTTCGTACATGTTCCTCTAAGCTCGCTCCCCAGCCTGTTAATTGTCTCATCCTATTTCAGTGTCATGAGACATGCTTCACCTTCTGCTTTTTCACTCCCACTGTAGGTCTGTGGATTGGCCCACCTTCCTGAAGGAGAATGTCATCTACATCCTTGCTGCCCGCCCTAATAGTGCTGCCATTCACCTGAAACCCCTAGGCTAGAGTCTCTAGAAGGAGGGGTAGCCCTAGCTGGGGCAATGTGGGGTCACCTCCTCCCCCAACCCCTGACACTGAAAAAGACTGGGAGGGGGAGACCTCCAGCACCTTTGTTCCTAAGCTTTGCCACAGGGGATCTAGATAACTTCTCCTTTCATAGGAAGGGTAGCAAGTACATTCCCTAAGGGAGAGGTTCTAGGAGAAAAGGCAATATTCATTACACAGCTAACAGCTCTGTCTGTTAATAGAAAAAAAAAATTTTCTTCCCCTACTTTTCCTTCCTCATCCCAACCAGTGTCACTGATGGGATAACTCAAGATTCTTTATCCCTCTAAACTTGCTAGAAGTTTGATTTCCAATTGGTTGAGAAAGGACCAAACTTGGTTGATATCCTAGGTCATTATAGCTGAAAGAGACCTTAGTCCAATTAGTCCAACTCTCTCATTTTATAAATAGTGAAAATTAGTTCCAGAGAAGTTTTGACTTGCCTAAGGTCATACAGTGAGCACAGGTAGAACCAGAAGTAAAGCCAGTTCTTCTGACTCCTAGTCCTGATACTCTACAAAAACTCCCTCGATTTGTCTTGGGGGTGGGGGTGGTGCCTACTCCTGCATTTAGCCAGACTTTTGATTTCTAATTGATGAGAAAGGACCATAGTTCCTTACATTCTTAGTTCTTTTAAATTCTTATTTCTAATTTGCTAAGGTAAAAACAGCCTACCACATCTACCCTTTACTAACCTGTACATTACTGAGTAGAGACAGGAAAACAATATTCTCCCCAGAATTCCAGAAACTTTGGCTGAAATAAATCTCATCCAAAGTCAGTAGAATTCTGATTAGCTTTGCAAATGAAACCGGTAATCTTAGATGAGGCTGTGCCTAATAAGATGTTGTATTAGAGGTGAACAAAGTGGATTATGGTTCTGGCTTCCTAGAATCAAAGACCTGATTTAGTGGGCAGGATAGTAGACTAGCCCCAGTTGAAGTTAGAAGATCTTACTAGGTATTATTCAAATTCTGCTATCTCTACTTCAGCCAGTTCCTGTAGACAAAGTAATATCTCATCATTGTGGAGAATAAAGAAATCTTCCGAGGTGGCTAGGTGGTGCAGTGAGTAAGAGTGCCAGCCCTGGAATCAGGAGGAACCAGCATCGGTCTGGCCTCAGAAAATTAGCACCCACACATAAAATAACTAGCCGTGTAACCTTGAGCAAGTTACTTAACCCCAACTGCTAAAAAAAAAAAAAAAAAAAAAAGGGAAAAGGGATTCTTCTAGAATTAGTACTGCAGGTGATCTTCCATACCACTTCTAGAATGTGAGACATACTGGGAGAGAAGAGGTTTTAGAATTCAGAAGAGGTCTTGAGGCTACCGTCTTCTGAGGAACAAAGCTTTTCCTAGGGTTTGGGGGCTAATGAAGTAGGCAGTGAAGGTAACCCCACCTCTCACTGTCGCCAAGACAAAAGACCTATTATTGCCCTTTCTACCTATTCCCATTAAGCTAGTATCACCATTTTGTGATTTCTTTACCCCTTCACATCTGCTCTGGATGTTGTATTTTATCACTACAGAACTGGGGTCAGCATGAGGGACTGTGTAGTATGGATTGCCTGAATGTTTATCCCCCTCAGGTCCAATGAGATAGAGGAAGGTACCTGGTATACATGTCTAGTATTCCTTTGACTTCAAGATCTGGCCTGGCTCAGAGGAGCTCCTGTACATAGTCCTTAGTGAACTGAAGTACAAATAAGAGCCTTAGACTGCCACTGAAGACACTATGGCCCATCTTCATGTGACAGCATTGTGAACGCTGGTCTTTAGGGAGAGCAGAAATGAAAGGAACCCCTCTTCATCTTCCCAAATTGCTTTCTATAGCTATTAAATAAGGTAAAACCAACTCTTATCCAATGCTTTAGTTTCTCTGCCTATAAAATTTGGAGAGGAATGAGCTCTCATATGAAAGCCAAATTTTCCCTAGGAGAAGTTCCTTGACAACCTCTGTATCAATCAAATGGAGTGTTTTTGATGGAGTTTGAGATCCTCAGCATCATTGACAATGAGCTGAGCTCAGAATTGAACAGGAGGAAGAGAATGGGCTGGATTGCCTTTGTGAAATTGCACAGTGCTTTTAACGACTCCAAATTTCTCATTAAAACAAAGGTTCATCTTTTTTAACATTCTTCTTCCAATGGTGTCTGTTGTATGGCTTCAAGAAATGGGATACCACTGTCTGTGAAGAATTAAAATGACCTAAAAGGCAGTAGAGTGACACAGGGTGGACATGAGTAGAGTGCAACATGTAAACAACCAAGAAAAAGTATAATAAAGGATATCAGATGTATGATTAGAAAAGAAGACGTCATGGCCACTGCAAAGACAAGAATTCAGTTGGATCCATGCAGCATCAAAAGAACCAGGAGTCCTCCAGCACACTGGGAGGATTTATGGGAAAGTATGGACAAGGAACATGAGATGAGAGGGCATGATTGGGCTTCTACCTGCATTATTGGAGGGAGTATCCATATTGATGAGATCACAGATCCAGTGAAATACTGAGATTCTCAAAGGCATATCACAGTACATGCAATGAAGTCATGGAAATTTGTGGTCCACAAAACTAAGGAATCAACTTGGAGAAATAATGAAAGTTGTTTGAATATTTAAGCCTTAATTGAAGAGAGAAACCCAATATCAGAGTGGGACCCACTTTTATAGTTCTTAGAATTTCACAAGTCATAGCTACTTTTAGAGGCTCCTCTGCTGTGCTCAAAATGTTGACTGATGCTGAAAGTTATGGTCATTCCCACCAAAAAAGGAAAAAGGAAGCCTTTTCTCATTCATGATGGCATCAAGGATTCGAATTCTGTCATAAACTCTTGTTCCAAGAAATACTTGTACTCTTTCTTACTGCATGTCAAGTCAGAGGCCTAGGGGACCCCTAAAGAATGGTTCTTTCCAAGGTCTGACTTCCACAAGGTAATTCCAGGAGGCACACACTTTATGCTTCAAGAAATTAAGAGATCTCCTCATCTTCTGCACTCAAGGAACTTAATGGCCTTCATTAACTACCAGGACTATGACTCTAGGCTCTTGTTCACTTATCCTGCTTAGATGGAAATTGATGCCAAAAAGTATGTGAGAAAAGCTCTGTGGGACAGATCTTGCAAGACAGGCACATCGTAGGGCCACCCAGGCAGAACTAGTTATTTGGTGTGCTTGCCTCGTGCTCCTTTCACTTGGTGCTCTGGGGAGGCTTAGGTGAAATCCTCTTCCCCTTCTCAAGGAAAGTAAGGGAAAGCATTAACCTTTTCCCTCTAAGTGGGGGGGGGGGGGGTTTGAGGCACAGAAGAATATCATAGAAGTAGAATCTTATTTGGGAACCAAATTCCCACATATTGGAAGGAAACTTGAAATGTCCTTCTTGCTTCTAGGCAAGGCTAGACAGCTCTCCCATTTTTCATAAACACGTGTCATTAGCCAGTGAAAGAGATTCTAAAATAATTACCTTAGTCATCTAGTGTTCAAAATCTTTGGTCATAAATGCTGCCTCCTAAGTCCTTTCTAATGAAATTTGTTTCTTCCTGGTGTCTTACTGGGGAGTTGTGTAATAAACTGTCCCTTTTCTTCTGTAAAAATTCTTGGAATATTCGAACACTCCAATATATTCTTAACAAAATCATCCCCCTTTAACTTTTCCTCCTAGGTCATCCTAAGACCTTTCAATTATGATATTAGTCTAAATTCTCTCAAGCCTCAACATAGATGTTCTACCCTAGTAAAGGGCCTCATTTTCTTCTCATTGACGTCAGAAATAAGATCCTAATGCCTCTCTCCACCCTTTTCCTTCTCCTGAGGGGAGGCATTGACTATACATCAAACATCTTTAGAGAAGACTACTTCCCCCAAAACTGCTCATCACCCATCAGGCTGCCTCCTTAAAACCAGATGAAAATGATGCAGCCCCCATTAGCAGTGGGATGGAAAAGGAAAGGCTGCGATAGAAAAACACCTGCCCCAAAGGAGCAGCTGCTGCCCCCCACAGTGAGGTAGTGCACTTGGGGCCATTCCTCTTTACCCCGGGGTCTTTGTGCTGTCCTGCTTTCCTTTAACAGTGAGGAACAGGTTCCAGATGCTTATCTAGACACGCTTAAAGCAAATCGTGGGTTCTTGAGCAATAATTGATAATTGATATTCAAGAAGAGGTCTCATCCCCTAGACACCAAAGTCACTCTCAGAGGTTCACCTTTATTTTGATTCCAGTTCCACACAAAAGTATTTTGCCAGTGGAAATGATGAGCACACACACAAACACGAAAATACACTGCCTTCTCCCCCCACCCAATGTCACTGCGACTGAAGGTGGTGATTTCTGTTCGGATCCACTAGCCTTGCTAAGCTTCTCCTGACAGCCAGGCTTCAAGGGCATCTGAATGGAATGGCAAAAGGCCTAGAACCTTTTATGATTTGTAGGAGTGACCACTATGGAATCCCACTCACCCCCAAGCCCTTGCTTTTTTATAACTGGAAGCACAGCACAGTCTGTACTGCTTACTGGAATGTACTACCTTAGAAAAGGAGGAAGTCTTACTTAGGAAACCCCTAGAATCTCCAGGCAGTTAAAGTCAGACCTACTATGATCATCCCAGCACCAATGCAAATGAACTGGGATGTCAGAACCTTAGGTGGCAAGGAGAGATGAAAACTTTTTAGGAATCGACTAAGAAAGCAGCAGGCACTAGGAGTCCTTTAAATCCTCAGGACAGAAGCGCCACAGCAGGTGGACTGGGAATGGTGATGCTTTCTCCACCCAGAATTCTTAATGGGGGCCTGTGACCCTGCAAAACCGAAGTGTGCTCTTCAGCTGGTGGCTTGTAATGTGAAGTAGGCAGACACAGCAGTGAGAGGCTGAGTAGCCCTAACTCTAGAATTTTAGGAGACACTATCAGCCAGCATGAAGCTACAGCCAGAGCCACTTGTTACCTGGCTTACAGTTGACTCCAATCAGCTGTTGTGTTTTGCACCACCATTTACTCTATAAATCACCTAGGATCTCTGAGCTTCTGGGGAATAAGTACTTATATGCTTGCTGCAGCTCAGTGAACTCAGAGTTCTCATCATCAGACTGTTCATGACAGTTCAGCCCTAAGGGAATAGTGTCCTACATTTGATCCATCCATACCATTATCATCCTTTTCCCCCATGATAGCCCTTGGATTGAGCCATAGTTTTTAAAGAAAGAAAAAAATGAAGACTAGAGTCATTCCCTCTGTGCCATATTTCTTTCATGATTCAGTGTGTCAAAAGAATGCCATTCTTCCCCTGTACTTTTTGGAGTGGGTCCTATTGTCTGATTGAAGCACATGTTGCTTACTGGGCAGTCTTCTGTTTCATATTGGGGAATGCATGCTCCAACCTGGTAAGGAGTGTGTGTAGGCAGTTGCAGTTGGTCTTAAGTGGTCACTTCCACCACAACTCTCTAAAGTTCTGTAACCCTTGGCACTGGGTTGGCATACCCTTTTACAGATAATAGCAATGGGGCACAGAAAACCAAAGGAGCTTCCCAAGATTCTGTACTAAAGCAAAGATAGGGTTGAGGATAGAACTGAGGTGTCCTGGGTCCCAGGTCTGGAAGCTTGGCCACAGTGCCTGAAGAGGGGGTATCCTTGTGTCCCCTCTGATGCTTTTTTGAAGTACGCTGAAGACATGTTTTAGGAGTACTTGGGCAGCAGTGGGTTCTAGTTATCCCTTCTTCCTCCATATTCTCACTGTTAGGAGATGGCATGCCCTTTTTAAAAGAATCTGCCCCAAGCCCTGTACCTGCCTTTCTGTAAACACTAATGTGGACATTGAGGGGTAAGGTCCCCAACTTCTGTTTTTCCCTTGACTATAGTTGCATGTTTCTTCTACACATGCCCAGCCCTTGTGGGCAATGCAGCCAAATGGAGCTGGTACTCCCAAAGTCTGGGCACACAGGATATCCTAATAAAGAAATCTTGACACTACTACTTCTATGTGTGGTGTTTATGGGAAGATGGGAGTGTGGTGATTCCAGAGCCAGCTAGAAAGACCTCCTGAACTCTTTCTGTTGTTGTTGTTTGTGGGGTTTTTTTTTTTGCTTTTTGGAGGGGGGAAGGCTGGGCAATTGGGGTTAAGTGACTTGCCCAAGGTCACACAGCTAGTAAGTATTAAGTGTCTTAGGCTGGATTTGAACTCAGGTCCTCCTGATTCCAGGGCCAGTGCTCTATTCACTGAGCCACCTAGCTGCCCCAAGATCTCCTTAAGTCTTAAGTACTAATTGTCAAGGCTTAGGTAGTGTGTAAGTTGGCCAGACATGTTCTATAGGCCCCATATCTGTTCCATGGATGCTCATGTTCTCCCAACCTTGGCCTACAGTTGTCCCTTTCAGTTGGGGATGGTACAGCAATAGTCCCCAAAAGGAAAAAGTCCTCTGTGTCACTGAAGAGAACTCAACAGGACAAAACTCTTAAGGATGAGAAAGGGAACATGGAATTTCTATTAGAGGTGGTTTAGCCATCCTGTGTGTGTCTGTCTGTCAGTCTGTCTCTCACTCTCACATGCACACACACGCACTCAATCCTGATAATCATGAATCATAAAGGCCGGGCTTTTCCACAGATGGGAAGGTTGGGACCCGAGCACACAAAGGTCCTAAACTAACCTTACACATTTCTTTATTCCCAAAGTTTATCATCCTATACTGTCTGAATCTGGGAAACCAATCTTCATCTCTGATCACGTGTGGACCAATGCTGCTACTTACAAAAACTTTTCCTAAGTAGAAAAGCAACACACACATACTCACATACACACACGCACGCACACACACACACACACACACACACACACACACCCCTCTAGCCTGAGGGGGTTTGGGCTTTCCCAGCTTTTTACACCTAGCTGAGCTGGATCCCCAAGTCCATCCCCCAAACCACCTCATCCCACTACATTCCATCTAGTTAACCTCTCTCCTGAACTTGGTTTTGTAAGAGAAGGCCTAAGGCTTAAAATGAAGCACTTGGGGCCAGGGCATAGTGGGATTAGGCAATAGGGGAAGAGAGATTTAGGACAAAGGATGGAATTGGATTTCTGTTGCCCAAGGGGGTGGATACAACTGAGTCTCAATCCTTCAGACCATGCTAAGCAGAGGAAATGGATCAGAGATAGTGTTTCAGAGATGCCACCCCCGTGGATCTGGCAAATGACTATCCTCTGCTTCACTCCTAGCTGATGTATCAAGTTCCCATCATTTTCACAAGATAGTTTCTTATATTATAATCAATTTATTTAGAAACAGTACAATACACATTATCTGTTACATCAAAATATGAACAGCTTTGAACTTCTGTAGACTTATCCTCTGCCAAAACAAGATTTGAACTAAAGTAAAATGTTTAAAAGCAAAAGAAGTATTACATTACTGATTATATTTTTCTATTTGTCATCTCTTCATGTTGTCTCATTTCATTGTTAAAATTTATTATTGCTATATCTATGATTTGAAGTCTCTCAATACACTTAAATATTTTCTTGCAGTCTTTCCTCTTACACACACCAAGACACTTTGGAAAGAAAATCAAAAATGTCATCTTATATTTATTGATTCAGAAGAATAGATTTTCTAATTCTTTATATGGTGAACCTGGAAATAAAATTTTGGGGATCCTTTCTGAGGAACCCAGATTTTATAACCTCAGGAAAATGTTCCATAGGAATATATCCTGCATCTATGGCTGAAAAAAGACTGTTCTGTGGTTTAAAAAAAGGAGAGGGAATGACAATTTATATTGTGTAAGTGCAGAGAAGGTTTTTACACTGAACTAGTCAGGTAGAGAAGATATAGGATGGGGGAAATATTCATGTTTAAAAGTAACAGAAAAAAAAAAACGCACTCCCAAATTGGAGACCAAATTCTATTTCTCAAGAAATATTTTTTCTACTTAACTTTTTTAGTAAGAAGCTAGCAAGAACGACAAAATGTTACCTAACTTTAAATGAGGGACTCTTAACCTTTTTTGTGTCATAAATCCCTTTGCAGTCTACTGAAGCCTATGGATGGACCTCTTATTAAAATAATGTTTTTAAATTCATAAATTAAAATATATTGTATTATATAAAGGAATCCAACTATACTGAAATGTAGTCAACATTGTCTTTTGGCTTTTTGGAGAGCAGTTAGGGTTAAGTGACTTGCCCAAAGTCACATGGCTAGTAAGTGTGTCAAGTGTCTGAGGCCAGGTTTGAACTCAAGTCCTCCTGACTCCAGGGCCTGTGCTATATTCACTGTACCACCTACCTGCCCCGAGTCAACATATTTTTTAAAAACCAAGTTCAAGGATGCTAAGTTAAGAACTCTTGCTTTAAAAGTTACTTTTTAAAATGGTAATCTGAAGTAATGATAGGATAAAAGACATAAAATCCTATAAAAAAAGTGTGGCAAAGTAATGTGACTGAATCTCTGAGTTTTGTTCCTTTTATGAGGTAAGATAATTATTGACAGTAATGGCTAAAAGCAAACAAACAAAAAAAGCAATCTACCAAATAGCCAACTTTTTTTTTTTGACAGGAGGTTTGGGGAATTATGGAACTTGAACTTCTTTCATAATGTTTTTTAGACTGCCAAACAATGGACATAAGCAAAAAAACTCAGCACAACTTTGGGGATCAAAATAAAGGGAAATAATCCAGTTTTGCTTTTCTGGCTCTAGCCAAGGCCTTTCAGCATTAAAGGCTTAAAGTCCAGAGTTGTTTCAATTGATGGTAAAGATACACATAGTTCCAACATGGTCTTTTCTGGGACAAGGCTGCTTCCTCCACCACATCCCATTTTTCTGTTGAACTCGGCCCAATTTTTAGGTTGTCAAGACAGGTAGATGTTTAGACATTCCTAGGTCTGAATGAAGTAAAATACATTTATGCATTGTATAAACCTAGAATACATTAAGGAACATGAATAATAGCTCACCATTCTGAAAAGAGAGTTGGAACTTCTTATATCATATGTATAAATACAATTTCTTGTGCATATAGTATTATTTGCTTAGAGTCTGGGAGGTCCAATGGTGATTGCTTCTGGAATAGTCTAAAAACTTTTTTTTTTCATTTTTAATCAACAGATGCTGCATCAGATTCATTTGACTTCAAACTGGAGGGTCAGAGTATCAGATATTTACAGCTTATATGGCCTTATCAAATCAAGTAATATATCTTAGGGAAATTCTAGAAATGTCCTGTGAGGGAAGCTACATTTAAAAAGCACTAAAAATAATATTGTCTTAGGTGAGAGCTAAACACCCCAAGTGGAGTTTTTCTGGTTTGTCTTTGTGTAACCAGTTTTTATGTTCCTCTGATCAGGCTCTTCTAGTCAAGGACATAGGGGTCATTCTAACTAGGACTTGATATTTAAAACGTATATATAAACCAACATTTTATTACTACAAATGAAATGGGAATTTGGCATTTTCCATGGTTAACATTTGTAAATCTGTTTCAATGAAATTTAATCTGACTGGTCAAAAGCTATAACACTGGCTTGTCTACCAGTGTTTGTTTATACAGAGTTCAAAAGGGAATGACTCATATGACAGGTACACTAAGAATAAGGGCTTTAACAGATAGCATTCAAAAATAAGCATTTCTTTGCCCTACATTTAAAAAGGAGGTAACCTGGATTTCCTTACAAATCTGGATTTGGAAGTATGATGCTGAGAAGGAAAGGATGAGTAAATAAGGTTGAAGAATAGAGAACACATAGGTATCTCATTATTTATAATATCCATTTTGCATCCAACGCTACCCATAAAATAGGTTATTATAATGTTCTCTTAATGGTATCTGATAAAAAGCCAGTGTTAATGCTTACTTTTAGCTGGTCATTGTCCATTATAAGGAAGTGTTCACCTCTTATATTTTTAAATTCAAATTCCATCATGTATTTTTCCATTCCAAATCTGCACAGCCAGATAACCGACTTGAATTTCTGTCCACTCTGATATCCGTTGATTTGGAATACCAAAGGCAAGAAAGGCATCATCCAATAGCTTTTGTCCATCATCTTCCAATTTATACACATTCTTTCATTTTTTATCATGTTTTTAAAAATGAAATAAGTTCAAGCAACCACAATCTAGGATGTTGTGGAGCCATGACGAGTTCCTTTGAGCCTTAGTAACTGTGGGTTTGCCTCTACTAATCTCTTCTTTATCTTCTATTATTCCTATTTCTTGATGTTCTTTCTCTTGTTCATTTTTAGATTGTGGCCTCATATGTGAATTCTCTGGGACTGGACAGTCTTCTTCTGTTATTTCATCCATTATAGGTTCCATATTTGCTTCAGATGTTGTGGTTGAAAACTTTTTCATTTTTTCAAGCACTTCCTCGTCCATATGGGAATTCTCTGGGACAGGACGGTCTTTTTCTGTTATTTCTTCCATTATAGGTTCCATATTTGCTTCAGATGTTGTGGTTGAAAACTTTTTCATTTTTTCAAGCACTTCCTCGTCCATATGGGAATTCTCTGGGACAAGACTGTCTTCTATTATTTCTTCCATTATAGGTTCCATATTTGCTTCAGATGTTGTGGTTGAAAACTTTTTCATTTTTTCAAGCACTTCCTCATCCTTGTCTTGAAGGGCTTTCAGGTCTTCTCTATATTTTTGATCTTCCTCATCATTTTTTCAATTGCATCTCTTTGCTTTTGAATTCCTCTTCTCTAGAGAGCAAGAGCCTTATTAATATTTCAGTTTCATAATTTGTTGTTTCTTTCATGACTTCGATGTCTTTGACTGTTTCTTCTTTCACTATTTCGACACCTTGGACTGATTCTTCTTTTATGATTTCAGTACCTTCAGTTGTGTCTTCTTTCATGACTTCTATACCTTTGTCTTTTTCCTTATCTGTGACTGACCCCATCAGTTATTTCTTCCTTTCCTCTGACAATTTGAGGAATATGATGAGTTCTATCTTGACCTCAGGTAGTTCTGGTCCAATTTCAATTCGTCCAAGTTTGTGGACTATATCTCTTTCAAATATTTCAATGAAAAAAATCACTTGTTTTCCTTCTCAGTGCCTTGGCCATCCAGCTGCTGCCAACTGCCAGTCCGCCAGCATCCACCAGTCCCAGGAGTCAGCAGCAGCATCCACAAGATAGCTTCTTGAGGCAACTCAAAGACCACAAGTTTTATAGGAAAGGGTCTCGGTTCTTGCTTAGGTATACTGATTTATTTTTCTTCTACGATGTCACAGTAAGGGAGACACTAGGAATTAGTCCTGGGATCACATAGGGAAAACAAGAATAGATAAAATTTGCTAGAAAAAAACAATGTCTAGAGCAGAGGTAACACACTGCAAGTGATCCTTGTGGATCTCAGGTCATACAATATTTTTTTTTTTTTTAATTTACCACACCTCTTCATTGCAAAAGAAGGGGTTAGGTTAAAGAAAGGGTCACTGTCCCAAACTCATCAGTGAGATCAATAGCATTTAATAGAGCTATCTGATGCCTCCATCCCCAACCAAAACAAAACACAAAAATTGATTTTTTATTTACGTTAACAACTGGAACAATACATTTTCTTCCTACCAACTGATTCTCTGCTTTTGAAAGTCCCCACTGGGAGTCAGAGCCAAGATGGCAGAATATAGGCAGGGTCTTGTCTAAGCTCTACCCAAAACTATTCCTATTACCTTTAAATAGCTCTAAACAAATTCTAGAGCAACAGAACCCACAAAAAAAAGAGTAAAACATTTTCCCAGTGCAAGACAACTTGGAAGGTCAGCAAGAAAGGTCTATTGCAACAAGGTGAGGGAGGATTGTCCATTGCAGGCCATGCCAGTGCAGCCTGGGCACCAGCAATCCAGGAGCAGGCCTAGGTGTGATTGACTCATGGCAGTTTCCAGACCTCTCAGCCTAGATTCCAAATACAATTTAGAAGGTCAGCATAAAAGGCCTGTAGCATCTGAGTGAGAGTGGAGCATAGTCCAGCCCAGGGTGCACCAGCTCAGCCCCAGCCCAGCCCCAACAAACCAAAAGCAGGCCTTTGGTGCTACTGAATCAGCAGTGGCAGTGACTGCTTCTGGAGCTTTCAGCTCATAGATGGTAAGGGGGTCAAACAACTGGTCAGAATGAGATTACAGGAGTCTCTTTGCAGGCACTGGGGACAGGATTCTGTTGCTTTGCCTATAATCAGATCTGGATCCCAGTCCTAGGTGGCAGTCCCAGGGCAAGGAAAAGCACTAGCATGCCAGAGCTTCTGGTCACAGTGGAGTGGGGACTCTCCTCACAGTTCCAGGGCAGAATGGACTGCTTATGGTTGCTCACAGACCAGAGCACAGACCAGGAAAGTAATAAACACCTCTCCTTATATTATACCACTTTGGAAGAACTGAAAACTTACAGATCCCTTAATGTATCTCTGAAAACAGCTGCACAAAACCCCTGAAGCTTGAGACAGTGTGCCTACCAACCTGGAAGCAGAGCCCTACTTTAACAAAGATTTTAAAGTCAACTGATAAACTGGGGAAATGAGCAAATAAGAGAAAAATTTCTGACCATAGAAAGTTGCAATGCTGGCAAGGAAGACATACAGTCAGAAGATAACAAAGTCAAGAGTCCTACATTCAAAGCCCCCAAGAAAGACATGAATTGATCTCCAGCCATGGAAGAGCTCAAAAAGGATTTTGAAAATTAAGAGAGGTAGAGGGGAAAATGAGAAGAAAAATGAGAGTGATGTGAAAAAAGCATGAAAAATGAGTCAACAGTTTGGTAAAGGAGACACAAAAAAATACTGCAGAAAATAGCACATTTGAAAACAGACTAGACCAAATGGTAAAAGAGGCACAAAAATTTACTAAAGAAAAAAAAAACTCCGTAGAAAGTAGAATTGGTCAAGTGGAAAAGGAGGTACAAAATTTTGCTCATGGAAGAAAATTCCTCTAAAATGAGAATGCAGCAAATGGAAGCTAATTATAAGAAATCAAGAAACAATAAAACAAAACCAAAAGAATGAGAAAAAAATAGGAGACAATGTGAAATATCTCATTGGAAAAACACCTGACATGAAAAATAGATCCAAGAGAGATCATTTTTAAATTATTGGACTACCTGAAAGACATGATTTAAAAAAGAGCCTAGATATCATCTTTCAAGAAATTATAAAGGAAAACTGTCCTGATATTCTAGAAACAGAGGGTAAAATAGAAATTGAAAGAATCCACCAATCACCTCCTAAAAGGGATTATGAAAACTCCCAGGAATGTTATAGCCAAATTCCAGAGCTCCCAGGTCATGGAGAAGATATTGTAAGCAGCCAGAAATAAACAATTGTATCATGGAGCCCCAGTCAGTTTAACATAAGATTTAGCAGCTTCTACATTATAGGATCAGAGGGCTTGGAATATGATATTCCAGAGAGCAAAGGAACCAGAATTACAACCAAGAATCACCTACCCAGCAAAATGGAGTAAAATCCTTCCGGGGGTGGGGGGGGGGGATGGATATTCAATGAAACAGGGGACTTTAAAGCATTCTTGATGAAAAGACCAGAGCTGAATAGAAAATTTTACTTTCAAAAACAAGACTTAAGAGAAACATAAAAAGGTAAACAGGAAAGGGAAATCATAAGTGAATTAATAAGGTTAAACTACTTCTATTCCTACATGGGAAGATGATACTTGTAACTCATAAGAACTTTCTCATTATTAGGGGAGATAGGAGGAGTATATATATAGACAGAGGGCACAGATATGAGTTGAATACAAAGGGATGATATATAAAAAATAAAATTAAGGAGTAAGAGAAATGTACTGGGAGAAAGGGAAAGGAAGAGGTAGAATGGTGTAAATTATCTCACATAAAAGAGGCAAGAAAAATCTTTTATGGGGACAGCTATGTGGCCCAGTGAATAGAGCACAGGCCCTGGAATCAGGAGGACCTGAGTTCAAATGTGGCCTCAGACACTCAACACTTGATATCTGTGTGACCTTGGGCAAGTCACTTAACCCCAATTGCCTTGACTTCTCCCCTCCAAAGAGACAAAAAAGAAATAGAAAAGGCATTTTTTATGGAGAAGGGGTAGGCAAGGGGGAGTGAGTAGTGAACCTTAAGTCTCATCAAAATTGGTTCAAAGTAATACCATATATACTCAATTGGACATAGAAATCTATTTTACCCTATAGAAAAGTAGGAGGGGAAGGTGATGGGGGTGGTGGTGATTGAAGGGAAGGCAGATTGGGGGAAGCAAAACGGTGAAATGAGAGAATAGAATAAATGGGGTAGGGGAAATAGGATGGAGAGAAATGCAGTTAGTAACTAGGGGAAAATTTTTTTGAAGCAAGTTTCTCTGATAAAGGCCTCATTTCTCAAACAGAGAACTGAGTCAAATTTATAAAAATAAGAGTCATTCTCCAAATGATAAATGATCAAAAGATATGAATGGTTTCCAGATGAAGTAATCAAAGCTATCTATAGTCAGAAAAAAATGCTTCAAACTGGAGATTTGCAAATTGCAGAATTTGCAAGATTGGAGAAATGCAAATGAAAACATTCTGAGTTTCTACCTCATACCTATTAGATTGGCTAATAGGACAGAAAAGAAAAATGATAAATAGTGAAGGAAATGTGGGGAAAATGAGACACGGATGTGCTGTTGGTGGGGTTACAAACTGATTCAACCATTCTGTAGAGCAATTTGGAGTTGTGCCCAAGAGGCTATAGGGCCAGGCCCTTTGACCTGGTAGTACACTGCTGGGTCTGCATCCCTAAAGAGACAAAGAACAAAAAGGACAAGGGCCTCTATGTACAAAAATATTTATAACAGCTCTTTTATTGGGTCAGAGAATTGGAAATTGGGGGGATGCCCATCAATTGAGGAATGACTGGACAAGTTGTGGTGTGTGATTGTGATGGCATGCTATTGTGCTGTGGGAAATGATGAGTGGGATGCTCTCGGAAGGGCCTGGAGAGATTTGCCTGAGCTGATGCAAAGTGAAATGTGCTGGGTACAAAGTAACAGCAACATTGTAAGATGATCAGCTGTGAATGACTTAGATGTTCTCAGCAATACAGTGATCCAAGACAGCTCTGAAGGACTTATGATGAAGAGTGCTATCCATCCCCAGAGAAAGAACTGACGATGTCTGAATACAGAGTGAAGCAAACCTTTTTACTTTATTTTTCTTGAGGGTTTTTTTTTTTGGTCTGTTTTCTTTCACAACATGATTATTATGGAAATGTTTTGCATGACTACACATGTCAAATTGCTTGCCTTCTCAATGATGGGGGATGGGAGGGTGAGGAGGGAGGAAGGAAGAGAATTTAGAATTCAAAGTTTTAAAAACCCATGTCAAAAGTTGTTTTTGCATGTAACTGAGGAAAAATAAAATATTAAATGAAAAAGTCATCTTCACTCTATTATTACACATCTTAATCTTCAATACAATCCACAGTCTTTAGACCTTATAAATCACCTGAAACTACTCTCTCCAAAGTTACCAAAGATCTCTTAACTTCCAAATTTAATAGGCTTTGCTCCTTTCTCATACTGCTCACTGCTTCTGCTGTATTTGCCACTGTTATCTATCCTCTCCTTAATTCTCTCTTCCTATTTCTACCTCTCCAATATTTATTTCATCTCATTTCATCTTTACTGATAGTCACAACCTCAATGCATCCCTTCATTGCTTCTTGCCAGGACTATGGCATTCTTCTCCAAATTAGTCTCTCTAACTCAATTATCTCTATCCTACATTCAATTTTTAGTGTACTTACCTTAAGTCAGTTCTGATCACCACAAATTCCCTTCCTCAGTAATCTTCAGTGCCTTCCTATTATCTTTAGGATAAGCTAGAAACCTTTTTGTGGCGGGAAGCTCTTAAAGCTCTTTATTGTTTGACCCCAATTTTTCTTTGTGCCCTTATTATATGCTACTAATCTTTCTACAATTTGTACTCTAGCCAAATTATCCACTTGTTTCTTCACACATTTCCTTCCTCCATTTTCTTGCATTAGCTATCTCCCATGTTTAGAGCAACTCTCATCTCCTCTAAGCTTGGGTTTCTTTAAAACACAGGCAAAGTGCAATGTTTACACAAAGCTTTTTCTGATCCTTCCCCTATTTCCTAGCTCTTTCATTTTTAAAATACTTTTAAGTGAACTAACATGTATTTATATTATACTTATTATGCATATTTCTTCTGTGTATACTTTTACACACACACAAAATTTCCTTCCCTAATCTAATATAAACTCCTCAAATGAAGGGATTTATTTGCTTTTTTCTTTGTGTCCTAAGTATCATGCACAGTGCCTAGCAATACAGCAGGTCCTTAAAAATGTTTATGTATTGGCTAATTGATCACTTCCATATCACCTGAAGTGTTTAAGCAAAAGCCAGATTAACAAATTTTTGAAGAGTTTGTACAAGTGATTTCACCATTATATATAAATTGGATGATGTAAATTTTTAAGTCTCTTCAATTTCTATAATTTTATTATTCTCTTGTATATTACATCATTGACAGAGTGGATAGTCATGTGTCTCCACTACTCTCCTTCAAGAATAAGAGAAGTTACACAAGAACAATTTGGCAGAATATTTTTCACTGATTCTGATGGCAGGGTGGGGAAGGCAGATTGTGATTTTACATTCACCAAGATCAAACCTCCAAACTAATTTTGTTTCGCAGAATGCCTTTTCTATTGTGTGGTTTAAAATACCCAACTACACAATATCATTTAGATATCCACAAATGCCATATTTGCAATAAACATTTAAATAGATTTGTTTTGCAATAGAAAAGTATCTGTTCCCCTATATTTTTATTTATAAGAAAAAGATCACTTTTATTTTCTAAATAATGCTTAATACATTTTGCAGTTGCTAAACTTGACTAGAAATATATTAATCACCAGGAAGATTAGATCTATGTGCATATATAATGCAGTTTTACAGTATTTTGAATTATATTATTGCACTTTGGTACTTATTTTGTGATTCAATACAGATGTTACCATAATATGAAGGAAGGTTAAGCAGGAATTTTTTTAAAGTAATTGTAAGTTTTAAAGAATTACACTTGGAATTATAGCTACTTTATAATCTATGTAATCTATATTTTTGTTTTTAGTAGATTTGAATCAAATATTTTCTCACATTTCTCTTAATTTTCTGTACTCTGATGCTTGAACTTATAAGGTGTAATGAAGAATTTCATTTCTTTTGATATGTCTTTGAGCTAAATAAAGTTCCAGTATTGTATACTATTTGGGGTTTAAAAGTTTGATGGCTGACCTTGATTTACAAGTTTTGATATAGGGATCAATACTTTTACAAAGAATAGTATGCTGGCTACATTTTCTCTGCCTTGCACAGAAGAAATATTAAGCAGCTTTCAACATGCTACTGTTGTGTCTTAACTTGATCTTTCTTAAGAATATTACCTGGCAGGAAAAAATGAAAACATTCATTTTAAAGAATATTTCCATCAAAGCCCATGGTCTATGTCAATTCAATGTCATTCTTTGTTTCTTTAACATAAATCAAAGAAGAAAGAATATTATCGCAACTTAAAAAAAAAAAAAGTAGACCTTTCTCCACAAAGGGTTTTAACCAGACAATGTGTTGTAGTGTTGCCTTGTAGAGGCAGGATGAAATATAGGAAAGTGACTTTGTAAGAGTTTCAATAGTAATTCAATATTCCAGAGTCATGATTTCAAGTGCATGGATTCAAGTTTGGATTGCATGTTTTTTCATTTCATTTCAAGTGCATGGATTGCATATTTCAAACCCCTAACTGCCTTAGAAGATGTCTTTATGAGTTGCTGTGGCAAAAATGAAAAAAAGGAAGCCTTTGGTAGCTAGCCTTCTGGTTATGGATGAAGTTAGCCCTCCTTTAATGTTGGAGGAGAGATACTCAAGCCATCACCAGGGCAATATTTGAAACCTTTATAACTTGGTAGCTTTTGTCAGCTCTTGCATTCCAATAGCATATCCTTCAAGAATACAGGACCACAGGGGCGGCTAGGTGGCACAGCGAGTAGAGTGCTGGCCCTGGAGTCAGAAGGACCTGAGTTCAAATCCGGCCTCAGACACTTAACACACACAAACAAAAACCTAGCCGTGTAACCTTGGGCAAGTTACTTAACCCCAATTGCCCTCCAAAAAGAAAAGAAAAAAAAAGAATACAGGACCACAGGGAGTGGCTAGAAGGCACAGTGAATAGAGCACTGACCCTGGAGTTAGGAGGACCTGAGTTCAAATGTGGCCTCAGACACTTAACACTTACTAGCTGTGTGACCTTGGGCAAGTCACTTAACCCCAATTGCCCTTCCTTCCCCCTCTCCAAAAAAGCAAAAACAAACAAAAAGAATAAAGGGAGCCAAGATGGTGGAGTAGAAGCAAAAACTTAGCATGGGCTCCTGCTCCAATCACTTCCAATACATGTAAAAAATGACTAAACAACCCACAAAGTGACAGAAAAAAATCTCCTGCCAAAGGAAGCCTGGCAGGCAAACAGGAAGGGTCTATTACACCAGGCTAGGAGCCAAGCATAGTCCATCATGAACCCATCGGTTCCAGCCCCAGGGCAGCCAGACCAGCAGCTGCCAGAGCAGACCTCAGGAAAGTGCATCATCAGTAGCTATGGCAGTTTCCAGACTTAACCCATAAATGCCAAAGACAAAGTAAAAGGTCAGTGCAGAACTCTGTTGGAATGGCGGGGGAGGGGACTGAAGAGCATGGTCCAGCCCCTGCCCCTAGGGTGAGAAGCAACTGCGGCCATGCAACCACCCCAGTGTGGCTGCTTCCAGAGCTCCTGGCCTGCAGATCATAGGGGAACCAAGCAACCATTCAGAGGGTAATCACTCTTGCTTTTGGTCTTGGGTGGTGGTCCTGGGGTGGGTGATGAGTAAGCCAGAGCTTGTGGGGACTGTAGAGACAGCACCCTCCTAATAGCTCCAGCAGCTATGAAAACCCCAGCGATTTGGGACAAAGCTCTCTCCATTCTGGAAGCAGAGTTCTACCATGGCAAAGAGCTCAAAAGTCAAGTAATTGCCTGGCAATATGAGCAAGCACAGGAAGCACAAACAGGCCATAGAATCCTTTTTCGGGAACAAAAAGGATCAAGGCATGGAGCAGGCAGAAGATAGTGAAGTCAGAACTCCTGCATCAAAAGCCTCCAAGAAAAATATGAACTGCTTACAGGCCATGGAGGAGCTCAAGAACTTTGAAAATCAAGTAAGAGAAGTGGAGGAAAAATTGGGAAGAGAAATGAGAATGATGCAGGAAAATCATGAAAAGCAAGTCAACAGCCTGCTAAAGGAGACCCAAAAATACACTGAAGAAAAAGAATGACTTTGAGAGAATTATTTTGACTTATTAATATCCAAATTAATTATAAAGGACATATAAAGAAAATCACTATCTGCAACCAGAGAATGAACTAATAAATAGAAATATATATAGAATACTTTTACATATATGCCTATTTGTGTCTAATGGTAGCCATCTCTTAGGATGGGGGTGGGGAGAAGGAAGAAAAAAAGAAATTTACATGATAATTTTGTTGTAT
Source organism: Gymnobelideus leadbeateri (assembly GCA_011680675.1). Taxonomy (NCBI): domain Eukaryota; kingdom Metazoa; phylum Chordata; class Mammalia; order Diprotodontia; family Petauridae; genus Gymnobelideus; species Gymnobelideus leadbeateri. The sequence continues at coordinate 1,307,152 of WOXC01008724.1, read as the reverse complement.
ATTCAAAAGGAATAGCAAGTTACGTATAGTAGATTTGCAGTTTCATGTACAATCATCTTTTGATTGTACTGTTATGGAAATGCTTGTTTTATTCCATGAATTGAAAATAAAATTTTTTAAATTTAGAAAAAAATTTAAATAAAAATAAAAATAATTTAAAAAAATTTCTGGGGGCAGGTAGATAGCACAGTGATTAGAGCACCAGCCCTGGAGTCAGGAGGACCTGAGTTCAAATCCAGCCTCAGACACTTGATACTTACTAGCTGTGTTACCTTGGGCAAGTCACTTAACCCCAATTCCCTTGCCTTCCCCCCTCCAAAAAAAAAATAAAGAGACCCAGTGTGAAAACTCCCTAGTAGGCAATAGCTATATATCTACGGGTTTTTTCTAAGAATCTAACAATTGGGGATTTGCTTCCCTCTTTTTCCAGCCCTGGTTTCTCTTGTCATCTTTTCAATCTCAATATATTCAGATAACTATATACAAGCATAGATGCATACCAGGTATTCACACACACTTATCGCCCTGCCAGTGAATGATATCATTAAATGTTCCTCCTTCCCACCATGTCTCCTTGATGAATGGAAAACACCACAGGACTGTGTCTTTGCCATTCTGAAGAAACTTGGGGGCAGAGACTTCTAAATTGAATGAGTTGAATATAATATTTTTATTTCATTCCTTGACCCCTAATAGTTCCCAGTAAGGAAAACTAAGGACTACAGATAAGAAAGGTCCCCTAGTATTGTTTGAAAAGTAACCTCTTTTCTTTCTTGAATATTTTCCTAAGTTGAAGAAGGGTAAGACTCGTGTAATTGTAATAAATTCTACTTCTGAAGCACCCAAAATTTTTTTTCTGAAAAAAAAAAAAAAGTCCCCAATGAAGATACTTTTGGGATTGTTGTCCATGGTGCTGAAGGCACCAAACAACCCAGTTGAGGCTGTCCCACAAATCCTAGATCCTATTTTCCAAGGGTCTAAAACAGTTTATTTACATCCAAGGTGGGTCATCCCATATTTCAAAGGATGTCATAAAATTATCATGATAAAACTAAATTTAATTCAGTTTGGCAAAATGATGTCATGGAACCAATAACTTTATTGGTTCTTCATAAGAATGAAGGATTTGAAGGTATCCAAGGAATTTTATCTTCCAGTTCTAACATTACAGAACCTATAAGTTTTGAGTGCCCGCAGTTGCTGAGTGGTTGATATTATGTGCCTAGCCCTATACTGGGGAAAGAGAGAAAGACAGTACAAGATTTTTGAAAAAACAAGAACAACAGCCATGAAATGGTGAAAAAACAATTAGATTATGTGGTGCTGCTTCCTCAGCTGAACTCTTTGTGTTGCTTAACCATCCTACTTTACCCTTATTCCTTATCTCATTCCCCAGCACCATTACAAACTTTTTTCTACTCATGACTGCAACCATCCTCCACTCCAACACTTAAGTGACTCAGTCTCTCCTACTTTGCTAAGATGAAGATCATCCAATATGAACTTGCTTAACTCTCTTCCTCTATTCCTCAAAACTTGCAGTATTATCCACATTCACCTTATTTCTGAATACTAAAGGGATATACCTGTTTGTCACTAAGGTTAATCCCTCTGCCTATGTCCTTGATCTCTAAGCAGAACCTTAGTCTAACAATCATCAATTATCTCTCACACACTTCTAATCTCTCCTTTTTTGTACCTCCCTATTTTCTTATCTAGCCTTAATCACTGAATGGGCACTACCTCAGTCAAACTGAGATTTGTTAAAGACCTTAGCTTGAAAAAGGTCAAGGTTTCCCACTGCATTTAGGGCCATCTCCAGTAGTCTTGATGTATATCTGACCACTGGACCCAGATGGCTCTGGAGGAGAAAGTGAGTCTGGTGACTTTGCACAACCCTCCCTCACTTAAATTCAATTCATTTGCATATCATGGAATCACCTCCCTGCTGTCATGATCCTCTTTGAAAATGAAGGACAAACAACATCTGCGTGGGCATGCTTAGATCTCCCAAATCATTTGGTTTTTAAGCCTTTCCTTGAGGTTCTATCATATTTAGTTTTTGCCCTATTGCTCTCCTCCCTTTCACTAGCAAACTTCTGAGATAATAAATATTGCCTACACTAAATGCTTCCACTTCATCACCACCACTACCACCAGTGTATTAGTCTCTAAAAAATCAACAATAACATCCAAATCACAATTCATAGCCAGAGACTTGGACCTAGAAATGACTTTAGAGATGATCTATCCCAGGCCCCTTAATTTTACATATGAAGAAACTAAGGCCTCAATAGGCTAAATGAGATGCATGAGGTCACAGATAGTAAACAGCAAAGACTGGGTTCAACCCAGGTCTTCTAACTACAAGTACTAGCTTATATTCCTTTTGCTTCAAATTCCTTTTTAATAGCTATCACCTAGCCGGTATGACACTTGATACTTTCAAAGTGCTTTACATTGTAGCAATGCTGTTGAGAGGTCCTACTCTTCTCTTAAGAAGGAAACAAAGTGATTTGCCAATGCTACGAAGTTCAGGTTTTAAGGTTCTTTCTCATCATTTCCAGCACATAGAAAACGCTCACCCTATTTTTAGGCACTTTGCTTCTAACTCTTCTTCATACTGCTGCCGGAACGATCTTTCAAATATTCTTTTCTTTTAAATTTTTTAAAAAACGTATTTACTCTTAGTTTACAACATTCAGTTCCACAAGTTGTTGAGTTGCATCATATATTCTTGTGTAAAAATGTTATATGAAGTCACTCCTCAAAATTTTCAGTAGTTCCCTACAGCTCACCAAGTAAAATTTAGATGCCTCTATCCAGCATTTAAGGCCCGCCACAAGTTGTGGTCACGACTCTGCACAATAATGAGAGAGAGAGAGAGAGAGAGAGAGAGAGAGAGAGAGAGAGAGAGAGAGAGAGAGAGAGAGCTCTGCCTCCTTTGTAGCTTTGCTCAGCTATTTCCTATACCTAATGACTCTACTGAATTATTGATCATCCTTTAAAGCCCAAGTTAAAATCAGCTTCTCTCTTCCATAAAGCCCCTACCCCCACCATGGCAGAGAACTTTGTTCTGAATCTCTCTAACGGACTTATCATGTGATATTATGTGCTATAATCATCTGTGTATAATTGTCTTATTCCCCCTATGTACAGGCAGAACCAAGGGCTTTGACCCAGGATGCTTAATCTTGTGGTTTTGCTGTCTTCAGGCCATACTCCATCCCTTATCAAACTCAAAGCACAACTATCTCTATTCCCTTACCTTCAATAACCTAATATTTCCTAATAGTCTCATTGTTGCTATACCCCCTCTACCAGGCCTGTTGGTTAACCTGTTCTATCACAGGAACATTCTTGTATCCATCCATGCCTTCTTCAGTTGCCTACTCTCTTGGGTGTGGGGACATGAGGAAAATTCTTTAAGGAGTAAGTTACACCTTCCTTGGTATGAATGTCCCTGATTAGGAGGGGGGGGGGGAAGCACTGAACTGTGTACCTTGACTAAAATGAAGGTGAAGATATGCTACTCCTCTTTTACTGGGCCCTTCCCCTATTCCCTCTCCCAAGGAAGCCTCCCCAGCAGTGGCCTTGGAATGCTTCTTAACTCCTTCTCACAAGGGAAATGTCCTGGAGTCTCCAACTCCACAGAGCCTTATTTCCCAAGAAGGTCTTTCCCTGAGATCTACTTCTCTCTTCAAACCTCTGCCACTTCATAGCTTGCCCTAAGCAACAGATTCACTAGTTAAATCTCTGCCCAAACTAAGTTTGATTGAGGAGAGAAACTATGACTTAAAATTTGTATCTTTCCTAGTACTTGGTGCAATCTTCTGCACACAGCAGGTTCTTAATATGTTTGTTGAATGAATGAATGAGGATCAATCATAACATATACCAGTATCTAGTGGAGAACTTCTTCTAAAGTATTGAAAACATCTCCCCTTCTCTATGTAGAGAAACATGCTTCTCTTTTTAGAGTGCCTTGGAGGCAGATAATGATAGCTATATTTATAACATAAGTATAATCCACTAAGATCTAAGACAAATGCCTCTTTCTTCCAAACACTTTTAAGAACCTTATTCCAACCCTAGGACCTCTACCTAGAAAAGGAATTACGGTTCCTAGTGAGAGATAGCTGCACATTGGAAAATGCTATAGCATGGTTCACCACTAGTTTTTTTCAGTCCTCATCCTCCTTGACCATTTTGTAACTTCTTACACAGCCCAAAATCCTCTTCTCCCTTAAATTTGGAGACATCATTTCTGATTTCCCCCCACCTCTTCTCTGTCTTCTTTACTTTCTTTACCTTGACTCCTTTTGGGGTATTACTCAAGGGTCTGTCCTAGTCTTCTGTTTTCTTCCTCTGAAATCTTATTCATTGCCCTGACTTCAACTACTGCCTTTATACGACATAACTTTATGCTATCTTTTGAAGATAAATCCTAATCCCAATCCATGTCTCACCAGTCTCTCTCGTGAACAGCCTACAGGACATCTCCACTTGGATTCCTCACTAGTACCTCAAGCTCATTATGTGTAATACTAAACTGATGATCTTTCCTCACAAACTTGCTTCTCCTTATGACTTCACTATTTTTATCTGTGGTAGCACCTTTTCGACATGAGGTGAGCTTTGATTTTTTCCTCTTCTTTATTGTTCACATCTAATCAGTCCCTAAATGCCACTGATTCTTTTTCATCCATCCTTTCCTCTCTATTCTTATAGCCACCACCCCAGTATAGGCTCTCATCACTACCCTCATGTGGTTTAAATGAATGAACTGGATTACAAAAATAATTTATGACAGCTAGAAGAGACCTTAGAGGTCAGCTATTCCACTCCTTTCAGTTTATAGATGAGAAAACTGACTCTCAAAGACATTACAATAATTTGTCCAAAGTCACATAGTGATCAAGGCAGTGTTTGATAAACCCAAAGGCCCCCAATTTTTGGGATAAGAACTCACTATTTGACAAAACCTGCTGGGAAAACTGGAAAACAATAGGACACAAGCTAGGTGTAGACCAACATCTCACACTGTATACCAAGATAAGGTCAAAATGAGTACATGATATAGACATAAAAGGTGACATAAGCAGATTAGAAGAGTAAGGAATAGTCTATCTGTCAGTTCTATGGGGAGGGGAAGAATTCATGACCAAACAAGAGATAGAGAGCATTGACACATAATTTTATTATATTAAATTAAAAACCTTTGTGCAAACAAAATAAATGCAACCAAGATTAGAAGGAAAGCAGAAAGCTGGGAAACAAGCTTTACAGCAAGTGTCTCTGATAAAAGTCTTATTTCTCAAATATATAAAGAAGTGAGGCAAATTTATAAGACAAGCCATTACCCAATTGATAAATGGCCCAAGGGATATGAGCAGGCAGTTTTTGGATGAAGAAACCAAAGCTATGGGGTGGCTAGGTGGCACAGTGAATAGAGCACCAGCCCTATAGTCAGAAGGACCTGAGTTCAAATCTGACCTCAGACATTTAACACTTCCTAGCCATGTGAACTTAGGCAAGTCACCTAACCCCAATTGCCCTGCCCTCCCCCCTCCAATAAAAAAGCAAAAAAGAAAAAGAAATCAAAGCTATCTATAGGCATATGAATAAGCACTCTAAATTATTTTTGATTAGAGAAATGAAAATTAAAACAACTCTGAGATACCACCTCACACCAATCAGATTGGCTAACATGACAAAAAAGGAAAATTATAAATTTTGGAGAGGATGTAGGAAAATTTGTGCACTAATGCACTATTGGTGGAGTTGTGAACTGATCTAACCATTCTGGGGAATGATTTGAAACTATACGCAAAGGGCAACCAAACTATGCATATCCTTTGATCCGGTAATACCACTACTAGTTCTGTGTCACAAAGAGATCATAAAAATGGGAAAGGATATACATTTACAAAAATATTTATAGCAGCCCTTTCCATAGTGACAAAATATTAGAAACCAAGGGATGCTCATCACTTGGGGAATGACTGAACAAGCTGTGGTATATAAATGTAATGGAATCCTATTGTGCAATAAAAAACAATAAACAGGCAGATTTCAGAAAATCCTGGAAAGACTTATATGAACTGATGCAAAGTGAAATGGGCAGAACCATGAAAATTGTACACAGTATCAGCAATAGTATCAGCTTCATAATTGTACACAGTATCAGCTTCATAAAAATCAACTATGAATGTTTCAGCTCCTCTCAGCAACACAATGATCTAAGACAAGTACAAAGGACTCAAGAAAGAAAATGCTACCAATATCCAGATAAAAAACTGATGGACTTTGAATGCAGATCAAAGCATATTTTTTTCACTTACTTTTATTCTTATGGGTTTTTTTTATCTGTTTCTTTCACAATTGTGACTAATACAGGAATATTTTTTTACATGCTAGCAGGTGTATAAACTATATCAGACTGCCTATAATTTTCAGAAGAGAAGGGAGGAAGGGCAGGAGAAAAAATTAGAACTCAAAGTCTTGCTAAAATTTTTCCTGACATGTAACTGAGAGAAAAAAAATAAAATACCATTAAAATCTTGAGGAAAAATAAATAAATAAATAGAACAAAGTCACATAGTGATCAAGGCAGTAAGTGGCAGAGCCAGGATTTCAACCCAGAGTCACTGACTCCACATCCAGAGATATTTCCCAGGACTGTGGTGAGAAAACTATTTCCCAAACTATACTTTGTACCTAAATAAATGTGAGCTAGCAGGAACTAGGGGTACATATTCTCCTTCTCATAGAATTTGGGGAGAAATCCCAGAAAGTACAGATTTTAATCCTTTCAACCTTCTTCCTAACCTAGTTCCCAGTTCTTTTTTCTTTCATGAGAGGTACTGGTGTCCTAAAAAGTGCCCAAACAGAAAGGAAAGATGCAAAGTAGATAAGTTCAGTGGAAGGAGCATTGGAGCCAGAAGATTTGTATTCAGTTCCTACCTTTTACTACCTGTGTGACCTTGGACAGATCATTTGACCTCTCTGGGTCTGTGGGTCTCAATGAGGGTCCCCCTCATCTGTAAAATAAGGGAGTTAGACTACATGACCTCTGATGTCACCTCTAGTTCTAAATCAGTGGGAGCTGGCCTCAGTCAGTAAGACCTAATCTGATGCCCTGCCTCTACCACATAGTGGCCGTATGACTTTGGGCAAGTCATTTAATTTCTCAGTATCCCAGGCAACTCACAAAGTCCCCAAATTTCTGAGAAAGTGCCGATCTCCATTGACAAAGGGGGTTCCTCACCTGGAGCTCCACACACCAATCAATGAGATCACAGATCTAATAAGAAAGAAAAAAAGTGCCCAGACAACCTCACACCTTTTCTCCCTTCTTTCACATAGCTCCCACCTCCTCCCAGGCACCCATTCTTGGCCTGCATGGAAGAGAACCTGGCCCTAAAGGACAGAGGGGCCTTGCAGAATTCATCATTCATTCATCCAAACCTCAGGACGAGGAGAGCCAGTTAGGAGCTGGGCTCTGGCTGCCCTCTGGTGACAAGCTTTGGTATTGTCTCCACTATCACTGTGTTGGGATTTGGGTTCCTTCCAGTTCAATAGTCTGATTTTGACAGGGGCATTTTATAGGGGAAGGTGGTAGCTTCCCTCTATGATATAATTTTCATAAGAGTTTCAGTTTCCCCTGGAATATTACCTATTGAAGATCTAACATTACCTATTCATTTAAGCAGATATGTCTTTAAATGTTTATATTTTTAGCCTGTGCAACCATCTTATTCATTTAATCTGCTATTTGCTGAGCACCTACTGTGGGCAAGCCTGGCACTTTAGGGACTAAAAAGGAAGGAAACATGCACTTATTGAGCATCTATTGTATGCCATGTTCTATCTACGTGTTCATTACAACAACCCTGGGAAGTGGTGCTATTATTATCCCCATTTTATAGCTGAGGAAACTGAAGAAGAGAGGGGTCAAGTGACTTGCCCAGGGTCACACAGCCAGTAAGTATCTGAACTCAGGGCTTCCTGACAGTGCTCTATCCACTAGGTCTGCTAGGTCCCTCTTGCCCTCAGGAGGCTGAAATCTAATAGGGGAGAGGAGACAGGGCATAGAAAGACCCAGAAAGTGAAATACCAATGCAGAACAGTGCATGCTAAGTGCTAGTGAATGGTAGGGAGAGAAAGTGCCCTAGAACTTCAGAGGAAGAGATTGGCATTGGTTGGAGTGGCCAGGGAGGACTGCATGGAGAAGGAACTTCAATTGAACCTTGAAGTATGGGCAGAATTTGAGTCAACAAAGAATGGAAAGGAGGAAGGGCACTTCAGCTATGGGCACAGCATGGGGGAAGAGCTCATGAAGAGAACACAAAATGTATTTAGGAAATAGGGCAGTCTGACTGTAGTGGAAGGTCTTCATTAGGAAGCAGAAGGAAATAAGATTGGAAAGTTACCTTGGGGCCTGACCATAAAGAGCCTACACAAGTAGTTTGGCCTTTTTCCTATATGCAATATAAAGTCATTGAAGGTTTCTGAAAATGGAACTGGCATGCATTTTTTTTATTATTAAACAAATGCTTTCTTAACTTCTGGTTTACATCATTCATTTCCACCAGATTTTGAGTTACAATTTTCCCACCATTTTTTCCCTACCCACCACCCCAGAATAGGAGTCCCACTAGATATCCCCTCATCCAATCTGCTCTCTCCCATTTCTTCTCCCATACCCCCTTCGACTTTGCCATTAGGGCAAGGTGAATCTCTGAGCCCCAATGCCTGGACATCTTATGAAACATTTAATTTTAAAACTCTGATCTTCAGATCCATTCCTTTCCTCCCTTGTCACCCACTCCCTCTGAGAAGATAAGCAATTCAGTATGTGTTGTACATGTATAGCCATGAAAAACACCACCACAGTAGATATATTGTAAAAGACTGCTTATAATTCCCTCCCACCCATCTCACCTCCCAACTGGTCCATTCCCTACTTTGATCCTGTCCCTCTTCGAAAGTGGGTACTTCCAACCTCCCCTCCAGCTAGAATGCCCTCCCCTCCATCATCCCTCCTCTCATCCCCCTTTCCCCTACTGTCCTGCAGGGTGAGATATCCCATTTAATATGTATGTGATTCTCTCCTTGAGCCAACTTCAATGAGAATATGGTTTTGCCTTTTTTGCCTTCCTGTTCTTCCCCTCCCCTGCAACCACTTCCCCTTGCCTCTTCTACATGAGATAGTGTGCCCTACCCTGTCTCTCTCCATCTCCTCTTGCCACTTTCCTCTCACCTCTTAACTTCACCCCTTAAGTATCATCCCTTCCCATCAAATTCAACCTGTGCCCTCTATCCATGTATACCTGTGAACATATGCCATGTACCCTTCTTCAATTATTTTCATAATGAGAAAGGTTTCATCAGACACAGTTATTATTTTTCCATGTAGGAATGTAAATAGTTCAGCTTTGGTAAGTTCCTTTTGATTTCTTTTCCCTGATTACCTTCTCAAGCATCTCTTGCTTCTTGTGTCTGAATGTCAAATTTTCTATTCAACTCTGGTTTTTTCCTCAAGAATGCTTGAAAGTCCTTTATTCCATTGAATGACCATATTTTCCCCTGAAACAAGATACTCAGTTTTGCTGGGTAGGTGACCCTTGGCTTCAATCCCAGCTCTTTTGCCCCCTGGAATATCATATTCCATGCCCTTCAATCCCTCAGTGTAGAAGCTGCCAGGTCCTGGGCTATTCTGATTGTGTTTCCACAATATTGAAATTGTTTCTTCCTGGCTGCTTGGAGTATTTCTCCTTGATCTGGGGATTCTGGAACCTGGCTATAATATTTCTGGGAGTTTTCTTTTTGGGATCTTTTTCAGGGGGTGATCGGTGGATTCTTTCAACCTCTATTTTGCCCTCTGGATCTAAAACATCAGGGCAGTTTTCCTTGAGAATTTCTTGAAGGGTGATTTCTAGGTTCTTTCCTTGATCATGGCTTTCAGGTAGTCCAATAATTTTTTAAATTGTCTCTCCTGGATCTATTCTCCAGGTCAGTGGTTTTTCCCATGAGATATTTCACATTGCCTTCTAATCTTTCGTTTGTTTGGATCTGCTTAACAGCATCTTGATTTCTCATAAAGTCACTTGCTTCCATTTGCTCCAGTCTAACTCTGAAGGAATGAATCTCCTCAGTGAGCTTTTGAGATTCTTTTTCCATCTGGCAAATTCGACTTTTTAAGGCATTCTTCTCCTCATTGCCTTTCTGAGCCTCTTTTGCCATTTGAGTTAGCCTATTTTTTAAGGTGTTATTTTCCTCAGTCAGGCTGTTGACTGTCATTTCACACTTTTCTTGCATCTTTATCATTTCTCTTCCCAATTTTCCCCCCACTTTTCTTATCTTCTTCTTAAGGTCCTCTATGGCCTGTAGACAGCTTGTATTTTCATTTGGGGCTTTTGGTGCAGGAGTTCTGACCTCGAAGTCCTCCTCCATGCTTTGATCCTCTTTGCCCCTAAAATAGGAGTCCAATGTTAAATTTTTCTGTTTATTTTGTTTCTTTGGCCTAGGCATGTTGCCACTTAATTACTTGATTTTTGGGCTTGTTGCCACAATATGACTCTGCCACCAGACAGGAGAGCTTCCATCCCAAATGTGGGGTCTTCACAACTTCCAAAGGTTGGGTGGCCTCTGTAAAGCCTCCACCCACTCTGGCAAACTGGATACCCACCCCAAACCCCCCCCCACCCAGGCCACAATCCAGATCCAGACAGTTTAAAGCAAGAGCAATTAACCCCCAGACTGATTGCTGGATCTCCCTACAGTTTGCAGACCAGGAGCTAGAGCCGACACTGACGCTGCAAAATGGCTTCTGTGCCTTGTTTCTTCAGCAGCTTTTTGCCCCCAGGGGAGGCAGCTGCGCATTCCCCAAATACTGGTCCCAAAGTCCATAGGGCACTAACCTCTCACTTTGTCCTAGGCATATCTGTGCTAATAATTCTGGAATCACCACAGCTGCTGGTGTTCTGGGGTCCCTCCAGCTGGCTGCTGGCCCAGCCACCCTAGGGCTAAAACTGAGGCTCACGGGGGCCTGGGTTCAACTCCCAGAGTGCTGTGCTGTCGGTTCCCAGCTCGTTGTGCTGCCTGCTCTCAGAGCAGTGCTCTGGCCGTTCCATGCAGGGCTGCTGGGCTGTCCTCAGGGGCAGCTTAGCTTCTCTGTGTAGTTCTGTGGGTGCTGGGGCTCCAGAAGTTGTTCAGATTCCCCTTTTACGTTGTTTGGAAGTTGTGTGGGGCAGAGCACCTTGGAAGTGCTGCTTCTACTCCACCATCTTGGCTCTGCCCCTGGCATGCATTTTTGTTTTGTTTTGGGTTTTGGGGGGGGGGTTTGGAGGGCAATTGGGGTTAAGTAACTTGCCCAAGGTCACATGGCTAGGTTTTTTTTGTTTGTGTGTGCATTAAGTGTCTGAGGCCGGATCCAAACTCAGGGCCTTCTGACTCCAGGGCCGACACTCTACTCACTGCACCACCTAGCCGCCCCTTGGCATGCATTTTTTTAAACCAAAATTGTGATTTCACTTGATTTCCTCTGGATGAGGAAGCTTTCTTTACCTGCTCTACGATATATAATCTTAGGGAATTACCTGAAGCCCTGAGAGGTTAGACTACTTTACTAGGGTTATATAGTCAATATGTTTCAGGGTAGAATTTGAACCTCGGCCTTCCTAATGCTATACCAGCTCTCTGTTATGCTATGATGTCTCTCAATATCTGCATTAAGAAGATTAATGTGATAGCAGTGTATAGGATGAGTTGGAAAGGGGAAAGATTGGAGATGAGGAAACCTATTACAGTAACAATCCTAGTAGTCCAGATATGAGTAAACTAAGTAAGTGCTGGGGGGTGGGGTGGTAAGGAGATAGGGAGGGGGGAGAGACAGAGAGACAGAGATAGAAAGAGACAGAGAAAGGATCGGGGGGAGGGAGGAAAGAGAGAGAGAAGGAAGGAAAGAAGGAAGGACGGGAGGGAGAAAGGGAGAAAGGAAGGAAGGAAGGAAGGAAGGAAGGAAGGAAGGAAGGAAGGAAGGAAGGAAGGAAGGGAGGAAGGGAGGGAGGGAGGGAGGGAGGAAGTAGGTCTTGCTGTTATTTGTCCTGAAATGACCTCCTTTAAATTTTAAGGCGACACTATCATCCACCCCAGTTTTAGTATCAATTAAAGTCAACAAAATTTGTTACGTATTTACTTACTTTACTACACAAGGAACTGTGAGAGACACTGAGGATAGATATAAAATGGTCTTTGCCCTAGCTTACAATCTAGTAAAATGGTAAAAGCATGCTCACAGATAATACAAGTTTCAAAAGCACTGTGTAAAATAGGTGAAATAGGCAGGCCTACAGGATTTGAGAAGGGACTTCAAGCCAAGCCAAGTTGAATGTGCCAAGCACTGGAAATACAAATACAAGCCAAAAAAAAAAAAAAAGAGTTCCTGCCCTCAAGGAACTTACATTCTAATGGCAAAAACAACACATATAAGGAAGCTGAAATGGGGGCGGGGGGAAGAAAGGTTACCCAGTTCAAAAGCATAATGGAGAAGTCCAGAGAAGTGCAGCCTGTCGAGAAAAAGAGAACTTGTGGGTTTGGGGGATAGAATGTAGCTTTATAAATGTAGTTGTATCCAAGCTGAGCCTTGAAGGAAGAAAAAGATGTCAGTAGGTAGAGGGTGAAAGGAGGCAGTACAGTCCAGGCATGGTAGATGACATATAGAAAATATACAAATGGAAGTGGGCAGGGAAGTATAAGAGATGAGCACATGGTCCAATGTGTCTACAGTACTGAATGTAGAAGGGGAAGAGAGTGACATAAGGCTGAAAAGATAGGTTGGGGCCCAAAGTGAAAACTTCTGAATGCCAGTTTAAAGAATGTTCTCTTCCCAGCTCTCAATCTCTTACCCTAGTTGGTAGTAGTAAGCCACTGAAAGTTTTTGAGCAGGGAGGAGAAGTGATCAAGCAGGTATTAGAAAGATTATTTTGGCAACTATATGGAAGGTATATATATATATATATATATATATATATATATATATATATATATATATATATGTAATACCTAGCTCAAGGAAGAGACTAAAGTTGGAGATAGAGATTTGGGATTCTAGGGGGTTTGGGAACCAAGTCCATTCCATCCTCTTTCTAATTCTATGGACTGTGATCCTGAACCTTCTTGGTTTTCCACTTCCCAGACTAAAGAGTACCCATCTCTGAAGTTAGTCCTAATTGTACACCTCACCCCACCCCATCTTCTGACCTCCCCCAATAGAAATCCTTGACTTATCCTTCTCTCTCTGATGAGAAAACAAAGGAGTTCTAAAAGGAGTTCCATGGTTTGGTGATTTGTCCAGAGCTGCCAAAATAACCACAGTCCCTGCTGACAAGCTTGGGAGAGTAAAATCTCCAGCAGATGCAGATTTACAGGCAAACACCTACACACACACACACACACACACACACACACACACACACACACACACACACACTGGGCGAAGACAGCATATTCAGCACACAAGGTAGGCACTCCATCACTATTTCTTGAATGAGTGAATGAATTAATGAATGAATATTTGGATCATCTTCAAATTAATCTGGAGAGCCTTCTTGGAGGAGAAGAGAATTTTGAAGAGACAGAAAGGCTTGATTAAGGATCATTGAGGGCTGTAGTGGAAAGGGCAATGGACTTTTATTCAAAAGACTTGGGTTTGAATACTGGTTCTTCCACTATGTTAGTTGGGCAAATTACTCACCTCTTTTATTCTGTTTCCTCATTTGAAAAACAGGGATAATAATTGTACTACTTTCTTCACAGGCTTGATATGAAATGAAATGAGATGCATATTCAAAATGAGAAGTATACTCATTCAATAATGTATATTGAAATGCTCTGTAAGTCATCTAACTATATAATGTGAGCTATTATTTTGTTCCACCAAAGCCCTGTAATGATGCCTTATGCTCTCAGTGGAAGTGGTCCTGGGTTCTCAAAGATTATGCCAGCAAAGCACAAAATCTTGGTCCAATCTAGCTGAAAAGGCTTCAAATATGGATGCAGCAATGGCAATGGACTATATATCTATCATCTAAGTGCCAGACTAGTTATGTCTGGCAATGCTTATCATCAAAAGATTGACCTCCAAGAGATGAATGAATAAATTAATGGATGAATGCACACATGCATGCATGCATGAATGAATTAATGAATGGATGAATGAAAAAGCATGCATTAAACGCTTACTTTATACAGAGCACAGTGTTAAACTTTAGGGATACAAATACAAAACTGAGATAATCCTTGCCATTAATGAGTTTACATTCTAATGAGGGAGAGAATTGAACTTCAGGACTGAGGATGGACCAGAGGGTGCTACAGAGTGGATGGTGAGGCATGGAGTTCCAGGAGCACAGCAGCAAGGGTGATGGCAAGGGACACTGGCACATTCAACTTGGCTTGGCTTGAAGTCCCTTCTCAAATCCTGTAGGCCTGCCTATTTCACCTATTTTACACAGTGCTTTTGAAACTTGTATTATCTGTGAGCATGCTTTTACCATTTTACTAGATTGTAAGCTAGGGCAAAGACTATTTTATATCTATCCTCAGTGTCTCTCACAGCAAGGGGGATAGCAAAAATCCAGTCAATTTATATTTGATCATTGCATATCTATGATGAATAGACATATGAAAAGTTTGTAATTTCCTCCTGAAATGCACCCTTGTGGCCTTCAAGTTCTTCCTGTACTTTGTGCCCTCTGCTTCTTCTCATGGCATAGGCCTCTCAGACTCTTGTTACTTCTACTCCAAATATGACTAGACTCTATCATCAGATTCCACTTGCTCTCTTGAGTTCAAAAAGCTAACCTAGCCTAAGGATCATAATGAATTCTTGGCTCCTTTCCTTTCTCTTCTTTTTGCAGATGATCTTGGTAAGAAGACAGAGGATGTCTTGGGGTCAGTGTTAGGGGAAGGACTACTTAAGACATAAAAGAAAGACATTCTATTAGATGTCTGGTTAACACGCTCTTAGCTTCCACTGATGAATTTCTGTCTTATTTCAAAGGACTGAAGCATATACTCTCAACCATTTCCTCAAAGATCTTTATGAAGAGGTGATTTTTTTGTTGGCCACAGCAACTCAAGAAGACCATTAATGTGAGTGTGGAGAGGTTAGTGAATGGATAGCATACTCACACCAATGAAATCACAGATCCTTGTACTATTTACATTATTATCATTAATCTCATCATCTTTTTCTATTCAAATCAGATAGAAATGGTCTGGGCACAAGTCACTGTCCCACTGCTATTGTTTTATATTTAGAGTTCTGGTGACTATTGCGCAGGTAGGTAGACACAATGGCTGCTTTCAGTAATTGAATAAAAGTAGTGAGATATGAGCTCATCTTCTGTAAGTTCACTGAAAGCATCTTGTGGACAGCTCCAGGAGCAGATAAGATAACAGTATAAAGGATGACCAGGATAAGCATTTCAGTGCCTACTGTGTGTCAAGCACTGGAGTTAAGCCTTTAAGCACCTACTGTGTGTCAAGCACTGGGGCTAAGCACTTTACAAATATGATCTCATTTGATTCTCACAACCATGGGAGGCAGATGCTCTATATTACCCCCATTTTACAGTTGAGGAAACTGAGGCAGACAGCGGTTAAGAATTTTCCCAGGAGGGGTGGCTAGGTGGCACAGTGAACAAAGTACTGGCCCTGGAGTCAGAAGGACCTGAGTTCAAATCCACCCTCAGACACTTAACACTAGCCATGTGACCTTGGGCAAGTCACTTAATCCCAACTGCCCTGCCTTCCCCACTCCAAAAAGCAAAAAAAAGAACTAAGTATCTGAGGCCAAATTTGAACATTTTAACTCAGGTCTTCCCAGTTCCAGAATCAGCACTCCATCTACTATGCCATCTAGCTGCCTCCAGGAAAATGTATATCACATCCTGTTCCCACATTTTTGTGAATTAATGTTATGTCCAGGCAATTGTGCGCAACAAGCTTCATTACAGTACAATTATTGTTTGGCTTTTGGATGGGTTTTGTTGTTTTGTTTTTTTTTTCAAAATCGGGAATAGATTTGTGCTGAGCCATCTCTGGTTGGCTTCCTTTATGACCAATACCATGACATCTGGTCAGATACAAGGATTAGTGTGTGAATGGGGTTACTGGTTGGTATGTGAGCTTAGGGATTACTCTGAGCCCAGAGTTAAAGATCAAATCCTCAGTTGCAAAGCAATTCATGCCATCAGTTTAAACATTACTTTCTACTGGACTTTGAAAAGATGGCCTATCGCTTTTGAGAATGTGTCTGATTGTGTGGCTGTGCCTGGGTGTAATGTACGTGATTTTATGTGTTTGTGTGTGAGCATTATTGTCTCTTCGTGGTGCATGCTTTGTGTGATGGGGTGTGTGATAGATTGTACCTGTAACTGTGTATCTACTTGTTCTGATTTGAAAGCATCAGGGTCTGGAAGCACTTCAAAGATCACTATCTGACAGAGATCTGGGCTTTCTATATAAATATGAGTTAAAGCTAAAAATCTAAATGTTAATGACCTTTGGACTGACAGGTAAGGGCAATTAGTGGCCAAACCTTGTTAAATTCTATCTCTACAGGATATCTCACATCACTCTTCATTCACGTGGTCACAACCTCTGGTTCAGACCGTTATCACCCCTCACCTGCACTACTGCAATAGCCCAACAGGTCTCCCTATTATTGGGAGAGCCCTACCCTCCAATCCATCTTCCACACAGCTACCTAAAGCACAGGTCTGACCAAGTCACTCCCCTGCTCAAAAAACCCTTGTAGCTGCCTCTTTTCTGTAAGATCAAATGCAAGCTTCTCCATTCAGCTTTTCAAGCCCTTCACTTTCTGCCTCCAACCTACCTTTCCAGACTTATTTCCCATTGTTCTCTTTCCTTACTAAACATTTCAGCCAAACGGGCCTGTTGGCCATTCCCTATAAACAACATTCCTTCTTCCTTCCCTTTGCCTTTGCTTGGGCTATCTCCTGTGCCTGAAATGTCCTCCTTCCCTACTTCATTAAATCCCTCAAAGCTCAGCTCAAAAGCCCTTACTAGAAGAAGCCTGTCCCAATGCCCCCAGTTTCTATCCAATTTAGCCCTTCAACTACTCTTCCTCTCTGAAAGGTGGGTGAATGTTAGGACTCTTGGGTGCTGTTATACTCCTGGTGTTAGTGTCTTATTTCACATATAGTTTGTTGTATATACATGTTATTCCCTCTTTCTCCTCCAACTCTTCCCCCTGTCCTCCCACCCCCACCCCCAGCTTCCTCCTTCAGGAAGCAAATGACTCATTTTTGCTTTGAATCCATAGGGCCTGGCATAGTACCTGAAATTTAATGGTTTAATTCATTTGTAGATGGGGATAGTGGACAAAGTTGTAGCCAAATTTAGGGGTCAATCTCTTACCAGTATCTGGGATATGGTGTTTATGTTCAAAGATCTGAATTAGTGCTAAATTTAGGGGCCACTTTGTGAACAAGGCTTTACATTAGTAAAGACTAGAGCTGACTTGAATTGTAGATAATATTAGGTGGCTAATTTTTAGTCATCTTAGACTGATCAGGATTAGGAATATATTGTGTAGGTTAAGTGATTATTCTGTGACTGGAGCTAAAGGATCAGACTATGGAAGGAATTCATAAATTAGATCTAAATTATGATTAGGAATTTTTTATTATCTTTAATAAATAAAATTAGAAATCATAGGCTGGGGTTAAAAATCAGTCTAGAGTCTGAGTTTGAGGCCAGTTTATAGCCTTTCCGATGTGATCTCTGTAGGTAAATTAGAGAGGGAAAAAGGAAGGTGGTAAAGAAAAAAAACAGGTGGTGAAGGGAGATGGGACATATAGCCTGAAAACAGCCAGAAACGGGATTTAGCCAATGCCAGAGGCATGAACAGCACCCAAGAATCCTAATACTTAGTCCCTCCTCAGGCAGGGGAACCAAATTGGGTAGAATAGAGCTTTTTCTCCACATTAGGCCTTATCCTTCCCAACCACATCTTGGGTCAGGGCTGAGTTGGGGAAAAGAGGTCAGATGGAGGACACAATGGTCCCTTCAATGATGGAAAGGAATCCCTTGAATTCTTCCCTACTCCCTAGTTCCTCCCTCTTCCCTTTGAAGGAGTTGGAACTCGTTCCTCTTTGAGAGTGGGCAGGTAAGGACAATGAATGGGGACTCGGGCTTCGGAAATGGACAGATAGGAGGGACAGACAGTCCCCCAGCCAGTGCTAAGAGAAAAAGGGGTGGGGGAAAATGCCACAGGCTACTCTCCCTCTCCCTATGGTTGCTTCATCTCCCTTGACAACCAGGGCCTTGGCAGCTGCTCCACCCGCCCCCAGAACTTAGCAACCGTGGGAGCCCCTAGCAACTGCTGCCATGGCAACAGGGTAGGAAGCTGAGTACAGGCTGGGTGATGCGGCCCTTGGGCACCCCCTCAAAGCCCCCCACCAAATGTGGGGTAGAACTCAGGAAGTTATCAGGAAGCAGTGGGAAGGAAGATGGACAGGTCCCAGGATTCATAATATCCTGGTTCTTTGCCCTAAACTCAAGTTTTCCCTCTGCTCCCACCTTTAGACCTCCAACATTTCTAGTTTCATATGGGGGCACAGAGATCTAAAGTGGTGACATCTCTTACAATTACACACAATATCACAAATATCATATATGTAGAATCCCATATAATATCATATCCACTCAGTTGCACAGACAATCAATCACGAAGTCCTAACAGACACATAGTCAACAACACATGTTTACACACATTCACATTCATTCTTTCACACAGATCTATAACCATATAAAAAAGTTGCATGCTCATGCACCCACAATTACACAAAATCACCAACAAGTAAATCACAGGCAAACCACCAAAGGAGCAGGCACACATAATAAATATATCGAGTCATATAAATCATACACTAGCACAGATGGCTCAGAGACAATAATCTACACACAGGGACATGTAATCATATAATTACACAGTGACATAACCACACAGTCACAAACAAACCACACACTCTGGTACACAAGGACATACTCAGAGGCATATTTATTTTATCACATACATAGGGTCAGAGTCAAGTGGGGTTAATAACCGAAGACACAATTCATCAGGGAAAAAGATGAAAAACAGATACAAGTTCACACAAATCCTGTTCTCACGTTGCCCCTTCACTCTAACATCCCCTGTTCCCATCTTCCTCTCCTTGTCCTCTTTCTCAATCTCTAGCCCTGCCCATACACAGCCAAGTGACATGTGTGTGTGCCAGACAAACAACCTAGAAGTCGACCTTTCTGCCCCGACCCTCTGCTCTGCCATAGTTCTACCAAAGTTCCCATTGGGGCCTATACCTAAGTCCCTTGCCCAAATTGTCAAAGAAGAGTGCCCATAGAGCACCAGTCCTGGAATCAGAAGGACCTAAGTTCAAATCTGGCCTCAGACACTTTGACATACTTACTAGCTGTGTGACCTTGGGCAAGTCACTTAACCCCAATTGCCCTGACCAGCCCCCTCCAAAAGAAGACAAAAAAAAAGTGCCCAGGGCAAGGCAGCCTATGACACTAGCATTTCTACCAAATACACACAGGTGTGCATGTATGCATAGAGATAAAGAGACCTAGCTGTGTAAGTATACACTGACATGTATATAAACTGGACATACACAGGCACATGGGCACACTGGCACATACATACACATACACATACACAAACAAGTATTATTAAGCCCCCAAATCGGAAAGGTTGAGCAGTAAGGTTAGAGGATTTGGGAGCTGGAAGAAGAGCAAGATAGCAGCTGGGATGGGCAACTCAAGAACAACTCTTTACAACCTTTACTGACAGCTAGAAACTGGTACCAAGTCTTGTCCCCCTCCCCACCCTCCACTTCTAACCATATCACCCTTTTTACCCCATCACCTTCCTCATTTCATCTTCCCTTTCACTTGATTTCGCCCTAGTCTGTCTTCAGTCTTCTGTCTTCACCCCATCTTCCCTTTTCCCCCATTCTCCCACATTCTGAACAATTTCATCACACTCCCTACTCTCCCCCACCCCACAGAAATAGATGGTGGTGAATGAGGGAAGGTCAAATGAAGAAACTTTCTGGGATTCAGATCCCATTTCCATCTCTACAATGTAAACCAGGACTGGGTACTTTTAAGGTCTCAGGTTCTGGCTCAGTCTAATAGGCATATTGCTTTTTGCCTGAATCTCCTGTCCCTGAAAAAAAGAGGATGGAAAAAATGAGGGCCCTCCTCTTAGGGAATCAGTCCCCATCCCATCTCCCTGGTCTGCCTAAAGGCCCCCTCTGTCTCTCAAGGTGCCCCCATCCCCCTCTTCACCTCCCCACCCCCTCCCACGCCCCCATCTCCCGCTGGCACAGATGGGCCCTGGGAGACAGTGACGTGTGCGCCAGGCACTGTGTCTGCTCAGGCAGCTTCCGATGGCAGCCACCCCCGCAGCTCTACTCCCCCAAGCCCCAGGGATATGGGGGGGGGGGGGTAGACAGGAGGATGGGAGACAGGAAGACAGGAAACGGGAGGATGGGAGATTAGGGGGCAATGAAATGATGGAGGAAAGCAGGGTTGAAACAGGGTTGGAAGAAGGGAGCCTGAGACAGGGGGGAAAGATATAGGTGAGGGTTCAAGTCTGTAATGCTGCATCTAACCTGGATCAGCGTCTAGGTTGGGGAATCTGGTGAAGGAACCTAGGTGAGGACAGGGGAATCTGAGGCTATGTCGGGGCCAGGAGTCAGAATCTACATTTGAGTCCGTGTAGGGGATCTAGGTTTGGGTCAGAGTGAGGAACCTGGGTCTGGCTAGAGGTGGATTAGAGATGAGAAAAATTAGACCCAGAAAAAAAGTTAAACGATTTATTTGCTCAGGGTCACAAAGGCAATAAATGAAAAAGTCGGGATTTAAACCCAGTGCCCATGACTCCTATAATAGAACCTTTCTGAATCTAGGGATTGGGTCAGAACCGAGCACGGTGAGGGATCTGGGACAAGGCTGGGAGTGGGACTTGGGGGCTGTTACGTCGGTGTCGGGGTACGGGAAGCTTCTGATTGGGGGCTCCGCTGATCTAGGCTGGGTTCCGGATGAAATTAGGGATGCCTCACCTCCACCTTCTTTCTCAGGTCCCTAACTATAAGCTTATCCTTTATGGGTTCCCCGAGACCCCAGGCAGCTCACCTAATCAATTCAATTCATCGCACATTTATTTAGTGCCCACTGAGACATGCACGATGCGATACGAAGAAAAAAAATGGAAATAGATCCTGCCCTCAAAAAGCTCACTGTCTACTGGACAGCGGCTGCTAGGTGGGGAGTAGGGGCAGGGAGGGGCGGGAGGGGGAACCTGAGGTTGGATTTGTGGGCGGAGTCAATGGGGAGTTCCCTCACTCCCACTCCTGCCATAGTCGACCTCTTGAACCCACCCAATGGACTACAGCTCCCAGGATGCATTGCGACCCATCACCCATTCCCCACCCCTTCCCCGGAGAGGATAATGTTTCTTTTGAGGGGAGGAGGTAAAAATACCCCAAAGCTCGGTCTGAGGTGCTCTCATAGGGTAGGGGTAGCCGCGTTCCCTTTAAGTCCTGCCTGTGACGTTGCGAGGCTTCCAGAAGGTTCTCTAGGGACTAGTAGGGTGGCCGGCATGTTCCACCTCAAAGGCCTGTCAATTGGGCTGGTGGAGAAATGCCAGCACTAGCCTGAGGCGGGGCTAAGCCCTTCATTTGGACCAATGCAATCGAAGGGCGGATAAAGATCCCACCTTCGGCTTCCTTCACCAATGAATGTGACTCATAGGCTAGGAGGCGTGGTTGATTGATTCATGAGAGCTCCAGTCATAAGCCTGGAATGCGAACCTTGTGCAGACGAGGGGTCGGCCGCAGGCCGCCGTTGAAAGTAGGCGTCCGTCCCCCCACGCCTCCCTGTGCCCCCTTCTCGCTCAGTGCCGTCCAATCATGTCAAGGACCGTGCTGAGTGGCGGGCGTACCGCGCAATGGCCGGCGCGGGGGCGGGGCCCTGGGGGCGGGTCTCCCCCCTGTCCACCCACCCTTCCCCTCTCCGTCAGCGGCCGGTGGCTTCGGTCCCGGGTGGAAGCGGTGAATCCGGGGGGAGGGGACAGGACGGGACGGGACATCGGCTCAGTCTGACCGACCGCGGCGGCGCCCGCAGCTTCTCACCGGTGAGGGCGCCGCGCCGGGGCCGGGCGGGGGCCGGGGGGGTCCCGGGGCCAGGGTGTCTGGGCTAAGCAGAAGCCAGAGGCGCCGCTGGATAGGGGAGTCGAAGGGATCTGGGGGTATCTATCGGTGGTCTAGTGCCTGGGAGCCTAGAGAACCGACCTGCCGCTGGGTGGGAAGCCGAGCACCGGTGCCGCGGGGAGCTGCTGGAGGGCTGGGGGCCGCCGCCGCCGCTGCGGGGACAGCTGGTGGGGTTGGGGGCCGCGGACCGGGGGCCGCGCCGCCGCCACGGGGAGCTCGGGTTCCAGGACCTGCCGAGTCCACTCAGGAACGGAAAGTCCCACGGGCGCTCCTTCCCAGGTCGGACGACTGATTGCTGACCCCTGGTTGCACCCTGGAGTGTCCAGCTGCCTGGGGTCTGGGAGAGTTTGAAGGGAGGAGAGGGGAGGGAGGATCGAGGGACTGAGGACTAGACCTGCCCCACGACGACAGGGCCCCACAGCCTTCCCCTGGGCTCCCAATGGGGGTGGAAGTGAGGGGCAGGCAGGGCGAGGAGGGGGTACGGTGGAGCCCGGGCTGAAACTAGATTGGGGGTGGCTGGGAGCGGTCCCCGTCACTGCTGCCCCCCCCATCTCCTCCCCCGACAGCTCCGCCTTCCCCCCCCCAAGCCCCCAGTGACATCACCACTCCGCACTGAGCCATTCAGTGCCCCCACCCTGGTTGTTGGACTTAAGGATCCAGGGAGAACCCTAGCCTCCCCCCACCCCTTCTCGACCAGTCCCCCGCCCCCACCCTTCCCGAAGAGCCTTTTGTCTGAGGCTGGCCCCACCCCGAGACCAATTAAGGAGGAGACACTGCACGTCAAGTGACTTCATTGAGCAGGTTCTTGGTGATTTGGGGTCAGGCTCTCCCCGGTGAGTGAGGATCCACGCTGCTCCTCTCCATCTCACACTCACAGGCAGTCACTCACAATCATTTACGGGCACACACACACACTAACCCACTCTCAAGCACAATCATAATCTCAAATACAGCCTGCCAGTAGTCACACAAGAGACTGCTTCTCTGGATTCCTTTCTCCCTCCTCACCCTTTGAAGTTTGACATTCACTGACTCTTCAGTGGGAGGCCAGAGGAGGACATGTGGCCCTAAGGAGGATCTGGCTATTGAAGTACCTGGTGGACAGGTGGGTGAGGGCAAAGAGGAGGGGTATTGCTGGGCATGTTTAAGCGCACCGGGCTGTCCTGCGCACCCCCAGCTGCTCCCCCAATCCAGACAAGAGGAGGTTTCCGGAGCTTCCCACACTTCTGGGGAGAAGACTTCTTAGCCAGCTTGATGTTTAAAATTCAGCTGGAGCCGTTAAAACTGCGTGCATGGACGCTGAATGGGTTTGTAAAGTTTCGGTAAGTCCCTTTAAGCAGTATTTTCACCCTCTGCCAGGATGGCAGAAGGATGTTCATCCTTTCATACCTCACCATATTTCACCCCAAGTGTCTATCTTACCTCTGGTATTTCATTCATCTCATATCCATCTTCTGATATTTCATTCTCCCATATCTCCCCTTTTCCACCCTTTTTCTCCCCCATATCACATCCTCTCATACCTTATTCCTTAGGATTTCATAAGCCCAATCTCTCATCTATATCTCATATGCCCTCATATGCCCTCATCCCCCCGTCTCACACCTTCTCAATATCTCACATACACCATACCTCAGTATCCTTGTATCTCCCGATTCTCCCCTGCCTTCATCCTCCGTATCTCACTGCCCCCATCCCCCTCTGTCCCCTCATTCCCCAACTATCTCACAACCCCTTGTCGCCCATATCTGACATCTCTTCTTCCCCTCTATCTTATATCCCTCATCACACATCCATTCCTCCCTCCACATCATACCTACTCATCTACATCTCTCATCTGCTCATGCCTCACCTTATAGTTCACATACTCCTCTATTATTCCCCATTTCTTCTCTTCATATAATCCCAGTCATGCCATTCTGTCCCCTTGCCCATCTCACACCCCTCCATCACAATCCCAACTTACATCCATAGTTCACATCCCCATATACCTTACCCTTGCCATTTTTATTTCATTTTGCCATACTTGCCTCCATATCTTATCAAAGACCTTATTTTATCCTTCCCTCCTTTCATACCAACTCCAGTGCTCCTGCTCTACAAGACCTTGGAGATTCTTTGTCATATGAGCACATGGTGAAGGAGATAGGAAAAGAAAGCAGGGCCCGTCTAAACTATTACCTGCTGTCCTGGAAAGACATGCTAAACTTGCTGGGGGGGGGGGCTTCCAAAAAAGCCTACCCTTCATTTCTCCCCCATCCCCCAAGGGGGGGGGGGGTCCAAGGACCCTTTTGAGCCCAGCTTATTTAGCAGTTGGGTTCTGAGGAAAGGAACTAGCTTGGTGACAGAGGTAACATGGGGACAGCATGAGGATGTTCAAGATTAAAACCTGTTTTGTTTGTCCTTTGACATGGAGCTGCTGTGATGCCTCACCTGTGAGCTGGCATTAGTGGGTGGGGGATGCCACCCAGGCCCTGAGTAACCATGGGGTGGGGAGGCCTGGATGATGGGGGAAGGAGATGTGGGCTGGGATGACAGTACTCCCCCCGCCAGCTCCTTCTCAGATTTTACTGCTGCTTCCGAAAATGGCTGCCCACCCCCAGATGCACTTTCTTTTCTGTGTGCCCTCCCTACCCTACCTCCCCCACATGCCAGTGATTCAAAATGGCAACCCCCAGCTTGTCGCGTGGGGGGCCGCCGGGAGCTGTGCAGTTTGGCATGACGTGCTGGTGGAGGGAGGGGTGCCCGGGTTCATATAAATGCTTCTCTTTCGTACAAAGAGGCTCCCAAAGGCATGAGTCAGCCCAGCAGCTGCCAGCACTGTGGGGGCAAGCTACAGCCACTCTAGCCCTGCTAACCCAGGGCCTTGGAGACAACACTGCCTCCTCTCCTACCTGAAAGAGAGGTAGCTTACAGGGGCTGATACCCTGTCTCCCTCTTGCCTTCCCACTCTCTAAAGTCCCCCTCAAGTGCTGGTGCTAGGAAGTCATGAGGGCAGGAGGCATTGGCTATGGCCTTGGCCCAGGGCATTGCTAGAAAGGCTCTGCCCCTGCCCTGGCCATTGGCAGTAATTGTGCTATGCTTTAGAACAGCCAGAGAATGACTTTTGGCTATTCTCCAAACAGAGCCCCAGCCAGGAATAGGAAGAAACCCTCTCCTCTCCACAATATGCACATCCCTATGGACACACACATATACATGCACATATGGTGAGGAGCAGTGGGAGCTATGACTTTCCTATGCCATCTGTGACCAGATATCCCTTGGTCTAGACCTGGCTGATGAGGCCAATGGGGAGAACTGGGGCTTTGGCTAGGTGGACACTGAAGGCTGGAATTGAACCTGGAGAGGCCAACTTCACAGGGCAAGATGTCTGAAACACAGGGCTGTCAGGAGTCCCCTCTAGTATTAGGTAGAGGGTGGGCTTGCAAACAAATGGGGACAGAATAGGAGGGGAAAGGAACTCTGCCTCTCCCATGTTGCTTCTGTGTCAGAATTATGCCTACTCTGTGTGTGTGTTGTGGGGCAAAAGAGTGGAGTTCGGAGTGAACTGAAGTGCTACCTTAGGGCAGAGAATTGATCCTCATGCTGATGGAGACAGAAGCTCCTAGCTCCTTTGCCAGGGTCTGTGACTCATCCTGTCTTCATGCACTTGTAGGGATCAAATCACATGTGAATGTGAGGTTGGGAATGAGCAGACTAGAACAGAAACCAAGGAACTCTAATGACAGAGAGGCCCTGGGATCTCTTGCACCCGTGGTCTAACTTACCAAGACAACCAGCTAGCTCAGGGGTAGCCTATACGACTCTTCCCCCCGAGGGAATTCTCTTTTGGAAGAATATTCTCACAGAACCATGCTAAAGTTCCAATATTGAGCAAAAACTATCTATCCTTTCAGTCCAGCTATCAGTTATTCCTTCATTCATCCACCAGATAGGTGCTGCCTTGTAATTCTGCATCTCCCAGGGGCCACAGCATCCCTGGGACAACCCAGCCAGGACAACCTTGCCCAAGATACCTTCCCTTCACATCCTGTCTCTGTGTAGCATGAGACAAATTTAATACTAAATGAGATATACCCTTTTATCAGTATTAGTCGCTGTTCTTTCACTCCCCAGCAGGTTGTGGGAACTAAAAGTTGCCCTGTATAACCTTACTAAACATACTTCCTACCCTATTCTATCAGCTGGTTGTCTAGAGATCCAGTGGAGAGATGCCTTTGAGGCACTGGCGCACAACAGATGCCTTTGATCTGGACAACTCTAAGACTTGACTAATGAATCAGGTCTCAGCTGGGCCCCACAAAGTAGGCCACAGCCTCCTCACTTTCCAGCTCCTGAAATTCAGGGGCTAAAGCCAAAAACATGCTCTGTTCAGTCCCTGAGCTGGAAAGGGCCAACTGACTGTGGTGATGGTGGGGAGAGCTTATGGAAGTTAACATTTAGAGCAGGAAAGGTTTTAGTCTCAACCCTACCACTAAGGAGAGCTGGGTGACCTTGGAAGTGAGCTCATTTTCCTAGGCCTCAGGGTCTGATTCTAAAGAACTTTATTATTCATCTAGTCCAACTCTTTCATTTTATAGATGAGGAAACTGAGGCCAAGAGAGGACACTTGTCCAAGGAAGGGTAAAATCAAGGGGGAGGTCAGAGCAGGTAGATGAAAGGGTCGAGGAGGCTGAGGACTATTTTATATTTGGCCCTGGGCTTCTTTCAGGAACAAGGAGGCCAGTACTGGTCCAGTTGCTGTAATGGGGAAGGATTATTATAAGATCCTGGGTATCCAGTCCGGAGCCAATGAAGATGAGATCAAGAAAGCATATCGGAAGATGGCCCTGAAGTATCATCCAGACAAAAACAAAGAGCCCAGTGCTGAGGAGAAATTTAAGGAGATTGCAGAGGCTTATGATGTGCTGAGCGACCCCAAGAAACGAGCTGTTTATGACCAGTACGGGGAAGAAGGTAAGAAAGTCCTCTGCTCCTCAGCACCTGGCCCAGGGCAGCCCTGTGGGTGAATGATGCCTGTTCTCGATGCAGAGAACTATGTGACCCAGTTCCTTCTGAGCTTAGCAACAGGGCAGAGGCACTACGATTTGGGTGCTGAGGCCTCATTGCTTCCCTGAGCCTGACCCCTTCTATACCCTGACTTTGACTAGCTAGGGCTATGACTCTTACTAATAGCAAGGAAAACCAGCTACTCCTCTCAATATTCTAAGCTCCTGGGACCCATTTCCTTTACTCTGGGTCCCCTAAACTCTCTACTTACCACCATCATTTGACCAGTCTTCACAATTTAAGGTCACACATAACACAGGCACAGAGGTAAGACATAGGATATAGCCACTATGATGCTTGGGCCTTGCGATTCTTCTGCCAGTCTTGAAAGCACCTCTTTTCCCAGCCTTATTAGGCTATCCCTGAAGTCAGTGCTGCCCCATTGGATGGGAAAATGGGGAAAGGCACATAACATTTGTATTCATCAGCATAGAGTTTTAGCCTCTGAAGGCCTCTATATAAACAGACCGGGGCCAAGGGAAGAGTGAAAGATGTGGCCTTTAGCCCAGTATCCGACAAACCCAGGGACCAAGGGCACCTGAGATCCTGAGGGAAGCAATCTGCCTACCTGCCTGCCAGGGTCAAATAGGAGCTGAGAGTCACTGCTAGGGCTATGGCTGGAGTGTGGCAGCCAGGACTAACCACATTTTTCTTTCTAAATTAAAGGATGGTGCTATCAGGGAGTGTCTATCTACTCACCAATTCCAGAGCACCCCTGCTGCCGTCTTGGGGAAGTAGATTATCATTGGCATCATGCCCTTGGGGCATGAGGTGGCCAAGAGTAGGACAGCAGGTTTATATCAGGGAGCAGGAAAGGCCCAAATAAAGCTGAAGGAAGAGTGGTCCTGGCAGTACCTCTTAGCAAATCCCACAAGCATGATGTAGCTGCTAATTCTGGTCCTCCTTTTTAGGGCCCCACAGTGCCAGCAACAGGCACCTGTTAGGCTATATTAAGACAACACTGTCTCAAGTAGAGCCTAGGGCTGCCCTCCCCAAGAGGAACCTTCCTTTCCTTTCTCTGCCTTCCCCTTTCCCCTTGCCTGCCTCCTTCTCCTAGTCCTTTGGGCACTCCCTTTCTAGACTCACCACCTCTCTCTGAATCACCAGGAGTCTCCCAGAATATCCAAAAAGTTCCCAGGAATATCAGAGCAGGGTAGTGTAAAACAGAGGTGTCCAACTCAAATAGAAAGAGGGCCACTAATCCATAGACAAGGATCCCTGGCCCTGCAGTCACAAATTGACTGTCTAAAAATGAAATATCTCTTATTGTATTTTTTAATTTATTTTGCTAAATATTTTCCAATTACATTTTAATCTGGTTTCTGGTGGGACTTGAGAGTGTTATGGTGTTACAGTCCATGAATCACCATGTGAGCCAAACCTGAGAATTGCATCCACTCCTGGGTCCCAACCTAGGCAAAAGTCCAGCTGCCCTGGGTAGGAAGGGAAGAGGGAGGGGGCCTCCCACCTCTCTTCCCCATGGTTACCAAGTTTGACCCATGGGTCCCTATGGTTTATACCATACCAAGGATCGAGGTTAGAGGCAGCAGTCATTGTTCCTAGGGAGACCGTGACTATGGAAAAGTCTATGGCCCCACCTTCTCTTTGCTCTCTCTCTACCTTTTTCCACCCCTACCTATCCTCTTTGGATATGCTGACTCTCCTTCAAGGAGTGGGGGGAGGTGCTGGACTAAGACAGTGAATACCACATACCCTAGTCTGCCAGAGTGCCAGAGGCTGCTAGTATTTCTGGCTGCCATTCCAGGCTGCCTCCTCCACAGCCACCCCCACAAGAAGCCTGTCGTGCAGACAGACCAGGAGCTGTGAGCTGTGAACGGCTGAGGACAGCCTGTTCCTAGCCTGCTGGGTGAGGGGAGCCTGTTGGGAATCCCGGAGGGGGGGTGTTGAGCCTTTGCTACCTTGATCCAAGAACCCCCAACCTTGATTCCTCCCCGAAAAATGAAACCTAAACCTGTCCTCATGACCCTCAAGCCTTTGCCAGGGAAGTAACAGGCTAATTTGGGCTCTGCTTTGCAGGAGGGGGGATGGGTGGAGATAAGGGCAAGAAGAGTGCAGTAGGCCTGCTGGGAACTCCAGGTGAAAGACTCCCATGAAAATGCCGTCTTTACCACTCTGAAGTCAGTGTGAGGAATGAAGTTTCAGGAAGGGGGATAGCCAGCCTTTGACTTCCCAGTTAGGTCCCATATCATGTGGGAGTGAAAAGACCTAATAATACCATTTTGCCATTCAGGCAAAATGGTATGGGGCCATGGGCAGCATTTGGAAACCTCCAGAAAAATGTTTCCTCCTTGCTATGCTCATGAATATATTCAGCTTGTTTCTTCCTCTGGGCCCTGAGGCTTCCCCCATAGGGACTGGAGAGGGAGGAGGGTTGGTCTTCCTCACCAGTCATATCTCAATCTGGCTCCCACTGTTGGGGAGGGGGTGGGGTGGGCACAGAGCTGCTAGAAGCCTTTTGTGTGCCCTAGGCAATGTTTGAAAATTGCTTCCCCTTTTGTGTTACTGTTCACCAAAAGCTTTGAGCCTCCACTGTAACTGTAACACATGCCACTTATCACAAAATAAATACCTAGCTGCTGGGGAGAGTGGAATTTTCTGACATTTAAAAAAAATATGCTTTTACTAAAAAAAAAAAATTAAATACTCAAAATATCAGCTACTAAGGAGTGTCCCTCATGTGATCTCCCTTGGTTTTCACCATAAGCAGCTACCCACCTTGCCTACCCTTGGTTGGGGGTGGAGGAAGGAAAGGATTAGAAAGTCCACCAGCAAACCTTGCGGATTATCAAGGACCTTTCTTGGCTTATTACCACCCTCAGCCACTCTTCCACTCCATGGCCAATGAATGTCCTCTTCTCTTAGGGGCTAAGCAAGAATCTAAGAGTGATTTTTCCTAATTCTCAGTGTATGAATCAGAAGCAAATTACACTCAGCCTCTCAGGTTCCCTCTCAGCCAGTTCGAAGGAAGGGCTCTGGGCTGTTTGAAGGGCACAGAACATCAGCCAGTTGTCAGGAGAACTAGGTTTTAATCCTGTGCTTACTTGCTGGGTTACTTTAGGCAAATCATTCCAGATCTCAGAGCTTCTGGTGGATCAGACTAAATAATGAGTGTCTAACGACCTGCTGTAGAGGTGGGAAGGATATTGTTATTCTCAGAAGTAGATATTACTGTCCCAGCCACACAAAGCAGAGAGCTGCCAACCTCTCCCCAGTAGGCTTTTTCAAGAGAAGGGGGAGGATAGAATATCCAGAGCCAGCAGTGAGTATCAGGTAGCTCCTAGGGATCTGTTTAAGGGCTGGGGGCGGGGTGGGGTCTGAGAGCCAGAGTCCCGGCTGCCTGGCGGCGTTCTTCTGTCCTTACCTCCCTTCCACCCTTTCCCGTTCCCTGCCCAGGCCTCAAGACCGGTGGTGGCAGTTCTGGAGGTTCCGGGGGCTCCTTCCACTACACCTTCCATGGCGACCCCCATGCCACGTTCGCCTCCTTCTTCGGGGGCTCCAACCCCTTCGACATCTTCTTCGCCAGCAGTCGAACCACGCGGCCCTTCAATGGCTTCGACCCGGACGACATGGATGTGGATGAAGACGACGACCCATTCGGCGCCTTCGGCCGCTTTGGTTTCAATGGGCTGAGCGGAGGACCCAGACGCCCGCAGGAGTCCCTGCACCCTCGGAGAAAGGTGCAGGATCCCCCGGTCGTGCACGAGCTGCGCGTGTCCCTAGAAGAGGTCTACCACGGCTCCACGAAGCGCATGAAGATCACCCGGAGGCGCCTGAACCCCGACGGCCGGACCGTGCGTACAGAGGACAAGATCCTCCACATCGTCATCAAGCGGGGCTGGAAAGAGGGCACCAAGATCACCTTCCCCAAGGAGGGCGACGCCACGCCCGACAATATCCCCGCCGACATAGTCTTTGTGCTTAAGGATAAGCCCCATGCCCACTTCCGACGAGACGGGACCAACGTGGTCTACAGTGCCCTGATCAGCCTCAAGGAGGTAGGGTGGGCCCTCGTCCGGGACTCCCGCGCCAGAGGATGGGGTGGGATGGGCGGGGGGGCCCCGACTTCCCTGACGGCTAGGGTCTATAACCGCCCCACCCCAAGCCCACCTTTCCCCTTCTTGCTTCCCTTTCCCAGTGCTGCAGAGGGGACCATCCCCATACCCCGCCGGCCTTCGGAATCAGGACCCCCTTCTTTCTGTCGCCCCTGCTCTCCATATCGTCTGCATTCTCTCTCCTCCCCAGGCGCTGTGTGGCTGCACTGTGAACATTCCCACCATCGACGGCCGAGTTATCCCCCTACCCTGCAATGACGTCATCAAGCCGGGCACTGTGAAGAGACTACGCGGGGAGGGGCTGCCCTTCCCTAAGGTGCCCACCCAGCGGGGTGACCTCATAGTGGAGTTCAAAGTGCGCTTCCCGGACAGGATAGCTCCGCAGACGCGACAAATCTTAAAACAGCACCTGCCTTGCTCCTAGGCCCAGCCTCAGGGCCGGCCCCCGGCCTCCACAGCAATACCGCCCTCCGGCCCCAGGCTCCCCGCAGCCAGAAAGGCAACCCCGCCGGCCCTACAGGCAGTTGGGCAACCTTTTTCTAAAACGCAAAAAAGCCACTTTTGTTTTCAGGAAGTTGTTACCGCCCCTACCTGGCTGTGCAGTCTAGGGTGGGAAGTGAGGGTGGGGGGAGGGAGGGAGGGATGCCCCCAGGGCCAGGGGTCGCTGTTTTTTTTTTTTTGTCCCAAGCTTAGAATCCAGTTTTACTGCTCCCGATGGCTGGAGAGTGACTTGACTGTTACTTGACGATGATCTGTAGAGGTTTCCTATCCAGGCCTGTAAATAGCATGTCGTTCCCCTACCCGCTGCTGAGGTCCTTCCTGCCCTCCTTTCTCGCCCCCTCTCCCGCCAAAGGGTGGAAGGGGAGGGGAGCACAAACAGGACACTCTTACCCCGGACCGTCACCCCACGGGGGGAGGGGGGGAAGGATTACCATTCTCGTGTACTCGGTTATGTACACATACATACCTTCCCACATACATGTGCACACATACTCTGGGATTGGGGAGGGGGGTGGGGAGGGCCACTGAGCACGAGACACTTTGTATTTACCAGGGGTGGAGTTTGCTAAGCTGCCTGTGGAAAAGTGGGACTGGGAGGCAGCTCCTCTTCACCACACATGCCTCGAACACTTTCCCTCCTTTGTCAGCCACACCTTCCTCCAGCCAAACTGGGCCTACAGGCTGGGGGAAGTGAGGATGGGCAGAAGGGGAAAGCGCATAGGTATCACGTGTTTTCTTTTAGGCTTAACTAAGGGGCCGGGGAGGGAGGGATTTTTACATTTTTGTACTGGGCAGCTCTTTGGTGCTGCTAAGCCTTGATCCCAAAGGAAGGAGATTTTAAGCTTTCTCCACCTTCTGGGAATTCAGGGTCACAGCAGTGATGCCCTGGCCTCCCTGCCCCAGGGCTTCTGTCAGAGCCCCTGTCAGGCCTTTCCAGTCCTAGTCCACTCCATCTTCAGGCTTCTGTGGCCCTTTCCCTGGCCTATGGAGCTGTACTTGTCCTGTCCCTGGAGTCTGGGGAACCCAGAATATCCTACCTTGCTGTTCCACACTGTACAACTGCATATTATTCTGGACAGCAGGGGACCCTGGAGAAGGGGTTATTGACTCTGGCCTGGTCTGTGGCTACACCCTAAGGAACTGGGGTGGGGGCTTTCTTGGCTTTTCTCATTTTGATGAGCCCCTGAATGTTTTTATAGTAGTTTTTTTGTATTTTTTTGTAATGACAGTATTATGGAAAAAAATAAAGTATTTTAAAAATAGAGTATCTGTGAACCACTGCACTACAGGGAAATGTGGGCAAAGAGGGGAGGGGAGGAAGGGAACAGGAGAGGGAGGGATTATAGTGGCCTCTCTACTACTACCCTTCTCCTTATTCCCCGACTTTTAGAAACCAGCTAGGAGGCCCTTCTTAATCACCAGCTCCAGGTGTGAGCTGCCCTCTAGTGGCCAACAGATTATCCCAAAGACCCAGAAGCTGACCTCAAAAAGGCCCTTTCGGACCAAAAGGCTCCTTTGAGCATATATGTATCACTTGGACAATCCAACGAATTCTTCCCTTACCCTGACCCCCAAAGCAATGCAGCAAACACTGGTAGGGGACAGAAAACAGCTACTCTTATTAGAAGAATAGAATGTATTTGGGAAGGATAATGCCCTTAACACAAATGGTAAACATCCTCTTTGGAAGGTCTAATAGTGTCATGTGCCATGAGAACAAGTTGGAAGGTCTAATAGTGTCATGTGTCATGAGAACAAGTTATCTCCTGGGAGACTGGATTCTCTTGGTGGGAGCCAAAATACTCCATATTGAGGAGAAGGGCCTGGGGATCCCATGTTAAAGGAGTAGGATCCCCCAAAAGGTGGCTTGGAATAGTGCTGGGGGTCTTCTAGAGTCCTGGAGAATCTTGACCCTCTATGGCGATAGCGGAATTGCCCTGAGGAGACAGACACCTCACTAGCAATGGAAGCTAGCTTCTCTGGGGCCAGATGCTGATCCCTGAACCTCACAGTTTTCTTCATTTTTTTAACCCTTTTCTCCCTGTCCTGGGCCTGCCTCTCCCAACTCAAACTCCAGTGGCCTTCTGAACCTTTTCCATGGGCTCTTGACTTGCTGTTACCCTCCTGAGCCCTAGCAGAGGAGAGTGCCCTGAGCTCCCGAAATTTACCACCAGTGGGCTGTGCCTGGGTCTCCAGGATCTGGAGTTCCCTCTTCTGTTGCTGGTTCTCTTCCCAAGCATACAGCTCATCCATCAACCCCATCTTCTTCTCCAAGATCAGGCCAACTACCGTCATATCCTCTGGAGTTGAAGGAACCTCACTGCTGAAAGGAATACCACTCCCTTTGGAGGGAGGCTTAAGTGTGAATGGACTTTGCTCAGTGATCTCCTCAGCTATGGCTACATCCACCTGAGGGAAGGGCTCTTCTGTCCCTCTGATTTTCTTCTTAGGAAAAAGCCACTTGAGGAAGCCTTTCATCTTCTCTGCTAAGCTGATTTCTAAAGGGATTTTGCACTGAACTACTCCTTCCTGCTTTGAGAACCCCAAAAAACTGTTTATAGGACCCTGAGATGGCCACCTACTATTAGAGGTGTGGCCCTTCAATAAATTGGGGTCCTTTTCCTGTCCTTCAACCCTCATTTCTTTATCTATTTGGGGCTTACTGAGGCTCCCTTTTCTCCGAAGAGATCGTATCCATTGTTTGGCCTGGCTTTTGCCTGTGACCTGAGATGGAAGTTTCTGGCACTCCCTCAAGCTGGGGCTTTTTCCTTCCAACTTCACAAAAGTACCAGGCCCCTGAGCACTGGTCACGTCCTCATACAGTTGCCCCAGAGAGTATGACGGGGGGATTTCTGTGGCCTGAAAATCAAGAGCATGGCAAGGGACCAGAGAGTTTGGAGTATGGCTCTCAGAGCAGCTCTGTTCCAGTCCTCTCACGTTGAACTCTTCCTCATCAGTAAGGTGTGCTTTAGAGATAAGGCAGCTTAAATCCTGGGTATCCAGGGTGCTTAGAGAGAGGGCTTGTCCCTCTGCCATCTGGGCCTTTTCTTTGCTCACTCCCTTATGTGAAGGCCCTTGAATACTTTCAGATTCTTCAGCTACCACAGAATCTTCCAGCTGAGAAGGGAGTTGTCTTCTTGTGGCCATTTCTTTAGACTCCCTTACTCTTAAGGGAATCCCCAAAACCTTCTCCACCATCCTTTTCTTCAGGTGAAAATTTAGCTTGGAGAAGCTGATAGACTTGTTTAATATACAGGAACTCTTAAGGAGGCAAGTATTTTTTTGGCTGTCATCTTCTCTCTCCTCATTGTCCTTGATGAGGGGCAATACCCTTTGCTCTTGTATTCCCTGCCCTTGAAATTGCTTCCTGAAAGTGGGGGCTCGGTCCCTTTGTCTTGAAAGTAAAGCTGGATGCTTTATATTCAGTTCTAAAATTTCCCTCCTAGACCCTGTCTCAGTCATGTGCTGTCTGGGTCCCCTATTCATTAAGCTAGGTCTAGAGGAAAATATATTCTCTTCCCAGTCCCCCCCAGCCTGAGGTGCTTCCCACAATTCCCTCCCAATATTCCAGGAACCCTTCTCTGCCTCTAAGATATCCAAAACAGCAGCCGAGGCCTCTCTGGCAACACCACCTACCCAGATTTCTTGGAGGTTTCTTTCCCTTGCCATAGTATCAGGCTCCAGGCCCTTACCTACAATAGGAGAAGAAATCTGAATTGAGGGATTTTTTAGTTTAAACAGGTAGATGGATTCAAGGACCTTTTTCGGCAGGCCCCACCTCAGCCGAATGTGCATATGGCGAATGTGGGATTCAAGGATTTTCTTAGTCTCTGGATCAAGAAATGGAATTTTCTTGCAGGGCTCTACTTCATAAATTACTTCTTCAGTGGGTGAAGGAGCCAAGGGCTCAGATTGTGGTTGGGGCTGGGGCTGGATTTGTGGTTGTGGTTGGGGCTGGGGCTGGATTTGAGTTGCGATGTCTTCCATAGATAGAGCCATAGGGACCATCTCTCTCATTTTCAGTTGTCTCTGTGATAACTGAGTAGGCTGTAATGATACAGACCGACCCTTTGCACTGGCCCAGGAACGGCTCACACCCTCAGGAACCACTTTCTGTTGGATTGCCACACTCTTCTGAAGAAAATGTTTCTGCAATGCCTCCTGTTGGCTTGGGGGTGAACTTTCTTTAGGGTCACCCTTTGGGCTCTCCTCTGTGTGACTAGCTGGGCCCGTCTCTGGAATTATTGCTGATACCACACCTAAAAGAGCTGTTGAGTCACTTGCTGTACCCTTTTTGTCAGAGTGCTTAAGGCCCTGGAATGTAGAAGGCTTAGGCTTTCTGGGTCTTGCTGAGTCTTGCTGAGGTATGGTCTGAGGAACAAGGTGTTTGATGGAGTCTTCGACCCTCCGAGCCAAGCCCCAGTGGTGTTGGACAAGCCTCCTTCGGAGATGTGTCTCCAGTAGTTTCTTGACATTTTTGGATAAGAATGACAGCTCCTGGGGCCAGTTGGAAATCTGCACCTGGGGGCAAGGGGACTTATGGACCTGGGGCAAGTGGAGAGGCAAAGGGTTGAAGGCTTCATGAGATCTCTGAACAACATGGGGCACACCCCATAAGGACTGGAGTTGTTTCTGCAGCAGATGCCATTCCAAGGCCTGGAACTTGGGCAGGTAGATAGTTGGGATCCTTATTGTGGTCTCTTCAGGGTCAGTTCTGAAGGTCTTGATCTGGGGTAGGGCTGTGGAAGGGGATGGGGGTGGTGGTGAGGTCACTGGTGGAGTTGGGGGTGAGGGTGGAGGTGGGGTTGGGGATAGAGGTGAAGATGGTGGTGAAGATGGTTGGGATGAGGTCAAGTATGAGGTTGGAAGTAATTTTAAATGTTGGGTTGAAGAAGGCAGAGTGGGTTGATTTGCTGAGCTGGGCAGGTGGAGGTAGGAAAGATCATTGAAGAAAACTAAGGGATTGTCCCTCGGTGGCAATTTGATGTTTTCCCCTAGCCAAGATGGGGAGTTAGACCCCATGTAGGTTGTTGCCAAAGATTCACTGTGCAGAGAGGGGAGACCCCAGAAAAGCTGAATGCATTGTCTATTATGGCTCACTGTGCTCTCAGGACCCCACCCAGGCATGGAACAGAGTCTGTTCAGGAGGTGGAGGGTGGTGGGGGCTAGGATCAAGGATACGGGGTTATGGAGCTGCCGAGAGTTGGGCATCTGCTCTGGCTTCATTCTACTGACAAGGGACCCTTCAGAACGCAAGAAAGGCGGGGCTGCTCCACAGGCACTCCAAGACTGTGAATCTGGGGTCCACAGATCTTTAACAGATGATTCTGTGTCTTCCAGAGATAAAGACAATTTCTTCAATTCCTCTTGATGGAAACATGGTGGGAGATCTGGCCTAGGTTGGCTTGGTAATTCCTTGTCCTTCCAAATATGGAGTGCTATCTTTTCTGCGATGTGCATCTCCAGGAACTCCTGGGCACTTGGGCTGAGGAGTGGGACTTCATTAGCCTCTGTGTGCTGCTGGGCTCTGACATTTGTAGCCTGCTCAGAAAGCTGCAGTCGTAAAGGAACCAAGTTCTTCTGCCACTCTGAGGTCTTATTGTCACATGGCTTTTCCTCTGGCATAGGAATGGGCAGAGTCCCCTTCTGTTCTCCCTTTTGCCCCCAGAGGAAGGGTTCTGATGGGCCAAGAGAAAGGCGCTCTAATTGGGAACCCCAGAGCAACAAACAAGGGAGCATTAAGAACTCTTGGCAATTCTGACATTGAGGGGAGCCTGAAAAGGTTGCACATGATTCATCAATGTCAGAGGTCAATGGGTCTGAGGTCATCAGAGGAGTATCATCTGTGGAGAAGACTTTTGGAATGGTGCTCAGCAGGTCTGGTTCTTCACATTTAGATGGTGCTAAAGGAGGATCTGGAGGCCTTGGAGGTGGGGAAGATTGCTGGGGAGGCTGAAAGCCTACTAATGGGGTGGGAGTCAGAAAGCTGGTGGGCTCCTGGATGTGCATATGGTCCATCAAGGGTTTTCTACTTGGCATGGCAGTGTGTGCTGGTGAGGAGGTGCGGCTTAGTGGTGGTGTGTGAGTCACAGAGTGCACATGAGCCCTGGAAGGACTGTGGACTACAGGAGTAGTACCGGCCATGGAAAATCTAAGGACCTGTGAGCGAATTGTTTCATGTAAGGTGGTGGTGGTGGTGGTGGCGGCTACTGACGTGGTTTGAATTGTGGACTGAGTATGGGCTCCAGGGGGAGTGCAGAGCAATGAAGATCGAAGAACCTGGGAGCAAGCTTTCTCTTGTAAGGTGGGGGAAGCCTGTGAGAAGGTGGGGGCCACAGAAGTGGTGGGAGTTGTAGAGGAGATACACACTATCAAAGGGGTATGAACCACAGAGGAAGTACCGACTGTGGAGGAGGCAGATGCCTGGGAAGATTCAGTGCAGGTGGTGGGGAGATGGACCACAGAAGAGCTAAAGGCGTCTCCAAGTGTCCTGGCCATAGAGGAAGGGTGGGCTAGAGAGGTCTTGGGTGCTAGCGATGAGATATGGAATCTTGAGGTCCCGGCAGGTTTTGTTGATGGGGTGGGAACTTTTAAGGAGGTTGTTAAAGGGGTAGGAGGAGGTGAGGAGGAACCAGGGCTCCTTGAGAAAATGGGGGTCATTGAAGGAGCTTTTGAGGAGGTGAAGGCTGATGAATGGGTGGGGGCTAAGGCGGGAGCAGAAGCCACGGAAGTGGGGTGAGTTTGGGCCACATAAGGAGACTGGCAGAGTTGGGGATGTGCCCGTAGGTAAGCAGGGTCTATTAAAAATGAGTTGTCTAAGGCTGAAGTCTGGGCTATTGAGGGGATGGAAGAAACCGAAAGGGGGGGAGCAACAGAAAGGGCAGAATCAAAAGAAGGGGCGCGAACAAAAGGAGTGGGAGCAAAAAAGGGGGCGGGAGCAAAAAAGGGGGCGGGAGCAAAAGAAGGGGTGGGAGTTACCGAAGGGATGGGAGCAAAATAAGAGGAGGGGGCTACAAAAGGACCGGGAGCTACAGGAGGGACAGGAGCCACAGGAAGGGTGGGAGCAAAAGATAGGGTGGGAGTAATAGGAGAGGTGGGAGCCAAAAGAGGGGTGGGAATAATGGAAGGGGGAGGAGGTACAGGAGGGGTGGGAGCCACGGAAGAGGTGGGAGCCACGGGAGGGGTGGGAGCCACGGAAGGGGTGGGAGCCACGGGAGGGGTGGGAGCCACGGGAGGGGTGGGAGGCACTGGAGGGCGAGGAGCCACGGGAGGGGGGGCAGTAGTAGAAGGGGTGGGAACTGAAGATGAGGTCTTAGGGTCTGCATGGAGATCCAGTAAGGATTCTTGGGGACCCCCTGGCTTGGCTAAACGAGTAGTGACCTCTAGGATATTGGGTTTCATTGAAGTCGTTTGGGTCCCAGCCGGGGCCACTGAGGAAGGGAGGGTCTCTGAGAGGGTAGGCGCTAATGGGGGGGTGGTTTCTGTAGAAGTGTCCGTCATCAAGGAGGTGCGGAAGACAGTGGAGGTGTGAGCCAGTACCGATATGTGGGTCCTGGAAGTGGTACTGGACTGTGAGTAGGTTTGGACCCCGAGGGGGGATTTGGCCTGAAAAGGGGCAGTAGCTGAAGGTGAGGAATGGGGCAGCGAGAAACTCAGGTCCATCGGGTTGATGGGAGAAAGAGAAAGAGGTAAGATATTGGCCAATGAGGAGGAGGGATTCACTGAGGAGGGGTGTGCTGAAACGGTGTTCTGTGAGGGGCTGGACACAAGTGAAAGGCTGGCAGGTAAATTTAGAGCCAGATCTGATGGCAGGGTCCAGGAGGCCAGCTCAGGCAGAGTGGATTTGAACAGCAGATCAGCCTCCAAAGCCACAGAATTGCACACTTCACAGCTGGGGTCTGTGCATAGCATCTGCCGGACTCCGCCCTTCCCAGAGAGCTTGGCCTTGTGGCTGCAGGAAACAGGAATGACTAGCTGAAGGCTGGAGAGGGTTAAGGAGGCAGGAGCTAGGGAAGGGGCATTTGAAGTATCCTGGTCTCTCCTGCCCCCCCCAACTCCCTATCCCATAAACCCCACCACCATACATCCCCCTCATTAAGTTTTTGATTCTCCCACCCCATGATAGATGCAGAAACCTAGGACTAATACAGATGGGGAAAGGGGAGAGGTCACCTTTTCAGGATAGATGGCAGCTCCAGGGGTCTCTCAGTTTCTTCCTGGTAAGACCTCCAAGCTATGAAAGCAGAAAAATAATTTAAAATTTACAGCTGAAAAAAAGCTTTAGAGACCATCTAAGTTATGTGCTTATTGGGATAGAATTCTAGGGGACACTGAATGGTCAGGAGATAGATTAGGAGGCCACCCTCCTTGACAACGCTGAGCTAATTCACAAGTTCACAGGGGCCAGGATAGAGCAATATTCTGCCTTTTATGTCCTTTATTTCCAAAATAAATGAAAAGCAGAAAATAAATTGTCTGTATTTTGGTTTGTCCAATTCAGAAAATTGCCCAAACTTTGGTTTCCTTTTGATGAGCCTCTCCTTTGGGAACTTCCTTCTCTGAGAGCCCCAGTAGGCCAAGGGCCTTCAAGGGCTGGAGACTGACATCCTCATGTGAGAAAACCTAGGAATCAGAGTTGGGAAACATGATGGAAGGCATTTTGGTGAAGATCAACAGACGGAAAAATAGAAAGGATATTGTCACCCCAGTATTGTTATCTGGCATCCAAAGAAAGGAAATAGATAAGAAATTTCATAATTTCCAGAATTCAGAAAATTAAGAAATTTCAAATAAAAGAAATTTCAGGAAATGATAAAATAGTTCATGGAACTATTGGAACAGAGACCTGATATTCAGAGGGGCCAGAGCAGTTTAATTCAAGCAGCATTTATTAAGGCCTACTCTGTGGACACACAAACACAAAAAAAGGGGAGTTTCTGCACTCAAAGAACTTAACAATCTATTGGAGGAAAACAATATGTGCAGGTAAATAAATCTGAAATACCAGCAAAGTTAATTAAAGGATGGGTTGCACTAACAACTGAGAAGATCAAGAGAGGCTTCTTGCTAGGTGGC
Organism: Gymnobelideus leadbeateri; assembly: GCA_011680675.1. Lineage (NCBI taxonomy): Eukaryota > Metazoa > Chordata > Mammalia > Diprotodontia > Petauridae > Gymnobelideus > Gymnobelideus leadbeateri. The sequence goes on along the minus strand of WOXC01008724.1, from coordinate 1,266,138 downwards.
TCTTGAGGTAAGCCTCAGAGGGGCAGTGGGATTCTAAGAGGGGAAGGGGAAAGGAGAAATCATTTTTCCATGGGCATTCCAGGTATATGGAATAATCTATAGAAAGGCCCAGAGGGGCAGACAGAATGTCCCATAAGGGGAACAATAAGTAGAATATTTTAGACTTAACATGTGTGAGGGGGATTCATATGAAATCAGTCTGGAAAAACATATGATTGGAGCCAGATTGTAAAGGGGCTTAAATGTCAAAACAGGAGCTGACATTTTATTCTAGAGGAAATAAGAAACCATGGAAGCTTCTTGGGCAGGGTTATTGATCACCCCTCTTCCGAATTACCCTATTTAAGCACCTCCATTCTTCCAATTATCTAGGTTTGAAAGATAAGAGTAAGAGAATAAGCATTTATATAGCACTTACCACGTGCCAAGCACTTTCTTTTTTTTAAATTCTAATTTTTTTTTTAGTTTTCAACATTCACTTTTATAAGATTTTGTTTCTACTCTGCCATCTTGGCTTCGCCCCCCACTTTTATAAGATTTTGAATTCCAATTTTTTTCTCCCTCCCCTTTTCCGTCCCCAAGATAGCATGCAATCTGATATAGGTTTTATGTGTATAATGATATTAAATATATTTTCACATTAGTCGTGTTGTAGAAGAAAAATTAGAACAAAAAGGAAAAACCATGAGAAAGAAAAAAAAAGAGAAAATAGTCTGCTTCGATCTCCATTCAGACTCCATAGTTCTTTCTCTTGACGTGGATAGCATTTTCCATTTTGAGTCTTTTAGAATTGTCTTAGATCATTGTATTGCTGAAAAGAGCTAAGTCCATCAAAGTTGATCATTGCATAATGTGGCTGTTACTGTGTCCGATGTTCTCCTGGTTCTGTTCACTTCATTCATCAGTATCAGTTCATGTAAATCTTTCCAGGTTTTTCTGAAATCTGCATATTCATCATTTCTTACAGAACAACAGTATTCCATTACATTCAAATACCACAGTTTGTTCAGCCATTCCCCAACTGAGGGCCATCTCCTCAATTTCCAATCTTTGCCACCACAAAAAGAACAGCTACAAATATTTTTGTATATATGGGTCCTTTTCCCTTTTTTTTTTTAATGATCTCTTTGGGATACAGATCTAGTAGTGGCATTGCTGTATCAAAGGGTATGCAGAGTTTTATAGGCCTTTGGGCACAGTTCCAGATTGCTCTCCAGAATGGTTGGATCAGTTCACAACTCCACCAACAATACATTGGTGTTCCAATTTTCCCACATCTTCTCTGACATTTATAATTTTCTATTTTTGTCATGTTAGCCAGTCTGTTAGGTGTGAGGTGGTAACTCAGAGTTGTTTTAATTTGCATTTCTCTAATCAATAGTGATTTAGAGCATTTTTTCATATGACTATAGATAGCTTTAATGTCTTCATCTGAAAACTGCCTGTTCATATCCTTTAACTGCTTAACTGAGGAATGACTTGTTTTCTTACAAATTTGACTCAGTTCTCTATATATTTTAGAAATGAGGCCTTTGTCAGAGACACTGGATGCAAAAATTAAGCACTTTTTTTACAAATATTATTTCATTTTATCCTTAAATAACCCTGTGAGGTAGGTGCTATTATTATCCCCATTTTTACAGTGGAGGAAACTGAGGCAAACAGAAGTTAAATGACCTGCTCAGGGTCACACAGCTAATAAGAGTCTGAGCCCAGATTTGAACTCCAGTCTTCCTGACCCTCTAGAGCCAGCTCTCTAGAGACTGTATCACTGGATGCCTAAACGGATAGCATTTTCGAGTCTTCACTCTCCCTCACCCCCATGTCCAATAAGCTGCTAAGTCTTACTAAGTCTGCCTCATAACATGCCTCACATTCATCCTTTTCTCTACTCACATGGCTGCCATTCAAGTTCAGTCTCACCTCTCACCTGCACTATTGCAATAAACCTTACTGTGTCTCATTTCATCTAAAGACTCTCCCTCTCTGATTCATTCTTCACACGACTTCCAGATTTATATTCCTAAAGCACAGCCCCATGTCACCACCGTGGTCTGAAAGCTCCAGTGGCTCCCTTACCTTCCAGATAAAAATACCAATTTCTCTGTTCAGCATTTAGAGCCATTCACAACCTCTCTCCAATCTAATTTTCCAGATTTGGATGTGACTTGCCTTTACATGCTGTGGTCCAGCCAAACCAGCCCATTTACATCACAGAAGATTCCATCCTTCTTCTGATATCCCTCCCAACTCTCCAATTCTCTTGTTCTGTGGATTTCTGTGCCTTTGTACAGTCTGTCCCCCAAGCCTGGAATACACTTCTCCCTTGCTGCTCTCTCTGGGAATCCCTAGCTTCCTTTAATACCCAGCTCAAATACTACCTCCTACATGAGGCCTCTTTCTCATCTGCCCAGCTGCTAGTGCTTCCTCTCCCCACCATTACCACCCCAAAATTTACTTGGTGTATATTTCGTATTTTCTTAAAATGTTTGCATATTTTTCTCAATTAAATATAAGTTCTCAGAAAACAAAGACTGTTTTAGGTTCTGGGGAGGTTTTTTGCATCTGCAAAGCTTGGCACGGAGTTGGCCCTTGGTGCTTGCTAATTAATTGATTGCTTGATTGACAGAGTCAGGCCTATCAATTTCACAACTGTTTGAAACATGGGTTGGAAAGGAAATAGAAGAGAAACCAGTTGATTAGTAGGCTATTATGATGTTCCAGAGGAGAGGGAATGAGGGATGATAGGAGGACCATGTGGGAGACTGAGAAGGGAATATGGGGTTTGGGAAATGTTTTGGAGGTAGTATCAACAAAACTTGGCAACTGGTTGGCTATGGAGACAGAAGTATGGGAGAGTCAGAATTAGTTGAGAGAGACTCCAAGGTTGCAAAGTTGAGTGACTGGAAGATATCCACCTTTAGGTTGGTGGAAGGGTGGGTTTCAAGGAAAAATAATAAGTTCATTTTGGCCATGTTAAGTTTAAGATGCCTATGGAACATCCATATAGATGGAGATACCCAGTAGACAGCTGGAGATGTGGTATTGGAGCTCAGGAGAAGGAACAGACTGGATATTTAGTTTTGGAAATCATTGGAATAAAGATAAACATTGAACTAATGGGAACTAATGAGAGCACCAAAAGCAAATAGAAAGAAAGGAGAAAAGATTCAAGGACAGAATCTTGGGAAACATACATGAATAGGAAGTAAGACAAGAATGATGATCCATCAAAGGTGACTAAGAAGAAACAATCAGCCAAGAAGGAGGAGAACCAGAATAGAGCAGAATCATGAAAAAAACAGAGAGGAGAGAGTGCCAAGGAGGAAGGGATGGTTAACAGTATCAAACACTTCAGAAAGATCAAGAAAAAATAAGGATTGAGAAAAAACTATTAGACTTAGCAATTAAGAGATTACCATACCCAGTGACTGCTATTGGGCATATTCCCAAGGAAATGAAAGACTAAGTCCAATATTTATTCAAATATTCATAGCAATGTTCTTTGCAAAAGCAAAGGACTGGAAAGAAAAAACAATGGGATATAAGAACATAGTAGAATGTTATTGTTCAATTAAAAATGACAAATAAAAAAAAAAAACAGAATCGAGAAGAGTTGTAAGACCTGAAGTAGTGTGAAATAAACAGAGGATATATATGTATATGTGTGTATGTATATAATGACCAAAACACTGTACATGAAAAGGTCCCTAAAAACAAGTCAAACTCTGAGAAAGTAAAAAGCCAGGGATAAGCCTAGAGGACTCCCAGGACTGAATATTATATATATCAGATGCACTTACTGGGTCAAAAGTTTTTGCTTAATCATTTTTTGTTGTAAAGAAGAATTCAGTCTTGATGGAAAGGAGACTTTCTTTTTCTTTTTCGAAACTGGTTGTGGTGTGAAAACAAAAGGCATCAATAGAATGTACTTAATCACTGAGAAGGTGACAAATATAGTTAAGTACTTAATAAATGATCCATCTATCTGTCTCCGGGTGCAGATACTGGGAATCTAGGGCCATATTGTGAAGGGGGCAGCTTTCCCCATATATTTGTAACTCTGTGGGCTTCCATTAGCCATTTCAAAGTTCAAGGCTTCTCTCTTTCACCCTGTCTCTCTTGAACTCTGTCTCCTTCTCTCCAGTCTCTCAGAAGTCTCTCTGATAATCAGAAGGCATGTTGCATTACAAGAGTGTCCTTCAGGGAGCCACTTAACGTGTTTGGGCCCTGCGGTGGAGGAGTATATATTGTTATATTTGTATTACTCCCCACATGGTTCCCACATGGGTAGGAAAAGAACTCAACCAAATAAGGCATTGAGGTGACTCGAAAAGTAATATAGATTATTTTAGTTACATGAAATCTAAAAGCTTTACCCCAACAAAATCGACACAACAGGATAAGAGGAGTTGGTGATTGAGGAGGATTTCTCCTTTACATCAATACCACTCATAAGGATCTGATATCTAAAATAGATAGATAGATAGATAGATAGATAGATAGATAGATAGATAGATAGATTAAAAATATCAAAAGTCTTTCTTAATGGATAAAAGATCAAAGGATAAGATCAAACAGTTCTCCATAAAAGATTGCTCTCCAAATAACTAATAATAAAAGAAATACAAATCAAAAGAGCTTTGAGGTTTTACCACACACCCAACAAATTGACAAGGATGACAAAAATATGGGAGTAGTCAATACTCGAAGGGTTATGATAAGCATACACACACACACACACACACACACACACACACACGCACCACACGGATGCATAAATACACACACACACACACACATACACTAACAAACAGTTGGTAGAATTGTGAATTGGTCCAATCATTCTGGAAAGAAATTTGGAATTGTGCTTTCTTTAAAAAAGTGACAAATGTTCACACTCCTTTGACCCAAATATCCCATTGCTAGGCATGTACTCCAAGATGTTCAAGTACAGAAAGATCTAATATACCCCCAAAATCTTTCTAGTTCAACTTTTTGTAGTAGCAAAGAACTAGAAACAAAATAGATGACCATTGACTAGAGAATGGCTCAACAAATTCTTTTTTTTTTTTTTTTGCTTTTTTGGAGGGCAATTGGGGTTAAGTAACTTGCCCAAGGTCACACGGCTAGGTTTTTATTTGTGTGTGTGTTAAGTATCTGAGGTCGGATCCAAACTCAGGTCCTTCTGACTCCAGGGCGGACGCTCTACTCACTGCTCCACCTAGCCGCCCACTCAACAAATTCTTTAGGACATGAATGTGATAGAACATTGCTCTGCTGAAAGAAATAATGAATATGATGAATACAGAGAAGCCTGGGAAAACTTATATGAACTGGTATAAAGCAAAATAAGCAGAACCAGGAGAACAATATACACAATGACAACAACAATGAAATTTGAAATAGAAAAAACAACAGCAATGCAATCAAAACAGAATACTCTAAAATTGTAATGACCAAGTTTGTCCCCAAAGATGAGCTATGACAAACAAACAAAAACCTAGCCATGTGACCTTGGGCAAGTTACTTAACCCCAACTGCCCTCCAAAAAAGCAAAAAAAAAAAAAAAAGATGAGCTATGAGAAGGAAAACCCCTATTATGGGGATTTGAAGTACGGTAGACTTACCCTCTCTTATCAATGATAGTAGGTTTGCCCTGGACTCCAATTCTGATATTGACTTCATTTTCTTCCCCTGGGAAGAATGTATACTCTGTGTGTGTGTGTGTGTGTGTGTGTGTGTGTGTGTGAGCTCATGAGCTCTTGAACAGACTAAGTGCTCTCTCTCTGTCAGAAGCAAAGCACCTCCTAATTTCTTGGCACACCTTAATAATTTCATCCTTCCAAAGTGGAAGAATCCATAAGGAAAACTGCTGCTCTGGACCTAATTCTCACCAACAAGGAATATTTGGCTGCTGAACTAGAAATAATGGCAACTGACCACTCTACCTTAGAATGTATAGTAGAGAAAAGGCTAGGGATAATCTGACACATGCTTTAGATTTTTAGAGAGTCTGTTATCTCAAAACATTCAAAAAAAGAGACATAGGAACACAGATTATTTAGAGCTCTAAGGAACCTTGAAGGTCATCTGATCCAACCTCTTTGTGTAACTCCTAGTTCCTGGGCTCTGCTCACAGATAGCATTGCTATGGAGAGGGAGGCAGCATTACCAAGGAGTCACACCCCAAAGATGCAATACCACTAGTGAGCCCACAGCATTAGTTTGTTCGGTCCAAGGTCAAATAAGTACAGGAAAATGGAGGTGAGGTTGACACCCCAGTGATCTCTGGGTGATTTCACAGCGCAATTGGTCAGGAAGTAGGAACTGCCTTGACAAAAGTGGGAGTGGGGCTGCCATTCACCATGGAATGAGGCCATCTTTTCCTGGCTATTTATAACCAGAAATACTTGGGGAGTGGGTGAGTCAAGGAATGCTTAATAACGGAGAGGGGAAGGGAATGCCAGATGCCTCTCCCTCACAAATGGCCCCTGGATGCAGCTGTTCCCTGAGCAAACATGAAATTGAGAAGTCCAACCTTACTCAAAGGCTGCCCCTGGGAGTGAAGGTTGCAGAATACAGAACCAGAACAGCACCCAGCCGTTTGAAGTTTTCATCTTGATTTCCTATAACAAATGCAGTCTAATCTTTAATGCAATGGGCTTTTAGGGCTGTGGGAAGTTAACAAAGATAAGCATATCAATAAGAAGTAGAAGCAAATAGAAGTTAATTGTGATAAAATTATGAAGTGTTATACTTTTTTTTGAAGTTTTACTTAGTTTATTTATGCTCTAGTGAAAAATTATCTTCCCGGACAAATGCAACCCACAGTGCCTTTTAATCCTTCTTTTTGCCAGCACCGGCATTTGCCTTTGCAGTACCCCTGACTTTCTTCATTCCGTTCATGCGTTCCTTTTGCTGCTTTCTTGATGTCTTTTTCTTCTCATACAAGCCATTCCTTGCAAGTCTGTGCTTTGGTTCCTTTTTCTTTGCATAGTCAAGGGAATCATAAATCATGCCAAAGCCCGTTGGTTTGCTACCACCAAAATCGGTTCTGAATCCAAAGACAAAAATGACGTCTGGAGTTGCCTTGCACATCTTGGCCAGTTTTTCTCGAATTTCAGTCTTGGGCACTGTGGCTTTTCCAGGATGAAGGACATCTGGAACCATCTGTTTACACTGAGGAAGTCTGTTTGTCATGAACTTCCTGGTTCTGATGGTTACAGTGTCATTCATGGTGGCGGCCGGCTGCTTGAGCAGCAGGAGAGGCAAAGGGGGTTTTACATTTTTAACTCTGGGTCAAACTGATATAGAAACATGAGCTAAAGCACTAGGAGACTGAGTTACATTCGGGCTCCCAGGAAGCACCCAGGTGAGCATCCAAGCTCATCCACCCGTCTTTGTACTCTAAGGAACAGGCACTTCTGTGTAAAGCAGGGATCTAGCCCAAGGGTCCATGGATAGATTTCAGGGGGTCCATGAACCTGGATGAGAAAAAAATAGCATCTTTATTTTCACCACCTTTCCCTACTTTATACTCCTATGTATTTTTATTTAATGCATTTAAATTCATTATTCTAAGAAGGAGTCTATAGATTTCACCAGATTGTGCAAGGGGTCCATGATGCTAAAAAGCTAGGAAAATTTCCTGTACTTGTCCACACCAGCAACACTACTACCTCCCTCTTCCCTCTTCACTTATGTTTTCAGTTCTAGTCTTTGGTCAGGAAAGTACAGAATTTTAAAAGTGGCTAATAAAAATAATTTAGTAGCTAACATTTACGAAGCACTTTAAGGTTTACAAAATGCTTTACAGGTATTATTTCATTTTATCCTCACAATAGCCCTATAGTAGGTAAGTGCTACTATTAACCCTATTTTATAGAAGAGGAGGCTGTCACAGAAAGGAGTTAAGTGACTTGCCCAGGGTCACATAGCTAGTAAGTGTTTGAAGCTAGATTTGATCTTAGGTATTTTTGACTTCCAGGTCCTATTATGCCACCCAAACAGGAAACACCCAAACAGAGAGTTCCTAGATGCCTAAATGAACTCAAGTAACCAGGCTAAGACTAAATACATCCAACAGTACTGAGAGAACTAGTCAATATTGGACAACTGTCAATGACCTTTGAAAGATGGCAGACAGTTTGACCCATAGGCAAAAAGCATGAGAAAGTCAAGAGAAAAGAAAAGGTCCCATTTTTACCAAAATATTTATGACAGCATTTTTTTTTTTTTTGCGCTTTTTGGAGGCAATTGGGGTTGTGACTTGCCTAAGGTCACATGGCTAGTTTTTTGTGTTAAGTGTCTGAGGCCAGATTTGAACTCAGGTCCTCCTGTGGCTTGTGCTCTATTCCCTGTGCCACCTCGTTGCCCCCTATGACAGCATTTTTGATAGAATCATAGATTTAGAGCTGGTTGTGACCTTAGAGGTCATTGATTCTAACTTCTGTATTTTATAGATGATGAAGCCAAGGCAAACAAAGGGTGAGTGACTTGCTAGTTAGTGACTGAAGTGGGATTTGAACTCAGGTCTTTTTGACTCCAATTCTAGTGTTCTACCCACCATGCCCCTTAGCAGCCTACCATACCACCTATGTGCCCATCCATTGGGGAATGGCTGAGCAAATTGTGATACAAAATGTAATGGAAACATTATCATCCCATCAGAAATAATGAATAGAAAGAATTCAAGGAAATTGGGGAAGATTTATATGAAATGATACAGAGCAAAGTAAGCAAAACCAGAAGGAGTGACATGAGAACAACATTAGGACAAAGGAAAGCAACATTGAAAGAAAACAGAACACTGATCAATGCAATGACCAATTGTAACTTCCAAGACCTGGAGGGAAAGGATGCCTACCTACTTTCTTTTTTTCCAAATGCTTTATTAACTTCTGTTTTACATCATTCATTTCCACCAGATTTTGAGTTACAATTTTTTCCCCATTTTTCCCCTACCCATGACCCCAGGATAGCAGTCCCACTGGATATCCCCTCCTCTAATTTTCTCTCTCCCATATCTTCTCCCATATCCCCTTCGACTTTTCCAGTAGGGCATGGTGAATCTCTATGCCCCAATGCCTGTATATCTTATTTCCCATTTATATGTAAAATAGTATTAATAATAGTATTTATATATTTTTAAACATTTGATTTTAAAACTTCGAATTCCATGGGACTGCTATTCTGGGGTGGTGGGTAGGGGAAAAATGGGGGGAAAATTGTAACTCAAAATCTGGCGGAAATGAATGATGTAAACCAGAAGTTAATAAAGCATTTGGAAAAAAACAAAACAAAACAAAACAAAACAAACAAACGAAAAAACCCCTTCGAATTCCAGATTCATTCCCTTCCTCCCTTGTCACCCACCCTCACTGGGAAGATAAGCAATTCAGTATATGTTGTACATGTGTAGCCATGCAAAACATTACTGTAGTAGATATATTGTAAAAGACTGACTATATTTCCCTCCCTCCTATCCCACCTCCTACGTGGTCTATTCCCTACTTTAATCTTGTCCCTTTTCAAAAGTGGGTGCTTCCAACTTCCCTCCCCCCCCCCAGCCTGCCCTCCCTTCCATCATCCCCTGTCTCATCCCCTCCCCGCCTACTCTCCTGTAGGGTGAGATATCCTATTTAGTATGTATGTCATTCTCTCTCTGATCCAAATTCAATGAGAATAAGGTTTTGCCTTTTTGCCTTCCTGTTCTTCCCCTCCATTGTAACCATTTTCCCTTGCCTCTTCTATGTGAGATAGTTTATCCCATTCTGTCCCTCCCCATCTCCTCTCCTTATATTCCTCTCTCACCTCTTAATTTCACCTTTTAAGTATCATCCTTTCCTATTAAATTCAACCTGTGCCCTCTATCTATGTATACCTGTAAACATATATACACACATTCACATATGTATTCATATGCCCATATACCCTTCTTCAACTATTTTCATACTGAGAAAAGTTTCATCAGTTACACTTATCATTTTTCCATGTAGGAATGTAAATAGTTCAACTTTGATAAGTTCCTTATGATTTCTTTTCCCTGTTTACCTTCTCAAGCTTCTCTTGCTTCTTGTATCTGGATGTCAAATTTTCTATACAACTCTGGTTTTTTCATCAAGAATGCTTGAAAGTGGGGCGGCTAGGTGGCGCAGTGAGTAGAGCACCGGCCCTGGAGTCAGAAGGACCTGAGTTCGGATCCGGCCTCAGACACTTAATCCACACAAACAAAAAAACCTAGCCGTGTGACCTTGGGCAAGTTACTTAACCCCAATTGCCCTAAAAAAGGGGCAGCTAGGTGGCGCAGTGAGTAAGAGTGCCGGCCTCGGAGTTGGGATGACCTGAGATCAAATCCGGCCTCAGAAAATGAGCACCCACACATAAATAATGACTAGCCGTGTAACCTTGAGCAAGTTACTTAACCCCAATTGCTTAAAAAAAAAAAAAAGAATGCTTGAAAGTAGGGGCAGCTAGGTGGCACAGTGAGTAGAGCATCGGCCCTGGAGTCAGAAGGACCTGAGTTCGGATCCAACCTCAGACACTTAATGCACACACAAACAAAAACCTAGCCGTGTGACTTTGGGCAAGTTACTTAACCCCAATTGCCCTCCAAAAAGCAAAAAAAAAGAAAGAAAAAAGAATGCTTGAAAGTCCTCTATTCCACTGAATGACCATATTTTCCCCCTGAAACATGATACTCAGTTTTGTTGGGTAGGTGATTCTTGGTTTTAACTCCAGCTCCTTTGACCTCTGGAATATCATATTCCAAGCCCTTTGATCCCTCAGTGTAGAAACTGCCAGATCCTACACCATCCTGATTGTATTTTCATAATATTCAAATTGTTTCTTCCTGGCTGCTTGTAATATTCTCTCCTTGATCTGGGAATTCCGGAACCTGGCTATAATATTTCTGGGAGTTTTCTTTTTGGGATCTTTTTCAGGAGGTGATTGGTGGATTCTTTCAACCTCTATTTTGCTCTCTGGTTCTAAAACATCAGGGCAATTTTCCTTGAGAATTTCTTGAAGGATGATTTCTAGGTCCTTTGTTTGATCATGGCTTTCAGGTAGTCCAATAATTTTTAAATTATCTCTCCTGGATCTATTTTCCAGGTCAGTGGTTTTTCCCATGAGATATTTCACATTGCCTTTTAATCTTTCATTTGTTTTGATCTGTTTAACAGCATCTTGATTTTTCATAAAGTCACTAGCTTCCATCTGCTCCAATTTAATTCTGAAGGAATGATTCTCCTCAGTGAGCTTTTGACATTCTTTTTCCATCTGGCAAATTTGGCTTTTTAAGGCATTCTTCTTCTTATTGCCTTTTTGAGCCTCTTTTGCCATTTGAGTTAGTCTATTTTTAAGGTGTTATTTTCTTCAGTCAGGCTGTTGACTCTCCTTTCATAATTTTCTTGCATCGTTCTCATTTCTCTCCCCAATTTTTCCTCCACTTCTCTTATCTGCTTCTTAAGGTCCTCTATGGCCTGTAGCCAGCTTGTATTTTTCTTGGAAGCTTTTGGTCCTTCTCTTGTTCCATGCTTTGATCCTTTTTGCCCCCAAAATAGGAGTCTAATGTTGAATTTTTCTGTTTATTTTGTTTCCTTTGCCTAGCCATGTTGCTACTCAATTACTTGACTTTTGGGCTTGTTGCCACAGTAGGACTCTACCACCAACCAGGGTAGCTTCCGTTCCAAACTTTGCCTTTTTCTCAGCTGCTGGAGGAATTAGTTGGGTGGCCTCTCTGAAGCCTCTACATGCTCTGGCAAGCTGGTCACACACCCCAGGACCTTCACTCCAGACCACAATCCAGATCCAAGAAGGTTAAAGCAAGAGCGATTACCCCTCAGACTGGTCACTTTGTCCCCCCACAGTCCACAGGCCAGGAGATGAAGCTGAACATGGCGTGGGCTGCACCGTGGCTCCTCAGTGGCTTCTCACCCTGGGGGCAAAAGCCACACGCTCCCAAATACTGGTCCCGAAGTCCACACCACACTGACCTCTCACTTTGTCCTTGGCATCTATGTGTTGGTAATTCTGGAAATGCCCCAGCTGCTAGTGTTCTGGAGTCCTGCTGGTTGGGCTGCCCTGGGGCTAAAACCTCTGGCTCACGCTGGCCTGAGCTAGGCTCCCAGAGCACTGCACTGGCCATTCCCTGCTGGGCTGCTGAACTGTCCTCAGGGGGAGGTCAGCTTCTCTGTGTCATTTTGTGGGTTCTGGAGCTCCAGAGCTTGTTCAGAGTCTCCTTTTATATAAATTGGAAGTGGTGTGGGCTGGAGTGCCTCGGAAGTGCTGCTTCTACTCCGCCATTTTGACTCCGTCCCCCCCACCTACTTTCAATGGACTATCAGTGTAGAACAAGCTATATACTGTCAGACATAGTTTATGTGTTGATTTGTTTTGCTTAGTGATATACTTTGTTATAGTAATAGTTCCATGTTGAGAGAGGGAGTCATAGGGAAGTGATAGTGCTATAAAAAAACTGATATATTTTCTTTTAAAGAGAGATAATGGGGGCAGCTAGGTGGCATAGTGAATAGAGGTCCTGGAGTCAGGAAGACCTGAGTTCAAATGTGGCCTCAGACACTTACTAGCCATGTGACCTTGGGCAAGTCACTTAACCCCAATTGCCCTGCCTTCCCCTCTCCAAAATAAATAAATAATTAAAGCATGATCATGGAAAATGGAAGAGTTACCAAGGAAGTGGAAAAAGGTAAATGTCCTAACTTTCTAAAAAGGGAGTAAATAGAATGGAGTCTGCAAGTTATCAACCAGTGAGCTTGATTTAGATTCTTGGCAAAATTCTAGAACATGTCATTAAAAGTCTGGTTAAGGGGCGGCTAGGTGGCGCAGTGAATAGAGCGTTGGCCCTGGAATCAGAAGGACCTGAGTTCGGAGCCGGCCTCCGACACTTAATCCGCACAAACAAAAACCTAGCCGTGTAACCTTGGGCAAGTTACTTAACCCCAATGGCCCTAAAGGGGCGGCTAGGTGGCGCAGTGAGTAAGAGTGCTGGCCTCGGAGTTTGGATGACCCGAGATCAGATCCGGCCTCAGAAAATGAGCACCCACGCATAAATCAAAATGACTAGCCGTGTAACCTTGAGCAAGTTACTTAACCCCAATTGCTTAAAAAAAAAAAAAAAGTCTGGTTAAAAAATAGGAAATAGGGGCAGCTAGGTGGCGCAGTGAGTAGAGCATCGGCCCTGGAGTCAGAAGGACCTGAGTTCGGATCTGACCTCAGACACTTAATGCACACACAAACAAAAACCTAGCCATGTGACCTTGGGCAAGTTACTTAATCCCAATTGCCCTCAAAAAAAAAAAAATAGGAAACAGGAATCTCAACAAGTGAGAATGGCTTGATCAAGAATAGAGTATTTCAGTCTAAGTTTGTTTCCTTTTTTAAAGGAAGAAAGTTAACAAAATAGTTGAACAGTGAAAAGTTGTTTTTATTTTGTGCCTTGACTGGACCCAAAGAGTAGTCAACTCAAGAGAAAGGGAAGGAGAGAAGATAATAAGCATTAATTAAGTGCCTACTGTGTACTGAGCACTGGGCTAAAGGCTTTACAAGTTTCTCATTTGATCCTCACAACAACCCTGAGAGATAGGTGCTTTATTATCTACATTTTACATTTAAGGAAACTGAAGCAAACAGAGGTTAAGTGACTTGCCCAGGGCCACACAGCCAGTAAGTGCCTAAGGCTGAACTTAGGTCTTAGTAACTCTAGATCCAGAATTGTGTCCCCTGTGCCACCTAAGTGCCTCTGGGAAGTTTCATGGAGTACCCCAGTGATCTGTGCTTGGTCTTGTTTGGGTTAACAATTTTATCAATGACTTAGATAAAGTCATGCAAAGCATGAGTATTGTGATTTACAGATAACACAAAGCTAGGAGGGAACACTAATACATTGTATGGCCAAGTTGGAATCCAAAAGGTTCTCAGCAGACTAGAATGCTGAACCAAAAGCAACGAAGTGAAATTTAAAGAGAATAAGTGCAAAGTCTTTCTTATACATAAATAATAAACTCCACAAATACAAGATGAGAGAAGCGTGGCTAGATGGAAGTTCCTTTGAAAAACATGTGAGAAAAATGGCAAATATTCAACGGGGAGAAAAAAACAGATCTAGGAGTGCTGTGGGAGAAATATTTCCCTCAGTGCAATGGAACTGAGCTGGGAAATCTGAGTTCTAGTTTCAGTTTTACCACTGGTTAGCTGTGTGACCTTGGGCTGATCCCCTTACCTTTCTGGGCTTCAGTTTCCTCATCCATGAAATGAGGGCTTTGTAATAGATAATCAAGGTTCCATCAATCTCTCAAATTCCATGATCCCATGAGACTCTTTTTTAATGGGGAAGTAAGGAGAGTGGTTCAGAAGTTCAAAGATAGTTCCTATTTCTTTCTTTCTTTCTTTCTTTCTTTTTTTTTTTTGCTTTTTGGAGGGCAATTGGGGTTAAGTGACTTGTCCAAAGTCACATGGCTAGTAAGTGTGTCAAGTGTCTGAGGCCAGATTTGAACTCAGGTCCTCCTGACTCCAGGGCCTGTGCTCTATTCACTGCACCACCTAGCCACCCCTAGTTCCCATTTCTTTTTAGCTCCAAAGCTGCAAGACCATGATTGACCTCTCAGAAACATCTGGAACCCAAAGATGTCTAAATGTGTCAACTCTGACTTAGTGGTAGCATATTAGTGAAGAGCAAGCCCAGTCAAACATGTCATCCTTTCCCACAAGCCCAAATGAAATCAATGTTTATCCAACTGTAATTATAGAAAGTGGTGGGGTAGATGAATAGCAGCTGATACATACCACAATGGGAATGCAAAACACTGGGACAAATTCATTTCTACTGGTCAGACCTTTTTTTTTTTTTCAATGAAAACCCCCTACTTTTGATCGATTTATTAACTCAATAAACATTTTATTTGTGGCTGATTTTTTCTTCCCTAAAAATGAAGGAGGAGGAGGAGGAGGAGGAAGAGGAGTCAGTGGTTAGTGTATAGCTGCCAAAGAAGTCATTTCAAACTTGGGTTCCATTAAAAGAGGTGTGTTGGGGGCGGCTAGGTGGCGCAGTGAATAGAGCGCCGGCCCTGGAATCAGAAGGACCTGAGTTCGGAGCCGGCCTCCGACACCTAATCCGCACAAACAAAAACCTAGCCGTGTAACCTTGAGCAAGTTACTTAACCCCAATTGCTTAAAAAAAAAAAAAAAAAAAGAGGCATATTGTCCAGAACCAGGTAAGAGATTAGATCCATTTGTACCATGCCATGGCAATATGGTGTTCAGTTCTAGGGGCTGCATTTTTGAAGGGTCATTAAAAATAAAACTAAGGCAAAGTCTCAAGATCATAATGTGTGAGGGATTAGTCTTAGTGCCTTCCCTCTGAGATTACTTCCAGTTTATCCTCTATATATCTTATTTGTACACAGTTATTTGTTAAGTCATCTTCCCTCATTAGTCTGTGTGCTCCTTGAGAGCATGGACTGTCTTTCTCCTTTCTTTGGATCACTAGGGATTAGCACAGTGCCTGGCACATGGTAAACACTGACTGTCACAATCTGGAGGAAAGGATATTTTCAGGGAACATGATAACTGCCTTATCTAAAAGATTTTCATCTGAAAGAAGAATTAAACCTTTGTTTAGTCCCAGAGGACACAACCAGAGGCAATGAGTTGTTAGATTTACTGAAGTAGATTTAGGCTTGATATGACATAGAGCTTCCTAATAATTAGGGCTGCCCCAAACTGGAATTGACTACCTTGAAATCTTGGATTTCCCTTCACTGGGTTTCATGTATAATCTTTATAGTTATAAGAATTCATTGCATATGTGGTAGGGGGTATTCTTGTTCAGGGATAGGTTGAACTAGATAGTCTCTGATACCCATTCTAACTCTCAGAGTCTGTGACCAGGGATGGAAATGGGAATGAAGATTGAGTTGGGGATGGGGATGAGGATAAGGAAGAGTATGGAAAAGAAGATGAGAATGGGGTTGGGGATGGCCATGGGCTAGGGATAGAGATGGAGTTGACCTGGGAGTGACAGTGGGGATGAGGTAGAGACAGGGGTAGAGCTTCAAGGGGATGGAGCACAAGGCTTGACAACCCAATCCCAAAGAAGTTAAGGACAGAAACATAGGACCTTACCTCTCTCTGCAGATTCTCTGCTCTCTGGTCTAAAACGCTGAAAGAAAGAAATGAGGAAGGGTTGGAAATCTGATGTGTCTGGGTAGTTACAGAAGTCTCACCTAGAATCAAAACCCTTCCCCAAAGGGCCCAATATCCCAGCCTGATTCTACTTACAGGTTCCTGTGCATGGAAAAGAATTGGAATCAGCACCAAGGAGGCTAAAGGGATGGGTGGGTGTAAAGAAATTCCTGATTTGACCTCTGGGCCATCCAATCACCAACACCACCTTCCAAATAGCATATAATTATAAACACCTGTCTGTCTAAAATTCTCTCATCAGTCTGTATACTTTCAGAGATATCCATAGGTATAAGTAAAGTATTTTGCAACCATTAAAGCACTCTGTAAATGTTAGCTATTATTATTACTACAGAGCATGCATACCCGGTCTATGCTTCAAATACACCTGTGAAAATATCCTCAGAGGACCAGATAGCCTCAGGAAACAATAAACAAAATTAAGGGGACTTTCAAAGCAATAAGGTGAGGAAAATCTACTCTTCCCCCCACTACCACCCAGAAAAGTTCCTGGATTAATGGGAACATAGATTTAAAGATGAAAGGTCAAGGTCAACTAAGCCAGTCCCTTCGTTTTACAGATCAGGAAATGGAGATTCAGAGAAGGGAAATCACTTTTTTTTTCAGAGCAGAGGCTCTGTGTCCCTCAAGGCCCACTCACCACATCCATTTTTCCTCCACCACATCCCTCATAACTTATTTCTTCTCCTCTCTACTCTACCACTACCCATGGCCTCATCACTTCATACCTGGATCCATTATCATTGACCCTTTGTGTTCTCCCAGCTTTCAATCTAACACTCTTTTTAGAAACAAAATGTTTTATTCTGTTTTTCAATTCTCACCACCTTCACCACTCAACCCCCATCCTGACAAAGAAAAGCAAAAACATACAGTCTGATGACCACATCTGGCAGTGGACACAGTGTTCTGCCCTAGTAGTCCCCTGTCTCCCCATAATGAGTCAGAAGGCATGATTCTTCTGTTCTATAGGGCCTCCACCAGTTTTTTAGTTCCATATCCTTTTTGTCAACATGGTTCATAATGTTCTCTTCAACTTATTTTGCTTTGCATCAGTTCATGTGAATCTTCCCATGTTTCTCTGAATTTTTCATATCCCCATCTCTTCCTGTGAGATAATCCATTACATTAATGTACTTTTTGGTTCATTCTTTCTCCATTACTAAATCCATGATTCCAGTATCTTTTCTGGGTTAGGGAAAACGAGTAGTAGGCATATATCCAGTAATAATAGGACTACTCAGTCAAAGGGTATAGATAGATTGGATACTTCTATTGCCTAATTCCAAATTAATATCTTAGTCAAGTGGCTGAAGTCAGAGTTCCACCAATAGTGAATTAATGCAGGGTGGCTAGAGCAGTGACTAGAGCACCGGCCCTAGAATCAAATCCAGTCTCAGACTTAACACTTACTAGCCCTTGGACAAGTCACTTGACCCCAGTTGCCCTGCATTCCCACTCCAAAAAGCAAAACAAAAGAAAACAGTGAATTAAGGTCTTTTGTTTTCCCACTATCCCTCCTACATTGATTTCTCATTTTTTTGGTTATCTTTGCCAATTTGCATGATATAAGATGGAATCTTAGGCATTTAAATTTGTATTTATCTTAATATTAGTGATTAGGAACACATTTTCACATGGTGCTGTCCATTCCTTAGCCAATTCTTTACAAGGCTTACTTATCTTCGATCATATTCACATCTGGAGCAAGATGGGTCCCTACTGCCCGCCTGTCCCTAAGGGGTGGAGCACATCAAGCCTCTAGTTTAATTTTATTCCTGCAGTGCCCCAGTAACAGGTGTCCTGCTGTCCAAAGACCACCCGTCACATCCATTCCTACTGCATCTTCACATTCAGAACAAACACCAAACAACAGGAAAATCTTCCTTTATATTCTATGGATAGTTTTAAAAGGCTTTAAAAGTCCTTAGCATGAATCTCCCAAAAGACCACAAGATGGCGATGTTACTTAAGGAAACAGCTTTTTTCTCTATTTTTCTGAGGTTGTCTTTAGTGTTTTTCTGTCCCTCTATCTTCTCTTTCTTCTCACAGAGCTCATTTATTATTTGTTATATTTTCTTCAACAATTTTATGTTCTGTCTCTGCCTTTATTTGAAAAAGTTGTTAAGGAATATTTCCTTCTCACTTAAAAAAAAGTATAATGACCTTTTTTCTTTGTTTTCTTCATCATTTTTCTCTTAACTTGCTTCCTATGCATCAGTGAGAAGTCTTTCAATAATAAAACAAAACCGGGGTGGCTAAGTGGCTCAGTGAGTAGAGCATCGGCCCTGGAGTCAGAAGGACCTGAGTTCAGATCCGGCCTCAGACACTTCACGCACACACAAACAAAAACCTAGCCGTGTGACCTTGGGCAAGTTACTTAACCCCAATTGCCCTCTAAAAAGCAAAAATAATAATAATAATAATAATAATAATAAAACAAAACTTAATGTTGAACCATTATAATAACCAAACTTGGCCCCTGAGGAAGAATTGAGAAGATGGTAGAGGCAAAAGTCTATGAGTATGGAATATTGTATATGCTGTTAGACACAATCTGTTGCTTTTGCTGATATTCTCCGTGTGTGTGTGTGTATGTGTGTGTGTGTGTGTGTGTTTTAAGGGGAGGTTCACTAGAAAGGACCCAAGGGGAGTGGTATATTCAAAAATTTAAAAACAAAAGACATCAATAACACTTAAAATAATATTAAGTAAAATTCAGAGTTACTCCCCCAAAAGAAGGAAGATTCTGTTTTTGTTTTTTTGGAGGGCAATTGGGGTTAAGTAACTTGCCCACACGGCTAGGTTTTTCTTTGTGTGTGCATTAAGTGTCTGAGGCCAGAACCAAACTCAGGTCCTTCTGACTCCAGGGCTGACACTCTATTCACTGCGCCACCTAGCCACCCCTAGAAAGAAGATTCTTAGTATCAGGCCTATAGGACTATGGTGCCTGTCAGATCAATAGAGTTTCAAAATCAAAGTCTCTCCAATCAGACAAATTCAGACCTTCCTGTCTTCTCTTTTCTCATTTCCGGTAACAACCAGTACAAAGATCGAATTGATCCTTGAAGAATAACTTATAGGGAGCTGGTCTTCAAGGGACTCTGTGCCTTCACTTAGGACCCCCTCTGGATACTAGGTCATTCAACTTCAGGATTTTACTGTCACTCATTATCCAGATACATTCTCCGACTCTAAAAGGATCACGGCCCTTCAATTCTCCCTAAGTTGCCCAGGAAAGTCTGTGTGAATTGAGGGAGAGAGTTTGAAAAGGTGATGCTGATAAAATAAAGAAATTAACACAAGTCAGAGTCACCATAGGGGATCGGGGAGAGGAGTGGAAAGAGAGGGAAAAAGGAGAGCTGGTCTCCATAGGAGTCCTACCTCACTGAAGTGTCTGCTCCTCCTAACACGGGGTAGAAATTGAGATTTTGAGAAGCGATAGAGGCACACAAGGAAGAGTATGAAGCTGCAGAAGTAGAGGACTGAGCCAATACCCCTGACAGTCAGTATCTGTTTCATCAGCGTCTGCACTATATCCCAGATCTCCCCGATGTCACTTAGTAAAAGGTCGCTGGCATCCATCTTCCCTAAAGTGCAGCACCAATGAATGATTCTGGCATTAAGAATGTCACATTCTAAGCAGGGTTCCAGCTCTCCATCATAGGGCCCTGGAACTTGGGTCATGGAGACTGTCACAAAGGAAAGTCTCCAGGTGGAGAGAGGGAGATCAGAAGAAGGTGGACAACAGCTCCTCCCCCCATGGTCCATCATAGCGCCTCCCCACCTTTTCCCTTTCTTCCCCACTCTTTTTCTGGACTCTGGGCCTTCTTTAGGTAGCCACAATACTGATCTTACCTCCAGCTACCTCCACCAGGGAGTTTTCCTTGATTATTTTCTTCCATTTTCCATCTAACCAGAAAAATCATCTGTGTCCCCTCAATGTGCTCATGTAATCATAATGCCAGTGCTTTTGTTTTTGAGGTAATGTGGGGTTAAGTGACTTGCCCAGGATCACATAGCTAGTAAGTGTCTGGATTTGAACTCAAGTCCTCCTGACTTCAGGGCCAGGCTCTATCCACTGGGCCACTGAGCTGCCCCAATACAGCTGTAACCCATAGCTCTAGGTTTACATAGACCAGGTTCAGTCTTGGGAAAGATGGGAGAGTTGGACCCAAATCCTATTTCTGCCTCATTTTGTTCCCAACAAGAATTTCTTCTAGAAGCCTCAGAAGATCACTCACATCTAGGGCTCCATGGATACAGGTAAAAGGGTCTTCAGTTCCCATAAAAACATTCTAAGGAACTCTACTGAACATAGGACAGCTTTTATTTTACCCCATAGAAAATGCAACACAAGAAAAAGAATTCAGTGGTTCACAAACAGTAGCTAGAAAACTCCCCTTTTTGTGATTCCACCTTCCACCCCCAGGAATCTATATCCTCTCCCATCTCTATAGCCTTCCCTTAAAGGTTTGCACTCCCTCTAGAAGGAAAATACTGAATACTTCCAGTGAGTCACACTTTACGTACCAATAGAACTCTCCAGTCTTGTAGTGCTTAGGTCAACTAGATGGCTCAGTGGATAGAGCAGGCCTGAAAACTCATCTTCCTGAGTTCAAATCCTGCCTTACACACTTACTAGCTGTGTGACCCTGAGCAAGTCACTTAACCTTGTTTGCCTCAGTTTCCTCATTTATAAAACTAGCTGGAGAAGGAAATGGCAAACCACTCCAGTATCTCTGCTAAGAAAACTCCAAATGAGGTCACAAAGAGTCAGATATGACTGAATACAAGAAAACTCCTTTCTCTGTCTTTTTACTTTATCCTAAGTTCCTCAAGAATATCTGTGTGAATTAGAGGGGGAAAAAAGTGTTGTAGAATGTAGAATGATGGGGCAGCTAGGCGGCACAGTGAATAGAGCACCGGCCCTGGAGTCAGGAGGACCTGAGTTCAAATCCAGATTCAGACACTTAACACTTAATAGCCATGTGACCTTGGGCAAGTCACTTAATTCCAATTGCCCTACCCTCCCCCCTCCAAAAAGCAAAAACAAAAACAAACAAACAAAGAATGGAGAATGACATAGAACAAAGGAAGAAACTAAGAAGAATCAGTCAGCATGAAGCAACAGGAAGGGGAGGAGAAGGGTAGGTGGAAGGAGTGTGGTTCCCATTACCTTAAAAAAGTGTTTGTTCCTCTTGAAATGAAGATGATAGAAAGACTTATTGAAATGATAGAGCAGCAAAAGTAGCAACACACTGCCTAGAAGGTAGAAACCAGAGCTAATTCCCCGGGCATTTAGGACTGGACCTAGCAGTGGCTCTATCATGTTCCAGGTCGTCCCAAGATCCCTCAGGATGAGGGGACCGGCTTCCATCCTGCTCAAAGCTCAGTATCCAGTGGTTCTATCATCTTCCAAGTCATCCTGAGAACCCTCAGGATGAGGGGATCTGCTTCCATCCTGTCCAAAACTCAGTCTCCACCCAGACATCTCGGACACTAAGAATGCCCCACCCTAGGCAGAATTCCAGCTCTGCATCACAGGACTCATGGAACTTGGGTCACTAAGGCGGGGGAGGGAGTCATCCAAGGTGAGAAAGGGGAAAATCAAGAGGTTGTGGATAATGGCTCACATATACCCCTTTTCCTCATACAACTACTCTTTCTCTGGATTCTTTGAGGTTGTCAAATGAAGGAAAGGGTTCTCTTTGGTGACCTATGGGAGTGCCCCCATATATTGGGCTGAATTATTCTGGTTTTTAAAATAATGTGAAAATTGTCCAGGTGTCATTTCCTTCCCCACCCCATAACTCGAGGGAGAGAACTATACAA
This sequence comes from Gymnobelideus leadbeateri, assembly GCA_011680675.1. Classification (NCBI taxonomy): domain Eukaryota; kingdom Metazoa; phylum Chordata; class Mammalia; order Diprotodontia; family Petauridae; genus Gymnobelideus; species Gymnobelideus leadbeateri. The sequence goes on along the minus strand of WOXC01008724.1, from coordinate 1,244,076 downwards.
TTAGACTAATCAAGAATTCTTAACCTTTTCTATGCCATGGACCCCTTTTGGCAGTCTGGTGAAACCTTTGACTCCTGAGAACAATGTTTTTAAATGAATAAAATACATGGGATTACCAAGGAAACCAAATACTTTGAAATACAGTTATCAAAAAAATTTTTTTTTTATATTCACAAACCCCAGGTTAAGAACTTTTGACTTAAGTGGTTAAGTAATATTAATGAACTAATTTTAGTTAATTAACATGAGTTGAATACCTAAACTCCTGACAACCTGAATGAGAGTGATTCTGAGTATTAAAAAGTTTAACTTGGCAATTTTCTGGTGGGAAAGATGTTATAATTGTCTAGGACCATGTGCCAGATAAAAGGCAGATTCAGAGTGGGCCAAGCTAGGTAGCTAGTTTGAAAAAGAAAGAGAAGAAAGAAAGGAAGGAAGAAAGAAAGAAAGAAAGAAAGAAAGAAAGAAAGAAAGAAAGAAAGAAAGAAAGAAAGAAAGAAAGAAAGAAAGAAAGAAGAAAGAAAGGAAGGAAGGGAGGGGGGAGGAAGAGAGAGAGAGAAAGAGGAAGGAAGGAAGAAAGGAAGGAAGGAAGAGAGAGAGAGAGAAAGAGGAAGGAAGGAAGGAAGGAAGGAAGGAAGGAAGGAAGGAAGGAAGGAAGGAAGGAAGGAAGGAAGGAAGGGAGGGAGGAAAGAAGGGAGGGAGGAAGAGAAGGAGGAAGAAAGAAAGAAAAAGAAAGAGAGAGAGAGAAAGACAGGAAGAAGGAAAGCAATTCCCTGTAACCTGGGGCTGCTGAGTGTCAGCACCTGTTATGGTAGGGATGGGGAAAGGGGAATGGAGATGGCAGAACAGAGTAAGAATTTACTAAGTGTTTACCTGCTGTGCACCAGGCACTATTACCTCATTCGATCTTCACAACAACTCCGTGAGGTACTATCACCATCTCCATTTTACAGTGGAGAAAACTGATGCTGATAGTTAAGTGACTTGCCCAGGGTTATACAGCTAATAAATGTCTAAGGCTGGATTTGAACTCAGGCCTTCCTGACTCCAGGCCCAGTTCTCTAACCATTGTGTCATCTAGATTTGCGATTTTTTTTTTAAAACATAGGAACTCCTAGATAAGGAAATTTCAAGTCAGTACCTTTTCTGCAATTTATAATCCCAGAGCAACCTGTCAGGTTAAAGGACTTTCCCAAGATCACACTGCCAGTGTGTATCACAAACAAGGCTTGAACCTAGCTCTTCTTAGCTTTGGTGCCATCTTTCTACCCACTGCATCATGTTACCTCTCTAGCCTATTGCATTATTTCTCATTTTGTATATTGTCTTTTTCTTTGTAAATAAACCAAAGAAAACCCATTTTCATGGCCTACAGTGACCATCTATCTAAGGCTGGGCTACCTAGTTACTATGACAGAAACTGATTTAAGGAGAGGAAAAAGTACGACTAGAACCCAATATGCCATATCTCTAAATCCAGGGACCAGTGAAAGTCTGATGTATGTTGCTTAAAGACAGGATTCAGTAGGGCTGGGTTTACAAAAAAGCAAAAGGTGCAAACCTCAGGGCCAAATTCAAAATTTCCTTAACTCAGGTGTTGCTGAAATAGGGTTTAAGCTTATCTGTGACCTAGATACTTTACAATAAGCAACTTGATTTAGGGGTGTGAGAGTATCCCCAATATTAATGTCTGTTTTCCATGAGCTACCTTACCAGGCAGGTGCACTGGACACAGAGGAAGCCTGTTTGCTGAAAAATCAATTAGAAGCCTGTAGTGAGCCAAAGTCTTGCTTACTCCCAGATGCCTTTGCTGGTGTTCGCTGGCTGACCTTGCTAAGCTGTGCCTTCCTCCCTCCCCCCCCCAAAAAAAAACTGGCTTAAACCAGTCTTGCAGTCAATTATCCCTGCAAAACATCCTGCTTCTGGGTTCCACCTGTTCCTGGGAAAAACTATTCATTCTTTACCTTAACCTCTCCCCGAACCTCCCCTTTGTGGTTTTCAAGCATAAATTGCCTCTACCTCTCCTAGGCTATGGACTTCTTTGTACTTTGTACTGGGGTGCCTATACACTAGAATCTGATTTTCCTCTTAATAAAACTTTTCTGTTGTCAACTCAGCTTAGAATCCCCTGCATTTTGAGGGGTGGGGTTTGCCCACTTGACAGGGGTAATGCTCTGCCTCCCTTAGAAAACTTTCCCTGATTACTCATCCATTTTCCAAATCACCAGCAATACCCCCAGGGCATGTCAACAGACCCTTATGTGTTGTAACTGTCAGAAATAATTATTATAAATGACCTAAGATATATCAAAAATCTCTTGAGTCACTGGGTCAAAATGGTAAATATAAAGTATCAACAGTTAAATTTGCTTTTAAAGTATTTACATTTAAGTCAATGAATTTCAGCGCATAAAATGTCACTTTGCAGTCGTTCCCTCCAAGTCTCCATTGAGATTCTTTGTCCATTCATTCCCATTTGCTTTTCCTTTTATGTGGTTGTAGTTACTGTATATCCTTTTTCCAGGCCTTCTTTTTCTAATCTGCATTATTTTCTAAAGATCTGCCCAGTGATGGGATACATGTCTTTTTCTTTTCCACTGAGAGGTCTCTCTCAGCTCTGGTCCCATGCAGGTGCACCAGGTTCAGCCTTTGGGGAGTCTGACCTTCTATGGAGAAAGGGCTTGGGCTCACTCTCCGGCTCCTTACACCCCAAATGACTGCAGAGATGCAAGAAAAATTACCCAAAGCTTAAGTATGGCCAATATCTAGGCTCTCCCCCAGAGGAAGCAGTCATAAATTGCATTTGTCTGCTACTTTCCACACATGAAAGAAATAACACAAGAGGCTCAGAAGCATGCATTCTCAGAGGTTTAAATAAGAAACAGTAATAATTTAGTGTTGTTATACTCTCCCAGAATTTTGATATTTAAAACATCCAGTATGAAAGCAGTTTTCACAACCCTAGTTGGTCCCAATTCACTTCAATTCTGCCTTGTCTAAAACATTCTCTCAAGGTCTGTATCTTCTGGCAAGCCAGAGGCAGAACTCTTGGTTTATATCATCCGGCCAGGTGAAAGGTAGAGCTCCTCCTTTTGCTGGTAGCTACCCTCTCCAATGCAGAAAGTCCCTGCCTGCCCGTCAAAATCAACGGAGGGACCCAGAGACCCTCAACTGAGAAACCCGAGTTTTGTAGATTATCTTGAATTCACAAGATTGCCTCCAAAATGAGAAACATCCCTCTCAAAATTGTTGTTCAATCTTCTATCCTCTGTGAAGAAATAGAATAGAGGAAGCCACCCAAAACCCAGGCTTGGGCTTAATCTAAAGGAACACACTGCATTAGCTGCCATGGGGTGCTAAGATCACCGGATTCCTCCCTTTGGCAGACTAGTCTCTCTGCTTAATGACCAATGACCCAGGGCTACTTTGTTGTCTCAAAACTCATGTCTTGGAATACCACACCTGGGGCCCAGATGGAGCCAGAGCCAGAGCGGCAGACTGGGCACAAGCGGGGCCAGCGTGCTGGGGCTGGCAGGCAGGGGACGATGATGTTCTGCAGCCTGGTGTCCTCGGCGCAGCAGCGACAGCACCCCCGGGCCGGAGCCCCTGCCAGTTCCCCGCAGCCCTGGCCGGCCCAGTGCTGGTGGCAAGAGTGGCCCAGTACAGCTGCCCATCAGCCTGAAGGTCTACCACCCGCTCGTGGCCATCGGCAGCTGCAGACATACGTTCTGTTTGCAGCCATGGCGCTTCACTCAGCCTACTCTGCAGAATACCCTTTGACCCAATGAAAGTGGACAAAGCCTCCAATGTGGAAAAGCAGCTGCCATCCTGCAAGGCTCCCTGCAGGGGCTGCAGTAAGAAGGTGACTCTTGCAAAGATGAGGTCACACATTTCTTCCAGCATTAAGGTCCAGGAACAGATGGCCAACTGTCCCATGTTTGTCCCAGTAGTGCCAACATCCCAGCCCATTTCCAGCAATATCCCAAACAGATCCACCTGTGTGTGTCCATACTGCGAAGCAAGCAATCTGGACCAGCAGGAGCTGGTGAAGCACTGCATGGAAAACCACCGCAATGACCCCAACTGAGTGGTCTGCCCCATCTGTTCAGCCACGCCCTGGGGTGATCCCAGCTACAAGAGCGCCAGCTTCCTGCAGCACCTCCTCCATCAACACAAATTCTCCTATGGCAACTTGGTGGACTACAACATTGATGAAGAAGCTGCATTTCAGGCTGCCCTGGCACTGTCCCTCTCAGAAAATTGAAGGCAACCTTGGCTGGACCCTGAACCCACATCTATGGTCAAAAGTCACCTTTTCCACATGGAGGGACAAGAGGTGTGCTTACTCTTCAGCATTCCTTAGCAGTTAGGCCTCCCCATCACCTTGAGTTGAGTTGTATCTTTTTTTTTTTTTAAACAATTGGGGTTAAGTAACTTGCTCAAGGTCACAGGGCCAGTCATTATTTATGTGTGGGTGCTCATTTTCTGAGGCCGGATCCGATCCCAGGTCCTCCCAACTCCAGGGCCGGTGCTCTTACTCACTGTGCCACCTAGCTGCCTCGAGTTGCATCTTTTTTAATAAGGTGGAATCTTTATTCTTTGCACAATGAGAACAGGCTACCCCGGGGCCAATCCTCCGTGCCCTCCTGTGGATTGGAAAAGATTGGTGCACCTTTTACCAACTCAAAGGTTGGATCTAAGTGAGGACTTTCACCTCTCTTCTGGGTAAAGTAAAGCTGATGTGTTTGGTATTTGGAAACCCAGACAATCTGTAGAGGGAGGAACATTTGGTTCTGCAAAATCAGAGCAGCATCGAGTTGTCTTTTTTTTCTCCTAAACAATGGTTTCACTTTCATGCTTCTTGAGAATACATGGAGAGTTCTGACTCTAGATTCCTGCTGATCCAGACAGGTTAGACTTGAGGGAAGTGGAGAGATGGGAGAGACTGAAAGAAAAACTTATCTGAAGACCTGACAAGGGAGAACATTTTCCTAAGCCCCATCCTAACATCTGGCGTTCAGTAAAGTCTCCGCCTTGCTCACTTGGTACCAGTTTTTATGATACTTAGAGATTCTGGCATTTTTCTATATTAACCAGTGTGATAACCTTTTTATACTCTACAGAGAGAGGAAAAAGCAGTTACTCTTCACATTGCAATATCTTTTGTTTGATTAGGAACAATAGTATTTTTATGGAACATTTAAAAAAGTATATTTTTTTAAAAATCAAAAATAAACCTAGTATAGGATCAGCATAGGAAAGTGATAGGGGAGCTTGAGGAAACTGAAACCAAAACGAGATTTAAGAGGGGTTTTTCCACTCATGCTTGTGTGATTTTGAGGTGGCCACATTTGTTTGATTATTTTTCTATTTTGAAGGCTTTTGTTGTATCTATTTACCTTTTGCTAATAAAAGAAAAAGACTCCCAGCCCCTTGTGCAACCAGTGACGACATTGGGGTGTTAGGTTCCAGGGCCCAGATGGATCTTTACACAGTGGAAACAGCAGTTGTTCCCAGACTTGGGAGAAGACTAGACCAGAAGGGAGAATAGAGAAAAGGTGGCTCCCTGGTCCCTTTTATCACCTTTCCAAAGAGATGACTGGAATTTATTCCTTAGGCAGAGACTTAGGGGGCAGCCTCACTGAAAGACAAGCTCTTGGGGTCTGGAGCATCCCACAGAGCCAGGCAAGGGGAGCAGCATGGAGCCATGGACCATCTTACCTGGCCAGTACTTGGGCTCACCTTTGGGGTTTGGGAAGGTCATTCAGCTTTCTGGTTTAATGATCTAAATTATTGTTGCTTTTTTAAAAAATAAAATAAAAAGTTTCAGAGCATCTATAAAAATGTTTTTAAAAACGCAAAAACTCATGTCTTTCTGATGAAGTGCAGGCTCTGGGAACCCACTTGAGCTCTCCTTCAATCTTTGAGGTACAGGTTCTGGGAACCCCCTTGAACACGGATTGAATCGTCTCACTTGATGAGGCATATGCATGAGGCCATAAGCCTTTCACTGTGGCTCGGCCCAAACCTTTGTTACTAGCTTGGCCCTCCATAGTCCGTCTACTTCCCACCCTTGAGCCTATGAAAATATCTATAGCCAAATCAACTGTTAACTGATCTCATTAACTCCTCGTGAAGACCCTCCCCAAACTCCTCCCCTAGACCACCCCTAGATTCCTCCACAAATTTTCTGTATATAAGACCCCATCTTGTCTCCTTGTGGTGTGTGAGTGCCATAGAATTTTCTAGCACAGACTTACTCTGTGTCCAATACAAGTGAACTTTTTTTTTTTAAGCAATTGGGGTTAAGTAACTTAACCCCAAGGTTACAGGGCCAGTCATTATTTATGTGTGGGTGCTCATTTTCTGAGGCTGGGACCGATCCCGGGTCATCCAAGGCCAGCACTCTTACTCACTGCACCACCTAGCCACCCCTACAAGTGAACTTTTAATAAACTTTGCTTTTCTTTGGCTGAGAGAAGACTTGAGTCGAATTCATTCAGCAGGACCAGGCTTGTGGGTATTTTGGAGTCTCGAGCACCCCTAACCCTACCCTAAACCTCTTAATTTCTGCACTGACCCTCACATTTCCCTAAACATTGCCAAGAGGTCTCAATATGCATTTTATGGAATGGCCTCATTGGACCATCCCCAAGCATTCAACCCTGCCACCACACTTATATTCCTCATACTTGTCCATATTAATTACCTTAAAGTATTTTGTTATATTAATGATGGAGTCTTGGGACCTGAATCCCTAAAAAGGAAAAGTCAAAGCAACCCAGTCCCTGAATTTTCCCACACATTTCAGTAGCCCAGATCACTAATGCTTCTGCCCAAGGCTTACTTGCCACTTACTTGCCACTCCTTAATCCCATCCAGATCTTCTCAGTCTTTTTCTCTATAAAAGTACCAATTTTAACCCCATTAAATTGTGCAGATTCACTAGGAATCTCATATACTTCTTCTATTGGCATCATAAATACTGCAGATTTACTAGAAATCTTGCCCATCTAACTGTCATAATAAAACTTCATTACTCTAGCTGAAAGAAGGCTTGAGTGATCGAATTCTTTTGAGGGAGACCCACCCTGTACCTTGCATTTTGGGGTTCCCAGCACCCCAAACTGCAACATTAATAAACTATGCCTTATTTAACCAGTCTCCTGGTGTTAAGCATTTAGGTCACATTCAATTTTTTTTTGCACTTACAAATAATGCTGCTGTGAATAATTTTGGACAGATATCTCTTTTTTGTTGGTACTTTTGATAGCAATTTTCAAGATTTTCCCAACAATGAAATTATTGGGCCCAATTGGTCCATATTTGGTATTTTTAATAGTAATCATATCTTAACAATATATTTGACAGCTATTTTTTTTCCTGAAAGAGAATGTATAATATTATTACCAGCTATTTTCTCATGGAAAAAGTCTATCCAGGGTTGGCTAAGTGATGCAGTGAATAGAGCACTGGCCCTGGAGTCAGGAGGACCTGAGTTCAAATCCACCCTCAGATATTTAACACTTACTAGCTTATTAGACCTTGTGCAAGTCACTTAACCCCAATTGCCCTGCCTCCCCCCCTCCAAAAAGCAAAAAGAAAAAGAAAAAGTCTATCCAGTAGGTGGCACTAGAATTCATCTGGTAGCTACCTACATTGTAGGCATGGTGTTTAGGGCAACATAAAACAGATTTATTGGACTACCTTTGTGAACTCAAATCTTTAAAATGTTGATAAACCCAATGTGTGAATGTATTATGCTTGACTAGGTTTACCTATTACAAGATTTGGTTTGGTATTTTTTTTAATGGGTGGGGGAAAGATTTTGGAGGGAGAGGTGGACTATCAATGGTAATGTCCACAAAGAACAAACAAACCAGAAAAAAACAAAAGGAGGGATACTGAAACACTTTTTAATGCTCAGAAGAAAAGGAAAGGAAGTTCATAAGGAGACTGGGATGAGCAAGACAACTTTTGTCAACCTTAGTATTTGGTCTGATTAGGTTGTGTCAGTTATTTTATTTCTCTCAAAGCTGGCAATGTTGAGATTTAGGGGTGTTAGGACCCTGAAAGAGCCACCTGCAGGTCCTGCCTGAATGAATTCAACCCAAGCCTTCTTCCAGTCAAATACAAGATTTATTAGAACACTGATAGAGGGTGGATATGATTCTAAAAATCTGCCCTATTGTCTAGACTCTTAAGGAATCTGAAGATTTGTGATGCTTGATTAACAAGTGGACCAGATTGAATCTGAGCCCCTTGATGGAGGTAAGATAGATCTTATATACAGAAAGACTGTGGGAACGATCTAGGAGTGGCCAAGTAGTCTGGGGTGACTGGGAAGTAACAGAGAAGGGTCAGGCATGCCAAGGACCTGGACCATGTCGCCAAGGGAGAATGGGGTTTAGATAGGATCAAGGGTAGGAAGTTTCTGGGGAGATCCTGAGGCAACAGACAAGGAAGGGCTGAGAATTGGGAGATTGGGAGTAGGCCAAAATGAAAGGCCAGTTCCGAAGATTACTGGAATGGGTAGATGCCAGAGACATGACCAAAATTCAAGGAGAGTTCAGGAGAAAGTTCAAAGGAGAATTTCCAGGGCCCATGAGACCCAAATTCTTTTGGGGTAAGGGGTGAAGGTCCCAGCTTGGGCTCATATCCCATTGTTGACATACATGCATAGGAGCCAGTCTGGAACTGGGCTCTCTTTGGAGTTGGGGTACACAGTTTCTAAACCCTTTCAACAGGGTCTGATACCATTTCATCATCATTTCATCTCAGGTCAGAGGAAAAAACTCTCCTATCAAAGTGCCCCCAGGATTTGGGCTATCTAGACAGAAGAATGTCTCCACCGAAACCTGAGCAGAACACAATGGAACTTCTGTGCCTTAGGTTAAATTGTATTTGCAAGAATCTCCAAGATAATAATTACTAAAAATCATTTCTCACACTTTGAATCTAGGATGCTACATGTATTATATATATATATATATTAAATCAAGCTGTATGTAATGGAAATTCGTGGTTTTATTTGTAGTCCTTTTTTGATTCTTTGAATGTGGAAGTCCTCATGTTTGGTGATGTCTGTCAAGGTCAGAATGACTATATGTGTGTGTATGTATATGTATGTCTATATATATATACACACATACCCATAGATACATATATATATATATATATATATATATATATATATATATATATATATATATATATACACTTTTTTTAAAGAAAACTTACTGCCAGACATAGAAAAATGGAATATTTATCAAAATTATATTTACTATTTGATAATATTAGTAACATTGATATTCCAGAGATATTGGTTATTCTGTGATAAAAATGTGATTGATTTCATGTTGTTGTAGTTGTTCATCCTTTGTTTTTAAAGAGGACCATTGACATCACAAGGGATGTGGATTGCTTATGGATTGGACTTTAAGTGAGGCAGAGTTTAGGTGAATTATCAGCTATCCAAGGACAGTAGTAAGACAAAGGGCAAGACAACTGGCTAAGAACCAGGATGCAGTGGGTGACCTTGGCCTTTCCAAATTAAGATCTTTCCCATGTCTCAGTTTGTCTGAGGTGATGCCTAGCTCATGACTAAGGGCTAGGTAAGAATTGAGACAAAAGATGGCCTAATTTACTGTCACAAAGATGTCGATCTGAGGGAGCCCCAGCACCCACAGAACAACACAGAGAAGCTAACCTCCCACTGAGGACAGCCCCCAGAACCCACAGAACAACACAAAGAAGCTAAGCTCCCGCTGAGGACAGTGCAGCAGCCCTGCAGGAAGGACTAGCACAGCACTCTGGGAGCCGGCAGTGCAGCACGGAGAGCTGAGCTCAGGTCTGCCTGAGCCACAGTTTTAGCCCTAGGGCGGCTGGGCCAGCAGCCAGCTGGAGGGACCCCAGAACACCAGCAGCTGTGGCAATTCTAGAATTATCAACACAGACATGCCTAGGACAAAGTGAGAGGTTACTGCCCTATGGGCTTTGGGGCCAGTATTTGGAGAACGTGTCGGCTTCCTCCCCTGGGGGCTAGAAGCCGCTGAGGAGACACACCATTTTGTAGTTTTTGGAGGCAGCTCCAGCTCCTGGCCTGAGAACTGTAGGGAGATCTAGTGATCAGTCTTGGGGGGGAATCGCTCTTGCCTTAACCTCCCTGGATCTGGATTGTGATCTAGGGTGAAGGTCGTGTGTGGGTTACCAGCTTGCCAGAAATGGAAGTTGTCCCCCCACACATTCAGGGTGAAAGTTCCCCAGTCTGGTGGCAAAGCCATACTGTGGCAACAAGCCCAAAGGTCAAGTAATTAAGTGGCAACATGCCAAGGCAAAGGAAACAAATTAAACAGAATAATGCAACATTAGACTCCTATTTGGGGGGCAAAGAGGATCGAAGCATAGAACAAGGGGAGGACTGTGAGGTCAGAAATCCTGCTCCAAAAGCCCCAAAGGAAAATATGAGCGGGTTACAGGCCATAGAGGACCTTAACAAGGACTTTAAAAATCAAATAAGAGAAGTGGAGGAAAAATTGGGAAGAGAAATGAGAAGGATGCAGGAAAAGTATGAAATGAGGGTCAACAGCCTGACTGAGGAAAACAACACCTTAAAAAATAGAATAACTCAAATGGCAAAGGAGGCCCAAAAGGGCAATGAGGAGAAGAATGCCTTAAAAAGTCGAATTTGCCAGATGGAAAAAGAATCTCAAAAAGTTCACTGAGGAGATTCATTCCTTCAGAGTTAGACTGGAGCAAATGGAAGCTAATGACTTTATGAGAAATCAAGATACTGTTAAGCAGATCCAAACAAATGAAAGATTAGAAGGCAATGTGAAATATCTCATGGGAAAAACCACTGACCTGGAAAATAGATCCAGGAGAGACAATTTAAAAATTATTGGACTACCTGAAAGCCATGATCAAGGAAAGAACCTAGAAATCACCCTTCAATAAATTCTCAAGGAAAACTGCCCTGATGTTTTAGATCCAGAGGGCAAAATAGAGGTTGAAAGAATCCACAGATCACCTCTGAAAAAGATCCCAAAAAGAAAACTCCCAGGAATATTATAGCCAGGTTCCAGAATCCCCAGATCAAGGAGAAAATACTACAAGCATCCAGGAAGAAACAATTTCAATATTGTGGAAACACAATCAGAATAGCACAGGACCTGGCAGCTTCTACACTGAGGGATTGAAGGGCATGGAATATGATATTCCAGAGGGCAAAAGAGCTGGGAATGAACCTAAGGGTCACCTACCCAGCAAAACTGAGTATTTTGTTTCAGGGGAAAATATGGTCATTCAGTGGAATAGAGGACTTTCAAGCATTCTTGAGGAAAAAACCAGAGTTGAATAGAAAATTTGACATCCAGACACAAGAGATGCCTGAGAAGGTAATCAGGGAAAAGAAACCAAAAGGAACTTATCAAAGTTGAACTATTTACATTCCTACATGGAAAAACAATAACTGTGACTGATGAAATCTTTCTCAGTATGAAAATAATGGAAGAAGGGTGTATGGTCATATGAATACATATGTGAATGTGTATATATATGTTTACATTTCTACATGGATAGAGGGCATAGGTTGAATTTGTTGGGAAGGGAGGATACTTAAGGGGTGAAATTATGAGGTGAGAGAGGAAAGTGGCAAGAGGAGATGGGGAGAGACAGGGTAGGGTAAACTATCTCATGTAGAAGAAGCAAGGGGAAGTGGCTGCAAGGGAGGGGAAGAATAGGAAGGCAAAAAGGCAAAACCACATTCTCATTGAATTTGGTCCAGGGAGAGAATGACATACATACTAAATGGGATATCTCAACCTACAGCAGAATAGGGGGAAGGGGGATAAGAGGAGGGATGATGGATGGGAGGGCATTCTTGTGGGGAGGGGAGGTTGGAAGTACCCACTATAGAAGAGGGATAGGATCAAGTAGGGAATAGACCAGGTTGGGGGTGGGATGGGTGGGAGGGAATTATAAGCAGCCTTGTACAATATATCTACTATGGTAATGTTTTGCATAGCTAGACATGTACAACATATACTGAATTACTTATCTTCCCAGAGGGAATGGGTGACAAGGGAGGAAGGGAATGGATCTGAAATTCGAGTTCTTAAAATTAAATGTTTCAAATATTAAAAAAAAAAAAAGATGTCAATCTGAGAGGGTAAGACCCTCAAGAGTTTCTAGCCAGAACAGAAAACAATTGCTATTTATACTCATTCTAAGCCATCAAAACCTAAACAATGAGCCACAGAGGCTTGGGTTGGGGTTATTATTGGCAAATGAAAGCCAGAGTGATTTGTGATTTCATAATAAAAAGTTAAAGAGTATGCCAAATCACATAAAACTAGTGACTATTAACAAAAGTGGACCTGGAGTCTAGAAGACAATTTCAAATCTAGCCCCTTTTACTTGTTAACTGTATGGTCTGCTCCTCCTGTTTCCATCCCCTGGCTCTTGGATGCATCCTTCTGAGTTACCAGGGCTGAGGCCATGAAGGGCACAGCTTAGACATTGGTAATTAAAGGAGCAGGGACAAGTTGCTCAAATCCAAATCTCAGTGTTGTCATCTATAAACTGGAATGCATAATAATTGTACAGGACCTCCCAGGACTGTAAAATTGAAATTGCTATTGTAATGTGTAATTATCATCATCATCACCACATAGAGAATTTATATCCTTAGAGAGATACCGATCCCGGCTATAGTACAGCTTGGGGTGAGAAACATTATATGAGGTGATCTCTAAGATTTTATTCAGTTCTAAGATTCAATGGCTTATTCTTTTTTTTTTTTTAATTTTTGGAGGGCAATTGGGGTTAAGTGACTTGCCCAAGGTCACATGGCTAGTTTTTGTGTTAAGTGTCTGAGGCTGGATTTGAACTTAGGTCCTCCTAACTCCCACCTAGCTGCCCCTCAATGGCTTATTCTTTAAAAAAAACAAAAACTGGGGCAGACAGTGAATAGAGCACCGGCATGGGAGGACTTGAGTTCAAATCCAGCCTCAGACACTTGACACTTACCAGCTATGTGACCCTGGGCAAGTCACTTAACCCCAATTGCCTTGACTTCCCCCCTCCAAAAAAAAAACTGGTGGGGGGAGGAAATTGGGGTTAAGTGACTGGCCTAGGGTCACACAGATAGTAAATGTCCAAGGTTGGATTTTAACTCAGGTCCTCCTGACTTTAAGGCTCGTGTTCTATCCACTGTGCTATCTAGCTGACGATCTAGTTTATTCTGGGGGAAAAAAGTTTTCAATGATGTCTTTTATGTTTTATATCATCATAGATTTTTCATTCTTTCTCCCTTTCCCAGACAGCCATATCACATAATAAATAATATTTTTTAGATATTAGAAAAAGAAAAAAAATAAGCTGATCAATACATGAAAAAAGTCTGAAAATATATGCAATGTGTGATGCCTATAGACCTCCCACATCTGCTGCGAAAAAATGATTATCAAAACCAGTATCCTGGAGATTCAGAGCTCTTTCCCCATCCCCCTCTTTCAAAGTCCTGACTTTTTAAGTTCAGTTTCATTGACTCTCTCCATCCTGGTCAAACCCCAACCCAAGCTTGCAAGTAATTTAAACTAAGGTACAGAAGACCCATTATGTTCTCCTTAGGCTTAGGTGGAGACAGATTCTTCTGTCTAGATAGCCCAAATCTTGGGGGTAGTCTGATAGAAGAGTATTTCCTCTGTCTGGAGATGAAATGATGATGATATATCAGCCCCTGTTGAAAAGGTATATAAACTGTGCACCCCAACCCCAACTGAGCTCTCAGTTCCAAAGTGTTAGCTCCCACACAATGCTTGATCATCTGCTTGGAGGGAAATGAAATGTGTTCTACTTGGACAACCTAACTCTGTCTTTCTTAGACCAAACTTTCTGAGGTTGACTCTGCTAAGGAGTGTCTTTAATTTCTTTTAAGCCATGCTTGCTCTTTATAATTTTGCAATATTTACTTTTGATTTTTTTTGTACATTGGTACCTCTTTCTATTTACATTGTTGTAGTCATTGTGTGTATTCTATGATTTATCCTAATTAATTTTTTTTAAGATAGGAATACTAAAATATGATTTTAGGCAGAGAGAAAAAAGCCAGAGAGTAGGGGGAGATTGAGATTCTGAAGATGAAAGGGAAAAGTATGGGAGGGAAGTCTTGTATTAAAAAAATAAAATAAAAGCAGAGCTAAAGATAATTCTTTGAGGCTAAATGACTTCCCATAGGGACCTAGAGAGCTGGGTTTTTGAAAAAGGCATTATTCTGAACATTAATGTAGCAGGCTTATGGATAAGACCCTCCCACTTTGTTCATGGTAGATGCCTGGGACTCATACAAATTCAAGAATGAATCTGTTTCTAAATGAGACAACATGCAGACCACAAGAAGACAAGTTGATGCTAAGCTGCTGTCCATTCAGTCCCTATAGAGAACCAGATATACTAAGAAGCAAATGAATCACCTAGAGCCATTGAGATAGGAACAAAACCTGGAGAGAAAGACACCACAGACCTATAAGCATTTGTCAAGGGCTTTGCATCATGTCAGTCACAGTACAAAGCACTTTGCTAGGAGCTATGCCACAGACTTGTCCTTGCTAGAGAGATCAGGACAATACAGTACTACCGGCATTGATGAGTGGCAAGAAGCAGAGACACAACAGAGAGCATAAAACACACAGATACTGTCCTTACTGCAATAAAATCATTTAGGGTCTCAAGTTTACAGGTAAACAAACATTGAAGAAAGGCCTAATGCTTAGTTGAATTCCTTAGGCTAATTGGTTTTTGCTAATGTCAACATACACTCTAAGAAACAAGAAATTGCTAAAATGCCTATAGCACTTTATGGTTTCTAAATCACTTCACAAATACTATATCATTTGGTCCTCACAATCCTGGTTGGTTGGTGATGAGGAGCTTGAGGCAGACAAAGGGTTAAGTCATTTGCCCAGGCTCCAAAAGCTAGTTAGATTCATCCTGAGTTAAAATCTGGCCTCATATATTTACCATCTGTGTGACTCTGGGCAAGTCACTTAGCCCTGTTTGCCTCAGTTTCCTCATCTGTTAAATGGGCTGGAAAAGGAGATGGCAAACCACTCCTAGCCATTGCATGTTCATACTGGTGTTGTTGTACCCCGATAAAGTGAGACAGAAGATCCCCAAGATTAAATTTTAAAAGTGGATTTTATTACCTCGGGACTGTAGGGGTACATGGTCACCCAAATCAGACAGTGCTTTGGCACAGACATTGTCCAGGTTTTATAGAGGTTCCATAGCCAGTTTACATAACCTGAAATTACAGTGCTGTAAGCTGAAACTACAGTGATTGGTCAGTGTACATTTGAATTTCCCGCCAGCATGAAACCCTAGGCTGAGACTCCTGCCCACAAATCAATTAGGGGAAAGGAAGAGGTGGGGGTCATGCTTGTTTACAGAACAATTAGGGGAGGCGAAGGTGGAGTTGTGTCCAATGGTATGAATTCTGTGCCTTGGATCACTTGGAAAGTATATCTCAGAAGCCTTCAGACAGCATTCTTGCCCATCACTGCCATAGGAAGGATTTTATAGATGTATATTTATGATTATGATTTTGTACTTTAGCAGATCAGTCTAGGTTTGGACAGAGTCATAGTCATATTGCTATATAGTTTATAAATAGGATATAAACATTTAGAGCTATGTCATTTAGGGTTATTGTTGTTTCTAAAGCAGAGAGTACATTAGATTTAAAATGCTTAGCAATTATATATACAAACACTCTAAAGTTTTGTACTTACAGCTTTCTACCATAAAGTATCTGGTTTCTTTTTAAGAGAGAATTTGTGTATATATGTAGAATAAATATTCATAATTACCTTTACAACATAAAAAAAAGGAAGCTCATGGAGCTCAGGTTAAGATTTTCTGGGCTAATGTTTAAAATATAAAATTATTTTACTATTTTCTTTTCCTTTTTTTTTTTTTTTTACAATTTGACTTGTTATACTGTTGTACCTTAATAAAAGCGAGACAGAAGATCCCCAAGATTAAATTTTAAAAGTGGATTTTATTACCGCGGAACACCTCGGGACTGCCGGGGTACATGGTCACCCAAATCAGACAGCACTTTGGCACAGACATTGTGCTGGTTTTATAGAGGTTCCACAGCCAGGTTACATAAACTGAAATTATAGTGATGTAAGCTGAAACTCCAATGATTGGTCAGTGTATACTTGAAACTACAATTAGTGATTGGGCAGTATACATTTGAATTTCCCGATGGCACGAAACCCTAGGCTGGGACTCCCACCCACAGAGTAATCAAGGGTAAGCAAGGAGTGGGGGTTCTGCCTGTTTACAGATTAAGCAAAGTGGAGTTCTCTGTTTTACAAATCAATGAAGGAAAGGTTGGGCTGCCTGTTTTACCACAAGGAAAGGGTGAGTGGATTTGTGTCTGACATTCAGGAAGGGCAAAGTGACAAATCCAAGAGGGAAGGGCAGAGTGGAGCTGGGTCCAACAATACCCCACACCATCTTATTAAGCTTATCTTCCTCCTAACTTGGAGAAAACCCAAAGGAAAACACATTCCCATTATAGTTTAAAAGACATTTACTTGTGAAGAGCCTT
The DNA here is from genome assembly GCA_011680675.1 of Gymnobelideus leadbeateri. Lineage (NCBI taxonomy): Eukaryota > Metazoa > Chordata > Mammalia > Diprotodontia > Petauridae > Gymnobelideus > Gymnobelideus leadbeateri. The sequence goes on along the minus strand of WOXC01008724.1, from coordinate 1,227,455 downwards.
GAATAAGACCATAAATTTAGAATTGAATGAGGTTATCTACTCCAATTCCTTCATCTTGTAGATGATAGAAATTATTATTAATAACTGATTCAGGAAGATTCAGAGTTCCCCCTCTTTTGCTATCCTCATTTCTAGACCTCAGTCTCTGAAGGTTGAACTTTCTCTGCTGACCCCACCCGACCTTACCAGGAATTTCTTGTCTGAGGTGGATTCCATTCAATCAAGATCGCACAGAGATAGATCCTTTTGTCTAAACTGGGTGAAGACTGACCTTTTGGTCTAAATTGCCAAAGATGGGAGTGGTCTGGGTATAGAGACGGTCTCTCTGTCCAAGTGTGACATGATGTCACTTTCAGTCCTTCATTGTAATATTCATTTTATCATTGTTAACCAATTGGGGTTTATTACCCTTGGAAGGGTATATAGACTGCAAGCCATGATTGTCTTTGGTCTAAGAGAGAAAGCCAAATGACCATCCTTTTATTTTATTTTATGCTGGCCTTATTGACAAAATGATTAAGTCACCCAAAAACTATGTATGTCTCTTGAATCTTTTTAATCACCATATAATGAGAGATTGAGGCTCAAAGTGGTAAAGGGCCTTTCCCAAGGTCATATTGTTTAGTCTTATCTGATTCTTTATGACCCCATTTGGGTTTTCTTGGCAAAAATAATCAGAGTGGTTTGTCATTTCTTTCTCCAGATCATTTTACAGATGAGAAAACTGAGGTAAATGGGGTTAAGTGATTTGCCCAGGGCCACACAGCTAGAAAGTGTCTGAAGCCAGGTTTGAACTCAGGAATATGAGTCTTCCCCAGGCACTCTATCTACTGTGCCACTTAGCTGCACTGTCCTATGTCAAACAGGTAGTACATACACGTAAATAGTAGATTCAAGATTCAAACCCACATCCCCTGACTCTAAAGCCTACATTCTTTCCACTGCCTTTGAAGTTAATGTACATCTAGTATAGCTAAAAAGTAATAGGGAGTCCTTGAAAGTTTTTTTTTTGATGAGGGAATAACATGGTCAGATCTCTGCTTTAGGGGCACTTTTGTTAGCTGTATGAAAGCCAGATTAGAGAAGGGACACATTCTAGGGGAATCCTTCAAGCTCTAACATTCCTTGATACTATAGAATCTATAATGTCAGCAGAATGTGTTGCTGTTTCCATGGGCCTCCTAGGGAAGATGGAGTGGGTGAGAAGGTTCACAGCCAAGGCCCAACTTGAACTGATCTGGAGGGAGATAAAGGAAGTTTTTCTGCCACTGGGGTGTTCCCAATGTGGCTGCAGTTGCGCCTGGAGTCCTGGAAACCTGCTAATTCTTCTACTGTTCCTAATTTGGCAGTTTAGGAGAAAGCGTCACCAATGGCTCCCAACCAAGCAGAATGGGAGTCACAGCACGGTGAGTGACTGCTGTCCCCCATTCCCAAACACAGTGACCCCCAGACACAAAAGGACATCCTCAAGACACAGGGCAGAGCGAGTGACCACTTTCTATTGGATATAAAGCAAGTGACCACTGACCTCCTGGACAGAAGTCAAGGCAAATAATGATTGATGCCCCATTTTAGGGCAGGGTTCATGGCCACTGACCACAAAATATGGTAGGGTGAGTGTCCACTGACTCATAGACAAGAGACAAGGAAAGTGCCATTCTGGGCATCACATTTTAGGAAAGACTTTGGAAAGGGAGGCATCAGTGGGAGTGAACATGAGATTTGCAGTTAGAGGACCTGAGTTTGAATCTTGGTTCATCGACTCATTGTCTATGTGATTTGGACAAGGTATTTAAGTTCTCTGGACCTCAGTTTCCTCATCTGTAAAATGAAAAGATTAGACTGAATGACCTCTAAGTTATCTTCCAGACCTATGAGTCTATAAGGCTAAGCTGGCCAGCATTTAGACGAGGCCAAGCAGTGAGGCATCTTGTTAAGATCATGTCATCTGAGGATCCCCTGAGGAAACAGGGGTGGTGAACTTGGAGAAGAGGGGGTTGAGAGGGAGATTGTATCTATCTTCATGTAGTAGGACTAACTGCTGTTATGTGAGAAAGGGTTGGACTTTGCTGGGTCCCCAAAGGTAGAACTAGCAACCAGGTGTAGAAATTTCAGAGAAGCGATTTAGATGTGACATAACGAAGATTCCTAACAAGGAAATCTAACTCTAAGTAGAATCCTTTCCAGTTCTCAGATTCTGGTGATTCTACCACCACTGGCTTCCAGAAACTGAGTGACCACTGATTCTAAGACAAAGTGCCCCATAGATATAAGGCAGAATGAGAGACCATTGACTTCTGGACATGGGGCAAAGAGGAGTGATCCCTGTGCAGTGACCTTTAGGATACAAGGTAGTGTGACTACTAAGTCTAAAATAATATAGTACAGAGTGATAAGCTGCTGACTTACCCCAGAGAGAGTGGGAGATTATGGACTTCTGGACACAAGGCAGGGTGAATGATCATTGATTCCTTTCCCAGATACACAGGGATAGAAGAGTGCTGAACACAGGGAAACATAAGTGACCACTGACTCCTAGGACACAAAGCAAACTGACTTTGTTTCATGTGGCCACCACAGTGAGTTATAGTGACTTCCAGATACAAAGCAAGGGAGGGATTCCTGACCCCTAGGACAGGGTGAAAATGCACTGACCTCTGACATGGAGATGCTTGAATGACCACTAACCCCAGGACACAGTAGAGGATGATTGTAGACCAGTAATAAGGCGAAGGAAGTAACCATCAGACACACAGCAGAGTAACTGATAACTGACCACTGGGCACAGGGCAGGCCAAGTAATCACTGCCCCCCTTGACACATGGAAGGATGGTGTGAGTGGCCACTGAGTCCTGCCCCCAGACACAGGGCAGAAGAAGTTGAGTGGAGACTACTTTCCACTCCCAGTCATGCCTTCCATTCTTATGCTATTTGCTTCCCCCTCTACTCCATAGGTGCTCCCATTTCTATTCCCTCCCTCCCCTAACTTCCCAGAGAGAGCCCAGAGCTGGGAAGGAGCTCTGTTCCACAAAGAGGAAGAGGAGGAAGACGAGGAGGATGAAGAAGAGAAAGAGGAGGATTTGATGAGACAGATGAGGCTAGACCCTCGGTGGTATTTCCACCCTAGGAAGATGGAGGCTGAGCAGAAGGCCTCTTTCTTTCAAACAGAGACCTTAGGGACACTGAACGAAGAGGTGGGGAACCTCCACCCCTCCTTCTTGGGTCCCCACGGGGCATACCAGCCCTTTGTGGCTTCCAAAGAATTCCCAGTTAAAACAGTGATGCCAGAGCTGATGCCCAACTCTCACTACCTTCACAGCCCTACTGGCCTGACCCAGGCCCCCACCTCCCTTTGTCCCCTGTCTACTTCAAGTGCCAAGGCAAAAGGGAATATTCAACTCTTCTGGGGTCTCCCTTCTCTTCACAGTGAGTCCTTGGGGGCCACTTTCCCAAAGACTGGTTGCACCTTTCCCACTGGGGCCACTAACCAACAGTCACCTTCCGACACTACCTTCATCTTCAATGAGCTTTCTTACCTCCCCCTGCCCAAAGTATTGGTTAAAACTGTGTCCCTTCCTCCCCCATACCTGCCCTTAATCTCTCCCTTCCCTGTCTTGCGTGAAAACTATGAGGCTATAGATATGGCATCCGCCAAGCTCCCAAATGAACCACAAGTCCCATGGTGGGCCTCTGAATCCCAAGACCCGATCCTAGATCCACTGCTACCTATACTTTCTCCCCCACGTTCCCCAGTGAAGCCTCAAGAAGTTGATTTCATAGAAGTCACAAAAGTTATGACTTCAGATGAACATGAGGTCCCTGGGCCTCAGGATGTACAACAGATTGAACCAGCCTGGCCCCCCGAATCTCCAGCCCAGACCCTCAGTCTACCCTCAGTCTTCCTTCCTGAACTCCAAGGTCCAGTGGAAGACCCCAAAGTGATAGTCTCTGAGGCCCTACTGGGGGACCAATGGCAGACCCAATTTCCCCAGGATCCTGACCCTTCAGCCCCAACCCTCAATGCATCCCCACCATATCTGCTTAAGCCTCAGGGAGCTGGCCTCATAGAAGCCTGTAGTGAGAGTACCCCCTTAAATCTGCATAGGCCCAATACCTCATGTTATAACTCCCAGCAAAGTGAATTCCCCTGGGCTGCTAGGACTCCAGCCCCATGCCTTGGCCTGCATACCCCACCTGAGCCCCAAGGAACTGGTCTTACAGAATATCCCCTTATGCTCCCTCATGTACCTGAGTTCCCATGGTATAACACGCAAGAGAAAGAACCTCCCTGTCCTGCTGGGCCTCCAGCCCCAGTGTTTAACATGAACTTCCAGAGTGAACTGCAGGGAGCCAGCTCCATAGAAGTCCCAAAAGAAACAGTCCCAAGTTGGGACAAAATGCAGACCCAACCTCCATGGACCTCAGCCCTGTCTACATTCCCCCAGGCTGAAACACAAGGAGCCAACTCTGAGGAAAGTCCTGTCCTTTTAGCTAGTCCAGAACTCCCAGGATGGGGAATTGAGCAAATACACCTACCCTGTACCCTAAGGCACAATACTCTTTCCCTGGAGCCCCCATCTCAGACCTGGCCTACCACTTTGAGGGTGCCAGCTGAAACTCAAGAGGATGAGCACCACCCACCAGGATCCCTCACAGGAGACATACTCCCAGTGTCCAGGATAATGACCTCCATGCCCCAGGAGGAAGGAGCAGTGGGAAAAGCACCTCTCCACACCCAGGGGACCCTGGGCCCTGGGACTGAAGGCTGTCCCTGGAACAAAGAACCCAGAATCCAGCTTAAGAAACATCAGTATAACCCTGGTCCCCACTCCCTAGCTCCCAGCCCACAATTCCCTGGCTTATTTTTTCCTAGGACCCTCATTCAACAAGACCTCTGTCCCCTGGCTACCTCCTTCTGCCCTCCAATTTGTCAGATTCCAGCCCTCAAGCCTATCTCCCAAGGGGCTGTGGGAGCCCTGTCTTCTGACTGTGCCCATGTTCAAACAAAGGAGACTCTGTCTCAAGGTGCTCAGTCCCTACACTGCCATTCTCCTATTGCCTCTCAGCGACAGCTGCAGAAGTTTGCTAGAGATGGGCAGGGCCCTGCCAGGAAGGGGAGAGAAGTCCCTTTGATGCCTCCCCAGACTCCTGACCTCCAAGCCACCAGTTTCCCAGAGCCCCAGTCCCTTAGTCAGTACAAGAACACGGCAGCTGCCAAAAGGTCATGTGTGCACAGGAGGGCAAGACAAGGAGGGTCTGAGAAGTCAGGGCCCCGAGGCCCAGATAAGAGCCAAGCAAAGGCTGTGGTCCCAAATCGGAAGAGAGAACACTCTAGGAAACCCAAAGCTGGAGACCAGGGAGGAGGGGACGCAGGATGGGGAGCATCCCCATCCAAAGGAAAGAGTCACTCCGCAGAGGCCAAGAAGCTTACAAGTCACCCTCCTGCAAGACTGTCCTGCGTGTCACCAAATCAGGGGAACAGGAATCTTTGTCAGACTCCTTCCCGCCCTGAGCTACCCCAGCCTTCTCCTAAGGCTGAGACTTCCCAATTTCTGCCCTCACAGGGCCCTTCAAAGGGTCAGAGAGTGGGTGGTGGTGACAGCTCAGACTCCCGACACCAGCGGAACCGCTCCCAAGGTGACCAGGGTCCCCAGAGGGAGGCTAGGAAAGAGAGTTCCTCTAGTTCTTCTGGACCAGCTAAGAGAGGCCTACAGAAGTTTCTGGGAGGGCTTCTGAACAATCTAAGTCATAGCCAACGAACTCAATCAGTGGAGAGTCTGCAGACAGCAATGAAAGCCCAAGGTTCTAGGTCTGGACAGGACCTGTGTCTGACACCTCAATAAAGAGACAGCTTCTGTAACTCGAATGCTGCTGCTTTCTAGACCAACTCTAGGGATCAGGAGGGAGAGAAAGGACTGATTCCCCATTAGCCATTTGGGTTCTGACCTTTCCATTCATTTTCCTTGGCTCAGAAAACAAATGAAAACTTAATTGTTTTGAAACTTTGATTTTTTTTTTAATTAACCATTTTTTTCTCTCCATCTTCCCCTCCTCCATCACCCATAGAAAAAGGAAAAAGAAAAAAAACCCCACAAAATCCTTGCAACAAATATGCATAGTTAAGCAAAAAAAATTCATTGGCAAGTCCAAAAATGTCTTAATCTTCCCTCAGGCAGCTAGGTTGTGCTATGAATAGTGAAAGACCTGAGTTCGAATTCAGCCTCACACATTTACTAGCTGGTGACCATAAGCAAGTGGCCTCAAGTTTTCTTAACTAGAAAATGGGAATAACAGCATCTACCTTTCATGGGGGTTGTGAAAATCAATTGAGATAATAAAAAATGCTTGGCATGTAGTAGGCCCTGTATAAATGCTTATTCCCTTCCTATAACCCCTCTGTCAGGAGGTGGATAGCATGCTTCATCAGTCCTTTAGGATCATGGAAGGATGGTTGATCATTGCATTGATCAGAGTCCTTAAGGCTTTCAAAGTGGTCTTTGCCATGTTGTATAAATTGTTCTCCTGGTTCAAAAACAATCAGTATTGAGCAACTCTGCTTGCACCCTACCCACCCTGAGTGGTCCCATTTCTTCTCTGATGTTCTTTTCATCAGTGTAGCTAAAATCCTAGAATGAAGACATTCCCTGTATCTTCTCCGATAACCTCTCCCCTGACCCAACCTTTTAAAAACTTTGTCCCTTCCTCTTCCCATTCATGCCCTCATGCCCTCTCCTCCATACCCTGCCCGGGGAACTGTAAGGTCACAGAGGTGATAGCCCATGGGTTCCCTGCTTAAGTCCCAAAGTCCATTCATTGTTCTTAACTGTTTCTGAATTTAAGGACTCCTAACAGTATCCTTACAGCCCAGTGCTATATTTTTATATTTCTCTTTTGGTACCTGTCCTTCTCATCTTCCCTACATGTCTTTATGAGGAAAGTTGATGGTGGGGGTAGGGGTATAGTGTGATCCCCATGCCCATCCCCCACATTAATTTGAGAAAACCTTCATTCTAATTTGAGAGCATGCATCCTGGATGTGTATTTTGGTATCTTGTTGAAAGGACAACTGGCAACTCCTGATTCATTTCCAATAACTAGAGCTATCTCTAAGATGGTTGGCTTGTTGGGTTTCAGGAGAACAGGCTCTCACTGTAAGAAATTCCTCTTTAGTGGGCCTCTAAAGGAAAGTGACCATTGCTACTACACCCTTTTGCTTCTTTTTTCCTTTCCAGAGGACAGACTAGTGCATAGTAGAGATGAGGGAGGACTGGGACTGGATGGGAATGAGTAGGGAGCCTGAGAACACATTGTCTCTTCCCCCTCCAGAATCTGGTAATGACTACCTAAGGTGGATGAGGTAGATGAGCTCATCTACATGGCTGGCAAGGAGGGAGCCTGAGAATGGACTTTCTCAGCCCACAAGATGGCAAGGGCCATCTTGTCTGGTTAGATTTCTTGCAGAAGCACATGAAAGGGGCAGATATGTGCATATCCACTTGACCCAAGAAGGATATCATAAGCAATGTTCCTGAAATCTAGCCCTTTTTTGTGGGGGTGGTGGAAGGAGAGTTCACTTTCCTGGGTAATATAATCCTTAGAATCTAACCATCCAGTCAGACAGAGAAGGGGGATTTCATGGTCAACATCAGTCATGTGGTTGCCTTGTGGGTGATCCCAAGCTAGAGGGTCTTTACCTACATATCTGTCCCCTTTTCTCTGCTAGTTCGGTGTCTAATCACCTCTGTCTGGACTATTGAAATAACATAATTTATGAGTTCTTAACTTGGGGTCTGTAAAATCTTTTTAAAACATTTTGATAGAGGGGCAGAACCAAGATGGCAGAGTAAAAGCAGGGACTCACCTGAGCTCTCCCCCAAACACCTCCAAATACCTTTTAAAAATGACTTTAAGCAAATTCTAGAGCAGCAAAACCCATAAAAAGATGGAGTGAAACAAATTTCCAGCCCAAGACAACTTGGCAGGAAAGGTCTGTTTTACAAAGATGAGGGAGGAGGACATGCGAGTGAAGATTGGGACCCAGCAAGCCTGGAGCAGGCCTTGGGGTGACTGAATCACTGGCAGCAATGGTTGTTTCCAGACCTCTCAGCCCACAGATACCAAAGACAACTTAGAAGGTCAGCAGGAAAGGTCTGTCAGACCTGAGTAAGAGAGGAGCACAGTTTAGTGCAGGCTGTGCCAACTGTAGCAGCAAGCACCCCAACATCCCCAGGGTGGCTGCCAACACAGGTTCTTAGATCTGCTTTTCAAAAGGAAAGCAACTCAAAATGGGTTAACAAGCTTACTTTAATAAATATATCATTTGCCTAGTTCAGGGGAAATAGGTCAGCACCCCGAACTTCAAAGTATACAGACAGAATTTACAAGACAGAGAAACAAACAGATCAAGAAGACAGGCTTCCAAACTGTCCAACCTTTACATCAATACCAAATCACAGTCACCAGAGAGGGAAGCATCAACATCTGGGTTTTCAAAGCGAGGGGGCTCTCAAGGGCTGCCCAGAGTCTTATCTGGTCAAATCACACAACACTTCTCAAAGTGAGCCCCAAAGCAAAGCCTCACATCAGGGATTATATAGCCTTCTCCAGGGTCAGAGAATGTAACCACCCTTTTGACCCACTGCCCAATCACAAAGTATCAAGGTGTGGGCATTCCTGAAAACCAAGCCTCCTACCAGAGGCTCCATGTGACCACATTTAGCCTATTAGGAGGCAGAGTATATTTTCAAATCAAAGCAGGTTCTCAGAGTCTCTTAAGCCCATCAAAGGGCCAAGGGGCAGGGAAGATCTTTAAATTTGCACTTCCATTACACCAACACAGCCCCAGCCCCAGCAAACCAGGAGCAAGCCTTGGGAGTGACTGAAATAGCAGTGGCAGCGGCTACTTCCAGAGCTCTCAACCCACAGACAGTAAGGGGATTAAATAACCGGTCAGAAAGAGATTATAGCACTGGAAGGACTCTGTTGCTTTGCCCATACTCCGATCTGGGTGGCAGTCCTGGATTGAGGAGGAGCACTGGTATAGAAGAGCTCGTGGCAGCAGTAGAGAGGGAACCCTGCTCACAGCTCCAGGGCAGAAAAGACTGCTTGTGGTCATTCACAGACCAAAGCACAGATCAGGAAAGGAGTAAACACCTCCTCTTAGATCATACCACTTGGAAGAACTGAAAACTTACAGGTCCCTAGAAGTATCTCTGAAAACAGCTGCACAAAACTCCTGAAGCTTGGGACAGTGTGCTCTTCACCCTGGAAGCAGAGCCTTACTTTAACAAAGACCTAAAAGTCAAATAAGAGTTTGGGGAAATGAGCAAACAACAGAAAAAACTCTGACTATTGAAAGTTTCTATGGTGATGAGGAAGACCAAAACACACACTCAGAAGTAGAAAACAAAGTCAAAGCTCCTACATGCAAAGCCTCCAAGAAAAATATGAATTGGTCTCAGGCCATGAAAGAGCTCAAAAAGGTTTTTGAAAATCAAGTAAGAGAGGTAGAGGAAAAAGTGGGAAGAGAAATGAGAGTGATACAAGAAAATCATGAAAAACAAGTCAACAGCTTGGTAAAGGAGACACAAAAAAATAGTGAAGAAAATAACACCTTAAAATAGAGATTAGGCCAAATGGTTAAAGAGGTCCAAAAAGCCAATGAGGAGAAGAATGCCTTAAAAAACAAATTGGCCAAATGGAAAAGGAAGTCCAAAAGCTCACTGAAGAAAATAATTCCTTCAAAATTAGAATGGAGCAAACAAAAGCTAATGACTTTATGAGAAATGAATAAACAATAAAACAAAGCCAAAAGAATGAAAAAATAAAAGACAATATGAATTATCTTTTTTTTTTTAAAAGCAATTGGGGTTAAGTAACTTGCTCAAGGTTACACGGCTAGTCATTATTTATGTGTAGGTGCTCAATTTCTGAGGCCAGTTTCGATCTCGGGTCATCCCAACTCCAAGGCCGGTGCTCTTACTCACTGTGCCACCTACCCGCCCCAATATGAATTATCTTATTGGAAAAGCTATAGATCAAGGAGAGATAATTTTTTTTTGTTTTTTTAATTTATTAGTTTAGTTTCAGTTAACAAGATTCAATTCCATAGTTCCTTGATTTTCAGATTTCCTTTGCTCCCCTCCCCCCACCCCCCACGATGGCATATAGTCCGGTATAGGATTTGTAAATACATTCATATTAGAGATTGGTCCAATTACAAAGGGGTATTGTACTAGGTGGGATGGGAAATGATAAAGAAGAAATAAAACCAAACAATGAAAAGAAAAAGATCAATTAGTTAGCTTCCATCAGGATTCAGGCTCAGTTCTTTTTAGTTATGTCTCTGGATGTCGCATTTCTCTCTTTCTTGAGTTTTTGGGATTGACTTATATCACTGCATTGCTGAAAAGAGTCCAGTCTGTCATAGTTGGTCATCATACATATGATGTGTCTGTGATTGTATGCAATTTCTTCTGCTTCTACCCTTCTCGCTCAGCATCAGTTTGTATAAGCCTCTCCAGGCAAATATGAAATCCGTCTCCTCCTCGTTTCTTATAGCACAATAATATTCCATTACATTCATATACCATAACTTGTTTAGCCATTCCCCAATTGATGGGCACCCCTTTAGTTTCCAGTTCTTTGCTAGGAGAGATAATTTTAAAATTATTGGACTACCTGAAAGCCATGATCAAAAAAAAGAGCCTAGACATTTTCTTTCAAGAAATTATCAAGGAAAACTGAACTGATATTCTAGAAACAGAAGATAAAATAGAAACTGAAAAAATCCACCAATCACATCCTTAAAGACATCCCAAAAGGAAAACTTCCAGGAATATTATTGCCAAATTAAAGAGTTTCCAGGTCGAGGAGAAAATATTGCAAGCAGCCAGAAAGAAACAATTCAAGTATTGTGGACTCCACAGTCAGGACAACACAAGATTTAGTGGCTTCTACCTTAAAGAATCAGAGAGCTTGGAATATAATATTCCAAAGGAGAAAGGAGCTAGAATTACAGCCAAGAATCACCTGCCCAGCAAAACTGTATAATCCTTCAAAGGAAAAAGTGGTTTTTTTCACAACATAACTATTATGAATATATTTTGAATGACTACACATGTATAACCTATAACAAATTGCTTGTCTTCTCAGTGAGGGAGTGGAGGTAGGGAGAGAGAAAAGGGAGAGAATTTGGAACTCAAAGTTTTAAAAATGAATGTTAAGGGGCAGCTAGGTGGCGCAGTGAATAGAGCGCCGGCCCTGGAGTCAAAGGGACCTGAGTTCGGATCCGGCCTCAGACACTTAACCCACACAAACAAAAACCTAGCCGTGTGACCTTGGGCAAGTTACTTAACCCCAATTGCCCTAAAGGGGTGGCTAGGTGGCGCAGTGAGTAAGAGCGCCATCCTCGGAGTTGGGATGACCCAAGATCAAATCCGGCCTCAGAAAATGAGCACCCACACATAAATAATGACTAACCATGTAACCTTGAGCAAGTTACTTAACCCCAATTGCTTTAAAAAAAAAATGAATGTTAAAAAATGTTTTACATATGATGTTGAGGGCTTTCAAGCATTCTTTTTTTTCTAGTATAACTTTAATATTGTGGAATTCAATGAAAAAACGGATTCATTTAACAGAAATTTGTTTTACACAAATGTAACTAAACTTTACTAGAATGCAGTTATAATTACATTAAGCAAAGGAAACTTTGTATAAATCTATCATTATATTGTTATAGCTTTCTTTTTTTAAATTAATTTATTAGTTTAGTTTCAGTTAACAAGATTCAATTCCATAGTTCCTTGAATTTCAAATTTCCTTTACCTCCCTCCCCCCACCCACCACGATGGCATATAGTCCAGTATAGGATCTGCAAATACATTCATATTAGACATTAGTCCAATTACAAAGGCGTATTGTACTAGGTGGGATGAAAAATGGTAAAGAAGAAATAAAACCAAACAATGAAAAGGAAAAGATCAATTAGTTTGCTTCCATCAGGATTCAGGCTCAGTTCTTTTCAGTTATATCTCTGGATGTCACATTTCTCTCCTTCATGAGTCTTTCAGGATTGACTTATATCACTGCATTGCTGAAAAGAGTCCAGTCTGTCATAGTTGGTCATCACACATATGATGGGCATATGATTGTGTCTGTGATTATATACAATGTGTGTCTGTGATTGTATACAAATTTGATGTGTCTGTGATTGTATACAAATTTCTTCTGCTTCTACCCTTCTCGCTCAGCATCAGTTTGTATAAGCCTCTCCAGGAAAATATGAAATCCGTCTCCTCCTCGTTTCTTATAGCACAATAATATTCCATTACATTCATATACCATAACTTGTTTAGCCATTCCCCAATTGATGGGCACCCCTTTAGTTTCCAATTCTTTGCAACCACGAAAAGAGCTGCTATAAGTATTTTTGTACATATGGGTCTTCCTCCCACTTCTATGATCTCTTTGGGATATAACCCCAGAAGTGGTATTGCTGGGTCAAAGGGTATGAAATTATTTATAGCCCTTTGGGCATAATTCCAGATTGCTCTCCAGAATGGTTAGATCAGTTCACAACTCCACCAGCAATGCATTAGTGTTCCAACTTGCCCACATCCTCTCCAGCACTTGTCATTTTCTTGTTTTGTCATCTTAGCCAATCTGACTGGAGAGATGTGGTATCTCAGAGTTGTTTTGATTTGCATTTCTCTAATCAATAGTGATTTAGAGCATTTCTTCATATGCTCATAGATATCTTTAATTTCTTTCTCTAAAAACTGCCTGTTCATATCCTTTGACCATTTATCAATTGGGGAATGACTGCTTTCAAGCATTCTTGATGAAAAGACTAGAGCTGAATAGAAAATTTGACTTTCAAATACAAGAAGCATAAAAAAGTAAACATGAAAGGGAAATCATAAGGGAATTAATAAGGTTAAACTATTTACATTCCTACATAGAAAGATGATGTTTGTAATTCATAAGACCTTTCTCATTATTAGGGTAGTTAGAAGGAGTATATATAGACAGAGGGCACAGGTATGAGTTGAATATGAAGGAATGATATCTAAAAAGTAAAATTAAGGGGTGAGAGAAGAATATAGTAGGAGAAAGAGAAAGGGAGAGATAGAATGGGGTAAATTATCTCACATAAAAGAGGCAAGAAAAAGCTTTTGCAATGGAGGGTAAGGGGGGGGTGGTGGTAAAGGAAAGTGAGTGAACCTTATTCTCATCAGAATTGACTCAAAGAGGGAATAACATACAAATAACATACACACTCAATTGGGTATGGAAATCTATCTTACGTAACCATACAGGAAAGTAGGAGAGGAAGGGACTAAGAGAAGGACAAGCAGTGATAAAAAGGAGGGCAGATAGTGGGAGGGGGTTGTCAGAAGCAAAACATTCTTGAGAAGGGAGAGGATGAAAGGAGAGAGAATAGAATAAACTGGGTAGGGAGAATAGGATGGAGGGGAATACAGTTAGCAATAGTAACTGTGAAAAAAAATTTTTTTTTTACTTTTTGGAGGGGGAAAGGCAGGGTAATTGGGGTTAAGTGATTTGCCTAAGGTCACATGGCTAGTAAGTGTTAAGTGTCTGAGGCCAGATTTGAACTCAGGTGCCCCTGACTCCAGGGCCAGTGCTCTATTCACTGTGCCACCTAGCTGCCCTGAAAAAAAATTTTGAAGCAAATTTCTCTGATAAAGGCCTGATTTTTCAAACATATAAAGAACTGAGTCAAGTTTGTAAAAATAGGACCCATTCTTCAAATGATAAATGATCAAAAGATATGATTAGTTTTCAGATGAAGTAATCAAAGCTATCTATAGCCATATTAAAAAAATACTCTAACTCACTATTGATTAGAAAAATGGATATTAAAACAATTCTGAGGTACTACCTCATACCTATTAGATTGGCTAATAGGACAGAAAAAGTAAATTACCAACATTTGAGGGAATGTGGGAAAAATGAGACTTTAATACATTGTTGGTGGAGTTGTGAACTGATTCAACCATTCTGTAGAACAATTTGGAACAATGCCCAAATATAAAGCCATGTATACTCTATATACCCTAAGAGATTAAAAAAAAAGGAAAAAATCTATATATACAAAAATATTGATAGCAGCTCTTTTCCGGGGGTAACTAATTAGAAGTTGAGGGGATGCCCATCAGTTGGGGAAAAACTGAACAAAGAAATGGTATGTGATTATGATGGAATACTATTGTAACTGTAAGAAATAATGGGCAGGATGCTCTCAGAAAAACCTGGAAAGACTTGCATGGGCTGATGCAAAGTGAAATATACTGTGTATGAAGTAACAACAATGTTGTAAGATGATCAGTCATGAATGACTTAGCTATTCTCAGCAATATAATGATCCGAGACAACTCTGAAGAACTTAGGATGAAAAATGCTATCCATCACCAGAGAAAGAACAGATTGAAGCATACATTTTTTTCTTCAATTTTCTTGAGTTTTTATTTATCTGTGTTTTTTTCACAACATGACTATTATGAATATGTTTTGAATGACTACACATGTATAACCTACATCAAATGACTTGCCTTCTCAATGAGGGTGTGGAGGTAGGGAGGGAGGAAGGGAGAGAATTTGGAACTCAAAGTTTTAAAAATGAATGTTAAAAATTTTTTTTACATGTGACTGTGGAGAAATAAAATATTAAATAAAAGTTTAAAAAATAAATAATATATTTTGATAACTATACTTCGATATAATTGGTTTCCTTTGTTATCTTCTGTATTTTACTTTAGAAACTGAAAAATATTATTTCAAGGAGTTCATGGCCTTCATTAGACTACCAAAAGGGTCTTTGATACAACAAAGGCTAAAAATTGGACTCTCTTACTAATGTATTGTTGGTGGAGTTGTGAACTGATCCAACCATTCTAGAGAGTAATTTGGAACTATGTCCAAAAGGCTATAAAACTGCATACCCTTTGACTCAGCAAAACCCATACTAGGTCTGTGTCCCAAAGAGGAGGGGAAATGACCTATTTGTATAAAAATATAGTAGTTCTTTTTGTGGTGGCAAAGAATTGGAAATTAAAGGAATGCTCATCAGTTGGGGAATGGCTGAACAAGTTGTGGTATTTGATTATAATGGAATATTATTGTACTATAAGAAATGATGAGTAGCAGGATTTCAAAACCTATACAAACTAATGCAAAGTGAAGCAAGCAGAACCAGAAGAACTTTGTACACAGTAATAGCAATATTGCAAGATGATCGACTGTAAATGACTTAGCTATTCTAAGTCATACAATGATCCAAGACAATTTCGAAGGACTCAAAATGGAAAAGTCTGTGTCTCCAGAGTGAAGATGGAAGCAGACTCTTTTTCACTTCCTGTATTTTTATGCATTGTTTTGTCCTTTGGTTCTGGGTCTTCTTTCACAACATGACTAACACGGCAATATGTTTTGCATAATTGAACGTGTATAGCCTACATCAGATTGCTTATTGTCTCAGGGAGAGGAGAGGTGAGTGATTTTTCTAAAGTGCAAGACTAACGGTATCATGGTGTTTCTCAGCAAACTTCAGTGCCTCATTATTACCTCTAGGATCAAATACAAACTTACTTGTTTGGCATTTAAGGCCCTTCACAACCGGACTCCCACCTACTTCTCCAGTCTTATTTTAATATATCACTCCTGGGGCAGCTAGGTGGTGCAGTGAATAGAGCACCGGCCCTGGAATCAGAAGGACCTGAGTTCGGAGCCAGCCTCCGACACTTAATCCGCACAAACAAAAACCTAGCCGTGTAACCTTGGGCAAGTTACTTAACCCCAATTGCCCTAAAGGGGCGGCTAGGTGGCGCAGTGAGTAAGAGCGCCGGCCTCGGAGTTGGGATGACCCGAGATCAGATCCGGCCTCAGAAAATGAGCACCCACGCATAAATAATGACTAGCCGTGTAACCTTGAGCAAGTTACTTAACCCCAATTGCTTTAAAAAAAAAAAAAATATATATATATATATATATCACTCCTTTTCACAAACTCTACAATCCAACCTTTGTACTGTTCCTTACACAATCTATTTCCCCTTTGTGACTTTGCACTGGCCCTTTCCTGTGCCTGGAATTCACTCCCTCTTCACAACTTCCTAGAATCCTTAATTTCCTTTAAAGCTCAGCTACAATGCCTCCTTCTATGTGAAGCTTTTATTCATCCCTCCCCACCTCCCCACTATGGCTAGTCTATCCCCTTCAGCAAGTTTTTGTGAAGCATGTTGGGAAAGTTTAGGCAGCAACTCCCTGGGCATACTAGTTAATCCCCACATGTAATAGGAATTTACTGTGGTAGGTAAAATAATACAGATGAGGAATCATGCAAGAGGGAAAGGATGGGAAGGAGAGAAACCCAGGAAAGTGGTGGATTGCCAGAGCTCAGGAATTCTGAGCTGCAGGAGAGTTGAGTCTAAGGTATCCATATTGAGTGGGGTATCAATACTGTACTTCTGTATTTCTGGACAAGTTAAGGGAATACAAGGGACAGAGACACAGACACAGACACAGAGACAGACAGAGAGACAGAGGCAGAGGCGGGGGGAGGGGAGGGAAGAGAAGAGAGAACATTGGAGTCAAAAGATTTCAGCTCAGACCCCACTTCTGTCACTACTACTTACTACTGTCTGTATAACCTGGAGCTACTATCATGACCCCTCTGAGCCTCATTTTCCTTATCTATAAAATGAAGCTTGAACTAGATAACCTAGAGCATTACTTGCAGCTCTAAATCTATGATCCTTTGAAATAGTGGAGGAAAACAATCACATTCTATTAGGAAGCTACCTAGTTAACTATCCTTAACAACTCGGTGGGCAGCTAAGTAGTCCTGGAGTCAGGAGGATTTGAGTTCAAATTTGACCTCAGATACTTACCAGCTGTCTGACCTTGGGCAAGTCATTTAATCCCGTTTGCTGAAGTTCCTCATCTGTAAAATTAGTTGGAAAAGGAAAGGGCAAAAACCAGTCCAGAATTTTTGCCAAGAAGACACCAAATAGGGTTCACAGAGAGTCAGATGCCACTTAACAGCGATGACATGGTAATTATCAATCAATACTTAATTACTTTCTAGCTGTTTGTAATGGGAGACGGAAACAGTAACTCACTCCTACTGTACTTAGCCCCAGCCAGAACAATGGATAGCCCTCAAATAAGTCATACAGCTGGACTGAGAAGAATTACGGGACCTTGATTCAAAACTGACTTGGAAGGTCCAGTGTCCCTTGAAAAGAAACACTTCCACCAGGTAGAGATCAGGAGATTTAGAAAACTAAAATGCAGTGAGAACCTGAAATGGTGAATAGACCTTGCAAGTTCTACTACTCCCCAGAAGAAATGTGGGGAAGGGAAGAGAGCCTGGTTCAAGACCCTTCAGTCCCTTTCCCATTTTCTGAGTCCTGTAACTATCCCAGCAGAAGTGACAATGCAATCGGCTACCCTACCACTGTATTCAAATATGAATGGTGGTGAAGAATGTCCTTAGGACTCCCACAAGAACTACTCACGAAAGCACCTGCGCTCTCTTTCCCCTCTAGGTAATTCTGTGCCCTGTTCTCCTAACAAACATATGCTATTTGTATAATAATCATCCCTCACAATGGTGGAGAAGCCACCCTCTCCCTCCCTTCCACTTCCCCTAAGTGTTGGCCAGTGTGCCTCATCGGTACTAACAATACTAGAAAAATAGGAGACGGTCAATTTCAAGATTAAGTAAGGTCTTCAGGGCCAGGTTGGCTGCACTGTCTGGGTCTGTCTTCTAGTCCCTGGCTACACCTCTCTGAACCCAGAATCTTTTTGCACCACTGGACACTACTCTCATGTTACCAGCTTCCCTTGTCACACTCACTCCTTAGGCATACTGGTCTCTTGTGACTAATCCTCTTCCACAAGCTTTCCATTGTCCTTTTAAACTGGTCATGTTGAAACTTGCTGTGCCTATACACAAGGTCCTGGGAGATGTTGTTCCAGAAGTAAACAGATTTTGTTCTGTTCTGGATCCATCCCTTTTACACTTGCATTTCATTAAAAGTCTCCTCTCTCTTTACATAATAATATAATTTTAGAATTTTTCTCATTGGCATGGGCATTTTTCATACGGGTTATTTTCTTGTAATTAAACTATGCTTTCATTCTAGGTGTAATTCCCACTTGGTCGTAATGAATAACTTTTTATTATGCTGCTGCATTGTTTACCAGTATTTCACTTAATTTTCACATTAATATTCATTAATGATATTGTCCTATAGTGTTCCTTTTTTCAGTCCAGTTTCTTTTCAGGCTTCAAGATCAAAACCTTGTTCCTTTTCCACAAAGTGTTATTACAAATAAGTCATGTATCTAACCAAGGACCATAACATACTGAAGAAAGGAAAGAGTCATTCCATATACTGTTTCTTGCCAGATCTTTTCTTATAAAGAGGCCAACCTTGAATTTTGGGGCTAGGCCTGATCTTTTGACCAGGTTAAATCTCTGTCCAACTCATATAATATTCCCATATCCTCTCAAAAGCCTGTCCAGTTCACCAAAAGACACTCACTTTACAGAGGAAGGAAACTGGAGAAATTAAATTATTTTCCTGATGTCCAGTCAACTATTTCCTGAAGTCCAGAGTCAAAGACACATCAGCTAAAGAGATTGCTCTAGGCCTCTGGATCTGATGGGACCCAAAGCACCATTTTGTATAGGAATTGCCTTGCAAGTAATGATTCTTACTTGGAGGTGGGCAGGGGGAGAGGAGGGGACAATGAGAAGGGATGTTACTGAGGGCCTCCCTTCTCCTGCTCTTGGGCAGGTGCTAAATTGTTCTATGCACATTCTATGCACAGTCTAGGTTTTATTGCCAATGTATGTATATGTGTATGAATATACACACGTATACATGTATATAAAATTTTAAAAATTTTAGCTACCTTTACCATATTTGCCAATTATCTCCATCTATCACAATTCTTTCCATCCTTCAAGACCCAAACCAAATACTACTACACCAAACTTTGCAAAGCATTGAAGCAGAAAAAAAAAGCATTAGTTTGAAGTCAAAAGACCTAGGTTTGAATTCTGTCATTAACTAGTAGTATCCCAGAACTTCAACATCAAAGGGGTTCATAAAGGCCATCTAGTCCAACCTGAACATAAATCCCTTCTAATACTAATCTAATCTGACAAATGGTTGCTGTACTGGAAGACCTTATAGATTAAATCAGAACCCATTGCCCCACCCATGACAGCCCATTACACTTTTCATAGCTTTAATTATAAAAAAAAGTCTTTCTCTTACATTAAACCAATTTTTAAATTTTTTAAAAATTATTTTTATTTTTAGTTTCCCACAATTTGTTGGTAATACCCACAATTTCAGAATATAATTTGGTCACTTCCAACTAGTTTTTCCCTATGGGGTCTAGCAAAATAAATCTAATTTGTCTTCTATATCTATATATATAACCTGTGGCACAGTAGAAAAAGCACTAACACTGTGTTCAAATTCTGCATCTGATATTTGACACCTATGTAACACTGAGAAAGTCATTTAACTTCCCCGAGGCTTGGTTTTGTTTTTTTTTTTTTTGTTCAGTTGTTGTTTAGTCATATCTGACTCTTTGTGACCCCATTTGATGTTTTCTTGGCAGATACTGGAATGGTTTGCTATTTCCTTCTCAAGCTCATTTTACAATTAAGGAAACTGAGGCAATCACACAGCTAGGAAGTGTCTGGGACTTGGTTACCTTATATATAGAATTAAGGAAATGTACTAGATGACCTATGAGGTCCCTTCTAATTACCCTTCTAACTCTAGGCCTCTGATTCTTCAGATAACTGGAGACAGTTATCATGTCTTCCCAAGTCTTGTCTTGTTCAGATTAAACATACATGGTTCCTATAAAGAAAAAAAAAACCCAACTTCATAAGGCACAAACTCAAGTCCCTTGACCCTCGTATTTACTTTATTTATTTATTTATCTATTTATTTGCTTTTTGGAGGGCAGTTGGGGTTAAGTGATTTGCCCAAGGTCACACAGCTAGTTTTTGTGTTAAGTGTCTGAGGCCAAATTTGAACTCAGGTCCTCCTGACTCCAAGGCTGGTGCTCTATTCACTGTGACACCTAGCTGCCCCTTATGTTTACTTTCTTCTGGACACTCTCCAATTTATCAATGTTCTTACTAAAATGGTGCACCCAAAAGGGAACTCAAATATCCAGAAGTGATCTCACTAGGGAAATGTCATATAACATTTCTAGGCTTCAGTTTCCTCATTTGTAAAATGGGGATAATAATGTCCATTTTGTGACTTCATAGGGTTATTGTGAGGCAACATAGATATTCTACATGGCTCCATCTAACACTTTTATCAATCCTATGTTTGGATGATAATATGAAGATGTAGTTATCAATTCTGTAGATGCCACAAAGCTGGGAGGGCTAGCTTCAAAAAAAAAAAGCCTTTGATTACAGAATCAGGATCCAAGTTAACAAGTTAAAACAGGAGGTCAAATTTAATAAGATAAAATTGCATAGGGGAACAAATCTTTATTGTTTCAAGATCCTCATACTACTTTATCAGTCATGCTTGGTCCTTGCACCAAGTTCAGCTGGCTCCTCCCCTTCTCCCCTTTTATTTCTGACATTTTCACAAAATTCAGGGAAGCTTCAGCTTAATTTGCATGTCCTGGACCAGCTACCACACAGGAAGGCGTGAAATAGGAAAGCAAAAGGAAAGAAAGTGGGAGCATCTCTCCTTATCCTCCCTAAAGCTAGGTTAACCCATGGACATAGTGTAAGGCACCTCAGGTAAGTGTTGTGGAAAGGAAGAGACATGGGGTGAATTCCCCATGACTTGGCTGAGCAGGGCGGAATAAAGGGTGGCACTGTGGGACCTGAATTTCAGAGCAGAAAGTTTTAAAGGATTTAGATAGAGGCATCAAGCTTGAGGCCTTCTCAAATGCCAACTGAACCAGATTAAAATATAGTTGAGAAATGTTTAACAAAATAAATAAAAATGAATCCAAACAGAAATACTTAATTAGGTGATCCAGTGGATAGAGTGCTGGTTCTGAAGTCAGAAAAACTCATCTTCCTGAGTTCAAATCTGGCCTCAGACACTCACTAGCTGTGTGACCCTGGGCAAGTCCCTTAACCCTGTTTGCCTCAGTTCCTCATCTGTAAAATGAGCTGGAGAAGGAAATGGCAAAACATCTCTCCAGTATCTCTGCCAAGAAAACTCCAAATCAGGTCCTAAAGAATCAGACAGGACTAAAACAACTAAATAACAACAAAGTTTATATGCAGCCCACACAGATGGGTTTGAGTTGGAAACCACTGTGAAGGAATCTTAACCATAAGCCTGCTGGAAAGAGCTAAAAGTATGAAATAACCCAGAAACATTTTGGCCTTGAATATCTCATTCTGGGAAAGCCAGAGTAGCATAATAGATAGAGCTACTCTCAGAGGCAAGAGAGACCTCAATTCAACCCCTGCCTCTGATTCATACTGGCTGTGGGACCCTGGGCAAGGCTTTTAATCTAATTTAACTCCTTCCAGGTAACTCTAAGAATAGAATTTGTAGAGTAGGTACCAACCTGCCACTGGAGGAAACATTTCTTCACTTAAACCAAAGAAATCATAGGTCTGCTTTCCCTCCTCCTCTTCCTGCCCCCTACAAATTATTTTTTCCACCATTTTGTAAAAGTTTTGAACAGGGATTACATTTCCGGGGTAAATCCTCTATGGGATATTTAGTACTGATGCTATCTCTTAGGGAGGAAAAAAGTAAACTGGAAAGCAGGGCAGGGGACCAAGGTGGTGAACATTTGCGGGAGATCCAAGTAGAGATGAAATGGATCACAATGCCTGCTGAAAAAAGCAGCAGGAGCAGCTGATGTGGTTGTTGTTCATCCTTCATTTTCACTAATGAGTGAATTGGAAATAGTAGATGCAGTGATCTGCTGATGGCAGAGGCCCTCGCATCACAATCCCTAACAAAAGAGCAATTTGGCAACAAATTGGACCCCATGGAGTGGAGCAAACTCAGATCTTGCCACTAGAACCACGTCCAGGGAATTATTGAGCATGGGGATCAGGGAGCCTTGATCCTCTGGAAGGAAAGGGGAGGGGGTGTCTCAGCTCTCTAGCAAACCCCAAATTCTTTCCCTTTTGAGGGAAAAAGGACACATTGGGTAGCTCTAAGTGAGACGGAAAGCATAAGTCACATAAGTCATAAGGTGGAGGAGGACCACTGAAAATTAAAGGTTATTTTCTTAGCTATAACAGGGTGTTCCAAAAGCCTTAGTGCAGTTATAAGTTTAAATAGCTATTAAAGACTCTTGGGACACTATATGTGGGCTCTAGCATGAGTCCTTTCTGTGTTTTTTATTGCCCTAAGTACCTCATATTTTCTTTTTGTTGTTGTTTTTTTTTTGGAGGGCAATTGGGGTGAAGTGTGTGTGTGTGTGTGTGTGTGTGTGTGTGTGTGTGTGTGTGTGTGTGTGTTAAGTGTCTGAGGCCAGATCTGAACTCAGGTCCTCCTGACTCCAGGGCCAGTGCTCTACTCACTGCACCACCTAGCCGCCCCACACATCATATTTCAATGTTCTCATTAGAAAGCCAAGTAATACCTTTTTTTTCCTTTTTTTTTCCCTCTGTCTCTGTCTCTGGTTCTCTCTGTTACCCCTCCCTCATTTTAGATGGAAGGAAGAATGGAGAGAGGGCCACCTGCCATTTAATTCACCTGCTGGATTGTGGGTGAGTCTTGCTATTGTTCAGATCTACATGATGCCATCTGGGAACCTATTCAAAATCTCCACCCATACCCTTGGAGACACTACTACAAGCCAATTCACTTATTATACAAGTATTGAATATTGGAATCTTACAAGTTCAAAGGGATCTTGGAGGCAATCTATCCACAATGTGAATTTCCCACCTCTAACATCCCTAACATGCAAACATCCAGTTTCTGAAATTAATATCTCCAGTGACAAAAACTTCTTCCATGGGCAACTCAATTTTGAGTCACTACCATTAGAAGGAATTTCCTTCTTAAACTGGAATGTGTTTCCCTACAATTTCTATCCTTTGGTTCTAATTCTAGTCTTTGCAGCCAATTTAAATGCATATAACCCTTCTCTTTAATATGAAAATCCTTCTTGTAGCTATCACTCATCCCCTTCTTCCATACTTTATCCTCCATTATGCAAGATAAAAACATCCATCATAGTCCCTCCAGTCAATCCTTGGCTCCCTTCCTCTGTCATCCTGGTCACTCTCCTCTGTACAAGCTCCATCTTGTCAATAAGGGGGTCAGTTGTCAATAACCTTTCTAAAACAAATGCCCAGAACTGCATGCAGTACTGTGGATGTGGTCCGAGTAGAGGTGGGGGTGGCACAGTACTATTATCAAGTCTTTTCTTGTGGACGGCCACTGAAATTAAGGTGTAACTTATCTATGACGTTCTCCAAATGCAGTATTCTAGTAAACTGATTTTTAGGATCTGTTATTTCATCAGCAGTTTCTATGTGTTCAAACTCCTCCCAATGCAGAAGGTGAAGGGATTTATGAATTGCTATGATCCTTATGAGAAGATATATGACACACAATAAAACAAAACTTTGATGCTACTTCTTGTCATCAAATCCTTGTCAGCAATGTGCTGTAACTTGCTTATACCCACTGGACATCTCTCCCTACTTTGCCCTTTGGGTGAGTAGTAAGAGCAACATCTACCCCATGAAGGCTTGGACAATTTTTCCTTAAAAGGCAAGGAAACTGTCTTCAAGCTTTTATTGATCTGGGGACAAAGTCTAGGATGACTGATGTAGTTTCCTGGTTGCTTAAATATAAAAATATAGCACATAAAGTGTGTGTGTGTGTGTGTGTGTGTGTGTGTGTGTGTGTGTGTGTGTGCAGAGAGGTGGTCCTCAGGCAGGACATCCCTTCAGTATAGTATGGAGCAGGGGTGAGGAACTTGCAGTGTCAAGGCCACATGTGGCCTCCTAGGTCTTCAAGGGTGGCCCTTTGACTTCACAGAACAAATTGCCTTAAAAAAAGAATTTGTTCTGGGCAGCTAGGTGGCGCAGTGAGTAGAGCGTGGGCCCTGGAATCAGGAGGACCTGGGTTCGGATCCAGCCTCAGACAGTTCACACAAAAAAAACTAGCCATGTAACCTTGGGCAAGTCATTTAACCCCAATTGCCCTCCAAAAAGCAAAAAAAAAAAAAAAAAGAATTTGTTCTGTAAAACCTGGACTCAGTCAAAAGGCCAAACCCAAGGACCTAGAAGGTAACATGTGGCCTTGAGGCCACAGGCTTCCTCATCAAACTTGTAAGGGCATGCAAAACTCCCTGTGCAGCCTAAACCAGATTAAAATGTAATTGGGAAATGTTTAAAAAAATAAAAACACAATAACAGCACATACAACATAGTTAATGTTAATTGTGGTTTTCTAAGTCAATATGCCGCCAGAAGACATCCGTTTCTATTTGACACCACTGGCAAAAACACAACCCCCTAAAGAACACAACCAAACACCCCACTGGCTCTTAAGGCAGACAAGCCGGCTTCAGATTCTCCCTCTGACTCTCTGTTATATTTGAGCCTGCCACTACGCATGCAAAGGCAGGGAAGCTACGTCCAGTGAGTCAGTGCTATTTCTTTGCCAAACATTCTTTCCACATTTGTGAAGTAAATCAATTTTCCAAATAGAGAAAGCAGCAGAGCTGGGACTAGAACCGGGTTTGTGCCTCCAGTGCAGTGGTCTTTCCACTGCACCACATTGCTATTATCTACCCAGGCCTCTCTGTCGGCTGACACCTACAAACAGGTGTATGTGCAGCAGGGCTGAACCTTCATGTCACTCGTTGGCTTTATCACACAGGTCAGTAGCTTTTATTTAGTTCTCAGGGCAGTTGGGTTGTCCTTGGTGTTTTTTCCTGAAGGGAGCAGCTGAAGGTTCTAATCCCTGATAATAATAAACTACAGGGGCGGCTAGGTGCCACAGTGAATAGAGCACCGGCCCTGGAGTCAGGAGGACCTGAGTTCAAATCTGGCCTCGGACACTTGACACACTAGCTGTGTGACCTTGGCCAAGTCACTTAAACCCAATTGCCTTGCCTTCCCCCTCCAAAAAGCAAAATAATAATAATAAACTACAAATTATTCATTTGGCAAAGAACAATCACACCAGGATATCAGATGGCTGCTAGTATCTCTGAACAGTAGATTCCCAAGAATGTCTCTCCTGAATCCTGACAGAGGAATTATTCTCTTACAAATGCCTGGCCCCAAACACATATACTTGGGAATTCATAGGATGATACTCCTCCTGGTCCCCACAACAGATCTCTGACCTAAAGGGCCACAGATATCCTGTGTCCCTCCCTCCAGGCCACACAGAAATGGAGGCAAAAGTAAAGGATGAATAGTCTTGCCATTTAATAATACACAGTGCTTACTCTGTGCCAGATATTGTGCTAAATGCTTTCATTATTTCATCTAATTTACATAGCAACTTTGGGAGTGAGGTACTATTACTGTCCCCATTTTATAGATGAGGAAACTGAGGCAGCCGGAGGTTAAGTGACTCACCCAGGATCACACAGCTAATCTTGAGGCCAGATTTGAACTCTGGTCTTTCAAATTCTAGGCTGGTGCTCTATTCACTGTGCCACCTAAACGCCTCTAGAATCGAATCAGCAGACTTCTTTCCTCCATTCCTCATGCTTCATTAGGGACTCTTATACACTCACAAAGGGAACTACCATTGAATAGGGATGGAGGGTAATGTCGAAGAGGGTGGAATATTCCAGAGGATGAGACTGTCATACGAGAATGATGTAATTTCAAAAAAAAATAAAAAGCAAAGGGGGACCATAGATTTGAGATGGAAGGTACCTCAGGGGCCAGTCTAACATTCTAAGTTTATAGATGAGGAAACTTGGGCAAGGAGTGATTTGGCCAGTTTCAGAACTTTGAACCAAGACCGTCCTGGATCAAAGAAGTCAGTTGTCCAACCACTATGCCACACTGGTTGTCCACATGAGCTTATAGAAACATATGATGGCACAAGGTAGATGAAGGCAGACAGGGTCGAGTCGGAAGTTAAGCCAGGAATCACCTTGACCCAATTCTCTTAAGAAATAATCTTTAATCTTTTTTTTTAAGCACTTGGGGTTAAGTAACTTGCTCAACACCGATATTTATGTGTGGGTGCTAAGTCTGAGGCCGGAACCGATCCCGGGTCCTCCCAACTCTGGTGTCGGCACTCTTACCGCACCACCTAGCCACCCCAATAATCTTTCATCTTAAATAATCTTCTAGTTTCTTACAGAATTTCCTTACAGAGACATTTCTTGGAATGAAAGTGAGGCTAGGGGAAAATCATTGATCTAATTAATAAACAGGACCTAGACTTCAGCAGCTAGGTGGTGGCATAGTGGATAGAGTACTGGGTCCTGAGTTCAAATCTGGCCTCAGACACCAGCTAGCTGTGTGACCCTGGCCAAGTCACTTACCTTTGTTTGCTTCAGTTTCCTCATCTGTAAAATGAGCTGGAAAAGGAAATAGTAAACCACTCCAGTATTTTTTTTTAAAAGCAATTGGGGTTAAGTAACTTGCCCAAGGTTACACGGCCAGTTTTTTTGTGTGGGTGCTAAGCATGAGGCCAGAACCAATCCCGGGTCCTCCAGACTCTGGGGCCGGCGCTCTTACTCACTGTGCCACCTAGCCACTCCCACTCCACAATTTTTAAGAAAATCCTAAATGGAGTCAGGAAAACTTAGACATGACTGAACAACAGACATCCCCCACCCAAGAGTTCCTAACTTTTTCTGCATCACAGACTCCTTTGGCAGTCTGGTAAGCCCTATGAATCTATGTTTTTAAGGGCACAAAAAACATAGGATTAGCAAGGAAAACAATTATACTGAAATATCAAACATAATGGAAAGTTTTTGTTTTTGTTTTTCACAGACCCCACGTTAGGAAATCCTGCCCTGGGGGTAGCTAGGGAGGACAGTGAATAGAGCAGCAGCCCTGGAGTCAGGAGGACCTGAGTTCAATTCAGCCTCAGTAACACTTATTAGCCATGTGCCCTTAGGCAAGTCACTTAACCCCAATTGCCCTGCCTTTCCCCTCCAAAAGGCAAAAAAAAATTAAGAAAAATAAAGAAATCCTGTCCTAATTCATTCTTTAACCTTCTGTAAGCAGGATAGACCCTAAAAATAAGGAAATAGTTTCCATTAACATTTTTTCATTTATAGATTACTATACTAGTCACTGAAGACATTTCTAACATAGCATATGACCTAAAGGAGTCTGAAATTTGTCAGGCTAAGGTATGTGCACAAATAAGTGTATCAGAATTTAAAATAAATATATGCAAGATCAGAGAAGTAGAGATTCTGGATTGTTATTTATCTGAAGGGTAGGGATATGTGAACCAAAATTCATGGATAGGAGTTTTTCATAAAGGGAAGGATGTCAATGGGTGGAAATGTGGAGAGAGTCTGTGCCAGGGATGTGGTGGGATGGCCAACACAAATGCACTTGATGGGGCAAAGGATGAGGGAAATGCCTAACAGTCCAGTTTGACTGAACCTAGTGTGTTTTTAACAGTAATGCGAAATAAGGAGCCACTGTGCATGGCAGTCCTATGATCATATCCACGCATTTTAGGAAGCCTATTTTAGTAGCAGCATAAAGGATGTATCAGAGAGGTGCTTGACAAGTGGTGGGGAACTTATCTCAGATACTGGAGGCAAAGACCAAGAGGAGTCTATTTCAAAAAAGCCCGAGTAGGGGGTAAGGACTGGAGAGGCTGGTGGCTGAAGGAGTGAAAATGAGGGGACATAAAAGATGTAGCTTCAGCAGAATCAACAGAATTTAACAAATGAGGTGGAGGGCAGAGGGCAAGGGTACCAATAGATAGTCAAAGTATATGAACATAAACTTCTCAAAATAAAGGCAATATAAAAAGAATGCTCCAAATCACTAAGAAGTATGCAACTAAGTCATAAAGATGACAAAAGATTATAAAGTCACCATCAGAGCAGTTGTGGAAACAGGCACACTAATGCATTTTTGATAAGCTGTGAACTGAGACAACTATTCTGTAAAGCAATTTGGAATTATGTGAAAACAAGTGGCTAAATTTTCTAACCCAGAGATTACACTGTTAGGAATAAACCTCAAGTTGGACAGTAACTGTAACAAAATAGTTATAGAAATACTACATATGGTGTCAGACTTTTTCAACATTGGTTACTGGACTTCTATTTTAAAGTGATATAAAAATTAAAGATAGCAAACAAATTTTTTTTAAAGCTAGAGATGAGGGAAGGAGGAGTCAAAGATAATTCCAAGTTTTTGAAGCTGGGTTAACTGGGAAGACAGGAATAGGGAAGTTAGGAATTAGGAAAGGTTTTAGGGAGGAAAAGTTTTTAAGATATGTTTAGCTTTCGATGTCCAATAGGCCTTTGTGAATGCAGGAGCTCAGGGCTAAAGGGTCTGGCATAAATGGTTGTTTGGTTAATTGCAAAGGCATGACTGAAGTCAAAGTGGATGAAAGAGCAAAGGGAGTATAATTTCTCCCACCCCAGGAGTATAACTTGCTATCAAAGCTTTATTTTTCATAATCACTGACCCCTACTTGTGTCTAACGGCTAACAGCTCCTACTCAACCCTTTCATGAGCTCCCTTTCTAATCACTCCCACAACAGCATCAAGAATGATACCCAAGGACCATTCTAGGGTACTGACATCTCAATCAAAAGCCTGAGTAAGAAAACAGCAGGGTTAAAAGTGTATGTCCAGTTCCATTGGGAAAAAACAAATAATTTACCCAATGCCAAAACATTCTCCCAGATGTAAAGGACTGAGCCCATGAACTTACCTAGGGACAAAAAGATAGCACTTCTAGAAAATCCTTCAAAGATTCCAGTTTGGATTTCACTGCTTACTGGAAGTCTAAACCACAATCTGAGATTATTCATCTGCAGGATGAGCTCCTACATAGTACACTTTACACCACTCACCTCCAAGGGTTGTGAGGAAAGTATAAAAATGAGGCACTGAGCTCAGAGGTAATATGCCAAAGGGAGCAGCAGTCTCAGAGACCTGGGCTCACTTACCCTCAGACATAGGCTGCCCTTAAGAAAGTCATAGCCTCCCAAAGCCTGAGGCACTTAGAGGGTACTCTAAGTTTGTAATTGCCACGGGAAGTGAAGTTTACTCACTGGGAAATCCTTATACTAGTGGTTCCAAAACTTTTTTGGTCAAAGGAACCCTTTACACTCTGAAAAGTTGGTGGGGAAGGGGTGGCTAGGTGGCACAGTGAATAGAGCACTGGCCCTGGAGTCAGGAGGACCCAATGTGAACTCAAACACTAATACTTACTAGCCCTGTGACTTTGGGCAAGTCACTTAACACAACTGCCCTGCCTTTCCCCCTCCAAAAAGAAAAAAAAATTGGTGAGGAACCCCCCCCACCAAAGATGTCTCATGTGAGTTACAACCCTTAATATCTATATTAGAAATTAAAATATTATTAAAAACTTTGACCTTGCCAGATCCCCTGAAAGGATGTCAGAGAACCCAGACCAGACACTGAGAACCACTACCTTACATCAGTAAAATGGACATTATGGACAAAGACGTATATTAAAATGAATTGCCTTAGCTACCAGGCCTACTTTCAAGTAAAATAAATTGCCTGAGTTTACCAGCTTCAGGTAAAATAAATCTTGATACAATCTTCCCTTGCAGGGGTTCCTGGGATTAGCATTTTTCTGAGATCTCTTAACTGGCATTTCCTAAATTCTCTCTTCCCCAGTCTTTTCATAGTCAAGGCTCTAGAAAACTCCAAGCATCCAATTAAGGACCAGAACCGGAGGTAGGTAGAAAAAGGAGCCAGGACAACAGGTGAAGCGTATACCAACAAAGCCAGTGTTTTGCCTTGGTCTCATACTAACAAATTGCCTCCCATTTCTCTTTTTGCAACTAATTTACTTTCCTTGGCTCACCCTGGATCCTAACACCATTTTCTGATTAACTGGGGAAGAGGAAGGGACAAGGGAAAAGAACATAATGCATTGATCCCTAACAGTGGTCCACCTCTACTACTGAGGCTCATTCTCTATCTAAAGAGTGAACCCTAGATTCCTCAGGGAAATATAGGCAATGGAACAAGTGAGGGTCATTTGCTAAAACTTCAAAAACCAGCTCTTTGACAGATCAGGCTAGGGAGGAATGATGGCTGAATGAGTCACAGTTGTCCCTCCAACCCCAGCCAAGTGGAATGAGAAGACAAGGAAATAAGACAAAAAGAGCTGTGGGAAGTTCTTCCCAAGTCTTGCCTGGGTTTGAGGCACTGCCTTGGTACCCTCCCTCCCTGCATGTATAGGCCAAGGAAGATACCAGAAAAGAGGCTGCCAGGGGAAAGGAGGAGCAGGGGCCAGAACTCAGGCTCTGTTTTGACCCAACGTTTATTTGTCCTTTTACAACATGTTTTTGGTTTAGAAACTGCTTGTGATTAGTTAATTTATTTTTCCAACATTAACTCAAAAGCATGTAAAATAAAATGAACCTACTCACTATGTAAACACCCAACAGCTGTTGCCCTTATCCTGGAGTGGACAGGGAAAGAAGGGGACAGCATGGGCAGCATGGAGTGAAGTTCAGGCGCTTTTATTACTGCTGGGGGCTGGACGCTGGCTCCCTTGCTCACGCCTCACACAGGCCACCCGCCCGCTGTACCCCCCCCCCAAACTACAACAGAAATGGCGCAGGCTCAAGGCCCCGATTCCCTGTTGGTAATTCACTCTCCGCCTCCCAAATGAAAATCGCTTTTATTTTATCACTTTTGTTTTGTATTTTTTGCAACAGAAACCCCCTGTCCAGAGTCTGACTGCAGCTTAACTGTTCGGACTGAGGAATGGAGCAGGCCCCGGGTGCCCCCGGTCCCTCTCAGGCAAGAGCCTCCCTCCCCAGGGGACCGAGGCCTGGCCAGCTTGCTCCGTGGCCAGCCGCTGCCCGCTTAGCCATACAGGTCATCATCATTGTCTTCTGTGTACACGTTGCCTCCGGTGCCTCCTCCACTGCCCTGGCTGGGGCCAGCCCCGCCTTGGTTCCCTGAGGGGAATCTGCAGGCCAGAGAGGTTCATTAGGACCTAGTCACAGGCAACCTCCTCCCTCCCACCCCTAGGAGGGTAAGTAGCTTGCCGAAGGTCACAGGAGAGAGAGAATCAGAAGTCTGTGGGGCCCAGGCAAGTCTTCTGACCCTAGGGCCCAGTTCCTTCCACTGACCACCAGCCCATCATGACCAACTCCCAAGCAGACAAATGCTATCCCACCTCTCTTTAGCTGGTCCACTTTCCTTTTTTCCCTCCCAATGTAGACCAATGTCTACAAACCATCCCCAAGTCCCTACCTTGGGTTTTACCTTACAAGTCCCATCCCTCTTACCTGAAGCTGCCAAAGCCCCTGCTCTGCTGAAGGGTCTGGGCAAACATCTCGTATTTCCGGATATCATTGTCACTGACAGAGCGGCGGGCAAAGCGCATGGCCTCTTCAAAGTGGTCCCGGCGGATCTCAGGGACTGGGTCATCTTCTTCTACCTCCTGCAGGGTAGAAAGACATGAGCAGGGGTAAAGGCCTATCAGGGCTCACCAAGCCTGGTTCTCCCTTTCTGCTCCCTTCTCCCCCAAGGAGCTCAGGGCACCTGGCACAAGAGGTGAACTAAAATAAGCCCAGGCTGCAGGTGGGCCCAGAGTAGACCAGCCCCAGAGCCTGGCTATGCTGTACAGACATAGTGTGGGCATCATTCCTGATGCTATCTTCAAAGAAGCCCAAACACCCTCCCAAGTCCCTGTGGTAATACATTACATCATATAGGGACTTGTCTAATACCTCCTTGATCTCAGTTTTTATTTTCAGCTTAAATTACAATTTGGGCAGGTAATTAATCTTCATGTGTCTTGGAATTTAGGGGAACAACATGTTCTTCATAGGTCCAGATCTATGATTTCACTGGTAGAAAATGAAGAAATAGTGAATAGAGCACCGGCCCTGGAGTCTGGAGGACCTGAGTTCAAATCTGGCCTCAGACACTTAACACACACATACAAAAAACTAGCCATATGACCTTGGGCAAGTCACAACCCCAATTCCCCTAGTTTTCCCCCTCCAAAAAGCAAAAAAAGTGAAGAAATTCCCTCTACCAATCTAGTTTGGCAAATACTCTGCAACTTCAGAAAGCTGTTTGGGACTCTGAAAGGTTATATGAGTCACCCAGGGCCCCACTCAGAGATCTGGTCTTCCCAATTCAGAGGCCAACCCTCTTACCACACACAAGGCTCCCTCAAAAATCCCTCTACTGATTGGACAGAAGACAGAGACAAAAATAACTATAATCCATGGCAGAAGGTGGCAGAATAAACAAAGTGCTCAGAGAATTTAGGGGAGGAAGCAATCACTTCCACTGCTGGGGAGCTGCATAAAGCTGACATCTGAGCAGTGACTTCAGGGTGGGATGAAACTGGGACATGACAAGCAGTGTTTTGGTTACACGTAAGTATGCAAATAATGTAAATCAAAGAATATTAAAGTTGGAAGGAACTTTATGAAAAGAACAGAATAAGATGAAGTCAGGAAGTTATTGGATCCAGACTATGGTGGGCTTTAAAATAACAGGCAAGCTTAGTCTTTACTTGGGAGATGGATTTTTTAATTTTTGTTTTTCCACATATGGTCAGGCACATGTAGTAGAAAAATGACCTTGGCAATGGTGTGAAGGATACATGAGGGTGAGGCAAGACTCAAGGAGGGGTGGGTTCAAGAACTACCACTAAAGAATCCAGATGATTTAGCTAACTGCACTTGGGAGGTAAAGGAGAATGAAGAACCAAAGATGACTTGGAGGTTTTGAGATGGTTGACTAGGGCAATAATGAAGCTATAAATATATTAAAGTATATTCCTATATTTAGGGGCATGTCGAGGTGGGGAAGATAAGCTGTTCAGTTCTGTCCACACTGAGTTAGTTCATGGAGTAGATATGTTAAAACGGAGCTCTAGAATGAGTTCAGGATTAAAGATACACATGTAGGAGTTATCTGAATAAAAGTGATAACTGAAATAAACTGAATGGCTAAAATAGCCAAGGGTCAGAAAGCAAAGTGGACAGATAAGGCCATGGGGAGAAATATGATTTAGAGGAGGAGAAAAAAGCTAACAAAGAGAGCTAAAAAATCCAGTTTAATGCAAAGAGGGGAGTTATATCAAGAAGGGCATGTTCAATTGTCAAGTACAACATCAAGATCAAGGAAAAGGCAGAGTAAAAAAGCCACTGGGTTTGGTGATGAAGTTACTGATAGCCTCAAAAGCCATTTCAGTAAAAGCAATGGTGAAAGCCAGACTGTAAAAGGGTTGAGGAGTATGTGAATAATGAAGCTATAGCAGCAGTTTGGTGAAGGGCTAAGGACAGAACAATAGCTTGAAGGCATTTAAAGGCAAGGTTTTTGTTTTTGTTTTTTTTAGGATCAGCACTTTCATAGGAAGTCAAATGGAGAAAATTAATGTTAAGAGAAGCTGGAGGTGATGAGATCAAGCAATTGGCATTCAGTAGAGGAATTAAGAGCTCCAATCAAATGTGTCTTGTCTCCCCATCAGAATGTAAACTGCGGGAGGGGTGGGGGGCTGGGAGATGGATGACAACAACATCCTATATCTGACTTGAGCAAGGTACTGGTTTAGTGTTCCTTAAAGCCTGGATAAATGGGAAAGCAGTTTGGGGAAGAGGACTCACCATGGCAGAGGGGTTGGTCTGCCTTTCCCGCTCTCGTCGGATTTCACTCTCAATGGACTCACGGATAGCCAGTTTGCAAGCACGCTGGCAGATCTCTGTCAGGTCAGCCCCAGAGAAGCCATTAGTCATCTTGGCCAGAAACTCTAAGTCTACATCCTGCCAGAAGTCAGAAAGCAAATTCAGTACTCAGAACTCAAGTCCCAAACAGAAGGTCTTCCTTCCCCTGGTTCACCCTAATTCTCCCCTCTGTAATGACCATTCCAGAGCTCCAAAACCAGAATTCACGAGGGCTACCCAAGGAACACTCCAAATATGGCCTAAATATTTCTTTTAGTAAAACAGTCTGGGAGAAAGACCACTTTCTCACCACATCGGGCTGCTGTAGCAAAGAGACATGGCTATCAATCCCTCTACTTACCTTGGCAACAGGTGACTTTCTCAGGTTGGCCTTAAGAATTGCAACACGGGACTTTTCATCAGGCAGGGGTATGTAGATGAGCTGGTCCAAGCGGCCAGGTCGAAGAATTGCAGGGTCAATAATATCAGGCCGGTTGGTGGCACCAATGATGAACACGTTTTTCTTTGTGGACATACCGTCCATCTCTGTCAGGATCTGGTTGATGACTCTATCAGCAGCACCTCCTCCATCTCCAATGTTGCCACCACGAGCTTTGGCGATTGAATCCAGTTCATCAAAGAAAAGAACGCAAGGAGCAGCTTGGCGGGCCTTCACAGAGGAATGACGTGGACAGATATGAACACTTGCATGGGCACTCCCTCCTCCCTCCCAAAGGCTCCTTCACTCCCATATCCAATGGCTTTAGTTAGGCAATGATGAGATGGTTTCATAATTCAGTCCAAACACAAGCCACCTAGTCAGTTTGGAAATCCACAGGGTAAGAGGCTTGATCCAATACAGGGCTTACCTTGTCAAATATCTCACGGACATTGGCCTCAGACTCGCCAAACCACATGGTGAGAAGTTCAGGGCCCTTGATGGAGATGAAGTTTGCCTGGCATTCATTGGCGATAGCTTTGGCCAACAGGGTTTTTCCACAGCCAGGGGGCCCATAGAACAGGACTCCCTTGGAAGGTGTCATACCAAACTTGAGGAACTTGTCTGGATGCTCCACAGGGTACTAGAAAGGAGAGCTCAGAGTCAGCCTTTAATATGAGGAATCAGGAAGAGAGGTATAATCAATAAGCACTTCCCCTTCTGGGAAGAGGAAAGCCAAGTCACACACCCAGTCTGTTTCAAACCACCAGTCTCTGACATCCACAAAAGTCCAGGCTCCATTCCAGGCACCCAAAAATAGTCCCATCTGCTACCACAACTCCTGGAGAGTAGGTACCAGAAGCCTTACTTACCATTCTGCAGAACTCTGAACTAGTCCTAAGCTTCAAGACCCCCTCACCTGAACAAGTTCTTGAAGCTCCCGCTTGACATCCTCCAGACCACCAATGTCCTCCCAGGTCACCTGTGGTACCTCCACAACAGTCTCTCGAAGTGCTGAAGGATTGCTCTGGCTCAGGGCCCACTAGTGCAGAGGGGAAGAGCTGGAATAAGACTCTGTTAAAGGAACAGAAGAAGGAAAGCAACAGGAATTATGAGGGGGCACCCTTACCCGGAAGTCATCCATGGTGACAGCCAGGGAGTTCATGACTTCAGCATCAATGGTCTCATCCTCCAGGTCAATGAGGTCCATCTTCTTTCGAATGGCCTGCAGTGCTGCTTCGGAACAGAGGGCTGCCAGATCTGCACCTACATGTCCATGGGTCTCGTTGGCCACCTGTAGGCAGAAAGTCAATCTGGTTAGACTCCACCTCCATGCCTGAGGTTCTCTCACTTCCTCACTGTGCAGCTAAGGTTTGGAGAGAAGGCTGGTCATACTCCATGCATGCTAAGCAAGCCTCCTGGAATCTCCTGTTCCTTTCCCTCCATAAGCTCTTCCCACTATGAGGCAGTGCCTTAGTTTTCTCTTCTCAGGACAAATGGCACTAACAGATTTACCTTCACAATTTCAATTTTCTATTCTCAAAGTCACAAATTGCCCATTATTGTACTTGCCAAAGTCAGGGCTCTCAGTGATTGGGGGACCTTGCCATGGTCTTATTTTGACTGTTACCCACAACACACACCCAGGCTAAGTTAACTTATTTCAAGGTAACCTCAAAATTGTTTTCCTTCCCATAAAGTTCACTAATGATCACAGTCTATCTCCCAGTAAGCACTCCACTTCAACCACTACTTCAACCATCTACTAGAGCCCATCTCCATATAGTCTCTGCAGCCCAACAAACTCTCCCTTTACCCCTCTCTTATATCTTGATCCTTCTCCTTACCCCCTAAGATCTCTTACCTGTTCTAGGTCTACATCATCCGCCAGCTTCATGTTCTTGGTATGGATCTGCAAAATCTCCAAGCGTCCTGTGGCATCAGGAATCCCAATATCTACCTCCCTGTCAAATCGACCTGTGGGGATGCATGTATATGCACAACTCAACACTAGGCTCTGGCCACATGTGCCTACCCTCTCCCCAATGGAAATGTGGGTAAAAGGAAAGACCCCTATTGTTAAGTGATATGGGGAAGGGGACAGAGTAGGGAGGGAGAAGAAACAGATGGGGAAAGGGAATGGAACTTCAGGAAAAATAGTGGCAGGAATCTGTTACTGCCTAGCCCAACATGCCATATCTTAAGATCATACATATGATCCTATGAACACACAGAAAAGAGCATTCATCAAAAATGCCAAGGGGCCATTACCAAACCGCCTAAGAGCTGGGTCAATGCTGTTGGGTCTGTTGGTTGCTGCCATAACGATCACGTGTGCCCTTTGCTTCAAACCATCCATGAGAGTCAATAGCTGCGACACAATTCGACGTTCTACCTCTCCATGGGTCTGTCAAAGCACAAGGTCCCTAGTCAATAAGTGGCAGGCTTATACCCCAATTCCCCACACTTGGGTCTTCTCTCCCTTAGAGCAGTCTACCTTCTCTCTCTTGGGAGCAATGGCATCCAGCTCATCAATGAAAATGATGGCAGGGGCATTCTTCTCTGCCTCTTCAAAAGCCTTCCGCAGGTTGCTCTCTGACTCACCAGCCAACTTGCTCATAATCTCAGGACCTGAAGACATGCATCATATAAGCAAGGATGAGGCTGGTTTCTTCTCCCCAAGGAGAGGAAGCCATAGGGCTTGTTCACTAGCCCTGCCCAGGCTCTGTTACAACAACTGAGACGCTTTCCAGCCACCTGTTAGACCCTGACCTGGGTAAACAGGCAAGACCTTCATGGAAAGTCACACTGCTCGTTTTTCCCTGCTATGAAAATGAGATGATGAGGATGCTGCTAAGAAGAGCAAGATAAACGAGACAAGGTGGCAACAACTTGTGTACACACACACACATTGTATATTGAGGGGACACAGGGTGGCTAGGTGGCGAAGTAAGTGGAGCGTCGGCTCTGGAGTCAGAAGGACCTGGGTTCAGAACCGGCCTCAGACACTTAACACACACACACACAAATAAAAAACCTAGCCGTGTGACCCTGGGCAAGTTACTTAACCCCAATTGCCCTCCAAAAAGACAAAAAAAAAAAAAAAGAGTCAGATCCAGATCCAACACACTGGAGGAAAAGATAAGTTAACTTACCATTGATCAGAAAGAAGAATGCTCCAGTCTCATTGGCCACAGCTCGAGCAATCAGGGTCTTCCCTGTTCCTGGAGGCCCATAGAGTAGGATGCCCCGAGGAGGCTGGGAACAGGCACAAAGTAGATTAAAGACAGTTAAGCTAGTACCCACACTGGTTCTCTTCCCTCCCTCAACTCTCTATCTTCAAGAAGTTGAGCAAAGGCTCCTCATATTGGGGACAGGATGAAAAGTTTAAATCTGACAACAAGAATGAGTCCTTAGTAGCAAAAGCAACAGAATGACTCACTCTTCAGCCCAGAGGAGTAAGCTGTTCACAGTGAAGACACTGGAAGGGGAAAGAAGACAGGGGAAAGGGTATCAAAAATTCTGGGCCACACGTACCTGTATCTCAAGAGAGTTCAGGAGTTAAGAAACCTTAAAAGCAAGACATAATACTTTGGAAAACTCTAGTCAATAGATTCCAAAAGCTGGAAAGAAACCAAAAGGTCACCTGATCCCCATTCTTCAGGAAGGTTACTACATCACGAAGAACAAATAGCAGATTTTAGAGATCTCTAAGGATGAAGGTTCCATACTCTCCATCACTGTCCCATTCTAGTGTTCAATACATCCTTGGTAAATTCTTCCAACCATAATCTCTACTGAGCCAAGCCCATTAAAAAAAAATTCACAACAGTTGAGCAGGACCTCAGAGGTCACCTGATGCCTGCATTATCATCAAGATGAGAAAAGCAAACTCCAAGAGGTTAACCCTGACTTGCCCATTGCCCTAGTCTTTCCTTCCCCATGACAGGAGATACAAAGAGAGTGAAAGCTTAATACTCCCTCACACAAACCACTTACATACCATAGTACAGTCACTAAGCTGTGCATGCCTTCATTACTGTGTTATCTACTTGGTGCAGAAAGTTGTGAGGAACATAGAGATGAATGAAACACAGTCCCTATACTCCAGCAGCTTTCAATCTAGTAATTTAAACGTTTTCTTCTTCAGGCTAAACACCACCTCTACCCTAGACTGATTTCTCCATCCCTGTACTTCTCTTTGACCCTTTTCTCTAAACTCTCTCCAGTCCCTCCACATCCTATAAAGTGACCTGACTTGGACGTAACATTCAAATTAGGGACTTACCTAAAGATCACTTCCTGGCCTCCACTCACCCCATTCCTTCTAAGTCAGCATTATTCCAGGTTATTAATGAAAGGGTCAGTGTAGAATCACTCAGCTTGTAATCTGAATTCCAGAACTCATGCCTTACCTCTACCCAAGGAACCTTTCCCAAAGTGTAAACCTTGGAACCCCCCCATTAATTGGCACGCTCATTTTTACACTCACTTTTCTAATTACCAAACTTGTCTTCTGAAGACCAGGAAAACCAGGTTAGTAGCAGAACCTAGGATTCCCAGGAGCACACGAACCCAAGTCATTAATAAAATGACTGAACAGTACTCCTTCTATGGGATACTACTCACTATCCTCCTACAGTGATATCAAGGCATTGTTAATGATTTTTCACTCTACCCTTACTTTCCATTCTACCTTCACAAAGTATAACTTTAAAAAGCTCTCTTCCTGGGCAGGGCCTTATCTGAAGCCAAAGGTCAAATACCTTTACACCAATGGCTTTGAAGAGGGCTGGATGTCTCAGTGGCAGCTCCACCATTTCCTTTATCTGAGCCAACTGTTTCCGGCAACCACCAATGTCATCATACCCCACTTCATTGAGGGACTCTTCTTCATCCTGGATGAAATGAAGTGTGTATGCATATTAGCAAGATCAA
Organism: Gymnobelideus leadbeateri; assembly: GCA_011680675.1. Taxonomy (NCBI): domain Eukaryota; kingdom Metazoa; phylum Chordata; class Mammalia; order Diprotodontia; family Petauridae; genus Gymnobelideus; species Gymnobelideus leadbeateri. The sequence continues at coordinate 1,188,190 of WOXC01008724.1, read as the reverse complement.
AGACTCAAATTCATCCAATGTCAGACTATGGGGAATATATATTATTTCAGGGAAAAGAAGGCCTTGAGGAGAACAGATTTCCACAAGATATCCCAGCCCTGGATCCAAGAGATTCAAGGGAAATCTTCCCCGAAAAAGTTCTCTATCACAGCTATTTCTACTATCTAATGAAAATTACTCTGATGAAGTGTCACCCAGAGGCTAAGAACTGGGAAACTAAAGACCTCAAGAGTTCTGAAGGTATCACTCCTGCGGGAAGCTAAGCTGCCACTGTGGTCTGATATCTGTTCCCAAGTGTTTCTTCTAAAATTACCCTATCCAGCTGGGTTCCCACAAGAACCCATCAACCCCAAAGGCTACATTCTGCTGATTCTTGGCCCACACCTAAGCCCTTATTTCTATACTAGAGAGGCAGAACCAGGAAGGGCAATCCTTATCTCAAGGAGCAGCTTAGCTGGAGCCCATACCTGAGGATGGAGCTCTTCAGCCCTTCTATATGATATCATATCACTCTCAAATATAAGAACATTCTACTCACATGAATTCTCTACTCAGCTGCCTCAATACCCCCACTCTAAACCATCCTATACACTCAAGATTGATAAGCTTTGACCACAAGGGTGGAGTTTACCTCTCGTTTGATGGGCTCCCCTTCACAATGGATCACTGTATCTGGAGCAACAATGCAGTAGGGGCTGGGATCTGTCTCCACCACTTTGAATTCTACAGCACGCATTCCACCACGGACAAGAAAGATGTCACCTGTAGGATCATTGTAGTATAGTTACTATAGGTAACAATAGTACATGGATAGTAAGTTAGAAAAGACCAAGTGTGAGTTCAACCACTAACACTGGGACCCAGAGCCTTGAAAGCACACGGGCTCACATGTCCTGCCACTTGGTTAAGGGGCAGAACATTCATCTGGAATTAGAAAAACCTCTTTGCCATTTGGGTACCCTGTACAGAAGAAAGTCTTTCCAATAAATGATCGGTTTTTGCCATAGATGATTAACAGTCTAGACTTCAAACCAAACAAGGAAGAAAGGTCAGTATTAGAGTTTTACATAATGGAGGCAGGAGGAACCATGTACTCACTAGGAATCTGAAGTAGGCAAACTGGCAAAAACCTTACCTAGGAGGGGTATTGAGGGCCACCTGGAACCCAACCACCACCAAGGCCTAGCCTGGTCTAAGAGAAATAAAAGAGGAAGCTTTCTCTCCTGGGTTACAGGATATACCTATGTGAGTGGGGGCAGATGGGTATGAGAAGTTAGAGAGGGAGGTCAGATATTAAGCATCTTCTAGAAATCATGGATACCTGCACCAAGTAACCCTACCTATAATCAATGCATTGCTATGAAAATAGCCCTACTAATTTATTTCCTAAAGCTCTTAAGTTACCTTTCCGGATGGGTCGATAAGCTTCCAAGAAGTACGGCTTGAGGTACACCTCAAAGAGATTGCCGGTGATGCCTTCCACCGTGTCATCGATGGGCAGCACATGGATACGTTTGCCGTACTTCACATCTGGGCACGGCTGGATGCTGAGGACGACAAGCAGACTCCACGTTACCCACCACACTGCAGCCCCAAGCACTGGGCGTCGGAAAGGGCCTGGTACAGAGAGCTGATGGCAAGTGAAAGAGAAAAGGCAGGGACGGCTTTAGGTGAAGAGAGGCAGGAGAGTGGGGTGGGAGGGAGGGTAGGAGAAAAGGCAGGAGCTGAAGCAAGACATCACACACCCAGGGCCCTGGATTCCAAGGGGGAGAATGATTGCCAGAAATTCCAGATGGGGACCCAGGCTTAAGGATAATGATTCTTACTACCACTCAAGAAAAGCAATATGGGAAAAGGGAAGAGCAGCTCTTCAAAGGCAAAATGTTAACCTCCTACCCTGCCTCCCCCTTGGTGTCTCATGGCCTCACTTGTCAGGGAAGTTTGGGCCAAGAGTGAGAAGGGACAAAATTAAAGAACAGCCAAACATGAGAAATAGAGCCCCTATACCAGTCATTATACATATGAACACAGATTTATCTCCACTCTATGAGGGTCTCAGAAATATGCCTAAGGGATCTCTTTAGCTCTGTCTCCTAAGAAAAAAATTACATGAGACTCACAGTGAGGAGAAAGTAGAGAAACACACCCAAGATGAAATAATACAGACAGTGAGAACCCTAGTGTAAAAGGCAGTGAGAGAAGACTTCAACCAAGGACTGGACAAAAGGAATCAGATTGGAAAAGAAAGAGAGAGCAAAGGAAGGTCACTAGAGACCACTCATCCATGACCAGTGCTACATGAGCCACTTCCCTGGGACAGCTGGCTTTCTTAACTGACTTTCCTGGGGTCAAAGTCTGACATACACAGGTTCTCTCTTGTATTCATCATCAAAAGATCCCTAAAATTCTTGGCTAACACCCTTCCCCTTAGTTTCCTACTACCCAGCACGAGAACACAGAACCCTCAGCACAAGCAGAAGCAGAAGAGACACTGCAAGAAAAATTATTAGTCTGGGTACCTAAGCAAAGTCACAAAGCCCTGGTTTTCTATGAAAAATAGTGAGATATTCAACTTGAAGCCATGGTGTAGGAGAATTTACTGGAGCTAATCTCACACCCTTCCCAGTTGCCAAAGTGGTTGCTGGGACCTCAAGGCACCTAAGTCTTCCCCAAGAACACACCCAAACCTTGAAATAGAAGCTCCAGTCTCCCTTCCATGGTAGGGAGGAATGTTTATGATAGGCCAGCTTGTGCCTACCTAGTCCCACCCCACTGCCCAGACCTTTTAGGGCTCTCTTATTAAGGGCCAAGTATCCTCACACACCTTATGACATCCCCTAGGCGCACTCGGAGGTTGTTGCGGACAACCCTGTTCATGCGAATCTTCTCATCTGAGCACGTGTCATCAGAAAGGACGATACACACAGCTTCCCGTCTCTTCTTGCCTTTAAGCAACACTGTGTCACCTCGGAAGAGCTGTAATTCGTCCATCTTGGCCTAGAAACAGCACAAGAGTCATTGGTCAGTAGGGGGCAGCCCCAGTAAGTAAGCACTAGTCCAACTATCTGCAGTCCATGTTCCTGCTAAACACTTTTCCCATTAAAGCATAAAGTATGTCTGAATAAAACAGATCAGCAATATAAATTTACCTGAGACAGGGACACCACACTGTTGTCTTCATTAATAGCTTCATCAACAATTAACCGATTGGGGCGGTTCTTCTGCTTAAGAATGGCTGTTGATAAGTCATCTGCTTTTGAACTGGAAAAGGAAAATCAGTTAGACTCCCAAGGCCACATCACTCTTACCCAATGGCAATAGTTTTCAAAGTGTGATCTGGCAACCCTGAGGGGGGGAGGGAGGAAGGTCCATGAGAGCTTGCCAGGGAGACTTTAAGGTCAAAATTATTTTCACAATACTAAGATGTTTTAATTTCTTTCTTTCTTTCTTTTTTTTTTTTTTTTGCTTTTTGGAGGGCAATTGGGTTTAAGTAACTTGCCCAAGGTCACACGGCTAGATTTTTTTTGTGTGTGCATTGTCTGAGGCTGGATCGGAACTCAGGTCCTTCTGACTCCAGGGGCAGCGCTCTACTCACTGCGCCACCTAGCCGCCCCTAGATGTTTTAATTTCTAATATGGTAAATGCTGATAGCAATAACTCACCTAAACAAAGCTCTTTGGGGTCCTTAATACATTAGAGTACAGTTATAATAAGAGACTTAATGCCCATAAACTGATCATGAACACCAACCTATGCAAAATCTATCACATCACCACAAATTTTCAGTAAATTTACTGCTGGTACACACACACACACACACACACACACACACACACACCCCTATATATCCGAGTGTTTCTGCCTCAAACACAGAAAAAGAACATAAAAGAACAAGAAATGGAGAAGTGAACACAAATTTCATATTACAAGGACAAAAAATCTACTGCCCCTATGGAAAATAGTCATGGGCAAAAAAGAAAACATTTTTATGAGTAGCATCAAAGGCTAATAATGGTACTCTGTTAGCTACACATCCATTTGTTCACAACACCGTTTAAATAACTACTATATAAGAAGCAAGTTCGTCTAAGTTTGGGTGGCCAAGGAGTATGGCATTTGTCTCATAAACCAAAGATCATGGGTTCCAATCCCATCCATACCTGACATGGAAAACTTTAAATCAGCAAATTTTGGGGAGACATGATGTATATGGGATAGAGCAATAGACTTGCAATCAGAAACAATGGGTTTGATTCCTGCCTTTGATTCTAAGCTGTGTAACCTTTGGCAAGCCACATAACTTCTCTAATCCCAATTTCCTCATATGGAAAATTATGACACTGGCCTTAATGACTTTTGAGGTCCCTTCCAGTTCATTAAGACTCTCTGTTCCTGTGGTGGCTAGGTGTCGCAGTGAGTAGAATGCCCTGGAGTCAGAAGGACCTCAGTTCGGTTCCGGCCTCAGACACTTAGCACACACAAACAACAACAAAAAAACCTAGCCATGTGACCTTGGGCAAGTTACTTAACCACAATTGCCCTTCAAAAAGCAAAAAAAAAAAAAAAAGACTCCGTTCCTAACAGAAAAGTTTAAAAACAACAATTTCCACAAAGTCTCAGAGAGTCCCCAACCTTCTTCCAGGCTATCTAGGGTTAAACCCAACAAAAAGATTCTCAATACCCCTATGGCCTTTTACTGTCAGGACTCCATTTTAAGCCTTCCCCAATGACTTCTATCCACAACTGTAATAACCAGTCCAAAGACTATATAAATTATTAGCAAATTTGTGAAAAAACAAAACAATAGAATAAATTAAGTCTGAGGTTTCCAGAAAAAAAGTTCACACTGGATGCACAAGACCATCTTGGGAACCACCAAAGAACTACTAAGTAAAGTAGCTTCACAGGAAGTTGAACCTTAGGACACAGCTTAATGGAGCTAGTCAAATGTCAAGTGGTTGAAACTAAGAAATGCAGAAACAGGTGAGGAATTTCTCCTTTTCATGAAGGCTTAAAAACCAAGGCTGTTAAGGGTAACTAGTCATTCATGCTACACATTTCATAAGAATTCAAATAAAAACTTTGAGGGCATATCAATAACTATCCTACCAAGCCCGACTCCAGCACCAATCAGCTTTGCTTAGGGACACTGCTTGATTTAATTTGGACAGGACTTTGGGAAGGATCAACCAATTCCTTTTTGATTAAGAACTAGAAAGATAACCTTAAGCCCAACTGATGAAGGGGAAAAAAGGTCTCTTGCAGCATAATTTTTTTAAATCCCAGGAATAAAAACATGCCTGTTCATATACACACATGTTCCTTCTCAATGAAGCTATAAGATTTTTGTTAATTCTTCCACATAAAACACAGCACTTGCAACAAGCATCCAACATTACCATTTCCATCAGTTGAAAAACCCACCTGTGCAACTAATGTGACTAATATGCTTCAAAGCCAGAGAAGAAAATAATAATAATGATAAAGGATCAGTATGCCTACTGCCAAGCAGGATTTAAGTGCCAGTTCATGTCAGTGAAAGCTCAGCAGGCACTGAGCCCATCAGGGCCCTCTTCCCCAGCCTGCCCCTCCCACAATAGGGACCAGAAGTGAAATTGTCTCTAAGGTACAGCCATCTTGTTGCCTTACTAACCGAAGAGCAGTAGCATAAAAGGGCAAGGGGAATGAACACAATTCTTAAAAATGCAAAAAAAAAGTTTGTGTTGCAAACTACTAATAACCCAATGATTAGACTGGCTTCCCCAAGGGTATCCTCCCTCAGAATGGAAGAAAATTAGCATGCTAAGTGGTATGCTAACTCCTGAAGGCTCTTTAAAACATAGTATACAAGTTCTATGGTCATTTAGTCCAATCCCCTTTTACAAACGAGGAATTTAAAGCCTGGTGAAGTTAAATGACATGCCCAAGGATACACAAGTAGTAAGTTTTGACAATATTTTGAATCCATATCCTGACTCTAAGAGCCAATGATCTCTGACCTTTTACCATGCTGTGTCATCTTCCATCTGCTTTAGCTTGACTCAGATCTTAACCAAAGTAATCCTGAGTCCACACTCTGAACTCTATGAATGACTTCAGAGGGCCAAAGAGAACCCCGAGATACAAGCCACAAATATGAAGAGGATTCTAAAGAGCAATGTGATGTTTTAAAAACCAAAAGTTTATTTAAAAAGTCAGTAAGTTCTCTTAGCCTTACAAAGGTATTTAATAGAGAATTACTACAGTGATTAAGCAGTACTACTAAATTATACCTTACTTCAGGGAGAAAGGGCAAAGAACAGAAGAACTGCAGTAAACATAGGGAGTTATAGTAGAGAATACTGGACTTGAGTCAGGAAAACACAAATTTAAATTCTGAACGATTTCCTAATGGAGGATAATTAATAGTATTTCTCCTTCCTGGGGTTGTTGTGAAAATCAAATCAGATGTATTTGTATGTCAAGTCAATGAATTTACTAACGGCCTACGACGTGCACGCAGGAGGTGCTGAAGATACAAAACAAGGCAAAAAGCACTTTGCAAACCTTAAAGGACTATATAAACGTTAAGTAGTATTAAAAATAGCCCCGACGCTGGAAAATTCTAATACACTTACTCTTGGAAGCAGTGAAGGGCGGAGAAGGAACATTTAAACTTTTAACGTGCTCAGCTTTAGGCTGGAATGGGTTGTGGATGTCCAACGATCCTTCAGGGTTTACCTTCCTCACCATTAGGAACCCACTACCTCAGGCCGGTTCCCTTGGGCACTCCCACCAACAAAGCTGGCAGCTCTAATAGGTCCCCACCTCCACCCCCAACACCAGTAAAGTCTGAATTCAAAGATAGCCAGTAAAGGACCAATTGGTAATAAATCTAAAGACAGAAATCCTTAACCGACAAGAGCGAGAGAGAAGAAAGGAAAAATCTCAGCAGCTCCCAGAGAAAAAGAAACCAGATTTCTCATCTGCATAACAAGCAATGAAGTAGGCCATTTAAAAGGGCCAAAGCAGGGCCCCACCCCGCTCCCCCCAAAGCAGCAAATGTACCTTCCCTCAAAATTCCAGGAAGTGATTTTAGCCCCAAAATGCCAGCGGCGTTAGGCAGGGGGGGGGGGTCTTCCCCGTAACCCCACAAGTTAACATATTTCACTAGGCAATCAAGTCCAGCTCCACCCCGCCCTCAAGAATCGCGGGGCCGGCGGCTGAATTTCCCAAAACTGGCTGGTTCTCACTTCTCTACCAGGATCTGCCCGAGAGCCCCAGCCCTCACGTGGCCTGCGCCCCCCAGGCCGGCGGCACTGGGCCCCGCATCGGCACAAGCACAGGCCGGGGCCCTGGAGGAAAGCCCCGGCAGCCGCGCACGCCTCCCCATCCTCCCCCCCTCCTCCTCCCTCCTCCATCGGCGCGGCTCTCCCAGAGGACGAGCGTAGGGCAGGTGTCCTGGGCCCAACGCTCCTCGCAGGCGGCGGTGGCCCGAGGGCCAGGCTAGGCCCAGCGGGGCCGGGTCCCTTCCCCCGCCCACTGCTCCCGCGGGAGCCGCCGGGGCCTGCATGACACAGCAGGATCGGGATCTGGCCCGGGCCCGGGGCTCCCAGAGCCGCGTGCCCGCCGGCCGGGCTCGAGGACGCGCACCGGGGAGAGGTGTCTCGCCTGGTCTGCGGCCCATCCCCAGCATGAACTGCGCCCGGATCTGGGGCCTACTCTGCTCGGCCGCCCGCCCGAGGGCCGAGGCCCGGGGCCCGGGGCCCATGCGCGCCCCCGCGGGGGGAGGGGACGCGCAGGGGAGACACTTACTCGGCTCCCGAGGCCATGGCGCGCGCCTGTCTCCCGGCCGGCGGCGCGCGGGTAACGGCTACGAGGGGCTGGCGGCGGGCGACTGGGCCCGGCGGGGCTCGGCTCTCCCAGGCGGACGGTGGTGGTTCCTCCGGGTGGGCTCCCTCTCGCTCTTCCCACGGAGGCGGCGGTGGGGAGGGCGGGCGACTCGGGCTCCGGTTTCGGGGGAAGGAAGCGCTGGCGACTACGGCGGCGGCTGCGGGCGCTTCAGGGAGACTGAGCCGAGAAGAGCCGAATCATCGGAAGGGGAGAAGCACGCGGCCCAGCCAATCAGCGCCCGCGCTGCTGGCCCCCTCCCTCCCCTCCGTTCCTCTCCCCGGCAACCCGCTATGATCGGCCAATCATAAAATTCACTCGTAGATCCGCGCCCGCCCTTGGGGTGCAACACGCCAGGTAACGCAATAGTCATTGGCTACGGCGCTACGCTTCCTCGGCGGACTAGGAAGCGCAGCCAATTAATAAGAAGGACGACATCAGATGGACAGGCGAGAGGAGGGAGCTTGCTTTCTCTGAAGTGGACTCTCCCACTTGGCCCCAGTTCATTGGCTCCGAGGGTTAGCGCTCCAGGATTTCCCAGCCGATGTTAACACAATGGCCTGGGTCCTCTTGCCTCCCCTATTCGGGTTATGGACCCCACACTTCGATCCATCTTATTCCTGCCACCCATCCCAATCCCCATCCACTTTCCAGTCATCTTCAAATCGCACCACTTTAGCCTTCGCTTTCCCTCCAAAATTCACAATCACCCTCTAACCCTGTGCCCTAATCTTCAAGCCGATTTTGTCCAAAGACCAGTCACTCCAGGCCTCTCACTGACCTCATTGCTATAGAAGCCCAAGTACCCTTTAACCCTTGCGTCACTCAAACCCTGATCTGTTCCTGAATCCCATGGTCTCGCGGCTCCGGCTCTGCCTCGAACTCCAGAACCTCCCTTCACCTCACTTTATCCCTCCTCACGCAGTGTGCACTTTCCTAGGGCCTTAATTAGGTCAACGTCATCTCACGCCCCAGCCCAACTATTTCTGGAGGAGAGAGCAGTAGCCAAAAACTACATATCCCAGCATACACTGCATACCCCTTACCCCTCCAGAACACTGCATGCTGGAACTTGCAGTCCTTGGCCCCAAGACTCAATCCACATTTGAACCAGGCCCCAATACTTTACTCCTGTACCAAGAATGGGAGCTCTTTTAAAGGACTAGCCCTCTCCCATGATCTCACCGCCTGCATTTTCTACTCTCCCCTGACGAGCTTGCTCCCCTCTCATTCACGCTGCCTCCTCGATAATCTCTTCTCCCAGGAAATCCCCAACTGACCCTTGCTTTCAGTTCTAGATTGGATTTGTTCCAGACCTGATGGCTGTAACTTCTGGGTAAAAGTAAGTGTGGTGAGATGGAAAGGGAGTCGTGGGAGTCTGGAGACGTGGGTTCAGAATTTTACCAGCTCTGTGGTCATAGGGAAGTCTTGCACTTTTCAGAGGCTCAGTTTCTTCATTGGTAAAGGAGGTAATATACTATTGGCCTCACAGAGTTGTGAGGAAAGTGCTTTGTAAATCTTTAAGCATCGTGTAAATATCACCTATGGTTACTGATGAGGTATGGGCTCTGAGAGCCCCCTTGAATCTTTGAGGTACAGGCTCTGGGAACCCTCCTTGAACTCTGATTAAATCATCCTATTTGATGAGGCATTTGCATGAGGCCTTAAGCCTTATATTGTGGCTGGGCCCAAACCCCTGTTACCAGACTTCCCACCCTTGAGCCTATGAAAATATCAGTCCACCCTTGAAATGGCCTAACCCACTGTTTTCTGTAGTCTCCAGGTAGCTTCCAGCAACTTCCCTTAATCACTCATTGACCCTCCCCAAACTCCTCCTCTAGACCACCCCCAGATTCCTCCCACAACCTTCTGTATATAAGATGACATCTTCCCTCCATGTGTGAGTGCCATGGAATGACCTAGCACAGCCTTACTCTGTGTCTAATACAAGGGAACTTTTAATAAACTTTACCTGTCTTTGGCTGAGAAGACTTGAGTCGAATTCATTCGGCAGGACCCGGTGTGTTGGTATTTTGGGGTCTCAAGTACCCCTAAACCCTACAATCATCATTTTATGATGTAAGGCTTATGGCCTCATGAAAATGCCTCATCAAATAGGATGATTTAATCAGAGTTCAAGGGGGGTTCTCAGAGCCTGTACCTCAAAGATTCAGGAAGAACACAAGGGGGCTCCCAGAGCCCATACCTCATCAGTTACTACTGGCCACTGGGCTTCCTTCTACTCTGCTTTTGTCTTCTCCACTAGACTGGCTGATTTAGGGGGACAGGGACCATGTTTCCTTTTTATGTTACCCTAGGGTTTAGCTCAGAGCTCTTAATATCATACCTTGTACATAGCAAGTTTATCCTGGATAATTGTACATAGTGGTTTGCATGTTGTCTCACCCGTTACTGTGGGCTCCCTGAGAGCACGGACTATCTTTTATCTTTTTTATCTCCAGCACATAGCACAGTGCCGGGCACACGGTATTCACTTAATAAAAGTTTTATTTATTGACTAACTGATGACCACCAAAACACTCAAATGCTGATGCTCAAGAGCTAAGTGAAGGAAGAAATCCAAGTATCATCAGAACGCATCACATTGGATAAAGGGCTGTGTCCAGTGTCCAGAGACCAGCACTTATATGCCAAATAGTAGGGACAGACAGACCAATGGAAGATTTTACTGGAAAAAAGGAAAGGGGTGAAAGGTACCAAAAAAAAAATACAGAAGACTGACGTCTAGATAGATGGAAAGTAGATAGAGTGATACCTGATTCCTCATTTCTTTATCCCTCTCCTTCCCTCCACATTGAGTTTTGAAGGAGAATGACCAAAAAGACCAGCCAAGAAACCAGGGACATGGCTTTCCCTAGCCTTACTGAAGTCCCAGACCTAGGCTCAGCCACTCCCCTAGGCTGAACTAGGAGACAGACCCAAATAGAGCAGCTCCCTGGGAAGCCAGGATCAAATAACCACTAAGGGCATGGGTGCCTCTGCAGTGATTTCTGAAGCTCTTGCATGAAGGACTCCTGCTCAGTGATTCGAATCCAGTTCAGACAGGACTCTAAGTACTTGGGGAGAAGACTGGAGAGAGAGAGAGGAACATAAGGGAGAAACAAAGGCAAGATGGTCCCCTCTCGGTCCACCCTACCAGCCCACCTACTAGCCCTCAGTCTCACCCCTCAGAGTCTTCCTGTTGTTGGTCAGCCTGGGCCTCTAGCCTCTGATAGAGTGCAATAGCCTCTTCCCTACGCTCTAGTCTCCACAGGACACGCAGTAGGTGTAAGGAAGCATTTCGGTCACCTGCATCACCCACACCCCCCCATCTTCATTAGCTTTAAAGGGATCCCCCATAGGTGACTTCCCCCATTATATCTCACAGAACCCCTCAGAAGTCTCCACCAGCCTGCCCACAATGAATGGTATAAGAGCACACCAGTCCTATACCCAAGCTGGCAAAAGAGAAACATATCCACAACACACATATATTTGTGATCACACCTGCAAAGCACACCTTAGCACAGTACCTGTATAAACAAATGTATATTTCATATGCCACCATACATACTTATATATACAAAAATTTCACAATTGGGCACTACTATACATCCATCCAAACATACCTATATGCACACCCCTACATGAGACCTTCATGTCACTCATCCATACCTGGGCAAACCTGTACACCAAGGAGGAAATCCTGTAGAGCCCGGGTATTCTGGCCTTCTGCTACCCATTCCAGTCCTCGGCTAATTAATGTCACTGATTTCAGCCTCTGAAGAATCTTCATAGGTAGGCAGACCTCTGAAGGGAGCTCATCTTCATGGCTGGAGATAACATCTACCCTCCCCCCCAACCAAGTTAGCAACCTGCCTCATAGCCAGAAAGCTCCCAGGGCAGCCCAGCATCCATCCCTCCTTTCTCTGGAGTCCCTGCTCCCAATTCATTTGTGTCTGCCCATCCTAGCAAAGTCTCTCTGCAGAGGACACTCCAACCCCTCTACAGTATCAGAAGTTCCCTTGGAGATGGCCACAGGAAACCCAGAGGTGTTGGAAAAGGAGGGAAGAACCAGAGACTGGAGCTCACCTCCACTCAAACCTTGGTCTACATCACCACCTGTACCTTTATCTACAACTCTGGGCAGAGGCTGCACCCGGAAGAGTAACTCAAGGCACCTAAAAGGGATGAAATAATGTATGTTTTTTGTCATGGATCCCTGTGTCAGCTCACTGAAGATTAGAAGGAAAATAATGCTCATTTTCAAGTAGAGATTAATTAAAATAAAGATGTATTTCCCCCTCAAGTTTATGGAACCCTGAAATCTATCCATGGACACAGGTTCAGGAACCCAGCTCTAAGAAGTAAACAGCACATGGGGCCAGACATCTCTATCCAGAGTACCCAGAATCCCATGTTAGTAAAAAGTCACACCCTACCTCCCACCTACCCCCACCTACCATTCACTGTATTCTCCTCCTCACCTGCTAAACTCTTCTAGGGCTTCCCTCCGGGCCCCCAGCCCAGCATGGGCCTGACCCTGAAGCAGGTGGGCAGCTGAGGCCCACAACAGGCAAAACAGATGCTCTGAGGGGTTCTCAGAGAGACATGGGGCTGAGGATAGGGGAGGCCTGAGGCTAGGCTCCCCTTGACCCAGCCACAATTTCTGGGGCACCAAAAGTGATATCCGCCTAAGCAGCTCTTCACATACGGTCAGTGAATCTTGGAATCTGCCCACAACAATCAGTGCTGCTGCCGTCTCCAAGAAGACCTCAGCTGCACGAGGAGTTTGAGAACCACCAGACAGGAACCCAGAACACTGCATACCCTGAAGAGATAGCCACCATCACTTGTGACTCTTCTCTGGTATCATCCACACTCTCCTCTGACCCAGGCCTTGAGTCCTGAGGAACAGAGGTCTGGAAATTTATAGCTCCCTTCTAAGCCTTTAAGAGACTTCTATGTTCCTCTCAACACTCTCCTCCAGGAAGCTTTCCCAACTCAGCCATCCTCAGCCTTCAAATCTTTGAGTTCATTGTGGCACTTAGCACAGTGCCATAATGCCTGGCATATAGTAGGTACTTAATAAATTGATTAATTTCATTGATTATTAATTGACTGATTATTTTTATCCCCAGACCTTAGTACAGTGCCCCACGTGGAATAAGCTAGCCGGTTGAGAGCCCATTCAAACCTCATGAGAAGAAGATGGAGTTATACTGCTATAATCCAGATGAAAAACCAGCATATAGCCCTCCTCCATCCTTCTACACAACCCTGCTACCACACACACCTGGGTCATTGGTCCATCCAGCAGTAAGGCCAGCAGATCCAGGTACTGCTCCACAGCCTCCTCATTCCTAAGGATCAATAGCATGGATGACTGTCTACCCTCTCCGTCCCCCAGCTGTGGCCCTCCCATGACCCTCCCAGTCAGGAATGGTCCTGAACTACCAATGCCCCAGTGATTGCTGTTATCCATTATATGGATTTTTCAGGACCATGACTTCCCTTCTTTCTTCCCCCAGACACCATTTCTGAGTCACTGCTCTGCACTGGGGGAAGGAATGCCCCCATTTTGTTTCTTGGCATTTAACTGTTCGATGGTTAGCAAGGAAAACAAAGGTCAGGGGAATGGGGAGAAGGAGACAATCATTTATTAAATGCCTATGTGCCAGGCACTACGCTAAGTACTTTACAAATACCATCTCATTTAGTCCTTGCCAAAACCCTGGGAGGTAGGTGCTATGATTATTCCCATTTTACAGCTGAAGAAACTGAGGCAGACGGAGGTTAAGTGACTTGCCCAGGATCATTCAACTGGAGTCTAAGGCTGGATTTTAACTCCGGTCTTCCTTCCTGACTCCAGGCCCAGTGCTCTATACACTGTGCCACCCATAGAGCTAGGGGAGGGAGAGAGGCCTATCATTTTCTGTTCCTGATTGTATAGAAAGCAAGCTGATATATGTGGGTGTCTGTATCTCTAACCACCTCAGCCTGGAGAACTGGGGTTGACACTGGGGTGGGGCAGGATCATAGGACAATGAAGTGAGAAGGCAGAGCCAGAGCCGAGGGCAGGCTGAGGACAGGGGCCAGGAGGAGAAGATGCTGGAGGCAGGGTGGGAAGAGGCAGCCTCTCACAGAATAAAATTGCCCCAGTTCCACCACTAACTTGCTGTTTGACCTTGAACAAAACATCTTGTTTTTCTGACACTGTTTCCCCACCTGCAAAATAAGGGGCTGGGCCAGACAGCTCTGAATTCCCTTTATCTTTGCATCCCCAACACCTAGCACAGCACCTGACCCTACAACTATCACTTCACTAATGTGTACTGATTGATTTTAGCTCCAACAGTCTATGATCCCAGTAAGTGGAGCTGGTGATAGGGAGAGGGAAAGGGACATACCAATACCTGCCTGTCTGGAGATACCTGCTTGCCAGCAGGTGCTTGGCCTGGCTCTGGGTCCCACAGTAAAGAAAGGAGGAAGAACTGGGTGGAGTGATCAGAAGTTCTACCCCAATAGGGAACAGGGGTGGCCTGGAGCTGTGAGGGATGCTCAAAGCCTGTGAGAAACAACAGATGGTAGAGAAGGGCCTGATCCTACCGGCCCATCCCATAATATGGGATTGCATTCATGTCTCCTTCCCTTGGATGTTGCTCCCTGCCAACCCTAGGAGCTATAGGGCTCCCTCTGTTCCTAGTGAAGCCCTGCCTCCCTCCAGCAGCCAAATGCCCAGGCTCCTTGCCCAGCCCTGTCTGACAAACAGAGATATCGTCCAGGCTGAGTGGGGCAAAGGGGAGGCCCACATTCAGGGTGCCAGCCTGGACCCCCAAGCCCATGTGCCCACCTCTACCAGTAGCTTTAAGCTGTCCAGTTCAGCTGTGGTATGGCCTAGCTGTCGATAGAGTCGGGCAGCCTCCAGGAGAGGGGGCCCTTGGCCTGCACCTGCTTTTAGAGCCTCATGAAGATGCAGTAGTGCCCTCTGTGGATGGCCCTGGGACAGAGAAGAAAAAAGGTAGGAAAAAGACATGAAAATAGGACCCCAGGTCACTCCCTGAATCCCCTCTCTAGGAATCCTAGTCCATACAGAAAGCTTTCCTTCACCATGATCCCCCTACACCTAAGTATACGGGTCCCTGCAGAATCTCAGCAGAAAAAGACCTAAGGTCATCTTTTAGGTTGCTAAACGTGAACAAGGATCCCCTCCACAACATACCCAACACGGGGTCATTCAACTTTAGCTTGAACACTTCCAGTGATGAGGGACTCACTACCTCCTGAAGCAACCCATCCCACTTTTGGACCACCGTAACCGAGACAAGGTTTTTTCCTTCCATTCAAGCCTAAATCTACTTCTGCATCTTCCACCATGTATTTCCGATTCTGCCTTCCAGGAAACAACAGAACAAGTCTATTTCCTTCCAAATGGCAGCTCTTCAGTATCTGAAGGCAGCTGTCATGTCACACATGAGACGGTTATCCTCTAAGCTACATGTGCTCAGATCCTTCAGGGTGCCCTCCTCAGGATATTATGTCCCTTGGATACTTCTAGTTTATCAACGTCCTTCCTAAAATATGGCCCTCCAAACTGCACAGGGCGCCTAGATGTGGTATAACTAGGCCCAGAACAGGCAGATGGTATTGCCTCCTGCCTAGCTGCCATGAATATCTCACTGGAGTTTAACATTGGCATCTGCTCTTCTATCAATGTCATATCACACTGTTGAGTTGTACTGAGCCAACAATTCAATAAACACTTATTAAATGCCCACCACATGCAAGGTAATGAGCTGGGTGCTATGGACCTACAAAAATAAGAGGGTTCTTGCTAGGATGGAATTTATATTTTATTGGGTGGGATACAACTATACACAGGTGCTTCAATGGCTACAGCATTGGGCCTGCAGATAGGAAGACTTGAGTTCAAGTCCCATTGCAGGCACCTACTATCTGTGGGACCCTGGACAAGTCACCTGACCTCCATCTGCCTCAGCTTCTTTATCAGTGAAATGGGATGCTATATATGGGGAAGATCTAGAAGGCAAGTTTACCTGCAAGTGAAAGTGTGTTAAGGGGTATAGTAAGACTGGAAAGATCCACTACAGCAGCCTTTTCAAACCATTGGCCAGTCATGTCCTCTCCACCTTGTACTCATGGTCTCTTTGGGCCCAAGTGTCAAACTTCACCTTCGACAGGATTACACTTCATTATGTTAAATTTGGTTCTCATCTATGAGGATTTTGTTGAATGTTGACTCTCACCCAGTGTGAGTTTTATTTCTTGCAAATCTGATAAGTATGCCACCTGAACCCAGGTTATTGTGATAAAAGTGTTAACAAGCATAGAGCCAAGCACAGATCTTTGGGTCATTCCACATTTAAACATCAAACTATTAATTATTCCACTTGCAGTCTGGCCATTCAACAGA
The DNA here is from genome assembly GCA_011680675.1 of Gymnobelideus leadbeateri. Classification (NCBI taxonomy): domain Eukaryota; kingdom Metazoa; phylum Chordata; class Mammalia; order Diprotodontia; family Petauridae; genus Gymnobelideus; species Gymnobelideus leadbeateri. The sequence continues at coordinate 1,171,887 of WOXC01008724.1, read as the reverse complement.
TTCTGAATTCACCTATCATCTACTATTTTCTAGTCCATATCACCCCACCTTTTGTAAAACAACAGCATAAGAGACTGACCTTTTAAAAAATCTAAGTATATCTGTTAGCATTTCCCAGTCTAGTAGGAAATGAGATTAGTCTGACGACCCCCAGTGCCACATGAAGCTGAGCATTCTCCCCCCAACTCAGGGCCTTTCCCATTTTCCCATTACCATTTTTCGAAGGCAGGCTCCCAAAGCTGTGTGGACTTGAGCCAGCACAGGACGGGGGCACGGGCTGAATGCTGCTTTCTGTAGGCTGCTCAAGGCTAATGGCAAGTTCCCCACATGAAGTTCTCGAAGACCTGGGAGATATCAGGAGGGAGATCTGTTGAAAGGGGCTGGAGTTGGGGTGGGAGGTGGAGGGGTGGTGAACCCTTGGGGTCCAAGAGGTTAGCATGATATTCACACATGAAGACCTACCAAAAAGAAAGGGAAGGGAAATGAAAACAGGGAGGTTAGTTGCAAAAGAGACTGAGACATCCCACTGACCACACAGGTGAGGAGTACATGGTTGGCAAGAAAAGGGGAATATATTCTACAAGAGGAATTTCTTGTGGCTAGAAGGAGAAGAATATGTAACTCATTTCCCTTCATGTCTTGGACCTGGGTGTAGAGGCACAAACCAAGCTCTCTGTTCACCTTGGTGAAATGCAGCTGCTGTAAGAAGGACATCCCTCAGACTCCTGGCATCCTGTAGGGTCAATGGAGCATCCAACTCTTCAACAGGGGGGTTCCACACACTTAGCAGTGCCAGCAGATCCTCAGTAAGTTCAGGGAGAGGAATCCCACTCTCTTTGTACTTGTTTGGTAAGAAGCTGAAGTCAGAGACCCCCAAAGGTCCAGAAATCCAGCCACCAATTCTCCCCTAAGGAACCCCTACCATTGAGCCACAGGGGGAGCTCTCCTCTGCCCCCCCCACTCTCCTTTCACTAACCCAGCCTCACTCAAATATTATCATCCCAGATTGGGGCAAGGTGGACTCAAGAGGTCAACACATTGGGGAGGTGGTCAGAATGGGGAAGGGGAGAATTTATGGGAGGCACAGGATTGGGGAAAAGAGCTCTGGACATATTCTGCCACTATTTCTCACCTGGCTATTCATCATAGTACACAAGAGCATAGTGAGGTCTCCAGGATGGTTATCTGTCAGCCATATGGCCCCTTGCAGGCCCACCAAGTGATGTAGGGGGCGTAGCATCTCAGAAGGTAAGAAGGGGCTTTGAAAGATGATCTTCCATAAGTCTCCTGACTGGGGCAGTGGCACCCCTTGGGCATTCAGCACTATAGAGCCATACGTGGTTAGAGAGAGCATTTAGAGAAGCCAAGACAACTTTCATGATCCTTCCTCATATTACCCCACCCCTTTTCCAGATAAATGAACTTTTATGGGTGTGTGTGTGTGTGTGTGTGTGTGTGTGTGTGTGTGTATGTGTGTGTTGGGGAACTGGGAAGTTCCAGGTAAGGGAAAAATTGGTTGGTGGTGGTCAGGAGAATGGATCAGTTGGGGAAAGAATCAGTATGTGGTCTTCACCTCTTTCCAGGCCCTGCTGGATGTCCAAAGCATGATCCTTCATGAATCGCTGGGCCAGGCCAACCCCCAGGGTCAGAGTATTACCCAGGACAGTCAGCTCCAGAGGAAGGACAGAAAGAGCTGATGGCAGCCCTAGAGTCATATATCAGGAATCACTAGGAGCTTCTCCAACCAGACCTTCTCCCCTATCTTTCCCCAAAGTCTGTAAATTCTCTCTGCCAACCAAAAGAATTTCCATCACCTTCACTTAAAAAACCTACGACCTAAACTGAGCCTCACGTCTGGAAATCTGTTCCCCTCCAAATGGACTACGCTCCTCAACTGAGGGAACCCCCTCCTACTAAACAAAACTATACTTTGAACAAGATCAGTAACTCTCTGGGGGTGCAGAAAGTAGACTTCCTCATTCTCTCTTCCCAAAAAGGGATGATCCTTGAGCGTCCTAGAGACTGAGATCCTGGGCTCTTAATACCCTCCATCCCTCTCCTGCCATACCCTGTAGCCTGTGCAGAAGCCCCCTGAACTGCTCAAGGGTGTGATGAGCTGCAGTCCGCTGCTTCGAGGACTGTCCAGGGTCCTGAGCCACCACCTGCTAAACACAGAGGATGTCAATGAGGCCCCGAGGCCAGGGAGCAAGGTCTGAGGTTCCAGGCTATGAGTTAAAGAGGTCTCTCTGAGGCGTGAGGCCCTGAAACTGGCCAGGCTGCTGCTTGTCTGAGGAGAACGAAGGCTTCAGCAGGGGACCCAAGGGAAGGCTCCATGGGGGGTCTGAGCTGGAATGGGAGGACTCCCAGCAGACCTCAGGAAGGGGCTCAAAGACAGGCACCCAGAATACTCTGTGGGGTGTCAAAGGGAGGGCTCTAAGGCGGGGCGAGAGCTGTTAAGTGGAGGGAGCTGCTGGTGAAGGGAAACCGGCGGAGGTGGAGCCTTCAGGGTCCAGAAAGATGCCAGCGGGGTTCCTGCCGATGCAGAGGGGCTGTCCTGGGGAGCTGTCAGTGGGAGGAAGTGGTCAAGGCGGGGGGAGGGGAGCTGTCACGTTGGGGAGGGTTATAAAGGAGGGGATGGGGCTGTGGCGAGAAGTGTCAAAAGCGGGGCTACATGGGCGGGAAGTGGGGTGTCTCTGTGGACAGGGTAGGGGAGTTGTAGGAACCGAACTTTACCCTCCACTGCCGGACCAGCCGATCATTTTCCTCCCTCCACAGGCCCAGGCAGCTGGACTGAACCTGGGGCGCGCTGGAGCCTGGGGACATGCTGCCCCTGGCCGCTGCCTGGCTATTTCTCGGCTCCTCCAGAGCCCACGTCCAGCCGGGCTGGCAGCGCCGAGACTAGCTGGGGAAGATGGGTCGCGGGACGCCGGAGGAAGGCGAGGCGTGGGGGAAGATCACACATGCGCAAACCTGAGTCTTGGATTAGCGCCCCATACGTCTTTCCCAAGCCGGACGAGAAAGAGCGCTCTCTCCCCGCCCACAGGCCACAAAGTCGTAGCGGATAGGCTAATCCGGTACAGTCCGCAGCTGTGATTGGCTGTTAGAGAAAGGGCGAGCCCGCGGGAAACTTGAGGACGGAATGATGGGAACGCTTCTTCAAGGAAGAGGGTCTATTAAACGATTAAGATATACGGGGGATGATGTTGTAGGGGCGATTACTAGGTCGTCTGATCAGCCCCTCCCCCCTGTCTCCTCGCCGACAGCCAGGGGTAAAGTCCGACATCCCTCCCTCCCCCAAACCATACGCTTCCCAGCACGCTTCAGGAGCTCACTACTTTTCAGGGCATGCTGGGAAGTGTAGTCTTGAGCGGATAGCTTTGTAGGCCTGTTATTGTCGGGAAAGAAGGCCTGATCGGGCAGGATCACTGATCTGATCTGCCTCTCACCGGGTCTTGCTCCCACCCGCTGGGGAGCAAACCCTTGCACCCTTCTTTGTAGCCTCCCCATTCAAACTCCCGCACCTTCCCAAGTTGCATATGCCTTTTTGCAGTCTAGCCTCCTACTTGTTTCCTAATAAATCACACTTCTCAGAAGCTGTTTACATGCCTACTTCCACTTCCTCACCATCCCTTCTTCAAACTGACTTCCTAATGTCCAAATGCAATGACTTTTCCCCTCAGTGCCTCTCTACTGCTTCTGTCACCACAGAATATCCTTTCATTCTTGAAAACTTCTCCATATTCATCTTTAAGTAGTAGTAATAAAAGCTAGTACTTATATAGCATCTACTAAGTGCCAATCACTGCTAAAAACTTCATAAATCTACCTCATTGGAAAGACAGAAGAATCCTGGGAGGTAGTTGAGGAAAATGTAGCAGATGGTTAAGTGACTTACCCAGAGTCATACTGCTAGTAAATGCTGGAGGTCACATTTGAACTCCAGTCTTCCTGACTCCAGCCCCCACCCCTCAGTGGGTGGCACAATGGGTCAAATAAGGTTTTTATAAAGAGCTTAGCACAGTGCCTGGGGTGTATTAGGTGCTTATTCCCTTCCCCATTGAGGACGATGCATTGTTTAATTCAATCAATATTTATTAAATTAATCATAGCTAGACCAGCAGTTGTCCTGGAAAGGATCTGGGGATTTGGGTGGACTGCAAGCTCAGTGTGAGTCAGCAATGGGATATGATGGCCCAAACACTAATGCCATCTCTTGCTGCATTAGGAAGAGCACAGGAAAGGCAGTGATGATACTGCTGTACTGTCCTTATAAAGCTTCATCTGGAATATTTTATTCAGTTCTGGGCACAAAGGTTTAAGGCAGCAATAAGCTGGAGTGTCCAGAGGAGAGCAACCGTGAACAGCCATAAGTTCATGACATACCCAGTAAAGGAACTGGGCATGTTTAGCTATAGAAAAGAAATCTCAGGGGGCTTTTAACTGTGTTCAAACATTTGTGGATGAAGGACTAGACCAAGAGTAATAGACAGGAGTTGAAAAAAGACAAATTTAGGTGCATTGTCAGAAAAAAGAAAAAAAACTTCCATAAAATGATAGTCCCAAAGTGGAATGGTTTGTCTCAATGAGAGCTAGATTCCCCCTCCTTGGAGGTTTTCAGGCAGTGGAGATTCTTTAATGTACAAGTTGGTCTTAAATGGCTGCTGAGATCTCTTCCAACTCTCAAATTCCCTAATCAATCAACAAATTTTAACTGCCTACTTTGTGCCTATGAGAGCAGCATGCTATATTGGTTTGAGAGCTACCTTAGGCATTCAGAAGGCCCAGTGCAAGTCCTGCCTCTGAAGAACACTTACTGATCCTGGACAGATCACAACTTGTCAGCCTGTAAGCAACCAAGACTATGTTTCAGAGAAGGTGCTGACCAACATTAGTGGAGGGAGAGTCCTCATCCAGGAATTCTTTACATCAGTGGTTCAGGCCCTATTCCTATCACAATTCTTATGTGTCAGGCCTTCTTGCTAAGCACAGGGGAATACAAAGACAAAAGTGAAAAGGTCCTTCCCCCAAGAAGTCTGCATTCTATCAAAGAAAATATGAACATAGAGAAATATATGCAGAATAAATACAAGGTGGCTTTGGGAGGGAGTGCACTAGCAGGTGGGGGATCAGCTGCTAGTATGTAGAAGATGGTATTTGAGCTGAGTCTTAAAAAGAAACCCCCATAGTTTGGGGTGAGACTGCCTGGTACAAGTGACAGCTAATACAGAGATAGGAGGGAATTGGACTGCTATGTGTACAGAAGAGTAAGTAGGTCAGTTTGACTGGACCAAGTGAATGGAGGGAAATAATGTGTAAAAAGGGGTGGGGAACCTGCAGCCTCAAGGCCACATGTGGCCTTCTAGGTCCTCGGGTGCAGCCTTTTGGCTAAGCCCAAGTTTTAGAGGATAAGTCCTTTTATTAAGGGGATTTGTTCTGTGAAATTTAGATTCAGTCAAAGGGCTATACTTGCAGACCTAGAGGGCAACATGTGGCCTTGAGGCTGGGGGTCCCCACCCCTAACATGACGGGAAAAAAGGAAGGGGACAGGTTATAAAGAGATTTAAAGGCCAGAGCTGTTTATATTTTATCCTAGAAGGAAGTCAATAGAGTTGGGGGGGTGGGGCAGGAGGTAAAATAGTAAAGACCTTTGCTTTAGAAAACTCACTTTGACAACTGTGTGGAGTATGGAATGGAATGGGGAGAAGCTTGAGGTAGGGACACCAAAGATGAAGCTGTTATAATAGTCCAGGTAGAAGGCAAAATTGACCTAAACTAGGGTAGTGGCTGTGAGTGATAGAGTTACTCAGGAGATGGTCAAAGAGAAAGAAATGACAAGATTTGGCAACTATATGGGGTAACTGAGACTGAGGAATAAAAACAGAAGGTAGTACATTAGACAATAAGTTTGAAATAAGTGTGGGAGAAGTTCTATATTATATATATTGAGTCTGAGATAACAACTGAACATCCAGTTCAAATATCCAATACTTCTCCATGATATTTAAGAACTAGTGGAGGTGGCTAGGTATTGCAATGAATAGAGCACCGGCCCTGGAGTCAGGACCTGAGTTCAAATTCGGCCTCAGACACTTAACACAAAAGTAGCCCTGTGACCTTGGGCAAGTCACTTAACCCCCACTGCCCCCCCCCCCAAAAAAAAGAACTCATGGAGTTTAGTAGAGACACTAGGGCTAGATATATCCATTTGGGAGTCACTGAACACATGATAGCTGATGAGGTCTTCAAGTAAGTGAGTGTAAACAGAAAAGAGAAAGCAGCCCAGAATAGAACTTTCAGGTATATGAATATTTAGTGTTCATGAGCTTCAAAGATTGAAGACTCAGAAAAAGTCAGCTAGGCAGAGAACAACGCAGAGGAGTGTCCAGAAGCTATAGGTGGCCAACAATGTCAAATATAGCAGAGAGATCAAGAAGGATGAGGTCTGAGAAAAGGCCATTTGACCTGGCAATTAAACTGTCAATGAAACTTGAGTGAAGGGTTTCGGTTGAGTGATGAGGTCAGGATCTTGCAGAGTGTAAAAAGAGGGTATGAGCACGGAGTGTAGGCAATCTTTCAAAGGAGTTTAACTGAGGAGAAATACAGAATCCTAGTTAACAAGGATGGTGAGCTCTTCTTAGAGACAACAGGAAAGTAACCAGTTGATAAGGAGAGATAGAAGTTTAGAGAAAGCAGAATAATGGGTGGGGAGGGGAAGAGTTGAGGGCAAAAAGATAGGGGATCAAGGGTACATGTAGAGGGCTTGGGCTTGACCCTGGTGAGAAGGGTCACTTAAGAGTCTACTATTTGCCAAGCACTGCATTAATTGTTGTGGGGACAAAGCAAAAAATTAAAATATTTTAAACCTCAAGGAGTTTATATTTTACTAGGGGACAGAACATGTAATTAGGTTACAAGGTAAATTTAGGAAGGAGAGAGCATTAACAAGTGGGCAGAACAAAGAATGCTTCCTGTGGATGCAATGCTAAGAGGTAGCACCAAATGCGCCTTGAAGGAAGCCAAGGATTCTAAGAGGCAGAGGTGAGGAGGGAATGAAGGCATATGGGACAGCATAAGAGTGGGAGATGGAGTATTAATAATCTAGTTTGGCTGGAATGTAGAATAAAGTATGGGGAAATTATTAAAGGCTAGCAAGATAGGCTGGAGCCAGATTGCAGAGGACCTTAAATATATTTTTTATCTTGAAGATAATGGTGAGCTACTGAAGGTTTTTGACTTGGGGGAAGAAAGGGGTGATGTGGCCAGACTTGTGCTCTAGGAAGATTATTGATATCTGTATGAAGAATGGATTAGAGCTGGAGGAAACAAGAAGCAGGAAGACTAATTAAGAGAATTTTAATAAGAGATGAGAGATGTTAAAAGTGTTAAGTAGTGGCTATGTAAGTGGAGGAAAGAAATAAAAAGATATTGTAGAGGTAAAATTAACAAGACAATTTCTCCCACTTCCTACCAGCTGCACTGCTTTTGGACTTCTCTACTGTGCCTTTCTGCCCCAGGAAAATCACTGTCCTGCAAGACTGAATCAGCTTTGGTACTTAATCCCATTGGTCACCTCTGCCCTTCTGACTGGAGCTCCAAAAGCTCAGGCCCCCTTCCCACCAGCCACATCACTTTTGGACTTTATCATGGCACCATGTTGGGTACCTTCTCTCCTACCCTTCTCTGCTTCCTTTTGTATGTTGTCTCCCCCAATTAGATTGTAATCTCCTTCTGGGCAGGGACTGTCTTTTCATTCATATTTGTATCCCCAGCCCTTAGCACAGTGCTTGGCACAGAGTACTTAACAAATATTTATTAACTATTGACTGATTGTCTGGGTGTGAGGAGAAAAGAGCAGAGTCAAAGACGACCCTAAACTATTACTGGAGGGATGCTGGTACTCTCAACAGGAAGGAGTGGGCTGAGGGGATAAGTGAGATAATTGTTTGTTTTGGGAGATGCTATGAAGCCATTAAAATGGAGGTCCTCAGATGGTAGCTGGCAATCAAGAGAGATTATGGATGGATATAGAGAGGGTTTTGCTAGTTATCTATGGAGATGATTTGAGAATTTTAATGAATGCTTAATTATACCTGTCCTATGGCAGAGTTTTCCCAAACTACCCCTTCTCAAAATATCCTTTCTGTTGAGGGCACCACCTACTTCCAGTTACCAAAGTTCATAGTGTCTTTCTCACTGCCCATTTCTAATCAATTGCCAAGTTTTGACAATTACACAGAAAATAAAGAGAAAAAAGAGATAAGAAGACTCAGAACAGGGCTTTGAAGAAGACAACCACAGTTCAGAAGCAGGATGCCTTCTTTCCACTCACAAATGTAGGTTTTCCCAAGGCTAAATTCTAAGTTTTCTTTTCCCCCTAGATCAGTTTTTTTTTCTTCCTTTTTGGAGGGCAATTGGAGTTAAGTAACTAGCCCAAGGCCACATGGCTAGGTTTTTTTGTTTGTGTGTGTTAAGTGTCTGAGGTCAGATACAACTCAGGTCCTTCTGACTCCAGGGCCAGCACTCTACTCACTGCACCACCTAGCCACCCCCTAGATCAGTTTTTTGAAGCTCAAACTGTGCTGTGAACAGGGAAAATATCAACCTTTCTGAGCTCTGAAACCTCAGCTTTGGTTACTCAAGTCTGTAAACTAGGAAGAGGTTCAGAGAAAAGTAAAGCAGTTAATAAGTTTTAAGTACAGTCCTTGCTACCCTTCAAAGTGGAGGATCTGATTTCCCTTGGAATTTTCTGGATCTATAGACACCAAGATATTTAAGTGCAGAGTGGAAAAAGCTCACTACCAACACAGGCACCCAAAATCCCTTTCTCTCTTGCACCTAGACCTTACAGGAGATACAGAACTTTTTCAAACTTTTGGGATCAAAAGTCCTTGTTTCTGAAAGGTGAGTTTAGGTTCCATAGAGATGTCTCATTTACAAGCACTAGAAGGTATTGCTTTTTAGAGATTTAAGAACCATTGCATTAGATCTGATTGTATCTTGCTCTCCTTTCCTCCAAGCAAGCACACATATTCCTTCTATGTATATGTGTATATATGTATGTATGTATACACACACATAGCTCATATGAAAATACAGGTGCCAATATATTATAGGTGCTAGTGGTGGGACTTTAGGTACACAATATAATAGTGATTGACTTATAGCTCAGAAGGATGTACAGGCTGGTTGTCTTTCCTGCAATATTTTCTTACTTCCCATAATAGTTATCTTAGGTCATTCCCTGACAAGATTTTGTATTTCATTGGTAATATGTTGCTACTGAAGGTTTCTGAAAAGGTGAATTACATAGAGCTGTACTTTAGGAAGATTAGGCAAGAGAGGAAGTAAGATCAATTGAATGATTAAGGTTAAAGGCAGGAAAACCAGTTAGCAAGTTGTTGTAATAGTCCAAGAGAGAAGTAATGAGTTCTGGAACTAGACTGGTAACAATGGGCATGGAAAGTAGTGTGATTGGAGAGACATTACAAAATAAGTATAGACAGAATTTGGTCACTGTTTGGATGTGGAGATTGATAGAAGCCAAATATAACATTAAAGTTTCAAGCCTGAATGACTGAGTGTGCCATTGATAGGGAAAATGAAGTCATAGAGTGACAGAATCAAACTTGAAAGGGATCCAACCTATACCTGAAAGAATTCTCTACATGACACCACCTACAAGTGGTCATCCAGCTTTGTCTGAAGACTTCTAATGAGGGGAATACAATAACTACCAAGGCAGTTATTCAACTCGGGATTACTTATAATTATTAGTTTTTTCCTAACATCAAAACCAAAGCTGACCCTATGACTTCCTCCTATTGTTCCTAGTTTTGTCCTATGGGCCAATAAAGCCAAACTCAGTTTCTCTTCCATATGACAGCCCTTCAGATATTTGGAGATGACCAACATGTGCCCTACATCCTTGAAGCTTCTCTTTTTTAGGTAAAAAAAAATGCAATTCCATCAAGCAATTCTCATATTGCTTCCTTGTAAAGACAATCACCATTCTCTAGAATCTAGACACTACAGGTTGTCCTTCCCAAAATGTGGTCCCCAGGAAGGAACATGATACTCAGTTGAAAAACATTCAGTTACAACAGGACAATCATACTTTCTTGTGTTCTGGACATCCTGCTTCTCAATGTGGTCTGAAAGTATATTCGATTTCTTGGCTACTATGCTACAATGCTGATTTTGAGATGTAAGGTCACTAAAAACTTTCCACACAAACTGGTTTCTAGCTATGCCTCTTTCCATTTTGTAATTGTGAAAATAAATTTTTTCTCCTTTTTATTTTTTAGTTTACATCATTTATTTCCACAAGATTTTGAGTTACAAATTTTCTCCCCATTTTCCCCCTATGTACCACCCCAAAATAGCGATCTCACTGAATATCCCTCCCCCAAGCTGCTATCTCCCATATCTTCCCTCATCCCCCACTCTGACTTTCCAGTAGGGCACAGTGGATCTCTATGCCCCAGTGCCTGTATATGTTTCCCAGTTGCATGTAATGGTAATAATAGTATATATTTTTTAAACATTTTATTTTAAAACTTTGAATTTCAGATTCCCTTCCTCCCTTGTCACCCACCCTTACTGGGAAGATAAGCAATGTAATATAGGTTGTACATGTGTAGCTAAGCAAAACATTTGTGAAAATAAAGTGTGACACGATGAGCAGTTTTCCAATGCTGCTTCTTTGACCCTGATATAACTTCTTCCCCTCTGTACAATCTAATTGACCTCAGTATTCCTAATGAAGCTTCCTAGTGTAGGAGCATAAAGTCCAGGCACAGACTTGGTGAATACCCAAGATGTCACTAGTCACCATGTCCTAATGACTGACTTGAGTTTCCAGATGGAGGGTCTATGTCCAGAAAAGCTAGTGCCAATGTATCCTTGTTGTACTAAGGGCAAAGTAAACCCCCTTTGCTAAATGTTCAGTGACTTGCAAGTGTCTCATTTTGTCCCAACATTGATCCTGAACAAGAGAATGCTGACTTTAGAGACCCTCTTACACCACCTAGGATCAGATTTTACATTTGTTCCTATCATTAGTCTAGAATACTTTAGAGGTTATCTAGTACAACAATTCATACCTTGGCAGAAATAATCTCCACATCCCTGACAAGTGGTCTTCCGTGATAATAGGGGACCTCTAGTAAAGGGGAACTCAGTACTACAAAGGCAGTCCATCTCACTTTTAGACAGCTCTATTGCAAAATTTGTCCTCTCATTGATGTAAAATACAGCTTTTAGCTTCTTCACTCTCAGACAAACTGGAATATATGATTGCTTCTCAACACAAGCCTTCAAATAAACAATAATTATGCCTCCCCTCACTGGTACTGTTATCTCCTCTAGCCTAGACATCCCCAGTTCCTTCAGCCTACTTCCCTTGTCATGGTGTGGTTCTAGACCACTTTACCATGTTTATCTTTTGGTGCTTGTTAATGTTCTCCCTAAAATGTAGCCCCAGAACTAAACACTATATTTCAGGTATGGTCTGACCAGAACAGAAATAGGGACACAATCACCTTTCTTGTTTTTGAAAAAAAATTTTTTCCTTCAGCCTTAAGGTCATAGTGTTTGCCTCATCTAACTCTAGATTAAGTAGTAAGGCTGGAGACCATGGACTTTCTGTTCAGGGGACTGACTTAAGGAATGGGGCTAGCATATGGTGCTGACCCAGAATCTGATACCCATCTTCTGAATAGGTATTTTCTTTTAAATTGACCTTAAGGATTGTAACAAATGAATAATCAAAGGGTATGAGCTTGGAGGAAGCAAAAGGGGAGCAGAATGCATCCACTGGTCACAACTAGAGGAAAGAGAAAAGGAACAGTAAGCATCCATAAATCATGCAATTCCAGAATTTAAAGAGCACAAGACAGGATAAGGGGGTTTGTTCTAAAAGTGGTCTTGCCACTAATTCACTGTGTGATCTGGAGCAAGTTACTTCCTCTGTAAGACTATATAACCTAAATTCCTTCCAAGTTTCATATTTTGAGGCAGACAGTCCTCTAATTCCACCTCAACTTCTCCCAAAATCAGACTCTGTGAAGAGATTCTGACTCAGTAATGATTATCTGTTTCATAATCCCAGAGAAGGCTGTAATTGGCCGAGTTGAAAAGGGCATATGTGGTATATCCTGAAGTTTATGGGAACACTTAGCAAATTTTCTCATTTGGATTAACTTCAATATAATCCAGCATCTCCAGCACACAGAAAGCATGAACTTTTCCTCCTATAACCAGGTCCTCTGAAGCCCTATCACAATGCCCTAAAATAGCAATAGAAGAGGCAGGTAACGCTCCATCCCCCTAGATCCCACTTGAAGGTACTGAAGTCAAGAATATGGTCAAGTTGCCTCTCTCCTCATTTGCTGAGTACCACACCATCAATCTAATGAGGCTAACCTATGGGTTTGTGTACTGCTCTGATACCAGGGTCCTATTAAGGGATAAAGAAAGGAAAGGCTGAGTCTCTAGACTAGGAATTCTTAACCTAGGGTCCATGAATTTTTTTTTTAGAAACATTTTTTTAAACTCTCTTTCAATATAACTTGTTTCTTTGTTATACTATGTATTTTATTTTATGCCTTTAAATACATTATTCTGAGAAGACGTCCATAGGCTCCACCAGACAGCTAGTAGTCCAACAAAAATATTTAAGAATTCCTGCTCCAGCCCACCTTTCTTTTTGCTTCTTGAACCTCCAGACACAACTATTTTGAGATATAGGTCTAAATTTCACCTTATAAGTGGCCCAGCATTTTAGCTGATGAAGATGATTTTTGGATTTTGACTGTGATCTAACATATTAGCTATCTCAGACTTCTATTGTCTGCAAATTTAATAAGTGTGTTATCACCCATATAACTTATACAAATATTGGATAGTGTAGGATAAGGACAGATCCCTGGAGTGTTCCACTAGAGACCTCCCTCCAAACTGGTATCAGTCCGTTATCTACTTTTTTTTAGTCCAGTCATTGAGTCAATTCCAAATTTACCTAACTGGATGGTAGTCTAATCCATACTTCTCTTATTCACAAGGATAGCATGATTGCGAATTTAAATAAATTAACTTACCTCTCTGGGTCTGTTTCTTCATCAGTTAGAAGGCACAGCTGATAAAATGCTGGGGTTAGAGTCAGGAAGACCTAAGTTTAAATCTGGCTTAAAACTCTTACTAGCTGTAGGATCCTGGCAGAATCACTCAGTTTCTTCAATTATAAAATAGAAATAATAATAGCACCTACCTCCCAGAATTGTGAGGATCAGCTGAGATAGCATTTGTGAAGCTCCTAGTACAGTGCTTGGCATAAAGTACTTAATAAATACTTGTTCTCCCCCCACCCCCCTTCATAAACTTGGGAGAGCTGGACTGGAGGTTTTTATTTATCCTTATGTACCTTTTGTAGATTTTTGCACAGTAGGATCATAAACATTTGAATGACTGAAATGAGGGTAAGGCTGAGAGAGACAAGTTGTAGCCAGGTGGTGAAGTGTTTTGAGGAATTTACAACAGGCAACAGGGAGCTAAGGAAGACTAAATTTCAAGTAGGTAAGTGTCTTAAAGCTTTTTAGGAAAATTATCATAAGATAGTAGATTTGGAGATAAGAGACCTTAGCAATCAGCTATTCCCTCATTTTAAAGATAAGGAAATTCAGAGCCAGTGTAAAGTTATTTACTCTAGGTCAGGCAAGTAGTTAAGTACCCAAGTAAGAGTGCAGGATGTCATGGAGAAAGGAGAGGCTCCTAACAGGGAGACCAGTTAAACCAGTGCAGAAATTCAGAAGGGAATGAGGGCCTGGACTAGTGAGAGTAAGAGACTCAATCATGCATAAGTCTCCGGATCTCTAATTCTGTGTGACTCTTATTGTCCCACCCAGCATGCCCCACCCCTACCCTAATTTCTATCCCCCTCCAAAATGTGAACTTCCTAAAGGGAAGGACTGTGCCTTCTTTTGTGATATAAATAGCATAACCTCACTCAGTGCCAACACTGAGTATAGGTACTAAGCAGATTCCTTGAATTGAAAGGAGTAATTGGTACAGATCCAGGGAGGGGACAGACTTCAATATGGCATGGAAGGAGCTGACTGGGACAGGATGGAACTGACTACAGACAGTATTCTTCCCTAACAAAGTTCCCCCCAACAGGACAGTGATAGTTTCCCTCCAGCACCTCTCTCTTTCACACATACACATTTCTCCAGTGTTTTATTTCACTCTGTGCATACATAGCAGCTCACTTCCCTCACCAGGCCCTCACCCCAGATTTCTCTAGTGCCTCAGGGTCACATTAACCCAATCTCACTTAAGGAAAGGCAGTCATTTTGCTTGGCTAGGCTAAGAAGAGAAAATCAATGGAGAGAACAGGGTCAGGTCCCTTGTTTCTATGTGGCTGCTTGGCCTGCTCCTATCCTTCCAGAGGAGAGGCAATTTCAGCATAGATCTGAGCTCTCTGCATCTCTCCAATCCTAAATATCAAAACCCCAGTGAAGTCACTGCTACCATCTGGCCCCACAAGTGTGTGACCCATTGCTACAAACCCCCTGAGAGTGGGGTACACACTCTGTCTGGAGTAGAGGGGCAGTACAGGTCTCCACAGAAGTGGGTTGAGTCCCAGTCAGAGGTCCTGCTCAGCAGGTTGTCTCAATCCTAGAATTGTAGGATAAGCCATGTAGAGGTGAAGCCAGGAATTACTTGCCCTGGGGGGCATAAGGGAAGGTTGGTCCCAAGGTCCAGATGAGAAAAGCTACCTCTCCTGGGACAGAATGAGTTGCTTGAACCAGGAGCCCACAGCTCGGTCTACCCACATCACCAAGGCCACACCTAGAAGGAGGGCTAGGCTGCTCACCACAAAACCCACAGCTTCAAAGATGAACCTACAAGCAGAGAGGCAGGGGCATTAGGATGGTGTACCAGGGTAGGGGGACATAAGTACAAACTGGTCAGTTCAACAGAGGCTACCTATTTCTGCCCATTCTCTCTCCCTCCTTACTGACACTCTGGAAGGACATACATACCCCTAATTCCCCAGGCTGCTGCCACCACCCCTCTTCCAGAAAATCCCTCTCTATTTCCCTTTACTTTGTGAAAGTCTAAGCAGACTGACACCCAAATAAAATCTTCCATCTATGTTCTCCTCCAGCACTGGGCCCCCCCACCCTATATTCCTTTCTCACTGAGATCAGCTACTCACTTGGGAGCAAACACTTTCCAGACCATGAGATGCCTCCGAAGTATGGAAGCTGCCAGGACACAGGCTAAGACCTGGGGGGAAATGGGGAAATGGGGAAAAGAAGAAGGGTGAGGATAACTAGGATGGGGGATAAAAGTGTACAGAGGCAGAGAAAGATGAGAGGTAAAACTCTCACATAAGCCTGAGGAGAAAAGCAGAGGTGCCTATCACAGAAGCACTGATATGGGCACAGTGCATGGGCCCAGGGTCTACTCCTGACTTGTCCACTCTCTTGCCGTGTGATCTTAGGCAAGTCACTTAACCACCTCATGGATAAAATGGTGACTCTGGAAGTTATCACAGTTCTGCAATTCCTCATCTCTAGTGCTCAGAGCCCCTGCCTCCTGGGGCTAATGCTAAACAATTACTGTCCCCTCACTCTGGGAAAGAACTGAGGGGTGTGGACCACAAACTCTGGTTTCCTGTTCAGCTGAAGGACTCTCCATATACCATTAGCTGGGTCTAGATCATGGGATGGTAGAGAAAGAACTGCACTTGGATGCAAGATATCTGTGTTCCAGGCTCTGTTTTACCACAAAGTCTTGGAGAAATTACAAGCATCTCAGTTCTCTTACTTTCATAGAGGAAGAGTGTGGGGACCAAATGAGAGAGGGTATTTTAAAGAGTTTGAAAACTGTTGTAACTGATAACGAAGCATGCCTCTTCCCTCTTCGCACAGAGGTGGTAGACAACAGATCCAGAATAAGGCATGCATCTTCAGACGATGCCAATGTGTCTGTTTTGTTTGACGGTACTTGTTTTAAGTGAGAATTGTACTGGGAGGAGGGAGTCACTAGGAAGTAACAGTAATATTATTTTTTTCCAAAAGCACCAACAGAGCATAAAAAAACAAACTGTGAATTGCTATACAAAAGTTAAGAAGTACTCACTCTTCAGCTTGCCTCCCTTGAAGTCCCCAGCCATACCAGTTAACAGCATACCGGTTAATCGTACTCACCTGTATACCTAGGATAAAGAGGTACTTGAGGCCCAACTGCAGGAGAGCAGCATTGAATTGGTGAGGGGCATCCCGGAGACGCATCTCCATCAAGGGCTCCTCCTCCTTCTCTCCCTCCACCTCAGCCCCACTGGCTAGGGGCTTCTTCTTCTTTGAAGAACCTTGGCCTTCACACACAAAGGGCCAGAGCAACAGCAGCGGGCAGCCAACTGCCTCCGGGAATGAGGGAAACATAGGTCTGGGGTTACCTTAGGTTCTAGAAACTTGATCCCCCCCAGGACAGCCCCACCCTGACAATTCTGTGCTTTAGCCAGATAAGGTTGGGGGCTTCATAAATGAAGAGTCTTCTCTCTAACAAAAGAAACTTCCAAGGGGCCTGCATTTCATCATTCCTTGGCTAGAGTCTTACCCACTGAGCAAATGAGATCAAAAGACAGACAGAAACAAGGTTCTTCCCTCTACCCTAGTGCCACTTAGGTGGGACTATCATCACTCCCCTCTATAGTCTTGGGCTCAGTCCCTGGAGAAGGAAGGGAGGTTGGGGGATGAGATACCTGAAAAAAGAAGGTGGGAGGCAAAGGTGTTGGCCCCCACGAGCAGAGCAGGCAGCACAGGGGATGAACCATGCCCCTGAGGGAAGCCCACAAAGGCAGCATTCCAGTGGATAGCTGGAAAGACAGGCTGATGACCTGTGGAGTAGAAGGTCTGAGTGGCTGTGAGAGCCCAAGCAGAGATGGCTAGCCATGGCACAGAGAAGGGACCTGCAAGGAGACACACAATTCATCACCTTAACATTGTTAACCTGCCCCCCCCCCCCACAATGTCACATAATTTCTCTGTATTCTGCTACTTGAATATTACTTCCTGTAATCTGATTCTGCCCGACCTTGCATCTGTCCCCTATGCCTAGTCACTCTGATCTAACCTGTCCCACCCAAGGTCACGGTTGTAGACAAATGGTCACCACTTAGGCCCAGAGAACCAGTGGGGTACAACCTCTCCAAAGGAAGCAGTTCTGGTTGGGGTAAGGGGAAGGGGACAGGTGTGGAGCAGGGGGAATTGCTTGATCCCATCTCCCTCCCAAATTCTGTTGGCCCTTGAGATCTAGTGACAGCAGCATCATTATGGAGTGAGAGCAAATGTCAAGGTCACTTAAGTAGGCCTATTACCAAGGAGAGGACAACCTCTATCCTAGCCTTGCTACTTCACCTGGGAGTATAGCTGTCCCAAGGGTAAAAGAAATGGATATTCTAGGGGAATCTACAGAGAAGACAACCTTGCCGCCTACCAGAACTTCCAGCAGGGGTCCCAATGGCAGTGGCCAGCAGCTGTAAGAGTAGGAAACTCTGCAGGAAGAGGATCAGGAAGGCCAGGCTGATTCGCTCAGTGTGTAGCAACAGCAGTGGGAAGGCCAGCAGGGCAAGAGCAGTCACCACAGCAGCAGAGTATACACTCCCCAGCCCATAGGCAGCCAGCGCCATTGGTGTCTGGCCCCCACTGCCAGTCAGCTTCCCCCTCAGTGCCTCCTGCATTCGACGGTAGATCTGAGGGACCACGTAGTCCAGGTCAGCCTTTGAGGCCGGGGGTCCCACAAAAGGGACAATGATGGGGTTGGAGCTGCTTGCCCCAGTCTTGACCAATACTGTGACAGGCTGCCAAAGCAGCAACCCTAGTCCTATGGCTGCCAGACCCAGTACAGCCCGTGGCAACCCTACCACAGCCCCAGACACCAGGGCTTGTAGCCTGGGGGGTGCTTCATCTGAGCCTGAGGCCAATGCCCAATGGGCAGCAGTCCCCAGTGCCATCAGTGGCAATCCCCAGCGCACAAAGAGGACCGGAGGTGCAGGGCTGTTAAGATTCCCACAGCGGCGCAGCCAAAATCGTACAGATAGGACCAGGACCCCTAGTGCCCCTAGACATGCCCCATACCAAAGGTTCTTGGCCTGGCCACCACCCATTGCAGCGAGAGGAGCTAACCAAGGTGATGACTGGCAAACAGGTGTCTCTTCTGGGCAGCGATGGAAGAGACTGGACAGGCGCACACACAGGAGCAGGCCAACCAGTAGCCCCAGGGCCCGTGGAGCCTCCCGCCGTGCCACAGATGCCATGGGGGAGCTAAGGCAAGGAGCTGTGGGCCACCCTGTCAGGAGCCGGCCCTCCCAATGCAACTGAGCCACTAGAAACAGGGACAGTGAACGCAAAAGGAAGGGGGCTGCCCGGGCCTCAGCCAGGACAAAGCTGTCAGAAAAGAGGGCAGCAGAGCGGAGGAACAGGAGCACCAGGATGGGCAAAGGGCCTGGGAGAAAGATTGCCATTGGCAGCCTCCCCCTTGACTTTAAAGCCCACAGGAAGGCCATGAGGGAGGTGGCTGCACCCCCTGCACACAACAGAGAGGGTTCTAGCACACTCCCACCTGCCATCAGTCCCCCAGCAAGCAAGAGAGCCCCTGCCAGACCCCAGGCCACAGACCTTAGAAGCAGGCAGTGGAAAGGGAAGTCAGGGCAGTTGGTGAGCCCAGAGGTCACTAGGCAGAGAAGACAGGTAGAGGCCAGGAGTATGGTGCCCCCTATCATTCGGGCTGGGCGGAACCGAGCCCATGTCTCTGTGCAGGCTGTCCGTGCCCCCCTCAAGAACAGTCTCAGCTGGGAGATCAGAGCCTGTATGTCGGCCTCTCTGACCTCTTCAGCTGTCAGCTGACCTAGCAGTCGCTCATACTCAGAGGATGCAGAGGAGAAGAGGTTCTGAAGGCGTTGTAGTTCCTCAAGGGGCAAGTCCTGGGCAGCTAACGAGTAAGCATGAAGAAATCGGGATACCTGGGAGAAGAGAACATGAAGAAAATGGAAAAGGGAGTTATAAGGCACGAATCGAGGAGTGAGGGGGGAATAAAACAGAGATGAGCAGATGTCAAGAGAGCCCCAAGGACAGAACCAATACCTTACATGGGGTGAGTAGGGACAGAAATGGGTCAGAGGAAGGATGAGGATGACAGGGTCAGCCTGTGGCTTTTTGTTCAGTTTCTTAACTCCCGGGTCTCTAATCCAACATAGTCCCCATCCCTAGGGAGCGCCAATCCCTCTACCTGTTGGGCATTGAGATGGTAGGCAGAGGCCTGGGCAAGAGCTGTAGCAAGAGGTTGGGTATCTCCTTCCCTTGAAAACAGGTCCACCATCACTTCTCCTATGTTTCCAAAAGGTATGGGCAGGCCAAGCAGAAGGGCCAGTGTTGGCACCAGATTCACCTGGGGAACCACTTCTGGGTCCTGGAGGAAAAAAACCAAAGGGAGGAATGAAGCAGTGGAAAGGGTGGAGGGAAAAGATGAGGAAGAAAGGCCACTTCATAGTTCTACCTTAGAATACAATGATGAAGGGGCAGCTAGGTGGCACAGTGAATAGAGCACTGGCCCTGGAGTCAGGAGGACCTGAGTTCAAATTCGGCCTCAGATACTTAACACTTACTAGCCATGTGACCTTGGGCAAGTCACTTAACCCCAATTGTCCTACCTTTCCCCTCCAAAAAAAAGAATGCAATGATGGAGAATGGGGAAAAGAGAATTTAAAGGTGACAGAGATGGTTGGGTAGGAGTGGTAGGGGGTTGGGTATTCAGAGAGAAGGGGGTAAGTGATGGGGGTGTGGTAGAAGCATGGGGAGAGCAAGACAATCTTTGAAAAAGGAGATAATGTGGAGAAAGCTTGTTAATTGTAGGGAAAAGGATGAAACAGTCACCTAGTAGATACTGAGATCAGAAAGAGAAAAAGAGTTCAAGAGGGCCAAAAGGAAAGGGGAGAGACCCAGGCAAGAGAACTAATGGTTTATTACACTTACCTTTGGGGGAGCCCTGGAAAAAAGGGGCAAAGGACTATAGAGAAAGAGCGCAGCCATGACTTCTGACTTGCTGTCCCCACCATGGTCTCCTGTCTCTGTCATGCCATGATCTCCAGCCACCACCAGCAGCGTGTCGTTCTCCAGCTGCTCCACAAGGGTCCTGATTGCAGGGCACCGAACAGTGGGGAAAGAGAAGGGGCCACTGGGAAGGTCTAGCCTGGGTAGAGTCCTCCCCTGACCCCTAGCAGTCCTTAAAGAATATCTTCAGGGGTTTGTGGTTTTGCAAAGTACTGTTACCTTGTTCAGCCCTTATGTGTTAACTCTATGAGCCAAGTAGAACAAATTATTTTCCTATTTCACATATAAAGAAACAGGTTCAGAGAAATTAATTACTCTATCTAAAATTCCATAAGTAATTAGGTTCCATGACCCTCAGGATCATGGACCCAACTTACTCAGTGTGTAGAGGGAACCCAAATAAATATTTCTACAGGACCCAACTTACTCAGTGGGTAGAGGGAACCCAAATAAATATGAACTCTTGAGCTTCAGAAAGAGGAAACCGGTGACAATAATTAGTGGGGACAACAGAGTATTAGCCAAAGTCTGAGCAATTAAAGTCTGGTCCCAGAGAACTTCAATAGACCCAACAGATACAGTCTCCCTCTCCCCGAATCCTACTCTCACACCATATTCTCGCCAGGGAGAGGAAGGCAGTGTCTCTGACCAGATCATGCTCTTCTTCAAACTACCCCCCACTACACACATCCACAACACGCACATATACACACTTTATAGGCTACTATCTCTGTCCCATAATCAATTAGGCCCTGCCTCTTGTCCACAATCAAAGTTCTCTAGTATATCTTACTGAAGCATCTGGTCCATCTGGTTGAGCTTCTTGGCCATCTCAGGATGGTGGGGACCATGTTTGTGGCCACAGTGATCTACACCCAGGAAGTGAGCAATCAGCAGGTCCCAGTCATCTCTGTCCACTGTAGAAACCAACATTGAGAAAAAAGGCCTGATACCCTTCCTTTATCTTCCAGCCTTTAAATATTCCTCTCCCAATGGACACTGATTCCAATCCTTATTACCCAGGGCAGTACCATCCAAAGGACCCTTAAAGCATCACATCCTTGCCCCTCTACATACTATAGCTCAAAATCAAATCCAACATATGTTGGATCTATTTCACAAACTGAGTATTGGCACTAGCTTCTCAGAACAGGACCCAAATATAAGACTGGTCTATCCCCAACCCTCCCTTCCATCAGAATCTAAGTCTGGATCCCAGTCGGGTCTGCTCACTGGTAGGGTAGAGATGCTCCAGAATGCCATCGTCCACAGTGTGCAGATCTTTGACATTGAAGGATGGGAAGAAGAAAGCTTGAGAGAAAGCTCCTGGGAAGAGGCCCTCCCAAGTGTCGTCCCCCATGAAGACCACTCGTTTGCCTGCAGCATTGGGAGAGTCAGAGAGCCAGGTGTTGGGCACTGGGCAGTGGAAGGGGCCATTGGAAGACTGTTTTATAGTACAGTTTCATTCACTTACCTCTTTTTCCCTCCTCCCCCCAACACAAACCCTTTGCTCTAGCCACGTCAGTCTTCTCACGAGGCTTGTCACCCCTCTTATACCCCTGCCTTTGCTTACACCATTCACCCCATTGTAATACCCTTCCCCCTCACTGCTTATCCAAATCCTAAACCTCGCTAAAAATGCAATTCAAGCTGTACCCGCTACATGAAGTCTTATTAGCCACCCTAATACGCCATAACCTATCCTTCCAAATACAGTAATTCTAGTCTGATAAAACATAATTTACTATCACGTAGGTACTAAATTACATCAATCAACAACCAAAAACAGTCCTGTCCATCACAGAACTTATTGTGCTCTGATTGCTTTGTAACTAACTCTGTGTCTTAAAAGCAATTCAAGTGTTTTGAGTTCTTACTCAAGAGGTTTGAGCTTACTTAACGTCCAACACGAATCAACGATGAGACCAAAAAAACAAAAACAACCCTGTGATCTCAGAGTAAATATGCATAGTTTAGATACAAGAGACTGAAAGAAATAGAACCACAGGAGGGAACTACTCTTATTGCACTCTCCGGTCAAATGAATGTCGTGTTCTCTTTTGCACACCATGACATCGACACTAAAAAGGACATGAACAAACCAGTATATATGCAGAATAGCACGACCAGAAAAATGTGTGAAGTTCTGAAAATCATATCCTATAAAGACGGATTTAAGGACCTGGGGACATTTGCCAGGGGTAAAAGAGTCTAAGGTAGACATAAGCTACCTTCAAATAGTGAAGGACTATCACAAAGAAGTATGTTTACTTTGTAATTGCAAAGAATGAAACTAGGAACAACAGGTGTAAGTTTCAGAGGTAGACTTTCTAATGATTAGCATTGCCTTGGTAGGCCATCACTAGGGGTATAAAAGCAGAATATGGATAGCTACTTGTCAAGGTGTTAGAGAAGAATTCCTCATTGAGTGGGAGTTTGGCCTAGAGGGTCCCTTTCAACTCTAAGATTCTATTATTTTAAGATCCCAAGAAGTTGACATTCTAAGATTCTAACATTCCATGACCTCATTAGACTGACCAGTGTTGTTGAGTTGAGCAATGAGGTTATCTTCTTGGATGGCATAGCTAGCAAAGTTGCTCCCAGCATCAATGAAGGTAGGTAAAGAGCCTGTGGTGAGGGCCTTGAGTCGTTGCATGGTGGTGGTGGGTGGGTCAGCCAGGAACCGGTAGAGGCGTGCATGTTGTGGCTGGGTTTCCAGAAGTTGCTGTATGGAGCCCAGTTTTCCTAGGAAAGGTTGTGGGGCAGGAAGGCCATCTGGCCAAGGTTGCACAAAATCAAATCGAAGTGCATCTATCAGCACTACCACAGCTCGGGAAAATCGGGGAGCTGTCCAGCAGGCCCCTGGCTCACCTCGGCCACCTCCCCCCACAGGTCCCTTTCCAGGCAACTCTTGACAGCTGCTATGATTGGTAAGTTCCAGCCGGGTGAGCAGGAAGCCACTGGTGAAGAGAGCAATGCCAGCATAAAAGAGGAAGCAGACCCAGGCCAGGAAAAGAAGTACCAGGGCTTTCAGCATTCTGGAAGTTAGGAAGACACACATTATTAAGGTTCTCATTGCTCACTCAAAGTCCCTCTCCTTTAACCCTTCCCTCCCTTTCTGTCTCTTTCTCCCCTTAGTGTTTCCCCCTTCTTCCACTTCTCTGTTACTCTCAGTGTAAATCTTTCAAGGCAGACTAGTCAAGGACACTTAAGGTACAGAAAATAGGTTCTCCCCTTTTCAATCAAATTCCAGTTCAAAGCCACTACCTAACAAGCTTTCCTTGAGCCCCCTCTCTAACTCAACAATACAATGTCACCTTCCATTCCAAGTTTAACGGATTCCCATAATTTTTGAATACAAGTAATTCTATCCTGCTTCAAAAGTGACATGGTCTGTCTCATTCTGTGCCTGTTTTCATTTCTGTAAAACTAACTACATGGCTTCTCTGGTCCCTTCTCACTCTAGTATGAGAAATTCCTCATTGTGAGGTCCTCCTTGTTCTTTGGTTAGAAATAATCTACTATAGAAACTGAACCTACACCAAGAAAGCTAGAGATTAGATAAGGATAATAACAGCACATATCTTCTGGGGAGGTTGTGAGGATAAAAGTAAAATATGTGCAAAGTGCTACGCAAATCTTAAAGTGCAGTGTAAATGCTAGCTATTATAACATCATTTCTATTATACATGATAAAATATCTGGCGATGAAGGTTGGATGGCACAGCTTAAATTCAATACTGGCTGAAAAGAGAAAAGTGGGTGCTCTGACCATAAGAGACCCCTGTCTCTCCTTTTATCCCCAATTATAGGGTACAGGATTATCACCTATTACATAAATAGTGAAGAAGCTGGGATACTCCCTGGTGAGAAGGGTCGACTCTTTTAACACAGGCTGAAGGGCGAGTGTGAGAATGAAACAACCACCACCTCTTCTCTGGCACATGGGAACGTACAAAACAGATGAGAGCCCTCTAGCCCAAGTAGTCTCCTCTCTCTTAAAACACCCCTGTCTGACCACTCCCTGCCCCACAAACAGGTTTGGGCAGTGCCGCAGCAGGAGGCCCTTTGCTCTTAAAGCTTCCTCAGAAGCACCGCCCTCCCTTCCCTCCCAGAGACCAGCCTCTGGGGCGTCAAAGTCACCCTCACCAGGCTCACAGGCAGCGGCCACTCCCCAATTTGTAGAGATTAGGCACAAAGGAACGAACCATTCAGGACAAAAGAGGGGAGGGGAGGGGAGGAAAGTGCCCAAGGTAAGAGGCTGGGGTGGGAGAACCTGGAACAGGCCAGCAGGTGGAGAGGCAGAAGCGGGGTACGGGGACAAGGGCGTGGGGGGGTGGGTAGGGGAGTGAAGGAGATAGTAAGGGGGCAGAAACAGCACTGGGGGGCTCGGGTGAGGACACCGAAGGGGCAGTGGGGAGTGGAGTGCCCGAGGAGCGCAGGAGACAGGGGTCGCGGTGGGGGGTGGGATGCAGGGACGGGAGGTCACTGGAGGGGGCACGTTACCGGTGCAAGGACACGGAAGGGGAGGGATTGGGGGCACAGCGGAGAGGGGCTGGAAGGACGCACGGGCAGAGGGGCGCGCCAGGAGGGAAGGCTACGGAGAGTCGAGCACACCTGCGGCAGGAGGGTGACGGAAAAGAACGCGGCAAAGGAGGACGGGCGGGACGTGCACACACATGGGCCCCGCTGCCCTCCCCGCCCCGGGGAAGGGAGTCAGGGAGCTAGGCCTACTAAAAGTCGTTCCTCCCCCCCCGGCTCGGGGCACAAGGGGGTCCCCGGCGAGATCTCTGGGAGCCCTCAGTCACCTATGAGCAGCACAGCAAGCAGCCGGAAGCAGAGAGCTAAGAACCGGAAGTGAAGCTGTCTCCTAATTCCCCACTTCCCCCTTCCACACACCATAGAGAAGAGGGTGGACAAGGCTAGAGTGGCGCGCAGCCTGGAGCGCCCCCTCCCGAAGACACTCGCTTACAGATAGAAAAGGAGGGATGGAGAGGGACTAGAGGCAGGGAGTCCCAGGGAAAGACTGGGGGTCTCCCAGAAATCCTGAGCGGTGGGGGGACCTTATTTTTAGTCTGCATCCCCAGCAGCTAACACAGTGCCTAAAAACATTTAATAAATGTTTCTTAAATAAATTGTGGGCTATAAACCATTCCTCACCTCCAAACCACCATTTTAAGTTGAACAGTGAGGTGAAGAAGTTCTAAAAAACTTGAGAGGGTCCCTTCACACTAGACATTACCCCCATAGGCAGCATTTGTCATGCCTGTGACACCCCAAATGGCTATACTCTGGCCAAACCCCTTACTAATTGGGGGTAGAAGGAAAAGGGGCCAAACCCCTCTATAAATGGGGGCAGGAGGAAAGGGATTAAACATGAGGAATCCTTTCCACCAGTGTTTATAAGTCCCTAGCTTTGTGTCCAGCCTTAGTTGGGCCACACCTCAAAAACAAAGGGAGAGGAACCCAGAAGCTATTGCAGAAATGGAGCAAAGTCAGGCTACTGGTGGATCTCCACTAGGCCCCTTGGCTGGACCTATATGGGAGATAAATAGATACATATGGCTAGCTTGTCTTAAATCTGTAGTGACAGGGAGAAAAATGCCGAGTTCCTAATAGAGATATGCAGCCTCCTCACTAGACAGTTATTACCCAACAAATTTGACCTTTGATCCCCCAGGGCAACATGAAACAGAGATTCTTCTCTATGCACTGCAACAGCCACTCCTACAATGGGTAAATAAGAAAGCATGGGGCTACAAGGGACAACAGGGATCCTCCTTTCTGCACCAAGTTCTCTCAGAAATATGATGCAGACTACAATCCCCAGCATGCATCATGATCAAGGCTACTCAGCATGCTGGGAAATGTAGTCTAGTCTTCCCCCATAGACAGTTCTTTATGGGAGGAAGAGTGAGCAGAATGCAGAGGTGGTATGGAGAATTTCCAGCGTTCCTTTTAAAACTTCACACCTTCCTACTTGCCATAACAGTACCAACTTCTGAAGGAAGAAAAATGCTCCCAGACCCGACATGAACATGGAACGTGCAGGAGAAGGGCAACCCACGGCCCCACAAACTGTCAAACCAGTTTCCAGAATTTCCCCAAACTCCAAAACAATGAGGCTGCTTCTTGCTGCTCTCCCACTAAATGTATTTATTACATGATTAAAGTTCAAATAAAAAAGTAACCCAATCTTGGCCGAGGGGTCCGGAAGCGGCGAGGCAGGGGGGTAAGGGTGAGTCCTGGATCAGAAGCCTCCCCCGGGACTCCCAGGTCCCACAAGCCAAGCCACATTCTGCTAGCTCAGTTTTACTCGCTCCAGCTCTTCATCCAGACCAGTGTTTGAACGCTGGGCAACCCTGATGTTTCCATCAGAGGCTGAGTTTGGTGCCTCAGTTGTGGAAGTTTTGGTGAGGGCTCCATACACACCCATAGCCTGGGATTGGAGACAAACAAAAGTTATGAGATTGGAGTGGGTGAAACTGGGTCTAAAAAATATGGCAGAGGACAAAAGCATGAAAATGGGGGAACAAGAGACAGAAATGAAGGAGACATAGATGTGAGAGACCAAGGAAAGGGGATGCACTTGAGTATTGCAGGCAGAAAACAGTAAAAACCTTAGGCCTAACTCACTCATAGGTTGAGGGGGAAGAGTGGGGACAATAGTGAAGGGTCATTCATATATTTGAGGTGGGGAATGGCTTGAAAATTGGAAGGATAAGGCCACTGGCTGTCTCTCCAGGAAGATTTAATTCTTTTTGACTGGGGATGTGAATCTCAAAAGTAAGAAAGGCCTTCAGGGAAGGGGTGACAGATGCTGTAAATAGTATCTAGAGGGCATCTCCCTGGAGTGACCTGGGAGACTACTTCAGTTTCTGGTAGAATTCAGGTAAAATGGGGATGTTGGGGGAAACTCCAACCTGAGCCACCATGCTAGTGACATCTCCAGGATTAGAAGGTAGCAGGATGGTGTTGGAATCCTTTGCCAATTTGGAGAAAGCGCTGACATACTGCTCCGCCACTGTTAGGGAGGCTGCTGCATCTCCATTCTGTAGTCACCAAGGACACGAGGACAGGAATTGCAAGAAGTATAAATATAACAAGTGATGGGAAATGAGATCAGGGAATATGGGACAGGTGAGATCAGGGGCCATGGGAAAGAGAAAATAGGGCACAAGAGTCAGAGGGACATAGACTTAGGGATGCATTTTAAGTCATGGAAAGTGGGAGGTCATAGGTCATGTGAGGTCAGGGATGACAAGTTCAGGTTACAGGGGACACAGGGTCAAGAGAATCCCCAAAAAGTAGACAGGGGAGCACTTGAGGATGTCCTAAAGAAGGAGTCAGGCAAGGAATCTCCTACTTCATTTCCCATTAATTCACTCACTTGTTGCGTCAAAGCTGATGCCAGGATTCGTATAGCTTCAGCCTTGGCCTTTGCTTTGGCCAGCACTGCACTGGCCTCTCCTGGGGGAGGCAAAAGCTCTCAGTGACAGGGCACAAGGAAAACTTGTTCCTGGTCAGTCACTGTAAGGACAGAAGTCTGACCAGATTAGATCCCCTTTTTACGCCCCCCCCCCCACCCTCCCACCACTGACCGGCTGCCTGGTTGATCTGCTCAGCCTTCTCTGCCTCGGAAGCCAAGATCTGCGCCTGCTTCTTTCCTTCAGCCACATTGATGGCAGACTCCCGAGTTCCCTCTGACTCAAGCACCGTGGCACGTTTCCGACGTTCTGCCTCCACCTGGAAACAGGGCCACCCCACCTCATGGTCACTGAGGGAACAGATCTAATTCTCAGGCTATCAGGGACAGTGCTCAAACAGAGACATAGTCATACTCTTTCATCCCAAGGTAATTTTGGGGATAAAGGAAGGGCTGAAGAACTCAGATGTGAATAAACATAATCCCTGCCAACAGAACCTCCCCAGGAAGACGAAACAGCAGGGATCAGAGGCTAAGAAACAGGAAATCCACTGCCTTTTGAACAGGATGGTCCCTGTCTCTGTAACCAAAGACCCCTTCTGGTTCCTATGGTTTTCAGTTCTGGACTGCCCCACCTTTCCAATAACCAAGCCCTCACTCCCCCAACCTGCATCTGCATGGACTCCTTGACTCGAGGAGGTACGTGGATGTCCTTGATCTCATAGCGGAGGCAGCGGATACCCCAATAATCAGAGGCCTGATTGATGGCATCTACAATGCTGGCATTTAGGGATTCTCGTTCCTGGTAGGGGGGAAAGACTACAGGTAACATCTTACCCCAGTGAAAGCCCTGTCCTAGAGCAGGGCTAGGCAGACAACCTGACACCCTCCATTGACTCCCCCTCACACCATCAAGCCAGCAAGGAAAGATTAAACAGAGCAAGGTATGTACAAAGAGGCATTTACACTCTTAACCCCAGTAACCAAAAGTTGTGACTTGACCCACTTACTCGGAAAACTTTATCCAATGAGAGCTTTCCAAGCTCACTTCTCATGGTTGTCTGAGCCAGCTGGGTGACTGCATATTCTGGATCCTCAACACCATAGCTCGCCTAGAGAAAGATTTGTGATGGGGAACATGACATCCTGAGATGAGGAGTCATAAAAAATGTCCACAAACTTGGAAGTAGGAAGGTACCTTGTAAGGGTCCATGATGCGCAAGTAAAGGACTCCATCAATCTGTAGTGTCACATTGTCTAGGGGGGAAGGAAGGAGGTCAGGGTCCTTAGTCCCTCAGCTTCTATGCTCCATGTTCTCCCTAAAGCCTCTCTTCCCCTCCCTGCTGTACCCTTCCCTTCATTTCATTTCTTTCTTCCCCCTTTCATCTCCCCTGTTGTGACCCCCAGTTGCTCCTCGGTTCTCCCATGTTCACTAAGACCTGCCCACACTCATCTGTCCCTTCACACAGTTACACTCATACATAAATACAGGATGACAGTAGTTGCTCTCCTTTGAGCCTTGGCACCCTCCTCGTCCCTCTTGTCCAAGGAAGGGTGCCCTCCTCACCAAGAGTTACAGCTGACTGTTCAGGCACATTGATGACAATCTCCTTGAGGCTCTGTACATATCGGATTCGATCCAGCACAGGGATGAGGATGTTCAAGCCCTGATTAAGGATGGGAGGAGGAGTCAGGGGATCTGGTAGGAATTAAGACCCTGAAGGAACAGTCCCTACCCTAGATCATTCAGCTGTAGGTGCCTCTAGATAATCCATTAGAGAGCGAGCTCTCAGAAAGAAGAGGCCGTCATACTTTTCTATCTGTATTCCCATTCCTTAGTACAATGCTTTGCATATCATAAGTGCTAAATAAATGCTTTATTCCTTCTTTCACAAGCAGTGCTTCCTCCAGGTATTCTCCAGGAGCAAAAGGGAAGCGAAAAGGGAAATCTTACCGGTTCCAAAATACGGTGGAATCGACCCATGCGCTCCACTACCCAGGCCTCCTGCTGTGGCACAAACAGTACAACTGTATTTCTGGGTAAGCCCGAGGCTTCTCGGTGTGGAGCCGGGCCCAGCCAGGCTCTGGGACCCTGGAGGAAATAACGATGGATAGGAAGGTGTGGGAAAGGAAGATGGGGAGGGTAGGTCCTGAGGGGCCTGGAGGCTGGGAACGGCACTGATGGAGCAGGGGAGGGAAGGAGCGGGCTGGCTGCGCTGGGCAAGTGCGGTGTAAGACACGGGCACGGAGTGCGCTGGTAACAGGAGTGCTGATGAGAGCGTGACATAAGGGCCCACGGGGTCACTGTTAGCCGGACCTCCTTCTAAAAAGATGGGGGAGGGGGGACAGGTGCAGGAGACAAAAAGCTGCCGTGGGGGCTGGGAGGTGGGAGAAACAAAACAGGGATCCTGCGTCTGTAAGAGCAAGAGCGGAGGTGAAGACGGGCGGGCGAGGCACTCGGGAAGAGTGAGAGGCGGGCAGGGGCACGGGTGGGCGCGGGCACGCGGCAGCCGCCAACGGGGAGCACACAACTCCACTCCATCCCGTGTGGACGGTGGTATCTCTGACCCCTAACAGTGACATGTCCCGTCCCCACCTTCCCCAGGTAGTAAAGGGAGGAGGGGCACGACCTCTGCCTCCGCTCCCCCGTGGTCGTGACCCCTCTTCCGGGAAAGACCTCAGGGAGCAGGATCAGCCTCATTCTCACCTTGAGCACGAGGCCCCTGGCCCCCCGCGCCACGCGCACTAGCATCTCCCACCACCGCCACAGCCACGATCTGACCTCCGGAACCAACGAGACGCGGCCTAGAGCGGCACGCCCCTAATCCCGGAGTGCGTGCACCGGCTCATACGCCCCCTGCGGAAACACTTCCTGCTATCCTCCGTCTTGGAGCCAATCACACACGCTCGGCAGTGTAGCGTCCGAACTGTTCCCCGGAAAGCGAAATCCTTAATGTGACGGTTCCGGAACTGACTCCTGCCCCGTCACTGTGGCCCCCTGCCTTGGACTTGCCAGCCCGGCAGAGACGGTTCTCTGGTTGTCAGCCCCATTGGAAGAAGCGTACAGGTGACCTAGAAGGCCAGACGCCTGCATTCTCTCCCTAACCTTTCTCCAAACCTCGCCTGGGCCTCTTGATATTGTTGGGGAATAGGGGGAGGGGCTTGAAGGTGGCGCTGTTGTGTTGCCATAGTAACGGCTTCTTTGACCAGTACCCCTCCCCCACTACCAGAGACTGCCCTGGTTCCCGTTGCCATGGTGACTGGGCATCCTCAAGTTACCCTGGGTACTGGGTCTTGGCTTCTCGCCCCTGGGCTTTCTCTCACTCGGGAATGGGAAGAGCCTTGAGGACCACGCAGTTCCTTGCTGGCTCTCCAGATCTAGAATCCCCTTTAGGCAAAAAAAGAAAAAAAAAGAAAACACACCTCGGGACTGCCACCCGTCTTCCTTAAGACCATGCACGTGCTGTATTTCCACTGCTTGTATCTTCATTATTTGTCCTGGCATAATTCCTGCTTGGGTTTTTCCCGCGCTCCTTTTGGAGCCACGAAGCCACTACCTCTTGTTCATTCAGCCCCTTTCCCGTCGTCTCTAACAGCCCATCCCCCTCTCTGTTGCTCCAGCTTCCTGCCAGGCCTTCCACACTATGGCACATGATATTTCTGGCCATTTTCCTCATGCTGCTCCTCAGTAGTTTCTGTGCTCCAAGAACTGAAACCCTTGACTGCTTCCAGTACACAACATACCCTTTTCCATATTATTCATGTTGTTGCATATTCCTGAAATGTTGCACCCCCCACCACCTCTCCCTGCTGAATTCTTACCCATTATTTAAATCCACTCAAATAATCTCTATTCATTGAAGCCTTTCCCTGTGTCGCAGCCTTTCCACCCCCAAGTTGGTTTCCCTTAATTTGGCTCAGACCATCCTTAGGTATTTGTTATTGTCATCTCTCCCTACTTGGTTTTCAGCTGTGTAATTTTCGTAAGGTTGTGCTTGTATTTCTGTGCGAACAAATTGTAGCATAGAGTAGGGTGGTATTAAGGAAGACAGGAACTTAGGAATCAGGAAGACAAGATCAGATCTAGCCTCAGACACTTACTAGCTGTGTGACCTCATGTGAAAAATGGGGACAATAATAGCACTTACTTCCCAAGGTGGTCACGAGGATCACGTGACATCATTGTTAAAGTACACAGTGCATGGCACACAGGAAGTGCTATATGTTACCTACTATTATTCTTGTGGGAGTGAAATCGACCCCTCCCCTCAAGTACCTTCCATAGTTTCACACATAGCAGGTGTTTCATAATTATTGAATTTGAACCACTGGGAGAACATTTAGACTCAGAAACTAGCTTCCCAAAATTGAGATCCTTACTCCGGGCATGAATGACGGTAAAGAACTAACAGTACTTACACTCAGTCTAGAAGCTCAGATTTATTCATGTTAAGACCCCGAGTAGACAAACGTGGCAGGGTTTAGAGCAATCTCATGCCTCTGCTCCCTACAACAGAGCTAGGTTGTTAGAGTGGAATCAGGAAGATCCGAGTTCAAAGGCCTCAGCCATTTATTAGTTGTGTGACACTGTGTAACGTGCTCAGTTTCCTCAACTGTAAATTGGGATAATGATAACACTTATCTCGAAGAGTTGTTCTGAAGATCGTGAAATAATATTTAAGAACTTAAGTGTTTAGTGCAGTGCCTGTCACATAGTAGACTCAACCAAGGCCTTGCAGAGATAGGCCCTATCCCGTTTGATTGAATACTCCCCCAGCCTTCAAGTCTGTTTTCATATGATCTTGAAAAGTTAATTTCACCACTCTAGTTCTACTTCTTTTATAAAATGAGGGAGTTAATAGATTTTTCTCTAAGGCCCTTCTAACACTGAGTTATGTAGGAAGGTGCCACTGAAAAAGCCCTGAAGAGTTTCACAGTATCTGCCCTTGACCAGCCCTCTTTCATTCTTCCAAGATCTGTATTCCCCACTCAATCTTCATCAAAAAATGTAAGGTTCAAGTCATGTCTCCAAACAAAAATTTATTAAATTTCTTTTTCTATTTTCTTTTTTTTTTTTTTAAGAAAAGTACCAGGTACAATTTATTCCTCTGATTTTCAAGTTTCGGCAAATGCTTGTTCCCCTAAACTCATCCCCAGGAGGCAGGGCTGGGGCTGGGTCAGGGTCCAGGATAGGATACAGTCCAGGGGGGAACAGACAGCCAGGAACCACAGCAACCACAACACAAATGTGCAGGGGCCATTTCTCCCCCCAAGCTGAGGTAGGTGGGTCAGAGTCCAGGGCTCAGCCTCTCCCCAGGCAAGAGATGGGAAGGAGGAGGGCCCTAGTTCTTGGCCCTGACTCTGCTGCTCTAGCCATGACTCTTCTGCCCCAAACCCTACCCACCCCGCCAACACACACACACACACACACACACACACACACACACACACACACACACACACACACACACACACACCACTCAGGACCTCAAGGGTGGGAGAGGCAGAAGCTGGGGGTGGTGGTGAGCACATTGGAGTATAGAGCCCACCTTCACCCTTGTTACTACACAAACACACACACACACACACACACACTCAACACACAAACATTTGGTTTCTGGCAGGCATGATAGGGCAAGGGAAGGGAGAACAGGAAGTAGGGAAACTAGGTCTTTGGCTACTGACCCAGTCTCTTCAGGATAACACTCTACTCTGGCCCTCAGGCACATGGAGTAAGGCCACCCCCATAGCATTATGCTCTACTCTCCGCTTCCTCCTAGCCTCACTGCTCCTAACCAAGAGAGGGCAGCTCTGTTTCCCTTAACAGAGGTTAGGGGAGTATCTGGATGGGTGGAGCAATGTCAATTGTCAGGTTCTGGAGGCCAAAAAAGCCGTCCCGACTGAATAAATTATAAATTAACAATAAATAAAACAATAAGAAGGGAGAGCTGAGTGAAGAGTAAGAGGCCTGTGTTCCCAAGGTCTACAGAACATGGAGAAGGCCCCACCCTTTACAACTCCAGACATCAGGGAAATTTCTCTTCTTCACCATCTGGGGTAGTGGCAGGGAAGCCAAAAGGGAGGGGAGAGAGTGTGTGTGAACCTGGAGCAGGGCATGAATTAGCTGGAAGATGGAGAACAGGAGTTTCAAACACCAAATGGTCAATACTTCAGCCTTGAGTATAGCTGTCCCTTTAATTCAGGCCTGGAGGACCTGCCTCTCTCCTCAGGCCCATTGAGTCCAAGATGGAGTAGGCCAGGGTCCTTGGAATAGCCTGAAATCATCAGGGCAGTCAGGGCAAAGGTGAATAACGAGGATTTTGGGGGGCCTCTGTCAAGGCCTGCAGCTCATAAGGGAGCCCTGTGTCTAGTTCCAAGCTCCGTCGGGAGAAGAGGAGGCGGATGTCCCCATGTAGGTACAGCCGGCCAGAGCGAGAACTCCGGAACCTGTTGTGGATACAAAGGATAGAGAACCAAAATGAGAATCACATGGGCAAGAGCAGAAATGAGGTTTGAGATGAGATGACTGGATT
This sequence comes from Gymnobelideus leadbeateri, assembly GCA_011680675.1. Lineage (NCBI taxonomy): Eukaryota > Metazoa > Chordata > Mammalia > Diprotodontia > Petauridae > Gymnobelideus > Gymnobelideus leadbeateri. The sequence continues at coordinate 1,137,814 of WOXC01008724.1, read as the reverse complement.
GGATTGGATTGGAAAGATACAGATGATCAAAAAGGAAAGAAAAGAATCGGGGAAGAGATATGAAGGTGTAAAGGGGAACTGTAAGAAAGCCTGGATCAATCAAGGTAGAAAAGACCTGAGCCTTCCCAACTATATCCCTGACCCCTACCTGAGGTGCAGCAGGTAGCAGAGGAGGCGGCGAGTGGGGCTCACACTGCCCTCCTCACCCACAGGCACCAGGAAGAGTCGGTGGCGAAGAAAGGTCACATGGGCAGCAGGCATGTCCGAGAAGTCAAAGGTCACAAGGAACATCTTCACCACCGTCTGGTTAGGGTTAAATAAGGTCTGGGGGGGGGGGGGGCAGGTAGAGAAGGGTCAAGAAAAATTCTAGAGGGCCATCCCACCATTCCCTCCCACACTAAACTCCACATGGTGGGGTTGGGAAGGGCCTGCTGCCACCCATCTTCTCCCCACAGGGCAGACTCACCACTTGAACGGTGCCCGCCTTGGGAACGCTATAGCCCTTCCTCCCCAGAGGGTTCAGGTCCACGACGCCCTGGGGATTCCAGAGGAGCCATGGAGCCATCAGCTAAGACCAAGGTCCCTTGGATCCCAGAGTTCCTCCCCCTTCCATCTCAGAGCCCCCCAACCTCTTATTGGTAGAACCCCCTCCCCCACTGGAAGCCATTAGTTCCATCCATTCTAGTCACCAAAGCTCTTAACCCCAGACTTATCCATCAGATTTCAAAGGGAGGGGAAGGAGGGGAAAATTTGGCAAAAGCTGATGATTGTCTTGCCACTCCCCTCCTTCCTTTCCTCTCCCCCCTGCTTCCCCATAACTTTCCAGAGATTGTAAAACAGGATCAAGCAGTCCTTACCAGGAAGGGGGCAGGGGCACTATGCTCAGAGACATCAAAGAAGGTGACAGCAACAGGCAGGGTGACATGCTGGGGACAGTAGGAACCACTGGCCCCAATCTCAGCAGTGAAGCCCTCAATGTGGCCAGATGGAACAAATCGACCTCGAAGCAATGACTCCTAGATGTCAACAAGGGGCAGGGTATTAAGGGAGAAAAACCAACCCTTTTCCGCCACTTCCTTAAAAGTTTCCCTAGGGTCTCTCTCTCCATGGGAATCTCTCCCCTTACTGATTCTTCTCTCTCCCTTCACATCTAGTACCATTCCAGAACCCAAGGGAATCAATACCTCAAAATTGCCCAGCAGGGTACGGCTGACGGCAAGGGTAGGAACAGGGGGGGCACTGGTAGAGATCAGCAGGCCTGGCCCCTTCCGGAAACTTCGCAGGGAGCTCCTTAATGGGGGAGAGGAAGAGGATTATTCAGTAGTCCCTTTCCCCCTAGCTTCTCTCCTTACCACCTTCTCTCTACCACTAGAACATCCATCCCATCTCCCCCCACCCCCCATGCCCTGGGACTTATTGGACCAAATACACATGGCCATCTGCAGAAAGAAAAGGAGCAACCTTGTGCCAGGCTGGCATGGAGATGGTATAAGAAATGAGGTCAAACACTCACAGTTTTAGACGTCGGGCACCTTTCAGCCTTCGCCCTGTAGGATTGCAATCTGCCAATCCCTGCAAAGGACAAGGAGAAGAAAAGAGGGCCAAGACTGGTAAGAGGAGGGGACTCAGGTGGGACTCAAAGGGCAAAAACTTCCAATTCAGAACAACTCCACCTAAACCAAAACAACAGTATCCTCAGAGAGAAGTAGGAGAAAACAGTCAAGGTTAAAGTTAAAGAAACAGGACCTAGAACATCTGCAGTGGACGTGTGGATATCAGTCCAGCCCTTTATCCACAGAATTCACCCAAAGGGACACTAGCTCCAGAGGAAAGTCCTGTGTGTTTATACATGATGGCCTGCTTATTTTTATAGGGCCAGATGGGTTGGATTAGAGCAATACTCTATGACCAAACAGAGGTTAGCTGCAGGATAAATTGTAGCTGCATGCTTCCTTTCCAGCCCAGGGCTCACCTGCATTGGCTCCCTGGATATGGGCAGCAGGTGGTTCCAGAAGGGTGCAGCTTTGGCATCAGTACTTCGGGCAGCTGGGGGAGGGCCAGAAGGAGCTGCTCTGTGCCTTCGGGGGGCTGGTCCCTCATCTCCAGAGTTGGCATCAGGGGCCTCTCCAGCTGGGAGCAGCCGCCGCTTGGCAGGACAGGGCCCAGGGGGGGCTGGGCCTGGTGGAGTATGCTCAGGGCTGTGTCCATTGGCAGTGCCAGGGGGTTCCCCAGGCCAGGGGCTGTTCCCATTGCCCATCTCAGGTCCTGGGTCCTCTTCCCCTTTCTGTGCAAGACTGTGCAAATCAGCATCAAGTATGTGCAGCTGGCCAGAAGATGTCACTGGCCCAGGGGCCTCACCCAGACCTCCCTTCCCCCCAGGCCCTGGGGAGCCCCAGTCTCTGGTGTGCAAAGTGCTATAGGAAGCATGTGGGAGAGGCCCAGGGGAAATCCAGGCCCCAGCAGCCCTAGGTGGATTTGGGCTGTCCCGATGTTCCACAACCTGGAGGCCACGGTGTGAGAAGTGCTGACCTGCCCCTCCAAGCCCCAGGCCAAGCCCAGCATCCAACGGCCCTACTGTGGCTGGCTCTTCAAGGGTCTGCCCTTCCCTACCCGCTATTCCTGGACCTCGCTTTGCCTCACGGACACCTTCAGTAGGGGGTCCTGGCCGCTTCAGAGCCCTACGAGGTTCAGGAGGGCTGGCCAGAGGGGAGAAGACAGACACCTGATAGACTCCCTGGGACACGGTCCCTCCTGCCTGGCTGAAACCCATGAGCAGCCCACCCCTCCGCCCCCCCTGTCCAGCTGGGGGCTGTGAGGGGCCAGGCTCAGGGGATGGCGTTGGTTCCACCTGCACGTGGCGCATGGAGTTCCCCTCAAGTCAGAGCAGTTCCCCCAGGCCTTTGCTTTGGGCCTGGGCTGGGGGTCCTGGGCACATCTGGAAAGTAAGAAAATGAAGGGAAGTTAACTATCCTGTTGAAATGTCCCAGTTTTACTACTTGAATTGCCCCTTTGTACTATTAGATGGTCACTAGAATTAGAAGGTATGTGAGTAAAAGTCATGTCCATGACTTTCAAATCCATATCTACATCTCTGGTCTTTCACTTGAACTTTAGGCCTACATACCCAACTGCCCAAAAGACCTCTTTCCCACTGAATAGACCTAAAATAAAACTAATCTTTAACCTGAATTTCTTACTCTTTCTCACCTTCCCCATTTCTTTCCATGGAAACGTATTCCTCCCAATACCAAGGCTAGAAATCTATTTGACATCTTCACCTTTTATGTAATCTGGCACCTATTCACCTTTCCTTCCTCAGATTTGACTTGTCTTCAATAGTCCCAGGGCTAGCAACCTAGCAGCCTACCTTAGCTTATAATTTATCGATTCAACAGCTCCTTACCAAGTTTCCCCACTTCTACTCTCCCTGTCACTCTGTGCTGTATCTGACAGTCTTTCCTAGAATACTGCTTTCATCATGTCACCTCATGATCAAGAACTTATTAAGGTTCCCTGTCGTCTCCAACAGCTTGGCTATCACAGCCCTCCCCTGACTGGCTGTCTTCTTCATCTCTACCCAGCTTCATCTCTCCCCATACACACATTCCAATCAAGCAGAGACAATCTACTTACAACTTTCCTTACAGCTCCCTTGCCTTCAATAGTCATTCTCCTTTTGTAGCATCATCAGATTATAGATTTAGAGCTGGAGAGGATGTGGAGTCCAACTCCTTCATCTGGCAGAGATGCACAGAGGCTGACTCCTCTAAGGTCACTAAAGCTGGTGTTTAAGGCAAGATCTAAACTCAGATCTTCCCGACTCCAGACACAGTGCTCTGTGATCTATGATTCCACTGACTGCCTTACTTTCCACCTAGCTAGAAAGCTATTCATCCTCTATCTGTACAATTCTTAGACTTCTTCAAGATCAGATCGATACTCATGATATCTACAAAACCTCCCCAAATTCACTGTATCCTAGATTGCACCTTCCTTAGCTTTTCAGCATACAGCTTATGTCACATTTCCCACATCTTTGCCTATAGATTATCCTATGTTTGACCTCAGTTGTTTCATCCATTAATAGTATTTACCTCTAACTAGATTCAGTTCAATTCAATATTTATTAAGCCCCTACTTTGTGAAGGACTTTGTGCTAGGCATTCTGGTGAGCATAAATATTAAAGAGATGTGGTCTCTACCTATCCACAATGAGCTTACATTCTAGTTGGGAGGGGGAGGAAATGAGTTATACAAATAACCATAAGACAAGTTAGAATATAACTGCTATGGGAAAGCAGAAGAAGTTATTTCCGGGGGGGGGGGGTGGTATAAGGGAAACATGAAATCAAGGAAGGCATCATAGTAGAGCTAGTACCTAAACTGGGTTTTAAAAGAGGGAAGGGATTTTAACAGAAATATGGAGTGGGGGGGGAGGAGAAAAAATGCATTATAAGCAGAGAGGGCAGTGTAAACAAAGGCAGTGAGTCAGAGAATAACAAGAATGAGTTTAGTTGGAGAGGACAGTACATGAAAAGGAAAACATGACCAGAAAAGAAGGTTGGGGTCCAATCTGTGACGGATTGGATTGAACACCAGGCTAAGGATCTTGGATTTTCAGGAAGTAATGAAGTTTCAAGGGCAGATCCTCTATCTTTCATTGTTCTTGCATCTTTCCTAGTACCTAGCATAGAATAAGGCACACAGAAGATGTCAGAGTGGGAATTCCTCACAACACTCCTCTCCTTGAACCACTGAAAGCCAGTAACAACATCCTTTTACTCATTTGTGCCTCTCTGTATGGTAGTCTCCCTACCTTAGAATGCCTTAAGATGTCTACTAATCTTAAGTAGATCATATCTCTTCAAGTCTAACTTGAAATTCACCACCTTCAAGAAGCCTTGATTAATCCTACTTCCCTAGCACTCCCATCGCTCTTTATCTACTTCAGTCATTGAGAACATCATCCATAACATAGCCAGGTCCCAATTAGTTTGAATAGTGAATTTCCCCCCTGAAGTGGTTCCATGTATTTGAATCCAAACTTACTGGAAGTTATAACTATGTAAAATAGGTAACTGGTTCTAGTCCAATAGAAATATGCAGTGTCAGTTTAAATAATGCAACTATTTGGGGAGGGGGGGAAGAAAAGGAACCATCATTTGCACTAATAAGGACCCAGATGTAGATGATCTTGTACTTGATGCTATCTTTAATTTTTCTCCAGTTTTTTCTTGCCCAAGTCCTGTGTTTCCATCTAGACTAGAACTTCCTTGAGGGTGAGCACTATCATTTTCTGTACATATCTAGCTCCACACTTAGCAGAAGGCTCTCTCCATACACAATAGATAATCAGTAAAAAACGGGATTAGCCTTGGCCCAGGAAGATTTTCAGAGTGAGGAAGAAATCCAGTCCCCATCCTGGAGGAGAAAGATAACTTAAGAGTACCTATCCATCTTTTTGAAACCCAGCACTCACCACGCTGCAGGGGGGCCCTTGCCTGGCTCTCTAATCCCCCTTTCCAACTGCTCTTCTCCACTAGCTGGTAATCTGGCCCATGCCCACTCCACTGGCACGGTCACTGCCACCATCCCGGGCAGCTCCTTGGCTCAAATGGGACTCTATAAAGAGAAAAGCAGAGAGATGAGTCAGGATTCAAGTCAAGGCTACAAGGCTGGGTTCTCTTTAACCCAACCTCCCCTCCCTGGAGAAGTAAGGAACTCCCAATGACTGCCCCCAAACTGGATTAGGTTGTTCAAGATGACATTTAGAAGGCTATGATAACTGTTTTTAAATAGATGAGGGACTCCGTTATATGAAAGAGGGATTAGATTTATTCTAATTCCAAAGGCCAAACTATGATCCTTTGGTAGAAGTGTCAAGAAGGCGGATTTTGGCTCAGTAGAAAAAACTTTCTAAACAGCCTCCCTTACTGGGAACGAAAGTGATTTCAGTGAAAGCAGAGGCTGCATAGGCACAGGTAAAGAGATTCTTGCAAATGGCACTCGACTAGATGACCCCTAAGATCCCTTCCAGCTCTTAACATTCTATGCCCAGTTGCAATGGTGCCTAGTATAATATCCAAGCCTGTCTGTGCCTCAGTTTACCTACACCCCTGCCAAACCCTCCACCACACCAAGAAATACTAGACAGAGACAACATGGTCCCCAGTCTGGTTCCTCCCGTCAGCCTCGAGCCCCAAGGCCACAGAGAAGTCAATTGTCTCCACTAACCCCTGCCCCCCACTTCCCAAGTTGCAAATCTCCAGCCAGTTTTCTCCCTTTCCTAGCCCCACCCCCACCTCCACTCCCTCCTCTCAGCCCCAGCCAGGGCTGGGGCTCCTCCCAGTTAGACACTACCCTTCACTTCCCCCACAGCCTTCACTTAGTTCCCTGGCTCTGTAGGCCAGTGCTCTGGCAGGCAAGTTGTCTCCAATAGGCTCCCAGATAGCCTGGCTCTTTAACTGGAGGCTCAGTTCCCAAGAAGAAAAAAATTGGGGTGGGGGGGTTGTTTGAGGGAACTAGAAAAGAGTCATTCTCTGCTGCCCCTCCCCCGGGGCACTGTAAACCAAAGATAAGGCAGCCACAGGATAGGGCAGCAGCACGGGGCTATAGCCTTAGACACCTAAACCCCACCCCTTCACTTCAGAAGGGAAGGCCTCCACCCCAACCCAAAATACTCATACAAACACACAAACAACTTCAACTCTGAAGGTTGGTTCCTTATACTACTGGACAGCTGTATTTATTATCTAGGAAATAACCTGCATACTAAATGCAATTTTACACTCCCTAATTTGTCCCACATGTATTAGACCCACACCCACCCTCACTCAGCCCTACCACCTCACAAAATAAATCCTTCACTCTGGAACCCATTTGGAGGGAGTTGTTTAAGGAGCTTCCTGGAATAGGCACTAGAAGTAGGGACTGTTTGCCTTCAGGTAAGGCAAAACTGCTTACCAACTTCATTTTGTTCCTAACACAGGTTATTCCTCTTCCCTGGAAATCTAGGCTATCTACCCCGAGTTACCCTTTTCTTCTACAAGTGTGCCTGTCCTACCTCTCCTCTCTACCTTTCCAAACCTAATCTCGAAGTGAGGTGAAGCTGGGATCCATTGAGCCATTAAAAAGCCCAGGGTTCCAATCAGGGGGACTTGACTGTCCCTGGAAGGCGTAGGTGAAAGGAAATGTGGAACGACAAATCACTATGGACTAGCGTGAGAGTTTTCATGGATTAGGTGGAAATTAAGCTGGACTTTATTTATTAATTGTTTTTTTGAAAGGGGAGGGCAGGGCAATTGGGGTTCAGTGACTTGCCCAAGGTCACACGGCTAGTGTTAAGTGTCTGAGGCCACATTTGAACTCAGGTCCTCCTGACTCCAGGGCTGGTGCTCTATTCCCTTTGCCACCAATCCTCCCCAGAGCTTTACTTTAAATTATAGGTAGAGTTTCAATAAGAATTCCTTAACTGTCCCACCTCCCAAAGTCTGTTAGAATCTGAAGGTTCTCCCTTTAGCAAAATTCAGAATTTTACATTTCTGGGGGGTAGGGATGTCTTCAAACTAAACTTTGTATTTTCTCTACTCCGCCCTCCCATCCCCCAGCCTAACACTCCCCTTCACAAAGAAGATGCTAAATGAATATTTATTGCATTGAATTCTTCTCCACCCAGCTAACATATGCCCTGAGGAAAATGTCCTCAGCCTTCACCCCTACAGCAATTATTTCAGGTCACACCCCCACCCCCACTCAGCTTCTGACCTTCTAGGGACTCCTCTTGGGGAAGCAAGGTGATTACATGGTGCCCCAGGTGACCCCAGCATTCTTGGCATCTGATCATTACCTCAGTGCCCTTTGGAGTAGCAGACCCTTTAAACCAGACCCTTCCTGCTTCTCTAAGCACGGAGCCAGTCTGGATGTAGACCAGGACTCTAAGCTGACTCATAAGGCTGCTTGGGAGGGGTTCGTCTGTATGTGGGGGAGGGAGGATGGGATTCAGTGGAGAGGCAAGGACCTCACCCTCGGTGCAGGAGGTGGGAGCCCAGAAACACCAGCTGGTGTCAAACAGCTGTGCCAGTCTGTGTGGACTGCAAGGACTGCAGCTCCCAGCATGCCATGGGCATGTCATCAAAGAGGACTACAAGTCCCAGAACACCATGGGAACAGCACTTTCAGACACCTGCTGGGGCCAAAGTGAGAAGTATTGGGGGAGGGCAGAGCAGGAGCCTAGTCCCAGCCTCTTCCTTCCTTTCCTCTCTTCCCCTCCCCATAAACCTTAAACCTGCCCACTTCTGCTCCTGACCAAGTCAGCAAAAAAGAGGGGGAGGGGGGAAGAACATGGAGAATGGTTCTACCTGGTCAGGGGAAGCACATATCCAAAGACAGCTGCCAGTCTTCCCCAGGATCTCTCCTTCCTTCTAGCTTGGTCCCACTCTACATCTTTCTCCTTGCTCTTAGTCTCATTCTCCCTTATCCATTTAGACTCTGACCTCCCAACATTCCAGGTCTCCAGTCTGAACTTTCAAACCCCCTATTTCATACCCCCAAACCAAGTTTTCTAGGCCTCCATCCTCTGCTATTACCCATATAACCCAGACTCGCCCCAGATCAGACCACCCAGGCCACTTTTCCTCATCCCAGTCCATTCAAGTTCTCAATCCCAGTCCCTAGTTCCAATTCTAACTTCCCTCCCATTCCAACCTCTCTGGTCCTCCTTCATTCCCTTCAGACTAGATATTCCAACCTTCCACCAGGCCTCCTGATTCCTCTGGCTCCTTAGATTTGATCTCGGCAGCTTCTCCCCAATACCAATCTCTTAGGACCCCCCCCCCCCCGCCAGTTGTCCTTATTCTGAGTAGGTCTCCCAGCTGGAGCCCTGAAACCCAGCCTTGCAACTCACCCCGTTCCCAAACTGTCTGAACTGCGGCTGTTGTAGTTGCTCCTCCTCCTGGGTCCCCCTCCCCTCTGCTGGCCCCCAACCCAGACAAAGGGTGGATTGGGCTCAGTCTGTGAAGAGGTACGGCGCTAGCGGGCTCGGTCCCCGGCACTAGCCCCAGCTCTTGCGGCCCCCCAGCTGCTGTCGTGCCCCTCCCAGCGCCTGTCCCTCCCCAGGGCCGCCCCGGCACCGAGCCGCCGGCTCCGCGGCCCCTCTGACTCACAGGCCATTTCCTACCAGCTGATGGGACCGCCCCGCCCAGCACCCCCAAGGCCCAGGGCCCCGTCCACTGCACCGGACACGCCTCCTCCTCCCGGCCACACCCCTCCACCAGGCCACGTTCTCGTTCATTGGCCCGTGGGGGGCCGGCCTCCCCCCCACCTCCCTTGCAACCACTTCATCAGGCACGCCCTCTCCTCCAGTCACACGTCCATTGGTCAATAGTGCGGCCAGCCTACCCAGACCAACCCTGCCTCCTATATTAACCCCTCACCCGCCATGGTTTCCCAGATGAATTTCTTTCCTATCCTTTTCCCTTTTAGGATAAGATAGCTTTGGGGCCACAGCAGTCCTGGGTTCCCTTGAACTTGGAGACCTCAGCTCCACTTCATAGCTACCCAGAAGTGAATGGGAGGTCCCTGACTTTTTTGAGACAGAATTAAAAAGCTCTTAATTGGGGAACGGGGATCCAAGTCCCACATCTATCTCTTCTGGCCTACTGAGAAAGTTACTGAAACTCTCAGTGCCTTTGGAATTCTCTATGACTAAATTGCAGAAAGCTGCCAATCTGCATTGGTAGAGGGAGTTTCCTCACCTGGAGCTCCTTACATCTAAGAAATCATAGGTCGACAGAAAAGAAGGCTGATTCTTCCCTTTGGGGAACCCTATCCCACAGCCTACCTAGCCTTTTGACCTGCCCCTTTCAAGCATAAAGTTTTAGAACCTGTGGGTACTTTTAAATATTTGGTGAATGACCTCAGGGGGCTCTTTTAGATCACACTCACCAAGCTGGAGATGAATTTCTGACCCTCAGAAGAGGAAAGGAGTCACTCAGAGTGGACCTCACTGCTACCTCCCTCCTCCTTCATACCTCCAACAATCACTGTAAGGGATCCTTGTATTTGGGTCCAACTCAGTCCCGAATTGGAAAAGAATGAGGAAGAAGGGGAGGAGGAGAAAAGGAAGGGGCAAGGAGAATAAAAAGATAATTTGTGTGTCCCTGAAATCTTCTGGCCCTCATTCCAAGATTAAAATGTCCCAGGGGACCCAACAGTAACTCCATAACTTACACTAGAAAGCTTGGTCACTGGTCCCAAGGAAAGGAGTATATACCTAGATAGTATAGATTGGGGGAGCATTTGGGGTAGGGAGGAAGAGGGCTCATACCAACATCAAAGCAGAAGGAAACTGGAGAAGCTGCCCAGCTCTCAGTAGTGGAGCTCACCCCCATGACTCACAGCTCCCTCGAAACTCTCCGCCCTTTATCTACTTGAGTCACCAAGGCCCCAGGCCTAGCCCAGGCCTTGACTGATTAAATGACAGGGCAGCCCTCAATCCCAACCAAGTGTCCTCTTAATCCCCACCCCCCCACCATGTATCCCCTTATCCCGAAGGCAGTTCTGCATAAAAGCCCCATTTGGTTCTGGTTTATGAGGCAGAGGAAACCTTTAGGCAAATCATGTCTGAATCTGCAGAAAACTCAGGGAAGAAGTTTAGGGCAGAGGAAGAAAAAAGAAAAAAGTCATTATCTCCTTCAAAAAACAAACCCCTTTTCTGTCAATATAGGGATGCTAAAGTGCCTTCAACAGCAGTGAGAGATTAGCCACCTAGCTCCAAAGGCTTAGGTACACAAGGGTCCTTCTCAGGGGCAACTTAAGGGGAGAGCTTGCACCTCTCTCCCCAGTACCTAGTCCTTACGTTATCTTTTTCACTCTGTCACTAGAACCATCAGCTCTCCCTTCCTGGTGGAGTAGGCAGAAGGAAAAGAGCTTTAGGATAGGATTTTCTATCCAGTGGGATAACACAGAGGATGGAGAGGGTTCACCCTTCCTCCTTGCCCTGCAAGTGACTCCACTACCTCCACAGACACTACTGTTTGGCCTTAAGCAGTATCAATGATGCTGATGAAAGAGGAGCCCACAAAAAGGTAGATGCTGAATGGAAAGCCTGGGGGGAAGGAGTAGTCAGGGTAGGTTCCCTAACAGGTAAGGAGGCCTTCACAATCTGAAAGAAAAAGAACCTTTGCATTAGGGTTAGGGAAATCTATTCCTGCCAAAGTCCTAGCTTAAATCCAGTCTGACCCTAATCCCCCTCTCCATCCCCATGTGTACCACCTCCCCCCCCCCCATACACACATATATACACACTCTCCAAGATTCCAGGAGAGGGGAGTCATTTTCTACTCCCTTCCTCCTATGCTGAAGGAAGGAAAGTAAGCAATCCTTAGGGTATCCAAGCCTCCTTTTATCCTGGTCTGGGAGAAGGCAGAAGAACAAAAGCTGAGTCTCAGCCATCTTGGTCTTGCTTAACCCATCCTATAACAGCAATGAAGAGGGCCAAAGAAACTCACTTCCTCTTAGGTTACCCCACTCAGAAGTTCAATTTTCCTAAAAATGATGGATTGATGAGATCCTGCTCCCAAAGAAATATAATAATCTAGGACTATTTCCTCCCCTACTCCCATCCTCAAACTAATATCAGATTGGAGTAAATGCCACTGAAAAGGTACTGCCCTCTCGCCCAAGACCATGCCTATGCTCTCCTCAAGCCAGTTTCACTAGTGCTCATCCCTGCTTGTTCCAATCTAGTTCTACTCTCTCTATGGTCATTTAAGGGTAGAATAACAATCTGTTTAGGGGAGAAGACAGAGATGCTACCTGGGTTCCAGTCCCTGCTTTGTTACTATCTTGACTTTGAACAAATTATTTCTTCTCTCTGGGCTTGTTTCATCATCTTTAAAATAGGATGTTGAACTAGATAATCACACCTTACACGTGTATAATATACTTTGAAAAGCGCTTCACTAATCATTATCTCATTTGAAACTTACCACAATCCTAAAAGATAAGCAAGGCAAGATACTGATTATTCTCATTCTATACATGATCCCTAAAGGGCCCTCCAAGCTCTAAATTCTATCATACTCTAGCTTATCCATTGCCTAACAAGATATTCAGTACTGTCTGTCCCTCCCACCAAAAAAAAAGTAGATATTTAGGTAAACCAGTTCAATTCTGCCTTCCCCTCTCCTCTAGCAAGGGACCATGGTGTTGTCTAACAGGGTTTCTGATGCTCTGCCTATTCAGGCAACCTGTGCATTCCCCAGAAGCTTCTGAACCTGGTAAAGTCAGGCCATCACTACTCTCTTCCAGTGGCCCCCTTCCCCCAACAAGAAAACCAGAAAATCTGTCTGCCCTAGGCCCACCCTCTCTCTAAGAGACAGTAAGGGAAGCAGTGTTGCCATGGCAATCTGGTCGTCCTCATCAGGCCTCAGCCTGTTCTCTCCACCCCCACCCCACCCCCCACCAACCTGCCCCCCTTTGTTTGGGTCTAGGGCAGTCTTGTCATGTCACTGACACCACAGGCTGCATTGCACATACATCATTCATCTCCTCCTGAAGCATCTCTTGCCCCAGCTAGAACCCCTCCTCATACCCCACCCCCAATCCAGAAAGGGAAAATCCTTTAAAAAAGAGCCTTCAGTACTATACCAAGTCTCCACAGGGATCCAAGAGGGTTCACACCAAGGGGAAATAGGGCCAAACATTACAACCAGCAGTGGTTCTTGCTCTACTGGGTGGGTGGGAGGAGAGACAAGTTTGTCAAAAAACAATGTAACTTCCTTCTTCCTTCTTATAGCTGAGGTTGAAAGCCCACCTCCTTCTAGGGCTCATACTCTAAGGGAAAAGAACCTTTGCACTTACAGAACATAAGTTTCAATGTCTCCCACAAGGGTCCAGGAAATCCCAGAAGGTAGGGCTGAGTATTCAGCAAGTGGTAGAGGCCTGGTTTCTACCCAGAGAATTCTTGGCAAGAAGAGGTCTTCTATAATGAGGAGGGTTGGGCCCCCTGGACACAGGTTGGTGCTGTGGAATGAGTACTAAATTTGGGGTAAAAACTACTGGGTTTGAATCCTGGATCTACTGTTTACTACCTGTATGACTTTTGGCAAGTCATATAATTTTTCTAGGCCTCATTTTCCCCATCTGTGAAATGAGGGGAGGGGTTGTTCTAGATGACTTCTAAGAGTTTCCTTCCATCTGTAGATCCACTGATCTGTTACCAGGGTCTCTGGGCCCCAGACACCTGAAAACAAAGCTTGCCCAGGGAGGGCAAGAACCAGCCAAGTCCCAGGCAAGGAAGGAAGTGGAAAATGAACACACCCAGAACAAAGGGGCAGGGCAAAGGAACGTCAGGGACAGGGGCAGGGAGGACAGGGACCAAGGCAGACATCAGTGAGAACAGACAATGGGGGTTGAGGGAGGCTCTTAAGAGGACCTGGGTGGGATTGAGAGTAGGAAAATGGAGGGTGACAGGGGATGGGTGAAGAACAGAAGTTGGGCTGCTGAGAGGGAGAGGGCTCCCTAGATACCATGGACTGAGAAAGAGACTAGTCATTATTGGATAATCTGACAGTTGGCAGAAGTGATCATCCCCCATGCCTTATTTAAGGTATATTGACAAGGTCCCCCCAGGGGTAACAGGTCTCACCCATGTGAGAGCTCAGCACCCCCCAAGTCGAGTGGGGCTTTGTGCTGAAAGCATCTTCTCCCTCCCTGGCCGGGGGTTCCATGGGTACTGGGAGCTGAGGAGAAAGCAGGGGCACTTTGTGGGCAAAAAGCTTGCTAACTTCCTTTACTGCCCATTAACAAGCTCCTACAAATCAACCCTCACCCCTTCCCTCCCTCAGTTCCCCTTCTACTTCCCTCTTCCTTCTCCAGAGTCCTCTCATTCTCCTCATGGACATACTCCTGCCTCCCCATTATTTTCTTCTTGTAAATTCCAACACACAGCTTCTTATAATATACCTAATCACAAAATACTGCCCTACTACTCTGCCCCTTCTGAAACATTCCCTAACTCTCCACACCTCCCTCTCTTCTGCCATCAAGCCCTCCCCTCCCAGGCCAAACCTCCTTATTGAGTTCCCCTCTCTCTCTCACACAAAGGAGCCCCTTCTCTTCACAGTGCTGTCCCAAGGGATCTGCCACAGGTTTATCCTTCCACCTTACAGTCATCCGTCCACCCCCAGCACCTTCTCCCTGGGCCCCTGGCACTCCACTGGGACCGGGCTAGACAGGGCTGCCCTGAGCCCAGCGAGCTCCCTCTCCTCACATAGCTGACCCCACCTTTCACAAGCCCCTTCTCTCTGCATATCGTTCTATCTGCAGGCCCCTTTTCTTTTGTCATACAGACTCCCTATTTCCCTTTTTCAAACAGCCCTCCCATTTTACTCCACAGACCTCCCCATCTTTCCGGATGCACCCCCTAAATACCCTCATCTCCTCTTCACAGCGCCCCCCACAACCCTGTTCCCCGCCTCAGTACCCACCTCCAAAGCCCCTTTTCTCCTATAGTCCCATCCACACAGACCCCTCCCCTTTCTATCCCAGCTCCCCCTACAGACCCCTCCCCTTCCTCACGCAGTACCCCACCCCTTCCCTTCCTCAAAGCCCCTTGGATCCCCTCCCCCACTCCAGCTTTCCCACAGTCCCCTTTCCCACCCAGCCTCCCCCATCCTTCCCCTCCCCCTCATCCAACAACACCCTCCATTTCTGCTTTCTCACCTGTAGCTCCAGTGGTCGATCCCTTTGCACCTAGTGAGAGGCAGGGACAAGAGAATAGGGGGTCGGGGGCGGTTACTGAGCAGCCTCAGCCTCCGCCACATAGCCCCACCCTTCCCCTCCCCCAAGTCCGCCCCTTCCCTTCCTTCCTCCCTTCCCCGAGCCACGCCCCTCCCCCGGCAGGTCCTCCCCCCCAGCCCCGCCCCGTCCATCCCTCTCTCCTATGGGCCCCATCCTGCTCCCTTGGACCCCGCCCCGCTGCCCGAGCTCCGCCCCACTTCCCGGGGCTCGGGCTGACCGCTTGGAGGACTCGACCCCTCTGGCTCACCCTTGGGCTAAGTCGGGGCTTGGCTGGGCTCTGCGGCTCTGGATTGACGGCAGCGGTCTCGCAACCATAGCCGGCCTCCTGCTGTGCTCAGCCAATCGGCAGCCGAGGAGCGCAGCGACTCCCCGGGACTGCCTCAGGTCCCGCCCCGGCCACGTGCGGCTTCTGTGATGACAGGTCGGGAGGGGGTGGGGCCAGGCCTTTGAGAGCTGAGTGGGACCCCAAGGGGTGGGGCTTGAGGCTGGTATCCTGCGGACTGTCCGAGGGGTGTCCCGGCACAGCGTAGGCTGTTGCCCAGGACTCGCAGGGTCACCTGTGCTCACGCTGCACCCCGTGGGGCTCAGGTGAACTGGAGCACGAACTTGCCCTCCCCCTCCTCTGCATCTCTGCCCCAGACTGGTGCGTAAAGGTCAGGTGCGCAGGAAGGAGAGATTCAAGTTTTACCAGGGCTATTAACTAACTTGGGCTTCGATTTATTTCTCAAATTAGCTCTAGGGTTGAGGAAGCTGCGGCTTGGAGGCCCCATGTGACCTTCTAGGTCCTCAAGTGAGATCTTTTGACTAAGTTCAAGTTTTACAGAACAAATCCTTCTTTATTAAGGGTATTTGTTCTGTGAAGTTGGATTCCGTCAAAGGGCTGCCCTTGAAGACCTAAAGAGCCACAGGTGGCCTCGAGGCCGCAGATTCCCCCACCCCCAGCTGATCCGTTTCATTTGGAGGCGCTGTTCAGTGGGGTTGTGTAATTTCTTGTAGGATCTCCTTTTTTAGGCAGGGAGTTTTTATTTACATAGACAATGCTAAAACCTCAGAGCTGAAATAGAGCAACTCTTAGTACAATTCCTTACATTTTTGAAAATGATGAAATTTGACAGAAACCTTAAGTAACTTGCCTGTGGCCACACAAGGTCCCAAATCTTCTGGTTACAAATTGTTTTCTTTTCATTATATCATGCAATTCAATAAACATTTCTTAGGTTCCAACTATGTTACTACTCTGTCCTCAATGCTAGGGATATGCTACATACTCAAATGAAAACCAACTCAGCTCTGGCTCTCAAGGAGTTTGCCATGGAATTAAGGGAGATAAAACATGCACTAATAAAAATGATGCAGATAAAAGGTGTTAAGGGAAAAAAAGACATCCAGATCAGTAACTTCCCAATTTTTCTTTTTCTGTAGACTCCTTCCCCCACCAAGTAGTAGTATTCTTTGTATCCAGTGATATATATAATCTATACATATACATATAGATAAAAAAGGCTACTTTGAATTCATTAAAGGCTTTCAAATGAATTTCAATGTTATTTACCACAACAGTTGAGTCTGTGTGGAAGAGTTGATAGAATTGATGAGCCTGGAATCGGGAAAACAAGGGTTCCTATCCCTCTTCTGATAACATTATAGCTTTGTCACCTTGGTAAGTCATTTGACCTCTACATGAGTAAAGTAACTCTCTAGGGCTTATCTGTTAAACCAGGAACAGGCTTCATAAGTGCAGGAAGTACTTTCACCCTGAGGAAATTGAAGGTTCTTTCTTCTATCACAACTGCATCTATATAAAATGGAAAAATGGTAACATGTTCAAGAAACTACATATATATGTGTGTGTGTGTGTGTGTGTGTGTGTGTGTGTGTATTCATCCTACAGAAAATGTTTGTTTACTCATTATACTGATAGTCATCTAAGGAGATGTACTCCATTACTTGTCTGGGTCCATCCTTCCATGTCCCCCCCCCCCCCCGCCCCGCACCTCCCCATCCTCTGATGTGGGCCCAAGATCGGATTGAGAACTACCAGGCTAGACAAGGGCAAGTTGGTATGGAAGTGGATAGAGTGTCGGGTCTGGAGTATGAAGGGTCTGAGTTCAAATACAGCCTCAAACACTATCTCTGTGACCCTGTGTAAGTCACTTAACCCTATTTGCCTCAGTTTCCTCATCTGTAAAGTGAACTGGAGAAGGAAATGACAAACCATTCCAGTATTTTTGCCAGGAAAACTTCAAGTGAGGTCATGAAGAGTTGGACATAACTGAATAATAACAAAGAGAAGTGAGCTATGTTCAGTGGATAGGGCACTAGATTTGGAGTCATGAAGACCCGATCCAGATACTAGCTATGTGGCCCTGGGCAAGTCACTTAACCTCTGTTTGCCTTAATCCATTGGCAAAGGAAATGGTAAACCACTCCAAGAAAACTCCAAACAGGGTCACAAAGAATTGGATGTGATTGAACAACAGCCAAGTGTAGACAAGATGTTGCATTGCCATTGAAGTGTGCACCAGAATTGAAAGAAGTTGGGCCTCTGCCTTGCATCAGTCTTAGGAGGAGCTGTGTGAATGCGAGTGGAATGAAATAAAGGAGAGAAAGAATCTCTGGCAGCCTGCTAATGACACAGCTTACCCTGGGAGATGCTCATCTTCTAGCTGCCTGAAGATGGCAGCATAGGGCAATACAAAACAGGAATGAAACTGGGGCTGGCCTGAAATCCAAGAGCCTTTTTTTCAAGTATCCCAGGTTTGTAAGAGTTCATAAGATGTTTGGGTAAATCTGTATATCTGTGTGCATCTGTACAATTCACAGTATCTGAGTGATTGTGTGACTCTCTATAATTTCATTCTGGAGTGACTGGGGTTTTTGAGTGTTATAGAATGGGGAAAGGGAAGAAGCAGTTCTAGAGTACACTGTACTGTGATAAGTGCTTTTCAACAAATATCATCAGATTTGATCCCCACAACAACCCTGAAATCTAGGTGTTTTTAATCTTCATTTTACAGTTGAGGAAACTGAGGCAGACAAAGGCTAGGTGACTTTCCCAGGGTCACACAGCTGATAAATATCTAAGTATGGATTTGAACTCAAGTCTTTTTTACTCCAGATCCAGTGCACTACATCCCCAGCGGTCATCAATCCTAGCTTAGCAGTCACTTAGGAGACACACTTTCTCTCTCCCTCAATATGGATATATACAGACACACACATACATGAAATCAGCTAGGTGGCAGAATGCATAGAGTGCTGGGCTTGGAGTCAGGAAGACTCATCTTCCTGAGTTCAAATCCAACCTCAGACACTTACTAGCTGTGAGACCCTGGGCAAGTCATTTAACCTGTTGGCCTCAGATTCCTCATTTTTAAAGTGAGGTAGAGAAGGAAATGGCAGACTACTCTAGGATTTTTTTTTTTTGGAGGGCAATTGGGGTTAAGTGACTTGCCCAAGGTCACAGGGCTAGTAAGTGTTAAGTGTCTGAGGTCAGATTTGAACTCAGGTCTTCCTGACTCCAGGGCCGGTGCTCTATTCACTGAGCCACTCTACCCACCCTCTTTACCTCTAGCCTGGTATATTACAATGGCATTCTAATTGTTCAACCTGCCTCCAATGTCTTCTCTTTTAAATTCATCTTCCACATGGTTGCCAAACTGATATCTTTGTACTTTTCTCAGTTTAACATAGTTTTAATAATTCATAAATATTTCCATTATGATTATATAATATCGTCAAACAACTTGTGGCCCTAGGATTTTCCAGATTATAACCTATCTCTAATTAGAGTGTTGCCTAAAGCTCAGAGAGCTCAAGAGATTTACCCATGGTTACACAGCTAATAAGTGTCAGAGGTGGATTTGAACTCACGTTTTTAAAAATTCTAGGTCCAGCACTCTGTCCATTATAACACACTGCTTTAATATAATAGTTATTTTTAAAATGTTAGTTGAACTGAATTAAATCATAGGTTAAATGAAAAACTAATTTGGAAGTGTAAGTACCATTTGCTATTTTTTTAAGCAAATATAAAATTTAAAAATGTTCATACATAAATCCACAAACTTTAGCTCATTTACAATTTGTTTAAAAATGCATATATTAATGTGACAGGTCTTATGCTGCATGTGATACTTAGTGGGAACCACATATAGAAAGCAGAATGGACAGAGTGCTAGCCCTGGAGTTAGGAACACCTGAGTTTAAATCCCACCTCAGGCATGCCTGCCTCAATCTTGTCAGCTGTAAAATGGAGCTAAAAATAGCACCAACCTCTCCTGGTGGATCAAATGTGCTAATATTTGTAAAGTGCTTACCATAGTACCCAACACATAGTAGGTGCTTAAGAAATATTTGCTCTTTTCCTTGAGTTCCCTTCCCTCTTCCCGTTTGGGCCACTACTGTAGGGTAAGCAGTCCACATATAGCTGTTCTTAAAACTACAGAAAGACATAATAACACTTTATCATTTACCCAAGGAAGGAATTGGTCAGCAAGTGCTAGAATACTTACATAACAAGTCAAGTTGGTTTTGCCAGAGACTTTCTGCTGTACTTACTCCATGCCAAGCCTGATGGCTCTCCTGTTGATGGGCCTGCCTCAAGTCTCTCCCTACTCCAGTCCATCCTCCAGTCAGTCACTAAAGTGATTTTTCTAAAATGTAGATCTGATCAAGTCATTCCCCACCCCAACATACTCCATAAACTTCAATGGCTTCCTATTGCTTCCAGGAACAAAAACAAAATACTCTGTTTGGCATTCAAAGCCCTTCATAACCTACCCTCCTCCTACCTTTCCAGTATCTTTACACCTTATTCCCAGACATTCTTGAATCCAGTGACACTGGCCTCCTGGTTGTTCAGTAAGTAAAATAATCCATCTCTCAGCTCTAGCCATTTTTTCTGGCTATTCCCCCATTACTGGAATGCTCTCCATCCTTTGCCCTGACTCCGACTTCCCTGTCTTCCTTTAAGTCTCAACTAAAATCTTGCCTTTTACAGGATGCCTTCCCCAAATTTTCTTAATTCCAGTGCCTTCCCTCTGTTAATATTGTATATAGCTTGCTTTGTATAGATTTGTCTCCTGTCTCCACCACTAGACTGTAAGTTTCTTAAGGGCAGGGACTGGGTTTTGGTGGAGTTTTTTTTTTTACTTCTTTTTTGTGTCCTTAGCACTTAGGGCAGTGCCTGGCACATAACAGGCACCTAATAAATATTGATTGGTAGAAGTAACAAGTACCATGCTGATAGGGCTCTGAATTTAGACCAGAGCAGGGGTTTCTAATCTGGGAACCATTAACTTAAAAAAAATATTTTGATAACTGTATCTCAAAATATAACTTGTTTCCTTTGTTAAATTATGTATTTTATTTTTATCAGACTGCCAAAGGGGTCCATGACATACAAAAAAATAAGAAGCCCTGAAATGAAAGTTGACAAAATATTACTCCAAATATCCAAATATAAAAATGTATGCTATGGCTCAGAGCCCTTAGACCATGTCTTCACTTTCCTCTCTCATTGCCAACAAACTCCTCAGCTTCTAATTCATAGGACACAGGGAATCAGTGGACCATAACCCCATACTATACTTAATACAGTGAAAATTTAAGAAACAGTTTTGCACTTCTGCTTTGAAAACTCTGTCTCCAAACATATCATCCAAAATTCTCAGGTTTAATCTCCCAGCTTTTCTTTTTGGAATATTAGATGAACAATCTGAAGCATTCACTATTCCTCAAAAAAAAAAAAAACAACTAACAAAAGTCCTAACACTCTAATCAGTTAAGCAAAACAACACATTAATGTAGGTGTTTGATAAATGCAATTCCCTGATCAATTTGATGAGCTTATAAGAATGATGAACCTTTATGTGGGACTTTAATTGTATTTCCCTGTGGTGTGAACGAATTGGGTTGAATTGGTTGTTGGGTAAAACACTTGAACTCACTAGACAGGCAATCCCCCTGAGATTCTAGTGAGTCCAGCTTTCACCCCAGGCACCCATATAGGTGTCCAGTTTAATGATACTATCTTGAGAGTTTAAATTCCCCCGGAAGGAAAACAAACTCTCCCCAATTAGACTTGCTCTATCCAAATAACTCATTGTAGTAGAACTGGCAGTTTGAGGGTTTTTTTGCACGTCCTTGTCAAGGTTTTGATCCTTGAGCTTCAAGGGTCATAAACTTGTTCTTCTCTCCAAAAGGCTGACATTGCCCAGGAACAAATCCTCCACCTACTAGGAGATTGGAATTCAGAACTTTTGATGTGAGGATACTAGAGAAGGAACCTTAAAGCTGGTGGTGCTTAGCAACTCTACTTTTCTCTCTCTAAAAGGCTAGATTTTAAAATGCTCCATGAATTCAGAATTCTACAGAAAATTACTGCCCCCCCTTCTCTCTGTTGAAGGCTAGTTCTGTAACTCTCCAAGGACACAACATTATTCAGGATAGCTCCCATTTCCCACTGAGGAGGCTGAGGTTCAGGAAATTGGGATTTAGTAACTTTTCTCTTGGATGATGTAGAATTCCTATAAATCTCTTCCCTAAGATAGCTGTTAGTGGCTCCTCAGGTCCTAAAGTCACTCTTAACTCTTATGCTCTCTGTTCTCTTTAAAGGGGGACTTAAATTCTTCAATGAACATTCCATTTTACAAACCAAGCAAAAAGGGATGAACCCAAGAGTCAACCAACAGTTTAACTAACCCCTTTTCTGTGATTAGCTGTATGAAAGAATTACTTCCTTACACAATGGAAAAAGAGAAAAGATGGAGGGACTAGAAATAATTGTGAAGGCAAAGAATAGGTTTGGGAGGAGATAAGACAAAAGGAGAGATTAAAGAATAAGAGGTACTAATTAAACAAGGAACTTGAGAGTTCTGATTCATAGAAGTAGAATAATTATGAAATATTTAGATTTGATAGGACAACCCTTCTATCTGGCTGAGGTGGAGTGGAAGTGGAAGTCATGGGAGTCTGGACAGTTGGTAAACTGTTAGGTGAGAGAATATAAGATGGCATCAATAGCTCATGTCTAGCTCTCCAAAGTAAAAAGCTCCTGTGGAAGAACTCAAGGAAATAATGAATATCATAGATATAATACAATCTTTTTTAACCCCCACATTTTTAAAGGAAAAAACTTTAACAAAGAATTCACCTAAAAAATTGATAAAAATCCTCCTCCTCTCCAGTGATTTCTATTGCCCTCTGGATACTATACTTCCTCCCCGCAGCACACCCCCAACAAGTTTATAGCACTACCATGAAGGTCTGACTGCCCTCAGAAGAGAAACAAACTTGGGGTTGCTAAGGAAACAACCCCCTAACATTCCAGTGAGTCCTTATGTCACCCTAGGAAACCATATAGGCATCCAGACTTATTGAAACTAACCTAAGGACTTGGACTAGTTTCAATAAGGAAGTAATTCTTTCATACAGCTAATCACAGAAAAGGGGCTAGTTAAACTGTAAAAAGCATCAATGCTAGGTGATGTCTTTACATGGTGTAAAATTAGCCCCTTGAGGGAATCAGAAAGAAAACACCACCACAGTATCAAAAATGATAGTTCATAACTCCAAGTGACCTTTACGATTTGGTTCAGTGAGTCCAGGAGAGAAACTCAAAGAGAAACAGCTTATGATGAGACATATATTTGACAAAATGGAAGCATAGGCTCAGTCCACCACCACAGAGAAAGAGGCCAGGTCTCTGGGAGTGAGGCTGCTTAGGCAGATGGAGCAAAAGGAATGTCAGAATGAAAGCTGTGTTGCTAAAAATCTGTCTTATACTACAGATCCCAAGTTTGTAATACTATATATTCTTTCTCTATTGGGAATCCTTTGTGAAAGGTTAAAGTCTTTCCTTCTGGGCACAAGGAATGTCTGTTTACCTTTGTTTTAAATATTTACTTTGCATTTATATGAAGTATTAACTATAGGCCTTTGCTAGTCTGATGGTACTTACTAGACATAAGGCAATTGGTGGTGGTGGTGGTAGTAGTGCGAGTGAGTATCCTCAGTGAACAGTAGGAGTAAGATCTATCACTGAGGTGTTTTTGCCAGAGTGCTGTCTCTGTTTGGAAGCTGAGTGACAAATAATAGAAAGAATTACAGAACATTTGATAAAACTTCAGAGTAGAGAAGGAGTATTTACTTTGGAAAGTCCATTTAGATTGGGGTTAAACTGTCCAACACATCCTTTTACCCCTCCTATGATTTCTCTTTCCTCCCTTCACCTTCTTGACCATATAGTTGATCAGTTATTCTATCAGTGATTCTTACTTGAATCCCTTGCCCCCTTTTCCTATCAGTAGCCATGCCTTGCTAAATTCCAAACTTGGGTTACTCACGTGGTCTGCTTTCTTTGTTTCTACCCATCTGCTGCTGAACACTTTTAGAGAAAGTAACACAAATGTTGTTTTGTTGAGTCATTTTCAGTTGTGTCTGACTCTTTGTGACCCCATTTGGAGTTTTCTTGGCAAAGATACTGGAGAGGTTTGTTATATATTTCTCCAGCTCATTTTACAGATGAGAAACTGAGGCAAATGGGGTTAAGTGAAGTGACTTGCCCAGGGTTACACAGCTAATAAGTATCTGAGGCCAGGTTTAAAATCAGGAAGATGAGTCTTTCTGACTCCAGGTCTGGCACTCTATCTACTGTGCCACCTGGTTGTCCCAACACAAATGTAGTCACTGGAAATTTATACCATCTAGTCTCCGCTGAGGCCTCCATGTTGGGCAGCAATTCTTTTATTTTTCCATGATTAACTATCACTTTTACCACAGAAGCTATTTCAAACTACCTCCTCCTTCTCCCTCTCAGCAGAAGACTTCACCTCCTACCTTACTGAGAAAATAGACAGAAATAGGGAAGTTAGGAGGAGTGCTGGGTTTGAGGGAGTTGGGATTATAATTAGTTGTGTGTTGGATGTGTCATTTTTGAGATGCCTATGGGACTTCCAGGTAGAGATGTCTGGCAGGCAGTTGGTGACATGGGACTGGACCAGTTCAATAGTAGGATTATATAGAAATGTAGACATCTTCTGCACAAAGATACTAGAATCCGTAGAAGTTAAGGGGACATTAAAAAGAATATATCTAAGAGAAGAGTCCTAGCTAGGTCCTAGGGAATATATTCTCTAAAGGGATAGGAGATAATAATAATAGCTAAAATTTATATAGTACTTACCATATGCCAGACACTGTACAAAATGCTTTACAATTATTATCCCATTTGATCCTCACAACAAACCTGGGAAATAGGTGCTATATTATCCCTGTTTTACAGAAGAAGAAATTGAGAGGTTAAGTGATTTGCTCAGAGTCACACCACTAGTAAGAGTCTGAGGTTGGATTTGAAGTCAGGTATTCCTAACTCCAGCCTGGCATTCTAATTTACATTGCCACACAGCTTGCCCAGTGGATGATGAATAAACATTCCCCCACCAAATTAATTTCTAGGTGTGGCATAGCCAATGGAAGAGCTAATTCTTTACCTGAAGAACATGATATTTTGGCTGCTGGGTCGATTCAGTGTTGGATTGGTTTAGGCAGTTCACTCCTCAGGGCTGGCTAGATTGCTGTGGCTGCTAGGGAGTCTAGTTGTTTTACCTCTGATGGTTCTTCCTAATCTTTGAATTGTACCAGGTCCTGACCTGGTCTACTAAGTCTCTGATACTCATTTACCCAAGATCAAGAAAGAAGTAATACTCAAGAAAGACAGAAGATACAAGACATTATGCATTTATGACCACATGGCAATCTTGGGTGGGGAGATAAAGCAGAGTTCCTGCTACCTCTTTCCCCTATCAGAGGCTTAGAGCATTTCTTCCTTCTTCCTTGAAAGCCATGGGGTAGAGAGAGAGAGAGAACTTTTGTTTGTGTCTCTTGCATACATATTCCAAGACTTTTCACCATGACACAGTAAGTCAACAAGAAACAGGCATTGAATACTCACACATTCACTGAATTGGGGTTAGGGAACCTTCATTAAGTATCATGTGGAAGCAGGCTCACCAAGACTTCACGGAGATTGCCAGAAGGCAAAACATGCTGCACATGCTCCAAGAATTGGTCTCTTATAGGTCGGTTACCCTCCCTTATCTTGGAGGATGGCAGGTAGTTCCCTCTCATGCCCTTACTTTGCTCAGGTTTGGGAAGCACACCTGAGCTAAGCTGATTTTCAGCTGTATAGGCCATTCTTCCTTTAATATCATTTAGGTATGGAGTTTCACATCTCCAAATGCACTAGCTGCACTCTGATGATTTCCCATTCAGATTTCTCACCCTATCTTCAGAGCTTCATTTCTCACCAGCTGCACTCTTTTGGACTGGACTCTATCATGGCCCCATCATGAGGAAACTCATCTTTCTTTCAGTGTTTAGTATTCCCACTCATTAGTACCCTCTGCCTTTCTGATTGGAGGGCTGTTGAGGGCTAAGCAAAGAACTGCTCCCCAAACTCCAGCTAAAGAGAGTTCCTAGGCCATCCATCTCTTCATTTTCCATAAGCTGTACTCCTTTGGACTGGACTTCTTCATGACCCTATTAGTCCAGTACCTGGAACTGGGTATTTAATAAATGTTTATTGATTAACTGAGCATAATTTAGGCTTCCCCTCATGTTTTTCCTCTAGATTTCTCCTGTCTCCTTTCCTAACTGGTATCTAAAGAAGGAACTTTTGACCTAGGGATAACCTTCAGTCTGGGGTCCCACCAGACCTTGACCTCTTGCCTTTCTCTCATCTCTGAAGGAGCTTATACCACACTCTTTTGTGGTATAAGGCTTATGGAGATATAGGCATGAGCCTAGCAAGGCTAATTTTTTTCCTCATCTGTTTGCATTCTGCTCCAGTTTTTCCTTTAGGAAGGAAGGGATTGTGTAAACCTTTGTAAAAACATCTACTGCTTCACAGGCTTCCTGTTTTTGAAGATATACTTACCAAGGAAATAGCCCCTATCTTGACTCTACACATCTGGAATTGTCAGCAACAGGTAGGAGACAGCCCTGATTTAGCTGGAGAAACAATGTATGAATATATGAAGTTCTTTTAAACAATACCTCCTGAGAAAACAGTTCCTGAGTATCCACCCCCACTGAATATATAGTAGCAGGACCAGCCCCAAAGCAATTGAGTAATATCTAAGGAAATAAGAGAACAGTCAGCAAAGTATTTTTTAAATGTCTTATTGACACCTTTTATTTTTATATCAGAGTCATTTCTAGATTTACACTTTTTGCTTTTGCCTTCCCCCCTACTTCTAGTGAGTCTTCTCAGTTAAGCAAAACCAACTAACACAATGACTGAGTCTGTTAATATATGGAATATTCAACGCCAGTAGTTTCCCCACTTCTCTACTGTAAGGAAGAAGGTGCTTTCTAATTTCTTATTCCAGTAACTGGTTATTATAATTGATAAGCATTTGGTTTCATTTTTCTAGTCATTGTGTATATGTTATTTTATTGGTTTTATAGTTTCACATCCTCTTTTTCTATTCTATTTTTTATATGAAAACACGCTCTCTCTTTTTTCCGTGTTTGTTAAATTCACTCTGCTTCAATTCCTACAACACCTCCCATGTTTCTCTGAATTACTCATATTTGCAATTTCTTATGATACAATGATATTGCATTGCATTCATAGACAATACTTTGTTCAGTCATTCCCTGATCAATGGAAACCAACTTTGTTTCTAATTTTTGCACAAATATGTTTAAAATCTACTTTATAATCTTTACCTGGCCTTTCAAGATTACTCTTATTCCTTTAATGTCAGCAGCACTTACAAGAAAAGAATGATAGAATCATGGTATCTCACTTAGAAGGGATCTCAGAGGTAATTTGGACCAACTACTACTCAAATCTTGATTCACATCCAAACTTTTTTTTTCCTTTTTGGAGGACAATTGGGGTTAAGTAATTTGCCCAAGGTCACACAGCTAGGTTTTTGTTTGTGTGTGTTGTGTCTGAGGCTGGATCCGAACTCAGGTCCTTCTGACTCCAGGGCCGGTGCTCTACTCACTGCACCACCTAGCCGCCCCCACATCCAAACATTTCTGACAGAAAATCATCCCCTTGTGATAAAGAGATTGAAACTATTGTCTCAAGTGAGTTTTTCGCAACATTTCTAAATTCACAGAATCAAAGAATTTTAGAGTTTGGAGGAATTTCTAGAGACCATCTATTCTATTCCGTAAGTCCATTCTACTTGTCCAGACTCACCTTGTCTCCTCAGGGCCCTAGAATCTTAGAGTTGAAAGAGATCCAAGAGGTTATGTAGCCCACACTACTGCCCATGCATAAATTATTTCTGCAGCATAGTGATGGGGGAAACTCTACTTCCTAAAGAAGTCTTTCATTGGTGGATAGTTTTAATTATTAGCAAGTTCTTTATATGGAACTAAAATCTGCTTTCTTTTAACTTCTACCCACTAGTTTTGGTTTTGCCCTAATTGAGCTGTACAGAATAAATCTGTTCCCTCTTTTTCCTCAGCAGTCTTTCAGTTGTTTGAAAACAGCAATAATTTCTATACTAGGATTTCTTTTTTCCAACTTAAGCAGTTCCACTTTTTTTTTAACCCTGAGCAATATAAAGAACTGCATATCTTTGAAATGTTTTTGTTCTGAATTTAACAAACATTAAAAAAGAGAATATTGCTATACAAAAAATAGAGAAAGGATTATTATACACAAAAGTAGGAATCACTATTGCATACAGATTGATTTTTTTTCTTTCTTTCTTTTTTTTTTTTTAAAGCAATTGGGGTTAAGTAACTTGCTCAAGGTTACACGGCTAGTCATTTGATTTATGCGTGGATGCTCATTTTCTGAGGCCGGATCTGATCTCGGGTCATCCAAACTCCGAGGCCGTCGCTCTTACTCACTGCGCCACCTAGCCGCCCCTTTAGGGCAATTGGGGTTAAGTAACTTGCCCAAGGTTACCCGGCTAGGTTTTTTTGTTTGTATGGATTAAGTGTCGGAGGCCGGCTCCGAACTCAGGTCCTTCTGATTCCAGGGCCGGCGCTCTATTCACTGCGCCACCTAGCCGCCCCCAGATTGATTTTTTTAAAGTCTATAATAAAGTCAATGTTACTTTCAAAGTTGTCCTATTTATCTGTTTTTTTTTTTTGTTTGTTTTATTTTGTGCAATAAGAAATGCTTCAATTATCTTTTTTGTTTCTTTTGTCCTTTTGGGAGGCAACACCATCAATAGCTTCCCTTTCACTCTGTAGTCTTCTTCCCAATTAAAAAAAAATTCCTTGAAACTAAAACCAAACCAAACCAAAACCAAACCCATGATCCTTGTATTTGTAATCTTGATTCCTAGCCAAGCTGGGAACATTTTGTATGAGACTCTTCTAATAGGTGGAGAGAATACAACATTGCTTTACCCTGTAAGAGGAGTTAATGTGAGAGCTTCAGAAAGGAGAGATTTTTTTGTCTTTATTAATTTGTTTGTTTACTTTTAGTTTACAGGATTCAGTTCCACAGTCCCTTGAATTTCAAATTTTCTCTCCCTCTCCCCACCCCCAGCCCCATGGCAGCATGCAATCAAGTATAGGATCTGCAGATACTTTCACATTAGACATTAGTCACATTGTAAAGAAGGATTGTAACCAGTGGAATGAACAATGAAAGAGGAAACAAAACCAAACAAGAAAGAGAGCATGTAGTTTGCTTCAGTCTGCATCCAAACTCTATTCTTTCTAGTTCTTTCTCTGAATGTAGACATCTCCTTCCATCATGAGTCTTTTGGAGTTGACTTATAGCCCTGCATTGCTGAGAAGAGTCCAGTCTATCAAAGTTGGTTGTCACAC
Organism: Gymnobelideus leadbeateri; assembly: GCA_011680675.1. Lineage (NCBI taxonomy): Eukaryota > Metazoa > Chordata > Mammalia > Diprotodontia > Petauridae > Gymnobelideus > Gymnobelideus leadbeateri. The sequence continues at coordinate 1,109,197 of WOXC01008724.1, read as the reverse complement.
ATACGTTGTTTCTATAATTGTGTGCAAAATTTTTCTGGTTCTGCTCTTCTCACTCAGCATGTTTGTTTAAGTCTCTCCAGATAAATGTGAAGTCCGTCTGCTCCTCATTTCTTATAGCACAATAGCATTCCATTACATTCACATGCCACAACTTGTTTAGCCATTCTCCAATTGATGGGCATTCCCTTAATTTCCAATTCTTTGACACCACAAAAAGAGCTGCAATAAATATTTTTGTGCATATGGGTCTTCCTGCAGCTTCTATAATCTCTTGGGGATACAACCCTAGAAGTGATATTACTGGGTCAAAGGGTATGCAATTATTTATAGCCCTTTGGGAATAGTTCCAGATTGCTCTCCAGAATGGTTGAATCAGTTCAAAACTCCACCAACAATGCATTAGTGTTCCAATTTTTCCACATCCTCTCCAGCATTTGTCATTTTCCTGTTTTGTCATCTTAGCCTATCTGACTGGTGAGATGTGGTACCTCAGAGTTGTTTTGATTTACATTTCTCTAATCAATAGTGATTTAGAGCATTTTTTCATATGTTAATATCTTTAATTTCTACCTCTGAAAATTGCCTATTCATATCTTTTGACCATTTATCAACTTGTATTGACTTGAATGACTTGTATTAGAGAAAGGATTATTATACACAAAAGTAGGAATCACTATTGCATACAGATTGATTTTTTTTCTTTCTTTTTTTTTTTTTTTTAAAGCAATTGGGGTTAAGTAACTTGCTCAAGGTTACACGGCTAGTCATTTGATTTATGCGTGGGTGCTCATTTTCTGAGGCCGGATCTGATCTCGGGTCATCCAAACTCCGAGGCCGGTGCTCTTACTCACTGCGCCACCTAGCCTCCCCTTTAGGGCAATTGGGGTTAAGTAACTTGCCCAAGGTTACACGGCTAGGTTTTTTTTGTTTGTATGGATTAAGTGTTAGAGGACCGCTCGGAACTCAGGGCCTTCTGATTCCAGGGCCGGCACTCTATTCACTGCGCCACCTAGCCGCCCCGAATGACTTGTATTCTTTTAGATTTGACTCAGTTCTCTGTATATTTTAGAAATGAGGCCTTTATCAGAGACACTAGTTATAAAAATTCTTTCCCAATTTCCAACTTCCCTATTAATCTTGGTTACCTTGGCTTTGTTTGTACAGAAGCTTTTCAATTTAATGTAATCAAGATTATCCATTTTGCATTTTATAATGCTCTCTAACTCTTATTTGGTCATAAAGTCTTCCCTTCTCCATAAATCTGACAGGTAAACTATTCCTTGCTTTCCCAGATTGCTTACAGTATCAGTCTAGATTGTGCACCCATTTAGACTTGATTTTGGTATGCAGTGTTAGATAATGGCCTATACCCAGTTTCTGCCATACTATATTCTGGTTTTCCCAGCAGTTTTTGTCAAATAGTGAGTTCTTATCCCAAAAACTGGGGTCTTTGGGTTTATCAAACAGTAGATCACTACAGTCATTGACTGCTGAGTCTCCTGTACCAAATCTATTTCATTAATCCACTACTCTATTCCTCAGCAGTACCAAGTAGTTTTGATGGATGCTGCTTTATAATACAGATTAAAACCTGGTATGGCTAGGCCACCTTCCCTAGCATTTCTTTTCATTAGTTGCCTTAATATTCTAGACCTTTTGTTCTTTCAAATGAATTTTGTTACTACTTTTTTCTAGCTCTATAAAGTAATTTTTTGGTAGATTGATTGGTATGGCACTAAATATGTAATTTAATTTAGGTAAAACTGTCTTTTTTATTATATTAGTTTGACCCAGCCATGAGCAATTGATGTTTTTCCACTTAGTTAGATCTAACTTTATTTGTGTGAAAAGTGTTTTGTAGTTGTGTTCATATAGGTCCTGGGTTTGTTTTGAAGGTAGATTCCCAAATATTTTATGTCTACAGTAACTTTAAATGGGATTTCTCTTTCTATCTCTTGCTATTGGATATCGTTAGAAATATATAGGGATGGGGCGGCTAGGTGGCGCAGTGAGTAGAGCGCCGGCCCTGGAGTCAGAAGGACCTGAGTTCGGATCCAGCCTCAGACACTTAACCCACACAAACAAAAAAACCTAGCCATGTGACCTTGGGCAAGTTACTTAACCCCAATTGCCCTAAAAGGGGCAGCTAGGCGGCGCAGTGAGTAAGTGCGCTGGCCTCGGAGTTGGGATGACCCGAGATCAAATCCAGCCTCAGAAAATGAGCACCCACACATAAATAATGACTAGCGGTGTAACCTTGAGCAAGTTACTTAACCCCAATTGCTTAAAAAAAAAAAAATTAAAAAAAAAAAAGAAATATATAGGGATGCCAAGAATTTATGTGGGTTTATTTTATATCCTGCAACTTTGTCAAATTTATTTATTGTCTCAAGTAGTTTTTTACTTGATTCTCCAGGATTCTCTGAGTATATCATCATATCATCTGCAAAGAGTGATAGCTTGGTCTCTTCTTTGCCTAATTTGATTCCTGCAATTTCTTTTTCTTCTCTTATTGCTACTGCTAACATTTCTAGTACCAGACTGAATAAGAGGGGTGATAGTGGACATCCTTGTTTCACCCCTGATCTTATTGGAAATGCTTCTAGCTTATCCCCATTACATATAATACTTGCTGATGGCTTTAAATAGATGCTACCTCTTATTTTAAGGAAAACTCCATTTATTCCTATACTTTCTACTGGTTTTAATAGGAATGGATATTGTATTTTGTCAAAAGTCTTTTCTGCATCTATTGAGATAATCATATGGTTTCAGCTAGTTTTATTGTTGATATGATCAATTATACTGATGGTTTTCCTAATATTGAACCATCCTTGCATTCCTGGAATAAATTCTACCTGATCAAAGTGCATTATTCTTGTGATAAGTTGCTGTAGTCTTTTTGCTAATACTTATTTAAAATTTTTGCTCCTATATTCATGAGGGAAATTGGTCTATAATTTTCTTTCTCTTTTTTGTCTCTTCTTGATTTAGATCATATTTAGGACCATATTTGTGTCATGAAAAGAATTTGATAGGACTCCTTCTTCACCAATTTTCCCAAATAGTTTGTAGAGTATTGGAATCAATTGTTCTTTAACTGTTTGATAGAATTTTGCTAGTAAATCCATCTAGCCCTGGAGATTTTTTTCCTAGGGAGTTCTCCCTATTTGATTTCTTTTTCTGAGATGGGGTTAAGTGATTTACTTCTTCTTCAGTTAATCTGGGCAATTTATATTTTTGTAAATATTTATCCATTTCACTAAGATTGTCAAATTTATGTGCATACAATTGGGCAAAATAATTCCTAATTATTGTTTTAATTTCCTCTTCATTGGAGATTGATTCACCCTTTTCATTTTTGATACTCGTAATTTGGTTTTCTTCTTTCTTTTTTTTTTATTATATTGACTAAAGATCTATCAATTAGGGGCGGCTAGGTGGCGCAGTGAATAGAGCGCCGGCCCTGGAATCAGAAGGACCTGAGTTCAGAGCCGGCCTCCGACACTTAATCCGCACAAACAAAAACCTAGCCGTGTAACCTTGAGCAAGTTACTTAACCCCAATTGCTTTAAAAAAAAAAAAAGATCTATCAATTTTATTGTTTTTTTCATAAAAGCTCCTAGTTTTATTTATTAATTCAATAGTTTTCTTAATTTCAATTTTATTAATCTCTCCTTTGGTTTTCATTATTTCTAATTTAGTATTTAATTGGGGATTTTCAATTTGTTCTTTTTCTAGCTTTTTCAATTGAATGCGAATTCACTGACCTCCATTCATTTTCTCTAATTTATTTATGTATGCATTCAGGGATATAAAACTTCCCCTAAGAACTGCCTTTGCTGTATCCTACAAGTTTTGGCATGTTGTCTCATTATTGTCATTCTCTTGAATGAAGTTACTGATTGTTTCTATAATTTCTTGTTTGACCCACTCATTCTTTAGGATTAAATTGTTTAGTTTCCAATTAGTTTTTAGTCTATCTTTCCATGGCCCTTTATTGCATATGATTTTTATTACATCATGATCTGAGAATGATGCATTTAATATTTCTGCCTTTCTGCACTGAATTGTGAGGTTTTTATGCCCTAGGACACGGTCGATTTTTGAGTATGTGCCATATACCACTGAGAAGAAGGTATATTACTTTTTATCCCCATTCAGTTTTCTCTGGAGATCTATCATGTCTAGCCTCTCTAAAATTCTATTCACCTCCTTAACTTCTTTCTTGTTTATTTTGAGGTTGGATTTATCAAGTTTATAGAGGGGGAGATTGAGGTCCCCCACTAGTATAGTTTTGCTATCTATTTCTTCCTTTAATTCCCTTGACTTCTTTAGGAATTTGGATGCTATACCTCTTGGTACATATATGTTAAGTAATGATATTGATTTATTCTCAATAGTGCCTTTTAGCAAGATAAAGTTTCCTTCCTTATCTCTTTTAATTAGATATATTTTTGCTTTTGCTTTATGTGAAATAAGGCTTGCCACCCCTGCTATTTTTTAACTTTAGCTGAAGCATAATATATTCTATTCCAGCCTTTTACCTTTACCCTGTGCATATCCCCTTGTTTCAAATGTGTCTCTTATAGACAGCATATTGTAAGATTATGGTTTTTAATCCATTCTGCTATCCACCTCTGTTTTGTGGGAGAGTTCATCCCATTCACATTCTCATTATCATTACTATCTGTATCTTTCCCTCCACCATATTCTCTCCCCTGTTTATGTTTTTGTTTCTTCCTTCTCCCTTCCCCCCCTTAAGAGTTTTCCTTTTGACCACTGCCTCCCTCAGTATTCCCTCCCTGTGGCCCCCCCCCCCTTACCTACCCTTTTCCCTTACTACTATTTCCCTCCCTTCTTTTACATGATTTTGAAGTGGTGTGGGCTGGAGCGCCATGAAAGTGCTGTTTCTACTCTGCCATCTTGGCTCTGCCCCTATTTTCCTCCCTTCTAAACACTCCCCTTTTTACCTTACCCCTCCTACTGCCTGTAGGGCACAATGGATTTTTATACTTAACAGAGTATGTTATTCCCTCCTTGAACCCAAACTGATGAGAGTAAATTTCATACAGTGCTCCTCTCCCTCCCTCCTTTCCCTCTATTATAATGAGTTTTTGTGTCTTTTCATGTTAGAATCCTAAACTTAACTGATTATGTTGATCCCTCTTTGAACCAGGTTTTCCTTGAACTTTGATGCTTGTCAGATGCTTCTGGCTTCCATCTTTGAGAGAGAAGATGGAGGCCAATCCCACTTTAGGTTACTGAAGGAAAGGACTCTAGGAGAAAACATGGCCAGAGAAGTTAGAAGCTTTTGTTTTGAATCCATTTTGCCCCTAGATAAGCAATATTTAGGAGGGGAGTTAGATAAAATTCTAATTCAATAACCCTCCTGGAGAGAATGTTGATACAACATTGTTTTATGTTGTATGTTCACATTTCTGAATCTCAAGTTTCCACAACTGGAATATGAGAAATTTGGACTAGATCTTTTTTAGCTCTAATACTGTAAACTCTCCTCATCTCCTTTCTCTATGCCTATCAGGGCTGGAGGTGGAAAGGATTATACTTACTCAGCAATATTTGTTTTAACAGAGAGCTGTCTGAGAGGAGGAGTTGTTGTGAGAGCTTTAGAGAGGAGAGATTTTCTTTTTTGAAAGAGATATTTGTTATGCCAGACTCTCTTAGGAACCAAATCCAGGCAAATGAAGAAAGAGACATATATTTTGGAAGTAGCAGACATGTAGGGGAAGCTGGCTCCTTCCAGTTTACCTTCCTAGAGACTTGGGGGATTGTCCCTTGGGTGAGATTAGGATGCCTCTTTCTTAGTTTGAGCTTGGCTTATATCTGAGACTGAGGAGCCACTGCTGGCTCCTCAGCTAGCAGTTTCCTTCATAACACTATTCCCAGCTAGATAATTTAATACTGACTTCCACATAGTTGACGAAGTGATTTTCATAAATTGTAGGTCCAATTAGGTCTTTATCCTGCTGTATAAACTCTAGTGGATTTCTATCTTTAGGACTGAACATAAGTCCTCTGATGGACATTTAAGTTTCTTCACAACCTGTCCTCTTCTTTCAGTCTTAGAATAAAGTTACTTTAGATGCATTGATATAGGTCTACTTGCTGGCTCCTCAAGTGGTCTACTCCATATCTCTGCCTTTGAATGATTGTTTCTCATCTCTGGAATGATCTCTGTCATTACCTCTGCTTCTTGGAACTCTGATTTCCCTTCAAAGTTCAGCTAAAATACAACTACCCTATGAGAGGCCTTTTCTGATTCCCAGCATTGTTAGTTCTTCCCTTCTCCACCTCCCCTCCCTCCATGAATTACTTCATATTTACTTATCCATGTACATGTTTTCTTCTAGGAAAAGGTAAGCTCTGTGAAGGAAGGGTAACTTTTGTCTTTGTCTAGCTAGCCGAGAGCAGTGCCTGGTACATAGTAGGTACTTAATAAATGCTTGTTGAAGGGAGAAGAGGATAAGATATAGCCACAAATAAATGTAATACAATTTAGAACATCAGAAATGTCAGCAGAGAGTTCCAGAGTGCTGTAGGAGTAAATCATTCACCTAAAGCTACCCAGTCTTTAGCCTTCCAACATGAAAAGAAGAGGGCCTTTCCTCTTACCATTCCCCAGGTAGGGACATAGAGGCTCAGAAAGGGAACATACTTGGCCAGGTCCTCTCTGCATGAAATCAGCAAAAGTCAAATTTTCTTTTTCCAATGGAGAATATTTTTAGGTGTTTTTTGAGCTCTCTGTTAAAACAAATATTGCTAAGTATAATCCTTTCCACCTCCAGCCCTGATAGGCATAGAGAAAGGAGATGAGGAGAGTTTACAGTATTAGAGCTAAAAAGGATCTAGTCCAAATTTCTCATATTCCAGTTGTGGAAACTGAGACTCAGAAATGTGAAGTGATTTCCCCAGTATCTTCACTGGTCCCCAGTCCCTGCATTTCCCATTGTATCACTTTACTTCTGCCAGTCATTTTTATATTTTATTTTTTGCCTCACTGCTTGATAATTTTTGGACTAAATACTAACTCCCGAAAGTGGATAGAGCACTGGGCCTGGAGTCAGGAAGACCTGAGTTCAAATTCGACCTTAGACACTTATTAGCAGTGTGACCCTTGACAAGTCACTTAACCCTGTTTGGCTCAGTTCCTCATCAGTCAAATGAGTTGGAGAAGGAAATGCAAACAATTCCAGTATCTCTGCCAAGAAAACCTCAAATGAGGTCACAAAGTGTTGGATCTAACTGAACAGTTCCCTGAAGGGGTTATCCTGAAGCTTGTTCTTAGAGGGGTGGGCTGTCACATCTTCTGTTATTCTTTTAGGCCAAGGAACCTAGGAACTTAAAGGAAATGTACTTGTAGAGAGAACAAACCACGCCCAAAGAGAAAGGCGATAAGCTGAGATTCTTTCTAAAGGTAGGGCTCAGCCAAGGTGGGAGGGAGATTTAGAAGCTCGGTCCCCTAAGTGGGCGGGGCAATGGACTGCCACGCTCCTCCTCCTCCAGGTGAGGGGAGAGACCCACCCCTCTTTGCTTTTAAGCCACGCCCCTATCCTAGAGAAGCTGGAAGGCGAGTGAGCTGCTAGGGATGAGAGAATATGTGCGTGTGCATGTGTGCGTATGTGTTTGTATCTGGGTTTGTTCTGTGTCGAAGCCACACCTACACGGAGAGCCAGAGAAAGACCCCGCCCCTGCCGGCCAGTCCCGGAGCCTGGGGGGGCGGGGCCAGGGCAGCCCTCGGGCGCTGATTGGTTAGGGACAGGGCGGGACGGGGTGTGGTGTCTGGGCCGGGACTCCGCCGGGGCTCGAGGAGCTCAGCCTGGAGGAGGGAAGAGGAAAGGGGGGAGGGCAAAGGGGGGGAGGATCGAGGTAAGGGGGAGAGCGCGCTCCGGCTGCTCCCTCCTCCCTCCGAGATGGCGCCACGGCGGCTGCCCCCGCCCCTGTCGCTGTCCCTACCCCTGTTCCTCCAGCCGGTGGTCGCGGCCGCCCGGAGTCCACTCCGCTCTTGAGGCGCGGGACCAGGCGGGGGGCGGATCTCAGGCAGCAGCTGGCACCGCCCGCTCGGGGCGGGAGCCATGAGGAGCGGCCGGAGCCGGGGAACCGGAGGCGAGCGGTAGCCGGAGCGGCAGCGGCACCTGCTGAGACGGAGGAGAAGCGGGGAACGGAGGCTCCGCCCGCGCCTCTGCCGGACCATGTCTCTGCTCTGTGTGCGGGGTGAGTGAGGCTGGCATCCCCACTTACCTCCCTGCCCCCTCCAAACTTGACGGGGCTGGGCTGTTAATCCCCTACTTGGAACCATGGGGTGCTGGGGTTCGGCGGCATCCATCGCACCTGAGCTCCTGGGGGCGGGGCTGTTGTTGGAGACCCCTACCTGGACTGTAGGGTTCTGGAATACGTTAACATCTACCTCCCCTGAGCTCCTGGGGAAGCTGGGTTATTGTAGGGTTCTTCCCCCTCCGCCCCATCTGAACTCCTGAGGGAGCTGAGAGTTGTAAGATTTAGGCCCCCTTCCCCCACCTCCCTCCCCATATGAACACCTGCAGCAAATTCTGTTATTATAAGATCCTTCCCATCTGACTACCTTGGGGAGCTAGGTTATTGTAAACCTATCCCTTCCTCAGCATCTGAACTTCGATCTCCACCCCTATCCGAACTCTCTTAACAGTGGTAAAATTTCCTCCTTCCCCAACTCTTGGGGAGTAAGGTTGCTATAGCGTGGCCTCCCAAACTTAGGGAACTCGGTTATGGTAGTTATTAGCTGAAGTTTATATATTACTTCAACGTTTGCAAAGCATATTATGTAATTTATTTCATTTAACCTTCACAACAGTCCTGTGTGGTAGACACTACAGGTCTTATTATCCCTGTATTACTGATGGGGAAACAGACTTAGAGGTTAAATGACTTGTCTGATCACCCAACTAGTAAATTTCAGAGGTGAGATTCAAACTGAGGTCTTCATGACACTTGTGCTGTGTAGCCCTTTTACCCCATGTAAAAAACAAACAAAACAACAGACCACCCCAAACAAACAAAAAGGTTACAGTAATTCTAGTGGAGTGGTATTTTTCATTCTTGTAACTTTACTTCCGGAGAGTTAGAATGTTGTTTTTTCCTTTCCTGTTTCTTTTTAAAGTCTTGTGGAGGATAGTTGTCAGTTATTGTCAAGTTTCCTGCCCATTCCAAGCTTCCCTATGGTATATTATTGTTGGTTAGCCATATAACAGCATCTTTTTATGTCCTGCCTTACTGGCCAGTGGTTGATGGTCTGGGCTGGGTCATGGAGTGATTAGAAAATAGACAAGGCTCATTCTGCATCTTTCCTGCCTCCACCTGTCTTTTTCCTTTCTTCCTCCCCTACCTTTCCTCAAGAAATAGATTTACCTTTTTTTTTTTTTTTTTTACCACACAACTGCTACTCACTACCAGTGAAGGAATAGTATGACCCAGTGGAAAGAGTGCTAGAGTCTAAATCAAAAGAAATGTTTCAAATCCAGCTACCTAGATAGAGCCTACTGGCCTTGGGCAAGTAACTTAATCTCTGGGCCTTGGTTTCCTCATTTATAAAATGAGGAGGCTGGACTAGTTGACCTCTGAAGTCTGTCCTATGATTTCCCCTCCCTTCCCACTATTGTTTTTCAGGATTTATACTCCATCTCTCTTCTCATTTCCTCTTCCCTTTGTAAGATTGCAGTCTAGATTACTCCCTTGTATGATTTGATCAGGTCTTGTGAAAGACTCTGTTCTTTCTGGGAAGAGTAGAGGAAGGTCTGTTTTATCCTCACTCCCTTCAGAACAACTCAGGGTATGAGGATCCGTGTTGTAATTTCACTAGTGACCTTTGCTGTAGTGGGTGCAGAGATTAGGATGTAAAATGTGCTTGAAATGATGTAGGCTGTGGCATTTGGTTTTAGGAAGTTATAGATCTGGTTGCACAAATCAAGCCACTTGTTGCACTTGGTTTTATTTTACTGCTAAAATTGGGAAAATTCATTGATTGCATTCATTGATAACCACTGATAGCAAAGACCTCTTGACTTATTCTGTGTACAGAACAAAGGGGCAGACAAGTGACTTAGTTGTATGAAATTCCCATTCTTTATTCCTTCATGGAATCTCTTAGTGGAGTGCTCCACTGGAGAATTTTAGATTTAGTTTTTCTATGTGTTTTACATATGCTGAAGTGTTGTTTTGCTACTCTTGATCCTGTCTCCCCTTCTGCTGGCAGATGGGAACTCCCCCCCCCTCCCCCTCTTCACTCTGCTCTCTCCCAAGGGATTATTAAATCCCCATTAACCCAGTCCCCAAACTGGGCCTTGGCTATTTCTAGAGATTACATAACACATTAAGGCTTTTTTTTTCTTTTTCATTTTAAGCTTGATCTTTCATTGATGAGGATTTTGTTTTGATTTCAGTGTATTTCCCCCTCAATATCTGGGGATTCTTTGTTTACAGAGGAGAATTACTTACATCTAAGTAACAAGGCTTGAGTAGAGAAGAATTTAATAGCGCACCTTGTTTCTTTTTATTCTTGTTAAGGATAATAGTGACAAAAAATCCTGGATGATTTGAATTAGTCTTATTCTCTTGTAGTAATTGTGTTGAAGGATACTACTTTAATTACATAAAGCTGCCTATGCCCCTATGCCTATAGTGATTATGCTACCAGAGATAGAAACAGGTTGCCTCAGTAATAATCAAAACATGATAAAACTAATTCTTATGACCTGACTAGCAACAAGAAACTTTCTTAAATTTTCTTAGATTAATGAGAAACTGTTGCTTAGATTTCAGTTTTCTTTGGTTCCTAATTAAAGTTTAGCAACTCTCATCATGTGGAAATTCTGCCTTTTAGAGCACTTCAGTTGCTCCTATTGTTACATTATTTCTGTGCCTTTTGTTTTGTATTCAGTCTGGTTACAAACCTCTGTGTAAGAACCCTATATCACAAAAGATTATTAGATTGTTAATCAAGTCACATTTGTATATAGTTATACAAATATAGATCAAACACACATTTATAATTATAAAACTATAGATCTCTATATAAATTAAAGCAAGCAGCTGTCTTTTTAATAAAAAGGTCACTTTAATGTGTTATTTAAATATCAAAGAAAAGTGCCCTTGGAATGGAGAATAAAATAAAATTTCTCTTAGACTTCAATTATTGTATTTAATCTTGATGGGGATACAAAAGACAGGCAGATGATAGTAGTGGCTAACTTGTTGGTCTTGGAGTCAGGAAGATCTGGTTTCAGATCCTACCTCCGCCACTAGCTGTGTAACCATGGGCAGATCATTAAAAAGTTCTCTGAGTCTGTTTCCCCATTTATAAAACGAGGAGTTTGAACTACATGGTCTCTAGGGTCCCTTCCAGCTCTAAACCTATACTGTAAGAATTCTATGAATGTTAAGCATACTCTTAAGAGCAACCTTCTGTGGTAATACTACACAACACAATTCCACTCCAAATAACTTTGCAGTAGTAGTAGTCAAATGCAAATAATAGCTAATTTACTGCAGAAATTAATGGGAAGTATCATCACTGCTGGTGCATCAGTTTTTGCTCAAGTACCCCCTTTAGATGAATGATGCAAGATCCTTTCTCTTTCTACCCCACCCCAATTAAATCAGTCATAAAATCTTGTTGACTCTTCCTTCTATATAACTTCTGTCATCCTGATTCATCCTTCTGTCTCTGTATGCTTAGATGAAAATAATAGGCTTCATTTAAAAAATAAATTTGTATTGATATAATTTGTATTTATCTAATCTACATTTCCCCTGGATTCCCCACTCACCCACTTTCCCTTCCCAGAGAGCCATCTCTTATGACCATTTTTTAAAAAGAAAAGCTACAATAGGCTTATAACAGCTCTTCTAGTCTTTCTCCAATTCATCCTGCACATCTAATCAGAGACAAGCTATTTGTTTGCCTCAAGCAAGGTTTAAAAGTTAAGCTCCCCTGCATTTTAAAAGTATGCCCCCTGTTCACTGTTTTTACTGGACAATTTGAATCTTCACTCTAATATGTGACATAACTTATCACAAAATAAGTACCAATATGCTATGGAAACTACTTTTTTTGGCCCTAAAAATGCTTGTATTAAAATATATTTAAAAGCATATTTTTATACCCTAGAAAACTGCCTGTCTTGCTTATAACTAGTATTGGTTCTTTATTGCCATGATAAAATAAGATACCACATTAATGGTGAAATTTCCTTGTTCATCCTTTAATAACTCCTTACTTATTAGAGGGTGAAACCAAAGTTTCTTAACCTTGGGTTCAATCTAACCCTAAAGTACCTCTCTAATTTTATTACCCCCAACTCTTCCATTGGAATTCTTTGCTTTGCGTTTATTATCTATTCACTGTCCCAAAGCCTTCTTTTTAATTGTTGACTTTGGGTATTGCTCACATTATTTCCATAGTGTGGAATTTCCTTTTAATTATTCTTCCTTTATCCAAGTCTTATCCATCCTTTAAGATACCATTTGAGCCTTACCTTCACTATGTAGGCTTTTCTGACTCCCTCAGCCTGCAGGAATTTCTTCTTTTTCTGAATTCCAGTAGAACTTATTGTTTGCTCTACTTAATCGTGTACTGCTTTTGATGTACCTTGTATCATTTTGTACTATACAGTATGATCTCTGTGACAAAGGCACTGGTTAGATCACATGTGGAGCTTAATGTTCAGTTATGGGCACCACATTTTAGAAATGATGTTGACAGATTAAAATGTGCCCTGAGAAGGGTAACTAGGATGGTGGTGAAATTATGGAAACCATGGTATATATGGAATGATTGGAGAAAGTAGAGACGTTTATTTAGACTGGAAAAGAAAAGGGTTAAGTGGACATGATAGCTATTTTGAACTATTTGAAGGGCTATCAAATGAAAAAGAAATTTGACTTATTTTCTGTGACTTCAAAAAGCAGCATGAGGATAAATGAGTAGAAGAGTATAGTGGTGACCACACTGGCATACCCAGGATGGCTGTTAGCACAGGTTCTTAGATCTGCTTTACCAGGAAAGATAGCTGTTTAAGGAGTCAGCAATCTTTTTAATTACATCCACTAGTTCAAGGGAAAAGTCAGCACCCTGAACTTCGGAGAAAATGCAAAGAAAATACAAGCAGGAAATAAAGACCACTGACAGGGCTTCTAACTGAGAAATTAGCATAGATCAACAGATAGTCCAACTGTCTAACCAAGGCAATACATATATAGTTACCAGAGAGAGAAGCACCAACATCTGGGCTTTTCAAAGCTGGAAGTGGGGGAAGGGGCTTCTTCATGGCTACCCAGAGGCTCATCTAGTTAAATCATAAGAACACTCTTCCAATGAGTGAACCCCAAAGCAAAATGCTAACCTCAGGGGCAGCTAGTTGCCGAAGTGAATAGAACACTGGCCTTGGAGTCAGGAGGATCTGAGTTCAAATCCAGCCTCAAACACTTAACTAGCCCCTTAACCTTGGGCAAGGCACTTAACCCCAATTGCCCTCCAAAAAGCAAAAAAAAAAAAAAAAAAAAAAGCTAACCTCAGAGTATATATACCTTTTTTAGAGCCAGAGGGCATCACAACCCTCTTGAATCAGTGCCTAATTAGAAATTAGCAAAAGGTGTGAAAGCCTTTCTACTAGCAAGCCTTTCTTAATCAATCCCTTAATGAATGGCCTCCATGGTGAGGCCCATTGGTGAAATCTATTAATGGGTGAGGAAGATCTTAAATCCCATTAACTTTACAAAGTGCTAGGGAGGCAGATTTCAATTCAATATAAGGATGCATTTCTTAATGTTTAGAGCTGTCAAAGGAAAAAAAAAAGAATGGACTGCTTTCTGGGACAGGGATTCATTGGAAATATATAAACAGAGTCTGGAGGACTATCTCTTCTACAGAAGGTTCCTGCTTTTGGTGGGAAGTTTGATTAGATGAACTCCAAAGTCTCTTCCAAATTGAATCTAAGAGTCTATTTAACTCTTGTTGGTTAACTGTTCATGCCTGTGTGTATAGTCTCCTCATCAAAATTATGGGGTCCTTGAGGGCAGTAACTATTGTCTTAAATGCCTTTGTTTAGTCTCCTGGGCTAAATGATAAAGTCTTTCAGGACACGGACCATTGTTTTATGTGCCCTTTGTACTTATCTCCACAATGGCTAGCAAATAAGACCTTTTCAATGAATATTTTTATCGTTTTGATCTTATGTGGCCTCTAAAGTAGCCAAACAACTCACTATGATGTGACTGACCACAAGATACTCCATATTCAGGACCTTTGGGTTTTACTCATTAACTCCCTTGTTTGTTGCCATAATGTGGCATGGTAATGACTCTGCTTTCTTTTTTTTTTTTGCCTTTTGAAGGGCAATTGGGGTTAAGTAACTTGCCCAAGGTCACACAGCTAGGTTTTTTTTTTTTTGTTTGTTTGTGTGTGCATTAAGTGTCTGAGGCCAGATCCGAACTCAGGTCCTTCTGACTCCAGGGCTGACGCTCTACTCACTGCGCCACCTAGCCACCCCATGACTCTGCTTTCTTGAAAACTATGCTAATACAGTACAAATTCTGACTGGTTCTGTCAATTATGTTCAGAGCTGCTCATTAACTGAAGGTGATGAGGGCTACTAGTATAGTAGCTCTATTGAGACTATTTTTAAGACATTTTGGACATGCAGATTATGATGAAATCCCAGATCTGTGGTAGCCAGAGGCATTAAGTGAAGGCCTCGGTATCAGTCGAGAATATGAGATCCTTTATCAGAGGCTGAAGATGATATTTTCATATCTGTCCCATGGTCTTAGAGTTTTCTGATTTAGGAGAATAGTAACTTTTTGTATTGTGAACCAATAAATATATTCTAGACCTGCAATTTTCAGGTCATGATGCCATGTCAAGTTTGAAGATGACATGGCAGGAGATCTTCCTACCCTTGCCAACTTGAAACCTGTACTCTTATTTTCTGCTCTCCCTTCCCCGAACTTCACAAATGGTCTGTGCCAAGTGCTGCCTCTACCAGCGATTAATTAGTTTTGTTTTAAGTTAGGTAAACCTTTGTCTATCAGTGCACTCAATAGTTACTAATATGGTTTCAAATCTGAAAGAAATTTGAACCTTGTAAGAAGTCAGAATATAACAAAAGATGGGAATAGTCAATGTTGGAGGGACTGTGGGAAGATGGGTATACTAGTGTGCTGTTATTCAGGTTTGAATTAACATAGCCATTTTGGAAAGCAATTTGGAATGATGCAGACAAAGTCACTAAAATGTCCTCTTTGACCCAGAGATTCCTCTTTTAAGTTTATACCTCAAGGAAGTCAGAGATTAAAAAAAAAGGGTTCCTATAGATGCCAAAATATTGACCCCTTTTAATGGTAGCAAAGAACTGGTAACAAATTACATGCTTACCAACTGGGGTGATGGCTAAGCAAACTATGGTACGTTAGTATAGTGGAATATTACTATGTTGTAAGAAATAATAAATGTAATGGGTACAGAGAAACATGAAAGCTATAGATGAACTAATGCAGAGTGAAATAAGCAGAGCCAAGAAAATAATTGTAGCGGCAAGCACCCCAATATCCCCAGGGTGACTGCCAACACAGGCTCTTAGATCTGCTTTTCAGAAGGAAAGCAACTCAAAATGGGTTAACAAGCTTACTTTAATCAAACAAACACACATTACCTAGTTCAGGGGAAAAAGGTCAGCACCCTGAACTTCAGAGTTACAGAACTTACAGATCAAACAAGACAGGCTTCCAAACTGTCCCACCATTATATCAATACCAAATCACAGTTACCAGAGAGGGAAGCATCAACATCTGGGTTTTCAAAGCCGGGGGGCTCTCAACAACGGCTTCCCAGAGTCTCATCTGGTCAAATCACACAACACTTCTCAAAGTGAGCCCCAAAGCAAAGCCTCTCCTCAGGGTTTATATAGCCTTCTCCTGGCTCAGAGAATGTAACAACCTTCTGGACCCACTGCCCAATCACAAAGTATCAAGGTGTGGGCTTCCCTGAAAAACAAGCCTCCCACCACAGGCTCCATGTGACCACATTCAGCCTATTAGGAGGCAGAGCATATTTTCAAGTCAAGGAAGGTTTTCAGAGTCTCTTAAAGCCAATCAAAGTCTCTTAAGCCAATCAAAGGGCCTAGGGGCAGGGAAGATCTTTAAATCTGCATTTCCATTACAATAATATACCTATAATTACAACAATATAAGTACAAAGAACAAAACTACACAGCTATCAAAAGTGAATGTTACAAGATTACAAAGAATAAGCATAACTCCAATGAAGAAATGGGAGAAGAAATCTTTCTCA
Source organism: Gymnobelideus leadbeateri (assembly GCA_011680675.1). Classification (NCBI taxonomy): domain Eukaryota; kingdom Metazoa; phylum Chordata; class Mammalia; order Diprotodontia; family Petauridae; genus Gymnobelideus; species Gymnobelideus leadbeateri. Next base: position 1,092,855 of record WOXC01008724.1, on the reverse strand, counting down.
CTACTCTGTGGAGGCGGGAGGCCCACAGGTATGGAACATTGCATACATTTTCAGATTTCTAAAATATATTGATTTTTTCTTTTTCTTAAAAATATCCTTTGTTAATGTATATGGTCTGACTCTTTGAGGGGAGGAAATTTAGATGATTTTTTAAAAAATCAAATAAAATTATTTTTAAAAAGAAGTCATATAAGTAAGTGAAAGCTTTGATATGTAATATTCTTTTTTTTTTCAGTCAATTTCTAAGTTGTTATGGAAAACCTTAAACAGAATCTGCACAAATTATGGTAGGCATAGCTGTCTAATGCATTTTGCAGAATTACTAATTTTTTGTTTGTGTAATTGTTGTGAAACACAGGATGGATCTGTGGCTTAAATGATTATTGACATCTTAAGCAGGAGAGGTTTGAATTCCTGTTGCCATTCAGAGAGAGAGCAAAGGAGGATGAGTTATTGTATCTGATAAAGTACATCTTAAGAAGAATAGGGACCAGAACTGAGGAGTCAGTGCCCACTGTAACCAGGATGTGAATCATTGCCGCCCAGGGTTGAGACCGTGGGATCTTAGTTTGCATTGGAGGAGGGAGTACCATGTTTGTGTTCAGTACCAGATTGAGTGTCCCTGATCTTTGAGTAGAAGCACTATCCCTGAGGGGCTCTGCTAATCCTCTATACTTGTGTTAGTGGTAGGGCCTGGAAACTTCCACAGCCATCCAGGCCTGACTCTGGAACCTGTCAAGAGTCATTGGTTTGCTCATAAATATAAAGGAAATATAATAATATATTGTTATGTCTAATGTTGTTACTTAACATTGAATTACAAAATTTTAGCTCATTTGTGTAAAATAAATGAAACATGTTAAGTAAGTACCTCATTTGTATTGATAATGTTTTGTTACAGCAAAACTCAGTATAATGGAGCCACTGTCTTTGGGGAGGGAAATGAAAGTAAATAATGGGCACTGTGTTAGGCACTAAGGATACGAATACAGTGAATGAAACAATATCTGCTGGCAAGGAACTTATATTTATTTTGTGCTGGACTAATCCTTAGAAGCTGAAGTCTTTTATAGTTAGTCTATTTTTTAAGGTATTATTTTCCTCAATCAGGCTGTTGACTCTCATTTCATACTTTTCTTGTGTCTTTCTCATTTCTTTTCCCAATTTTTCCCCCACTTCTCTTATCTGCTTCTTAAGGTCCTCTATGGCCTGTAACCAGCTCGTGTTTTCATTTGGGGCTTTTGGTGCAGGAGTTCTGACCTCACAGTCCTCCTCCTGTTCCATGCTTTGATCCTCTTTGCCCCTCAAATAGGAGTCTAATGTTGAATTTTTCTGTTTATTTTGTTTACTTTGCCTAGGCATGTTGCCACTCAATTGACTTTTGGGCTTGTTGCCACAGTAGGACTTTGCCACCAGCCAGGGGAGCTTCCATCCCAAACGTTGGGGTTTTCTCAACTTCTGGAGGTATTAGTTGGGTGGCCTCTGTGAAGCCTCCACACACTCTGGCAAGCTGGTCACACACCCCAAGACCTCCACCCCAGACCACAATCCAGATCCAAGAAGGGTAAAGCAAGAGCGATTACCGCCCAGACTGATTGCCAGATCTCCCTACAGTTCACAGGTCAAGAGCTGAAACTGCAACTCAGTGATGTGGCGCAAGCTGCGCAGTATCCTCAGCAGCTTCTCACCCCCTGGGGAAGAAGCTGACACCTTCTCCCAACCAGTCCCAAAGTCCATAGGGCACTGACCTCGCACTTTGTCCTAGGCATCTATGTGTTGATAATTCTGGAAATGCCACAGCTCCTGGTGTTCTGGGGTCCCTCCAGCCGGCTGCTGGTCTGGCTGCCCTCATGCTAAAACCATGACTCATGTGGGCCTGGGCTTAGCTCCCAGAGCACTGCGCTGGTCGTTCCCTTCTGGGTTGCTGGGCTGTCGTCAGCAGAAGGTTAGCTTCTCTGTGTCATTTTGTGGGTTCTGGAGCTCCAGAGGTCATTCGGAGTCCCCCTCTTAGAAGACCTTAAGGTGTTCTCCATAGATATAGTGGTTTCTGCTGGTTACTTTGGAAAGTTATGAATTTGTATCCTTGACTCCTGACATGGAAACTATTAGCAGTGGTTCCAGGGATGCTGCTAATAACCAAGGAGAAGACAAAACGTCCTCTTGACCTCTGAGGCTTGCAAGGGCCTTCCACTAGCCAGGCAGGAGGAGAGGAGCTGACTACTGATCAGAACTGAAACCAACAATGAAATTGATTACAGCCTATTTGAAAGAGAGTATCCGAACAGTTCATTCTCAATCCTCTCTATCTCCAGATGCTTGCTCACCTTTGAATCTTTCTTGGCCCAAACTATTTTTATATTTTGTAGACAACTACTTTTGTTGAGCTCTTTTCCCATGTCTGACTCTTTGAGATCCCCATTTGGGGTTTTCTTGGCAAAGATACTGGAGTGTTTTGCAATTTCCTTCTCTAGCTTATTTTACAGATGAGGAAACTAAGGCAAGCAGTGAAGTCTTTTATAAAAAATAAGCATTCATTCAAAATGCTTGTGTAGATAATATGATATTTAGTCTTTTTTTTGGTGCCCATTCTCCTTGCATGTTCACGAAAGTGGTGGTTGTACTTTCCTATTGCCAGAGTGTTCACAAGAGCACCTAATGGCACAGACAAACTGTATCCTTACCTAATACTTTCACATCCTAGGGAGGCTCCACACAGCCACTGTGACTTTACATTATTATTAGTTCTTTGGGTGGTTTCATCTCTTCTACTAGATTGTTCAGTTGTTCAAGAGTTCCTTATGTGAAGGAAGTAGTCAGTATTGGTGAATGAATATTATGTTTCACAATTTAGGTTGATACATTGTGGAATAAATTGGGCCTCAAATTAAAAAATAATTTGAACCAAATTGCTTCAGCATTTTCTGCCACAATATGGAGTGCTTAGGGCCTTAGAATCACTAGTGTTCTCCAGCTTGGGATAAGCCTCTTTTAGAGGCCATTTCTCTGTTACAGAACTGCAGATTCAAGCCCTCCAAGAGTCACCCTGAAGATTAATGGGACTTCCCACAGTGAGACAGATAGTATGTTGAGTATTTTACTGGGAAGTTAAAGGCTTTGGGAGAAGGGTGGTCTCAAGAAGTGTTGCTCAAATTCCCTGAGAGGAGGAAAAATAAGGACCAGTGAGTACCACCTGTGATATACCCATTTTTGGGGGCCTTTTTTTGAACGGTGGGAAGGCAGGGCAATTGGGGTTAAGTGACTTGCCCAAGGTCACACAGCTAGTAAGTGTTAAGCATCTGAGGCCAGATTTTAACTCAGGTCCTCCTGACTTTAGGTCCGGTGCTCTATTCACTGTGCCACCTAGCTACCCCTGATATACCCATTTTTGTTTTAATTTACTAAGTCTGAGAAGGCAATTTAATAGATTTGGTATTAATTAGCAAATTGGGAAGACTATATAAAGCTGAGGTAGTTTTGTGCTATTATATTAAAGAATTGAGATTATTTAGCTAGAAGAAGAGAAGACTGAGGGATAACTAAATCTCTTAAATCAGCCTTGCACAAACACAGAAAATACACCAGTGTAAGCCAGTTTTAAAAAAACCATTCTATCCTTCAGTGAATATTGAATGGCAAATGATCCAAACAGACTAACAACAAACCTTTTAATTTTCATTACCTGGAAATACCTGGTAAGCAAATTTACTTGTGATAATATATCTGTAGGAGTATATGTATACACTGTAATGAAATAACTTCCTATACTGTTGAAGATTGTATGGGATTATTTCTGTATGCTTACTATATATGTGGCATTATAAAATTGCTAGGTGTTCTGGGTGAGCAAGTTGGATGGGAGGAGTATGGATAATGCGAAGCTATAAGCTATGACTCATCACTTGAAACTTGGAAAAGCAGTGGTGCCAGCAAGGAGTTGGTGAAGATTTGAAATGTCAAGTTGAACATGTTGGGTGTCAGTCTGAGCTATCCTTGCAAATGTTTAGGACTCATAGTATCTAGAAACATTTACTATGAAAGTGGAGCCAGAAGGGACTCTAGCTTGAAAGTATAAAGGGAGTAAGGCTGGAGATATTGGGAGACTAAACTGATTGGAGCAGTGGTTTTCTATTGAGGAGTAATGGGAAGTAGACAAGTGATATAGTAACAAATTGAATGCCCTTAATGATAGAATAAGGGGTTAGGATTTGGTCTCATAGTCATGGAGAAACCATTGTAGATTTTTGAGCAGAGAATTTATTTGATGAAAGCACTATTTCAGAAAGATTGATTTGTCACTAGCATAGGTAAGGGATATCAATCAGGTAATATATAATTGGAAAGGAAGTAGGTCAATTACTTAGTAAGACATTCCAACTGCTCCACTGGAACCTACAAAATATAAAAAGTCTTAGGGAGGAAAGACTTCCAGGCCTATTATAGATCATCTCTGGAGAAATTGTAGGAAAGGCATGGGCAAGAACTGCACAGCACGAGAAGGTGTTGGCACGTTGTGATCTGTTCCAGTGGAGGAGAACCCACATTGACAGACTATAGGTTGACTAAGGTAACAAGGTGCTGGTACCAGCATACAAACTGGATCATAACTGGGGAAAAACTGGAAGCCCTAAAATGTTATAGCAGAAGAGATTTAGAATAGACATGAATCAAAATCTCATGGTGAACACTGACATGGATTACAAACGGAAGCTTTCCAAGAGATTAAAAACAAAACACAGTAAGATCGATACCTTCCTGCCTGTAGACTAGGATCATTGGCTGCTTGAGATGTTCCATTTTAGGTTTCTGTGAATCTTTTCCGTGGTTTTCAAGCAGTATAGTGGTGGCATTTGATAAAATATTATATTCAATTCAGTAAATTAATACTTCTTGTTACCTGTTCATTTTTCACTTGTTACCTGTTTGTCTTTGTGGCAAATAAAATTTTGTTTCCCTATAGGCTATTGCTTGTTGTTATTTGTCCTTCATTCTCCAAAAGGAAGTATGGGAGGAGGGTGGTCTTCATACTCAAAGTATAAAGGTGACCTATTGGACTAAAGGGAGAAGAGACATCTTGTACAGAATGGAAGTCTGTTTTTTTTGTTTATTTTTTACCTAGCAGGAACCCAACTTTAGTTTTTTTTCCAGGGATGATGGAATTAGGACTCAGTTTTGCATTTGGGTTTATATATAAAAAATTGGAAGTGGGGTGGGGGAGGGAAGGGAATAAACATTTGTTAAGTACCTACTATGTGTCAGGTACTGTGCTAAGTCCTTTACAAATATTATCTCATTTGGTCCTTCCAATAATCTTATGGTACACTAATACACTGTTGGTGCAGCTGTGAACTAGTCCAATCATTCTGGAGAGCAATTTGGAACCATGCCTAAAGGGCTATAAAACTGCATACTCTTTGACCCAGTAATGCCACTACCAGGTCTGTACCCCAGGGAGATGAAAGGAAAAGGAAAAGGACCTCCATGTACAAAAATATCTATAGCATCTCTCGGAAACTAAGAGGATGCCTCAGTAAGTGAAGTGAGCAGAACCAGGAGAAAGTCTCTACAGTAACAGTCCTATTGCAAAGATGATCAGACTTAGTAACTGAGCAATACAGTGATACAATGGTCCACCACAGCTCCAAACAGCTCGTGTTGTAAAATACTATCTGCCTCCAGATGGAGAACTGATGGACTCAGAGTTCATACTGAAGCATATTTTCCCCCTTTATTTCTCTTGCTTCTCCCCCACCCCCCACCATGGCTAATATGGAAATGTTTTGTATGTCTGTGTATAATGGAATCATTCTTCATGCCTTCTTAATGTATGGGGAGGGGATAGAAGGAGGGAAAGAATTTGGAATGGAAAATAAACTGAAAAAAACAACTACTACTCTATGAGGTAGGTGATGATATCTCCATTTTACAGTTAAGCCAAATAGGTTAAGTGACTTGCACAGAGTCATACAGCTAGTAAATGCCTGAGGCCAAATTTGAACTTGGGTCCGGACTCTAGGTGCAGCACTTTATCCACTGTGCCACATAAAAGGTGAATAGGGGAAAACATGCTTATAACAAGGAATTAAAATTTCAGAATAAAAGAAAATCTAATTTTCATTTTTCTGTGACTGTTTCTGTTACTTAGTTTTTACATAGTAAGGTTGGAGGCTCTAGAGACCAGATGTGTTTACAGATTGTGTTGTGTTATTGATCTTCTTTTGCAACTGTTTGCTTTATTAATTTCTCATTGTTTAATAGTGAGTGATGGTGGATGGTGGAAGGTAGAGGGCAGTGAAGATGATCTGCCTAGCAACTAGGGGAAGGGTGAACAGTAGGACACGTGAGAAGATAATTCAAGTAAAAGTGAGGTGGGACAAAGGTGGTCAAATGGTTTAACTGGCTTATAAATTATTTCTGTATTAAATATGAGCTAGAGTCCAGATAATTTGACTTTGGAAAGGAGATGAACTTTAGAAAGAAAATGCTGCCTAAGTTATGGCATATAAATATATTATGCAGACCTTTAGAAAATAGACCCAGTGCATCCTTTTCTAAGTTGCAGAAGTGGGGCAAGATGGATGTAGAATATTGCATATATAGTCAGACTTGTTCATGTATTGATTTTGAGTAACCACTTTTCTTTCTCCTTTTAAAATTTTTATTACAAAAGTAGATTGTATATTTGGAGACATGATGTAAAAACAAGAAGCATCAAAATGAAGAAAGCAGGTGCAATTCTACTGCATTTGTTAAGGATATTAGAATGCTTATCCAACACTGGATAAGCAAGGGGGTAAATGGAATGGGGTAAATGAAAGCCTTGGCAAATCGAGTTAAAGTGTATCCTGACTTTTAAAAGGCCTGACCCAGCCTCTGGACAAATCTCTGACCAATAAGAAGAGTAAATATTTTTGATGGATTTATAGACCAGAAAATATCTGTAGGACCCACAAAATGCTGCATGTACTAAACTAAGCAGTGTGGTATAGTGAAAATGGGAATCTTTCAACTGCACAATCTACTTCCTCTGAGCTTCTGTTTTCATATCTATAAATGGTGATAATACTTGCCTCATCTCACCCAGATTATTATGAATATTATATTAGATGATGGTATAAAATGCTTTGCGAAAATATATACAAATATAAAGCAATATTACTATAGACAATAATAACTGATAAATTAAGCATGGTAATACACAGTGCTTCTTTGGGGAGAAAAGTTAGAGTATTAAGTTAATAAGAGATTTCCTCTTGGTTCTATATGGATAAGGACTGACTCATCATTTGGAACTTGTGGGAAATAGTAGCATATAGGGAAATTGGGACAAGTGTAGGACCAGGTCAGATTCCAGTGATGTATGCCACATTCTGTGTGACTTTTTGGCAATTTATTGAACTTTATATTAGTAATTTACAGGAAATGAATTTCTGGAAGCTAGAGACTGACTCTCATGAACCCCTGGGTGTCAACATTTTATTAATATTTATTTCTTACTTAGCATTCACTCATTGTTTTATAAACAGGTTAGATTACATTATGAAAGAGGTTTGGCTCCCTAGTTGCTACATTTGTGTGTATCTTCTTTCTCCAAATGAATTGTAAGGTCCTTAAAATCGGTTCTTTTCATTTTTTTTGTCCCTTCTAGTATCTAGTGCAGTGCTTTGTGCAGAGGAGGCACCCACAAATGCTTTCTGAATAGGTAAATCACGTGGTGAACAAGATGGATATAGTCTGGGTAAAATTATGAAAGAATCTAAGCTAGTCTACAGGACCCACAGCTTCTCATTTCTACATATTCTTCACCATCCTCTACCTTACTTTCAGTCACTTCTTTCACTTATTGTTTAAAGCACTTAACAAACCTTAATGCATGATATAAATGTTGTTGTTACTATAATTACCCATTAAAACCCAATCACAGGAAAGAAACTGACAAACCCTAAGATACACATCTTTCAGTGGTATTTGTATTTAACCAAAAGACAATGTTTTAATATTCTTTTTTTTTTTTGAGGGGGGGAAGGCAGGGCAATTGGGGTTAAGTGACTTGCCCAAGATCACACAGCTAGTAAGCATGTCAAGTATCTGAGGCTGGATTTGAACTCAGCTCCTCCTGACTCGAGGGCCGGTGCTCTATTCACTGTACCACCCAGCTGCCCCAAGGCTGCTAATTAATCTTTATAGAATCTCAGGCAGTAATGGAATGGGTAGAGAGATGGGTGTGGGTATTATGTCTCTTCAGCTCCTTGAAACCATATTGCTAAACTGTTGTTTACTTTGCCTATATGTAAGGCCAAAATGGATCTTAGGCTCACAGGATTTAGAACTAGAAGGTTCATCTAATTTATTTCCTAATTTTATAGATGATAAAACTGAAACTGAGAAAGACTAAGTGACTTTTCCATGGTCATGGAAGTAGGAAGTAGAAATGGTATTTGAATTTATGCCTTATGTTTTATATCCAGTGTTCTTGTCACTATATGATAGTCTCTATGGAAGAAACTTGTTCCTTAATTTCAGTTCACATTGGGCAATATTCTTCCTTCTGTCAATAGCCTTAGGCTGGTTTCCTTTTTAATGGAAATTTTCCTTTACTTCCTTCTTCTCTCTCCCTCTCCCCCTAGAACAAAATCATACTTGTTCTCTCTCTTGCAGCATCAGTTTCCTTTTGGGAATAGGTCTCTGACTCTAGACTCTCCTCCCCTGGGGAAATGTAGGCTGATGTATTTTTGTTTGTGGCTTCATATATGTAATTACATTGCTCTACTAAATTAAGGTTAATTTTTTCTTGAACTATAAGAATTAAAAGCTACCTATGTGACTTTCTTGTGGTGTGGATTATAATTGTCAAACCAGGATCATAGTACATAGAAATCAAAGAGTAAGAGTTGACAGTTTATGAGAAATTAGCCAATATTTTAAATGTATGTCTTGTGTTCTTCCCTTTAGTTCAATATCAGTTATAAGAAAATGATGTATTTAATGAACAAAAGCAAAAAGATCATAAATTTCAGTTTCGGTTTGGATAGGATCATAAATGTTAGTTTCTATTCCTACTTGGAGGATATTTTCTCAAGATTTCTAGGGTTCTCAAAATCTAGGAAAATAATCTTCAGGTAGGACTGAGCTATACAGGTGATAGAGTGATTTGTGTCTGTGTGCTGGTGGTAGATGTGTTTGTTTTGTAGATTATTAGTCCTTGGGATCATAGATTTAGAACTAGAAGATTCCTTAGAAGCCATCCTGTCCAATCCTGTCATTTTACAGATGAGGAAATCGAGACTCTGAGAAATTAAATGATATGTTCAAAGTCATACTGGTAGTATCAGAGATGGGTTTTGAACTCAGGTCTTCTGACTCCAAAGTCCCATGTACCATGTGGGATTTTATAGGCAAATTAGTTTGGCTTTGTGTATATCTGTGTTTTTTTGGTCACCTCCAAAATCAAAAGATCATGGATTTGGACTAAATTAGAGTCAAGATTCAAACCCATGTCCTCTGACTTCAAACCAGAACCTTTTCCACTATATGACTCTGCCACCAGTCATTGAATATCCTATACTTCTTCCTCCTGGTTAGAAAATATACATTCAGGAAATGCACACTCATTTTAATATCTTGGGCAATGCATAAAAATGACTTTTAGAGCCAATATAAACATTTTACACAACTCTGTGCTATGACTTTTCTCTGGTGGAGTGGATAATTAAGACTTCACAAAATCTCACAGTAGAAGAAATGTCTTAGGCCCGGGGTGGGAAACCTTTGGCCTCAAGGCCACTTGTGGCCCTCTAGGTCCTCAGGTGCAATCTTTTGACTGAGTCCTAGTAAGTTTGGATTCAGTCAAAGGGCCACACATGAGGACCTAAAGACCACATGTGGCCTTAATGCCACAGGTTCCCCACCCCAGTCTTAGGCCATCTAGTCCAACTGATAACTTGAACAATTATCTTTTCTAAAACATACCTGACAAATGATTGATTGTTCAGCCTTGACTTGGAGATTTCATATGAATAGGAACCCATTACCTCCAAAGGCAGCTCAGTCCAGTCTTGGACAGGTTTAATTATTAGGAAGTTTTTCTTCATATTGAGCCAAAATCTGCCACTCTGTAACTTCCACCCATTGTTCCTAGTTCTGATCTTTGCAGCCAAGCCAAACAAGCCTGATCCTTCTTTCACATGGTAGCATTTCAAATAAATACACAAAGGGAGCAGCAGAACCCCTTCCCTGGCTTGATCTCAAGACCCTTTATCATCCGGGTTATTCTTCTCTGGATACCCTCCAGGTTATTAGTATCTTTCCAGAACTAAACACTGCCTAGGACATAACACTGGGAAATGGGCTATCATCTCCCTGTCTCTAGACACTATAAGTCCCTTAAAGTCACTTTAGCTTTATTGGGTGCTGTATCATGATATCGACTCTATTGAAACCTTCAGATCTTTTTCAGATACATTACTATCTATTTTTGCCATATTTTGTACTTGTGAAGATTTTTTGTAACCTGTGTTGAACCTAGTTACAGTTCTAGTTAGATTCAACCCCAAATTAGAGGACCTGATTTTAAATTCTAGCTCTAACACTTACTACCTTCATAAGTCATGCTCAGTTACATTCTGGATATCTTTAAAATAAGTGGAGTGGGCAAGATCTTTGAACTTCCCTTTTTAGCCCATGAACATTATGGCCTTATTTTTACCAAAAAATCCCAAAACTTTATTAATAAAAGCTACTTGGACCACGACAAAATCATTGCAAATTTCAAGTTGACATCTCAATGATTAAAGTGTGTTTTTACTACTAATGAGGTTTTTACTCATTGAAGAAATTTGTGACATAAAGAAATACAAACCGCTCTTTTCCTTATGGGCAGTAGGATATAAAGAGAGTATGAAAAATGAATGAATTTGACAGCTACTACGGAGATATAAAGGTAGTAGAAGAGGATGAGAGATAAAATCAAGGTAAAAATATCAAGAACCTAGGAAGTTTAGATTTAATTTGGTAAAGACTTGATATAATTATATATATAATATATTTTATATATTTATATATTTGCATATATATAAGTTATATATATATATATGTATATATATAAACTTGAGTAATTGAAGTTCTTGGTAAAGGAAGATTATTTTAATGGTGGCACTGTGGAAGTTGGAGTCTGGAAGAACTGGGTTAAAATCATGAATCTGATACTTATTAGCTCTGTGATTCTGGGCAAGTCACTTAACTTTTTTGTGTCTCCTAGTACTTGTTAAATCATAGACTAGTTGTAAGGACAGCTAGGGGACACAGTGGATAGAGTGCTGGGCCTAGAGTCAGTAAGACTCATCTTTCCCAAGTTCAAACCCAGTCTTAGACACTTACTAGCTGTGTGACCCTGGGCAAGTCACTTAATCCTGTTTGAATCAGTTTCTTCATCTGTAAAATGAGCTGGAGAAGGAAATGGCAAACCACTTTAGTGAAAAATATCTTTATGTATTTGCCACGGAGGTTCTTCACCTTTTCTGTGTCATGGTGTCCTCTGGAAGTATGGTGAAGCCTCTGGACTCCTCAGAATAATGTTTTTAAATGCATAAAATTTAAAAAAAAGGCACATCCAGAGGAAATCAGTTATATTGAAATGAAGATGCATTTTCCCCCCATCCAAGTTCACAGAACCCTAAAACCTATACTTGGATCACAGGTTAAGAACCTCCGACCCAGGATAAAGGTCTATACATAAAGGATACTTAATAAGTATTTGCTAAATTAAATTGATCCTTCTGTCAACCCTAGAAAGTAAAGATGGTTTTTATCATACCCAGTTGATACTTATTACCTCTAGCATTAATTTGATGGTTAGTTATATCTTTTTCATTTTCAAAAAATTTGGACCTGTGAATTTTCTTTAATTTTTTTTCTGATACTCATTTTTATCACTTTCCTTTCCAAACAGCCTTCCTCCCTCAATCAAAAAGTCATCCTTTATAACAAAGGTTAACAAAAGAAAGTTAAGCAAAACTAACCCATCATTCCTGATATCACAGTATATACAGTGTTCTGAAACCATAGTCTCTAACATCTGCAAATAAGGGAGAGGTGCATTTTCTCATTCCTTTTCTGGGGCAAGAAAAACTTAAAAAAATTATATCATTATAATTATGTAGTGTTTTCCTTCCTGCCTTCCTTCTTATTTGTAGTCATTCTATCTTTTTCCTGTTTTTACTTACATCATTGCAGTAATTCATGTAAACATTTCCATATGTCTCTGAATTTTCTATACTAATAATTTCTTGTAGTGATGTAATATTTTACTGCATTCTTGTATCCCAGACTATTTAGTCATTCCCCAGTCAGTGGGTACCTCCTTTGTTTCCATTTTTTGCTGCAAAAGGGCTAGAATGAATTTTTTGGTACGTTTAAGACCAAAAATATAACTTGAGCCCCTTGTCTTGTAGGAGGAACATAGAATAGATATAGTCTATCATAGGATCAAGGGTTGGAAGGGTCCATTTGGTCCAATTACTTTATTTTCCAGTATTTTTATTTCAACTGAAGCTTAGAGTGATTTGTTCAGGGTTACGCAGGTGGTAAATAATAGAAGTGGCATTCAGATTCTGGTCTTTTAACTCCAGAACCAGAGTTTATTACACTATGCCAAAATCTTACCAACTTTCTAGTTAGAATATAACAAAACCTCTGGTTTTGGCATGCTCTACATTTGGGAAAAGTGCCAATGACATTTAGTGACCTCAGATGGGCTGGACTAAGGTGACAATCTACCAACTCATTTAAAGTGATAGTAGGAGCACCTAAGCCTTTCTTTGGGAACTTTTTGAAAACATGTTTTCCTTGTGACCAAAAAGCCACGGTGGGGAATGGTATTAACTGCTGCATAAATATTCTAATCTACTTACTATTAGGAGCTTACTGTAATGAAATAAACTTACACAGAGAACTAGCATTATTTGGAGACTTGTTGCCTAACAGTTATGGATTCTGTTAACACCTGTTGCTTGGTGGAGTAATTTTGCTGTTGCCCGAGGAACTCCAATTTACATTCCCTATCCTGGGCTGCCCTCCTCAGGGTGATGACAGGTTCTCTTGCCAATTGATGACAGGTACTCTTTCATATTCCATTCAGAAGTTTTGCTATTTTGCAATATGAAATATTTTCCCCTTCCCTTTCCAGAGATTTGTGTTGGTCTCTCAGTAGCTATGCTATTGACTGTTACAATTATGTTACAGTCGTTGTAAGCTTCTTGTGAGCAGGGATTCCATTCTATAGAGTACTTCTATAGAGCCAGTACAGAGTCTCTAACATGGTACCTAGATCCACACATATGTACTCAACAAATTTCTTCATGTGTATTTGTGTGAAGCAGTATATAGTGACCACTGGCCTTTCTTAAAGAATAATTAATAATTATTTCTTTATCTCCCATGTACTTACATGTTTATTTTATAATGTGGTTATTTGCATATATAATATATCCCCCTCACTAGGCTATAAGTTTCTTGAGGGTAGTGGTTGTGTTTTATTTATCTTTTTATCACCTCTAACATGTGGCATAGTGCTCTTCTCCTAACAGATGCTAAATCAGAATAATGAATTTTTATATTGTTGGTACTGTAATTGTAACTGAGTTACAAATAGAGTTTAGCATAATGGTTTTATGAACAGAACTTTGGGCACTTAAGTTAAAACACCAAACTGGATGATTCAATAGGTCCTATCCTCATTTGTCTTTTTTCCTCAGTTGACTGAGAAGCTATAGCTTTTAGCAGTTGTATAATATAAGGGAGAGATAGATGGACAGACTGCTTTTGGTGTGTCAATGTATAATCAAGCTTAAGTTATTTCTAACAAGTTGGCTACCATAGAAACCAGTTTGTATATTAAGGTAAACTGTGCTCTGCTTAAGGTGTATTTATTTAGGGGGAAAAAGGGAGATAAATTATAACCTGTAGTATGTTTACTTTAGAATTAGTCATTGGCTTTGTTTCTTGGCTAATTGAGGTTTGACGTAAGTGCTTATTGTTTATCTTTTGTTATGAGAAAGATTTTATAGCTAATAAATTTTGTTTTTATAGAAATGGTAAGATATTTTCTTATATATGTGACAAATTAATTATTAGTGAATATGTATTCCTTTATACTAATCCTTTTTGATTATGATGTTGATATTCTTGCTAAATTACAGAAGATAGTTATGCAATAAATATAATTTTCAGGAGAATGGCTATGAAAAGTGCAGCAAATAATGGAGAGTAATTGAATATGAACTCAGTTGAAGACATTAATGTCTTGCACATAGGAGACAGTGAATAGATGTTTGTGAACAATATGAATCCAGAGTATATTATTCCTAAAAGTTTCTGAAAGTGTTAGGATTGTCAGCACTATTAAAACTTTACAAATTTGGTCTGATTTGTTAGACGTCTATACAGAGGTGAGTTTTCTCCAAAGTATCCCTACTTATTTACCATTGTTCACTGAAACATTCACTAGGTTTCTGAAATAGTTCAAACTAGTTTTTCCATCCAAGTCATATTAAGGTAGTTCCTGGGGGAACCAGACTGGATAGTTTGGCCCTGGCCCCATTCAGCTGTGTTTATGTAGAAGTGGCCTTGATTACAAGGACTATAAAGGCTCTTTGTTAACTTAAACTTCTCTTGAGTATGGAAGAACTTGTTGAAAAAATCAGTAAAATAAAAGAAATATTTCTTAGGAAGGTATATTATTTAGGGATATAAAGAACAATGAGTTTTCTAGGAATTGGGGATAGACTTATTTAGTGATACAATTCCAGGCTTTTCAATGTTAATTAAACTACATATAAATATAGATTAAGATGTATCCAAATTGATATGTTGATTTCATCAAAATGCAGTTTACAAAATTTCAAGTGCATAAAATTGATCAATCAGTTATTTATTGGGTGCTCATTTTGTGTCCAACATTGTGTAGGTAATAGAAAATTAATTTGTTTTATGTAACTTGAAGTCTGAGCCTTAAGAAAAAAAAATCTGGACCAATCAGTACTGTCCTAATATGTCTCCTTAGGGTCATAGATCTGCTCTAATAGACATGAGATATGATCCAATCCACCACCACCCTTTTTTTGGTTTGTTTTTAGAGGGGAGAAGGTAGGGCACTTGGGGTTAAGTGACTTGCCCAAGGTCACACAGCTAGTAAGTGTTAAGTGTTTGAGGTTGAATTTGAACTCAGATCTTCCTGACTCCAGGACCAGTGCTCTATTCACTGCACTACCTAGCTGCTTCTATCTACCACCCCTTTTACTAAGGACTAAACTGAGACCCAGGTGGGCGTATTAAATGACTTGACTACAGTCATCTAGGTAATAAACTTCAGAGGTGGTATTAGAATACAGGTCCTTTGACATCAGAGCCATGGCCCTTCCTATTATATTATACCACAGTGATTGGTGAATGTAGGGAAGAAATAGTGAATCCGTCTCATTGCCATATGCAGAATCTGATTGATGGCTTTTGTTTGAAGGGAGTCATTGAATATCCAGGATGGCCTAGGTTCAGCTGATATTAATTAGCTAGAGAGAGAGAGAGAGAGAGAGAGAGAGAGAGAGAGAGAGAGAGAGAGTGTGTGTGTGAGTGTGTGTGTGTGTGTGTGTGTGTGTGTGTGTGTGTGTGTGTGTGTGTGTGTGTGTGTCAAGGGCAGGCAAGGTCAGAGCAGCAGGAATTGTGACTGAATATATGGAAATAGTGCTTGTGTTTAGAATTGATACTTAGTTCCATTCTAATCCAAAATAGATTTTAAGTACTAACTATGTGCTAGTCTCTGTTTTAGGTCCGGAGGATACAAAGACAAGACAAAAACTAGTCTCTCCTTACCCCCTCCCACTCTGGCTTCTTCCAGAGCTTTCATTTAGGGTGGGTGATGAAGGATTCAACGTGTATGCAGATAATTTGAGAAGGAAGAGAGCTTTAACAATTAGAAGATTCAGGAAAGACTACTTATAGGATGGAACACTTGAGTTAAGACTTGAAGGAAGCCAGGGATCCTACGAGATAGAGGTGAGGAATGGGAGACAAAGGTACTTGTGCAAAGATGCTGGAGAGGGAATGTTGAGTTTGGGGAGCTTTTGGTGGAACATAGAGTACCCAAAGGCAACAATGTGAAGTAAGCCTTGAAAGGTAGACTGGAAGCACATTGTGAAATACTTTAGATGCCAAACAAAGAAGCTTGTATCTTATCCTAGGGGAAGTAGGGATGCTCTGAAGATTCCTGAGTAGAGAGATGACAAGTGACACAAAGTGATTTAAGAAGACTGTTCTGATAGGTATGTGGAAGAAGATGGATAAGATAATGTGGAAATTGGAAACTGGGAATCTAATTAGGAGCCTGATGAGAGATGATGTTAGCTGTATGCATGGAGAGAAGGTGGGAGAAGGAGGAGAACAAGCATTTATTAAGTACCTTCTATGTGTCAGGCTCTATGCTAAGCACTTTAAAAATATCTCATTTGATTTTCACAATAATCCTGAGAGGTAGATGTTGTTATTGTCCTTATTTTGTTGTTGTTGAGTTATTTTTCAGTCATATCCAGCTCTTTGTGACCCCATTTGGGGTTTTCTTGGCAAAGATACTGGAGTAGTTTGCCATTTCTTTCTCCAGATCATTTCACAGATAAGGAAAGTGAGGCAAACAGGGTTAAGTGTCACAAGGTCACACAGCTAGAATCTGAGGCTGGGTTTGAATTAAGGTCTTCCTAACTCCAGACCCTGTACTTTATTCACTGACTTCTTCCTAAGTAGGAGAGACCAACTGCCCTTTTTTCATTTTATGTACAAGGAAATGTCATATTTTAGATCTCCCCCTCCCTTACTTTGTAGCCTTTCCTTACCTATAGGGAAAATGAGGAACATCATGATATCTGCTGCTGGTTCTTTTGAAGAATGAGTAGCACAGGATAGGAAAATTGTAAATTGCTATAGGAATACAGAATACAGTTATCCCTTCCACATCATGGCATCATGGGGTTAGGGGTATAGTGTCTCTGTGATCTGGAAAATCCATGTAAAACTTTTTGGCTCTCCCTTCATACTGGAGAAGTCTGAATTTCTTCTTTTTCTTTTATGGGGTATTGATGTTATACAATAATATACATAAATTTTATGCATTTCTGAGTTTCTAAACTTTTTCTGTGTCATCTGCTGACTTTCAAGTGTCATCTTTGGCTTCTGCAAACTCTCAAAAAGTTTTCATTTAATTTCTTATACTGACCTGAGATATACTGAAACCGTGATAGGGAAAGTCATGATGTGGAAGGCGTACCAAGGGATACTATGAAACTAAATGATTGTTCTCTTTTTGCAAATCATTAGCTCCTTATCTGTCTCCTGCCTTCAAGTGCTAGGCCTGGAGTCAGGAAGTTCAAATTCAGTTTCAGGTACTTTTAAGCTGTGGGAACCTGAGTAAGTCACTTAACCTCTCTCTGCCTCAGTTTCCTCAGCTGTAAAATGGGGATAGTTATAACCCTTACCTCTCAGGGTTATTGTAAGGATCAAATGAGATAATATTTGTAAAGTGCTTAGTACGATATCTGGTACTGTTGGTGGTGTTCAGTTGTGTCCAAATCATGACCCCGTCTAGGGTTTTCCTGGCAAATATACTGGAGGGGTTTGCCGTTTCCTTCTCTAGCTCATTTGACAGATGAGAAACCGAGGCAAACAGGGTTAAGGGACTTGCCCAGGGTCACACAGCTAGTGTCTGAGGCCAGATTTGAACTCAGGAAGATGAGTCTTCTTGACTCCAGTCCCAGCACTCTATCCACTTTCCTACCATGCTGCTCCACTTGGCACCTAGTAGATATTTAATTCCTTTTCCCCTTTCTGTTTTCCCATTCCTCCTTTCCTCTTTCCCCTTCCCTTCCGAATAGGTAGTTTGAGATAGTTGTAGGTGTTGCAAGTGACTCTCAAAGGAATCTTGAGGTCAATCAAAGATAATATAATTTATTCAAAAAGTGTTTATTTAGGGTGGCTAGGTGCCGCAGTGATTAGAACACCAGCCCTGGAGTCAGGAGGACCTGAGTTCAAATCCGGCCTCAGGCACTTGATACAATTACTAGCTGTGTGACTTTGGGCAAGGCACTTAACCCCAATTACCCTCCAAAAAGCAAAAAAAAAAAAGTGCTTATTTAAAATGAGAAAATGGGTCTGTGATGTCATTTCTCAAAGCATAAGAACCATCATGTTTATATGCCACTGAATGGAGAAAGTCAACTGTAGTATGAGAAGGTGATGGAGCACGGTAGGGTTTTCTAACAGAAAGAGGCCCAAGTTCAACCTGGCTTCTAGTTCTGCCTGCTGCCCATTGCTAAGTCATTGACTTCTTTCTGCTTCACTTTTCTCATTTATAAAGTGAAATTAATGGCTACCCTGTGTACTTCATAGCATAATGTTCAGGGGAATTAAAAATGATACAGACGGGGCGGCTAGGTAGCACAATGAATGGAGCACTGGCGCTGGGGTCAGAAGGACCTGAGTTCAAATCTGGCCTCAGACACTTGACATTTAGTAGCCATGTGACCTTGGGCAAGTCACTTAACCCCAGTTGCCCCTCAAAAAAAAAAGGCAAAAAAAATGATAAAGAAGCTATGACAATTGCTTTGAAAACTGCCTTTATTGCTTGTTCTTCTTCCTGAAGCACTCTATACTTCAGCTAGCCTGAATATATTTTGCCCATTTCTATTTCCGAGTTTTTACTGATTCTTTCCCCCTTCATCTACAATCTAAATTCTTCCTCTAGTTGCTACCCATTTAAATCTTGCCCTTTAAAAAAAATTCAGTCCAAATGCCACTTTCTTTTTTTCCTGTTTTTTATTAGTCAATTTATTTATTTTTAGTTTTCAACATTCATTTCCATAAGTTTTAAATTTTCTCTCTTTCCCTCCCCAAGACAGCATGCAATCTGATATAGGTTCTACATATACATTCCTATTGAACACATTTTCACATTAGTCATGTTGCATAGAAGAATTATAATGAATGGGAGAAAACATGAAAAAGAAAGAACCCCCCCCCCCCAAATAGTCTGTTTCATTCTGCATTCAGACTCCATAGTTCTTCCTCTGCATATGGATGACATTTTCCATCATGAGTCTTTGGAATTGTTTTAGATCTTTGCATTGCTGAGAAGGGCTATGTCTATCAAAATCAGTCATTGTACACTGTGGATGTCACTGTGTACAATGTTCTCCTGGTTCTGCTCACTTCACTCAGCATCAGTTCATATAAGTCTTTCCAGGATTTTTTGAAGTTCGCCTGTTCATCACTTCTTATAGCACAATAGTATTCCTTACATTCATATACCGCAACTTGTTCCACCATTCCCCAGTTGATGGTTCAATTTCCAGTTCTTGGCCACCACAAAAAGAGCTGCTATAAATATTTTTGTACCTGTGGGTCCTTTTCCCATTTTTGTGCTCTCTTTGGAATGTGGTCCTAGAAGTGGTATTTCTGGGTCAAAGGGTCTACACATTTTTATAGCCCTTTTTGGACATAGCTCCAAATTGCTTCAGAATGGCTGGATCAGCTCACAACTCCACCAACAATGATTTAGTGTTCCAACTTCCCCACATCTTCTCCAACATTTATCATTTTCCTGTTTTGTCATGTTAGTCAATCTGATAGGTGTGATGTGTTACCCAAATGCCACTTTCTTTTCAAAGCCTTTCCTAGTTGCCATTCCAGAAGGGAACTTCACCTTTTCTTAGTTTCTACAGTACTTTAGCTATACTGCTCTTAAAGGGAACATGTCCATACAGGGTCACCCTATGTTTTAACTACTTATATCATTTCTTTCCTCCTAAATTGTGAGTTCCACAAGATATTCTTCTATCCTTGTGACATGTGGCTGAACCTAGTGTCTTGTACTTAGACACTCAGTAAATTATATTTGGATGAGTTAATGCCTATCTAGTATGTAATCCTATTCAATTTAATAACTCTTGATTAAGCATCTATTATGTGCTAAGCACTGAGAATATGAAGACAAGAATGAAACATTTCCTGCCCTCAAGGAACATTAGTGTACTGGAAAATATTACATATACACAGATAAATAAATACAAAGTGTATACCAAATGACACAAAAAAATTTTAGGAGGGAGAAAACTTGAACTGTGGGGGATTATCAGGAAAGACCTTATAGAGAAGATAGTACTTAAACTATGCTTTGAAGGAAAATAGGAATTTAGAGTCAGAGGTGAGGAGGGAGCTAAATCCAGAAGACTACCTTTGGAAAGACACAGAGGCAGAAGATAGAATATCACGGGCAGGGAGTAGCTAGCAGGCCAGTTTGACTGCAACAGAGAATGCATGAAAGGGAGTACAAGGAAATAAGATTGTAAAGGAAGATGGGAGCCAGATTGTGGGAGGTTTTAAAATGCAAGTTGAGTATTTTGTATTTTATCCTAAAAGCGAATAGGGAGCTCCAGAAGTTTTTGGAGAAGGTGGGTGATACAGTTAGATATAGGTTTTAGGAATATTAATTTGATTGCTGTATGGATAATATTGGAAGTATGAGCCACTTGGAAGCTGGAAGCAAAGCTGTGATTTAAGTGGGGCAGGCATGGTTTTGCCCAGAACAGGTAATTGATAGATCCTGATAGCATCTTCCTCTGGGGTGTGAAGCAGCCTTGATTTGTTCTTTCTTTTTTTTTCTTTTTGGAGGGGGAAGGCAGGGCAATTGGGGTTAAGTGACTTGCCCAAGGTCACACAGCTAGTAAGTGTTAAGTGTCTGAGGCCGAATTTAAACTCTATTCACTGTGCCACCTAATTGCTGCTTGATTTTTCATTAGTGTCATTAACAGGTGCCCTTTTTTTTTCTTGCCCAACTCCACTTAATTAAGTGTCATTGGTACCTTTGCTCTATCACAGTCTCTTCGAATTGGTCCTGGTATCCTTTCTGGAGATGGCCTTCAAACAATAATATGACATGATGTCTGGTTATTTTCAGGCCTATGAGCATGTAAAGGATATTGTTTCAAACAAAGATTGCAGAAAAGTGATTTCCAGAATTACAGATGGCTTCTGTGACACTTAGTTCTACTATATTATGGTACATAACTAAATTTACCATGGAGTGCATAAAATCATTCATATTATAAAAATCATGGAAACAAATGCTTTAGAGTCTGTTACTGTGATTATTTTAAAGAATGCCTCAAAGCCCAGGGGATTTTAGTATCATTCTTAAAAAGCAGGTCCTAGGAAATCTTTGTGCATTTTGATAACCACTTGGATGACGTCCAAAAATGACTGGATAAATTCAAAGATGTACACCTTTTAGGGAGGAATTCATCTGACTGTTTTGTGGGCATTTCTGTTATGTTGAAGATGAAAAAAAGAATTATTTTAAAATGCAAGATAGGGTAATATCTTAAAACCTATATGGAGGGAAACAAATGGTATGTGGCTCAAAAAAAAAATGATGCATCTAAGTAATTACCTTTGTAAAGTAAAGATCTTTGGAAGAGGTACAAACTGTCAAGTTTAGCTATCCTTATGGATTCTTTCCAAGTTGTATACTGCTATAACCTTGGAAATGAAAACTTTTTCTGTTGGTCTAAGACTTGTCCTACTAAACAGTTTTAACTAACAAACAAAAAAAGCAGGGTAGACACTTTGAGGTTTCCCAAAGCATACTTCTGTCCTCTACCCTCCCCACAACTCACACACTGCTTCCCTACGCACTCTCTCCTTCAATTGTTTACCTCAAGTGATAATTTTGCTAGTTATTGCTCTGTCTAATAGGCCAATAATTGGACTGTATAGCTTATAAGGTTCCTTCCAGCTCTAAATCCTGAAGTGATTAGTAGCATCAATTGGTACAGATCAGTCAAGGAAAATGAGAACAGAGAAAATTCATTGGTGTTGAAAATGGTTTTGAACATTAGCATGACCATTCTTATAGCTTACTCATTTTCACATTCTCCCTGTGACAGTAGCACTAAGGATGATTTTTGGGAGGTTATGGCTAATTCTTCATGATATCAGCCTTAAAGGATTATGGATATTCTCCAGTAATCCATTATAAATCTAGCTTCCATGAATTAAAAAAAATAATCTTTTTATTCTGAATTTAATGAAAACCAAAAAGAGCATTTCTTAGCTAGTTGAACAGATAAAGGGGCTTATATGTGAAAATGTAAATCTTTATTCATATTACTTACACAAAAAGTATATCATAAATTCAGTATGTTGCTTTCAAAGCTGTCCTGCTTGTCAGTGTTTTTTCTGAACTTCTTTTATTTTTTTCTGAACATTTTTTCTCTTTTAGACAGTCAGAATTAAATGACTTGCCCAGGGTCACACAACTAGTGTCTGAGGCTCGATTTGAACTTGGGTCCTCCTGACTCCTGGCCAGTGCTTTTTGTACCGTGCCACCTAACTTCCCTTTCCTGAACATTTTTGAAAATGTTTCAAAGACCCTCATTTATTTTCTGTTTTTATATTTATAACAGTATACTTTTGAATCTATATGGTGTAGTGTATTAAGTGTGAGGTCTGAAAATCTGACTTCAAATGTGACCTCTGACACTAGCTGTGTGATCCTGGGCAAGTCACTTAACCTTGTTTGTCTCAGTTTCCTCATCTGTGGAGAAGGAAATGGCAAGCCACTTCATTATCTTTGTCAAGAGAATCCCAAATGGGGTCACCAAGAGTCACTCATGACTAAAACAAACAATCACTTTTGAAGCTAATTTGTATTTTTAGCTTCCTTATGTTCTCTAAATTTATGTTCCTTTGTTTAAAATAGTATTCACCTTTATCTAAGACCAATAGCATATCTAAATTCTCCATGTAGGCGTTAGGGGGTACCCTCCATTTGCTTAATGATTGCATCCATTTATATCCTATGTCTTTGATGATTTAATAGATTTAGATAATTTCCTCACTACTATTTTGACCTTTAACTTTTGAAATCTTATTTTCATTTTCATCACTGTACTGAAAGTCATCTCTCAAAGGTTATTAGTGATTTACTAATTATCTAGATGAATGCCATTTGACAATCTTCCTTTTCTTGTTTGTTATGTAAACTTGATACTCAGTAACCATTCTTTCTTGGAAAGTAAAATGTTTAGCATGTTACCTTGTCCCTTTAAGCAAAGTAAGACCAAACTAATTTAAAAAAAAAAGCAAACAAAAATGCATTTGTTCTGTGTTCTCTTTGGTGTGTGTATTTGTAGTTAATCATGTATACTGTTCTGGTTTCACTGATCTCCTTTTCTTACTTTGTTTTACTTTTATATGCCTTTTGCCTTTTATAGGTCTCTGAAATTTAGGTTCTGGGAGCTTGTGACATATACAAAGTCACATGGGGAGGTGGGTGGGGCAAAGCTTGGACTGGATTCCCAGTCAACTACATCATGGTACTGATTATATAGATAGTAAATATATAGGTACTAAATTAATAGCAGTAGGGATTGGGGATGGAAGTTAGTATTGTGATTACTAAAAATTTATTAGAAATTCCTGGAGAGTAGAGTGGAAAGACCATAGAATCAAAGTCCAAGTTCCATTTCTGCCACTAATGATCTGTGTGATCTTAGAGCACTCAGTTAATCTTCTGAGACTCAATTTCCTAATCTGTAAATTTAGGGGGTTGGGATTAGATTAAATCAGTTTCTCAACTGCCAGTCTGCAACACATTTTTTATTGGTATATAAAACTGTTATTCTACAAAAATTCCTTTTCAAAGCCCATAAACTTACAAATCTGACTTTTCTTGTGTCTTTTTCCTACTTGTGGGTTTCTCCTTCTTCATTTCTCAGGGCCAAGGCAAACAGTGGCATTGAAGCCATGGTGGGAAGACTTGTCCTTTGGGAAGAAACTAGATATTTTAATGGCTCACAACATAGTTTGAGTTGGGGAAAATTAGATGAAGATGATCTCTAACATGCTTCCAAGTTCTACAAGTCTGTGTTTCCAAAGGGAATCCAAATCCACTACTTAACTTCTGTTCAAGGCTGGTCATGGCTCATGGTGTGGGTGGAGTCAATGCTAGTGATAGTAGATTGTCTGGAAGGTCAACTTTAAAAAAATGATTTTTAATATTATTTTATTTTTCCCAATTATATGTAAAGACAGTTTTTAGCATCCACTTTTATAAGATTTTGAGCTCCAAATTTTTCTCCCTCTTTCCTTTCATCTCTTCCTAAAATGGTGTAGCAGCAAGCACCCCAATATCCCCAGGGTAGCGGCCAATATAGGTTCTTAGATTTGCTTTTGTAAAGGAAAGCAACTCAAAATCAGTTAACAAGCTTACTTTAATCAGACAAACATATATTACCTAGCTCAGGGAGAAAAGGTCAGCACTCCGAACTTCAGAGTATACAGATAGATCAAACAGACAGGCTTCCAAACTGTCCAACAATTATCAATACCAGAATCACAGTTACCAGAGAGGGAAGCATCAACATCTGAGTTTTCAAGGGGGGGCTCTCAACAACGGCTTCCCAGAGCCTCATCTGGTCAAATCACACAACACTTTGCAAAGTGAGCCCCAAAGCAAAGCCTTTCATCAGGGTTTATATAGTCTTCTCCTGGCTCAGAGAATGTAACCACCCTCTTGACCCACTGTCCAATCACACAGCATCAAGGTGTGGTCATTCCTGAAAACCAAGCCTCCTACTACAGGTTCCATGTGACCACATTCAGCCTATTAGGAGGCAGAGTACATTTTCAAATCAAGGAAGGTTTTCAGAGTCTTTTAAAGCCAATCAAAGGGCCTAGGGGCAGGGAAGATCTTCAAATCTGCATTTCCATTACAAATGGTAAGCAATTTGATATAAATAATATTTGATTATAAATGTGCAGTCATGTAAAACGTATTTTCATATTAGTCACAGTTGTGAAAGAAGAAACAGACCAAAAGGAAAAAATCATGAAAAAAATATGCTTTCATCTGCAGAGTCCATCAGTTCTTTATCTGGATGTAGATAGTATTTTCCATCACGAATCCTTTGTTATTGTCTTGGATTATTGTGTTGGTTGTTTTAATTTGCATTTCTCTAATCAAAAGTGATTTAGAGCACTTTTTCATATAACTATAGATAGCTTTGATTTCTTTGTCTGAAAAATGCCTGTTAATGTCCTTTTACCATTTATCAATTGGGGAATGACTTGTATTCTTATATATTTGTCTCAGTCCTCTATATATTGGAGAAATGAAGCCTGTGGGGCCAGTTCTTGGGTGTTCTGTGTGATAGCTGGATCATGTTCTAACCAGAAAACCTGAATAACCACTTGAAACAGTGAAGAGTATGTCATCTCTAGAACTAAAAACTCTTAGCTGTTGGTTTTCTTGTGTAACTGGTTCTGCTTTAAGGGAATATCTTTCTATTACAACTGTAGAGCTTACGAGATACAAAAGAATACGGGTGGTGCCAATTAAGTAACTGAACAAACTAAATAGACTATCCAGAATTATCCTGAAAAGTCTTCAAATTTGTCCCACAATTAAAGTGCTGAGTGACTTAGAGGACTCCTTCTTCTCTGAAGCAATTAAGAAAGAACTTTATTTTATTTTGAGACAGTCTGAGGACATGCCTATGGGTCAGAAACTAATGTGAAGCTATAACTAGCTCTAGGAAGCTAGAGTTCTGTCTTCTTGGAGAACTTCTTGAAGGGGCAGATAAGACAAGATACAGACTGTCACAGAAAGAACTTTCCTTGACTTGAGATTAGAGACGTTCCCTGTGTGATTCTGGGTAAGTCCTCTCTGGACTTTACTTTTCTCATCAATAAAATGAGGGGTTGGGGCGGCTAGGTGGCACAGTGAATAGAGCACTGGCCCTAGAGTCAGGAGGACCCAAGTTCAAATCCAGCCTCAGACACTTGACACACTAGCTGTGTGACTTTGGGCAAGTCACTTAACCCCAATTGCCCTCCAAAAAGCAAAAAATAAAATAAAATGAGGGGTTGGCTTATGTGATCTTGAAGGAGTTCCCTTTTAGCTTTAAATCTATGATCCTGGGGGTGGCTAGGTGGTGCAGTGAGTAGAGCCCCGGCCCTGGAGTCAGAAGGACCTGAGTTCGGATCTGGCCTCAGATACTTAACGCACACACAAATAAAAACTGACCTTGGGCAAGTTACTTAACCCCAGTTGCCCTCCCCCCGCCAAAAAAAAATCTATGGTCCTAAACTAGGTCTCTCTAACTCTAAAAGGGTCAGTTCAAGGTGAATATTTTTCCATGTGTACCTGGTCTTTCCTCGGAAGGTGTTGATTTCCATTCATAGGGCCATATTTTTTAGCTAGTCTTGTCATCGATGTTGATAGTGATCTCTATGGTAAAAGGAGAAGATGGGGGTGTCATTGTCCAACTGTCTTGACCACAGGCAGCCGAGGGTTCTAGAATAGATACTGTTGTTGCTTCAAAGTCCATATATTTCACTAGAAGCAGCAGAGGGCAGTAATGGCTTGGTTGGGCAGTTGATCATAGGAGCTACGCCAGGAGAAGTAGAAAAATTCATAGTTGACTAACATAGGTCATATGCCATTTGGCAAACTGGAGCAGCCCTGTAGCCATGCTCCCTTGAGTTCTTTTTTTTTTTTTTAAACTTTTTGGAGGGCAGTTGGGATTAAGTGACTTGCCCAAGGTCACATGACTAGTTTTTATGTTAAGTATCTGAGGTCGGATTTGAACTCAGGTCCTCCTGACTCCAGGACTGGTGCTCTACTCACTGTGTCCCCTTGCCACCCCCTTTTTCTTCTTTTTTTTTCCCTCCTTGAGTTCTTAAAGGGGCAATAATTTGTTGGATCCCAGGACCTGATATTTGAGCTAGAAGTAAGGAAGAATACACAATTAAGGAACAATACAAAAAGTTTCCGTGGAGCTGTAATAACAGTGTCAGGAAAGGTCAAGTTGAGAATGAGCTGAGTTTTGTGGAAAATGCTAAGGCTGATTAAAAGGACTTTTAAAGGTATGTTTAGAATAAGAAGAGTAAAACGAAAGGGTAGGTAGTGGGAAGATGGTGCAGTGTTAACAGATGATAGATAAAGAAGTATTATTCAAATGTTATTTTGCTTTCAAAGAGAATAAATTTCAAACTGAACAGAGGAAAGTTAGCATGGGCTTTAGCTCCTTCTTAACCAAGATAAATGAGGGGATATAGTAAGAAAGCACTTAGATATTTTAAATAAATTTGTATCTCTTGGTCCAGATATATTATATTCCAAGGGACTGAAAAAAATTTAAAAACTTCAGATGTGAAGCTATTGTTTCAACATTGAACTATGTTTGTTGATAACATTTGAGGAATAATAATTCATTTTTCTAGCTTATTTTTCCTTTTGATTTATTTTCCCTGATTACCTTCTCAGGCATCTCTTGCTTCTTGTGTCTGGATGTCAAATTTTCTATTCAACTCTGGTTTTTTCCTCAAGAATGCTTGAAAGTCCTCTATTCTACTGAATGACCATATTTTCCCCTGAAACAAAAAACTCAGTTTTGCTGGGTAGGTGACCCTTGGGTTCATTCCCAGCTCTTTTGCCCTCTGGAATATCGTATTCCATGTCCTTCAATCCCTCAGTGTAGAAGCTGCCAGGTCCTGTGCTATTCTGATTGGGTTTCCACAATATTGAAATTGTTTCTTCCTGGCTGCTTGGAGTATTTTCTCCTTGATCTGGGGATTCTGGAAACTGGCTATAATATTCCTGGGAGTTTTCTTTTGGGGATCTTTTTCAGGAGGTGATTGGTGGATTCTTTCAACCTCTATTTTGCCCTCTGGATCTAAAACATCGGGGCAATTTTCCTTGAGAATTTCTTGAAGGGTGATTTCTAGGTTCTTTCTTTGATCATAGCTTTCAGGTAGTCCAATAATTTTTAAATTGTCTCTCCTGGATCTATTTTCCAGGTCAGTGGTTTTTTCCATGAGATATTTCACATTGCCTTCTAATCTTTCATTTGTTTGGATCTGCTTAACAGCATCTTGATTTCTCATAAAGTCATTAGCTTCCATTTGCTCCAGTCTAACTCTGAAGGAATGAATTTCCTCAGTGAACTTTTGAGATTCTTTTTCCATCTGGCAAATTCGACTTTTTAAGGCATTCTTCTCCTCATTGCCCTTTTGGGCCTCCTTTGCCATTTGAGTTAGTCTATTTTTTAAGGTGCTGTTTTCCTCAGTCAGGCTGTTGACCCTCATTTCATACTTTTCCTGCATCCTTCTCATTTCTCTTCCCAATTTTTCCTCCACTTCTCTTATTTGATTTTTAAAGTCTTTCTTAAGGTCCTCTATGGCCTGCAACCTGCTCATGTTTTCCCCTGGGGCTTTTGGAGCAGGGCTTCTGGCCTCACAGTCCTCCTCTCGCTCTATGCTTCTATTGTTTTTGCCCCCAAAGTAGGAGTCTAGGGTTGCATTTTTCTGTTTAATTTGTTTCCTTTGCCTTGGCATGTTGCCACTTAATTACTTGGCTTTTGGGCTTGTTGCCACAGTATGGCCTGGCGCCACACAGGAACTTTCGCCCCAAACGTGTGGGGGGGGGCCAACTTCCGTCTAGCTTATTTTTCCAATTCATATTTGCCTTCTACCAGTTGTATAAGAAGTCTTTAAGTTCCTATCTAGCTCTATGAGTCTATCATACTATTATGCCCATTTTACAGATGAGGGAACTGAGACTTAGAAGGGTTAAAATTGCTTTGCCATAGTCACTTCTAAGTATCTGAGCTAAAAGTCAACTCCAAAGTCTTGACTCCAAATTGAGCTTTATGCTTAGTACATTGAGTGTTCACTCAGTACAGCTACTACTAATCATGTATGATGATTATGTATAATGCAAGGCAACAAGCTTATTTATCATTTTTACCCTTTTCCAAAACAGGAACTTTTTTCCACCTCTAGAAAAATTCTAGACTAGATTATTATTCTTTTGACTTAGTTCATTTAAGGAAGCAGTAAGCTCTAGGAGCTAACATTGGTTGCTAAGAACAAGTCATGACCAATGAACCACCTTGTCTCTTTTGGTAGTTACAAGACTGCTAGACTCAACTCAGGAAGCAGTTATGAAATGCCTGTGCTCTGGGTACTCTGCTAGGTACTGGAGATACCAAGATAGAAACACAATAGTTCCCTGCTTCCAAAGAGCCTACAATTTTACTACAAGAGAAAAAGCATGTTAAATAAACATAGTACAAAAAAAATAGAGGAGCTAGAGAAACACTGGTCACTAGGAGGTATCAGGGAAGGCTTCATGGAGGAGGTAAAAATTGAGTTAAGTCCTTTTAAAAACTTTTACTTTTTTCAATGAATAAAAATCTCTTTTCTTTTCTTCCACCTCCCTACAATGAAAAAAAAATAACAAAAGAAAAACAAAACCTTTGTAAACAAAAATGCATAGTTAAGCAAAACGGATTTCAGTATTAGTCATATTTCCTGAAAAAAAAAATACTTGTGAATTATGTCTTGAAGGAACTTGAGGATTTGGGGAAAAGAAGGTAAGAATAGAGAGCCTTCTAGTCACAAAGAGCATCCTTTGTGAGGGTATAGGACCAGGAGAGAGATACCAGGTTCCAGAAATGGCTAGTGGTTCCCTCTGTCTGTCACATTGACTCTGTGAAGGATAGTCATATGAAATAACCATAAAATGGTAAATGGGAACTAAACTATCAAGAGTATCAAATACAAGGAGAAAGAGGAGTTTGTATTTTTTTCTTTGAGGGAGTGAAGAGCCCTCAAAGGTTTCTGAGCAGGTGGGTAACATAGTCAGACATGCTATGTTTTATGTGAAAAATGCCTAGAAAGAAAAACATGGAGTAGTGTGAATAGAGTGTGGGCCCTAGAGCTAAGAAGACACCTTAAGTCTGTCCTCTGATACATGCTGTGTGACTCTAGGCCAGTCATTTAACCTCTCCATGCCCATGGCAACTCTCTGTGACTGTACATTATCGAGTATCTGCTGATCTTTGGTAGAAGGAGGTTCCTCTCTAGGAGTTTCTTATACTGATGAAATTACAGATGCAGGTCTCTGATTTCAGGGTGGTGAGTGGCTGAGTCCTTCAGGAAAGGAATTTGTCTGTATGTCAGAACTACGGTGATCTACCAAAAGCACCAAGGACAAGTCTGTTCTAAACTCAAATGGGGCAGCAAGATATAATGGATGAGAGAACAGAATGTGATTCTGGCTGCATCACATGTGTGACCTTGGTTGTGACATCTGACTTCTCCACATTTCTTCAGGTGGTATTTACATTTTAAAGAAAATTCCATCACCCAAGTCTGCTTACCCTTTAGTGTGTTTGTGGATGGCACCATCAATTGTTTGATCTAATGTCTTCCTTTTTTTATCATGAGAATAATCTTTGGAGTCATTGAACTATTGATAGACACTCTGGGATTATGGTATCTATCCTAGTGTTTGCTCTGCACTAATTTATTTGGTTTTTTAAAAAGTATTTTTGCTCTTTTTATGATTTTGTTCTTTTAGAAATGGTTTTTTTTCCTGAATAAGAGAGATGGTAGGTGTTTAGGGAACTAGGTCACTGGCCACAGTTGTCTGTGCAATGTCAATGTTAATAGGATTACTTTCTCATAATCTCATGAATGTGAATTAAATATTTGATTCTTATCCTCATTGCTTAGCTCAAAGAAGTAGCTAGACAAAAGGCTTGAGAAATGAAGCAGCAAGCCATGATTTGATGGAGCCCCTTATTTCTTGACTGGCTCTGCTTTAACCTGTAGAATCTGTTTCTGTCTCTCATTTCTCTGTGAAGGGGGCATCTTGAAATGCATAGCCTTCATTCTTTTTAGGGGAGTTTAAGGTAGCTCAGCATATTAAAAGCACTCATTCATTTACCCATTTTCTCTAAACTCATTCCTCCTTAAAACTTTTCTATTTCTATTGAGGGCACCCCCATTCTCCTAGTTATCCAGTTTTCAAGTTTTGAAGTCACCCTTCCCTCTTCAGTTTCTCTTATTTCTCATATTCAGTCTCAGGACATTTCTCATTCAGTCTTTTGAAGGCTTATCAATTTTAGCTCCCGGGCATCTCTCATGTCTATTTGTGTGTGTGTGTGTGTGTGTGTGTGTGTGTGTGTGTGTGTGTGTGTGTGTTGTATGTGTGTATATATATATATATATACATATACACACACAAATATATACATATATTTTTCTATATTTACATACCATATATATATAGAGGCACATACACAAATGAACACATACATATATCTGTATCTGTGCTGTTATTCAGTTGTTCAGTCATGTCCTACTCTGTGGGAACCCATGAACAAAGTCCAAGTTTTCTTGACAAAGATACTGAAGTGGTTTGCCACTTCCTTCTGCCATGTGTTTCTATTTTACAAATGAGGAACTGAGGCAAATAGAGGTTTGGTGACATGCCCAGGTCAAACAAGCTAGTTGAGAGTGGATTTAATCTCAGATCTTCCTGACTCCAGGCCCTGTGCTCTATCCACTGACTACCGAGCTATGTCTCTATATAACATTTTTATAAGCAGACAAACAAACAAACAACACCTGCATTCAGGGCATCCTTGGTAAAGGTATTATATGGGAATAGACTATGTCTTTATAGTCACACAACTGAGTGAAAGAGAAGGGAATGTAACATCCTGTAAGGAAAGAGTGGAAGAGGTAGACTAAAACAAGCATTTATTAAGTACATACAATTTTACTACAAGAGAAAAAACGTGTAAAACAAATAAAACATAGTACAAAAAAAATAGAGGAGCTAGAGAAACACTGGTCACTAGGAGGTATCAGGGAAGGCTTCATGGAAGAGGTAAAAATTGAGTTAAGTCCTTAGTCCAAGTAGTGTGTTAAGCACTTTACAGATATCTCATTTGATCCTCTCAACAACACTGAGAGGTAGGTGATATCTACATTTTACAGCTGAGGAAACTGAGACAGACAGATTAAGTGACTTGCCTAAAGTTCCACAGCTAGCAAGTGTCTGAACTCAGGTCTTTCTGACTCCAGGTCTTTCATGCTATCCACTGTGCCTTCTAGATGCCTCTGTTTTTGCTTTTTGTTGAGGATGGAAAAAAAGCATTTAATTCAGTAATCTCTATCTTTTAAAGTCTTTCCAACAAAGTAACTTCCATATGTAACCCAAAATAATATGTGATTTGTTATAAGATATGACAACAGAGAGAACCTTGTTTGATGACCCTCTGATCAGTGATAGTAAGTGAGGCCTAAAACAGGGGAAATGTATGCTTGCCAAAGCTGCTCACGACTGCCATCAAGGAAATCCAGTGCAGAGTCCAAATCAAAGAGACATTCCCTCTAGATTGTGAGTTCCCCCAGATGCTCTTGTTTGTGAATTACATCATACTGATTGCATCAAATCCTGTAATATTGTAGAGCACAATATCCATAATCATTCAAAAGAGTTTGGTATAACTTCACAGAGGAAAAACCAAGTAGGTAAAGAATTGTCTATTTTCTAGACTATGTTGTGTAGATGATAGAGCTCATCCTTCATTGTATATGTCTAGGACAGACACTTCAGATGTATAATGAATTGCATCCAGAAAAGAACATGGGAAAAACATACTGGTTTGTAAAATAATTGCATAATTATTTTAATTACTTCAAGCTTATCCTTGAAAGAAAGTCCCATCTTTTTATGTCAATATTTTGGCAAGTTATAAGATGCTACAGACTGAAAAATTGAAGAACTTTATCTAAAGGATAATGGAGAGAAGGGGGGGGCGGAGTCAAGATGGCGGAGTAGAAACAGGACTTCCTCACAGCTCCAGCTCCCACCTCCCCCAATTTATGTGAAAAATTACTCTAGACAAATTTTGGAGCTACAGAACCTACAAAATGATACAGAGAAGCTAACCTCCCATTAAGGTCAGCCTGGCAGGCCAGCAGCAAGTGGCCAGCACAGCTCTGGGAGCTGACCCCAGCCCTGCTCCAGCCAGAGGTCTTAGCCCCACGGTGGCCTGACCAGCTGCTGGCTGGAGGGACTTAAGATCACCAGCAACTGTGGTGGTTTCCAGAATTATCAACCCATAGATGCCAAGTACAAAGTGAGAGGTCAGTGCAGTGTGGACTTTAGGACCTGGGAATTCAGAGTGCCATCCGCCCTTTACCCCCCGGCGGCAAGAAGTGGCTGCAACTGTGAAGCTGCTGCCATGTGACAGCTTCAGCTCCTGGCCTGAAGAGTGTAGGGGGACCAAGCGACCAGTCTGAGGGGTAATCACTCTTGCTTTAACCTGCTTGGATCTGGCTTGCTGTCTAGGGTGGAGGTCCTAGGGTGTGTGACCAGCTTTCCAGAGTGGGTGGAGGCTTCAGAGAGGGCACCCAACTAATACCTTTGGCAGCTGTGAAAACCCCAGCATTTGGGATAAAGCTCCTGTTTCTGGTAGCAGAGTTATACTGTGGCAAAAAGCCCAAAAGTCAAGTAATTAAGTTGCAACATGAGCAGGCAAAGGAAGCAAAGCACACATTGCAACCCAACTTTATACTCATATTTTGGGGACAAAAAGGATCAAAGCATGGAACAGGAGGAAGACAGCGAAGTCAGAACTCCTACACCAAAAGCTTCTAAGAAAAATATGAGCTGGTTACAGGTCATAGAGGAGCTTAAAAAGGATTTTGAAAATCAAATAAGAGAAGTAGAGGAAAAATTGGGAAGAGAAATGAGAATCATGCAAGAAAATTATGAAATGAGAATCAACGGCCTGACTGAAGAAAATAAAGGATAATGGAGAGATACATGATGGGTTGGAGCAGGCTATAATACAGTATTAATATTCATGCAGAACAATTGGTGTAATGGATGTTATCAAAGAATGCTATGATCAGAAAAGAAGATGGGCTACTAATGTAGTAGGAACAAAGGATAACTGATAGACAGTTTGTATGCCCCATTGGTATTCTGATATTGTCAAGACACCCCATTCCCCCAGCAGAATTATGGGAGAATGTGTATAAGAGTCCAATAGGAAGGGTAGGTATGAATGAGTTGCAAAATGTATCATGGTGAGGGGGCAGCTAGGAGGCGCAGAGCATAGGCCCTGGGGTCAGGAGGACCTGAGTCCAAATCTAGCCTCAGACTTGATACACTTACTAGCTGTGTGACCTTGGGCAGGTCACTTAACCCCAATTGCCTTGCCTTCCCTCCTCCAAAAAAAATGTATCATTGGGAGAAATGCTAGCATTGATGAGATCACAAATCCGTTGATGTAGCAGAGTACTACAATTTGCTATTAATTTTGTCAAAGTTACCTTGTAATGAGTTTTGCACTGACTGATGTAGACATAAATCAGGGAAGGACAATTGGGGAATTTGCCCCAGGAAGCCAACTTTGAGAGACACAACTGCTTCTACTCCTATACCCAGCCTTAGGTCCCCATTCCTAGAATCTAGATTTTTTTAAATTTTTTTTTTGTCTTTTTGGAGGGGGGAAGACAGGGCAATTGGGATTAAGTGACTTGCCCAAGGTCATACAACTGGTAAGTGTTAAGTGTCTGAGGTGAGATTTGACTTCAGGGCTGGTGCTTTATTCACTGCACCACCTAGTTGCTCCTAGAGTCTAGTTTTTGAGATATGCCTTTCCTTGGATTTGCCTTAGTCCATTGCTTTACCTTTAATTTTTTATCTTCTTCCCTACCTTCTCCATGGTTATTATACATAGGGTTGGGTATTGTGGGTCATACTCCATGCTGTGAGGAGTACCTTGAACTCTTAGAGATAAGATCTTCTTTTCTTCTGATATGAACATACTCAACTGGGGTTTACTGTCCTTTGTGCCCCAAATTATGCTGCTGGGAATAGAGACTTACAAAACAACTTTCCTGGGGATTTTCTGGAATTGGCAGTGTTGTTGGGATATTCTGGTAGAGACAGAATTCTTTCCATAACCCAGGTAACTTTGGTTAGTCCAGTCCCACATTGTTTATCATGGTGACTTTCCCAGAGGACAAAAAGCTCTGTGGTTCCTATGGTCCTGTGGTCTCTTTGGCCCTGTGATCTTTCATCACATCTATAAACCTTCATTCCCATGTTCCCTCAATAAATTTGCATTTCATTCTAGAATTCCTAGATGTTCCTTTGCATTCTGATTATTGTTACCTGCAGGGGTGTAGGGAGTATTCAGGGAGGGTAGGTACCTCTGGTGTGATGGCTGCCAAGCCTTTTTCAGTGCTGCTTTCTACCCACCTCTGGTGTCCACATGTCCTACCCAACTTCCATCTGTGGCTCCAAGAAGCTGTAGCATGCTCAACAGCCACACCCTGGTAAACTGTTTCAGCAGACAGGCTAAAACAGGTTTCAAAGGGGTCTCAAATCCTTTGGTGAGTTAGGGGGGGGGGGTGTTTGCCACAAGCATGTGAAGACTTCCTCTGGTGGAATGGATAGATAACAGTTTGTTCCAATGGCCATGGAGGCAGTTGAAGCAGGCGCTATGGAGTGCTTAGAGCTTATTCAGATATCAAAGATGCCAAAGTCATCCAGTCCATCTTGAGCCATCACCAGTCATCTTGATTCTGTCCTGCCACTGGATTGTGATGACTTTGGAGGAGAGAGTGAGGTTGATGACTTCGTGCAACTCTGCCTCACTTAAATCCAATCACAAATCAAAAGACATCCACCATGCCATTTTGCCATTATACCTATCTCAAAGTCCTGTGGCGACAGGCAAGTGACAAAGCAGCAGGTGTGGATACACTGGGAGCTCTTGTCACCACCCTGCATGCAGGCAGCCTAGGCCATAGGGTTGGGATTTGGCAGCCCCCTAAGTGTCTGAGCAGCCTTTTAAAGATTGCACTGCTCATCTCCTGGTTCGAGGAAGGGGCTAGGAAAGGTGCCCTAAAAATTGTCAGCTTACCCAACCGGCCTGATTACCGCAGCAGGCGGGGAATCCCACTCTGTAGTCAAAACATAAAAAAATGTACAAAAACACCTGCAAAGATAATTCTGCTTGCCATCTGCACATGGAATGTGTGCACACTTATAGACAACACAAAATCTAGTAGACCTGAAAGACGAACCATTCTTGTTGCAAGAGAACTCAGCAGGTATCGCATCCAAATATCAACATGAGTGAAACATGAATGGCAAAGGAAGGCCAGCTTCCTGAAATCAGAGCTGGATATACATTTTTCTGGAGTGGCTGTAGTGAATGGGAGTCCTGTGAAGTTGATCTAGGTTTTGCAATCAAAACTAATCTAGTCAATAAGCTGGTATGTCTGCTAAAAGGAGTGAATGACAGGCTCATGACAATGTTATTGCCACTTGCAGAAAAACGTTATGCCACCATCATCAGTGCCTATGCTCCCATCATGACAAACCCTGATGAAGTCAAAGGAAAATTTTATGAAGACCTAGAGACCCTTATCATCAATGTGCCGATCTTATAAGGCTGGTTGATTTTAATGCTAGAGTAGGCTCAGACTACCAGACTTGGCAGGGAGTCCTAGGGAGGAATGGAGTTGGAAACAGTAACAGCAATGGTCACTTACTAAAGAAGACTTGTGCATCTCATGATCTTCTCATCACCAACACTATCTTCCATTTACCTAAATGTAATAAAACTTCATGGATGCACCCTCGCAGCAAACATTGACATCTAACATACTTTGTGATTGTAATGAAAAGAGACAGACAAGATGTGAGAGTGACGAAGGCAATGTGTGGTGCAGAGGGCTGGACTGCTCATAGACTTATCATTTCCAAGCTAAATACTCACATTCATCAAAAGTGGTGCCCCCAAGGCAGAATGACTGCCAGAAGAATTAATGTCAACAAACTAGAGCTCTTTTTTGAGCAGGAACAATTTGTTGTTAACTAGGAGGGAAAGTTGAGCCAACACACAGTTGGCAACAGTGGAGCAGAAAAGGAGTGGGCAGCTTTCAGAGATCTGGTGTATAGCACTGCACTTGTTTATCTGGGTCAGAACACTCACAAACACCAAAACTGATTTGATGAAAATATGGGGAAATTCAGAAACTGCTAAATGAAAAATGAGAACTTCACAGGGTTTACCAGCAGGATAGTTCAACCATCTCTAAGAAGGCAGCATTTAATTCCATCAAAAGCAAAGTACAAGCAAAACTTAGAGAGATGCAGGATTCCTGGCTTAGTAAGAAGGCAGATAAAATTCAGTTTTATGCTAATAGTAACAATCCAAAACAGTTTCGTGATGCCCTGAAGGCTGTTTCTGGGTCAAAGACCTATGGTGTATCACAACTACTCAGTGCTGATGGAGCCACATTGATTAGTGATAAGGACATGATCCTAGAGAGATGGGCTGAACACTTCTACAGTATTCTCAACAGATCATCTTCAATCAATGCTAAGGCCATTGGCCATTTACCTCAGGTTGAAGTCAATCCCTCCCTAGCTTCAACTGAAGAAGAGGTTTTGGGGGCGGCTAGGTGGCACAGTGAATAGAGTGCTGGCCCTGAAGTCAGGAGGTCCTGAGTTCAAATGCAGCCTCAGACACTTAACACAAAAACTAGCCATGTGATCTTGGGCAAGTCACTTAACCCCAACTGCCCTACAAAAAGCAAAAATAAACAAATAAATGAATGAATGAATAAATAAATAAAGTTAATTTATTAAAAAAAAAAGAAGAGGTTTTGAATGCTATTAGGCTCCTTTCATGTGGCAAAGCACCTGGTGCTGATTCTATTCCAGCTGAGATTTACAAGGTAAGGGGTTCATTGCTCATATAAAAACTGACTGAAATTTTCCAGGTTATATGTAAAAAGGAGGTTATCCCCCAGGAATTTAAGGATGCCTCCATTGTCCATCTCCATAAAGGTAAAGGACATAGATTGTCCTGGGATATTTGTTACATAGTACATCACTTTAGAATACGTGCAACAATAGGTTGTCTGACCCTCTGCTCTTTCTTTATTAGGTACAGTGGTGAATAACATCAATGATAAAAATTAAAATTCATTATTTCTCGACTCCCTGCCTCACATGTTCTTTGTGAACTTTAAAGAACCACATAAATATATAAATATAAGCTATTATTATTACTTTGGATAAAAGTACCTGAATTCCATAGACATTCAATTTGAGAACACACTCAGGAATGAAGGAGAAATTAGTACAAAGATTAATCACACCATTGAAAAATATTTTCATTGCTTCTTATCTGGAGGTGAAGAAAAATAAAACCTCAAGTGTTGACTCAATAAATGCCTGTCTTTTATGTCAGTGATATTTACACCTCAGAGCAAATTGTAGTTAATAAATGAAGCTTTTGTAGTGAAATTATTGGTAGTAAAATAGTTAAGCATTTATTAAATGCTTGTTAAGTGCAGAGTTCTGCATTCAACTCATTATAGGGGAATACATACAAAATGTGGTATAGTTCCTACCTGTCCTTGGGGAATTTATAATCAGTTTGGAGATGCCAAACATAGACACATGAGATGACACGAGACACACTGCAAAACTACTTATTATCAAGTATATGGTAATAAACTGCAAATGATCAGTGTCTAGTTGGCATTGATAAGGGAAGCTTTTTGGAGATAGGAGGCTGTGTGTAAGCAGAATAATAAAGAATATAGAATAAAGAGAATAGAGGTCTTTTTACATGTGTTTTGGTAATAACCTTTACTACCATGTTAAAAGGATAGGCTTGTACTGAACTTTGACTGCTTCCATTTTTCCCTCTTCCCCCTACCTTGAGAGAGCATGCCCATGGGTCCTTTCCCCTCCCTCTTGGGGCAAAGACCAACAGGAATCCTAGGCCCAGAATCTACATAGGCCTGTGTTTACAAGAAACTAGAGTAAGCTTCCTATTCTGTACCTCCAAATTCATAATTTTATCCCTAAGTCTTTTGTTCCAGTTTCTGATGAAGAGATAATCCTTTCCCCAAAACTAACTCCACTACTTGTCTCTTTGATTCTCTGCCCTCTTGTCTCTTCCAGAATTATATCCCTTTGATCACCACCGCTTCCGATGGAACAGTGGATAGAGCTCTGGGCCTTGAGTCAGGAAGATGGGATTTTAAATTGGCTTTAGACACTATATGACCCTGGACAAACCACTTAACCTCTGTCTGCCTCAGTATCCTCAACTGTGAAATGGGGATAATAATAGCACCTACCTCCCAGGGTTGTTTCGAGGATCAAATGAGATAATAGTTATAAAAACATGATTCACACAGAACCTGGCACATAGTAGGTGCTATATCAATGCTTAGTCCCTTCCCTCCCCCAGTCTTCAATCTCTCCCCATCTAAAAGCTTCTTCCCTGTTGCCTACAAACATGCTTATGTTCTCTCTCCCAAATTTCCAAAATGGACTTCATTTTACTCCACTGTCCTCTTAAACTATTACCCCAAATGTCCACCCTTCTGTAGCTAAATTTATGGAAACAAGACATCTATATCCATCGTTTCTACAACCTCTCATTCTTATTCACTTCTTAACTTGCTAGTTTGGCTCCTCATCTTACCATTCCGTTGCAACTTCTCTCTCTTCCATTTCTGTTGAACTTTCAGTTGATAAGTTTGAGGATGTTTTCTCAGTCCTCATACTTAATTTCTCTGCAGCATGTGACACTGTTGGTTTTCCTCTTTTGCTGGGTAGTTTTTCCTTACTGAGTTTTTAAGATCCTGCTTTCTATTTTCTCCTCCTGCCTATCTGACCATTCCTTTGATAGATGACTATCTATTTCCTGTCCCCATAGAGTAGATATTCCTTAGAGCTCTTTCTTGGGCCATCTCTCCAACTCTCTCTACTTCTTCCTTTTTCTCCCTCTCCTTCTCTCTCCCTCCTTTCCTTTTCCCCCTCCCCCCAATGTGCCTTTCTCCTCCTGTCTTTGTGCATTTTATATAGTCTGACTGCCTTCCTGCATCAATGCCTACAATACCTTCTCACTTCATTTGTTTCTTATAATCCTACCTTCATTTAAGGCCCATCTCATATGCCATCTGATTCCCCTATTCCCCTATCTGATTCCCATATAGTCCTTCCTCAAATTATAAGGTATAAATGTACATATATATGTATATATAGTATGTGTGTAAACATGTGTGGTATATAAAAATATATACACATATACCTAATATATCTATGTGTATGGTATATACATAAATATGTATACTTATATGCTTATATACTTGAAATGAAAAGATAACTATACTATCTAACATATAGCAATATACTATATATTAGTCTTTTAATTAAAATTTGACTTATCTTTTAATGAAATGATAAAATATATTTTATTTAATATATTACCTAGCAATATATTAGTTGTGTATAATATACCTAATGTATTATATGCTAACATATATGATATATATGTATATATATATATGTAATACAATGTCATGCTTCTGTCTCTATTCAATCAATATCAGTTCTTTCTCTGAAGGTGTATAGTATGCTTCATCATTAGTCTTTTGGGATTCTCTTGTGTTGCTGAGAATAGCTAAGTCATTCACAATTCTTCATTGAACAATATTGCTGTTACTGTGTACAACATTCTCCTGGTTCTGTTCACTTCACTATGCATCAGTTCATGTAAGTCTTTCTAGGTTTCCTTGGAGTCATTCTGCTCATCATTTCTTATAGCACAATGATATTTCATTGCAACATATACCACAGATTATTTAGCCATTCCTCAATTGATGGTCATCCCTTTGATTTCCAGTTCTTAGCCAGCACTATATATGTCTTTTTCTCTTTTTTTGAATGTCTTTGGGATATAGACCTAGCAGTGGTATTGCTGGTTCAAAGGGTATACATAGTTTTATAGCCCTTTGAGAATAATTCCAAATTGTTTTCCAATACAGTTGGATCAATTCACAACTCCACTGACAATGCATTAGTGTCCTAGTTTTCCCACATTTCCTCCAAATCCAATATTTTCCTTTTTTGTTATGTCAGTTAATCTGATAGATGTGAAGTAGTTCCTCAGCATTGTTTTAATGTTCATTTTTCTGATTGATAGTGATTAGAGCATTTTATATGACTATAGATAACTTTGATCTCTTTGATATATATATATACATATACTTTTAAAAGGTAAGTATATATAACACAAATACTATATATTTAGTATAAACATAGACATATGTGATATATATGTATAGAGTGTGTATACATACCTCAAATTATTGTGTGTGTGCATACATATATGTGTATACACATTTTAAAGTACCTGTTCAGTAGAAGTTCCCTGAAAGGCAGGAACTGTTGTGTGTGTGTGTGTTTGTGACCCCAAGGCCTTGCATATAGCAGACACAGAATGCTTGTTCTGTTGTATTGGCAATACCTATTAGAACCAGTATGGACTTACTATTTTGCATTCTGTCTCTTTTTTTCATGCATTCAACAAACACTTATTTAGAGTCCACTGGGCACTTCATTAAGTACTGTGGGAGAAACAAAGATAAGTGATTCCTATCTTCAAAGCACTTGTAATCTAATAAGACATAGACACAGATAAATATCATATAAATTAGAATAAGTGCCTGAGAGAGTATAAAGTACTATTACATTGGAGGAGGTAAAGATTACTTTTATTTGCTAGGATTAAGGAAAGATTTTTATAAGGTAGGGTAGGGTAACTTGAATTGAATTCCTTGAGGGCAAATTATTAGTTGAGTTTCATATTTGTTGAATTTGAACTTAGGAATGTCTAGGGAGAGATTCTTTGTAGGTACCCAGATATGGAGGTTTGACCTTTAAAGAAGTCATGGCTAGAGATATGGATTTGTGAGTTATCTGTGTAGGGGAAAAAGTTGAAGCCATTGGAATGAATTTTCCTTCTGTATATTGTCTTTCCCCATTAGATTGTAAGTTCCCTGAGGGCAGGGAGTGTCTTTTTCATATTTGTATGCCCAGTGCTTAGTACATTCCTGGCACATAGTAGGCCCTTGATAAATGTTAATTGACTGATGAACAGTGAGATTCCTGAGGGAGAAAATGCAGAAGTCTGAGGACCTTAGGAAAAGGATGAACCAAAGAAGCAGTTAATTAGGTGAAAAGAACCATTTCAAATTCTTTAAGCATTTACTAACTGTGGTTTCTGAAGGCTAGGAAAGAGTGAGTATTCAGAAGAAGGTAGTCAAGTGTCATGCTACAGAGAAGGGCCAAGGAGGATGAAGGATTAAAAAGAAGGATTAAAAAAAAGCCTTCTTGGACTTGGACCAGTAAGTTATAGGTATACAGAGAAAAATATATATTTTTTTCCTTTTTGGAGGGCAATTGGGGTTAAGTGACTTGCCCAAGGTCACATGGCTAGTTTTTTTGTGTTAAGTGTCTGAGGCTGGATCCGAACCCAGGTCCTCCTGACTCCAGGATTGGTGCTCTATTCACCGGGAAAAATAATTTTAAAAAACGATTTTTAAAAATAATTTGAAAAATTTTGGGGACTTTCCTTTTTATTTATA
Source organism: Gymnobelideus leadbeateri (assembly GCA_011680675.1). Lineage (NCBI taxonomy): Eukaryota > Metazoa > Chordata > Mammalia > Diprotodontia > Petauridae > Gymnobelideus > Gymnobelideus leadbeateri. The sequence continues at coordinate 1,050,477 of WOXC01008724.1, read as the reverse complement.
TGGCATTTTATTCATTGTTATTTTCCCCCCATTTTCCTATAACAGATAATCCTCAATACCATCGATTGTGTTTGAAAAGTGGTGTTATTTGAAGCCAGGGGAAATAGATTCAAGAAATATTCTTTCTTTTTTTTTTTTTTTTTTTGTTAAGCAATTGGGGTTAAGTAACTTGCTCAAGGTTACACGGCTAGTCATTATTTGTGTGTGGGTGCTCATTTTCTGAGGCCGGATTCGATCTCGGGTCATCCCAACTCCGAGGCCGGCGCTCTTACTCACTGCGCCACCTAGCCGCCCCAAGAAATATTCTTTCTTATACTGGTTCCATCTTTAAGAAGCCACTTTTTTTAAACCTATAATACTTATTGTGTGATTAGAGGCCACAGTCAGATTTTATGTAAGCCTGATAGATTTGTAGGAAATAATGTGACATATCCAGACTAGTGGTATTACTACATCAATCTGGGAGGGGAATACATTGAGTTTCAGCCCAAAACAGAAACAATTGCTGTTTACATTCATTCTGAGCCATCAGGGCCCAAATAATGACCAAGTGTTCTCAGATTGATTTTTTTTTAACTAGGTAAAAGAAGCCATTCTTTGCCTTATTTATTACCTAGCCTTAATCACTGACTGGGTTTTGCCTTAGTCAAACTGAGTCTTGGTAAAGACCTTAGCTAAAAAAAGGCCAAGATTTCCCACTGTATCTGGGGCCATCTCCAGTCATCCAGATCTGTATCTTGCCACTGGACCTAGATGGCTCTGGAGGAGAAAGTAAGGCTGGTGACTTTGTACAACCCTCTTTCTTTTAAATTTGATTTACTTACAAGTTATTGCATCACCTACTGATGTCATGGTCCTCTTCTAGAATGAAGGACAAATAACAACAATAAGGGCTTAATGAAGGCTTTTTCTTTTCACTCATTCATTTCAGTACTATTTTTCTTAGGACTAGAGTGCACATTCTTGTGTCTGTGACTGTCAGGCCATGGAAGAGCTCAAAAAGGATTTTGAAAATCAAGTAAGAGAAGTAGAAGAAAAATTGGGAAGAAAAATGAGAGTGGGGCAAGAAAATCATGAAAAAATCAGTCAACAGCTTGCTAAAGGAGACCCTCAAAGTTATTGAAGAAAACAACACCTTAAACTCAAATGGCAAAAGAGGTCCAGAAAGCCAGTAAGGAGAAGAATACCTTAAAAAGCAAAATTTGGCCAGATGGAAAAGGAAGTCCAAAAGTTCACTGAAAATAATTCCTTCAAAATTATATTGGAGGAAATGGAAGCTAATGACTATGAGAAATCAAGATACTATAAAACAGATCCAAAAGAATGAAAAAACAGAAGACAATGTAAACTATCTCATTGGATATACGAATGTAATGGAATACTACTGTGCTATAAGAAATGCGGAGCAGACAGACTTTATAATAACTTGGAGAGACTTATATAAACTGATGCTGAGTGAAAAGAGCAGAACCAGGAGAAATCTGTACACAATCACAGACATAACATATGTGTGATGACTAACTTTGATAGACTGGGCTCCTCTCAGCAATGTAAGGTTATAAGACAACTCCAAAAGATTCATGATCGAAAGAATTGGAAATTAAGGAGATGCCCATCAATTGGGGAATGGCTGAATGTGGTATATGAATGTAATGGAATACCATTGTGCTATAAGAAATGACGAGCAGGTGAATTTCAGAAAAACCTGGAAAGACTTATATGAACTAATGCTAAATGAAGTGAGCAGAACCAGGAGAACATTGTACAAAGTAACAGCCACAGTGTGTGATGATTGATTTTGATAGACTTAGCCCTTCTCAGTAATGCGGGGACCTATAACAATTCCAAAGGACTCATGATGGAAAATTCCATCCACATTCAAAGAAAGGACTAGGAGTCTGGATGCAGATTGGAGCATACTATTTGCTCTCTTTTTTATTTTGTTTTTTCTTTTTCATGGTTTCTTCTATTCATTCTAATTCTTCTATACAACATGAGTAATGTGAAAATATGTTTAATAAAAATGTATATGTCAGATTGCATGCTGTATTGGGGAAGGGGGAGGGGAGGGAGGCAGGGAAAAGTTAAAACTTATGGAAGTGAATATTGAAAACTAAAAATAAATAGATCAATTTAAAAAACAAATGAAATCAGATTTAAATAAATGGAAAAATATTAATTGTTCATGGGTAGTCAGGACCAATATAATAAAAATGATAATTTTACCCAAGCCAATTTATATATTCAACTCCATCCCAATTAAATTACCCCCAAAATTATTTTCCTGAATTAGAAAAAATAATAACAAAATTCATTTGGAAAGACAAAAAGTAAAGAATATCAAAGGAAATAATGAAAAGAAAGTGTAAAGTAAAGTGGTTTAGCTTTGTCAGATCTTAAAATGATCGAAGCAGTGATTATCAAAACTATCTGTTACTTGCTAAGAAATAGAAAGGTTGATCAATGGAATATAGTAGACATGATTTACAGCAGTAAAAAAAACTTAATGACTTTGTATTTGACCAGTATAAAGACTTAAAATTTTGGGATGATAATTCATTATTTGGTGAATATTGTTGGGAAAACTGGAAAGCAGTATGGCAGAAACTGGACATGGACCAATATCGCAACCATTTACCAAGATAAAGTCAAAATGGATACATGACCTAGATATAAATAGAGATTTTACAAGAAAATGAGAAGAACATGGAACATATTACTTATCAGACTTATTGGGTAGGTGAACAATTTATGAATAAATAAGAGAATAAGGGTAAAATTAAGTGTAAAATGGATAATTTCAATTACTTTAAATTTAAAAAGTTTTGTACAAATAAAACAATTATAGACAAGGAAAGCAGAAAATTGGGGGAAATTTTATAAACAGTTTATCAGATAAAGGTTTCATATCTAAAATATATAAAGGATTTTGTCAAATCTATAAGAATACGAGTCATTCCTCAATTAATAAATGGTCAAAGGATATGAATAGGCAATTTTCCAGTGAAGAAATAAAAACAATTTATAGTCAAATAAAAATGCCCTAAATCATTATTGATGAGAAATGCAGATTATAGCAACCTTGAGATATCATTTTACATTTACCAGATTGGCTAAAATTATAGAATGGGAAAGTGATAAGTGTTGGAGAGGATGTAGAAAAATTGGGACATTAATTCATCGTTGGTGGAATTGTAAAATTGATCCAAGAATTTTGGAGAGTAGCCTGGAATTATGCCCAAAGAATTATTAACTGCCCTATGCCCTTTGACCTAGCAGTACCACTATGTGGTCTATTTCCAAAGGTGATTAGGGAAAAAGGAAAAGAACCTATGTGTTCTAAAATGTTTATAGCAGCTTTCTTTGTGGTGGCAAGGAACTGGAAATTGCAGGGATGCCCATTAATTTCAGAATGGCTGAACAAGTTGTGATATATGATTGTGATGGAATACTACTGTGCTATGAGAAATGATTAGCCCAGTTATTTTTAGAAAAACATGGAAAGATTTGCATGAAATAATGAAAAGTGAAATAAGCAGAACCAAATAATTGTATACAGTAATAGCATGTTGTTTTAAGAATGACTTTGAGCAATTAAATTATTTTGTCTATTATAAATTTCCAAATAAATTATAAAGGGCTAATGAGGAAAGATGCTACCTGCATCTAGAGAAAGAACTGATAAATAGAAGTAGGTATGTGTGTCACACACACACACACACACACACACACACACACACCTATTTGTATCTAATGGTAGCCATCTCTAAAGTGGGGAGTGGTGGGAGAGAAGGAAAAAAAGAAATTTTCATGATAATTTTGTTGTATATTTGAAAGGAATAGCAAGTCATGCATAGGAGATTTGCAGTTTCATGTACAATCATCTTTTTTATTGTATTATGTTATGGAAATGCTTATTTGATCCCACAGATTAAAAAAAAACCCTCTGTGGTACCACTTCACATCTTTCAGATTGGCTAATATGGCAGAAAAGGAAAATGACAAATGTTGGAGCGGATATGGGAAAATTGGGACACTGATGCCCTATTTGTGGCGTTGTGACCTGATACAGTCATTCTGGAGGGCAATATGGAACTATGCCCAAAGGGTAATCAAACTGTCCATACCTTTTGACCCAGTAATAATACTACTAAGTCTGTATCCCAAAGAGATTTTTGTAAAAGGGGAGAAAGGACCTATTTGTACAAAAATATTTATAGCAGCTCTTTTTGTGGTGGCAAAGAATTAGAAATTGAGGGGATGTCCATCAATTGGGGAGTGACTGAACAAGTTGTGGTAAATGGTTGTAATGGAATACTACACTTGTGCTATAAGAAATGATGAACAGGATGATTCCAGAAAAACCTGCAAAACCTTACATGAACCGAGACAAAGTGAAGTGAGCAGAACTAGGAGAACATTGTAAATAGTGATGGCAATACTTCATGATGAAAAACTGTGAATGACTTGGCTATTCTCAGCAATACAGTGATCCAAGACAATTCCAAAGGACTCATTATGAAAAATTCTAGCCATCTTCTAGAGAAAAAACTGATAGAGTCTGAATGTAGATCAAAGGATACTATTTTTACTTTCTTTTTTCATGGTCTGTGTTTTCTTTCACATCATAACTAAACTAATATGGAAATATATTTTTGCATGATTGCACATGTATAACCTATATAACACTGCTTGCCATCTTAGGGAGGGAAAGAATTTGAAACTCAAAAATTTTAAAAATGAATATTAAAAATTGTTTTTACATGTAATTGGGAAAAAATAAAATACTAAAAAAAATAGGACCAACTAATCAGTCACCAAGCATTTAAGTGCCTGCAATGTACCAGAGGAGTAGATGCTAGAAGCTGGGGATACAAAGACAAAAATAAAACTGTTCCTGCATTAGAAGAATTTTCATTCTTTTTGGGGAACACATAAAGTAGGTATCAAATATGCACACAAAGTAAATTCAGGGTAAATTCTGAGTTAGGAGTTACAGGTAGAGAAATCTGGAAAGGTCTCATGTGGGGGGAGAAGGGGTAGCATGTGAGCTGAGTTTTCATTTTCCTGGTCTTGTTACAAAATACTTCTCTTGTGTCACCCATCCCTTATCTTATTATTCTTTCCACATCAAAATGAAATAATTCTATAAAAATTCAGACTTAAGAGAGTTTATTACATTACATATTAAGTTATTGTATGGGCCTATATTATTTGAAGTAACCTTGTTTTCCAGCAAAAATTCAGTGGATTTAATTCTCCTGGTTTATCTATTCCTCTAAAATGACTTTATTGCTCTTATTTTATACTTTCTCTCCTTGGAGACCTGATGGTTCCATGGTGATTACTTTTTTTGTATACGCATTGGGTTATAAGACCTTTCTCTTTGGCTCTTCCATTTGTCACTTTAATCTAAACATGTCAAATGCCAAATTAATGAATCCTCTTCATACCTTCCCCATCCCCAAATTTGTCCCTTCTCTCAACTTCCCTATTTTCATCAGCACCACTGTCCCTGATGTTTATAACCTCAGAAGTATCTTTGATGAATTCCCCTTTATGTTCTATATATCATATCACTATCAAATCAAAATTTCTTCCTTTGAAAGCAATAAATGGTTATATCTATAATGTCACGCATTAATTTCTTCTTTTCCACTTTATTATCACTCTAGTCTAGGCCATTATCACCTTATGCTTGGTTTGTCTTTTAAATGGACTCCTACCATCCTCCTTTTTTCTCCCTTATCCGCTTCATCTTTGCTAAAATAACAATTACATCATGTTACTCTCTTCTTTAAAAACAAACAAACCTTCCAAGGCTCTCCGTTTCATTCTGTATAATGTTCAAATATGCTGGTTTCCAAGGCCCTTCATAATCTGGTTTGAACTATATTCTGCTTGAGTATCTACTGAGAAATATTCACAATTCCTTCCCCAGCTCTCTCATCCATTCATATAAATATTAGGTAACTGGTACTCATTCAACAAGTATAGGAAGTCTATAATCCTGCAGTCAAAACTTATCTTCCATATCTGCAAAGCAATCTTTTTTCCACCATAAGTGACAGAATTTCTGAAGTTTTAAATATTTTGGAGAAGGGAAGACAGAAAATCTAATATAAAACTTGAAGGAAAATAACAGATGAGCAATGAAAAAGATCTGTCAACAATAGAAGAGATGACAAAGGCAATGCATGATTAATTGGCATTTGAATTACATTATGTAGAGATTTATTGCTAAAGTAGTTCAGAGGAAGGGAGGCATCTCTTCAAGCTGACGTTGGGGTGGGTTGGGGAGGTGCAGGGAGGGCTTTACAGAAGAGCTGGACTTGAGCTCTGTCTAGGATTTATTTATTGGGGAAAATTATAGTTGCTTGGGTCCTCACATGGCTTTGTTTTCAGAAGTCTGCTTTGATCTTTTCTAATGCTGAATAAATACATTTATTAGTTGGCTGAAAGCCATTTGAAGCTTGCCAGATTCTCCCTTTTTACATAGATGCATAGGTTCCTAATCAAAGCTCTTTGATAGGCTACTATATATAGCTTAATATAAAACTCCCTTTGATCATGTTTCACCAATTTGCCTTCTAGAAAGGGCTTTTCTCAATTTCTACTTTCGAAACTGTAATCCTACTGATTTTCGGTTCATTTCTAGTAGTTTATCCCCAACCCTTTTCACAAAATTTTTCCCATGCCTGGCATGTGATGCTTTCTGTTTAGATATTGGAATTACAGGGCTTTCTGAACTTGGTTGAGTGAAGCTAGTTGGTGACTTGAAACATTAATAAAATGTTCACAAATGTTTTAATTAGTAAAATGCACAGGTGTTTCTGTTTCTCTGTTTCTCTAGAGGTCATGCAGTCTGTGTAGTTCTGTGAAAAGTCCTGGTGTAAACAGGTTTGGATTCAAGGACTGGCTCTACCACTTAATATTTCTGTGTCCTTGGGCAAGTCACATTACCTTATCTCTCTAGCCTTTGGTTTGCTCATTTGTAAAATGAGGGGACTATATTTCTAAAATTCCTTCTAAATTGTAAATATGTATGTGGTTGGGGTAAGGAATGGGACTGCGTAGCAGTTGCAGTTTGGTAAGAAAGTGGCATGAAGTCCTCAAAATTATTCCAAGTTACTTTTTTTTTTTGAGATTTTATTTATGTAATTGTGGCCACTACTAAGAAATATATTATTTATTCCATGTTGGTGAATTACCAATCTTTTAAATCATGTTAGGTTTATTCAGAGTGTTGGGCATTAATGCTTGGGCATCTGTTCCACAGTGGGGAGGTATGGGATTAGAGACTAGAGACTTGTGGAAAAAGGAAGGTATGAAAGTGTGTGTGTGTGTGTGTGTGTGTGTGTGTGTGTGTGTGTGTGGGAAGTACACTAACTGAGGAACTGTGGTATAGTGTGAGTAGAGTTTTCTCTTCCTTATCTCTTTTTATTCTCTACTTTCTTTCCTTTCTGACTCCTATCCATAGAAAAGAATTATTAGAATGAGGAAGAAAGGAGGGATTTCTATATGCACAAGAGGAGGGAATATCTACCCTAATCAGATCACAGTCCATTTAAGTATCTAAAGAGCCTTTCTGTTAGTGACTTTTGTTCCTTTTGGCAGTCGTCTTTAGCAAGGATTATATAAGAGGGGGGAGGGAGGAGAGAGAGAGAGAGAGAGAGAGAGAGAGAGAGAGAGAGAGAGAGAGAGAGAGAGAGTGTGTGTGTGTGTGTGTGTGTGTGTGTGTGTGTGTGTGTGTGTGCGCGCGCGCGCGCGGGGTTAGCTTAGGATATTTTTGCAGCAATAAAGTTGCATGTGTGTCTGCATTGTTCCTACTTACATGCTGATACTTAACATAATAGCATGTAGCTAAGGAAGGAAACATGATATGAATAAAATTGCTGAGCACTGGTTATCCAGTTGAAATTGAAAAGCATAAATTTGTTGGATTCTATACCTTCTGGAAACTCTTTGGGGCCCAGGAAGGTTTGATAGCCATGATAGTGATAAATAATGAGTTGCATCTGTATAATGTTTTAAGGTTTACAAAACGTTTCCTTCACAATCATCTTGTGAGTAGATAGAATAAGTACCATCCTTCTTCAACAGATGAAAAAACAGACTCAGAGAAGTTGTACTTGGCTTATAGCTAGCGGATGGTAGATTATATAATAAAGGATATTGGGGTAATTCAGGATTTGATGATTTTGTATGGTGATCATCATACAGATGGGAGGAAGTAATGTAAATTTATTCAACAAACATTTATTAAGTAATGCTATCAACCAACTAAGCATTTATTAATACTATGTGCTACTTGCTGTGCTGCTAGGAGCTGGGCATACAAAAAAAATAGTTGGTGTCCCCGAGGAACTGATATTATATCTTGTATACGTATCATATTTTACCCCATCTGGGCTAACCTCCAGTTTGCACTTGCAGATTCAGTTGGGAGGCATGATTACCCCAAGGTCATGGTACTTCATGGGTTTGTCATTCTAAAACTATATATATGTATGGGCTCACGAGCCCCTAGCAGTATGTTTTCTTTCAGTAGCCAGCCATTAATTGACACAGTTAATTCGAAGCAAAGGTGAGATGGCATAATAACTACAAAACATTATTCCCATATATCTGGGGTGCACACATCAGAAGGAAGAGGGGACTCATTGATCTAGTACAATAGTAGAGAGACAGATACCTAGGGAACAAATATGCTGAAATTAAGTCATGCCTCTTATACTGCAGGGCCCCACCGCCCTTTCCTTCTCCTGGAAAGGTTGTTTAGTTGGGTTCCATGGGCCTGTTCCTCTCTTCAATTCAACATTTGATTAATAGGGATGGTTTTTTTCATGATTCCCCAAACTCACCCTCCTCTCTCTGCTGGGCTTTCTCCTGACAGGGTACAGGGTATCCTTCTAGGTGAGTAACCTATCCTAATGAAGTAAGTGAGATGTCATGGTAGAACAGTGTGGAGATGGGGAAGGACAGGATGAAATTCATCTATTTGGACTATATAGGAAGGGAAAATTATGAGTCAAGCCTGGGTCAAGATAGGCTAATAATCTGATGTGACGTGGAGAAGAGTATTTTCCTCAGCATCTTTTAGAATCTGCCTTAGATGCTTCAGCATAAGAAAATGACATTAGGTTTTCAAAGGCTATGCCATTTTGAAGCATGCGCTGTAGCAGTGAGGAGAAAGTGATGAACTTGGAGTCAGGAATACCACGACTCAAATCCCACTTCAGATACTTATTTGCTATATAACCTTGAGCCATCCATTTATCCTTTCTGAGCCTCAGTTTCCTCATCTGTAAAATGAAAGGACTGGACATGACCTTTAAAGTTACCTCTAGCTCTTAGACTATGACTCCACGGCCCTACCAAGTTAGAAGAGCTTCAGTCACGGCCCTGGTTGTGGATTATGTGTCAGTTGTCTAAAACACAAGTCTATCCAAAGATGCTCACCTGGTTTGGCTGCTGTGTAGTGAATTTTTCAGGAAAACAACTTTGGTACACTCAGGCATAGAGAGGATATTGGGTATTTAGTAAAGGGAAGTGTCCCCATCATTTGCTGATCAGATCACCAGTTTTCAAAGTAGAAATATTGAAATACTTCCCCCCCTAAATAATCTAACTTTAAGTGTTTAGAATATTATAGATTTTTAAAGTCACATCAATTTCAATATCAAATTAAAAATTAAAATGAACCTAAAATGTATTTGAGTGAAAAGAACTTATTTAGGAAAGGGGGAAGGAGTCCAAGCCATTTGGACCTATTTGTGAGATTGGAAAAGTCAGAAAAAGTACATTTATTGCCTAGACTGGAGTCTGCCAACTGATAATGTATTGATACTCTCAGTTTTCTAATATATATTTTCTATGCATAAAACCAGACACTAAGAGCTGTAATAGTGGAGAAAAAAAGGAAGGAAAGGGGATGACAGTGGTTAAAACCTCTTGCTTTTGCCCTTCTTGGCTTCCATGGGGAATTCACAATATATATTTCTACTTCACTGGAGAGAGGCTATACTGAGAGTATCCATTTCCACTTCCTGCAGATACAATGAGAATGTGGTTATACTGAATGCCAGTATGAATATACCACAGAGTGTGAAAAGGGGAGTAGTGTATAACAGAATTGGAAGCCAAGATCTGAAGGGCTTTTAAAAAGCAAGTAAAGAAGTTTCTCTTTGATTGTTAAAGCAATGGAGAACCATTGAAGTTTATGTCATACTTGGATCTGTGCTTTAGGAAAATCAGCACTTAAATGAATATTAATTCATCATTTAGACTAATTCACTCACACCTGGGTTGTTTTTGGGGTGATCATATAAATTACAGTTATGAAATACTGTATGTAAAATGCTTTGCAAACGACATAGATGTATTGTGTCAGTTATGATTGATTAATGTTCTTATTTTTATTTTGGTGTTTTTTTAGACTTCTGTCAATGTTAGTAGTCTGATTCCAGATAGCTTTTATAACTTTTCCAGACGCCTTCCTTAACTATTCTTTCCAACGAATAAGCCAGCCTATAATTAATGACGTCACTCTTTTCTCAGTATTATGGCCATATCCCTACTCTTGACCTTTCAGTGTTCCTGGCTATTTTGGCAATAACTTCTCATTCAGTGATATTGGGAGGAGCCACTTTCTATGTCAACCAGTGGCAGTTCCTTCCATAAGGGCCTATTCCCCTCTATCCTTTGCTGCCCCTGTTTTTTCTCCTTGGGTGAATCCGTTTGTGAAGACTTATGGAGTGACAGACCCAACACTCCTGTTTTAACCTTGGGTTCCCTATAGTTATGTATTGTATGATATGCCACACATCTGTGACAAAGATGCTCACTCTGTCCCTTCTTCTTTTGCAGTTAAAAGAGCCAAATTCCAGGGTTCACCAGGTAAGACCAATTTTATATTACCCTACTTTTATTCTACAGTAGAACTTGAGTTTGAAGATTGAGCTGGTCAAGTAGTGGCATACTGTGTATCTGTTTATGGGGTTCTTATTGTTAAGTTACCTCAATGCTTAGAGTTTATTAACTTTTATTTTTAAAACTTTATTGGTTCTCCTTTTTATTTTTGATACCATCCATTTCCCTGTATACTCTTGCCTTCTTTATAACAAAGAAAAAGATTTAAGTAAAACTGGCCAACAAAATGATTACCAGGTCCAATAGCACATGTAATATTCTGTACTTGATGGTCCCCTCACACCTCTTCAGTGAGAGAAGTGTCTTTTTGTTATCTGTTCTTTGGGACTGAGATTGGTTTTTGCAGTTAATCTAAGTTCAGATTAGTTTTTCTCATGTTTTAAATTACTTTATTGTAGTCATTCTGCGTATTTTCCCTCCTAGTTCTTTGTTTGCTCCCTGTATTAGCTCATAGAGGTTTTCCCATATTCTTCTGCATTCTTCCTTAATTATTCCTTATGGCAAATATTATTTCATTGCATTTCTCTTCCACAATTTGTTCAGTCAGTTAATGAACTGACCTTCCTTCCTTCCTTCCTTCCTTCTTTTTCTCCTATGATTCCAAATAGTTTCCCAGAAATTAGTCCAATTGGACCAATGTACAGTTCCACTAACCATGTATTATAATAGCATTTGCCAAGAGTCCCATCACTACTGATTATTCTATATTTTTCATCTTTGCCAATTTGATGTATGTGAGGTTAAATATTATTACTGATTTGGGGCATTATTCATAGGTTTGTTGATGGTTTGCATTTCTTTGTAAAAATATTGTTCATATTTATTGACCATTTATCTATCTATTGGATAATTTCACTTGTGTCAAATCCTTCTATATGTTGCATGTCAGATTTTTTCAGAGATATTTGATGTAAACATTTTCTCCATTTGACTGACAGTTTCTCTTATTCTAGCCTTAACTGATTTTGTTTGTACAACAATAGTTAATTTTACATAATTAAAATAGTTTATTTTGTCTTTTGTGACTAAACTTCTCATCTCTGTTCCTCTGCTATCCCCCCATCCTCTTCTTCTTTTTCTTCTTAGAATACCTAGTATCCTTCAGCTTAAATAACATCTCCTACATGAAATCTTTCTTTATTCTCCCCAGTTGATAGTGCTGTCTCCCTAAAATTATCTTTTATCTATTTTGCATATAGCATCTGATTGTACTGACAGGTAGAGGCCTCAGGGAGTCACTGACATTTCTAGCAAATGTATCTCATTATCCCCCATCCAGTTTGCTCTTCATTAGTAACCAACAGGTAGAATTCTGTTAACTTTTTTTTATAAAAGGGATTTATTGAGAAGTTAGAGAAAGAAAAGTAGTTACAAAAACATTCCTTTCCTTTCCTTAACACATAAGAGCCCTGAAGAGAAAGGACTTAATTAAATTACTCTGGTAGTGAGGTTCATATGTAGTTACTACTTGTGATCAAGACATACTTCTTGATTCCTGTCCCCAGAATTCCTTTTCTCTCTTTATGGAGTCCTTATGAGGTTTCATTTAGGTATAACTCTGTAATGGGCTCCAAGGATCCGTGCCTTTCTAGAATACTTAACTAATGCTTCTCTCTGTCACCAGGGGTTGTGATCACTTAATTGCTACCATCCTTAAATGACTATCTTTCCACCTCTATCTGCTGGTGCTTCCTCTGTTGTGAGGGAGCATCCAGACTGTGGTCTCTGCTACTATATGTGTTTACCAGTAGGACCTCTGGTTCTGACGGAAGCTCAGGATCTTCAAACACAGAAGGTCACCATTTGGACAGCTCTATCTCTGGCCACTCCTTCTCCTAAGCTCAGGATAGAATAAACATAAGAGTAACAGAAGCACCTTGTGTTCATGGACATATTGGCTAACTGGGACATAAGGCAGTAACCCCTCTCCTCCTGCCATCAACAGCACACAGCAGTTCTTGCCTCATTCCCCAACAGGAAGGAAAAAAGAAAGAGACCTGTAGGATGCTCTTTTTGTATTTAAACTCAGTCCTGGTTCAGTGTCTCCTAAGTACTCTGTTCTTTGAGCTCAGTAACCAACTAGAGAACTTTTCATCAACATACAGTACCAGCTCCTCAGTCACAAATGGCTAGAAGTAGGCTCTCTCTCAGTATGCCATGCTATTGCTTGGGCTGGTAGGAATATCAATGTATGCTTCAGGGACATTTCATGTATATATATATGTGCATGCTGTACAGATAGATTGTAAAGTCTTTGAGGTCAGGCACTTATTAATTTTTGTCTTTGGATCCCCAGTCATCATCATCATCATCATGGTACCTAGGACCTACTGTGTGCCAGACATTGTGCTAAATGCTATAAGAGCATCTCATTTGCTCCTCACGACAACTCCAGAAAGTAGATGCTATTGTTATTCCCATTTACAGTTGAGAAAACTAAGGCAAATGGGTTAAGTGACTTGCCCAAGGACACAGTCAGCAAGTGTCTGAGGCTAGATTTGAACTCAGGTCTTCATGACTTCTGACCCAGAGCTATATCCACTATGCCACCTATCTACCTACCACAGTGCTTGTGCATAATAGGTGCTAAATAAATACTTATTGATTGATCTCCTCTATCACTCTTTCGTGAGTCTTTCCCTAACCAAAATGCTTGCAATTTGATGAATCATATTTATTATCTAGTTCTCTCTCATGGGATATGCTCAGAACTGATCCATGTGTAATCACAGAAACTGGAGGAAGATATCTAATTGGGTAATCATTTCTCTTCATTTTTTTTTCCTGGGGAAGAAGTACTCAGCTTCCCTAAGTAGTACTGCATCCAGACACAAAGCTCTTTGAGCTTGGAAGAAATGAAAACTCAATTTATATTTTAATCACCTTTGATTTTTCTAAAGGAACAAATAGCCTGCTGTGTGCTCAGGGACTATTCACTGATAACCATGTATGGCTGATTATTCAACTGAAGATAAGTAGCATGCAGATTTAAGAAGTTGGGGATTGGATGATGAAATGGTGGTAAAGTTATTGTTATGTCTTGAATTTCTATTTTATTTAAAATTAACTGTCTGCTTTCTCAGGGGTTATGTTACTGGTAATCTGGTTAGATTAGTTTTCATATTTTGGTGTGGGAAGAGTGGCAAGGAGGAAGGAGGGATGTGAGATGAGTTTCTATAAGGAATAATCCCATCCAACTAATCCTAATACTTAGAGGTCATGGAGAGGATAAGTAAGCACATGGACAAGGGTAAGGCTGTGGACATACTTTAGAGTTTTAAAAAGCATTGGAGATGGTACCATACTGAAGGCTATTAAAAAATCACACAACATATCTACCAAACCTCAATTACCGTAGGATATGAGACACTATTTTGGAACTGGTTTAGTGATAAGACACCAAGTGTAGAGAAGGTACTATTTGTATAGTTTTTAATAGTCACAAAACACTGTGCATTTATTCAGTTTATAACACAATGCCTTTAATGCTTATTCCATATAGTGCTGTATGTTGTAGATTCCTTGATGAAATCAAATATATTCTTTCTGCTTAGAGACCTTAGAAAATCTGAGAGGGGAAGCAAAAGGTACAGAAACAACTATAAAACAAATTAGACAGTTAAGGCAAAGGGAAGATTGGTACAAAATGCCATGAGAAAAGTGAGAGATTTATATAAAATATAAATAAATATATATAAAATAAAATATGTTATGAGGTCTCACTTACTGTAATAGCCTCATAATTGGTCTTCCTGCCTAAAGTCTCTTCTCACTCTAAAATACCCTCCACATTGCTGCCAAAGTGATTTTCCTTAAGTGAAAAATTTGGCCTTTTCACTCCCTTTCTCAGTATTCTCTAGTAGCTCCCTATTGACTCTAGGATAAAATAACTACTCCATTTTGCTTCTAAAGGCTTAAACATCCTGACTCTTAACACATCTTTCAAGGCTCATTTGTCATTACTTGGCTTCTCACACTTTGTATTCGGCATGGTTCAGAAATGGGCAAGGAGTGTGACAGGATGCCTTGGTTCCTTGGTTAAGGCAAAAACTCACCCATCAGAGCCCAAAGTCCAACTTCTGGTGGAGGATAGCTGGAGTTTAAGTAGCATGATTTGGAAATGTCCAGGAAATGGATTTGGCTTTAGAGCCAAAATCTGGCTGTCAGTCACTACCATGTGTGACCATGATCAAATCATTTAATCTTTCTGGGCCTCTGTTCCTCATCTACAAAATCAGAGGGGTGGGCTAGATTGATGTTTAAAAGCCCCTTCCAGCTCTAAATCTATCATCCCAACATCTCTCTTTTCCTTCCTTCTTTCTTTTCCTTCCTTCCTTCCTCCCTGCCTCCTTCCTTTTCTTCTTTCTTTCCTTCCTTCCTTCCTTCCTTCCTTCCTTCCTTCCTTCCTTCCTTCCTTCCTTCCTTCCTTCCTTCCTTCCTTCTTTCCTTCCTTCCTTCCTTCCTTCCTTCCTTCCTTCCTTCCTTCCTTCCTTCCTTCCCTCCTTCCTTTCTCCCTCTCCTCTCTTTTAGACATACATGAAATCTTTCAAAAACAGAGGCTACTGTGTGACAAGATCAGTAACATCATGATGGTTCAATTATATACAAACTCCTCATTCTTTTGACTCTACCCTCCCACACCCCCATCCTTCAGCCACCCCTACCCCTAGTCCATTACCTTTGCTTTCTCTGGAAGCATCATGGGATGAAAAATGAGTGGTGAGGGCTACTCGGATGGATCACAGACCCTCAATTTTCTGTGCATGTTTACTTATACATATTTTGTGGGAGGAGCAGAAACAGATAAGTGAGCAAGACACCCGATTTGAAGGCAGAACCTGGAGTTTAGGGTAGAAGGGAACAGGAAGACAGGGAGTAATCTAGCATGTTGGAAATGATTCAGTCATTTTCTTGTAAATTTGTTGGCATTTCACAGGTTTGTATTTTCATAGTTTCCATATGTCCCTGTTTCCTGGAAGGTAATCTCAGTAACCCTTGAAAGATTGTTATCTTCCAGTTTTTATCTCTGCTTGTCTTCTCAGTCTCCCCTTTCTCTATCCCCTTCTTTCATTGTTCTCAGTCTCTCTCCACTTCAGGAGCTCAGTGAGTGATGTTTCGTTACTCTATATTACCTATCAAAATAGGATGAGATCTAATATCAGTCACTTATATTTGCAGACTAATTCATTCACTCAGCATTTATTAAATGCCCACCATGAGACAGACATTGTTCTAGGCAGTGGCATTACAAAGAGAAAAGCAAAACTAACACCTTTTTTTTACTCGATATATCCTGCAGCTTCCTTTGCATTTTAACCTAATAATCATGAAGAAGCATATCCTTTTCTAGTTCTACCTTCCTTGCTTTGCATTTTTCTTTTTATCCATAAATGGTGAGGAAACATTATCCATAATGTTTGTTTGTTGTATTAGAGGGTTTTTTCCCTCTATTTGCTAATTTTCTTTTTCCTATAAGAGATGATATTCTTTTTTGAGATTTTTTGGTTGCTCTTTGAGACTGTGAGCAAGTCACCTAACCTCTCTGAGTCTTAGTTCCCTCATCTGTAAAATGGGGATCAATAATATCTGCAGTATTTACCTCACAGTATTTATTGTGACTCTTAAGTGAGCTAATGTATGTAAATTACTGTACAAACTACATGGTACTATTTAAATGCCATCTATTGCTATTTTATTTTTTCACCATTACATATTGAATAGCCATCAATGAATTATATAAATAGAATTTTTTTCTTTTAAATTACAACTTCAGATTACATTCTTAGGAAGCAGAATAATTTTTTTTTAAGCAATTGGGGTTAAGTAACTTGCTCAAGGTTACACGGCTAGTCATTATTTATGTGTGGGTGCTCATTTTCTGAGGCCGGATTTGATCTCGGGTCATCCCAACTCCGAGGCCGGCGCTCTTACTCACTGCACCACCTAGCCGCCCCTTTTAGGGCAATTGGGGTTAAGTAACTTGTCCAAGGTCACATGGCTAGGTTTTTGTTTGTGTGGGTTAAGTGTCTGAGGCTGGATCCGAACTCAGGTCCTTCTGACTCCAGGGCCGGCACTCTACTCACTGCGCCACCTAGCCGCCCCAGCAGAATAAGTTTTAAGATTTTTATTATGTATTACCGGGTTACTTCCCTAAAAGTTCATTCTCTCCACAAGTATTTATTTAGTGTCTACTATAGGAGTTTGAGATGTCTCTAGAAATATCCAGTAGGTAATAGTTGATGTGAGACTGGAGCTCAGGCTAGAGGTTGGGGCTGCAGATATAGATCTGAACGTCAGTGCTGTAGAGCTGATAATTAAAATCATGAGAACTCATAAGTTCATTAAAAGAGCATTTATAAATAGAGAAGGTCCCAGAGCAGCTTTAGGGGACACTTGCCACTGGGGGGGTGGGACAGAGTTAATGATTGAGCAGAGGATGCTAAAGACAGGTAGGAGAAGAACCCACAAAAAGTAGCATCTCAAAAAAAGTGATAAAAAAGCCTCTTTTAAAGGATAGGGGAGACCTTAGCATGTTTAAAGGCAGCAGAAAGGGAGCAGTTAGATTGAAGATTAGAGGTGAGGTTGCAGGGGAAGCTATGGGAAGAGACAGGAGGGGATGGGGTCAATACTACAGGCACAGGGGTTGGCCTTACCAATGAGAAGGGCTATTTCTTTCTACCAGAGACTGGAATAGGGAAGGATAGAATTAGGAATGTTATTGGGGAGTGGGGTTTCAGAAGAGAGAGCTCAAGATGAATGGTCTGTATTAGTAAAATATGGGAGGAAGGAGGAGGGCAGTGAAGATGTGTGATGCTTAAGGGAAGGGAATATTTCTTTTTTCCTTTCAAAGCAATTATATATTTTTCTCTTTCTTTTTAAAGAGTGTCTTTAGAGCTGTTCTCAAAGCCAGGAAGACCTGAGTTCAAATTCTGCCTCAGACCTATTAGCTGTGTGACCCTAGGTCTTAATCTTTCAGTGGTCTATGCAATTCTTCAAAACAATCAGTTGTGGAGGTGCTGATCTGCATTGCTAAAAGTAATTTTCTTAACCGAATGCTCCATATACAGATGTAATCACAGATCTAGCCCCAGTTTCTTATTTTTTCTTGTTGTCTCTTGCTTTTATATCACCTTCATCTCACAACATTTACCTCCCTCCTTCCACTGAAAGAGTCTTCCTTTTAAACAAAGAATAAAGGAGAGAGGGGGAAAAAAGAAGTCCAGCAAAACTAACCAAAACATCAGCTAAGTCTGACAGTATATGCAGTGTTGGATACTCATAATCTCTTCCTATCATTCCACCATCACAAGTAGATGATCCGTGCCTATTGTCCAAACTATAGGCAGTTGAATTTGTATCTCATACATGACATCTATATCTTGTATAGGTAGTGCACAATGACAATG
Organism: Gymnobelideus leadbeateri; assembly: GCA_011680675.1. Classification (NCBI taxonomy): domain Eukaryota; kingdom Metazoa; phylum Chordata; class Mammalia; order Diprotodontia; family Petauridae; genus Gymnobelideus; species Gymnobelideus leadbeateri. Next base: position 1,032,139 of record WOXC01008724.1, on the reverse strand, counting down.
AGCTGGGCCCAGAATTAAGCAGGAATACGAGAATGAGCTGGTTTACTTTTGGGAAATTGTACTAATTTCCCAGTGACTTCTAATAACTCCAAACTTCTCCCTGAAATGAAAGCCTTTCTTTTTTTTTTTTTAATACTATCCTTCCACTGATACTGTGTGCCTTTGAGTTATGTGATACTAGACTCTGAAGAATTAAAGTTGAGGGTCTTTTTTTGGGCAATTAAGAGGTGCATAGTGGGGGATTAGCAAATAGTTTCCCATGAAGAATTGTGCAGAAGTAGCCTAAAGAATGTCATCAGAGAAATAGGTGACTTGAACAAAAGGTGAGAGGGTTACAGAGTAAGCATGAGGGACAAGGACATGTCCCACTGGCATGCAGGCAGTCTTCAAGAGGACCAGAGGAAGGGTACCTCCACATTGGGTGGGTCCTCATGTAGGATTTATGAGGGGAATCTGGACAAGGGTGACAGAGGATGAGAGGACAGGGATGGGTCATTATGGACATGGATCACTGAAGGGAGTACTCACCTCAGTGAGATCTAGGCCATTGAATTATTAAAGTAGAATGTCTATTCATACACTTTGATTACTCACTGAAGATTGGTCATTATTCTTATACACTTATATCAGATATGTTTTCCATAATTGTTCTCCATCTACTTTATCTTCTTTGGCTATGCTGTTCATTTTATGGACGTTAAAATTTTTAATATAATTAAATCCACCTGTTTTGGGCAGAGGAAGGCAGCATGATATAATGAGAACAGCTGTCTGTGGTGTCAGAGGACCTGTATTTAAATGCCAACTCTTGATACTTACTACATGTATGATCTTGGGCAGCCATTTAACTTCTTTGGTCTTTAGTTCCTCATTTCTAAGAAAAGTGATTTGCGGGGCAGCTAGGTGGTACAGTGAATAGAGCACTGGCCCTGGAGTCAAGAGGACCTGAGTTCAAATCCAACCTCAGACTCTTGACACTTACTAGCTGTGTGACCTTAGCCAAGTCACTTAACCCCACTTGCCTCACCTTCCCCCATCACTTTTAAGTCTTTTCTGACTCTAAATCTATGACCCTATGATATTTTGTCCCTAAAAGTTTCTTCAATTTGTTACATAAATTAAAAATTCCATTTTTCTCATTTGAGATCAATGTAATTTCTCTTTCTTTTAACTTTTGAATGGGTTTTCTTTATGTTTATTTCATTGAACCCATTGGGATTTCTTTTGAAATATATATATATATATATATATATATATATATGTTGTGACTTGTTATTTGCCATAATACTATCCAGTTTATTTTATTGAATGATGGTTCCTTTCCCCAATGTTTAATATCTGTGAATCGATCAATTACAATTTTTTTGCATATGCTTGATTCTTTTTCAGCAATCTTTATTATTTTCCATTGATTTATTTTCTCTCTTTCTTGCCTGCTAAGGACCAAGTAATTGTGAGAATGACCACTTTTATGGTACATTTTAAAATCTTACAGGGTAAGAGCCTCATAATTCCACCTTGATATCTTTGCCAGTTTTTATTCCCACATAAATCTTGCTATAGTTTATATAGCTCTTTACTTCAACCCCTTGATTACTCACTGAAGATTGGTCATTATTCTTATACACTTATATCAGATATGTTTTCCATAATTGTTCTCCATCTACTTTATCTTCTATCACAATTTTGATTGTGCATCATATATATAAATTATTTTCGGAATTATTGATATTTTGACTATGTTGCATTTCTTAGTCATGTGTAAGAACCCCTGTTTTTTCAGTTATTCTCTTACTTTTGTCATACCTTTTTTAAATTATATTTTTATAAATGTCTTATGTATGTCATGAGAAGTTGATACATAAATAGATAAATTTTTATTATTATAAGTAATGTTTCTCTTTTTATATGATTTTTTATTAGTGGCATATGAGAATGAAGATAGTTTTTATGCTGTATCCTCTACATACTTACCAGAGTAATTTATTATTTCCATTTTTTGTTGATGATCTTTTTGGCATATTGTGCCATTTGTAAATTTAACTTGATTCAACAGTGATTTATTAAGTGCTTACTATGTGTAAGGCACCATGCTAGGTGTTATAGGTACACACTTAAAAACCAAAAACACCCCCTGTCTTCAGGAAGCCTACATTCTGTTGTTAGCGGGAAGGATACTACATATAATGGACAAGTAAGTACAAGATGGAAGTTAAGGGATTGAGAAGTAAATGTTGGTTGAGAAAGTGAAGGCAGCAAGTATAGATACTTTCTAGGGATCTGACTAAGTAGGTAGAATATGAGATGATGTTAGCTGTTCAGTCCATTTCAGTCATGTTCGACTCTCCGTGATCCTATTTTTGGGTTTCTTGGTAGAGATACTAGAGTGGTTTGCTATTTCTTTCTCTAGCTCATTTTATAGATGAGAAACTGAGGCAAACGGGATCATGCAGCTAGTAAGTGTTTGAAGCTCAAGGAGATGAATCTTCTTGACTCCAGGCCCAGCACTCTATCTGTTGCACCTCCTAGTTGTCCCTATGAGATAACACCTTGAGGAAATGTCCCGTTAAAGTGAAGATTGTTATTTAGTTAGTTGCACTCTATCTGTTGCACCTCCTAGTTGCCCCTATGAGATAACACCTTGAGGAAATGTCCCGTTAAAGTGAAGATTGTTATTTTTAAGGATTGGTGGGGTGGGGGGAAACCTCAGCATGTTTATAGGTAAGTTGGGAAGGACATCCAGTAGAGGGGGAGAATAACTGAAGGGGCAAGACTAGCTACCCACATCATAGGCATAAGGTGAGCCCTTGATATGGAAAAAAGACTGCTTTTTCCTCAGAGGCTAGACTAGAGCAAAGGAGGAGAGGCTGGGTGAAAATTTAAAAGCCATATAGGGGAGATGAGGGAGCTCATGGTGGATGTTGGGCTAGCTCATTGGCTTGGAGGGATGGGAAGATGGTATTTGGGGCTTAAGAAAAGATTTGGAACAGGTTCTGTGAGGAGCATGATAGTACATCACAGAAAAATGAAAGTGTTTTCTTTCAGAGGGGAGTGTCCTGTTGAGGTGAGTCAAAGTGAATTGGTCATGGATTCAGTCAGCATTGTTGTGTGACTCCCTTGAGCATCATTAACAACTCCAGAATAGAAGGTAGTTGGTGGGGTATGACTGGTGGTAGGATAAGGGGAAAAGAGGTAAAGCTGTCCAGGACAACGAACTGTTGAATTGCTTAACTATGGGGACCAAGATAATGAAGGGACAAAATCAGGGCTATAGCAGGGAGAATAACAAGGAGGATTGAAGGGCATAGTAAGGACAATGTACAGGTTGATGAGCAGTGAGGCAGGGAGAAAGATGAAAAGACAAGATCATGACCAGAGAACATTATTACTTCATTTAATCTTCGCAACTCTGTGAAGTAGGTTCTATTATTCTCCTCATTTCACAGATGAGGAAATAGAACCTGAGAGGTTAAGTGACTTTCCCAGGGTCACACAGTGACCTAAAGCTGGATTTGAACTCATGTCTTCTTGACTCCAAGGCAGGTGCTCTATCCAGTGCATCACCCAACTATTAAGAGACTTTGCTGAGATACCATATGTCTTTGACTAGTACCAAAAAATGTAATCTCCAGGTCCTGGCATTTAAGATTTACACAATTTGGGTCCAAATAGTTTTCTAGACTTCTGTTGTATTGTTCTTCCTCATATATTTTATGGTTGGACAAAGTGGACTATTTGTCTCCCATACTCTTCCTGCCCTCTTTGTGTCTTTTCTTACATACTTGTCTTCCATTTCTTGAATGAATTTCTCTTCTCCACAGTCTCTTTAAGTCTCTCCCTTTCTTCAAGGCATAACTAAGATGCTACTTACTCTAGGAAGCTTTGCCTGACTCTCAGGGGAAAGTGCTCAATTTCTCTTTAAATTTCTCATAGCATTTTGTACAATTACTTTGCATTTATCACTGTCTCTCTTCGTAGTTATTAGGCTCCATGCTTTTCTTGTTAGATTAGAAGCATCTTGACAGCAAATCTATTTTTATATCCTGTACACGACAGATGTTTGATAAATGTTTCTACCATAATTTCTTGCACACAATAGATGCTTAACAACTGCTTATTGAATTGACGTCTTATTGTTTGACGTCTCGTTGCTGAAGTGTTTTGATAAACATTTAGTTTAGCAATATAAGCTGCTTGTAATTTCCCTCTTAGCATGGACAATGTACTCACCCAAGGACATAATGAAACACAGTCTACAGAATTATATAATTGAGTAAATAGTTAGAAAAGGATGATAGCAGACAGAATATGCATTTGTCAGATGAAGAGTCTAGGATAAATAAAAATGTTGGATTATTCCAGAAGCACAGGCACAGTGAAGAACCTGTTTCCTAGGCTGTCATCATTCCAAGGACAGTTGATTAATTGATTGATTGACAGACTGACCATAAATATAAGCAACAGTAAGAAGGCTGCTGGTCAGGCCATAATCTTTCACACTTCTTTGTAACAGAGCAGCCACATTTTAAAAAACAAGTTGCAAAATCCTTATCTTATTTATGTACCCAGTACATAAGTCTTACTTGGTCAGTGGTCTGGAACATAGAAACCAGCCTTGACCTGGAGGGTGAAAACAAAATTTGAAAAGATAAGGGGGGGGGGGAAAGAATGAGGCTTAGGGGGAGAACAGCTGTGGTTCAATAGAAAGAATTCTGAAGTTGGAGTCAGAGAATCTAGGTTCAAATCTGTCCTTACCATTTACCTGTATGGCTTAAGGCAAGTGACCTACCCTTTTTGGGGCTTAGTTTCTGAATTTATAAACACTAGGGAGTTAAATCAGATGACCTCTCAGGTCCCTCCCAGTACTAAAGCTATAATTACCTTAAAAGCATGCATTTTAGTAAAGCTCACCTTCATCTTTTGTTCTAATCTAAGGGTTCTTAACCTGGGTTCCATGGACACCCAAGGATCCATCTATCCTTTCATTGATAAATTGGGGTGGGTTGTATGTGAATGTAGGTGGGGGAAAATTACATCTTCATTTTCATCGTCCTTTGTCTTCCATTGTAATCTTATATATCTTAAACATTTAAAACCATTCTGGGAAGGGGTCCATGACACAAAAAATGCTAAGAACTCTTTTTCTAGAACATCTCCTAGGTCTGTCCTTATTAGGGGCTATGTAAAGGCTTTTTGAGACTCATTTCCATATGAAACCAATCTGTTGCATAATTGGCTTCTTCTAAAGGCTAAAAAGAATGCATATCTGCCTATTTCAGTTTTGTCTTTTTGGATTTCTTTAAAGTTCCTATTTTCTTTCTGAGGGGTATCTTCATCTGTAAGTCATTTTTGGAGGAGATGATTATTTCTGAGTTCAGTGAATGAAGTTATTCCTTTGACCCAAGTATGGGAAAATTCTTATTAGAAGAGAACTCATCCTAGATCACCTAAGATTGACTACATCATCAAGTTCTCTGACGACTCTGTTTTCTCGCTCCCCTTTGCCCTACCAAAAGGATGATGTTCCAAAATCATAGAATAGGAGCACTATAAAGATCCCTAGGGATCATTTGATAATGATGATGGCAGTAATAATAGCTAGCATTTATAATACTTTCAGGTTTGAATCTCTAATCGAATGCCTTTATTTTATGGCTGAGAAATGTTTCATAATGCCTTAATATCTTTAACAAATATATTCCATACATGAACATACATGTCCATCAAAGGAAGAGGATGATTGTTCCTTTATACTCCTTTTTGATGGCATATGTTTTCTTTGAACATCTTCTTAGTTGGACTGATCCAGCTGACTGACCATTGCTAATGTGAACAACATAAATCCCTGGTGACATGTCAGTGTTCTTCTGTGTTTACTAGATTAGGATGTGGGAACAAGCTGTCTGGTGGTCATGTAGAACTCCATGGTGAATTCCATCTTTATCCAGAGCCTTTATGCATAATGTCACTTCACTTTGTTTGGCCAGAATCAGCCTTTCATCTTTTTTTATTTCAAAGTCATCATGCTCCCTTCTGACCTACTCATTACTTCTTCCTGTTTGAAATATACCTCCAGCAGTCATAGTACAGAAGGGAGAGCTGTGTTTTTGGAACAATAATATTAAAGAGCTGAATGAGGTCTCTTGTTTGCCATCTGCTCTGAAAAGTCAAGATATTATTTCACAGGATGGCAGTTCCTAATTTCCTCAAGACCTTAACTCATTTGAACCTTGAAAGGTCAGTGCCTCCAAACCAGTGAGTGTATTCTTTTAAGATGTCAACACAATATGGATTAAAACCCTAAGAACAGAGGGGTGTTACTACAGTATTTAAAATGACTCCCGATTATCTTGAAGTGCCAAAATAATTTAATCAAGTAGTTAGATTGGATTTGTCTGATGTGAAGACAAAAATGACTCAGCAGGTGTACTGGTAGCTGTTTCCTTGCTTGATCTCTCTGAATGCTTTTGTAAATTCTATTCTATCGTAGACATAGTACCTAAATCTGGAATCTGTTTCTTACAATTTTGTTATGTGCTTTTCCCACCAGTAGGACTCTGGATATTTTAAGTAATACAATAAGTAAACTGTTAAGCACCAAAAATTACACGTCAAATGATGAGTGTGAAGACATTCCAAGTTATAGAGAGAATAGCTTATATGGTTAGGAAAACTGCTATTTAGGAAACTTACTGTTAGAGTCACGGAATTTGGACTTTGTAGAAAAAGAAAGAATGGAGCTGGAAATAAAGATTTGGGAGACTTTGAATAGGATGCATCACAGGATCATGGATTTAGAACTGAAATGGACCTTAAAAATCAAGTCCAATCTTCTTATTTTACACATAAGGAAACTGAGGCCCAGTGAAGTGACTTGCTCAAAATCATATGGCAGAATCTAAATCCTCTGACTCCACATTCATTGCTCTTTTCAGTGTATTTCAGTCTCTTCATTTTCCTTTGTATGTAGATGATAAATTTTGTACCTCCCAGAGGAGTTGCGATCTATACCAGTAGAAGTTGTCTATATACCCATGAAATCATAATCCAATCTTACCTTTTATAAATATAACCCCATATGAACTACTTGTTCCAGTCAGCTTGTAGAGCTATTTAGTGTCCTCTAAAGTTGTCCTGAGCTTTTCTGCTTCTGGGTCTCTTCTTATAACTTATACATTCTCCCTGCTAAGAATGCCCTCCCTTGATTATCTCTACTGATAGGTAATTTTCAAGCCATCATTCAAAACCCATTTAATTTCCACAGCCTTTCCCTTTGCCATTCTTGTTCATAATGTTCTTTCATCTAATTGTCTATTACTCCTTTTTATTTTAAGTTACATGTGTATGACTTAGTTTGTATGCTTTTTGAGGGCAGGAATACTAAGTTTTATGTTTTGTGTCTTTTATATTATAAATGGTAGCAGCTCAGGGTTGACTAGTAGGTTTCTGACTCAGTACAACCCATCTACCAGGTTTCTCAGGTCAGATAAATAGAGAAATAGGGCTAGAAAGACCACATAGAAATCACAAGACAGATTGAATCCATATGGATCAGAAAATATTGGATAATCTCAAAAGTCATTGTAGATGGAGTTTGGATTCAGCATCTGGCAGGTTAGAGATAGGGGCAATAGAAAGCAAAGAGGCATTGAATAAACTTTCATCCTGGAACAGAAGCTGTTATTCTCAGCCCATTTTTAAACTTCTAAGAAAATATTTTATTTTTCCCAATTACATGTAAAAATATTTTTAACATTCATTTTTTAAAATTTTGAGTTCTAAATTTTCTTCTTCCCTTTCTCTCCTGTTCCCTCATTGAGAAGGCAAATAATTTGATATAGGTTATACATGAGCAGTGATGCAAAATATATTTTCATATTAGTCATGTTGTGAAAGAAAACACAAACAAAAAACCCCAAGAAAAATAAATACTTCAATCTGCATACAGACCCCATCACTTCTTCTTTTTTTTTTAATTAAACAAATGCTTTATTAACTTCTGGTTTACATCATTCATTTCCACCAGATTATGAGTTACATTTTCCCCCCATTTTTTCCCTACCCACCACCCCAGAATAGCAGTCCCACTAGATATCCCCTCATCCAATCTGCTCTCTCCCATATCTTCTCCCACACCCCCTTCAACTTTGCCATTAGGGCAAGGTGAATCCCTGGGCCCCAATGCCTGGACATCTTATGAAACATTTAATTTTAAAACTTCGATTTTCAGATCCATTCCCTTCCTCCCTTGTCACCCACTCCCTCTGAGAAGATAAGCAATTCAGTATGTTTTTTACATGTATAGCTATGCAAAACATTACTGTAGTAGATATATTGTAAAAGACTGCTTATATTTCCCTCCCACCCATCTCACCTCCCAACTGGTTCATTCCCTGCTTTGATCCTGTCCCTTTTTGATAGTGGGTACTTCCAATCTCCCCTCCCCCCAGAATGCCCTCCCCTCCATCATCCCCCCTCTCATCCTCCTTTCCCCTACTCAGGAGAGTGAGGGTAAGATATTCCATTTAGTATGTATGTGATTCTCTCCTTGAGCCAACTTCAATGAGAGTATGGTTTTGCCTTTTTGCCTTCTTGTTCTTCCCCTCCCCTGCAACTACTTCCCCTTGCCTCTTCTACATGAGATAGTTTACCCTACCCTGTCTCTCTCCATCTCCTCTTGCCACTTTCCTCTCTCACCTCTTGACTTCACCCCTTAAGAATGATCCCTTCCTTGGGGTGGCTAGGTGGCACAGCGAGCAGAGCGCCAGCCCCGGAGCCAGAAGTACCCGAGCTTGGATCCGGCTCCAGACACCCAACACACAAAAACCCAGCCGTGTGACCCCGGGCAAGCCACCCAACCCCAATTGCCCTCCAAAAAAAAAAATCATCCCTTCCCATCAAATTCAACCTCTGCCCTCTATCCATGTATACCTGTGAACATATTCCATGTACCCTTCTTCCATTATTTTCATAATGAGAGAGGTTTCATCAAACACAGTTATTGTTTTTCCATGTAGGAATGTAAATAGTCCAACTTTGATAAGTTCCTTTTGATTTCTTTTCCTTGATTACCTTCTCAAGCATCTCTTGCTTCTTGCGTCTGAATGTCAAATTTTCTATTCAACTCTGGTTTTTTCATCAAGAATGCTTGAAAGTCCTCTATTCCACTGATTGACCATATTTCCCCCTGAAACAAGATACTCAGTTTTGCTGGGTAGGTGACCCTTGGCTTCAATCCCAGCTCTTTTGCCCTCTGGAATATCATATTCCATGCTCTTCGATCCCTCAGTACAGAAGCTGCCAGGTCCTGGGCTATTCTGATTGTGTTTCCACAATATTGAAATTGTTTCTTCCTGGCTGCTTGCAGTATTTTCTCCTTGATCTGGGAGTTCTGGAGCCTGGCTATAATATTCCTGGGAGTTTTCTTTTTGGGATCATTTTCAGGAGGTGATTGGTGGATTCTTTCAACCTCTATTTCCCCCACTGGGTCTAAAACATCAGGGCAATTTTCCTTGAGAACTTCTTTAAGGATGATTTCTAGGTTCTTTCTTTGATCATGGCTTTCAGGTAGTCCAATAATTTTTAAATTATCTCTCCTGCATCTATTTTCCAGGTCAATGGTTTTTCCCATGAGATATTTCACATTGCCTTCTATTCTTTCATTTGTTTGGATTTGTTTAATAGTATCTTGATTTCTCATAAAGTCACTAGCTTCCATTTGCTCCAGTCTAACTCTGAAGGAATGAATCTCCTCAGTGAGCTTTTGAGATTCTTTTTCCATCTGGCAAATTCAACTTTTTAAGGCATTCTTCTCCTCATTGCCTTTCTGAGCCTCTTTTGCCATTTGAATTAGTCTATTTTTAAGGTGTTATTTCCTCAGTCAGGTTTCCCCCACTTCTCTTATCTGCTTCTTAAGGTCCTCTATGGCCTGTAGCCAGCTTGTATTTTCATTTGGAGCTTTTGGTGCAGGAGTTCTGACCTCACAGTCCTCCTCCATGCTTTGAGCCTCTTTGCCCCTAAAATAGGAGTCCAATGTTGAACTTTTCTGTTTATTTTGTTTCATTTGCCTAGGCATGTTGCCACTTAATTACTTGATTTTTGGGCTTGTTGCCACAGTAGGACTCTGCCACCAGACAGGGGAGCTTCTGCCCAAACGCGGGGTCTTCACAACTTCTGCCAGTTGTGTGACCTCTGTAAAGCCTCCACCCACTCTGGCAAGTTGGATACCCACCCCAAACTTTCCCCCCCAGACCACAATCCAGATCCAGGCAGTTTAAAGCAAGAGTGATTAGCCCCCAGACTGATTGCTGGATCTCCCTACAGTTCGCAGACCAGGAGCTAGAGCCACTACTGACGCTGCAAAATGGCTTCTGTGCTGCGTTTCTTCAGCAGCTTTTTGTCCCCCAGGGGAGGCAGCCGCGCGTTCCCCAAATACTGGTCCCAAAGTCCATAGGGCACTAACCTCTCACTTTGTCCTAGGCATATCTGTGCTGATAATTCTGGGATTGCCACAATTGCTGGTGTTCTGGGGTCCCTGCAGCCAGCTGAAGGTCTGGCCGCCCTGGGGCTAAAACCGTGGACCTGGGCTCGGCTCTGCACGCTGCGCTGTCGGTTGGTTCCCAACGCGCTGTACTGCCTGCTCTCAGAGCACTGCACTGGCCGCTTCCTGCAGGGCTGCTGGGCTGTCCTCAGTAGGAGGTTAGCTTCTCTGTGCCGTTCTGTGGGTGCTATGGCTCCAGAAGTTGTTTGGAGTCCCCTTTCACATTATTTGAAATTTGTGTGGGGCAGAGCACATTGGAAATGCTGTTTCTACTCCACCATCTTGGCTCTGCCCCCCCATCACTTCTTTCTTGGGAGGTAGATAGTATTTTTCATAGTCCCTCAGAATTGTCTTAGGTCATTGTATTGCTGAGAATAGCTAAGTCATTCACAGTTGATCATCATAAAATATTGCTGCTGCTGTGTACAGTATTCTCCTGATTCTGCTAATTTCACTTTGCATCAGTTCATGTAAGTCTTTTCAGGTTTTTCTGAGAGCATCCTGCTTATCATTTCTTTTTTTTTAAATTAAAAATTTTTTTTTTCTTTTTGGAGGAGGAAGGGCAGAGCAATTGGGGTTAAGTGACTTGCCCAAGGTCACACAGCTAGTAAGTGTGTCAAGTGTCTGAGGCCAGATTTGAACTCAGGTCTTCCTGACTCCAGGGCTGGTGCTCTATTCACTGAGCCACCAAGCTGTCCCTGCTTATCATTTCTTATAGCAAAATAATATTCCATCATAATTATGTGCCACAATTAACAAGCCATTCCCCATTTGATGGGCGTCCCCATAATTTCCAATTCTTTGCTACCACAAAAAGAGGTGCTATAAATATTTTTGTATGTATAGGTTCTCTTCACTTTTGTACTTTGGACTGTGTACTTTGTAGGTAGAGATGAGGGTGGACAGGAGAACCAGGACTCCCAAGTATATGCTTACTTCCAGAGGGAGGGTGAGAAATCCCACAAGTATTGTTTGTCCTTGATTAAAGCAGGGACAAGTTATTAGGTATCCTATCTACCTCTCATCCCACTCAGTGTTTTCTACGTAGTAGGAGTTCAATAAAATTTTGAATGTGTTACCATAGGTAGGAATAGTGTGCTTTCAGCAACATCTTGGTTGTAGGAGTGTCCCTGCCCTTTAGTATAGTGCAAGGACCATATTTTAGTCTGTGAACTCATTTCTTGCTTTAAAGTAGGTCTAGTTCTGTGCTGCTGGAGATTTATATATTAGGTCTATGTTAATATGCATCAAAATCATGAGTATCAATTAAGTATCAGGGACAGCTGCCATTAAAACTCCATTGACTCTTATATTTATTGGTCTGGGTATCTTTAATTTCTTTTTTTTTTCAAATGCTTTATTAACTTCTGGTTTACATCATTCATTTCTGCCAGATTTTGAGTTACACTTTTTTTCCCCATTTTCCCCCTACACACCACTCCAGAATAGCAGTCCCACAGGATATCCCCTCATCCAATCTGCTCGTTCCCATCTCTTCTCCCATACCCCCTTCGACTTTTCCAGTAGGGCAAGGTGAATCCTTGTGCCCCAATGCCTGCACATCTTATCACCCAATTATATGCAAAATAGTATTAATCATAGTATTTATATATTTTTAAAAATTTTGATTTTAAAAGAAAGATAAGCAAGTCAGTGTATATTGTACATGTGTAGCTATGCAAAACATTACCATAGTAGATATATTGTAAAAGACTGATTATATTTCCCTCCCTCCTATCCCACCTCCCACCTGGTCCACTCCCCACTTTGGTCCTGTCCTTTTTCAAAAGTGGGTGCTTCCAACTCCCCCGCCCCCAGCCTGCCCTCCCTTCCATTGTCCCCCCTCACATCCCCTTCTCCCCTACTCTCCTGTAGGGTTTGAAACCCTATTTAGTATGTATGTCATTCTCTCCCTGATCCAAATTCAATGCAAATAAAGTTTTGCATTTTTGCCTTCCTGTTCTTCTCCCTTGTAGCCATTTTCCCTTGCTTCTTCTATATGAGATAGTTCACCCCATTCTGTCTCTCCCTATCTCCTCTCATTATATTCCTCTCTCACCTCTTAATTTCACCTTTTAAGTATCATCCCTTCCTATTAAATTCTACCTGTGCCCTCTATCTAATGTACACCTGAAAACATATATAGACACATTCACATATGTATTCATATGCCCATATATATCCTTCTTCAACTGTTTTCACCCTGAGAAAAGTTTCATCAGTTACAGCCATCCTGTAGGAATTTGCATTCCCTGTAGGAATGCAAATAGTTCAACTTTGATAAGTTCATAATGATTTCTTTTTCCTGTTTACCTTCTCAAATATCTCTTGCTTCTTGTATCTTAATGTCGAATTTTCTGTTCAACTCTGGTTTTTTCCTCAAGAATGCTTGAAAGTCCTCTATTCCACTGAATGACCATATTTTCCCCTGAAACAAGATACTTGGTTTTGCTGGGTAGGTGATTCTTGGTTTTAATCCCAGCTCCTTTGACCTGTGGAATATCATATTCCATGCCCTTCAGTCCCTCAGTATAGAAGCTGCCAGATCCTGTGTTATCCTGATCATGTTTCCACAATATTGAAATTGTTTCTTCCTGGCTGCTTGTAATATTCTCTCCTTGATCTGAGAATTCTGGAACCTGGCTACAATATTCCTAGGAGTTTTCTTTTTGGGATCTTTTTCAGGAGGTGGTCTGTGGATTCTTTTAACTTCTATTTCCCCCTCTGGGTCTAAAACATCAGGGCAGTTTTCCTTGAAAATTTCTTGAAGGATGATTTCTGGGTTCTTTCTTTGATCATGGTTTTCAGGTAGTCCAATAATTTTTAGATTGTCTCTCCTGGATCTATTTTTCAGGTCAGTGGTTTTTCCCATGAGATATTTCACCTTGCCTTCTATTCTTTCATTTGTTTGGATCTGCTTACTAGCATCTTGATTTCTCATAAAGTCACTAGCTTCCATTGCTCTAGTCTAATTCTGAAGGAATGATTCTCCTCAATGAGCTTTTGAGATTCTTTTTCCATCTGGAAAATTCGACTTTTTAAGGCATTCTTCTCCTCATTGGCTTTTTGAGCCTCTTTTGCCATTTGAGTTAGTCTATTTTTTAAGGTGAGGAAAATACTCAGTCAGGCTGTTGACTGTCATTTCATACTTTTCTTGCATCTTTCTCATTTCTCTTCCTAATTTTCCCCCCACTTCTCTTATCTGCTTCTTAAGGTCCTCTATGGCCTGTAGCCAGCTCGTATTTTCATTTGAAGCTTTTGGTGCAAGATTTCTGACCTCCCAGTCCTCTTCCTGCTCCATGCTTTGTTCTTCTTTGCCCCCAAATTAGGAGTCTAATGTTGAATTTTTCTGTTTATTTTGTTTCCTTTGCCTAGGCATGTTGCCATTCAATTACTTGACTTTTGGGCTTGTTGCTACAGTAGGATTCTGGCATTCCACCCCAAATGTTGGGGTTTTCTCAGCTGCCAGAAGTATTAGTTGGGTGCCCTCTCTGAGGCCTCCACACACTCTGGCAAGCTGGACACACACCCCAAAACCTCCACCCCAGAACACAATCCAGATCCAAGAAGGGTAAAGCAAGAGTGATTACCCCCTAGACTGATAGCCAGATCCCCCTACAGTTCACAGGCCAGAAGCTGAAGCTGCAATATGGCAACATGGCACAAGCTGCGTCAGCTCCTCAGCTGCTTCTCACCCCCAGGGGAAAGAGGCCACATGCTTTCCCGACCAGTCTGAAAGTCCATAGGGCACTGACCTCTCACTTTGTTATAGGCATCTATGTGTTGATAATTGTGGAAACGCCACAGCTGCCGGTGTTCTGGAGTCCCTCCAGCCAGCTGCTGGCCAGGCCGCCCTGGGACTAAAACCTCTGACTCATGCAGTCCTGGGCTTGGCTCCCAAAGCACTGGCTGCTCCCTGCCAGGCTGCCAGGCTGTCCTCAGCGGGAGGTTAGCTTCTCTGTGTTGTTCTGTGGGTTCTGGAGCTCCAGAGGTCGTTCAGAGTCCCCCTTTTACATAATTTTGAAGTGGTGTGGGTGAGAGCTCTGCGGAAGTACTGTTTCTCTACCTTTAATTTCTTTCTGATGTGGCATGTAATGTTGGTCCAGCCTGCTTTCTCAGGTATCTGACTTGCTGGCCCAGGAAGGAATGACATCAGAACTTTGCTAACCTCTCCCTCAAAGGTCATTCCTCTGGGAACCACTTTCAAGCTATAAAAAACAATCTTTTCAAAGCACCTAGGTGGCACAGTGAATAGAGGGCCCTGGAGATTGGAGGACCTGAGTTCAAATTCAGCCTCAGACACCTGACACACTAGCTATGTGACCTTGGGCAAGTCACTTGACCCAGTTGCCTTGCCTTTCCCCCTCCAAATTCCCCCAGATCCAAAAAACCAAAACAGAAAAACGATCTGCTCATATTTTTCCTTGGAAAACTCTTTGTGGTTCTGCCTATAAAGCAGGAGTGCTAGTATTATTCTCTTGGTAGTAACGGTTGTTATATCTGACACTGAAAATACTGCTCTACTTACTCCCAAATTCTTTCATTTCTCTGCATGGAGCCTACTTCGTACTCTTAATAATTTTTCCTTGGTCTCTCTCTTATTTTTCCATGACTTTAAATAATAAATGATATTTATGTACTATTGCATAATATTTTGGCCCTTGTAGTCCTATTAGGAAAGTACCATGCATACAACAATCTGCATTTATTTATTTTCTGGATGAGTGAAACTGAGGCTTAGAATTGTTAAATGACTTCACCAAGGTGACCCAACTAGTGAGTGTCAGAGGCAGCCCCAACCAATCAGTAACCATCTGTTAAGTATCCAGTATATGCCAGGCTTTTGATTAGTTGCTGGGGATATGAATACAATTAATGAAACAATCCCTACTTTCAAGCAACTTACATTTGAACAAGGATTTGAACCCTGGTTTTCCTGACTCCCAAGTCAGCTGATTATGACATGGTATCAAATTGAGTGTAGTATGCTTAGAATGATAACCATATTATTGAAGCAAAACTTCCTTTCCTAATCTGTAGTCTATGTACTAATGTACATTCACTGTTATGGATCACTTCCCTTTTACAGATATGGAGGTCACTGACTGAATGAAAAAGAATAGCGCCTACTTTGTTGACCATTCATTTCAAATACAGTTTCTCTTCTATTATTCTTTTGGGGTGGTTGATACTAAGCTGCTGCTTTTACTCTACCTGATTTTATTATCTTGTAATCAGTAGAAATGCAAGACTCTCACCATTTAGTTATGCATAAATGACATCTGTTTTACTTGGATTAGATTTAGATAAGTAAACAAAAAAGAACTGTGGCTATTTGGTGTATAACTTTCTTTGCTCCATAGTTTACAAATTCTGGGGAAAAAAAGCCAGAAGCCTCATTTTTGTCAACAGTAGGGTAACAGCTGTTCAGACCCAGATACTAAGTGATCAGCAAGTGCCATGGCCAGCATTGTAGTGGGGTCTCCAGTGTACACAGGAGAGGGGACATATCCCTATCTTTTTACCTATTCTCTAGTACATATGTATATCTTTATGTCTGATGTTTATGATTTATATAATAAACTGGATAGAGGGCAAGAGCTAGGTGCTTCATCGCACGGCTCTCTGTAACACCACTGTGATACCCATAGCAGCTGCTATGAATATGCATATGTATTTCTGGAGTAGATTCACAAAATATAATAAACTCTCTTCCTCAAAGACAAAACCAAAAAATTTATTTGGAACATCACTACTAGGATACCAAGAAGTAAGATTTAGCAAGGTACTCATCACCAATCCAGGGAGCACCAACATCTCAAGTATTCTTTCTGTAGACCTCTCCACAAACAAGTGACCCTAGGCAAGTTCCTCCTTCTGCCCACTCATTCTCTCTTCTCTCTCTGCTCTGTCTCACTCTCACTCTCTTCCCCTTGAGCAAGCTCCTCCCACACTGGGCTCCATATGACTCAGACTCCATGTGATTCAGGTTGTATCATAGTTGTAAGCTGGGCCAGAGCTCAAAGTAGGTCACATAAGCCTATTAATAGGCAGGGGAGATA
The DNA here is from genome assembly GCA_011680675.1 of Gymnobelideus leadbeateri. Classification (NCBI taxonomy): domain Eukaryota; kingdom Metazoa; phylum Chordata; class Mammalia; order Diprotodontia; family Petauridae; genus Gymnobelideus; species Gymnobelideus leadbeateri. The sequence continues at coordinate 1,015,537 of WOXC01008724.1, read as the reverse complement.
TTTCTATGCCATTAACATTATACTCTCATCTGCTGAAGATATCTGTACCACGTCCTTGTGGTTCACAGGAAGAACTAGGAACAATGAGTAAAAGCTAGAGGAAAATCAGATTTTGGTTTCCCGTGAGGGGAACACTTCCTAACAGGTATCCAAAAGTAGTATAAGCTGCTGCCTCAGAGAGCACTGGCTTCTCATTCACTGTATATATTCAACCAGAGCTGGGTGACCATTTCTTGGAGATGTTCTAGAAGGCACTTCTGTTCTTTTGGGTATTTCTAGTCTGTACAGTGTTATCAGTCTAGTAGACTGAATTTCATGCCACTTATTAGTGTCCATGTATATGTTAGGACCCATAAATTTAGCTCATGAAATGTCAGTATAACTTAGGGGAGGTGGTGCAAAATTTGATTGTACCTTATATGGATAAAAACTTTTATTTTCTGATAACTGTATTTTCCTTACCTTTTTCTCAGGGGTCCTAAGATAGTGTTTAGTTAAGACATGGGATGTTAGAAATGAGGGTTGGAATGCTTGACCCTTGTTAATTAGCTTTTTGGGCTGGAATCTGTGAGACTACTTCATTATGTATATTTTTAGAGTTAAGAGAGCACATACCTCTACTCAAATGGCCATTATCTACATAGTCATTGCTCCTTGGGAGTTTGGACAAATACATTATGGCTCAAGAATGCAGGCAGCAAATAGCAAACAACAGCAACAAAAATCCAAACCCAAAGGTGCCATTAAGGCCATCCACAGCCCAAATACAGTGCCCAGGATACAAATTCACTCTAAGAGACAAAATGTGCAGAGAAAAGAATGCTAGGTTTAGAGTTAGAAGACCTGAGTTTGAATCTTGGCTCTGCCACGTAATACTTGTGTACTAATTTGGGGCAAGCACCTGAAGCTCCCTGGGCCTCAGTTTCCTTCCTAATCATAAAAGAAGGGGTTGGACTGAGTGTTCTATAAGGTTTCTTGTGATCCTGTGACTTCAAGGACAGGTCTCTTTCCACTGTACTCTACTATTGCATTTATATAATAAGGCCCTTGTGTGCTGTAGTGACACAGGCCTCTTGGCTGTTGCTTGCACAAGACCCTCATCTCCACATTCTGAGCTTTCTGAGCATGGCTGTTCCTCATGTCTGGATCTGTTACCTCCTCTTCTCTTCTCTCCTGGCTTCCTGACTTCCTTCAGTTCTCTGCTAAAGGCCCCCATTCAATGAGATAACTTTTGTGGTCTCCCTTAATGCCAGAACCTTCCCTCACAGGTGATTTCTGTCTATATCTTGTTTGTACCTTTTTGCTTACATGTTGTCTCCCTCATTAGATTGAGAGCTCCTGAAAGCAGGGACTGTCGTTAGCTTTTCTTTGTATCTGCCCCACGTGGTAGGTGCTTAACTAAATATATGTTGACTATTGTGTACTATGATACAAAGAGATACAAAGCTTAGATATTATTACAGTTCCTGCCCTCATGGAACTTAACAGTCTCTAAAGGAATGTGACATTCACAAATAATTAAAATACAAAGCACAGAGAGAGAGAGACAGAGACAAAGAGTAGCAAAATGCTATGGTGATTAAAGGAGGGGAAGGTCATTACTGAGAAGGAACCAGGGAAAGCATTCTGGAAAAGGTGACATTTAAGTTAGGTTTCAAAGAATTAACAGGCAGAAAGGGAAAGGGAAACATTTTCTTCTTGGTTCTTCTCTGTTTTCTGACTAGGTGAATATATTTCATTTAGTTTATTATTTCATTGCAGATTATTTTAATAACTATTCCTAATAGTGTTTTAAATTGACTTTTAAATTGAAATTTATTTATTTATTAGTTTTCAACATTCATTTCCACTAGATTTTGAGTTACAAATTTTCTCTCCATCTCCTCCCCTGCCCCCACCCCAAGATAGCAAGCATATTGAATACTCCTTCCCCCAATCTGTTCTTCTCATATCCTCCTCCATTCCCTTCCCCCCTTACTTTCTTGTAGGGCAAGATGGATTTCTCTACCCCATTGCCTGTGTATCTTTTAGACTGACTTTTCAGTTAGTATTTATAACAATCTGTGCTTAGCTTATCTTGTACAGCCAAGTCATTTTACATGCATTTTACTCTTCCGTATGAGTCGGTTTTTGGTTTTGGGGGTTTTTTTTTGTATTTTTGAGTGCTTTTCCTATGCTATTTTGGGACCCTTTTCTCATTTTTCACCAAGTTCTATGTTCTCAGCTTGTTTCTTCCCTTCCTGCTTTTGAAATCATCACTATACTTGGTAGCTATTTGCTTGACAAGGACCCTAAACCTAACTCTAAACTCTGACCTTAACTCTAACTCTGATTTTAAATTTTTTTTAAATGAATTTTTTAAATAATTAAAGGAGCAAATGTGACAGGTTTCTTAGAGATTGCAGAATTGGTTAGTATGGAGAGTTAAGACCTAACAAAGAAAATTGACTTTAAACAAAGATTTAAATTTCTTTTAGCATTTTGTGTCTATAAAGACATTTATAACTTGTTAATCAACTGGTAGACACAACAGGATTACAGAACTGAGTGCACTAAACTAGATAATATAAACTACAGAGAAGCTCAATTTGAATCTGATGTAACTTAATTTACAGAATAGTAATTTGTTATTCAATTTGTCTAGACCCCAATTTAGTTGCAAAATTAAATTATTCTTTCATCTCTATTTTGTAAGATGGGAATAAGTGACTTTGGTTTCATTTTTGACTTGGCATATGACCTCAGGCCAAATCACTTATCTAACCTGAGTCTATTCATACAGAAGTAAAATTGGGGGGGGATTAAACACACACACACACACACACACACACACACACACAGACACTCACACACTTACACACTTACACATTCACACACTGACTCTGTTGCAATTGGTTCCTGGTTCTTGCCTTTTAAAAGAAAAGCATTTGAAATCACTACAACTTTCTGGACCTCTTTCTTTGTCTCTAACATCAGTGTACCTACTGTGTGCAAAGTTCTGTAAAATGAAATTTGATTTGATGATCTCAGCCCTTCAGCTAAAAAAATCCATGCTTCTTAGAACATTGATGTTCATTGTTTTTTGTTTTTACAAGTATTCCTCTGTGCTGAAACATGTACTTCTTATATCATAATATTGACATTCTTTTAAAAAATTGTCACCTCTGAGTTATAGTTAACATTAAATGTCATAGTTTAACTTATTCTTCTTTGCTTTTATACCATAAGAGTTGGGTCTCTTCTTGAAGCCTTATTCCCTAGTATTACGTATATTTAATAGACTGAAGCCAATCTTTTTGAGGGCAATAAAAGCTACATTAATACAGATGTGGGGGTTAATGAAGTTATAAACTCTATGTGGCTAGACAGAGGTGTGTGTATTCACACACACTCACACACACACACACACACTCTTACATTTTCCTTTTCCTCTTGCCTGTAGTCCCTTTCCTCCCACTCTCCATTTTTGCTATTGGTCCTTGAGGGTACCTTTAGAACTACATCTCCTGAATATAGAGAGGGGACCTACTATAGTCTTTCTGTTGCTAATTCTATTTTGATGTATGAAAAATTTGAGAGACCCAATTTATGGGAAATTAATAACTTCATTAATTATGACTAATGAGTAATAAGAGGATTGCTCATTTGGCTGTCTCCCGTGGACCAAATATGGATTGTGGTGGCCTATTGATACTTATATGCCTTTGGAAGAGGGGGTGGCCCTGACAGATGGCAATCAACTCTGATTGGTTAACAATTAACGAGAGAATGAATGTTATAATGAGAGGTAAACCTATTCTAATGAGGACCTGGGGCACATGATTTATTATGTCACTCTTAGTCTCAGACCACCCCCAACCTTGGCAATGTTGACAAAGAATCTACCCACTCAAACCTGAGAAGAACACAATGGCTTCCCCATTTGAGCTCATCTGAAGAAGATTGAGGAGAAAGTTAATCCAGTCTCATTATCAGCAATATTCTTCAAACATTGGCTGAATAACCTACAAGGGACAGATTTCTGAATGAGTAAATAGGAAGGAAAAACATTCTGGATCTCCCCAGTAGTAAATGGTTATTAGTATAAGAGAGAAATAGTTATTTCTCTCACTATCTACATAGTTTTCACTGACTTCCAGCTGAGTAAGCAAGCAGGAGCTCTCAGCTATCTCCAATTTCCTACTCCCAATTCAGGATGAACTTGCACCCTTGACCAGCCTGCCCCAGCTCTCTCTGCCTAGTTATGTTTATTTTGGCCTCCTGTTTCAACCAAACTTTCTATCTTGAATCCTTGTTCCTTTGTCTACTTTATTGATTATAATCCTACTAGGATTCCTAGGTTTACATTTTAATCTATTGTTATTGATCAAAGCTATCCTAATTGCTCTCATTCACTCTGAAGCTCATTCTTGGCTTAACTAAACAGTCATTTAAAGAACGTTACCCTGTTGGTGACATCATGATCCCAGAATGATTAGTAGGCACACATTCATTCATTCAATAAACATTTATTAAGTGACTAATATATGCTAGGTACTGTGCTGAGCTCTGAAGATACAAAAAAGAGGAAAATGACAGCCCTGCCCTATCTAATGAGATCCCACTTACCACTTGCCAGAATTCTGCAGTAACCTCCACATTGGTCCACTTGTATCCAACTCTTCCTTTTGCCACTCCATCCTTTATAGAGCTGCTAACCATACCATTCTTTTCATTAGGGAACTTTGGTGGCTCTCCACTGCCTTTAGGACCAAATACAAAATCCTCTGTGTAGTTTGCATTTAAATTAACCCATCTTGATTTGGTTCCAGTCTATCTTTCCAGGCTGACTACATATTACTTTTCCTCATGTACTGAATGTTACAGACACAGTTGAAGTTTCCCACATGTGAAATCCCCTTTCCTTTTTCTGAGTCTTTGTATTGAAATTCTTTTCCTCCAAGAAGTCTTTCCTGATTCCCCCATTTGTTAGTCCCACTCTGAATCACTATGTGGTTATTTTGTACATAACCTGTATTTTACTCATTTGTGAATGCACTGTCTTCCTCTGGCGAAATATAAGCTTCTTGAGGACAGGGACTGTCTCACTTTTGTATTAGTATCTTAAGCACCTAGCACTGTACTTGACACATAGCAGAATTGGATTACATGGTTATTGATTAGTCCCTTGACAACTATAAAAGTGAAGATATAATCATTGACCTCAAAGAACTTAAAAGGAGTGCCATGTCCAAATTACCATGCAGGGTGGGGTATGATTAGCTCAGGGTCAAGATATAAATAACTCAAGACAAATGTAGGTGGGAGAGAACTTGCAACAAGGCGAATGAGGGAAGAGGTGGTATTTCAGTTGAACCTTGAGGGAAAAGAAGGCTTTGGACAGGCTTGAAATGAAGGAAGGCACACCAGGTTTAGGAGACAGACTATGCCAAGAGGTAGCAGCTAGAGCTTGGAGAACAGTTCTTAGTCCTGTCTGTCTAAAATGTGATTGTAAAAAACTAGTTTTGTAAACATAATGTAACAATACACAGTTTCAAAAAAAGTATGGAATAAAATAACTTCACCAAAGAAACCATATAAAGAGCAGTAAAAATTATGAGAGGCAGTGTAACATATAGGTCCTTTTCCTTTTCCTTTGCTTTCGTTGTAGTATAGACCTAGTAGTGGTATTGCTGGGTCAAAGGGTATACACAGTTTTATAGCCCATTGAACATAATTCCAAATTGTTCTCTAGAATGGTTGGACCAGGTCACAACTCCAACAGTTTATTAGTGTACCTATTTTCCCTCATCTCCTCTGTCATTTTTTTGTTTTGCTTTTTTTTTTTTTGGAGGGCAATTGGGGTTAAGTAACTTGCCCAAGGTCACACGGCTAGGTGTTTGTTTGTGTGTGCATTAAGTGTCTGAGGCCGGATCTGAACTCAGGTCCTTCTGACTCCAGGGCCGACGCTCTACTCACTGCGCCACCTAGCCGCCCCACCTCTGTCCCTTCTGATAGGTGTAAAGTGGTACATCAGGGTTGTTTTAATTTGCATTTTTCTGATTAATGGTGATTTAGAGCATTTTTAAATGTAACTATAGGTAACTTCAATTTCTTCTTCTGAAAATTGCCTGGTCATATCCTTTGACCATTTATCAATCGGGAAATGGCTCTTCTTTTTGTAAATTTGATTCAGTTCCCTATATATTTAAGAAATGAATCAGGAACTTGCTGTAAAATTTTTTTATATTACTACAGTGTCTATAGTAGTTTGAACAAAATGTAGTTTCCCTGATTATCTCTTTTAATTAAGTTTATTTTTGCTTTTGTTTTGTCTGAGATAAGGATTGCTACCCCTGCCTTTTTTTACTTCAGTTGAAGCATGATAGATTCTGCTTCAGCCCCTTATTTTAACTGTTTGTCTTTTTGTTTCAAGTGTCTCTCATAAATAACATATTATTGAATTCTTGTTTGTAATTCATTCTGTTCTCTGCTTCTGTTTTATGAATGAGTTCATCCCATTCACATTCACAGTTATGACTTCTACCTTCGTATTTCCCTTCATTGTATTTTCTTCTATTTATCTGCCTCTTTTTATCTTTTCCCTCCTCCAAAGTCTGTTTTGCTTCTAATCACTGCCTCCTTTGATCTGTCCTCCTTTTTATCATCCTTTCCCCTGTCCTGTTCGCCTATCCTTTTCCCTTCCTATTTCCCTATTGCGTAAGATAGATTTTTATACTAACTGTGCATGCATATTCTTTCCTCTTTGAAGAAATTTTAATGAAAGTGAGGTTCACACCTAGCCTACCATCCCTCCTTTTTCTTCTCCACTATAAAACCTCTTCTTTGTGTGCCTCTTTTATGTGAGATAGTTTTTCCTTTTTTTCCAGTGAGTTCCTCTTTCTCACCCCTTCATTTTTTAATGAGATCATTGCAACATAATTGACTCATGCTCATTCACTCTGTCTATGTAGGGTCCTTCTAACTGCCCTAATAATAATGATAAAGACCTTACAAGTTATATGAGTCATCTTTCCATGTAGGAGTGTAAATAGTTTAACTTTATTGAGTTCCTTATGACTGCTCTTTCATGTTCACCTTTTTGTTTCTTTTCAGTCTTCTGTTTGAATGTCATTTCAATTCAGCTCTGGCCTTGTCATCAGAGGTGCTTGAAAGTACTCTATTTCTTTCTTTCTTTTTCTTTTTCTTTTTGGAGGGCAATTGGGGTTAAGTAACTTGCCCAAGGTTACACAGCTAGGTTTTTTGTTTTGTGTGTTAAGTGTCTGAGGCCAGATTCGAACTCAGGTCCTTCTGACTCCAGGGCCGGCGCTCTACTCACTGTACCACCTAGCTGCCCTGTGTGCTCTATTTCTTTAAATGCCTATTTTTCCCCTTGGAGAATTATATTCAGTTTTGCTGGGTAGGTGATTCTTGGTTGTAATCCTAGCTCCTTTGCCTTCTGGTATAATAATATCCCAAGCATTCCATTCCTTTAATATGGAATCTGCTAAACTTTGTATTGATCCTGACTGTAGCTGCACAGTATTTGACTTATTTCTTTCTGGCTGCTTGCAATATTTTCTCCTTGACCTGGAAGCTCTGGAATTTGGCTACAATATTCCTGGGAGTTTTCATTTTGGGATCCTTTTAGGGGGTGATCAGTGGGTTACTTTGATTTCTATTTTGCCCTCTGGATCTAAGATATTGTGGCAGTTTTCCTTTATAACTTTTTGAAATATAATATCTAAGCTTTTTCTTTTTCTTACAGCTTTCAGGTACTCCAATAATTCTTAAATTATCTCTCCTGGATCTATTTTCCAGGTGAGTTGTTTTTCCAGTGAGATATTTCATGTTTTCTTCTTTCAGTTTTTAACTTTGTTTTATTGTTTCTTGATATCTTAGGGAGTGGTCAGCTTTCATTTGCCCAATTTTAATTTTTTAGGGATAATTATTTTCTTCGATGAGCTTTTGTACGTCTTTCTCCATTTAACCAATTTTGCTTTTTAAGGAGTTCTTTTCTTCAGTGAATTCTCATAACCTCCTTTTCCATTTGTACTATTCTGTTTTTTAAGATGTTGTCTTCAGTTAGCTTTTGTGTCTCTTTTACCATTAGGCCATTTTGTTTTTTAAGATGTTATTTTCTTCAGTATTTTTTTTTGTGTGCCTTTTTTACCAAGCTGTTTGCTCTCTTTTCATAATTTTCTTACATCACTCATTTCTTTCCCCAATTTTTTCTTTGCCACTCTTGTCTCTTTCTTTAACTCTTCTTGAATTCTTGTTGGACTTATATCCCAATTAGCATTTTTTTTGAAGCTTTGATTGTAGTTGTTTTCACATGTAGTTGTCTTGTGCTGAGTTTTTGTCTCAGTATTTATTGCCACCATAGTAGCTCTTTATGGTCTTTGTTGCTGTTTGCTCATTTTTCCAACCTATTACAAAACTTTGAACTTTATGTCAAAGTTGGGCTCTGTTTATGTGGGGGTAGTTAGGCACTGTCCCAAGCTTCTAGCTATTTGTGCTTTCTTCAGAGCTAGTTCTGGGGATGGGGGTGTCTTCAAGTTTTCATTGCTTCTAAGATTGTGTGGTCTGGGGAGATAAGTGATTATTGATCTCCTTGTCTGTGTTTTGGTCTTTACTTAGGAAGGTCCGTTGCTTTCCTGTAGTTCTCTTGGCTCTGGAAGTATGACCAGCTCCCCTCCTTTCCTACAGCTGCAAGTACTGGTGCTCTTCTTTGCCCTGGAACTATATCAGAAGCAGAGTGGCACAGGTAGTGCACAGGGTAGGACTGACCTGGAAGTCAAGAAGCCCTGGGTACAAGCTTTCCTCTGACTCATACTACCTGTGTTAGTATGGATGAGTCACTTAATTTCTTAGTGCCCCAGACAATTCTCTAATACTTTAAGTTACAGATGACCATCCTTTTGCTTGTATTTGTCCATCATTTAGCACAGTTCCTGACATAATAAGTGCTAAATAAATGCTTGTCACCTTGCTTGTTGCCTATGAAATCACAGGTCTAGATGCTTTCCTCCCCAAAAAAGAATCCCAAACAACTTTACATCAATCCCTAGAAAAATTATAGAATGAATTTTTTAAATAGATGGTTTATGAGCCCTTAAAGAAAGTAATGATCACTAGGAGCCAGCATGGGCTCAGCCAGAAGGGAAATCCAAATAGTGAGGGTATCTGTTACTTTCTCTCCTATTGTTTCCCTTTTGGTTCTTTTCTTCAGAGCTTTTATTTCATTAAAAAAAACTTTTGCTTTATTTCTTTGAGGTATTTTTATAGGCCTCGAAGGAAATGGAAAATCTATTTTTTCTTCTGCTTGCTCTAATAAAATATAGTTGCTCTCCTTTTGGTGTATGTGTAGATCTATAATAATTTATTAAACTTGTCAGTGTCTTCTTAGTTTACTCCTCTTTCTACTTTTAGTTTTTGAAATGGAGCTTTGTATCATGGCCAAGGTCTACCTTGTGTTGAATGGTTGACCCAGTTTGGTTCTAACCTGGATTTCTTTGCTGACCTTTACCTTTCATAGGTACTCCTGGATTTTTGAGGATCAGAATTCAATATCATCTGGGTCTTCAACTGCATCTCAGGATAGAGTGTTAGGGACAGTAGAGCCTCTAGGTTGTCCTGATATGAGTGCTACCGTAGTTTTAGTTGGTCCGTAAAATCTTCAGTTTGAATTTCTAATAATTCTAGGACTTTTTCAGGAGAGCCTTCTTCTTTTGCTCTCTTGGACTCACCTCTAGTCATGCTGTCAGTCAACCCATTTGTTTGCCTGTACTGGCTTTGACTTTTCTGGTGACTCCCCTCTCCTATTGCTTGTGAACTTCTGGCTGAAGTTTTTTTGGGGGGGCGGTTCTGGGGGTACAAAATGTCACAAACTATAGTTTTTAATTGGATTTCTTGGTCATTATTTGATCAGGTGAAAATTTCAGGTTTTTCCTGGATTAGGTAATTAGGAACTGAGCTCATGTTGACCGGAATTTTTTTTTTATATAATTTTTACTTTATTTTTCTTGATTTTTTTTTTTTTTTGGTCTGTGTTTTCTTTAGCAACATGGCTAACATTGAAGTATGTTTTGCATGGCCTCACATGTATAATCCATATTGAACTACTTGCCTTCTCAAGGAGGGGGAGAGAATTTGGAACTTAAAAAAATGTAAAATTTTTTTTACATGTAATTGAGATATATTTAATGAAATAAATAAAAATATATTGGGGGTGGGGAAGAATATTGCCTGGAACACTGAAAGGCTAGTGTCACACATCTAGTATATGGGACTTGAACCCAAGCTGTGCAGACTTTAAGGTCAGCTCTCTACTAGACCAGGCTGTATATCCAAAATCACCTTGGTTCACATTCTCTGACTTAGATACCCTACAGTTTCTTCTCACTCCCAAACCACTGGATATATAAGAAAAGCAAGACAGTATAACAGGCTCAGAGAAGAACTCCTGGGAAGTTAGAGGTTCTAACCTACTCCATGTTGTCCTTGAAAGATGTAGTGGGCCAGGGTGGCTCTAAGGGGTCACCTTCTCCCAGGTACCCTATACACCTGGATGACTCAGTCCTTCAGTAGATGCCATAGATGGGCTCATCACTGTCTCAGTATGGATTCAAATATTGACATGGTTGCAAATGAGGGAACTTCTTCTGTGGGGGATTGTAGGGGGGTAGACGTACAAATTTGGAACGCTGGCTCTCGCATGTTGAGCAGGTGGTGATAGACAGAGTCATCCTAGCAGCACTGGAGGAAGGCCAGCCCAGCTGGGGTTATGAAGTCCTGGTGCTTCTTATAGAAATCAAATGTGCGGAAGGTTCTCATAGAAAGATGGTAACAGGGTGTGGGACAGGCATCTTCAGAAAAGTTGATGGCCTCTTACTGCTTGAAGAGGAGGAAAGCGAAAAGGTGAAAACCAGTTCCTCTTGAGGGAAAGGGTGGCAAATAGTGGCACATCCCCTGTCCTGCAGACACATTGTTGCCTAGGATGTTGGTCACCAGCCAGTGGATGTATTCAGCATCCTGTTCCTGCAAGTGTCCATCCAAGCTGATGAGCAGCAAAGTCCACAATGAATCCTTTTCTGCCTCATGTGTCCCCTCTGGGGGATTAGTGGCCTCTGTTGGGGTAACCTCATTTCCCTGGAACACAGGCATCATGAGCTCTTCTCCCAGATTGTTGGCAACATTCATTGGGGCCCAGGGCACAAATATGGCACCATGGAACATGTCTTGGTCTGTTGTGCATGACCCATTCTGGGTTCCCTGCCCCTCCCCGACCCAATCTCTGAGCAGGAATTTCAGCCCAGGGTAAATTCGAGCTTGTGGGAATTTCAAATGCATACTGTCCAATCACTGATTTTAGTCTCAGCTCCTGACCACTGCCCGTGGGGTTAGCCTTTAAAAGCTGGCACATTGTCCGTGTAGACTTGCTTTTTTGTGGGGGGCGTGACCCCGGACAGTCCCGCGGAAAAAGTAAAACCCACTTCCAGATTTTACTCTCACTTCTTTTGGCACAACAGGTAGAGCCCATAGCGCTCAGCCAGGCGCTGCTTACGGTAAGGGCCATAAGGATGCTCCCAACACTGCGGAGGTGGGCAGCCTTCTCCATCCTAGCCAGGGCTCCCAAAGGGTCTTCCTCCTTTCAGGAGGGCAGTTGGGGCTAAGTAACTTGCCCGCTTTTGTGTGTGCTAAGTGTCTGAGGCCACATCAGAACTCAGGGCCTCCTGGCTCCAGGAACACCTAGCCGCGCCCAGGATCTTCCTCCTTTCAAGGACCTGTTGTTGCCTCTGGAGCATCTTGTTGGGAGGAAAGCCGATGTCTGTTTTGTCTTTGGCATCTGAGGGCTGCCGGAAGTGGTCTCGGCAGCTCTCCCACCAGTATGGGGAGTTCAGCGCAACGCAGAGCGATGCTTGTTCTGGCTCCCCAGTGTGCTCACGTGATGTTCTTACTGGGCCTGGGTCCCAGCGGGTCGCTCTGGAGGCTCAGAATGGCCGTGGGCCAGATCTGCGGACCCGCTGGGTCCGTGCAGCGTGACTCCCCACCAGGGCACCGCCATCTTCCTTATGGATTTTTTTTTTTTTTATCAAATGCTTTCAGTAGCTCAGATGAACCATACGCATGATTCTAAAATGTTCAGAGAGTACGCTTTGGTTGACTTGCTTGGATCAGTCTAATTTTCCAGAAATACGTGAGAAGGCTGATCTGGTGCGGGAGCCTAAGGCGGCTCTCTCCTATCTTTGGAAAAGTTTACTGAAGATAGAGAAAACCTCTTTATGGGATTGGTAAAACAGCCACACAGCCTGAATTTTCCCACTTAGTACAACTTGCAAGTAAAAAAGTATATTTTTAATGAGACTTTTGGAAAGGGAGGTTCTTTTTTAACTTACAGATTTTTGGCTTGGAAAGCATGTTGGTATAATTGTAGAGGAATACTCAGAAGTAAAATGTAGGATATAGTCATACTCTTTAGTTTACCCAGGACTGAGATGACTAAATTACTTCTTATGCCATTTTTGTGTGTGGCTATGATCACAAATTATCTAAAAAATAAAAAAACTACCATGGATCTTATGAATAAGCAGTTCCAAGGATTTCTTATGGTTAGATTATTATAGAAGAGAAGTCAAGTGCTCTTTGGGCTCCGAATAGTTAAACTTTATATCGTGCCTTATTTCCCTAACTATATCTATTATGATCTCTGTAAAAACAAAACTATGGTAATTTGCTTTTTTGTTATTTCATAAAACTCTGCTTACAGCAATAGCTATGAATACTTGTTGATTTAATTTTCTTTTCAAGGTATTAATTTAACCATATTTCCCTTTAAAAAGTGAATAGTTTCCGGACTTTAAAAATTTTTTTAATTGGAATGTAATTTCACTTCTCCATGAAAATCCTGCAAAGATACCTCATCATAATATAATGGTGGCCTGAATTTTTGAAGGCTATGCTGATGGAGTTACAGACTATGAAAAGTGCCAGTCAAGAAATGTTCTCTGTCCTGTGAGCACCAGGCTAACTAAGTTCAGATGCATATGACCAGAAAGTTGTCAGTCAAGTGGTCAGTTTTTTGACTGTGGCAATTCATGAAAATGACTACTGGGGCATGGAAGGGCTTGATGATGCACTAATGAAATTCACTTATCTTTTGAAGTATTAATTAAAAATTTTATGGGACTTATATTGTAATAATTAAACTCTTCAATCTTCAACTTTTGCATCCTTTTCTTTAGAGAAATTTAATACGTATGTGACCCTGAAAGTACAAAATGTGAAGAGCACAACAGTTGCAGTTAGGGGGGATCAACCTTGCTGGGAACAAGATTTCATGTTGTAAGTATCCATCGGCAGTGACTGCCTGTGTATTCCTTCACCCCTTAAATTACAGAATTGGAGATTTGGGGCTTGTTGTGGGTAGGATTTTTTTTTTTTGCATTATTCAAGCATTTGTTATAACCTTTAAAATTTGCAATACTGTCTTTGGCAATCTAAGAGATATAGGAATAAAGATAAAAAGCACTTATCTTATAAATGTATTTCTTATCATGATGGCACATTGCATCATCACTTTGTTCAGATTTACCAAGTGATAACATTAAAGCTGACATTTATACAGTACTTTGAAGTTTTTGTACTTGCATATAAGTATAAGGTATTGACCTTTTATTATGTAGACATTTAGGTTTCTAAAAAAGGGTAGAAGGAATATTTATGTATGGAACAGTGATAAAATAACTTAGGAAACACAGCCCATTCGATAAAAATGCTCAAGGAGAGACATGGACTATTTTGTGGACTTGAGAGAAAATTGCTCTTCAGATAACTGTGCTGAGGAGACCTGTTTGAAAGAAAGGTACTAACTAAAGTAAAGATGACTATAGTATACTGTGACCCATCAGCTCATTCACATATTACTTTCAGAGTGTTGAAGGAAATAGCTGATAAACTACAAATCAAATACTTGTTTGGGGAACATGGTATGATCACAGTTGAAGTTATATGAGAGAAGGAAAGAGAGTAGAGGAAAGCTGTTTATAGAAGATAGAAAACTGACAGGAGCTAAACAAAGCTGACAAGCCAGCTTTGCAGCTGATCTAGGAGGCTGATTGATTGAATGAGTGTTGGAATCTAATTGGAGGAAAGCAGTATCCTTCTCTATTTGAAGAGCTGTCTGAGCTTGTTACCTTCTAGACCCATTTATTTTCTTGGGGATGTTTGTATTCCTCCATTACGCTCAGTAACATAAGAGAATAGGGAAGAAAGGAGGAAAGGTGGACTTTACTCTTTTATTCTGTATCGATTCATTTTTTGCTGAAAGAGCATCTGTCTTTTTCAATACCGTGACAAGGGTACTTGGGTAAGTAGAGAAGTGACCGAAAGTTGGGTTTGTTCAGCAAGAGACCTGTGAAAACCAGAAGGGAAGTGGAGCAGAGAGATGTTTTTTTTTCCAGTAAGTGATCTCTGAAGAGATCAAGGACATCAAGGCCTGTAAGCACAGATTTATGAATTGTCTTAGGATATGGGTTTCTCTACTCATGTGCTTCACTACTAGGTTGCCACAGACTGCCACAGACATGAATGCTACTATTATTCTTGCATTTATACTTTATTGAGCAAATATTATGATTTTTTGTTGCCTTCTCATTTAGTTAATGTATATTTGAGTTAATAGTATGATTGTGACTGATTTTGTGTAATGAGAAGCATCCTAGTGGGGGCTCAGGGGCTACCGTGAAGAGTAGTAGGAGTGTATCTCCCTCTGATTCTCTCACACACACTAGAGTTCCGCTAATGACCCTGAGAGTTGAGTTGTGGCAGCATGGTTGTGGTTGTGACTGGCCTCCCCACTCTGAGAAAACTCTTCAGAATTACTAGAATGAGGTTAGACATGAATGAGTCAGCCCAGAGGGAGAGAAGGGATGAAATGTCAGCACCATGCCCAGGCTATGTAAGTAAATAAAAAATATATACAGAGTAATTTTTTTGCAGGGAGGAGCAGGATCTTGGTAGGCTATAGTAGTTCTCATGTAGGAGGTAGCAGTTGGGGTAAGCTTTCAAGAAAGTGAGGGATTCCAGGAGATAGAAGTGAATGAAGAGAGAGCACATTGTAGATATGGCAGGGCAGGGGATGGGGACAGGCACATGATGAGAGAGAGCCTGTGCAAAGGCACAAAGACAGGAGAGGAGATGTCATTTATGGAGAAGAGCAGAGCAAGGAGGCCAGTTTGCAAGTGTGAGGGTCACAAAGGAGAGTGATTTAGAATAAATCTAGAGAGCTTGGCTGGGCACAGATTGTAAAGGCTTTAAATGGAGACCCAGGAGTTTGTATTTTATCCTGTAGTTTTAAGGAACTGCTGAAGCTTCTTAAATGGAGGAGTGACATGAGCAGGCCTCTGTTTTAGGAGTATCATTTTGGCAGTTGTATGGGAATGGTTTAGGCCAGGGAGAGGATAGATGAGTTGAGACCAGTAAGGAAGCCATTGCAGTAGTCCAGGTAAGAGGTGATGACCTGGATTAGGATGTTAGCCTTTTGAGTGGGATGAAAAATGGAGTGGTGGCTGCTTTACTGATGAGAGAACTGAGCTTCAGAGAAGTTAAACCTCTTACCTAGTACCCTGCTAATTTTTCCCCCTGGTAACCATTAATGAGTTATCCTAGATGAGTCACAGATTCCATTAAGCTGTGGTAAAGAAATACTCTGGTTATTCAGTTATCCCATTGTTCAAAGTATTAGAATCCTGAAATTCTTCTTCATGTTATTTAATCTTTTTTAGATGATTCAAAAGATCATTAGGAGAATTTTGAATCTGTAAATGAGAGTCAACTTTAGAAAGTCATATTTAGAGAATACTGCTAAGCAGAAAGCCAGAGTTTTTATGCCTGTAGAATTCTACTGAGGTCATGTAAGGTATAGATGTTAAAATACCACAGCCTTCTAAATTAATACAAATGAATAAGCATGCAAGAATTTATTTGTTAAAAAAATTACCCTGGAACTTTAGGCAACTGTTTTGTACTCTTAGCTTTTCCTTATTTTTACCTGAGGAGAAAAGTCCTGATTTTCCTATACTAGAGTAGGGGAAGAGCTCATGTGGGATCTAATGGTGCAGCTGAAGAGGCCTGCATTCTTCAGGGATCAGTCCCATCTCACTGATTTTTAGAACATTGCTGCTTGAGGGTTATTTATTTATTTATTTATTTTTGCCATGTTGTACTTTGGTTATTAAAAGCAAAACTAGCTCAATAGAAATGTCACTTCGGAGAAATTTCTAATTGATAGAATGCTAGATGAGAATGTTCATTCTGTTGAAAAGATATGACCTGGATTGTTGTTTTTCACTTGGGGTCTATGAATTTATTATTTTAATAAGAATATTTTAATATAATTGGTTCTTTTGTTATCCTATATATTTAATTTTGTACAGTTAAAATATTATTCTGAGAATGGCCCATAAATTTTACCAGACTGCCAAAGGAGTGTGTCACACAAAAAAGGTAAGAACTTCTATAAAGTTCTAGGACGTATTACCAAAGAAATGACTAGTGATGATCTAGAAAAGGCAGCAGGGAGCATCAGAAACAGATTTTGATATAATATTTCCTTTTTTGATTGTGTTAGTGAGCTGGCAGATGGCCCTGTGCTGTTTCATACTTTTATCAATGACTTGGATGATGATATAGATGATAGATTATCTGATTTTTGAGTAACACAAGTTGGGAGGGAAAGCTCACACATTGAATTACAGAGTTAATACTGAAAAAGATCTTTATAGGCTAAAACATTAGGCTGAATATAATAAAATAAAACTTAGGATACAAATGTAGTCTTATGCTTGGTTTTAAAACATCACTTTAATAACTACAAGTTGGAGGAGGTGCAGCTAGATAATCTGAAAATCCTCAGAGTGGGGGGGGGTGCAGTTAGTAGATTGCAACCTCAGTATAAATTAGTAGTCTTATATTGTAGTCAATAAGTACCTCATGCTTCATTAAAACAGAAATTAATTATGTTGGGGATTAGGAACATGGTGGTCCTATTATATTTTGTCCTGGTCAGACAATCTGTAGAGTATTGTGTTAAGTTCTGTAGGAAGGACATTAATAAGTTGGAGAATATCCAAAGGAATGAAAAGTCTTGAGATCATATTATAATGGGTGTGTTTAGCTGGGAGAAGAACATATATAGAAGGGGACATGATAGCTGTCTTCACATATTTGAAAAACTATCATGTGAAAGAGGGTTTAAATTCTGGTTTTTCCCCTACCAATTCGCAGAGAGTAAAATTAGGAGCAAAGGGTAGAATTCACCAAGAGACAAATTTGGGCTTCTTGTTAGGAAAAACTTGCCAACAATTAGAACCATCCAGAATTGAGATGGGCTGCCAGAGGAATTCATGGGTTTTCCTTCATTGGATGTCTTCAAGTAATGATGGATGCCTATGTGCCAGACACATAGAAGGAATTCTTTTTTTTTTTTTTTTGCCTTTTGAAGAGCAATTGGGGTTAAGGAACTTGCCCAAGGTCACACGGCTAGGTTTTTGTTTGGGTTAAGTTGTCTAAGGCTGGATCTGAACTCAGGTCCTTCTGACTCCAGGGCCGATGCTCTACTCACTGCACCACCTAGCCGCCCCAGGAATTCTTTTTCACATATGAATTGGATGTCCTTTAAATTCTTTTCCAATTCTTAGGTTCTGTGCATATTTGTTGTTTGCCTTTTATTCGCTAGGCAACTCGAAGGCATTGAAGTTTTTTGAATAAGGTAGTGATATGATCAGACTTGAACAAAATTAGGAAGATCACATTGGCAGTGGTATGAAGCATGGACAGGAGAGAAAATATAGGTAAGGAGATCAGTTAGGAAGGTATTACAATACTCCAATGTATAATAGTCTAACTAGCCTAAACTGTAGTGGTGGCAATGTGAATTGAAAGAAGGGGAAAGTGCAAGGGATTGTAGAGATAAAATTGAAAGATTTGGGAACTGATGAAATGTGGTGGGGGGAGTGTAAAGGAAAGGCAGGAGTCAAGGATGATTGAGGTTTTGAAACCTGGATGATGGTGTCATTGGCAAAAATAGGGAAGTTTGGAGGAGGGGACAGATTTCATTTGGATATATAGTTTGGAGAGTTATAGGTAGTAATTGAAAGTGAAAATTGAAGCCATGAGAATGACTTAAATCACCAAGGGAGAGAGCCTAGAAAGAGAAGGGATGAGGCTGAAGATTAGAGAAAGATTAATGGAGGAGGTGGCATTTGATCTAACCCTTGATAGAAGATAAAAATTTTGAGGGGCATGGATGAGGAATGGGTACCTTTTAAACTTGTTCAAATAAATGGAGATAGGAGGTAGAATGTCATGTATGGGGAATAGCATAGTTCACTTTGGCTGTGGCATAGTGCACATGAGAGAAAATCATGTGAAATAAAGCTAGAAAGATAAATTGGTTACAGATTGTAGATGGTCTTAAATGTCAGGCTGAGGAGACTATGTTTTTTCCTAGGGCCAGTAGGGAGCCATATAGTCCAACCTGTGTTTTGACAAGAGGCATTGTGGCCTAGTACATTGAGTGCATAACTGGGATCATAGTGAGGCAGACCTGGGTCCAAAGCCTACTTCTGACCCTTCTCCTTTCTGAGATTCAGTTTCTTTACTGGATTAGATGGCCTTGCAGTCACTTCCACATCTAAATCTATAGTGCTATAAGATCATATTGGCAATTATATAGGATGAAATCGAGTGGGGAGAACCTGGAAACAGGCAGACCAGTTGGGGGGCAATTAGAGTAGTCAAGGTAAGACATTATAGGGTCTTGAACTAGGGTAATAGTAGTGGTATATGTGGAGAAAAGAAGACAAATACCAAAGATATCACAGGGACTGAATTTCTGAGTCAGATAGCATGGTGTAGTGGATAGAGCATTGCATTTGGAGTCAAGAGAACCTGAATTCAAAACTCGCTTCATGTGTTCACTAGCCTTGTGACCCTGGGTAAATCACTTAACTTCTGTGCTTCCATTTCCTCTTCTGTAAAATAAGGGAATTGAACTTACTGACCTCTTGATTTCCCTTTAAAGTTCTAAGTCTGTAACACTGACTTGGCAACTGATTCAGTGTGAGGTATCTGACTTAGCAACTGATTGATTTGTGGGGTATGATGGTGAGGGAACAATGGTGTGTGACAGATTATGTTCCTGGGTGAGTATGGGAGGATGATAGTGCTTTCAATGGGAAAAAAAGGGAGTTTGGAGAAGAAGCTGATGTGAAAGAAGAAATATAATACATTTGTTCTTTCAACTTATTACAAATGGGATTTCTAATTATAAATGTGTTAATTTAGCTATAGTAATAATCAAACTCACTTATCTAGGGGAAGCTATATTAATTAGGAGTTATTTGAAGATTCAGAAAATGAAATGTTAATAAATTTCAAGTACATGAACAGATGTATCATGATTGAAATAGTATTAATCTGGAAGGATAACTAAATTAGAATGAGTTATATAGTTGATTTCATTATGAAGAGAAAATATATGTATAATATTAATTTTAAAAAACTAAAACATTTAAAATATACAGCAAATATATGTCTTCTTTTAGAGTGCCATTCTAGAGAACATGTGGGAGTACATTTGGACCTGTTCCAAGGTAGTTGATAGTAATTATGGCACTGTAAGAAACTTGTATAGCAGCGTTACAGTGGTTAATAAAACCTCAACAATTCCCTGAACATATTGGTGTGGATTCTCCCTCCATTGGTACAGATGATAACACATCTTTGCCTGTCTTTCTGTAAATCCTTTATAGAAGATCTTTTGAATCCTCTAAAAGACTTTTTCTGCTTTTTCAAATTCTTAAAGATAGCAATGTAACACTTGGATTTTCCATCTGTTGTCAGTCACATAGGATATCTGACCCGGCCACTTTTTTTAGATTTATCCACCTCCAGGATGATGTCTTCTAGGCCATTCCTTATCTGCAAGTCATAATTGGTAGTGTTCTGCAGCTTACTCATACCTATTATCCATCTTTCCATTACCCTTTTAGTCACCTAGAAATTTGATTCTTTTAAATTGTGTGTTCCATGATTTTTAGTCATATTGCCTTAATAAAACATTGGTGTCAGGTTTTGAGGTAGTGAATATTTTAGAATCATTGAAATTATTGCACAATTTACTGAGGGTATTTTAGGCTTGTCTCTTTTTTTTATTCAATTCTAAGACATCTCATTGTCTTTGTCTATATATATTTTAGGTCAAAGAAAAACCACTTAATAAAATAGTATGAAAAGTAGCAATAGGACATTTCCCCCATAAGTCTTGTCTAACACACACACATAGACATTACACACACACACACACACACACACACACACACACACACACGTATTTGCATATAGATTTGCATTCTGATGGATTCACTCAGTAGGTTGCTCAATTAATCAAAATTTATTTGGTACCTACTATATGCCAGGTGCTGTGCTAAGTGCTAGGGATACAAAAAAAGGCAAAAGACAATCCCTGACCTTAAGGAGCTAACAATCTAATGGGGGAGACAACATACAATATGTACAAAGCAAGCTATATACAGGATAAATAGGAAATAATTAATAGAAGGAAGGTTTCTAGTAAAAGATGGGGTTTTAATTGGGACTTAAAGGAAGCCATGGAGGTCCATAGGTAGAATGGAGGAGGGAAAGCATTCCAAGCAGCCAGAGAAAATACTTGGAGCCAAAAGATGGAACATCCCTTGTTTGTGGAACAGCTGAGAAGCCAGTGTTACTGAACAGAAGAGTATGCATTGGATGATGCATGTGTATGAAGGTGTATGAAGAATGTACATGCAGGTGTATGAGAATGAAAAAGTGGGAAGAAGCTAGGCTATGAAAGACTCTGAATGCCAAACAGAACATTATGCATTTAATCCTCAAGACAATAAGGAAGCCACTTAAGTTTATTGAGTGTGTAGGAGTGGGGTAGGTGGGGTGACAGGATCTCATGTGCCTTGGTCCTTTGGAGAGATGTTGCAGAGATAAAACTGACAGACCTTGGCAACAGCTTTGTTGTGAAAGGTGAGAGAGGGTAAAGAATCCCTGATGAGGTTTTGGGCAGGAAGGACTGGGAGGATCATATTGCCCTCTGCAGTAACGGGGTAGGTAGGAGGGGAAAAGGATGGGGTATAGGGGAAAAGATAAAGGAGTTTTGTTTTGGACACATTAAGTTTAAGTTGTTTACTGGAGATACCTGAACGGCAGTTGGAGATGCAAGATTAATGGTCAGCCAAGAGTTTGGGGCAGGATATTTGAAAATTTGAAAATCATTAGCATGGAGATGATAATTAAATACATGAGAGCTGATGAGTTTACCAAGTAAAGTAGTATAGAGGGAAAAGAGAAGGGAACCCAGGACAGAATGCTGAGGGATACTTACAGTGGGATCTGGAAGTAGATCCAGCAGCAGATTGAGCAGTGAATCCAACAGTGGATCTAGCAGTGGGAGTAGAGAAGAAGCAGTCAGATAGATAAGATGAGAACCAAGAGAGAATGGTCTTCCAAAAATCTAGAGAGAAGAGTATCAAAAATGAGAGAATTTTCAACAGTGTCAAAGGCTGTGGAGAGGTCAGGGAGAATGAAGACTGAGAAAAGGCCTTTGGATTTGGCAACTAAGAGATTGTTAGTAACTTTGGAGAAAGTTGGAGTGATAAGGTTGGAAAATGAGTTGTAAAGAGTTAGGAAGAGAATGAGAGGAGAGAAAGTGGAGCCTTTTTGAAGAGATTAGCTACAAAAGGCAGAAGAGATATAGTCTGATAATTAGCAAGGATGGAAGGCTCAATTGGGGTTTTTTTCAGAATGCTCAGGGAAACACCACAATCTGGGGAATAGGTGTTCTGATATGTGTTGGTTTTCCTTTTTTAATAATTAAGCTGATCTCCTTTTTGAAGTCACTGAGGAGTTGTACGGTAGCAATGTAAAGCTGGGAGAGCTGGACTATAGGGAAAGCTGAGTATTGCAGAATTCACACTTTCGAATTGTGGTGCTAGAGAAGACTTTTGAGGGCCCCTTGGACAGCAAGGCCATCAAATCAGCCAATATTTAAAGAAACGAATTCAGGCCATTCATTGGAAGGTCAAATACTGAAGCTGAAGCTTAAATATTTTGGTCACATAATGAGAAGAGGGGACTCATTGGAAAAGACCCTAATGTTGAAAAAGATTGAAGGCAAAAGGAAAAAGGGACAGCAACAGATGAGATGGATAGATATCATGGACACAAAGAACAGGAACTTGGACAGCCTTCAAGAGATAGTAGAGGATAGAAAAGTCTGGTGTGCTATGATTCATGGGATCATGAAGAATCAGACATGACTGAATGAATGAATAACACTAGTTTACTAGGTGGTGATATAAGTATTATGTTTGTAACATAAAGGCTGGAAAGTCCAGATAATCCCTGTTCTGTTTCAACTATGTTTAGGATATCCTCCAGTATACTGAATACTTTTGGTGTAGGTTTGTTTCCTTGTTTTATACCTGACTGATATTGATTCTCATGGCATTATTGAACAAAGTTATCTTCATGATCAAATTTGTCATGAAATCGTCTATGACCTTGCTCTAGGTATGGGAAACACCTTGTTTGAGAACAGCCATAAAACTGTGTTTTGTTTTTCCTGTTCAAATTAGTGATTTTTTTTTGGTAATTTAAAATTACAGCAAATTCTTATATTTAGTATATTATATAGTCATTTGCAGGATGGTAAAGTTGGACGGCGTGTTAGATTTGAAGTCAGGAAGATAAGTGTTCAAATGTGACTTCCTATTCTTACTTAACTGTATGACTTTGGGCAAAGTCACTTCTCAAGTGACCTGACCTCTGTTTGCCTCAATTTCCTTCTCTGTAAAATGAGGTTAAAAATAGCGCCTACTTCCCAGATTGTTGTGATCAAATGTGATAATATATGTAAATTGCTTTGTAAACTTTAAAGCACTGGGTAAATGACTGCTGCTCTTATTAGGTATCTGTTGTTTGAAAATAGACTATGAAGACCTGTCAATTCCCTTCTTGTTTTCACCAAAGATATCCTTGATACATACATACACCATTTTCATAAAGATTTTATGATATATCTTTAAAATTGATTACTAAGTGCTATTAAAATTTTGTTATATCTAGTACAGAGGCTCCCTAACATGTTTGGTCAAGGCCAGCCACTCTTCCTGACTTCATCTTCTTTACTGTCATTGTGATTTATTTCTAGTACACAGGATACAGACATAGTAGATTCCAAATGTGGTAGTTCTTCTATCATTGCTCATGTTTTGCCATTAAAAAGTCAGTGATGACAGTCCTAGAAACACTAGCAAAAAAAAAAAAGCCATTCCTCAATAGATAAATGGTCAAAAAATAGAACAGTTCTCAAAAGAAAAATCCCAAATTATCAACAACCATATTAAAGAATGCTCCAAATCACTAACTGTAAGAGAAACATGAATCACTATGACCCTGAGGCTTTACCTCCCACCCAGCAAATTGGCAAAAATGACAAAAAAATTTGGAATAGTAAATGTTAGAGGGATTATGGGAAAATAGGTACATTAGGGCATTGTTGGTGGAGCTGTTGAATTATTATGAACATTTTGGAAAACTATTTGAAATTATGCAAAAGTTGTTTTTAGTTGACTAAAAGTAGTGACTAAAAAAACTTTGACCCAGAGATTTTATTACTAGGCTTATACTCCAGGCAAGTCATAATAAGAAAGTAGCACCATTTTTTGTTGTAGTAAAGAATTGGAAACAAAGTAGGTGTCCATTCATTGGAGAATGGCTAAAATTGTAGTGTATGAATGTAATGGAATATTTATATGTTGTAAAAAATGATGAATATGACAAATACTGAGAAAAATGGAAAAAGACTTACATGAACAGATGAAGAGTGAAATAAACAGAGCCAAGAAAACAACATATACAATAGCTGCAACAGTGTAAATGGAAAAAAACCAGCCGTACAAAAAAAGTGAATGTTGCAAAATTACAAAAACAAGCCTGGTTCCACAGAAGAGGAATGAGAAAGCACTTTTCAGCTCCATCTGTGCTGAGATAGGAGTTCTATGAATGTGGCGCATTACACATATTTTCACACTTTTTCAATATATTGATTCAATATATTGATCAGTTATGGTGATTTTCCCTCTTTTTTCTTTAAAAATATTATTTGTTATATGGGATGGCTTTCTGAGAGGGGGAGGAGGGAAAAAGTGTGGTGATGTAAAAATCAAAGGCCAGGGACGGCTAGGTGGTGCAGTGAGTAGAGTGCCAGCCCTGGAGTCAGAAGGACCTGAGTTCAGATCCAGCTTCAGACACTTAACACATACAAACAAAAACCTAGCCGTGTGACCTTGGGCAAGTTTTAACCCCAATTGCCCTCCAAAAAAAGCAAAAAAAAAAAAAAAAAAAAAAATCAAAGGCCATCAATAAATACTTTTTTTTTTTTTTTAAAGAAACTACAGGGGTGGCTAGGTGGCTCAGTGGAGTAGGGCGCCGGCCCTGGAGTCAGAAGGATCTGAGTTCGGATCCGGCCTCAGACAATGCACACACAAACAAAAAAAAACCTAGCCGTGTGACCTTGGGCAAGTTACTTAACCCCAATTGCCTTCCAAAAAAAAAAAGAAACTACAGCAAATCCATTTAATTTTACTTATATTTGTTCTTCTGTTTTCAGCTTCGAATGTTCTTGGGATGATCTATTGAATTGAAGCTTATTGCCAGTCTTTTTGCAGGCTTAATTTCTCCTTGATTGTTTTTTATTAATTTTTGGGCGATATTGCTTATAATTTTCTATCCTCTTGTGTAATGTTTGGAAAATGAGATTGTGCTTTAAACCTGTCACTCTTGACTGCCTTTTTTCTCTGTTTGGACAAAATATTGTGTTTACTAGCAGACAAGGTTTTGGAATTCCTCTCTGCTTCCTCATTGTGGTCATTTTTTTTTCCTGATTAAGTAAGCTTTTCTTGAAATGGTAATCAATAGACCTAATGTCTTTGCTTTTTTTCCTTGTGTTAACATTTTTATTTTTGTAGCCAACAGCTTAGACAGTCAAATTAGAGTGACTATAATCACATGAAGTTGGGGGGGGGGTATCTTTTCATTTTTTTTCCTTTAGTCTAATATAGTATTTTTGACTTTTGTTGATCAGATAGCAAACTGACAGCTGATTCACAATTGTCTATTATTGTGAAAGATTTCCTTTTAACATCCATCAACAGATCGCCTACATCATAGTAGCTGTCCTATTAGTATTGATTGAGAAATTTTCATGATGACAGAAAGCTACTATATATTCTATAACACTTTAAAATGAATTTGTATTCTATTAATCACAGTAGCTTCTATGCATGTTGGGAAAATAATACATATATGAGAGACATAATTATTCAGTCTGTAAGAGGAATGTTTGCTTACTTTTTCTGAGTTGCACTGAATATTTTGTTGGTTCTAAATAAAGATTAAAAGATTAAAAGACAACATCTAGAGAACATATGGCTTTGCAGATCTCTTATATAACTATTTGGAATTCCAGTAACTTTATCCTCCGCCTATTGTCCTTGACTCACAGGGTGGGAATCCTTGATGGGATTAGTTTCATTGTTTATGATTTTGTTTGATATTCACCTTATCTAGCACCTAACAGGTATCTTTTGGAAGAAAGTATACCATCATCAATTGTGGTAGCAGCCCTCTGCTTGGTCTCCCTGCCTCAAGTCTGTCATTGTTCTAATTCATCCTACCCACTGCCACCAAAATAAATTTCCTTAAGCACACACCTGACCATGTCACTCCCTGACTTCATCAACTCTAATGGCTTCCTATCAAAATAAGAAAACAACATAAACTCTTCTTTTTCTGTACTAAAACCCTCCCAAACTTGGTCCTGATCTATCTTTTCAGCCTCATTGGGCACCCTGTAGTCTGTGACTCAGCCAGACTGGCTGTGTTCCTCACTCATGCCGCTCCATCTTCTGTCTCTGTGCCCTTGCACTGGCCATCTCCCATGCTTGTGGTGCATGTTCTCTTTGCCTCTGCCTCACAGAGCCTTTCTTTTCCATCAAGACTGTTCAAGTACTTGTTTCTGTGTGAAGTCTTTCCTGATTCCCTCCCCAGTCCAGCTGCTCATACCTTTCCTCCTAAATTACTGGTATTTAACTACTTTGTGTTTATTCTCTCTCTCTCTCTTTTTTTTTAAAGCAATTGGGGTTAAGTAACTTGCTCAAGGTTACACGGCTAGTCATTTGATTTATGCGTGGGTGCTCATTTTCTGAGGCCGGATCTGATCTCGGGTCATCCAAACTCCGAGGCCGGCGCTCTTACTCACTGCACCACCTAGCCGCCCCTTTAGGGCAACTGGGGTTAAGTAACTTGCCCAAGGTTACACGGCTAGGTTTTTTTGTTTGTGCGGATTAGGTGTCGGAGGCCGGCTCCGAACTCAAGTCCTTCTGATTCCAGGGCCGGCGCTCTATTCACTGCGCCACCTAGCCGCCCCTAGAGTCAGTCTATTTTTTAAGGTGTTGTTTTCCTCAGTCAGGCTGTTGACCCTCATTTCATACTTTTCCTGCATCCTTCTCATTTCTCTTTCTAATTTTTCCTCCACTTCTCTTATTTGATTTTTAAAGTCCTTCTTAAGGTCCTCTATGGCCTGCAACCCGTTCATGTTTTCCCCTGGGGCTTTTGGAGCAGGACTTCTGACCTCACAGTCCTTTTCCTGCTCTATGCCCCCAAAATAGGAGTCTAGGGTTGCATTTTTCTGTTTCCTTTGCCTTGGCATGTTGCCATTTGATTACCTGACTTTTGGGCTTGTTGCCACACTATAGCTTTAAGGCCAGCTAGAGGAATTTTTGTCCCGAATGTGTGTGGGGCAACTTCCGTTTCTGGCAAGCTGTAAACCCACCCACAACTTCTACCCTAGATCCCAATCCAGATCCAGGGAGGTTAAAGCAAGAGAGATTACCCCCCAAGACTGATCACTGGATCTCCCTACAATTAATTGCAGGCCAGGAGCTGGAGCTGCCTCTGAAAACTACAAAATGGTGTGTCTCTTCAGCGGCTTCTAGCCCCCAGGGGAGGGAGCCAACGCATTCCCCCAAATACAGGTCCCAAAGTCCATAGGACACTAACCTCTTACTTTGTCCTAGGCATGTCTATGTTGATAATTCTGGAGTCGCCACAGCTGCTGGTGTTCTGGGGTTCCTCCAGCCAGCTGCTGGCCCTGCCGCCCTTGGGCTAAAACCTCGGCTCACGCGGACCTGGGCTCCTCTCGGCTCAGCTTCCTGCGCTCTGCGCGTTGTGCCCTGCCACTGTGCTGGTCCTTCCTGCAGGGCTGCTGGGCTGTCCTCAGCGGGAGGTTAGCTTCTCTGTGTCGTTCTGTGGGTGCTGGGGCTCCAGAAGTTGTTCAGAGTCCCCTTTTACATAGTTTGGGGGGAATCTGGGGGCAGAGTGGCTTGGATGAGCTGTTTCTACTCCGCCATCTTGGCTCCGCCCCTAGTTTTTTTATTTGACTAGAATTCTGTATATAAACTCTTACAGCATCTGCAAAGAGTGATAAGCTTAGTTGTGGGCAAGATGGCAGGAATGGCATATGTTTTATTGTGTTCCTGCGTGACTTTTATTTCTTTAGCTAGGTTTCTCTATTTAAAATTTTTTTCACCCCAGAAAGCTTGGAGATTAAGTGTTTGGTAAGGTGGAATTTATTTAAAATATTGTTATTATGTTTTCTTGAATGAGAGTCTCGTTATTGTGAGTTTTCATTAATAAACTAGAATCGGGTAGGAAGTTACGAAGAGCTGTTCCAGTGTCAAAGTTGTACTTGCCCTTAGGGATCATTGAGTAGGTGAAATATTTTTAATGAAAACACTTTGAAATAGAATAATCTTTTAGCAAGGTACTTTTGCATGATCGTTTCCTGTTTTCCACCTGTCCTTTTCTGTTTTGTAGGAAAAAATGTTAAGTCTAAAAGTCATTGTTCCTAGGTGGGCTCTGTAGGTAATCACAATAAACTCTTTCACACTAAATCACTTTGTGTCCATCAATAACATGGCTCCCCTAATTCACTGTTGGTGGAACTGTGAACTAATCTAACGATTTTGGAGAGCCACCTGGAATTATGCCCAACGATTTATTAAATTGTCTATACCCTTTGACCCAGCAATACCACTACTAGGTCTGTTTCCCAAGATGATTAAGGAAAAGGAAAAGAATCTATATGTTCTAAAATATTTATAGCAGTTCCGTTTGTGGTGACAAAGAACTGGGAATTGTGGGGATGCCTGTCAATTGGGTCATGGCTGAACAAGTTGTGGTATATGATCATGATTAAAAAACTACTGTGGTATAAGAAATGATGAGCTTGATGATCTTAGAAAAACATGGATAAACTTGTACAAAGTAATGAACAAAATGAGCAGACCCAAGAGGACATTATATACAGTAGTAACAATATTGTTTTAAGAACAACTTTGGGCAATTAAGTCATAATGACTATTATAAATATCCAAATTAGCATCAGCTATCTTCATCCAGAGAAAGAACTGATAAATAGAAATACAGAATGGTTTTACACACACACACACACACACACACACACACACACACACACACGAACATACATGTCTGATGGTAGTTGTCTATAGATTGGGATGAGGGGGAGGGAAGAAAAGAAAAAAATTACATGGTAACTTTATTATATATTTAAAAGAAATAGCAAGTTGTACTTAGTAGATTTGTAGTTTCATGAGCCATCATCTTTTTTCTATTCTATTATGTTATAGAAATGATCATTTTATTTCTTTTTCTTTTCTTTTTGCTTTTTGGAAGGGGAAAGGTAGAGCAATTGGGGTTAAGTGACTTGCCCATGGTCACACAGCTAGTTTTTGTATTAAGTGTCTGAGGCCAGATTTGAACTCAGGTCCTCCTGACTCCAGGGCCAGTGCTCTATTCAATGTGCCACCTAGCTGTCCCACTTGTTTTATTTCTTAAGTTCAGAATAAAATAAATTAAAAACAAAACAAAACACAGGATCCCCAGACTTAGCTGATTCTATACCCTTCCTTGGAATATGCCATTGGTCTGGTGCCATCTCATGAAAGACTTTGGGGACTTTAAAGTTCTTCTGAATTTTTTTTTAAACAAATGCTTTATTAACTTCTGTTTTACATCATTCATTTCCACCAGATTTTGAATTACAATCATTTTCCCCCCATTATTCCCCTACCCAACCTCCCAGAATAGTAGTCCCACAAGATATCGCTTCCTCCAATCTGCTCTCTCCCATACCTTCTCCCATACCCCCATCAACTTTTCCATTAGAGGAAGGCGAATCTTTGTGTCCCAATGCTTGCACATCTTATCTCCCTATTACAAGCAAAAGAGTATTAATAGTAGTATTTGTATATATTTGAAACATGTAATGTTACAACCTCGAATTTCAGATCCATTTCCTTCCTCCTTTGTCACCCATTCCCTCTTGGGAGATAAGTAATTCAGTACATGTTGTACATGTCTAGCTATGCAAAACATTATCATAGTAGATATATTGTACAAGGCTGCTTATAATTCCCTCCCACTCATCCCACCCCCCACCTGGTCCATTCCCTACATGATCCTGTCCCTCTTCTATAGTGGGTACTTCCAACCTCCCCTCCCCCAAGGATGCCCTCTCATCCATCAACCCTCCTCTCATCCCTCTTCCCCCTATCCTGCTGCAGGTTGAGATATCCCATTTAGTATGTATGTCATTTTCTCCCTGAACCAAATTCAATGTGAATGTGGTTTTGCCTTTTTAGCCTTCCTTATTCTCCCCTCCTTTGCACCCACTTCCCCTACATGAGATAGTTTACCCTACCATGTCTCTCCCCATCTCCTCTTGCCACTTTCCTCTCTCACCTCATAATTTCATCCCTTGAATATTCTCCCTTCCCAACAAATTCAACCTATGCCCTCTATCCATATATAACTGTAACCATATACACACACATTCACATATGTATTCATATGACCACACCCCTTCTTCCATTATTTTCATAGTGAGAAAGATATCATCAGTCACAGTTATTGCTTTTCCATATAGGAATGTAAATAGTTCAACTTTGATAAGTTCCTTTTGATTTCTTTTCCCTGATTACCTTCTCAGGCATCTCTTGCTTCTTGTGTCTGGATGTCAGATTTTCTATTCAATTCTGGTTTTTTCCTCAAGAATGCTTGAAAGTCCTCTATTCCACTGAATGACCATATTTTCCCCTGAAACAAAATACTCAGTTTTGCTGGGTAGGTGACCCTTAGGTTCATTCCCAGTTCTTTTGCCCTCTGGAATATCATATTCCATGCCCTTCGATCCCTCAGTGTAGAAGCTGCCAGGTCCTGGGCTATTCTGATTGTGTTTCTACAATATTGAAATTGTTTCTTCCTGGCTGCTTGGAGTATTTTCTCCTTGATCTGGGGATTCTGGAACCTGGTTATAATATTTCTGGGAGTTTTCTTTTTGGGATCTTTTTCAGGAGGTGATCGGTGGATTCTTTCAACCTCTATTTTGCCCTCTGGATCTAAAACATCAGGGCAATTTTCCTTGAGAATTTCTTGAAGGGTGATTTCTAGGTTCTTTCCTTTGATCATGGCTTTCAGGTAGTCCAATAATTTTTAAATTGTCTCTCCTGGATCTATTTTCCAGGTCAGTGGTTTTTCCCATGAGATATTTCACATTGCCTTCTATTCTTTCATTTGTTTGGATCTGTTTAATAGTATCTTGATTTCTCAAAGTCACTAGCTTCCATTTGCTCCAGTCTAACTCTGAAGGAATGAATCTCCTCAGTGAGCTTTTGAGATTCTTTTCCATCTGGCAAATTCGACTTTTTAAGGCATTCTTCTCCTCATTGCCCTTTTGGGCCTCCTTTGCCATTTGAGTTAGTCTATTTTTTAAGGTGTTGTTTTCCTCAGTCAGGCTGTTGACCCTCATTTCATACTTTTCCTGCATCCTTCTCATTTCTCATTCTAATTTTTCCTCCACTTCTCTTATTTGATTTTTAAAGTCCTTCTTAAGGTCCTCTATGGCCTGCAACCCACTCATGTTTTCCCCTGGGCTTTTGGAGCAGGACTTCTGACCTCACAGTCCTTTTCCTGCTCTATGCCCCCAAAATAGGAGTCTAGGGTTGCATTTTTCTGTTTCCTTTGCCTTGGCATGTTGCCACTTAATTGCTTGACTTTTGGGCTTGTTGCCACACTATAGCTTTAAGGCCAGCTAGAGGAATTTTCGTCCTGAATGTGTGGGGGGCAACTTCCGTTTCTGACAAGCTGTAAACCCACCCACGACTTCCACCCTAGATCACAATCCAGATCCAGGGAGGTTAAAGCAGGAGCGATTACCCCCCAAGGCTGATCACTGGATCTCCCCATGATTTGTAGTCTGGGAGCCGGAGCTGCCTCTGAAAACTACAAAATGGCATGTCTCCTCAGTGGCTTCTAGCCCCCAGGGGAGGGAGCTGATGCATTCCCCAAATACAGGCCCCAAAGTCCATAGGGCACTAACCTCTTACTTTGTCCTAGGCATGTCTATGTTGATAATTCTGGAGTCGCCACAGCTGCTGGTGTTCTGGGGTTTCTCCAGCTGGCTGCTGGCCCTGCCGCCCTTGGGCTAAAACCTCGGCTCACGCGGACCTGGGCTCGGCTGGGCTCCTGTGCTCTGCGCTCTGTGCGCTGCCAGGTCCCAGACCTCTGCGCTGGTCCTTCCTGCAGGGCTGCTGGGCTGTCCTCAGCGGGAGGTTAGCTTCTCTGTGTCGTTCTGTGGGTGCTGGGCCTCCAGAAGTTGTTCAGAGTCCCTTTTTACATAGTTTGGGGGGAATCTGGGGGCAGAGAGGCTTGGATGAGCTGTTTCTACTCCGCCATCTTGGCTCTGCCCCAGTTCTTCTGAATTTAACATCAGAATCCAGGAGTCTTTTTCTAGTGTGACCTAGCACATTGCCGTCATTTCATTACCTGTCAGTATGCTATTGTTTTGGGAAGTTGTATCAGTATGAATGTTTAAGTAGTTGACCCTGTGGAAAAGCTGAGTCTGTGAAGGTTATGTATCAGTGTGTGCGTTAGTAAAGTCTTGCAGTGACTGGAGGATTAGAGTTAGTAACATTGGAGAGAGTATGTAGTAGCCAAGTGCTGAAGATTTTGTTTTTCACGTTGCCACCTTTGCTCCTGTAATCCCACCTCTTCTTCCTTTCTTGATATTTTACCTCTAAAAGGTTTGTGAGGGGGAGTAGGTGTGGGAAGCTAAGTACTTGGTTCTGTCTTGCAGTCATCTTTAAAACTTCATTAATATTTGAGATTCTTCTCCCCATTTAGTGACTCATCCAGAATTACTGAATTACATAACAGTCTGGCAGAAATTAATTGAACTCTAGATCTCTTAAGATTTTTTCTTTAGCAATTCATTATGATGGGGTGCTTGGGATGTATATATGTTTGTAACATCAGTCTGTGTCTGTAACATCAGTTTGTAAATGGGGTGCTTTGAGATCTATGTCTGTAAAATCGATTTGTAAAAGCAGCCTGTAAAGTCACACTCCCCCCTCCCCCCAGTCTCAAAGCATTAGCTCTGCCCCTTCCCCCTGCCAGCACTCTGCCCAGCAACAACTCATGAACCGTTCATCTCTGCTTGAAACAATAAGCTACCGATGAATCCTTCACTAAACTATCTATAAACATTTTTAGCTTAGGCAGATGTTATCTCCCTTAGTTAGAGTGACCAGCTGCACCATGAATTCTTCAGTACCCTATCTATAGGGTAACTCCTTAGCCAATTATACCCATACTGTGTCTCTGATGGCCTTGGTTCCCAATATCTATCTTGTCAAGTTTGACATTGATGGGTGGCAGACTGGGCACTCCTTAGTGGCCATGACCGAGGATTGACTTTAGTGAAGTGTCAGGCCTAAAACCACACCCCCAGGTATCCCCCCCTTGGGCTATTTCCCAGTGAATCATGGGCAATACACCTGCACAGTTGATATTAAAAGTGCATGGTCCTTTAAGCACTGACCACTCCTTAACTCCTCCCTGATCCCACCCTTACTCATCTAGTTAGCATAATTGGCACCTGATCTACTGTCTTGACTCCTTAAAACTATACCTGTGATTTCTGTAAGGTTGCAGGTTCCATAAGAATCCTTGCCCGCTGTGCTGTACAGTGTAACAATAAACTTTATAATCTTGGCTTTAAAGTTTGCTTGAGCCTGGTGAATTCTTTCTAGACTGAATTGCAGGGTTTCTGGTCACTGAGAGTGATCAGGGTCCCTGGTAGAACCTACTACCCTTCCCTATCCTTAGCACCTTTCCCTCATCAATCACTGTTTTCAATAAAATAATACTTTAAGCTAAGCTATTTTTAAGAAACACAGAAAAAGAATAGCTAAGTGAATCAATGGCAACAAAGTTAATCCTAGAGTTAGGAGGAACTGAATTCAAACATGGCCTTATATATATTTACTGGTTATGTGACCCTAGGCAAGTCACCTAACCTCAGTTTGCCTCATTTTCCTCATCTGCAAAATGGAGATAATAACAGCACCTCCCTCCCAGATTATTGTGAAGATCAAATGAGATTGTAATTGTAAGTGCTTAGCGTGGTGCCTGGCCACGCTGTGTAGTAAGTGCTATAATTATGGTGATTTTTATTTGTAAATGATTAAAATGGTGTTTATATTGAATATGTATTTTACTTTCACGCTTCAGGTTTCAGACACTTACCTTTGACTCAAAAGGACCAGGCAGCTACAGTTATCTTAGCATCTCCTTATAGGCTTGGGGTGCTTTAAAAAGAGAAGAGATAGAAGGAATCAGAGTCAGCCAGGAGTGTAAAGGAGCTACTGGTGATTAGCTCTGTCAATTGTCTGTCATTGACAAGTGCAAGTAGCTTATTTTTCTTTTAATTCAATCTTCTACCTATCAGCTTATTGAGAATAAATTGTGTTTTGCCTATAGAAGTCTCTGTTGGCAATGTGGATGTTATTTCAAAGTAACCCTCCCCCATTTTTTCTCTTCTGAAAGCATTTTGGTTTTGCAGTTACTCAGAATTAAGAGATAAGGGGTGCAGGCCATGGCTGATGTGCTTTCTCATAGATAAGCATCTCCAGCAGCATGAGACAGTGCCTCTTACTCAGTCTAGTCATTACTTAACCTTCTTCACCTACCACTGGACAGCTGTGACCCAGGCCCAACTGTGAGTCTTCTTTTGATTTTTCTTGCATCTTCTGTCCCCTTTCATGCTTGCTGACACCTTTTCCTGCTTCAAGTATTCTGGATTCAAGTCAAGAAGCATTTATTAAACACCTTCTTTGTGCCAGGCATCGTGCTAAGCCCTAGTGATACAAATAAAGGCTGAAAAACCCAGGCTCAGCTGTCAAGGAGCTCATGGTCAAATGGGGGAGACGACATCCAGACAACTAAGCGCAAACAAAATGTAGCCTGGATAAACTAGAGATGACCAACAGAGGTAAGGACTAGCAGTAAGGAGAATTGAGTGATTAAGATTAGCTTAGCTTAGCTGTGCTGCATTGTCCCTAGATGTGGCTCTTTACCCACAGGTATGCTCCTCTTTCTCAAGCAATCCCGCTCTCCTTCCTCTTATTGCCAAGTTTCTTTAATGAGCAGTCTAAGAATGAAGAGAGCAGAGATATCCAGAGTGACTGCAGCTCTTAACATGGAGAGTAACATAGCAGTGAGCCTCAGAAAGCCAGAGCCACAATGCAGATTTACTGCGCTTTAGGGTTGGAGATGGGAGGAGAGATTTAACTCTGACGTTAGACTCCTGGTGAGGATTACATAGAGGTAAGAGCT
The DNA here is from genome assembly GCA_011680675.1 of Gymnobelideus leadbeateri. NCBI lineage: Eukaryota > Metazoa > Chordata > Mammalia > Diprotodontia > Petauridae > Gymnobelideus > Gymnobelideus leadbeateri. The sequence continues at coordinate 980,689 of WOXC01008724.1, read as the reverse complement.
CAAATACTGGCACGTAGCTATGGAGTGCCAGAACACAGCAGGAATAGCAGATCAATCAGTGTACCATGCTGCAATCAGGAATGGTGGGGCCCTTTTTTATAAAAACTCTCAAACAAAGGCATGTGGTAGACTTTAGCAGACCATGAATCTAAGCAGCAGAGCCTCAAATAGGAGGAAACTGCAAACAGGCACAGTCCAAAGAAGTGCCTTCCTCTATAAGGCTGCACAGGAGATTTTATGGGTTTTTTTGGTCTTACATGGGTAACAATCATTTTCAGTGATACAATGAATGCTTTTTGACTTCCAGCTTCAATGCTGAGTTCTGACAGTTCTAAAATTTTTGTAGACATTAGGTGATTATTGACAAATTATGTTGCATGGGATCCTGGTTCATTTGCTCATTCTTTTTAACCCCTCAGGAATAGATTTCCCTTCTAATTTTAGAGACTGTGGATGTATGAAACATCTAGTCCAGATTCCTCATTTTACAGATGAGGAAAATGAGATTCAGGAAGGCTGAGGCTCACCTTATGCCACATAGGTACTAAGTGGCAGGCTTAGTTTTCAGACTCAGATCCTCTCACCCAAATCTAAACACACTTTATGCTGTGCTATTAGGCTTCTTCTTCTCCTCACCCCAGCACAGAATGTCTTTGCATCTTTCTGTTGCTGACTTCCCTACTGTCTCAGAAGAGATTTCTCTCCTTTTAAAATCCTCCATCTGTATCCTTCGTACTTCTCTTAAGCACTATGTTATGAATATTCATCTATTCCCTCTTCAATAATGTTAATTTCATACAATCTTAGAATTTTAGAGCCAACACAGACCTTAAAGATAGCATGTTTTCCTTGGTTTTCAAACATGTATAGAATTATTTGAAAATGCCTCCATTTGACCTTACCTGCTTTATAGGATCACAACAGATAGAACTGAAAGGGGCCTTAGGGAACATCTTGTCCAACCCCATATTCATTTATAAATAAGGAAACTGAGACCCAGGGAAGACCCACAAAGTGGTTGCACCGGTTAAAAGTTCATATCTGATTATTGCCTGTTCCTAGATTGAAAGCACCTCAAGGGCAAAGAAAGTAACGATATTTTATTTTTGATCCCTCGCTGTTCAGAGTCTATAGTAGTTGATTAATAAATGCCTATCAAATAAGGTCTTGCTTTTTGTCATTATGTAAAAACTTAGAGCCTTGGGTAGGGCAAAGTCATTCAAATACTTGTGAAATATGTGGTATCTTAGATTGAACTAGATGATGCCCTTACTCTGGATCTCACATTTAAAAAGTTAGCCTGAGTTCTAGGTACTTTGTGGGTCAGAATCCACTCCAAGTCAGCTTGTGAGCCTCTACCAGTGTGTTGAATTTTACTAGTAACACAGAGGGACACAGTGATAGGGCACAAACACAATGGGGTAATTTGCTGCTAATATTTTCTGTTCATGTCACCGTGCTGCTTTCTCCAGACCTATTCCCCACCAGGCAAGCCTTGTCAACCCTGATGAGTCTCCATTTCCTCAATCTGTAAAATGAAGACGTTGGACTCAGGGGCCTATACACCCACAGTTTCTAAAATAACTAGGAGGGAAATCTGCTTTTTCTGAGGGGTAACAAAAATCAGGGATTGAACCAGCATTCCAGACCATCTATACTTTCAGTACTCTCCACTGAGCTTTTCTAGGCTTTGCACCTAAGCTGCTCCCTCCACTGCTTTCCTTCAAGCTTCATGACTGTTCCAACTGGTCTTCACTTATCCATATACATTGAGTCACCTAATGATTCCCTGTCCAGCATCCACTGGGGATCCCCAAAAGGGGAGGGATTATAACTCTTTCAGCTTGTTGCTATTGTGCCTCAGCTGGAGTCTTCACCTGACATGGTACCTTCAGGGCCACTTGCTTTTCCAACTTCCATCTTCTGTCTCCTGCCAATATTGTGGATAGAGAGGCCTTTATTCTGCAGAGCAGAGGCAGAGCCTTCCTCGCCTGGCACTCTCAGACTGTAAGGTTCTTCTCAGCCAGGCTGCATCAGAAGGTAACAAAGGTGAGGCTAAAACCAGCCTCATTCTTGGATTCTTTTCAATGAGTCAGCCAGCATTGATTAACCATCTCCGTAGTTTGTGCTGGACTCTTTAGTAGGTGGTTGTGTTCTTAGAACTCTTGGATTCTGTCGTGCTCCTCTGCCTAGGCAAATATCCCCTCCCCCTCCCTTAATTCTCTCAAATGAGAGAATCTGACTAGCACCATGGCGAGGGCAGTTTTTAATCTGCCATTTGTGCTTCTCTGTTCCCCCCAGTCTTCTAGAGAAGACTGAAAAGGCTAGCGACCTTTGTCCTGCTTCCTCAGGGAAACATCCGCCTAGTTAGGCTCTCTAAGGTTTCTTTATGCATACATCCACTGAGATGGCGATTCCCGGCAGTTGATCTCTCTACCTGCCTGTCCCTAGTATGGGGCTTTTTTACACAGTGAGAATAATTGTTAAATGTTTGTGTCATTTGAGTCAACTGGGCAAATAACTTACTCTCTTGATGCCTTAGTTACCTCATCTATATGATGGGGGGAGGGGTGGCGATGTGCTTGATGCCTGCTAAAGCTCTATCTACGGCTCATCCTCTGATCCCATGATCCTTCAAAAGAGGTATGTGGTCTCCTTCTTATGAATGTCTAGGATATGGACAGGCCTGGAAAGATGTTAGGGAGAGAAACGCTTCTGTTATCACCAGGGACAACTGTGAAATAATAGTAGAAAGAAAATTGGATATGAACGCAAGGAGACTGGTTTGAATTCCAGCTTTGTCAGTTCTGTACTGCCATTCTTCAGTGATTGTTAGGAGAATAAAACAGAACATAAATGCAGAAGTGCTTTGAAAAATACAAAATATATAAAGTCAAATGAGGTGTTAAGTTTTGGGGTGTGTGCCTATATATATATATACATATACATATTTTGTTTGTTTGGACCTATGGTTATATAAATTATGCATGCTGGGAAATTCTCAGTTTGGAGATCTCCACCACTATATTGGCAGACAGATTGGCAACTATCTGTATTTTATGGTCTTAGAAGAGTTGCCTTGGGGCATCAAGAGGTTAAATGACTTTTACATGGTCATAAACCAGTATAGTTGGAGCAGGGTCATAATTCCAGGTTTTCTGGACTTTTAAGGTTTAATTCTCAACACACAACCTGTGCTGCCTTTTGTGGCATATAAAATATATTGTCAAAATTTCTGAGACTATTCTTCCCTAAAACAAGACAAGAGAGGCTTCTGAGTTTCTTTTCAGTTCTAGATCTATGACTTATGATGTATATAAGTCACAAGTAGGTAGGTTTGTTTTTGTTTTTTTATAGGGTCTGGATCTCCTCAAATGTCTATTTTTTTTTTCTTTCCATCAGTGAGATCAGTCGCCTGGACCTGGGTTTAAGTGTAGAGGTATGGAACAAAGGCCTGATTTGGGACACAATGGTGGGCACCGTATGGATTGCATTGAAGACCATCCGGCAGTCAGATGAGGTTAGTTATTTGTGTTGCCTTTCTTTGAGGTTTGTCTTGGTGAGGTTAATTCAGTTCTCCTCTGCCTGAAATATCAATTCTCTTTACTAATTGGAAGTATCAGCTTATACATAAGAAACTGAGTAGCTGGAATTCAACCAGAGCATGTGTATAGAGTGAATGTGGAGCCAAACTAGAAAATCTTGAGCAGGAATCTAAAAGGGATTTTTGGTTAAAGGGTTTCATACTAAAAAATGCCCTTCATAAGCATTTTGTACCATGTAGAAATGCTAAAAATCTTATAGGGGTGAAGCACAGTAAAAATTACTCTGTTCCAGCCAAAGGAATTGGAACAAAAATTCTTAACTTTTTTTAACCACAAAAAAAGGTTGTTCATGGACCCCTTTGGCAGAGTCTGGTAGAGCTCATGACCCCATCTCAGAATAATATTTTTAAGTGTGTAAAATGAAATACATAGGATAAAAAGGAAATGGATTATATGGAAATATACTCATCAAAACACATTTATAGACCCTAGGTAAGAGACTCTTATGTTAAAGGAAAGCCAAGGTGAAGAGCAAAAGAGAAACATGATTGCTTTCATAGAGCATATATGACTCTCCTGCCACAGTTCCCTTCCAAACAAGAGGGTCTGGAGGAAATAGGGTCCTGTAGAAATGCACGAATAGAAAAAGTATAAAGGGAGTTTAATCTTATTGATCCTTTAGGAAGGCCCTGGGGAATGGTCCACCCTGGAAGCAGAAACATTAATGAAAGGTGATGAAGTCTGTGGAACCAAGAACCCAACTCCCCATAAAATTTTGCTAGATACAAGATTTGAATTGCCTTTTGGTAAGTATGTTTGATTGTTTTTGACCAATTAGCACATATTTATATATTGTTTTAGAGTTGTTCTACAGTTATTTTCATATATGTATGTCTTATCTCTTCAACCAGGTTATATACTCTCTTCAGGGCAGGAAATCTTCTTTCTTAACAATGATTGTCCTATTGAATTGACTTTTTAAAATGAATTGAGGTATAGGAGCTCATGAAAGTTTGCTTTTTAAGAAGTTTAGTTTGGTAGAAATATTTATCATACAGTCACTTGTGTTCTACAGATGCCTCCTATCCCAGGAGCATCACTAATTTGTTCTATTTTAAAATATTTAAATTTATTTATAGTCTTGAAATCTGCATGTACATTCTGTTTCTGATTTTCAAAGTTTAGAAATTTTGAGTAGTGCTAATAAATAGCACAGTAACTAAAAAGAGTGAAAGACCAGCTGTTGTTTCAGAGGCATTTTATTTTCTGAGCTGTCTAGGAGCTGAACAGCTTTTTGGGGCTCTGTGTTCCAGAAGAGGCTAAGGTTGCAGCAAGGTCCTAGGGACTGACATTCAAGATCACCTCTAAGATCAAAAGAAAGTCTTCCATTTATTTCCCTGTCAGAGGAGATTAGGATCCTGGGGTTTGGCTCAGACAGAAATGAAACCAAAAAGAAGATTGGTACAACTGGATGGGAGAGATTTAGAAACTTATTTTTAGAATGAGCTAGAAGGGAACTCATTCTAGATGAAAATAAATGCCATGAATAACAACAGCATGAGGATAAAATAATCACCCGCTCTAAGCTAATCTGCATCACTGAAGTCAGTTTTTGGAGGAAACTCTTCTCTTAGTGGTGCTTCTGCTGTAGCAGCTGCCATTGCAATTGCTTTGGCCTTCCCTGCTCCTTCAAACTTAGAGGAAAGGGAGCTACACTGTAGGGTGGTGGGTGAGTTTCCCTTTCTAAAGTCACAGTGGCTTCTATGGTAATGGGACCATAAGGTTAAAGGAGAAACATATCAGATTCAAGTATAGCTGTGGAAGGAGAAACCTGTGCTATCTGTATTGACGTTGATGGTCGCTCAACAGCAGGTGATTGCCCATGATCATATTCTTTGTGAAGCACTTGGTCGTGGTAGTTGGTTATCAGCTTGTGAATATCTATCCCATCTGGCCCCTGGAACTGCTTTTAGGCAGAGAGGGTTTTGGTTTTTGACTGCCTCAGTGCCTCAATTACGTTCTCTGTTGCTACCACCGCCCAATTCTTTTTCTGCTCTAACCAAAACCTCCTCACTGTCCATTTTCCTGGTATATTTGTCAACAATTTCGGTTCCATTTGACAGCATCGGGTTTGGCAGGTCCTGTGATCAGGATGTTTATAACATATTTAACAAAAACCAAATATTTATTGAGTACTTTAAAAAATATTCATTCTTTAAAAAATTTTAAGTCCCCAATTCTTTCCCTCCTCCTAGCCCCTTCCTACCTATTGGGAAAGCAAGCAATATGATACCCATTATACATGTAAAGTCATGGAAAATGTATTTCCATATTAGCCATGTTGCCAAGAAAGCAAGAAAAATGAAGAAAGTGAAAAATGATACAGTCCAATCTATACTCAGAGTTCACCAGTTTTCTTTCTGGAGGTTAATAGCATTTTTCATCCTAAATCCTTTGAAATTGTCTTGGATCATTGTATTGATCAGAGTAGCTCTGTCTTTCATAGTAGTATTAAGTACTTTCTATATATGGAAAATTGTTCTAGACATTATAGGGTATACGGAAAGAACAAGGTGGTGTGGTCCTTGCTGTCTTGGAGCCAATTGTGTACTAGTGTACTAAAAAAACTTGGGACAGTGCTTGGAATAGAGTTGGTGCTTAATAAATGCTTGTTGACTTGAAGAAATATGAATAAAACAGAAAATCTTGTGAATGATTATTTCTCAAGTAATTCTGTAAGATCCATATGACAGAGTCATGGAGTCATAGGGTCAAAGAGTTGATAGGAACATCAGAGGGCAGAGCTAGGACTCCCAGGCCTCCTGATCCATGTCTCCCTTTGATAAAATTAAAAATGCATTCCCACAAAAAGGAAATATTGCAACAGACATGTATAAAATGGCAGATAAGCCCATAGTCTGCTTTGTGTTTTAGAACTAGGTACTTTGGACCCCTTTCCCTACTCTACTAGGCTCCTAGAGTCAACCTCAGTCAACCTTCCCAGTCCAAAGATGCGCCTCCCATATCTAGCAATTACTTGACTTCACTGGCAGAGTTCCCAGTTCTTAAATCTATACTTTCCTGCCTGGGCAATTATATTTTCTAGAGGAGCTAGTTGATAATATGTTTGATATATAATATTATATTTATCAGTAGGTGTTACCATCTAACATAGAATTGTAGAATATTAATATTGGAATAGATGGGAGAACTCATTCCTCATTTTGTAGATAAATTGAGACCCCAAAAGGTGAATTTACTTATTTGAACTTAATCTATCACATGTGCCTTGCACCTAGTAGGCCCTTAATAAGTATATATGTTTAAATTGAATTGAATTGCTGTTAGGACTGGGATTAGAATTCAGGTTCCCTGACTCCTAGTTCAGAATTCTTTCTACTACACCATTCTAAGTCACAATCTGAAAATTGCTTAAATTCTGAGGTGAATTTAGGACTTGGTAGCATTTATTTCATCAAGTGCCCCAGAGCTCATTTCTTGGGACCTTTTATCATCTTTCTTAGTAGTGCTTCAAATAAACATAAGAAAAAAGATCACCATGAAGATCGTTGTGGTTTATGAACCTGCACCTTTTGCAGAGGTTAAAGAAATAGAGAATTCCTACAAGGAATCTGACTAGATCCTTCAAAGTCTGGAGGAGCCAAACCAATTTAGTATATACTTTGACATTTGGTGATTTCAATTCAAAAGTATTAGGAATGGGGAGAATGACAAAAATGTGTTAGAGAATATAATCTGGAAATGAAAGAAACTAAAGACTTGTAAGTTATCCAGATGCCTCATGCCTATATGGTATGAATACTTTATTCAAGAACATAATTGGAAGTTGCTAGACATTTTAAGAATCGAACTGTTAGAAAAAGTGGAATATACTACAGATGTGAAGTGACTCGTTCCCAACATATGATTCACTTTTTAAATCATCTGCCTGTGTGTAGTCAGACCACTGACTGCTTAGAGTGAGCCAGCATCAATATTATATTAGAAGAAAAGATGAATTAGGTGATGTAATGGTTAGAGTGCTAGACTTGGAGGTAGGAAGACCTGAGTTTGAACCCAGACTTCCTTACTACTTATTACTTACTAGCTCTTTGACCCTGGGCAAGTCACTTACCTTGTCTCAGCCTCAGTTTCCTTGTATGTGTAAAATGGAGGTAATAATAAAAACTACTCCCCAGGGTTGTTGTGAGGATCGAATGAGATGATATTTATAAAGCATTTAGAAAACCTTAAAGAGCTATATAAGTGCTAGCGATGATGAGGAGGAGGAGGAGAAGGATGAGGATGAGGATGGTGATGATGATGATGATGGTGATGATGAGGCAGATGATGATGATGATGATGATGGTGACGGTGGTGGTGGTGGTGGTGGTGGTGGTGGTGATGATGATGATGGTGATGATTGTGATGGTGATGGTGATGATGATGGTGGTGATGATGGTGGTGGTGATGATAATGGTGATGATGGTGATGGTGGTGATGACGATGACGGTGATGGTGATGATGATGATGAGGAAGAGGAGGAGGAAGAGGAGTAGATGGAGAAGGAAGAGGAGGAGGAGGAGGAGAGGAGGAGGAGTAGGAGTAGGAGGACACTATATACAGTTAGAAGAGCTCTGAGCCGGTCTATTTAAACAAGGAATTATCTATGAAAGATAGGAAATGAACAAAGATAAAGACATTGTCTTAAAATTCACTATTTCTTTGAGAGGTTTACTAATTATAAAATAATCACTAGAATAAGGACCAAATGGCCCAGAAATTGCACCAACCAACAACCCCTTGTACTCCTTAGGGAATGGAGAGGCAGTCAAAGGAAACACCAACGTGGCATACATGTTCATCTGCATAATGCTGCAGAGGAGGGTAATAGAACACTACAAGCAGTTATAAACTCACAAAACATTGAAAAGCACTGGGAGGTGGGGTGGGCAACAAATTTTTGCTGGAAGCTTGGTGTGAGATCTAGCTAAGCAAGGTCCTGCTAATGGAGTTCCTGGATGAAACCAAAAAGAGGATAACAAGTAACTTTGAAGTGGAAGAAATCTGTCAATATTTCTGTGGTGATTGGTGCTCATCCTCAATAGTAGTGGAAGCAAATTTCTCTGATAAAAGTCTAATGTATAGGGAATTTACATAAATATAGAAGAACAGAAATCATTCCCAACAGATACATGGTTCAAATGAAAAAAGCAAGCTGTCAGTACCATATAAAGAAATGCTCCAAATCATTAATAATAAAAGAAATGAAAATTAAAGCATCTCTGAACTTCTCCCTACATCTGTCAGACTGGCAAAGATTACAAAAGAGGAAAGCTCAAAGATTACAAAAAGAGGAAAGTTGTTGGAAGAAGGACAGGTATATTTGACACCAAGTGCCAATGTTTCTATGGGCTGTTAGCATGCATTTGCTCCCTAGATCTGTATATCCAGTTGTAATCTTTCTCCTGAACTTCATATCTATGTTACCAATTACCTGATGAATGCCTCCATTAAGTTATCCTTTAGGCATCTCAAACTTTGTTGAAAACCAAACTTACTATACTTTACCTCCAAACAACCCCTGCTTCCCAATTTCCCCATTTCTATTTGGAGGAACACCATCCTTCCAAGCTACCCAGGTTTGTAGCTTCAAGTCATCCTTGAACAAGTCTTTTCCCTCACTCCATATCTGGTCAGACTTAAAGAGATGATTCTTTTTTTTTAACTTTTAAACTTATTTTTAGTTTTCAACATTCATTTTCAGAAGATTTTGAGTTACAAATTTTTCCCCATCTCTCCCCTACCCCCAACCCCAAGATAACAAGCCTACTGAATACCCCTTCTTCCAATCTGTTCTCTCTTATATGCTCCTCCATCCCTCCCCCTCCAACTTTCTAGTAGGGTAAGATGGATTTTTGTACCCCAGTGCCTGTATATACTATTTCCCAGTTGTATGTAAAAAACGATTTTTAAAAAATTTGTTTTTAAAACTTTGATTTCCAGATTCTTTCCCTTCTTCCCTCCTCACCCACCCCCACTGGGAAGACAAGCAATTCAATATAGGTTGTATATGTTGTGGTTATGCAAAACGTTTCCAGAGTAGTTATGTTGTGCAAGACTAACTATATTTCCCTCCATCCTGTCCTGCCCCCCCACTTATTCTATTTTCTCCTTTGACCCTGTCCATTTTCAAAAGTGTTTGCTTCTAACTACCCTTTCCCCTATCTGCCCTCCCTTCTATCATCTCCCCTCTCATCCCTTTCCTCCCACTTTCCTGTAGGGTAAGATGCCCAATTGAGTCTGTATGTTATTCCTTCCTTAAACCAAATTTAGTGTGGGTAAGGGTAACCCATTCCATTTCACCTTCCTGCTTGAAGAGATGATTCTGTCTCCACATTTTTTACCTGTTCCCTTCTGTCTACTTACCTGGACACTACTGTAGTTTAGGCTTTCCTTTTACCTCTTACCTAGACTCCTGCAATAGCCTAATTATAATTGATCCTTTTAGTTTCTTCACTTTCTAATCCATTGTCCACACAGCTGCCAAAATAATCTTTCCAAAGTGTAGGTCTGACCAGGATACTTCTCTGCTTAAGAAGCTTCATGTCTCTCTCACCTCTAAAATAAAATACAAACTTGAGCTTGTTGTTTGAAGTCCTTTACAACCTGCCATCAGCTTACCTTTTTAAACTTACTTCACACTATTTCCTTTCATATAATCTACATTCCACAAGCTGCCTTACTTGTGGGTCCTTGAATTTGGCATTTCATTATTTGCTATGGGTTTCTGACCATGTTAGATGAGAGTCTTGAGGGGACTAAATGGAGACGGGAGGAGGAAAGGTTGACAGAGGAAACAAGGTTACAGAGAAGTTTAAAGGCAAAGAAAAGATCTGAACTTAATTTGGCCTCCATTACCTTCTGGCATAGTCTGAGAGCAAGATACTGCCATGTTGATCATCACTCAGATTCCCCACCTTGGGAATTATTCTTGACTTTTCCCCTCTTTTATCCCCTACATCCAACCAGTTGCCAAGTCTTGTCTGAGTGCCTCCGTACTAGTTCTTGTGTCCATCCTCTTCTGTCCAGTCACATAGCCTTAACCCTAATTCATATCCTTGTCATTTACCATTTGGACTATTGCAATTGCCTCCTAAATAACATCCCTACATCACTCTCTTGTTTTTTTTTTTTAATCTTTTAATACATACTCTACACAGCTGCAAATTGATAGTCCTGAAACACAAATGTGCCTACATCTTCAGTGGCTCCTTAGCCTTTGGGATCAAATACAAACTCATGGTATTTAATGTCACTTCCACCTACCTTTTAAGTCTTATTTCATATCATTCCCTTTTTTGATCTCTGCATTCTAGACAAACTGGCCTTTTACCTTTTTGCCATATACAACATTTCATATTCTCCCTCTTTTACCTCTGATTACCATGTCTAGAATGTACTCTCTCCTTATTACTGCCCCTTAGAAGTCCCAGATTTCTTCAAAGTACAGGCGTCACCTCCTATACTAGGCCTTTCCTGATTGTTCAGTGGTTAGTGTTCTTTCTCTCATGAAATTACTTTGTATTTATTTGAGTATGTGTTGTGACCCCTCTAAGCTCTTTTTGGGCTGGGACTGATTTTTTTAAAAAATTGTTTGTTTTTGGTATCACCAAGGACCTAAGCATATGCCCTACATATATGGTAGTAGGTGATTAAGAAATTTTTGTTGAATAGAAAAATATCAGAAAGGATACACTTGCCAAATAATTATCCTCCTAAACATACATTAATATTTTCACATTAAAACGTTGCGGACTTTTAAAGAAAATCCATACACCTAATTTAACTAACATTAAAAACAAACATGTTAGTAAGCTCCATGGGGAATTCTACCTTGCAGGGCAAAGGCAGATTCTGTGACTATGAAGGCAATGCTGTTTTACAAAAATATCACATTTTCTAACTGGCTGACCTATAAAGTTTCAGGAACTAAAAGTAGTCCAAGCCAAATTTTATCACAGTTATAGCTCTGGTTGAATCATCTTCAAGCTGAACTTTTAAATGACAATTTTAACACTAGCTCAAGAGCAGGATATAAAGAAGCTAGAATTGTGAACTCAAAAAGAATCTATGAATTCAGCTGGCTACAATGATCAAATAAAGTGACATATAAAACTAACGTGGCCATTGCCTAATGCCCTGGAAGGACCATTTAGAGCTGGTATTGACTGTGAGATACTCAGCCTCCCAAATAGCATAAAGTAAAGCTTTTTAGTTCCTTGTGGGGATAACTTAGGGATTTCCTAGATTGTTTTCTCAGATGAAGAAAAGATAGAGACTGGAGAGAGTGAAATTAGATAAGGATCAACTTTAGTAACAGAATCCTTAACTGGAAAGCAGTGTGGAGGAAAATTGCACAAAGGGACAGGATGCTTAGTGTTGGTATCTGGCAAGAATATCATTGAGGTGAGCTCTGCCAGTGACATAAGACTAGCCACTGGATGTGAACCTAGGGGAAAATAGACACAGGTTGAAAGAATGGACTAAGTGCTTTAGAGGCATGTGGATAGAGCAGTAAGCCTCTAAGCATTTGCCAAATTCTGGGGATACAAATAGAAAGGAGAAGACAATTCAAACCCCTAGAGAACTTATATCTTGGCAAGAGGGAAACACGACACACATAGAGGAGTGGTGGCAAGGGAAGGGCATTTCGTTTTGGGAAGTTTTGGGGATGGTCAGTAGAGCTATAGGGGAGTAGATAGCCATAACTTTTCTAGGAGCAATGAAAGCTGATTGGATTTGGGTTCAAGAACTGGAAGGAGTGATGCACTGATGACTGAGAACTAAAGTGAAGCATGGTTGGGAACTGGTCCAGATATAAATGGATAATAGAGGCAATCACCAATCAGCATAGTGGGGGTTCCTCCTCCTGAGCCAGGTTAGAGAGTAGGGAATTAAGGACTGGGGGATGAGTTGGTGTGAAGATGGTCACTGAGGGAAGGGAAGGATGGCTGGGGCCAGGCCTAAACTAGATGTAGGGGAAATGCAGGACTGGAGCTCTGCAGAGAAACTGTGACTAGATATATAGATTTAGACAGTGGTCCCAAAGAGATGCTTGTTAAAGTCATATGAATGAATGGGAAACCTCTTTGTAGAAAGATTTGAACATAATCAGCTTAGAACTCTTTTAGGAAACAGAATCAGCCAACTATGAAAAATCACAAGTATTTAAGATGAATTAGTTAGAGTTACCTTAGATAATTTGAATTTGTTTTTGATAAAATGTAGAGCTAAAACTGTGCTAGAATTTTGATATCCTTAATTTTACTAAGAGGTGCAATTTCAAAACACAGATAACATATGTATATAGGAGCTTCTGGGAAAATGCTCTCTGTAACATTTTCTGTCCATCTGTCCATTCATTAATACATCACAGTCATTTCTGGATATTCCCATCTTTCTTCCCCCACCCAGGCTTTTCTTGTGACCAAATAACAAAACAAAACAAAAAACCTCATAGTTAATTGTAGTCATTTGATACAGTGACCATATTTGATAATATATATATAACATTCTACACCCATAATCTTCTATATCCCTAATGAAAGAAATCAGGTACATGTCTTCAGCTGTTCTCTGGGGACCAGACTGTGGTTATAAACATGGAGTCCAGTTTCATTTTATTGTTCCTATTGTTTACTTTCTGTAGTCACTGTGTATATTGTTTTCCTGATTCTGTTTTCTTTGCTTTGCATCGGTTTATTTAAGTCTTCCATGTTTCTGTGAATTCTTTGTTTCTGGCAAATAATAGTATTCCATTGTATTAATATTCCACAGTTTAGTTGCTCTGCAGTTGATGAGCACTCACTTTTATTTCCAGTTCTTTGCTGTTGCAAGGTTCTGTTATTGTTATTTTGGCATATTTATTGTTCAGTTGTTTCTGATTCTTCATGACCTTGTGGACCAACTGTCCATGGGGTTTTCTTGGCAAAGATACTGGAGTGGTTTGCCATTTCCTTCTCCATTTTGGCATGTACAGGACCTTTATTTTTGTTTTGCTCTGCTTCCAGTATATCTATCATACTCCCATACTATTTTCCTCTCCCTTCTCCTCCCCTTGTAGGATAAAAAATTATCTTGACAATACTTATTTACTTTTGCATAAATCTTTACATTTAGTTATAAATGTGAATTTATTGAATATTTATTCTAAGAGGCATGTGTAGACTGTCTCCTGTACTAGTAGTATAATAGTACTAGGTTCTTAGAGAATGTCTCTTGACCTAATGGAACTTACATTTAAGACAGCTGTATTAATGAAATTTCATCTCCTCTAAGTCGTAAGTCAAATAGCATTTATTATGTGCCTTCTATGTGCCAAGCACTTTGCTAAATGACCAGGATACAAAAAGGGCAAAAAATCAGTCCCTTCTCTCAAGGAGCTTACAGCATGCCAACAGTCATGTATGAACAAGACACACACACACACGATAAATTAGAGATAATCTCAGAGGGAAGGTATTAAGGTGTCAGGAAAGGCTTCTTGCAGAAGGTAGGATTTTAGCTGAGACTTGAAAGAAGCCAGGGAAACCAGGAAGTAGAGATGAGGAGGGAGTGTTATCCAAGCATGAGGGACACCAGTTAAGTTACCCAGAGTCTGGAGATGGAGGGTTGTGTGCAAGGAAAACAGTGTCACTAGAGTCTAGAGGGCAGTAAGACTGGGAAGGTGAAAACAAAGGGCATTCAGGGCCACAGAAGGATTTTATATTTGATCCTGAAGGGTAATCAAGAGTCGCTGGAATTTCTTATAGAGGAGTGGGGTGAGGAAAGTGTTATATCGGTGATGACATAGTTAGAAACATGACACAGAAGATCAGTTTCACAACTGAGTGAAGGATGGATTAGAATACAGAGAAGAACCAGGAGGCTGTTACCTTGTCCAGGTGTGTAGTGTTGAGAGCCCACGCCAGACTAGGTGGGAGTGCTGACTGGAAAGAGTTTGTATGGGAGATGTTGTAAAGGTAAGATTGACAGCAGATTGGAAGTCAAGGGCAGTGGTGATAATAACAATGATAGCTAACATTAATAGAATGCTTTACGTTTTGCAGAGCATCATATATATATATGTATACACACATACATACATATATATGCATACATATATATATACATACATACATATACACACACACACACACACATATATATATATATATATATATATATATTCTATCATTTGACTCTCAACAACCCTGTGAAGCAGGTGCTATTATCATCCCCATTTTACAGATGAGGAGACTTCTTCAGGCTCACACAGCCAAGAAGTACCTGACATTGGGTTGGACCTGAGCTTTCCTGTCTCCATCTTCAGTGTCGTCCCCATTATTACCCCCTGTGTTAAAGGGAATGGATGAAATCCGAACCAGTCTGAGAAGTTGCAGGGTTTGTTATTGAGCTTAGAGAATGTTTCTCCTAGTGTTGAGAAGCAGCATGTTCTAATAGAAGGATCAGAACTCCTCAGTTTCCAGGCCTAGCTTTACCATTCTTAGGCAATGTACTTAACTCTCTAGGCCTCAATTTTCTCATCTCTAAAATGGGGATGACACTACCTGCTCTGGCTACTTTACAGGGTTTTTTCAAATTGTTATCTAATGGAATAATGGATCTGACAGCACTTTGTAACTATAAAGCACTGTAGAAATGACAGCTCTTACTGCTGTTACTTCTGCCGCTATTGCCGGAACCACACCAGGGTCACTGAAGGTAGAAGGAAGTTTGTGTATTTTTTTCAAATTGCACTCATTTTGTCGTTTCTTTTTTGCAGTTGATTTTTGCCCTTTAATTGGAAGTGAGCCTAGTTTAATTATCTCCAAAGCTGACTCAACCTATTTGGTGCTTCTATGTTCTGTCTTTGTGGTGCTGAATGTTTTGGCCACAATTTAAAAAAAGAATTGTGAAAAAATAAAAAATTACCTATTGTTATAAAATATGAGAGATGTAAAAACTAAATCAAAGCATTAAACTTTTTTAACCCAAGTCAACCACTCATGAGTTTTTTGTTTGTTTTTTATTCCAAGATCTCAGCTTTCTAGAATAGGAATTTGTTGGGCCTGTTTTGACTTCAAGTAATAGAATAAATTAGCTTCTGACATTTTTTTTCTTTGTGTGATAGATATTCCAGAAGAAGAAGCCAGATACTGGACCCACAAACTGGAACAAATCAATGCTCTGGGGACTGAAAGCGAGGTATGGTCTATCATTTCTGTAGTAGTGAGAGGAATTGGGACACATCTGGAAGGCCTAAAGGATGTAGCTAGGGGTCCTGGCATTTGACCAGTTAGTGACTGAAGACTTGAGGACAGGTAGTTCTTCTGGTGGTCAGAATGCTTCTGATCAATAGGAAAAACCAAAATACCATGAGTATTTTCTTGAATGGTGGCATGGATCCAAGCTATTAAGAGATAGGGAGGCCATAGAGAAAAGAGACCTGACCCAGAAGGTTTGGAAATTGTTCAGAGTGAGAAATGTCTATAGGGGGTGGGGGAGGTGCAGAAAAGGGGAGACAATGGGGAAGGGAGGTGCTGTTCCTGTCAGAAAAGGAACATACAGAGATATATGTTATACAGATACAGATATATGATATACATATACAGATATATGTTTCTGCCATCTTTAGTTGAGCTATTGAACAGGTATTCAATTGGCAGAGTTATTAAATGCTTATTATGTGCGAGGCATTTTGATAAATGTTAAGGATATGAAGAAAAAATGAAAACAGCCAGCGGGAAGACAACATGTACATATATAGTTATATATGTAACACACACAAAGTAGATAAAAGTAACTTTAAAGGCAGTAGCAGTTAAAGAGCCTGGAAGGGTGATCTGCAGAAGGTGGTGCTTGGGCTGAGTCCTGAAGGAGGGATTATAAGGAGCTGAATGTAAGTTGAGTATTCTAGGCATGGGGAAAAGTCAATGCAAAGATATGGAGGTGGAAGGTGGACTGTTGTGTGCGAGGAATAGCAAGTATGACTGAGTGGAGTGCATGGAGGAGAGTAATGTTTGAGAAGGCTAGAAAGACAGAAAAGAATGAGGTTGTGAACAGTTTTAAATGCTGAGTGAAGGATTTTACAATTAATCTTAGAGATCATAAGGAAACACTGGCCTTTACTGAGTGGCAAGGTCACATGATCTGATCGGTGTGTTAAGAAAATCATTTTGGTCACCATGTGAGGGGTGTATTGGCATGGAAAGAGACTTGGGAAGCAGGGAGAACAAACTGAAGGCTATTGTTTAGTGCAGAGATGATGAGGGCCTGAACTGGGGGTTGGGGACATGTGACTGTATGAATAGAGAGAAGGAAGAACATTTTAGAGATGGTGTGGAGACAGAAGCAAAAAGATCAGGTAACTGACTGGAGAAGTGGGGTGAGTATGACCCCGAGGTAAGGTACCTGAGCTACCTTGAGAGAATGGCGGTGCCCTTGATGGTAACAAGCAAATTCTGAAAAAGGCTCAGGTTTTGAGAGAAAACATTATGAGTTTCATTTTGGATATGTTGAGTTGAGATGCTTACAAGACAATTCAGTTTGGAACATCCAATAGGCAGTTGATGGTGTGGGACTGGAAGTCAGGAGAGAAAATGTAGCTTTCATTATATAGATTTGGTAGTGATCTGCATAGAGATACAACTAAACCCATGAGATGGATGAGATCATCCAGTGAGATAACGTAAAGGGAAATGAAAGTGGTCCCAGGACAGAGGTTTGGGAAAAACTCAGAATACTTGACATGAATGAAGATGCAGCCAAGGAGACTAAGAAGGTCTTCATTCTCGAAGAGGACCAATGACATCAGGAGGGTGGTCTTGACTTGCAAATGAATTGGATTTAAGTGAGAGGCAGAGCTGTGTATAGGTCATCAACCTTAATCTATCCTCTGGAGTCTTTGGAGTTCAGTGGCAAGATGTGGGACAGGATTACTGGCGATGGCCCTGGATAGAGTGGGAGACCTTGGCCTCAGAAGGAGGAATCAGACAGGTGGGAGGAGGATCAAGAAAACAATGCCATAAAAACCCATATGGGAGAGAGAGAATCCAACAGGAACTGTAGCCAGTGGTGTTAAATGCTGTGGAAGTCCAGAAGGATAAGAATTGGGGAAAAATAAACAACATTAGATTTGACCATTAATAGATAAAAGGAAATTTTGGAGAAAGTATTTTCAATTGAATAATGAGCTCTAGAGCCAGACTGCAGAGGTTTACAAGAGTGAGCAGCAGAGGCTTCCCTTCTCGTCTCCCCCCAGAGGTGATCTTTGTATTCTTTCAATGTGCACTTTGTTTTCTGTGTCAAGAAGTTCTGTGTAGCTTTTTAAAAGTTTCTTTCATTATGGACTTAAAGGTTTTGTTTGTTTGTTTTTTTTTACTTTTCATGCTCTTTGGGGAAACCTATGATCCTTAAAGTTGTCTTTCTATCTTTTAAAAAAATTTTTTTATAAGCAGTTGGGGTTAAGTAACTTGCTCAAAGTTAGAAAGCTAGTCATTTTATGTGTGGATGCTAAGTAACTGAGGCCAGAACTGATCCTGGGTTCTCCTGACTCCAGGGCCAGCGCTCTTACTCACTGCACCACCTAGCTGCCCCTTGTCTTTACATCTTGTCTTTGAAATCAGTATGTTGTGTTTGTATAGAGAATTTATCTTCTAATGTCTTTGCCCTTTGATTCTCTTCTTCCAGATTGTCTTTCATTTCCCCTGATTTTTCATCTCTATAGAGATAAATCTGGAGAGCTTGTTAGCCCATAGGCCTCTCTCCCTAGGTTTAGAACAAATGCTATGTTGTGGTTTCTCAATAACTAAAGTTATATTCTTTAACACTAGCATACTTCAGCTGGTTACAGGGGCTGAGTTATGGGTAGTTTACAAGACTCCTCTAATGGATAATAAACTCAGTCACTTGTTTTGGCTGTAGGATCTTAGGGCAAGTGAAATGCCTTTGTGGTACCACTGGGCTTTTGCTGCCAGTCTTTGCAATGTAGCATAGGTGCTGTGTGCTGCCATCAAAGACAATATTATCTTTCTTTCTGGTCCTGCAATCTCCTCTAATTCAGGTAGGATCTATCTAGGCCCTTTTCAACTCTAGGTTCTTCTGTAGCCGCCATGTTGAAAGCCAAATTTCCATGGTCTACAACTGACTGACATGCTTCCTGTGTGGCCAGCTGCCTGCATATGGACCAGTAAGGAGTGAGGACAGAATAGTCCTTTATAAGTGCTTAATAAATAAGATAATACTGAGGAATTAGAACACTTTCACCTTTTAGGCTCAAAGCTGATGTTCCAGCTTTGAGTGGGGGATAGTAAAGACCTTTCCATAACTAGAACAACTTTTGGCTTTTATATTATTATTCTGGCTCAGAGTTACTTGTCTGATAGTACCTGAGAGAGGAGGAAGTACTGAAAGTAGGCCTCAGGTAGGGAGTGGCAGAGGAGAACCTCCCCTGGAGGGATTGTTGGCATCTTATCCAACCCAATAAACATTTATTAATATAATTTGCCATGACTAACACTAGACAAAGCAGGACTATATTGAGCCTCAGGATATTATGTCAGGCCCATATGTTATTTGGAATGGGTTATTAAGTTTGTCTTCAGGAGCTTTTCGTAGTTGAGGCAAACTAGTTTTACTAGCACTTTCACGTAGTGTGATTTTAAAGTGTCGTTGGCCTCTGACCATTGCTTTCGGAAAGAAAGAAGAAACAACTTTTCCTTTTGCAGAAATACAGACCTAAAGGTTAATTGAACAGACCTAAAGGTTAATTGAACAGACCTAAAGGTTAATTGAACATTGTATAATCTGATCTTAACCTACTTCTCCAACCATATTTCCCTTCATCATTTTCCAGCTAAACTGATCATCCCACTATTTTCTTTCTTTCTTTCTTTCTTTCTTTCTTTCTTTCTTTCTTTCTTTCTTTCTTTCTTTCTTTCTTTCTTTCTTTCTTTCTTTCTTTCTTTCTTTCTTTCTTTCTTTCTTTCTTTCTTTCTCTTTCTTTCTTTCTTTCTTTCTTTCTTTCTTTCTTTCTTTCTTTCTTTCTTTCCTTTCTTTCTTTCTTTCTTTCCTTCCTTCCTTCCTTCCTTCCTTCCTTCCTTCCTTCCTTCCTTTCTTTCTTTCTTTTTTGCTTTTTGGAGGGGGAGGGTAGGGCAATTGGGGTTAAGTGACTTGCCCAGGGTCACACAGCTAGTAAGTGTGTCAAGTGTCTGAAGCCAGATTTGAACTCAGGTCCTCCTGACTCCAGGGCTGGTGCTCTATTCATTGCACCACCTAGCTGCCCCACACCACCTAGCCGCCCCACACCCCACTATTTTCTGAGATGTGACGTTATCCTATCCCTTGTCCCTACTGCTTCTTCAGACGCATTCTTCAAGGTTTGGCTCCAGCCCCTTTCTCTTGAAACTTTTCCCCCTCTCTCTTGCATTGAGGGCTTTTTTTTCTTAGCTCTCCTAGCTTTTGTCTGTACTATTCACTTGACAATTAATTGTAAACTGCCTCGTGACACCTCTGCTTTTTTTGTTTGTATTGGGTTCTTAGTTGAGTTGTGTTGTTTAGCTTTTCAAGAGTTTATCTTATCTTTTCCACTGAGATCTATAAAGCTCCCTGCTGGCAGGGACCTTCTCTTAAGCTCAATTGTAGAAGAGTACCTAACACAGAGTTGGGACAGAGAAGGTACTCAGTGAAAGCTTGTGGAATGACTGTTAGGTGATACGAGGCTGTCAGATTGGTTCCTCAGCAATAGCCGCCTGATTAATGTCAAGTTGTTTATGCTTAAAAGACACATGAGCTCAGCCTGGTCCATAAATAGCCTGTAGCCAGGCACCTGGTGAATCATCCAAGGTAAAATGGGTGGTCACTTGTTCTTGCCACCTTGTACATCCAGGAGGAGGCTCACAGTGCCCCTGGGAGCCCCTCTGTTTGGTAGGAAACTGTGCTGTCCACAGAGGTGCTTCACTTGGAGGCCTCAAGAGGAGAACCTTGTCTCCAGAACCAGGACATCTGCTCTCCTACTGTGTATGCACCTTGCAAAGTGACTGGGGGGAGAAGGTGGTAAGATAAAGAAGGAGGCTGTGAAGGGATTATCCTGCTCTCTTGTCCTCTTTGGCTCAGCCTTTCCACCTGCCTGAGGGTTGTGAGAACGCTTGTGTACAGACAAGCCAAGCATTTCACTTGTGCTGTCTCATTGGGAATGTGTCAGCTGGCTATAGTACACAGGCAGGGACTGTTCTTTGAATGAGAAAATGTTCTCCATAGGAGGAGAAGAACATTTCATGAGACATCCTATTTCAGTTCAGTGCTGGATTATGCCTTAAGTGAATACTTAACCTTTTAATAAGTAACTGTGATTTCTTTTTGCCTAGCACACATTGGGTCTCTTACATGATGTTTTTTCTTCCCCTGCCTCTAGTATTCTTTCCAAGAAGAAAGCCAGAAGAAGCTATTGCCCATTGCTGCCACCCAGTGTTGTAAGTGAGAAATTCTGTTGTCTCTTAGACCCTATATAATTTCTCCCTAGCCTTGCTTTCACTTACCTGGATCTCTTGGGAGGGGTTCCAGTGCGTAGTAGACCTGCCGCAATTTCATTTTGCATACCTATGACCACCTGTGGGCTTTTGTATCTCTGGGAGGACGGGTTAATAGCCAGGGAATATGGTTCCATCTCTTTGGGCCGATGACAAAGGAAAAAAAATTGACCTGAAGGCTTTGTTAATTTGGAGATTGAGCTAAAGCTCAGCCCTGTTGTCCTTTCTCCTGCTCTGCTCACTCCCATAGCAGAGCTGAGTAAGGTCACAGTAAAGGCTGTTACACGTAAGCTTCTTGATTTTGCAGGCTTGGGGAGGGGAGTACACTGTCAGGTAGGATGGTGATATAAGTAGGCCAGTTTGGAGAATTGTAAATGGGGGTGTTTTATGATCTTGGTGATGATTCTGGTGGTGATTTAGGGTTGGGTGGTGATTTTTTAAAAAGAGATACCATGAAAAGCTTCTCAAATAACTACTTTGGCCTTGGTGAATTTTTGCCATATGCAAGATCTACGCATATGCCATATGCAGTCCTACTATTTCTTTTGAATGGGTGAAGAGAGCTTATCCTTATTATCCCTTCACTGAATTATTTTCCTAGGAAGGGTTTTGCATTATTTTTTGGTAAGGACAACAGCCTCAGGACTGGAAAGGACCTCAGATGTCATTTAGTCCTAGGGCTATGGAATGTGTCTCAGGCTTTCAGTCCATCTTTCTTCCCCATTGGTTTTAACTGTCTTTCTTTGTTAAGAGGGAATCCTTTATTAGGAAGGGAGTGGTACTGGGAAATGACTGTTAAAAACAAAACAAAACAAAACAAAACAAAACACAGGGCAGCTAGGTGGTGCAGTGAATAGAGCACCAGCCCTGGAGTCAGGAGGACCAGAGTTCAAATTTAACCTCAGACACTTGACACTAGCCATGTGACATTGGGCAAGTCACTTAACCCCAAAGGCCTTGCCTTCTCCCCTCAAAATAAAACAAAACAAAACCCAAACCAAACAAAAATCATCAATAAATAAATAAAAAAAGTCGTTTGGTTCAAACTATTCTAACTAGGATTCCCTTCTATATAAGTCAGTTAATTTCATCAAGCATATGTTAAAGGTCAGCTGTAATGTGCCAGGCATTAAGTTTGCAAGAACAATAATGACGATAACAATAACATCTGGCATTTATGTGGTGCTCTAAGCTTTGTTACGTACTTTACAAATAAATCGCATCTCATTTTATCCTTATGACAGCTCTGTGAGGTGTTTTTTATACCCATTTTACAGATGAGGAAACTTGAGGCCGACAGAGGTTAAGTAACTTCCCCATAATCACATATTTAGCAAGTGTGTGAGGTCTGATTCAAACTTAGGTCTTCTTGACTCCAAATCCAGTGCTTTGTCCACTGAGCCACATATGTACTGCCTCATGTCTCAACATTTCCTCCTCTTGGGGAATTTACATTCTTTTGGGGGAAAACAACAGATACATAGAAAACTAAATACAAAATGTATGTAAAGTAATAGATATTTGGGGACAGGTCTAATGTGAAAGGCAATTTGCTAACAATAGAATGGGGGTTCCTGAGGGCACAATGGAAGGAGCAGTGGGATAGGGACATGGGAAGGGTTGGGGCTGGCATTGGTTGGTGTGAAGGAGTAGGGAGTAGTGCTAAGGAAGGGAGCCCAGTGATCTTTCCATTACACTTTGGAGTATCTTGACATAAAGCAATGGAATGAAATTTTTAAAAAATTTGTTACTATCTTTTGTCTTTATATTGCCTATATTTTACCCAGCATCCCTCCCATCCCATAAAGACATGTCTTATAACAAAGAATTTTTAGAAAGGGGGAAAATGTTCAATAAAACTAACCAAAATATTGAAAAAGGCCTGACATTATATACAGTGTTTTACTCTTCTTGTCTCCCATCTCTGTAAAGAATTGAGGGAAGGAGACTTTTCATATTCTCTGGGGTCAAGTTTGGTCATTATAATTTTGTACCATTCAGTTTCAGTTGTTGTTGTTCTTTCCATTTATATGATTATAGTCATTGTGTATATTGTTTTTGTTATTTTTATTTCATTTGCATAATTTTGTATAAATGGAATAGAGTTTAATAGAAATAAATGTAAAGACATATACTTGGATTCAAGGAACCAATTACACAAGTGCTGAAGGGGAAATATGGAGTAGGGTTTGGTTGATGCTTCATACTGAAGGAAGCTTAGTCTGAGCTGGTACTGTGTCATAGATATCGAAATAGCAAATACAATCTTTGTCTGCAGTAAGAGAGGTATAGTATCCACACCAAGGTAGATGAATCTCACTGTACTCTTTGCTTGTTGGGCCACATCTGGAGTATTGTGTTCAATAATAGTGTCCAGTTTTAGGTACTATGATAATTTTTTCATCTTTCTCTTCTTTTCGTTTTTTAAAAATATACTTATTGTTTATTTTTAGCATTCCTTTTTTTAATGTTGCGAATGTTCCAAATTCTCTCCCTCCTTGAGAAGGCAAGCAATGTGATATCAATTAAATATGTAAAATCATGCAAAATATATTTCCATATTATCCATGTTGCAGAACAACCAAACAAGAAAAACATAGTGAAAAAATTATACTTCAGGATGCATTCAGATTTCATCAGTTCTTTCTCTGGAGGTGGATAGAATTTTTTATCGTGAGTCCTTTAGAATTGTCTTGGATCATTGTATTGATTACAGTAGGTAAGTCTTTCACAGCTGATCATTGTTACAATATTGCTGTTACTATGTTGTAGCAGCAAGCATCCCAACATCCCCAGGGTGGCTGCCAACATAGGTTCTTAGATCTGCTTTTCTAAAGGAAAGCAACTCAAAATGGGTTAACAAGCTTACTTTAATCAATCAAACATATATCGTTTACCTAGTTCAGGGGAAAAAGGTCAGCACCCCGAACTTCAGAGTATACAGACAGAACTTACAAGACAGAGAAACAAACAGATCAAGCAGACAGGTTTCCAAACTGTCCAACCTTTACATCAATACCAAATCACAGTTACCAGAGAGGGAAGCATCAACATCTGGGTTTTCAAAGCCGGGGGGCTCTCAATGGCTGCCCAGAGTCTCATCTGGTAAAATCATATAACACTTCTCAAAGTGAGCCCCAAAGCAAAGCCTTGCATCAGGGATTATATAGCCTTCTCCAGGGTCAGAGAATGTAACCACCCTCTTGACCCACTGCCCAATCACACAGCATCAAGGTGTGGTCCTTCCTGAAAACCAAGCTTCCTGCCACAGGCTCCATGTTCAAATCAAGAAAGGTTCTCTGAGTCTCTTAAGCCAATCAAAGGGCCAAAGGGCAGGGAAGATCTTTAAATTTGCATTTCCATTACATATGTACAATGTTTTCTTGGCTTACTTCATTTGCACCAGTTCATATAAATCTTCCCAGATTTTTCTGAAGCCACCCCCTCCTCATTTCTTATGATACAATAGTATTCCATAACAATCATATGCCACAGCTTGTTCAGCCATTCCCCACTTGAGGGGCATCTCCTTGATTTCCAATTCTTTGATACCACAAAAAGAGCTTCTATAAATATTTTTGTACGTATAGGTCATTTTCCTTTTCCTTTTTTTTTTTTTTTTTGCTTTTTGGAGGGCCATTGGGGTTAAGTAACTTGCCCAAGGCCACACGGCTAGGTTTTTGTTTGTGTGTGGTAAGTGTCTGAGTCCGGAACCGAACTCAGGTCCTTCTGACTCCAGGGCCGACTCTCTATTCAGCCACCTAGCTGCCCCTCCTTTTCCTTTTTTAAAAATAATATTTTCCCCCAGTTACATGTACAGACAAATTTTAACATTCATTTAAAAAAACTGTTGAGTTCTAAATTTTCTCTTTCCCTCCCTGAGATAGTAAGCAATTTCTGGGGGGCTTTTTAGAGGGGGACAGGCAGGGCAATTGGGGATAAGTGATTTGCCCAAAGTCACATGGCTAGTAAGTGTTAAATGTCTGAGGCCAGATTTGAACTCACATCCTCCTGATTCCAGGGCCGGTGCTCACATTGTGCCACCTAGCAGCCCCAACAGTAAGAAATTTGATATAGGTTGTACATGTTCAATCATGCAAAACATGTTACCATATTAATCATGTTGTGAAAGAAGACTCAGACCCAAAGAAAAAAATTTTTTAAATTACAGAAAGTAAAAAATAGTGTGCTTCAGTCTGCATTCAGAATATATCAGTTCTCTAGAGGCTGGGACAGCATTTTTCATCATGAGTCCTTTGAAATTGTCTTGGATCATTGTGTTGCTGAGAATAGCTAAGTCGTTCATAGTTGATCATCTTAGAGTATTTCTGTTACTATGTTCATCTTACAGTATTTCTGTTACTATATACAGTGTTTTCTTGGTTCTGCTTACTTCACTTTGCATCAGTTCACATAAGTTTTTCCAGTTTTTTTCTGAAGACAGCCTATTCATCATTTCTTATAGCACAGTAATATTCCATTACAACCATATACAACAATTTATTCAGTCATTCCCCAATTGATTGGCTTCCCCTCAATTTCCAGTTCTTAGCCACCTCAAAATATTTTTGGATGAATAGGTCCTTCCCCTTTCCCCTACCCCTTAAAATCTCTTTGGGATACAGACCTAGTGGTAGATAAGGGTATACACAGTTTTATAGCCCTTTGGACATAGTTCCAAATTGCTCTCCGAAATAGTTGGATCAGTTTACAACTCCACAAACAGTGCATTAGGGTCCCAATTCTCCCACATTCCCTCCAATATGTATTATTTTCTTTTTTTGGTTGTTGTATTGGCCAATCTGATAGGTCTGAGGTGGTACCTCAGAGTTGTTTTAATTTACATTTCTCTAATCAATAGTGATTTAGATAATTTTTTTTCATATGATTATAGATAGCTTGATTTCTTTTTCTGAAAACTGCTATTCATATCCTTTGACCATTTATCAATTGGGGAAATGACTATTTTTATAAATTTTACTCCATTCCATATCTGTTTGGGAAAGAGGTACCATATTTAAAGGAGGACATTGATAGACTTGATTGTGTCCAGAGGCAAGACACCCAAATATAGGAAAGAATTTGAAAATAGTGCTTTAACACTGATATTTGGTTTTTTTGAATTATTGAAATTTGATTCTCTTTTGAACAATGTCTTAGTTAAAGGAACTGGTAACATTTAACCTGAAGAAGATAGGACAAGACTTGGGAATGTGGGTAGAGAATTTAATGGTAATTTTCTAAATATTTAGAAGGTTGTGATCTTAAAGAGAGAACAGACTTGTTTTCCTAAAGGCAGAAGTAATAATAGGCATAGGGACTTGTGGTTTCTTTGCTAACAGGAAATTTCTGGATGAGGAAACTCCCTTTACCAATTCTCTTCTCAGCCTATAGTCTTAGAGTTAAGATCACTGAGAGGCTTTTAAAAAATCAACAAATATATATGTTTATTTATCTTCAAGAAAACATTGATAGTCTAAGAAAATGTGATGTATTATCAATTACCTTGCCCTGAGGTACAGGAAAGATTTGATTGGTTGTGTACCTTGTATCTGCCTGCTCGGGTAGAAAGGAAAGGAAGACATTTTGCTAAGTGCCTACTTTTAAGATTTAAGTTAGTAAAAGAGTGGGGAGGAGGATAAGGAGGATGGGTGGGGTCAGCAAGGCTAGGTGATTATTTTCCTCAGAGCCTTTTGTAGTGGGAGGGGAGAAACAGGACCTGATACTTCATTTAGACCAGGACATATGAACAGAGGAATCTGTTGGATTGACTCGTTAAGAGTATGGGCTCTATTGTGCTTCTCCCTGAGCTGATCTGTAGTTATTAAATTTTTGCTGCAACCACAAGCTGGGGTCTGTTGCTGAGTGGAGACCTATGGTAACGCCATTCCCTGCAGCTCAGAAAGACAACATCCATAGCCAAATGAGGGAATCACAATGTTCAAGTCAATGAACTCAGAAATTTCTACTTTTTAATCCTTTTGCCAACTGTTTTTCTGTTGTCAATGTATTTCTTCCCTCAGTCCAGGGTCACAGGTGGGACTTAAATCTAGGTTTTCTCTGGCTGGCTTTGAGGCCAGCTTTCTATGCCTTGCTGTCTTTAGATAGTAATAACAATAACAATACCAACATCTCCCATTTCTAGAGTGTTTTAACATTTGAAAAGCACTTTGTTCACGTCTAACTTTGTGGGGTGGAGAGTAAAATATCTAGAAAGATCAATAGAGTAAGGCAGACTCTGACTCAGCATAAGCAAGAGTGTTCTATTGATTAGAGCCAATGGCAATTTTTCAGCAGGTAAAAAAGGCTTATTTCCAATAATTGATTTGGAGTAGGGGCATATCTGGAGAAGTTGGAGCACCAGGCCATTTTTGTGATCCAGTCATGAAAAGATAGTTGCTAAGTCCACGAGGGTGAGAGACAAGCCCAGGAAGGGTTATTTTGATTAGCTGATTGAGATCAAGTACAAAGCAAATTAATATGGGTGGGGGTGTCCCCAGCTAAAAATTTATTGTCACTTAGTTGTGTTGAATTCTTGGCAAAGATACTAAAGTGGTTTGCCATGTCCTTTTCTGATGTATCTCCATTTTACAGATGAGAAACGGAGGTAAAAAGGGGTTAAGTAACTTGCCCATGGTCATATAGCTAGTATCTGAGGCTAGATTTGAACTTGGATCTTCCTGACTTCAGGCTAGTGCTCTGTCCACTCCACCACCCAGCTGCCCCACAATTGAGAATAGTCAGAACCTATAGGTATTAACAGTGCTTTTGTGGTTGCAGACCTTTTGAAGGTTCTAAGAGGTTTTTTTGGTCCTGATCTTCCTGGTATATATGGGTGCTGGACCCTAATATCTGACTGAGTTCTGATACTACCAATGGAAACTTATCAAGGAAAAGGCTCTTGGGAATGGATAATGAGGCACTGGCTTACATTCACCTTACAGAGATCTTTCTCAGGTGTGATGTGGTGAAAAAAAAAGTGTGTGTGGTAGGGGGTTCACTTGGGGGGGGTAGAAGAACAATCCCAGAAATAATTTTTCCCCTTCTTCCTTTCCAGGGAAGTCCCCCTTGGAAATGATCCTGTTTAGTTAAAAGAGATAGAGATTGGGCAGTTATTTGTCATTGACATCAACACTGAGGAAAGGGGTCAGTGTAAAACATTGGCTTCAGTCCTTGTTTAAACTTTAGTTTAAATAGCACTTTGTATCTCTAATAGTCCTTTTTCTAGTGGTCCTTCCCATCTGTAGCCATGTTGAGTGTGGCTTAGAGGTTTTTTCTTTTAATGATATTACTGATATCAATACATTAGCTCCTGACAGTCCTTGTTTGTACATCCTCATGTTATAGAGGTAAAGCTGGGATTTTAACTCTGGTTTTCTCACTACAAATATAGCATATTTTCCATTATACCTAATACCCTTTCCCCTTCTGCCATTCTCAGAACTGCTCCCAGTCACCTCCTTTAGGATTATAGGTTCTTTTTGAAGACAGCAACTAGCTTACTAACAGCTTTGGCTCTGTTTTGTTTTAGTTTTGTTTTCCAAAAGTGATGATCATGAACAAAGATGGTAGAGTGATGTGGTTTTGTAATATAAGGGTATGAAAGTCTTCCTCTTTTTACCCCTCTCTCATTACTTCCCTTTATTTTTGACCCTAAATCATTCTGTCTTCTCTCTATCAAGAAATAGATTTAGCCTCCAATTGCTGTGGAGGGACTACTGCATAGCCCTGTTTAAGCTTGTACTATTAAGCCTAAGAAATTCAAACTCACTAACATATGAATTGGCTGATGAGTCACAATTCACAGCTCCAAGATTATCCACCAAATGGGGATAGCTACAGAAGTACTGGTGTATGACATTCAAGGTTCACTACGACTGTTTTTCACTATATTCTAGCTATCCCCTTGCTGTTGTTCTGATGTAATTCCAACTCTGCTTTAATGTCAAGAAGGAAAAATATCCTCTCCATGTATTCCAGGCAGAATGGACAAATAAAGTCTGAAATAAACTTCTCTTTTCTTCAGTCAGGTGCACCATGTTGAAAGAAAAGGTCAAAGTAAAATTGGATCCTTGGCTTTGTTTATGTTCACTGTTTCCATTTCCTCACTGCCTAACCATTCTTTAACCTACAATAATCTAATTTCTGTCCCACCACTCTTCTGAAACTTCTCTCTGAAAGAATTATTATTTTTTTTTTTGGAGGGCAATTGGGGTTAAGTAACTTGCCCATGGTCACACGGCTAGGTTTTTTTTTGTTTGTTTGTTTGTTTGTTTGTGCATTAAGTGTCTGAGGTTGGATCCGAACTCAGGTCCTTCTGACTCCAGGGCCGACGCTCTACTCACTGAGCCACCTAGCCGCCCCTCTGAAAGAATTATTAATGACTTTCTAATTAGCAAATCCAATGACCTTTTCTTAGTCTTTATCCTTCATGACTCACTCCTTGTAGCATTTGCCACTGTCAACTCTACATTACTTAAAACTTGTTCAGGTTTCCATGAATACTGAAGCTTCCTAGTTCTCTATCAATATCTTTGATTCTTTCTTCTCTGTTTCCTTCATAACCTTTATTTTTCACTCTAGCAAATGTGGCTTTTCTCCAAGGTTCAGATAGCTACCAATCAATCAACAAGCATTTTATTAAATGCCTATTCTGTATGATGCATTGTGCTAAGGACGCTAAGATTAAAAAAAAAAATTTCCCTGGGGTAATCACTTTGCTCCTTTATAAAATTCACAGTTTGACTAAGATTATTTTTTTTCGGGGGGAGAACTAGATTTTTTAACAATTCTCCAAACTCTAATATTCTGTTTCTATGCTTATGATTTTAAACTCCCTGCTAGATATTTCTCCTTGGACATTTTGACATTACTTCTAACATATCTAAAACAGAATTCCTCTTCTTCCTCTAAAACTGAATTTTTCCTTTAGACAGCTGAAATTGTAATTAATGGTCAGTGGTATTTTCGTTCTCCCAGTAACGCAGGCTCAAAACTAACAGTAACATTTGACTTCTTCTCTTTTGCTTCTCACGTTAGTTACTCACTAAATTGATTTTTCCCTCATGATGTGTCTCCACATCTCTACCTCCTTTTGTATTTTTAGTGTTATTGTTTTGGTCCAGGACCATTAGTTAGGCATTCAAGACTTTCCATCACATGGACCCAATTTACCTTTCCAATCAATCTCCCATTTCTCCATTGCCTAAACTACCTTCTTCACTCACACAAGTGTGTTCTTTTCAAACATGCTATACTTTTTTCAGTCTCCCTTTCCTCCATCATCTTCTTTTATCTGATTCCTCTGTCCTTCAAAGCTAAGTTCAAATGAACCTCTATGATACATGTCTTTCCTGAATGCTTTAACCAGCCTACAGGGATAAATCTATGACTTCCTTTCTCTAAAATTTATTAATGACAGCACTCATGTGACCCTTACACATTTCCTTCTTTTCTTATTTGTATTTTTATTTATATGTCCTGTCCCAACTGGACTTGTAAGCTCCTGGAGATCATATACTATGACAGAATTTTTGTGCTTTCTGTCATTATATCATTTGCATAGTTGATTAATAGAAATGAGCCATATCGCCATGCTGAGCAGATAAGAGGAAAAATGTTTTGTTAGCCTATTTCATGACTATTCATGTTCATAACAGTAATGAAAGATTGGTATAGATTCTGATGAGATCCTTCAGCTATTAGACCTCTTTAATGCTTTTTTGGTAGTATTTAACCCCAGGCAATTTATTTTCAGGATTAATATTACTGAGGAGGTTAAAAATCTAAATCTGTGACTGTGTTTTATCTTTTGGTTCTCATTCTGCCTCTGTGGACCCGCCCCCCTTGGCTCCCTTTATGCTTCATCTTGCCCTCATATCTCTGGCCCCCCAGAAAGCCAGCTCCCCTCTCTCCTTTTCTTTATAGCATCAAAAAGGCTTTGATCAATCACCTCTCTGTACTTGGTGCTTTGATCAGCATTGAGCAAAAAGCAAGTTAGACCCAGGAATTGGCAGTTTTTTAGTAGGAAAACCTGATACAGTCAAACTTAAAAGGTCATATAATATAGACGGTTAAACAAATCCTGAGTCAGAATTAAAATTAAATGATCTATATTACAAGTAGCTGCTAAGAACATTTTGGAGGGTGAAAAAAGGAGTCACAGGATTTGTACAGTAAGACAAAATGGAATTAGCGAATTGGCTCTTTTCTAGTTCAAGAGGGAAAACATTCTTGGAGATGATTTTTCTGGAACTGCTTGAATGGAGGAAAGAAAGGGAAACCTAGGGAAGGTTCAATGGTGTAGGATGTTTGGATGAAGCTGATGTGATTGGGATAAAGGAGGTGCCATTAAGAAACCTTAGGGCCAGAAGGAAAAGGAAGGGTGTAGGCAGTAATCTATTCAGGGAAAATCTAATTGAATGAATGAATAAAACAGTATTTAGCACTTATTAAGTACTACACACTGTGCTAAATTCTGGGGATACAAACACAAAAGGCAGACAAGTCCTACCTTCTAAAAGGGGAGATAATATTATTGTTAATAATATTAATAAATAATATAGCACTGTAAGATTTGCTAAGAGCTAAGATATCATGGTTGAGACATACATCAATCCATACAACAGAAAATGCTGCTGTTATTCCCATTTTTGAGGAAATGGAGACTGAGAGGTTAAGTGAACTTGCCCATGTTCACAGTAAATGTCTGAGCTAGTTTATGAACTCAGACCTTCCTGGTTCCAAGTCTAACACTATACTCTGTGTTACATAGTCACCTCAGAGGGTGCCTCATCCTGGCCAGGGAAGGGTGAAGGCACAGGATTGCTGGGTGAAGCCCAAGGGTAAACAATTGGCACTCTCATTTCAGAAACAATGGCAGTCTGTATTTGCTCGGCTCTAGATCATCTAGAGGTAAGATGAGTTCAGTTTTTAGGGTGAGCCCAATTGTCTTGTCTCTACAGTTTCAAATAGATTGATTCTTTCCCATCACCACCCCCTCCTTCAGCTAATGGTCAAATCTTAGTTGTGATAAAGACGTGAATGTACTCCAGATGCCTTTGGACTATGTCACAATTTGGCCAAGGTTTGGCCAAGGCTTATTTTACTTCATTTTTTTAAGTAGGTCTGATCAGGCAAAGACTTGATGCACATTGTTAAACCTGTATGCATCTGCCAGAGTCATGGGAATTCAGGGTCAGGACAGAGGCCAGAAAATGCTGCAAATTTTTATTGGAATTTTGGCAAATAGATTTTGACCCTGTATTGGACCTTTAAGAATTTGCAGCCCTAACTGGTTGAGATTGCTTTCATGGATTTTGTTAGCTTTCCAAATCTGGTAAATTAGCTCTGCTGTGCAGGGCTTGCAGGAGAAGAAAGCACAGGGGTGGTTCTGAGAGAATTCCTCCTGAGTGTATGGGTTCTTTCCTGAGAGCCCGGCAGGTGGTGTGTTGCTGTCTTTTCATCAACCAGGCTGTGAAGCTTGCAGAGATGCCAAAGGGCTGACAAAAGTCGGCTCTGTTCTCCTCCTTCAAAGCCTTGAGTTTTATTGTTGCTTCTGAACAATTTGTCAAATCAAATGTCAGATTCCATCAGTTGGGTTAGTAGGTGATGTTGCACATTTCTTCAAATTGCTCCTGGCAATGACGAGTTCCATCATAATCAGTGAGTCCCTTTACCCCCTTTTGCCCTGCCAGTCACGTCCACCTCTAAGACATATCTGGCCAAGGGCAGAGGTTTCCTTCCATGCAAGTGATTTGCCCCTTTTTTTAATTTTAAGGAAAGTGGCTGTTCTTCAGGAAAGCTATCACCACCTCTGTCTTAAATTGGGCACCTGAATTTTAAATTTTTTAGGGATTTTGGAGACAAGGAAAATCTAGATGGAAATCGAGGTTTTTATCTTAAAAATCCACACGTCATCTCATACTTCAATTTAGTTATTAATTTTTACCTTTTAAGGCTGACAGGGAAGAAAATTGGCTGATTTGATTTTCCATTTCTTTTATTTCTCTTGTCCATCCTTTGGTAGAGAGGAAATAGACATTGAAATTATCAAAGGCAAGTAATAGAAGGGAGGAGATAAAACAGATTCTATGCTAGAATCCATAAATTAGGTCTGCTCCTGAAACCTGCTGCAATTGAATAAAAATTCTATTTTTGGTTGGTGGAAACAATAGTTTTAGTATTTGAACTATTGTCACAGTGAGCTCATCTTTCTTAATTAAAGACTAAATAATCCCAGTTCCTTTCATTTTTTTCTATTTTTCAACCATCTGATCTTTTTCATTGTTTTTATTGGAACCTTTTCCACATTCTTTGTGTTTGGAATTATGGTATTTCAACCTAGAAACTGGGCTTTTGTTATCAAATACTAATTAGTTTCTAGGGATCCAAGTTATACAATATTCCAATTTTGGAAACTGCACAGCTACTAACAATAGTGTACTTGTGACACATATACTGTGAGCTTCTAACCCTTTTTTGATTAATTTTTTTTGAAAGCCTGCAAGTATTGTTGTAATTTGTGGCATAAAATCATCAATGACCTCAGTTTTCATTTGGTTCTAAAATAGTACTGCCAGAATATTTCTATAATTCTATAATGAAAATGTTTTATTATGTCTCCTGTGTATTAAAAGTTTGGCAGTAGGAGGTTGTGAATTGAAATGTCCTGGAGGTGCTCTCATTTTGTCTGAATTTTTTTTTTTTTTTTTTGCTTTTTGGAGGGGGGAAGGCTGGGCAGTTGGAGTTACGTGACTTGCCCAAAGTCACATGGCTAGTAAGTGTTAAGTTTCTGAGGCCGGATTTGAACTCAGGTCCTCCTAACTCCAGGGCCGGAGCTCTATTCACTGTGCCACCTAGCCACCTCCTGAAATTTTAATATGTTTGTATTTGCCTTATATGTCTTCTTACTTTGGTCCATCCTCTACTGAGTTGCCAAAAGGATCTTTCTAAAGTGAAGATCTGACCATATCACCCTCCCACCATCATTCAATAAACTTCAGTGGTTCCCATATTACCTTTAGGATCAAATATGAAATTCTCTCCCTCCCTCCCTTCTTTCCTTCCTTTATCTTTTCCTCTGTCCTCCCTCCCTTCCTTCCTTCCTTCTTTCCTTCCTTCCTTCTTACCTATTAACCCCAGGCTTTAGTTAGTCTTGGTTAATTGACTATTGCCTAGAATTTTGCCCTAAAGGCCACTGTGTTTTAAAGGATAAAATCAAATCTTCCCAGAAATCCTAGATAAATAATTAGCTTAGCTGAGGAGTGTAGTTGGCAGAAGCTGCTGGAAGGTGGCATTCTTTTTCTTCTCGTGGGAAATTCTTCCATTTCTATGGAGTCTGTGAATTTGCAATAATTAAGGCTTTTGGACACCTGGTCAGACCACAGCAATTGAGTTTGGCAGCAAATGGAATCCTATCAGTCAGACCTTTAAGGGATTTCCAAGAGCTAGTTAGGTTGCTCATTTTTATCTTTTAAAAAAGTGAGACTGTTTAGTGATAAAGTAACATAAGCCCAGTGGAAGAACTGCCATATATCTCTAGATTTCTTTTCTGAAGCTTTCAAACTTGAGAAGACCAACCAAAGGAAAGCTTATATGGCTGGTCCTAGGAAAAATGACATGTCAGTGCTTACTTTCTTCAATCCCATCTTCCCAAAGGCCTATTCATAGTTTCACTTTTTTCTTTTCCACTGTTAACATCAGGGAATAGGATGGAATAGGGATAGAGTGCTACAGATGAATTAGGTAACTCGATCTCTGCCCCCTCAAGGAGCTTCCAGCCCAGTTTTGGAAAGAGTACAATGACTTAGAACTATTTGTAATCATTTCAACATTGTATATCACATTTTGAACTATTTCCCCCAGAAGACAGATATATTACCCTGAGCTATAAAATAAAGTTACAGATTATTTACCTTTTGGATTTCTAGGAGGAGTTGTCTTTGTTTTTTCTTTATTATATTGAACAAGATTTTATATAATGATTTGACTATTGTATTAACTATGGTGTTGGGGTTAAAATAATCCCCGAAATTTGATCTTCATTTTTCTTTTTTGCTTTTTTTTTTGGGGGGGGGAGGCAGGGCAACTGGGGTTAAGTGACTTGCCCAAGGTCACATGGCTAGTAAGTGTTAAGTGTCTGAGGCCAGATTTAAACTCAGGTCCTCCTGACTCTGGGGTCAGTGGTCTATTCACTGTGCCACCTAGCCACCCCAGATCTTCATATTTCATGACTCATTTTGAATATTACTATATTGGTATAAATATAGGTGGCCTCCAAATATAGGCTCCACCCTTAAATGTTGATATATATATATATATATATATATATATATATATATATATATATATATTTGAATAGAAAAAGGGAAGCATATTAGAAAGAGAGCCAGCCTTAAAGCCGAGAGAACCTGAACTAAAGTCTTGCCTCTTATAAATACTGCTTGTGAGTTGATGATGATGATGATGATACCTAGCATTTATATAGTACCCATTATGTGCCAGGCAATGTGCAACCTGGGAAAAAAGGTGCTATGATTATCTTTATTTTATGAATGAGGAAACTGAGGCAGAGAGAAATTAAGTAACTTATCCAGGGTTATACAGCTAGAAAGCATCTGAGGCTACATTTGAACTCAGGTCTTCTTGAGTCCAGGCCCAGCACTCTGTACACATGGTCATTTAGTTGCCTTGTGTAACCCTAGTCAAATCTCTTATGATCTAAGTATTCTAGACAACCCTCTAAGACTTTGACTTAATGAGAAGGTGCTAGCCTGTATTGGTAGAAGAAGTTTCCTTTTGGGGAGTTCCTTATACCAGTGAAATCAAAGGTCCATTCCCTAGTTCTAGCTTTGTTTTTTCCTTTAGCAAAGGTGTTTACTCAAATGGTATAGTTAGGACAATAGGTACAAAGCATTTCCTCCAGCACTAGGGACACATTCTCTTTTCTTACCTTGGTCTTTAGGGAGAATGGTCTCAGACTGAGCACAGGTTTTACATAGCATTAGTCTCACCAAATTCATGTCCAAATTTGACACTGTATCCTCAGCTACCAGTGGGCTGAGCCCTGAAGGTCACTCCTTGCTCTTCAGGGCATCAATACTTTGCTGGATGGCAGTATGGACTATGACCTCCAGAATCCTAGGACATGGGAGTCCCCTGGAAGTGTGCTTTCCCCAACTTCTGAAACTCACAGGGGCTAATCCTCCAGATTGATTTTCTTCATAAAAGAAAAAAAAGAAAATTTACATGATGACTTGATAGTTAAAAGAAATAGCAAGTTGTATATGTGTGTGTGTGTGTATAATAGATGTGGAGTTTCACGTGCAATCATCTTTTTTTATACTATGTTATGGAAGTTATTGTTTTATTCCATAAATAAAAAATAAAATAAATAAAAATAAAAAAAAGAAAGTTGTAACACAAAGAACTGAAGCCCCCATTTTCACAAGTTGGGGCTATATCCAGGTCTGTGATGGGAGAAAACCAAATATCTTTCTTTACCAGATACTATCAGCAATGGTGTCAAACCATGAGTAGAGAGAGATCTATCAAGCAGGAGCAGCCAAAGAGAATGCTATCCTTATCTTTTTTAAAGGGGAAATATATATGTATATGTTGAAAAGTATTATCCGTTATAGGGCACACACCAGTTTAATATAATACAAATGGTGGCGGAAATATAGTTTAAATTTAGATTGATACTTTAAGAGGTCTGTGATTTTATTGGTGTTAGTACTCTTCACCAGTGCAGATTGCAGCACTTTAGCATATAGTCATCGGGGAGGCAGCATGGACCAGTGAAAACAGCACTGGGTTTAAACACTATCTAAATTGCTTCCTCCCTGGGCAAATTAATCCCTCAGAGTTTCAGTTTCCACCTCTTGCTAAGGGGCTTAGACTAGATGACCTGTAAGTTCCCTTCCACTTTTAAATCTGTGAGTTCATGACACTAAATACAAAATGCTTAGCAAAAAGGTAACAGAGTAAGGAGGTAATGAGAATAGTGGAGAAGTTAACCTAGGAAATCATCCAGAAAGACACTAGTCTTGTGCTGTATCTTGAAAGTATTGCAGAATCTGTTGGAAAGAGCCTCAAAAGCCATTGAATCCAATCTGCCCCTGAATGAAAATCCTTTCTACCACATCCCTCATAAATTGTTATCCAGCCCACCTTTCTGGAGCATAGATTTTTCTTACTCTCCCTGTTACCCCCTCCCACTTCTCTACCCAAGCACAGGTTCAACCCAGCCACCATCTTTGTAACAAACATAATCCCTCCCTTCTTCCTCCTCCTTTTCCTCTCCCCCCGCCCCAGTTATGTTCTTTGTCTGCTCTGAGGTTCCATTGCTCCACTCCAGCAGTACAATGCCCATGCTGTTAGTTCCCAGGCAGACCCAGAGTTCCTTCCCTCAGACTTTAGCACCAGGATTTCCCTGTGTTCAAAAGACAGGAAATAGGTGGACCACCTCAGATCATGGAAGAGAGCTTAGAAAGAACCAAAGAATCCTCATATCAGATATGGGGGAGAAAGGGCTCTTCAACTCTTGAAGAGTTGAACATTATTTAAAAGTATTTAAATGTCACTGGAGGGAAGGAGAATGAAAGTAGTGAGGATTAAACTGTACTTAGTATCATGGGAAACAATTGGCATTGGTGCTCATTATAGACACTAGAAAACTAACAGAGAAAAGAAGCTCTAAAGATTTGGTTTGGCTGTATAAAAGTAAAAATAATTATAGTCATTTACATCAACTGCTTACCGTTTATGTCTAATTACTATGTAGTACAATAACAATTATGTAAATCATTAGATGTGTCAGATTAACTGGCTTAAGTTTTATTTGATTACCATACTAGACCTCTGTTAGTATAGTAGTAGTATCCTTTGTATTTTGTGACCTATATAGCTTGGTCATCTGTCCACAATTTAAAACAGAATTTTGTTGGGGAGTTTGTAGACAATGGTGCAGAATGAGTAAAGGAACAGTTTATAGTTTAATAGAAATCTTAAGTAAATATAGGGTTACTTCAGTAAACAAATTTTACTTTAGAAATTAAGTTTTTATAATGTTTCTAAAAAGCCAAAAAAACAAACCCATCAAGTAGAGCTGCATTTGTGGTGTCATGAAAGTGTGGACAGTCACAAAACCTGGCTTCCAATCTCAGTTTTGCTTCTGTGTACCCTATTGCAAGTCATAACTTCTCTGGCTTTCAGTTTCTTTAATTTTTAAAAGGTTTGGTTTTGAAGAACCTTAAATGCCCAGAGGAAGAGTTTATGTTTGGTCCTAGATCAAGGTTTTCTAGCCTTTTATGGTTATCATGGAGCTCTTTGGCAGTCTGGTAAAGCCTATGGATTCTTTCTCTGAGTAATGTTTTTATGTCTTTATTTTTTCAATAGGGAGTCACTAGAGTTTATTGAACAGGGCAGTAACATGGAATACATACTGAATAAAACAATAAAATGTAGGATGGTATATAATTAATCACAAAATAGTATGTGGAAAAGACAGTAATGAAAGAGTTGTAGAGATTATGATCTGTACAAGTAGAGAAATAGAATAATGTTTTTTAAATGCACAAAATAAAATACAAAGAAAATCAACTATTGAAATGTAGTTACATATATATATATATATGTATGTATGTATGTACACCCACACCCACACACACACAAAATGTAAGTTCATGGACTCCGGGTTACGCATCTTTGTCCTAGAAGAAAAAAAAGACCTGCAGATTATTGAGTAGGGACTAGGTCAGACCTGCACATGAAGGGGGTGGGATGTTATGATCTCTTAAAGGTTCTTTTTTTCTTTTGTGACCTATATAGCTTAAGTAAATATAGGGAGAACCAACATTAAACACTTGAACCTTTGCAAGGCACTGGAAGCTTACTGTGAGTCAGCAGTGTAATGTAATTCCCCCCAAAAGTTATTGAAGTTCTTGGTTGTATTAACAGAAGTGTAATATTTAGAATGAGAGAGAGCATTAGATCTATTGTTTTCTGTGCTAGTCAGACCACATCTATGTACCATTTTAAAAGAAGGCTCTTGACAAAGCCCAAAGGGTTACTTGGATGTTGGAAGAGTCTGGAGAACCACACCATGAGGAATGCTTTCGTGAACTGGGGAATATTAGCCTGGTGTATAGAAGAATTGGGATGGAATACGGTAGCTCTCTTCAGATCTTTTATGAACTGTTAAGCAGAACACTTCGTTATCCAGAGGCATAGCAATCCCATGGGTCAGATGAACAGGATGATGCAATAAGTGTGGAGGTCAGCAGCCATGGGAGAAGCAAGGCAGTACTGAGCCAGACTAGCTATCAGATCAGGTCAGGATTCTAGTTGCCCCACTAGACAGAGAATTAGAGCTGAGGTCAGCAACAAGTATGCATAAACCCAGGCAAGGACATAGCCCCACCAAGGTCAAAATCTAGAGTTCCAGCAGCAAGAAAGAACTAAAAACTTCACACTAGTCAACTGTACACTTTGAACTCTCCTGAGACTTCTAGGTGAGGGTTAATGAGATCCGCTCGTTGTAGTGGTGATGGAGAGCCTAAGGAGAGTGTGGGGGTGCCAGGCTAACCTTTTTACACATCACTTTTGTCACATTATTCGCTTGTGGAAAAACCTACAATTAAATCATAATCACTAGCATTTGTATAGCACTTTGTATAGGTTATCATCTTCCATGGTCCTCACAGCAATCCTGGAAGGGAGGTGCTGTTGTTGTCCCTGTTTTACAGATGAGGAAACTGAGCCCAAGAGAGATCAAGAGACTTTCCCATAGTCTCTCACCCAAAGTTACATAGCTAGGAAGTGTCTGAGGCAGGATTTATACTCAGGTCTTCCTGAGTTCCAGTCCCATACACTGTTTATGGAGCCACTGGAGCTGCCTTTCTAATTACTCCCTACAACTAAACCCAGTCCTTATGCTTGGCTTTATAGGCCCCACAACCTAGTCTCACTCTTCCTAAGCAACCTAATTTCACAGTATCCCTGAACAGCCAACCACCACTCCATTCCAGATGCCTTTAATTGTTCTCTGTACATGCAACACTCATTCTTGTGTCTGGGTGTTTGTTTATGTTGTTTCTACCACCTAGAATCACCCGTCCTCTACTTGCCTAAACTCTATTTTGACACATTGGTAATATTGTCATATTTTCTATGTTT
This sequence comes from Gymnobelideus leadbeateri, assembly GCA_011680675.1. Taxonomy (NCBI): domain Eukaryota; kingdom Metazoa; phylum Chordata; class Mammalia; order Diprotodontia; family Petauridae; genus Gymnobelideus; species Gymnobelideus leadbeateri. Next base: position 940,395 of record WOXC01008724.1, on the reverse strand, counting down.
AGCTTTGCAGATTTTGACCTCCCAGGCTCAAGCCTTTTCCCACGCTAATTCCCTCTCCACACCTAAAGTACTTTTTCCTAAGGCTCAGATCTATTCATATCAGTTACTGCCAATGGCTTCTTATTACCTCCGGGTTCAAATATAAATTTATTTGTTCAACATGTAAAGCTCCTTACAGCCCAGCCTTTCCTACCTTTCCAGTATTTCTTTTTTCTTCTTCTTCTTCTTTTTTTTTTTTTTGCTTTTTGGAGAGGGGAAGGTGGGGCACTTGGGGTTAAGGTCACATGGCTAATTACCTTTCCAGTCTTACATTCTACTGCTAGTCTCCCTGTCACACACTCTGTCAGCCACCCTGGCTTGCTCTCAAAGAACTCCCATTCTAATGGAGGAAAGCATATCTATGGAAGGTTTCAGCTGCAAATCAGATGAAAAGGAAAGTCCCATAGAACTCAGGGGCAAAATAGATGTTAATGCCTCTTCTTTACTATCATTTCCACTGATAAAAGCAATTGGTTTATGGTGCTGGAACATTTTATAATGTCAAAGTCTTTGTCTTTAATTGATGTGGCTGTAGCTTCTGCAGGAGCAGTTGCTCCCTAGATGATGACTTTGGACTCATGGCTGGAAGCACTGTAATTCCCAAGGCTTTTAGCTCTAGGGCTCTGGGCTGTCTCTATCTTGGTCCAAGGGGAGATAGTGGTCAAGGTGGTGCACGTGCTTTGACTTGCCTGGCACATGTTGCCTCCTGCCTCTCTGTCAGAGTGTCTCGCTGCTTTAGACAAGCTGGCTTGCTTGCCCTGTGTATGGCATGGCATTTGGTGGGGATGGCTGACTCTTCTCCATGGGCGTTACCTTGCCTCCCTCCATGGCTTTGAAGTCTGAGTCAACAGCTGTTGCTGGTAGTGATAAGGAAGGAGTCCCCCTTCTTCACAAATGATTTCTCCCCTTAATGACGGTTTCAGGCAGTGGGTTGTAAGCAGGTTCAGTAGCCCGAGGTGCCCTACTATTCACTCCTGGGGGAACTGCCTCTACAGTGTAGACAGATCATCATCATTCCCACCCCCCCAGTTTCTATGTGAGTTAATGTATCTGAAAAAATGTATTTGAAAAAAAAATCCACTATTTGGTGACCGGCCCTTTGGTAATAAAGTTTTCTGAGCTTGTCAACTCTGGACCTCAGGCCACAGGTATTAACTATGGTGGTACCATGAAAGAAGCACTGCCTCTAAATTTCACCTTTGATAATTACTACCTTAGTGATTTTAGGCAGATCATTTAATCCCTGTGGGTCTCAGTTTTCTCATCTGTAAAATGATGGTGTGGAACTAAGTGGTCTTTAAAGTCCCTTCTTGTAGTTCTTTCTCAATTATCTTGAGGTTGGTTACAGACCCAAATAAAAATGTCATAGCTGTGCTCTGCTTTGAAGAAACTAAGGTCACTTCCATACCATGATGAAACATTAGAGCAAGACTTCAGTAGAGGCAACAGATTTAAATGATGCAGATAGAACAAGTTGTTTAATGTACAGTTTGGTGACTTTCTCACTAATCCTTAAGAGTTATTAATCATAGCTTATTCTAAATCTGTCCCATTGTTACATTCTGAAGCCTTTGCTTGCAATCAAAAGGCTTCTCTACCTGTCAGTTTCAGGCTCTTGGATTACAGTGTTTTTAGGCAGCTGCCTCTCAGCTACTGGTACTTTACAGTTGTTCATTCTTTCATTCTCCAAATATTTACCATGTCTACAGTGTACAGAAGGGAAAGGCACTGTGCTAGCTGTTCATTCCTCTGACTAACTCTTCACTGCCCAATGCCGAGGTAATGCCTCGTGGATTTCAGTGCCATCTGGGACCCCTCTTCGATTTCATGTCTTAGGATATGGCTCCATTTCCTTTTACTGTCACCATCTCTTCCCATTCTTCAAGTCTTCCCTCTTCCATGAAGTCTTCCCTGATTATTTCAGCCCACACAGATCTTTCCCCTTTAAAACCAGATTTAGCACAACTGCTGGTGAAAATAAAATTAGGAAGACAATGATATTTCACAATGCTTTTCTCAACTGTAGGCTCTTTTCTACTGTTTTCTATATGGATGGTTATCTACTGTCTCCAAAAGCAAAGGAATGTACCAAGCAAGTATATACCATTATTATCCTCTGCAAACTAAATGGCATTCAGTACAATTTTGTAATTGAAAGGGCAGCCCAGTAATTGAAAAGACAGATGGCAGTTCTCTCAGAGGCTATGACGATGTTATTAACTGCTCTGGCATTCTGTTGTCGTGGAGAAATTAACCAGTGCTGGCCCATTAATTGGTGTTTGCACATGAGGCAATTGGGTTGCTTGGGTGTGTTGTTTCACAATTATAATCATTATTTTAAAACATGACCATTATTAATTTATAGGATTTCATGTAGCATAAATAAGATGAAATAGAGCAGACGAGAATGCTAGTGTGGTACAGAGAATGAAGCAGGAGGGGGAAGATGGCAGTAGTTTTGGCTCCCAGACTATGGAGATCACTTTCCTTCCAGAAAGTACTTTGGTTCAAGAGATGACTACGTTTGGCTTATTTCTTTCAAAAGGTTTTTTCCCTTATGTGTTTGGTGAGCAATTGGAGTTCATGGGCTGCATTCTGGTAGTCTGAAATCACCTTGAATGTGCACAGGAGAGTGTAGTGGGAAGATGGGACACTTGGAAGGGCTAAACAAGAAAGTTATATCAGGAAAAAACAGTCATTTCCTTATTGTTGAAGAAGGAATTAAATAGGCTTGCTGAGCCAGAATGATGTAATAATTGTTTTTGGAAGAAAAAAAGTGAGTTTTCAAAGTAAAATCTTTTATTTGCTTCCTCATCTTTTATATGTGGTGCAGATTTGAGGCTGGGAAGTAGTTAGATTAAATTATCTGCAGCATCTTCTGTACTGCTATAGTGGTGGTTGTTACTGTTAAGTTATTTCAATCATGTCCAACTCTTTGTGACCCAGTTTGAGATTTTCTTGACAGAAATATTGGAGTGATTTGCCATTTCCTTCTCCAGCTCTTTTTACAGGTGAGGAAAATATGGCTGAGTGACTTGCCCAGGGTCACACAGATAGTAAATGTTTGAGGCCAGATTTGGATTGAATTCTTCCTGACCCCAGGCCCAGCATTCTCTCCACTGAGTCTTCTAGCTGCTTTTTTATATATGCTATGGTGGTAAACAGACTTTAAGAATCTGAACACCATTTATAGGATCTCCCTGCTGCAGGCTGCTATGTAACCTCATTAAATGCTTGATTGACAATCTTTTATTAGGCTGTAAAATGACTCACTCAGGCAAATTTTTTTTAAGTTTGACTAGTGACGCAGATTACACTATATATTTTTTATTACAACTTAAGAAGTCAGGTGCATAATCTCTTTGATACATTCACTCATTCATTTACCCATGCACCAGGAGATGCTATATATAGAATGTTGAAGTTTTACTGTCCACTGCATTGTGGCAAGTCAGATATGCTGTGGGATTGGTGGGAGAGCTCATCTCATGCTTTTTATTCTGCTGTGGATAATCAGTGTAACAGCATAGATTATTGAAATTTCATAGTCTGTCTGCCTTCCACACTTTCCTTGATTGAGTGGCAGGTATTTCTGCCAGAAAACACTATCTTCTGCACAGTCTCCAATGTTCTTTCCATAGTCTCACTTTAGAAAGGATATACTCGTTAGCTTTTCCAGATTCTACCTGTTGGTCATGCATACCCTCACCCCCACTCCCAATTAAGCTTTGTTGTTTGTTAACACAATATTTTCTGTATCATCAATTGCTCCGTATTTCCTTATGTTGGCTCTGCAACCTTTTAGTTAAGCTTTTGTATGTATTTATTGTTGTATACATTTATCATTATGTAATATGCCTGCATATTATATATTATGCATTTATCACTTCTATAATCATAGTATTCCATCATGAACTTATTTAGTTTCTGATCTTGGATATTTTCAGGCTAATTCATAGTTTTGTCCTGATTCTACAAGTATTTCAAAATCTTATGTATATCATTTTGTGTCTGTTCTTCAACAACACAAATATCTAAGTTCTATAATGACTGTCTCCAAGACTTTTGATGATTGCCATAGCCTGTTGAGTTGAAAGAATTTTCTGGGGGAACCAGTTGTGAATTCTGACACTATCTTTCAGACCCTTTATTTCCTGCTAAAGCAGGACTATAAAAACTAGGGTGAATAGTTTTAGGCTTATAATGCAACGCATCTTCCCTCAGTTGGTGGTAGGTCATTAGTTGGAAGAGATCTCATCAATAGCATTACTGCCTGCTGTATTATGAACCATTTTGGGATATTGATGAATTTCTCAAAGCAGTTATATTTTTCTAGTACCTTGCAGAATCCAGAACTACTGATGCTATCAAATACTTTTATAAAGCTGATGAATAAGATGTGGAGATCTGATATTCTTCCTTAGATTTCTTTTTTATTTCCTATGGGGCAGAAATCATGTCTGCTATACCATGTTGTGATTCAGAGCCCTTAGTGTTAACAACTGCAAAAGGCAATATAGGATATTGTCTAGGGCTCTTTTGGCAGTGAGGAGAAATTAAGTGGGAATGCTTTTTTAACCTTTTTTTCTTGAAAATGGCAACACCTTGGAGTTAATAAAGACTTTCCTCAGCATTATTTATATAAAGGAAAAAATAGTCTTGCTCTATGACTCATCTACACTGCCTTTCCTCACCCTGAAGGAGATGGTCATTTAGGGTTAGGAGGTTAACCAGTCTTGTCATTTAAGCATCTATGTTGATCAACACAGGCTGACTTCCAAAAAGATTGTGATGAAGTTTCAGATTCCTTTTGCTTTATAGATCCCCATCTTCAGTATTGAAATGGTGGCATAATGAGTGCTGAACTTGGAGGCAGAAACACTGGAGTCTAAATCCTGCTCCAGACACTTACCAGCTATCTGACCTTGGGCAAGTCACTTAACACTTAAGATTCAGTTTCTTCATCTGTAAAATGTGGAAATAATGAAACCAACCTCACAGAGGTGTTGTGGGGGATCAAATAAGTTCCTTAGGAGATAATGTAAAGCATGAGTGAAGTAAGCAAAAACATTGTACACAGGAACAACCACATTGTGCAATGACTACCTTTGATACTTACCTCTTCTTAGCAATGTAAGTATCTAAATGAATTCCAAATGATTCATGATGGAAAATGCTGTTCCCATCCAGAAAAAGAACTAGGGAGTCTGAATGCAGATTGAAACATACTATTTGCTCTCTATCCTTTTTTTGTTTGTTTCTTCTTTCTCATGGTTCTTCCCATTGGTTCTAATTCTTCTTTACAATTTGACTAATGTAAAATATGTTTAATATGAATGTATATGTAGAGTCCATATCAGATTACATGCCATCTTGGAGTAGAGGAGGAGAGGGAGAAGGAGAAGATTTGGAACTCAAAATGAATGTTCAAAACTAAAAATAAATAAATACATTAATATTTTTTAAAAGATATATAAAGCACTTTGCAAAAATTAAAGTGCTATATAAATGCTGGCTATTATTATTGTTAATATTACTGTTATTATCATTAGGGGGAAAGCTGTTAAAATGTTACTGTCACTCCTGCGTTCTCTCCCTGTTCATGATGCTCTTCAGAGGCCAGTCAGTAACAAATCTAGAGATTCTTTGATTACCTCAATTTGTAGTGATCTCTGCTGCTTCTGATTTGTATGCTATTTGGAGTTAGTAACCCTTACAGTCCTGTCATGTACTGCCTCATTAGTTCACCTTTTCATGTGTTAGCTTTGTCTCCCTACCTAGATAATAAACTTCATATGGGCAGGGATAGCATGTTATTTCTTCATATCTCCCATGGTGTATATATATGTATATACACATGTATATACATATATATATATATATATATATATATATATATATATATATATATTAGACACTCAATAAATATCTGTTGACTGAGTATAATAGGGTACTTTCTCATTTAAGTTGCTTTCGCAATCATATAGCAGTAAGTATTTTATATATTTATTGGTAGCAGTATCTGCAGGCCTACATGAATTTAAGAAACTGTAATCAACCCTTACAAGTCAGGGAGAAGCTATTAAAATCTTAGTGCCATTGTTTAAGTCCATTCGCCTTTCTTGCTGAGCATATTCTGGTCCTTAGTTCCTATAAGCACCAGATCTCATTTGTAAGTATTGAGTTTTATGTGCTGAGTACCATGTTTAGTCCTGTGAGCCATAGAAGAGTAATTTAAAGCATGGTCTTTGTTCTCAGGAAGCATACATTCTAGGAAAGAAAATACAACTAAAGCATCTAAAGAAATCAAAACAGTGAGGTGCTATTTTATATAGTACTGACTGTAAATACAATAGGAATTCAGAGAAGAGGAAGATCAGTGAGGGTTGGAATAATCAAGGAAAGCTTTCACAGAGGAAGTGGCATTTGTGATGGCCTTGAAGATTAGGTACAATTTAGATAACAGAAAGGTTGAGCAGGGCAATCTAGGGGAGGACAAATGGGGATGAGCATGGCGTGATCAGGAAATAGTGCAGTATTTTTGAAACTTAAGTCTCTCCTTACTTCCAGTTAATCAAGCATATTATTACCAGACCACAAGTAGAGAATGCAATTAAGAAACTTGCAGGGCAGCTAGGTGGCACAGTGAATAGAGCACCTGCCCTGGAGTCAGGAGGACCTGAGTCAAATTGGGCTTCAGACACTTAACATATACTAGCTGTGTGACCTTGGGCAAGTCTCTTAACCCCAATTGCCCTGCCCTCCCCCCTCCAGAAAGAAAAAAAGAAACTTGCTATGAAGTAGGCAGGAGGTGATGAGGGTCCAACTAGTAACAGGATCTTAGAGTTTAAAAGCACCTTAGAATTCATCTTTCTTAGCCTCAGTTTTACTCATCTACAAAATAAGAAACTGGACTATATGATCTCTCTACTGTTCAGATTCTAGGAGTTGAGTTCAGCCTCCTTTCCTTTCTTTATAACATCCCTGTGAAAGTAGTAGTCACCCAGGTTTTACTTGAGCATTTCTAAAGATAGAGGAACCCATTGCCACCTGCGGCAGCCCTTCGCATTTTTGGGACATCTTGTTTTTAGAAAATAATTCCTCCTTATTTGGAATCTTCTAGTCATTTATACTATCATATATACTTATACATTTGTACTATAGTCTTATGTGCTATGAAGCTAAACAAATAAAATCCAATTCTTCTACATGACGCTGTAGCTTTTGACATATTTGAAAATAGCCATCATGGACCTCTAATGTCTTCTCCATATTAAGAGTCCTTCTACCATTCCCCATGTGACTTGTAAGCATATATAGACATTATACCCACAACCTTGGCATTATTAACACTATTCTAGCCAACTGATTTGCTGGTCACATGTGGTGGCAATACATTTTGAGAGGAAGGTGCAAATATGAATCATTTCAAAGGAAAAAGATAACAATAACACTCCCTCTTTTGGAAGCAGCTAGGTGGTGCAGTGAATAGAGCACCAACCCTGGAGTCAGGAGGACCTGAGTTCAAATCCAGCCTCAGACACTTGACACTTACTACCTTACTGGTGACCTTGGGCAAGTCACTTTACCCCCAATTACTTTGCCTTCCCCCCTCAAAAAAAAAGAGATAAGCCTTGGTGTCAGATAGGGGTGTAATGGAAAAGAAATAATCAACAGGGGCTCCTGGGTTTCTGGCCTAGGAAATTAGAAGAATGGTGTTATCCATTGCAGATATGAGATTGTTAGAATCTCAATAGTTAAATTTAAATGTGGAAAGAACAGTCATGCTCTGCTTTTGTGTCAGTGGAAAGTTTGAGATCCTGTTTACAGAGGGTGTGAGTGACATACATGGTTCAGTGGCCCTAGCATCTGGACTCTTAGGTCCCACTGTAGTAGAGGCTTATTGTGTATTCATTGGTAAAAACCGTAGTATGTGAACTGGAGATGTTCTACTCCCCAGGGGGGTGACTATCGTTAGCTCTCTAATTAAAATTGTAAACTTGAAATCCATTTAATATGTGTGAATGCCCACTTTGAGAATGTTGTTCTTTTTGTAATAAAGCTGTTGGAATGCTCAGTGTTACCAAGGGAGCACATTTTAACATAGCCTTTTACATAGCCTTTTCAAAATGATACATTTTTTAAAAAAATGTCTTCTATTTCCCTTTGGCTTACTGTGAGTTTATAATCCGGTCACCAAAGGGTATGTGTGCAACAGATCATTGACAGAAAGATAAGTAGCAATTGTGGATTTTGCAAATTAAAATAACTCTGAGGTTTTACCTCATACTCAGCAAATTGGCAAACATGCTGGAAAACGAGAATTGTCAACGTTGGAGTGGTTGTGGAAAGGCTGGCACATTAGTGAACAACTGGTGGAGCTGTGAATTGGTCCAGTCATTCTAGAAAGCAATTTGGAATGATGAGGAAAAAAAGTCACTCTAGTGTTCATACCCTTTCACAAAGAGATTCCATTGCTAGACATGTCCTCCAAAGAGGACCATGGCACAGATACGGGCCTAATATGCAAGACAGTATTTATGGCAATACTTTGTGTAGCAGCAAAGAACTAGAAACAAAGTAGATGCCTATCAGTGCTTGGCTAAACAAATTCTAGTACAGGAATATAATGGAGCATTACTTTTCATGTGGAACAATGTATGTGGTGAATATAGGGAATTATTGTTAAGACTAATATGGGTACTGACACAAAATGAAATAAGCTAAACCAGGAACAGTAAACACAACAATGTAAATAGAAAAAATAATAACATCAGAAAAATCAAAATGAAATGCTATAAAAATGTTATGACCAAGCTTGACCCATTATAAAATATATATGAAATGAAGAGACATAAGACCATAATAAGCATTTAAGACTGTTGCTAGCAATTACATAATGCTTTAAGGTTTGCTAAGTGAGTGGCGTGATATCTTATTTGATCCCTACAATAACCCTGTGAGGTAGTTACTATTATCATCACCTTCATTTTATACATGAGAAAATTGAGGCATAGAGTGGTTAAGTGACTTGATTAAGGTCACACAGCTAGTAGTGGCTGAGGTAGGATTTAAACTAAGATCTTTCTGATTCCATGTCCTGTGCTCTATCCACTGTACCACCTAGCTGCTCATGAGAGTGGGACAATGGACATAATATTTGACATTTTTGATATGTCGGTGAGTTTTGCAATTACTGTTTTTCCCCTTTGTTTATTATTCTTTGTTATAAAAGACTGCCATTTGGAGGGAGGGATGCGTTTGGAAATGAGATGATATAAAAACAAAAGATATCAATAAAATTATTTTTAAAAAAGAAACTGATTTCTCTCAATTTGCTAGGGTGGTACTTATGACCTTCTTTCCAAATTATCCAAAAAAGAAAGAGAGGATTTGATGCTTAAAGCTGTCAGTGGGGCAAATTGGTAATAGTTGGGTTAGTATTGTAGCACTAGATTTGGAATGAGAAGAATGGGGTTTGAATCCTCACTCTTTCACTTCCTACCTGTATGACCTAAAGTAAGAGGGGAAGTCTCCTTTTAAGGCCTCAATTTCTCCATCTGTAAAATGGGAAAGGCAGGAAGGAATACATGATCTTTCATATTCCTATCAATTCAGAAGCTGTGATCCTGTGTTTGAAGAACTTCCTCAAAAGGCTGCCACTACCAGCTCTGAGCCGTGGAAACTGGAGTGCCTCTATCTTAGAGACTGTTGGATTCTTCCTAGGTGGGGGTTGTTGGGATTTTTCTGGTGAGGGAGGAGGTCTATACCTACTGTTCACTTTTTCTGCCATGGACTTGCACTGGAGACAGTGCTCAGTACAGATGCCAGTTTCTTTTTCAAATGTGCTTTGAGGGAGACACTTGGGTATTTCTCATTTTGGGTCTTGAGGCTGACTATTTGTTCCATTTGTAATTAATTCTCCTAAGAAATCTCTTTGCACAATATCTAGGGCAGCAACATGCATAATAAAACCCTTAATAAATGTATTTTGATGACAGCAGTGATTGTCAGAGCTCTCTTATGGCACCTATATATGGAACCAAAAGACCCTGAAAATGAATAAGTTGGAATATGTTTGGTCACTTCTCTGACTCAGTTTACAGATTTGTACCAGCATTTAATGTAGCTACACGGGGCGGGGGACATAGGTCTAAAATTCATTTTCTATTAATACTGCAGCTCAATAGTGATGAGTTGTGTTTTGAGGAGGAACAAGAAAGACTTGGTTATAAAAAGACAAAAAAAAATGCCAACACTGGTTCATCCCAATTTTCCATTTAGAACAGGAGGGGCTGGGATTATAGAATAATTGAATTTAGAGTTGGAAGAATCTTGCATTCCACCTAGTTCCCTTAGCTATTAACTGTTCTGGATCTCTCACCCGTGGGTTTCTCTAAATTTTCTTGAACTTATTTCTTTATCTGATCTAACCATTTTGGTATTGAGTTTTTCAGCTTTATTCCTCACCCTATGAAGCTGTTACTTCCTTTAGTTAGATAATTTGGTATCATGATTTCTTTCATGATGCCCTCCTCAGTGACAGATTCCGTCCTGCCTGGTTTTGGGGCTCCTGTGGGGGCTTGGAATGGGAATGCTGGGCTGACTTCAAAATCAAAATCTCCTTTTGCTCTTTGGAGCCTCTCACTCGCATGACCATCATGTTCTATGGCAGAAATCTCTTGAATGCTGTTTTATGTGCTGTTATATCATTGACTCAACGAATTATCTTATAGTTTCATGCTCATTTGTGAGGTGAGAGTAATCTGATTACAGTAGCCACACCCACCTTCTTTTGGGAAAGTAAACCTTATTAAATGGACTTTGTTTTAGCAAAGTTTTTTGTGATGTAAAAGAATAGAGACATTTTATTTTCTTGTGAATTTTATTTCCTTGTGGGCAGCTGGGTGAAGCTGATAGACTATTGAGCCTGGAGTCAGGAAGACCTGAGTTCAAATATAACCTCAGACACTGAGTAGCCATGTGACCCCAGACAAATCATTTAACCTGTTTGCCTCTATTTCCTCATTCGCAAACCAGGGATAATAATAGCACCTACCTCACTGTGTTGTCAGGATCAAACAAGAAATTTGTAAAGTGCTTACCACAGTGCCTGGCACACAGTAGGTGCTATGTAAATGTTAATTGTTACTATTATTATTACAATTAGATTATTTATAGCCTAGAATTATAGTCATTTGGACAAGATTCCTTTGAAGCAAGGGTCCAAAGGTTAGGATCAGGATACATGAACATGAGAAATGGGTGTGGTTTATTTTGAGGATTAAATTAGATGTCTGTAAAATGTTTTACAAACCTTAAAGCACAACATAAATGTTAGTAATTATCATCGTCGCTATTATACAGAGCTCTTGAAAAGGTTTAAGGAAGACCTAGCTTTTACTTTCTAGCAGCCCTCTTAATAACACATGAACATGTACGCACATGATACGTCTCTTTGTTGTTCAGTTGTTTCTGTCACGTCTGACTCTTTGTGACCTCATTTGGGGTTTTATTGGCAGAGATACTGGAACGGTTTGTTATGTCCTTCTCCAGCTCATTATATAGATGAGCAACCAAGTAAACAGGGTTAAGTGACCTGCCAGGGTCATACAGCTAATACGTGGCTAAGGCCAGATTTGAACTCATGAAGATGAGTCTTTCTGACTCCAGGCCCAGCACTTTATGCACTGTGTCACCTAGCTGACCTCACAATATTCTTAGCTGACCTAGTTTGTGATACTTTAGAACCCAGCCTGGTTTTTTTGCCTATATTTTTATTCATTGGCTACAGGAGGCATACTGAAAAAGTTGAAATCTCTGAGTTTGCTTTTTTTCAACTTTGGAGCCAATTATATGCAGGGGCTGAGCCCCTTCCAGAGTGGTGCCCAACAGGAAAGGGATTCCCAGGGCACAAAGTAATTATTTTATTTTCAGGGGGGAAAGGCATTGCAGCTTGCCTGCAGCAATCTGGGTTGATGTGCACATTCTGAGGTTTTACATGATTATTTAGTTTCCAGTTTTCTTTTCAATTAAGTAGTTATTCTAAGACAGTTGCTGTTGCTATGGGAACTGTGCTACTGACTAAGAGTATTTCCTTAAAGCCATACTTGCCTCAGTCATAGGGTACTGAATATTCTGGCCCTGTGATGAAAAAATACAGTGGATCTTTAAACATAAGAAATGACAACCTACACTTCCTCATTTATAGAGGGTTTAGAGAAGAAATGCTCCCTCCTATCAGGGAGAGGAATTTAAAGATTAAAATGGGTGCTGGTTTTGGAGTCAGAATAATGGAAATAATTCAGGCTCTTCTACCTACTACTTCTACCTACTACTACCCATTTCACTTCATCTCTGAAATGAGGGGGTTAGATTAAATGAACTTTAAGGACCCTTCCAGTTTTAAAGTATGATCCTATTATCCTATGATTTTTAGAAATCATAGATCAAAATTTAGAACTGAAAAGGACCTTACAGTCATTGCATCCAACCCCTCGTTTTAGAGATGTGTAAACTGAGTCACAGAGAGGTTAAATAACTTAATCTGGATTGCATAGCTAGTAAGTATCTGGTGGGGCTCAGGTAATAAGGAAGATTTGAACTGAGGTCTTGATGGCTCCAAGATTATGCCCTGTGGACAACTGATTCTATACTTGGACATATTTTTTTCTTTAACTTTGAAATAATCAGCATATTTGTTCAATTTGTTTCCTGATCTTCATATTTTAGGGCATTCCAGGCAGTGAATCAGACTGTTCTACGTAAGAATCAAGCTCTTTTTTCTTGCTAATGGAGGGCAGCAGAAGTTTGGGAATGGGCAGGCCTCATTCTATCCCTCTGTACCATGCTCAGAATGATTAGCTCTTTATAATTGTAGGGATTCATTTAGGGACTTTCAGGAGCCAGTTCTTCACAATTCTAGGGATCTTGTTAAGAGCTTTCAGAGCTTAGATCTCAGGGGTGGAGCCAAGATGGTGGAGTAAAAGTAGGAACTTGCTTGAGCTCTCTCGAACTACCTTCCGATACCTGCAAAATATGACTCTAAACAAATTATAAAGCTACAGAGCTCAGATCTCTGCCACTCTTGTCTAGAGTCAGATCAAAATCTGGAGGCCATGTCTGAGCTGGAACCAGGTTCCCTCTATCAGGAATTTCAGGCAGTTCCTTTCCTACCAGCAACCTTCTGTTGACCAAAGATGATTTATTTCTTCTGCCTGTTCTCAATAACATCTTTGTTATTGCCCCTGACATGGTTCCTAATGGGATAAACATTTGGTTTGTTTATTAAGTTATTTTAAGAGTATAAAAAAGAAAAATGATACGTACTATCAATCATAATCATTCTACTAAGTAGTTCTGGTTAACTGATTTTTTTTTTTAAATCAGAGGGATGTGTTTGTTGGAAAGTGACTAAAGTGTCCAAACAAAATGCCTCAGTAAAAAAAAAAGAGTATAAAGGTTGTCTGTTTCCTCCTCTGTTTTCATGGAGTCTGTGTAAAGGAGTATTAAAGTTCTAAGTTGAGTTACTTTGGAATTCTGATAAGCAGGTGATGTTCTATCTAGGGAGAACTAGAGGTAAAACACTTAATATGTATATATGTTTGCCACTTCCAAGTCTTCTCACTGTTTGTGGCAGTCCCAGCCATGGTGTAAAATTAATAGATAAAAGAAAAACCATCATCTCCTTCCTCTGAGTAAGATTTCCTTGAATCTGAGGCTCTCCAGCCTGAGGGAGATCAATGTGGATAATGTGAGCTCCTGTATGACTGTGCCCTGAGGGCTCCAAAGAGGTTTAAATTAGAAGAAGTAGTTTTTGTTTTTTCCATATCTTTTGGAAGTGACTTGGGAATGACCATAAGATACATGAGTGTCTTGGGGAGTGGTCTTGATGCTTTGTAAGTTATGTAATATTGGTGATTTACAAGCTGTATTGATGACAAGTCAACCTCTCTGGGTCCCAGTTCTCTCCTGTAAAATGAGGGGGGATGGGCTGGATGTTTTTCTAAATTCCCTTCTAGTTCAGTGATTCTGTGTCTAAGAAGGTATTTTACTGGAAAAATAGTTTTTTTCATTACTTCTGAAGTTGTTTTTGTTTTTGCTCTTCTTCCTTGCTGCCTCTTGTGGTTTCCTCAGGTAACTGGACCTATCTGGGATGGGGAGAACCTCAGAGTATGTAACAGTTTTCATTCTTTTTAAGTTTCTTAGTCCTTCCTTTTGTCAGCCTTTTTCCTCTTTGTATACTTCCCACCCCAACCCCAAGAATCTAGCTATTCATGCATACAAGCATAACACTAGGTATCTTTCCCTCATTTGTGTCTCTTGGCATAATTGCTTGAGGATGGAATGGCATGTGCATTGATGTAATTCCAGTTTGGTTTCTTAAAGGCTTTTTGTATTAATTAAAACCAAATTCCCAATGTCTATAGCTAGCAAGGCCCAGTAGTACAAGCAACCATAAGCCTTGGGAGAGCTCCTCTGCCTGAAACATCTACAAGGTATTATCTGCCACCAACCAGAATGCAGGTCTTCACGTGTGATAACAGATTCATGGTTTGAAAAGCAGATACAATGATTTAGTGCCCTTGCAAATTGCAAGCAGGTTGAGTTCATCCCCTGCATTCTACCTCAACTGGAGAAAATGGACTAAGGGCAAAAGGAAGTGGCTTAATGGTCAGTTTTAAAAACTAATCCATTTGGCAAGTTGAGCGAATGTATTTCTAGCCAAAGTCTATTTTTTTTTGTAGCAGTGAGGGAGATGGCCCTCATTTCTTCTTCAAAATTGCCTGGTCTTAACAGACATTTTCAGAAGCCTAGTTTGGCATCTTTGACCTGAGAACCCATATACCTAGCAAAGCATGTCTTTTCAACAGGATTCCTAGTGCCAGACTGGTTGAAACAATTGTCTGACAAACCTAACCTGGTCATTCCACTGATTAGGTTTGGGTCACTGAAGTAATCTAACAAACTGTGGTCAGAAAGATGAGTTCTGTGCTCTTAATGAAACTTAAAAAAAATTTCTGTTTGAGTCTAACCCAAAATATTGTCACCATCACTGTAGTTGGTTTTGCTGACTTTTAGGTGACTGAAAGTTTTAAAATAGAATCATAAAAAAAAATTGGACATTGAAGGAAAATGTATTTTAATAATGATTCCTCATTATTCCCCAAATATAACCTATGCTTTCCTATCTCTCTGCCTTTTCTTGTGCCATGTTTTCCCACCATGTGCAATGTCCTCTCTCTCCCACTTATCCTATTATTCTCCTGCAGAGCCTAACTCAGATGTGACCATAAAGACTTCTCTGACCTTTCCCAAATGAGTATGGTGACCTCCAGTAGTGTTTTGTGCATGTAATTATTCAATTGAGTTTAACAAGCACCTACTGGGCTTATCATGTTATAATCATTTGGAGCCATGTGTTATCTCCATTACTAGCTTATAAACACCTTAAAAGCTGGTACCATATCTAATATGTCTTTATACAGCCCCACAATGCTAGGCACATTACTTTGCTAGATATTGAGTTAATATTTGTTAGATGGATGAATAAGTAAATTTCCTCAGTCTGGTGGGGTTTTTTTTTTCCTGTCACTAGACTGGCCATTTCCAAACTGAAGCCTTTGCTTTCCAGATAGATGACAGGGCCCAGTTTTGGTTGGGGCTGTTCTATAGTCTCACAGTATTTTTTTAGTATAAATTGTTCTGTCAGGTGACATATAGGAAAGGAGGCAGTCTCCTTTCTGAACAAGAAGAAAAGATTTCTTAAGCAAACTGGGTGGTTGTGAAATTGCCCCTCCAGTTCTTTCTTTGGCGTAAAACCATTATTCAGTTGGTCACAGAAGGATGATGCCAAAAGCGTGGTCTTTGGAGGCATTTAGTGTGAGAGAAGTAAATGTAGGTGGATCCATTAGCTCTTCTCTTTTCCCTCCTCCCCCCCTCTCCACTCCTCCTGCCTTCCTATTCCTTGTCTTTTCCTTGCCTCTTTTCCTTTCTATTTCCTTCCAACTTTGCTTCTTAGGAATTGCCCTTTACTTCTTTTGTTTAAACTGTATTCTAAGCTTCCTTGGGAATACTGGGCAATCCCCCCAGATTGGCAAGGGAACAAGTACTGAACAGTGGTGGAAGAAGGAGCTGAGTCAGTACACGGGGCACTTGGCTTGAACCTGGCACTCCTACTGAGTGGCTCAATTCTCACTCCTGAAGAGGTCTCTGAATTTCATTTTTCACTCCTTCTCAGTCCTGTTTCCTGGAGCAGATTTGGCTTGTTTGTCATTGTTCTCCTCCCCCCTTCCCCGGCATTTTCCCTTAAAGGTTCTTTCAGCTGTCACCTCATAACATGTTCTAATACTCCTCATGCCAAAGTCTGTGTTTGTGTCTCTGTTGTATCAGCCCCACTTCTCTTCCCCTCTAAGAGGCTACTGAGCTGCCTGTATGCTTGAATAGTCCAGAACTGAGAGAAGACACTCTTTTCTGCATCCTTTCCCTTTACATGAGCACTAAGCTCTTGGAAAGAGAAACTGATTTTATCCCCTGTTTTTTGGGGGGAAGAGGGGACTTAGGGGGGACATTTCAAACCAACAAATGCATCAGGGAATAAAATAACCATGGCCAAGGTCTCTCTTTCCTTGCTAATGCATATATCAAGTTTCTTAAACAGCTTTTTGTTGACCAGGTAAAAGTGTAAGTTTCCAAATTTAGATGCCTTTGAACTCTGGCTACCTGATATTTTAAGTCTTTGTTGTACTGTGTGTGCCTGAAGAAGCCGTCTTGTTTCAGCTCGTAAGCATTAACAGTGTAAACTTGAGAGAGAGCCTGTCTTGTACTACTACTTCCCTGAGATTTTGGTAAGCCTCCTCTTTAATGAAGTTCATAGGAATACTTTGCAAATTGGAGAGTAGAACAATCTAATAAACCCTTATCTTACCCTGTACCCCTCTGGACAAGGCATTTTCTAGTTATGTACATATAAACACATTGCCTTGTGGAAGATATCCCATCGCTTACTCACCACTAGAAGAATATGGTCCTTCTCACATGGTAGCTTCTTCTTCTGGAGAACAAGAGCAATTTCCAACATCTCCTGTGCCTTCAAATAGATTGTGGGTATGGTTTGAGTCAAGCCTTTGCTGAGATGACCATTAAGACTCCACAAATCACCCTAAGAAATAAGTACTGTTTCAGGGTTGGAAATTCAGATCCCAGGTAACGCCAAGTTTTATTTTACAGTGTGGAAATCTAACACAGCTTTTAGGGTACAGTGGAAAGTGAGCTGAATTTGGAGTCAAATCTTGTTAGTGCTACTTGGGGGGCCTTGGACAAATCATTGAATATCCCTGGGCCTCAGTTTCCTCATTAAAAGGAGTTCAGCTAGATGATTTTAAGTCTGTCCCAACTCTAGATCTGTGATCTTTTATGTAGCTTCCAAATACCAATCTCTTCATTGTCTTATCTCTCTAACTAAAGACAATGGTGGGTAATGGTATATATTGTATGCTATTGTATATACAGGGAGAATTAAAGCTGCAAGAGGGATTCCCAAGACCTTTGAAAGGCTGCCCACTTAATTTTCTGTTTTAAGGGCATTTGTGAGCAAGGTGAAAAAGCACCAGTTTGAAGCATTAAATCCCTCCAGGCAGCCCAAGGTTAATTTGTTATATTCCACCAGAATTTTAATACTCGGTTTTTGAAGTAGGAAGAGTTAATTCCCACAGATGACATGACATCTCAGTAAATGATTGTTGAGCCCTACCTCTCCCATTTATAGTCTTTAAGTTCTATGTCAGGTATCAATTCCATGAAATGATCTATGGTAAAGTACTTTATAAACCATAAGAGCTCTATAATTGTCAACTTATTCTCATGACTAGAATTGAGTGGCAGTTTGAAATGGTTTTCAATCTTTTGAAATCCCATTGATTTTGTTGCAACAATGCTGTTGGTTGCTCAGCAGATGACTTTTTTTTTTTTTTTTTTTTTTGCTTTTTTGGAGGGCAGTTGGGGTTAAGTAACTTGCCCAAGGTCACACGGCTAGGTTGTTTTGTTTGTGTGTGTTAAGTGTCTGAGGCCAGATCTGAACTCAGGTCCTTCTGACTCCAGGGCCAGCGCTCTACTCTCTGCACCACCTAGCCGCCCCTAGCAGATGGCTTTTAAGTAAGAATTTCCTAATAGTAAGGAGCAGGAGGTTGTGTGCTACCTTCTCTGAGGTCAATCAGATTGACCTGATTACAGGAGAAGGAGCCAAGAGTTAACCTTGAGATTTCAAGGCTAGATCTATGTTTTCAATGAGTGAAAACAAAACAAAACAATGGACTTTTATAAGTGGCCTACATCAATAAAGCATTTTCCATCTACTAGTTAACATTGCATGTGGGAAGAATACATGGCTGGAGATCATTAAGACCAAATCCCTATTTAAAAGCCTGTGACTTCTCTTATTTCAATGCAGGCTCAACTTGTCAGAATTAGTCCCATTAGGTGATTGACGGAAGAATTTCACACAGTTAGTCTTCCGTGTCAAATTGTCCTGTGGGGATGAGTCATACAGACTTGCCTTGCAGCTTTTCAGACCCTGTTTAGATCTGATGGTTCTTTTCAGCTAATACTATGGCTGTGGTGATCCTGGTGATGACTAAAATGGGTCTTGTGGGCATTCTTTCTTGTTTTGTATTGTGTCTACCTTGACCTTTTCTCTAGTTCCTAACTAGTAACCTGCTAAAGAACAAACTGTCTGGGACCACTTCTCTCAGATGAGTAGCAGATGTCAAAGGTGGTGTCAGAAATGGCTTCCTTTTTAAGAGTGGCAACAAAGAGCTCCTTTGTGGAGCTGCCTTTAAAACACAGTATAATCAGCCTTTATTTTTGCACAGGACTAAGTCTGACTGTTGTGTATTTTAGCTGACACATTTACAAAGGCTGTTAATTTTCATTTCACCCCATGAAGTCAGTGAGAGGCAGAGAAAATTCTGTTGAATAGTAATCTTTGTTGTCAAGTAAACTTGGCTATGTTTTCAACATCATCTTGAGTGATTTAATTTACATTTCTTTTTGCATTTCTCCCCGAATTCAGCCCAGTGCTGTTCTTTCCCTCAGAGTACAGTGAAAGAAGGATTCTTCTTTCTGAGCTGAGTTTGGGCATTGAAGAAACATTACTGAAGCTAAACATACCAGGTTCAGGAAATAAATATTATGTGTTAACTAAATTCCAGGCATGGTGCTAATACCAAAAAAAAAAAAAAAAAGATCCAACCCCAAACAAACCCACAAAAGACAGATTTTGCTCTCAAGAGCTCATAGTCTAATGAGGGAGATAACATGCAAACAACTGTGTACAGACAAGATGTATGTAGAATAAATCATAGATAATCTTCAAGGGAAGGCGCTAAAATTAAGAAAGAACAGGAAAGGCAGTAAGATTTCTGTTCCTTGAATTTTTAGACTGTTTAGTCTGAATTCTTAGGTCTTAGTTTGGACTACTGTACCTTCAATAGCTTTCACAGTTCTTCAGTGTCTGCCAGATTTTTACTTTGACAGAACCATTCAATATATACATTTAAAACAAATTTCAATAGCTCTATAATTTTACTGATGTTAGCCAGTGCAGAAAGCACTGTCTTCACCTACATGTCTTTTTATTCCTATCCATCTTCTCACAGCTAAGTGGCACAAGGCAGCACTGGGCCTGGGGTCAGGAAGATCTGAGTTCAAATTCAGCCTCAGACATTTATTAGTGCTGTGACCTTGAGCAAATCACTTAACCTTTGTCTGCCTTAGTTTCCTCATCTGTAAAATGGGCATAATAATAGCACCTACCTCTTAGGGCTGTTGTGAGGATAAGATGAGATAATGTTTATATGGTGCTTTGTAAATGTTTGATCATTGTGTAAATGCTATCCTCCTCCTCCTCCTCCTCTTCATCCCAGTGTACTGGAGGTCTTTCTTTAGGTCTTTCTACATTTTATAGGTCCTAGCCCAGTACTTGGGCTTATGACCAGACCATCTCTTTTTTACAGCCATACATTTCCTTGGTAACATTCCTTATGCCACTTCTTGCATGTGAATCATTTTTGGAAGCATATTACAGACTAATTGCACCCCTCGTTGTCCGTTTGCAGTGCTTAACCATTGCCCAGAACAGTGCTTTGCACATTGTAGGTGTGGTATAAATACTTATTAAATTGAATCTATGTACTATGGTACTAGTTATAGAAGTTGGGGGTAAACAGATTTTATTATTTCTCCCTAAAAGTGATCGAGATGACATCAGTGATTGCCAGTATATATGGCTAAACTCTCAAAGATCTTTACAAAGATGAGTGAGATCTCTGCGTGTCTTAATGGCAGCTTTGACAAAGCTCTGAAGAGGAAACAGGCACGTTTTTGCACATAATTTTCTATAGCAGATTGACATCTTTACAGTTTCACAAATGAACTAAAGGCACAAAGAATAAAGGCTCCTTTTCTGTTTACTATTTATCAGTTATTAAAAACTAAAAGGGGGCATTAGTCTCGGTAGAGAAAAACAGTGTTATAGGTTTTCCTTGTAAGAGCCTCTCATGTATATGTCAAGAGCATTCAAGATTCATTGATAACTCCAACCACCAAAACCAACTTTTTAACAACTCTCTGACTATTAATGTCAAGTGAAGCATAAAACAGAGTGAATGTATACTTGGTAAAGGTGGTCACCACCAAAGTGGAGGATGTCTTATCCAAAGTCCAGAGTGAAAAGGGATTCCCTGTATATCAGGGATTGTCCAGTAATCATGTCTGGGATCCACAGGTCTGTGGATGAATTTCAGGAGGTCTGTGAAATGGGATGGGAAAAATTACATATTTTTACCAATTTCTAACTGAAATTAAACATTTCCTTTAGTTATAAATATAGGTAACAAACATTCTGGGAAGGGGGCTGATGACACAGAAATGGTTAAGAGCTCTTGTAGATAATTAAATCCTCCCAATGCTCCACTTTGCAAATGATGTTGTGCTGATTTATGATTGGGTGTCTGCAACGGGATCCATGATTGATAAAAAGAGATTACCCTAAAAATCCTTGGCGGGGGGTGGGGGGGGAGAGACAAACAACTAAATGGATGACAATGCCTGTTGTCCAGACTATGACATTTAATTTGTGACAACGTCAAGCCAGAAAATTCTCCCACTTTTCCTCTATACCAAGAAAAGGATGGACCAGGCTAAGGTGCAATGCCCACTCTTGACCACTCCTTGCCCCCACTAACCTTTCTCGCTTTAAATGGAGAGTGTATACAGTTTGTTGGAAAGAACACAAACTGGAAGTCAGACAACATGAACTGGAGTTCTGGTCCTTTCATTTAATAAAAGCACGCCTTGGAGGCTAATCATATGAGGTCACGTGATTTTGAGTTGAAAGGCATCATAGACCATCCGCTCTGATTCCTCCTCTATATGGGTGAGGAAAGTGAGTCCTAGGAAAGAGATCCAGAAAAGATCTGTTACTACTCATGTTTGAGAATTAGGGAATAATATGAAGAGGAACAAAGGATGGAGCCACAGAAGAGTTTTTGCTGTGAATGAAGTGACCTTTGAGCTCACTATGTAGCTACTTTACATAGTCTCATGGCTCAGGCTTGCAGCTGAGTTGGGAGCAAGGAGGCCTTGAAGGACTGAGGCCAGAGTGTTGTATACTAATTGCAATTCTTCCTCAGCTTTTGAGGACCCTGACAGTGCTGTGGATGATAGAGACAGTGACTATCGCAGTGAGACCAGCAACAGCATTCCTCCTCCATATCATACTACTTCCCAGCCCAATGCCTCCGTTCACCAGTTCTCCATGCCAGCCCAGCTGCAACAGCAGTTGTTTCTTCAGGGCAGCTCTCGGGACTCCTGCAATGACTCCGTGCAGAGCTATGACTTTGATTACCCAGAGCGGAGGGCCCTCAGGTGGGTACCATGGATGAAACTGTGTGTGTGCATGTATGTGTCTGTCTGTCTCTATCTCTCTGTAGAAAAAAAATCACTGCCTCTTTAGGCTAAAGTACTTTCTTCCAGAGGTAGGTAGGCAGCGCAGTGAATAGCATGCTGGGCCTGGAGTCAGGAAGACCCGAGTTCAAATCAGACCTTGGCTATTTACTAGCTGTGTGACCCTGGGTAAGTCACTTAACCTCTCTTTGCTTTAATCCACTGCCAGGAAAACCCCATAGACAGTATAGACTATGGGGTTATGAAGAGTCACACACAACTCAACAAAATCAACAACTAATCCCACCTCTGATGCTTGCTACCCATATGATTTTGGACAAGTCAGTTAACTTCCCTGGGCCTCAGTAATTCATCTGTAAAATGATGGGGCTTGACTAGAGAACCTCTCAGGTCTCCTTAACCTCTCTATCTGTGATCCTATGACCCTACAAAAACTTCATGCAAATAGGTCATTGATGGGAGGGATTTGGGAGCTATAACTGAAAATTCAGTTGAAAATACAGAAATGTGACCTCCCAAGCTATGGGTGTTTCATGTAGTGTTTGGGCTTGTTCCTTTTCATCAAAATCTTTCCCTGGGAACTTACTGAAAAAAAAATGCCCCAAACTTATATACCATCTCACCATACCATGGGGGTAGGGGTGGGCCTATAGTGGTATAGAAGGGACTGCATGTGGGTAAATTTACCATACTAGACCCAGCAACATTACTTGGCAGTTTGTTTAAAAATAATGTAATTGAGCTCATCTCTTCTGTTTCTAAAATAAAAGCTACTATCTAATGATCTCATCCTGTTGTCCATCTTGCCACATTGCCATCAATGGAACAAAAATCACAAGCTTCAATCTGAGGAGCATCTCTCTCTCTAAGAGAATCATTCAGTGAATTACAGGCTCCTCTGGGTTTAATGTTCTCTTTAAGGATCTTCCCAAGGAGCTTTCTTCACTTGACTGGCATAGAACTAAATTCTGTTTCTTTGTAATCTACTCATAAGGAGTCACAACAAGGAGTCTCCTTAGAGTTTGCCCATTTTAAACTGTATCTCATACTTATATGTAAATATGTACATGTTGTTTCCCCCATTATAGTGTGAGCTCCTTGAAGAAATGATTATTGAATGACTGATTGGTTAAATCATTTGGTTAGGTTGGTCATTTGGTTTAATTTGGTAGTCACTTGGTTTCCATAGTTTTAAATGTTCTTGGTAGTTCATTTTAGTTCCTGTCTCTCCTCCTTCCAATGCTGATGAGATACACATTCACTGGCATTTCTTCCACTGAGATTATCACTAAGCTTATGAACTCTTTCCAATTTGGTGTGAGGGATGTTGGAAGGATGACAGATATTCTAGTTTAAGCTTGAGTCATAATGTCCTTTCATTTGCTGAATGTCTCTTACGTGGGAGGCAGAGATATTTTGAAATTCATTTTTATAACATTCAGTTTCTGCTCTCCTAGAATAGCAAAAACTTGGCGCCACAGCTCTTTCTAATCCCAGGTAATGGAAACCACTCAATCAACAAGAGTCTACTGGACTCCCCCTAGGTGCAGTGTGGGAGTCAATAAAAGTGTAAGATAACCCTCTCCTGAAGGTCCTAATCAGGAACTAATTGGGGATAAAAGACTAAGACACATTAAACAATTAGAGAGCAAGGAAGTCTTAAATTCTGTGGTGTTTCCTATAAGGACTATAGGAATTTGGAGAAGAGAAGGATCTTTATGGAGTAGAAATCTAGGGGAAAGTCCTCATTTTTCTATAAAAGTTCCTCTAATATGCAGTGATTAAAATTGAATACTTTAAAAAACTTAGTTGAAAATTTCCTATGTAGTTTTAGAGTGAATCACACAATCAATCAACCATATTCCAAGCCCTCTAGTCCTTTAATGTAGAAGTTGCTAAATCTTGTGTTATCCTGACTGTAGCTCCACAATACTTAAATTGTTTCTTTCTGGATGCTTGCAATATTTTCTCCTTGACCTTGGAATTCTCAAATTTGGCTATAATATTCCTGGCTTTTTCCTTTTGGGATCTCTTTCAGGAGGTGATCAGTGGGTTCTTTCAAGTTTCTATTTTCTCTTCTGGTTCTAGAAAATCAGGGCAGTTTTCCTTGATAATCTCTTGAAAAATGATTTCTAGGCTCTTTTTTTGTTTATGTCTTTTAGGTAGTCCAATATCTATTTTCCAGGTCAGTTGTTTTTCCAATGAGATATTTCACATCCTCTTCTATTGTTTTTATTTTTATTTTTTGAAGGAAGGAAGGCAATGAAATTGGGGTTAAGTGACTTGTCCAAGGTCATGCAACTAGTAAGTGTGTCAAGTATCTGAGGCCAGGTCCTCCTGACTCCAGGGCCAGTTCTCTCTATTTACTGCGCCACCTAGCTGCCCCTATTTTTTCATTCTTTTTGTTTTGTTTTATTGCTTCTTGATTTTTTATAAAGTCATTAGTTTCCATTTGTTCCATTCTAATTTTTAAGTAAATGTTTTCTTCAATGTGCTTTTGGACCTCTTTTTCCATTTGGCCAATTCTGTTTTTTTAAGGCATTCTTTTCCTCATTGGCTTTTTGGAACTCTTTTGCCATTTGGGTTAGTCTATTTTTAAGGTTTTATTTTCTTCAGTATTTTTTGTGTGTCTCTTTTACCAAATTGTTAACTCTTTTCTCATGATTTTCTTGCATCACTCTCATTTCTCTTTCTAATGTTTTCTCTACCTCTCTTACTTGGTTTTCAAAATCCTTTTTGGATTTTCAAAAATCTTTTTTGAGCTCTTCCATGGCCTGAGACCAATTCATATTTTTCTTGAAGGCTTTGGATATAGGAGCTTTGACTTTACTATCTTCTTCTGAGTGTGTATTTTGATCTTCCTTGTCACCATAATAACTTTCTATAGTCAGATTTTTTTTCTATTGCTCATTTCCCCAGCCTATTAATGGACTTCTACTTCCAGAGAGGAGGGTGCACTGTCCCAAGCTTCAGGGGTTTTGTGCAGCTGTTTTTAGGGATACTTCTAGGGAACTGTAAGTTGTTTTCTACTTTCCTGGCCTATGCTCTGGTCTGTGAGTGACCACAAGCACTTTTTTTTTGTTTGTTTGTTTGTTTTTGGAGGGCTATTGGGGTTAAGTAACTTGCCCAAGGTCACACGGCTAGGTTTTTGTTTGTGTGGGTTAAGTGTCTGAGGCCGGATCCAAACTCAGGTCCTTCTGACTCCAGGGCCGACGCTCTACTCACTGCACCACCTAGCCGCCCCGACAAGCACTCTTTTATGTGAGGAGAGTTCCCTTTCCACTGCTGCCACAAACTCTGCTGTGCTGCTCCTCACCCCGGGACTGCCATCCAGGACTGTGACCTGGATCTCAGTGTGGGCAAAGCAACAGAGTCCTGCCTGAGTGATATCAAAGACACTCCTATAATCTCCTTCTGACCAGTTTTTTGACCCTCTTACCATCTGTGGACTGGGATCTCTAGAAATAGCTGCTGCTGCTGCAGCTACTGATTTAGTCACTTCCAAGGCCTACTCCTGGCCAGCTGAGATTGGATTGTGCTGGTGGGACCTGTGCTAGACTATGTTCCACTTCTAGCCTGGCATGATAGACCCCTGCTGCTGACCTTTTAAGTTGTCCCTGGTGTCTGGGCTGAGAGGTCTGTAAACTGCCACAGCTGCCAGCAATTCAGTCACTCCAAGGCCTGCTCTAAGCTTGCCAGGGCCCAGTCTGTGCTAGTGCAGCTTGCCCTGGACTGCACTCCTTTCTCACCCTGGTGCAACAGACCTTTCCTGCTGACCTTAAGTTGTCTTGGGCTGTAAATTTTTTTCAGTCTCTTTATGGATTTTGTCACGCTAGAATTTCTTTAGAGTCATTTTAAAAGGTATTTGGAGGGTTTTGGAGGAGAGCTCAGGCAAATCCCTGCCTTTACTCCACCATCTTGGTTCCACCCCTTAAATCTGTGATCTTATGATTCGGTTCAACTCTCTCATTAATGAGAATACTGTGTTAATTTCCCACAAAATCAGTACATAATAAAAGGGGAAGGGAGTCATAGGTGAGAGGTTCTGAGACTAGAACAGTTTGAAGGAATTTACCACTTTACCAAATGAAGTTACAGGAGACATGAGCATTCAGTAGGTTTGGACAGATTCCTAATATTTGCCAGCAACTAAGAGACCTGTTTTCTTCAAGCCTCTGTTTTCCAAGCTTGCTTGTCCCATCAGCTGGTACTCATGTAATCATGAATAAGGACATAGTCCCTAGCTTCATGGAGATTTTGTTTATTGAGGAAGATAAGACATATACAAAAATAACTCTCATACAAAATAGCACCTGATAAGTATATAGGAAAATATTTTTTAAGTACTCAGTATTCAAGAGGAAAATTTATTTCGAGTGAGGGGTGTCAGGCAAAACTCCATAAAAGAGGTTACATTTAAGAAAGAGCCTTGAAGGAGAAATTTGCTTTCAAAATGTGGAAGTAGGTAGTGATAAAGGAAAGAGGGTGCATTCCAAGTACAGAAGGGAGCCATGGGCAAATGTTTCTAAGTAGGAAAATGAAACAGGCAAGGCTATGTTAGCATGTAAGAGTTTAAGGAGCAGTACTAGAAAGTGAAAGCAGTTAAATCTATCTTAATCTGACCCTGGGGAAAAGGGCAAAGCAGTAGCAAGTGGTTTTCAGAAGGAAGCATGCATAGTCAGAGAGAACAAAGGAAATACCAAACTGAACTGTGTTGTTCCTGACTTCCCAGTGGAAGTAAAGAGGGCAAGTAAGACAGAGCTCTTTGAAAGGCTCTAAAAAGAAATGAAAGACTTTGCCAAATCCTAGCAGCAATGACTCCAAGGAGGATAGGGGGAAAACAACTAGCCATGGCTCCTTGACTCTATGAACTATTGATAATAAGAAAGAATCTGCCAGAAAAATGACCCATTCGTTTACTTTCAGTTCATATTACCTAACTATGATATTTTCAAACAACACAATTTCTATCAGTTCCTTATGGAGAGGATTAAACTATATGAATTTAACCTGTATGACAATAGGTTACACAGTTGAAAGTATAACTTACGTAGAGAATAGCATAAAATAAAAGAAACCTGGTCACTTAACACTTAACCTAGTTCCTGGCATGTAGTAGATCTTTATTAAATATGTGTTAACTTATTGAAACTTAAATATGCATATTTCATAACACCATATAACTTTAGAGTTAAGAGGTATGTCATAGATCACCATGTAGAGGCTGAAAACTTTAATATACTTTTAGAAGAAGGGATGCCTCTGACAAGTGATAATCAACCCTGACAGGTTGACATTTAATGAGGAGGTGGGTTAGAAGTCTTCAGTTTCTCCTGCTGAGAACGTGATTTGATCATGAGACTCAGAGGCCTCCGGCAATATGGAAGCCATCTCCATTCAGACCACTTTGGTTGGCTTTCTCTTTCATGAGCTAGGTTACCTTTAATTCCAATGTAGGCTTACAAGGACAGGGGTTCATTTCCTCAGAGTAAGAACTGCCTAGATTGGATTCTGTTTACACTCTAAACAGGAGTACTGTCAAGATTGAAGAGCACCTTCTGGAAGGAGGGTTATGGCAGTCTTGTCAATCAGCCATGTCCTTTAGGGACTGACTGGCCTTCTATAGGATCTGGGCCTCAAATGATGAAATAAAAGGAGAAAAACCTGGATTCTAATTTAGTAATTGGTTTTTAATGTAATAGTAAAATAATAATTTCTATTATTCTATAACATCCCAGGCAGGTATTCAACCTATTCACTTTCAAAACCTCTTATCATAGATAATTATTCACCTCATATAGCAATTCATTTCTGTTTCGATGGCTCTAATTGTAGGAAATTCATCCTTAATCTTGAGCAGAAATCTGCCTGCCTAACCTCTGTCTTAATTCTAAGGATAAGTGAATTAAGTTATATCTAATGGAATGCCCACCAGGACCTGGATTCAGAGATAGATTTAAATAAAACATTTGAAAAAAATCTCTCTATTATGCCCTTTTATTTTACAGATGAAGAAAGCAAGGCAGACATATTAAGCGACTTACCCATAGTCACACAATTAGTAAGTATCTGAGGCTTGATTTGAATTTAGGTCTTCCTAACTTTAAGTCCAGTGCTCTATCCATGATGCCTCCTAGCTACCTTTATACGAGTTTGGGCTCAATGATAGTCTAATTAGGTAGCTTTGGAACTGATTAAATGACAGTACCTAAGGTGTAATCACTAAGAGGTTAAAATCAGTTTGGAGAGAGGGCTTCAGTAAAGAGCTCCTATGATGTATCTTTGGCTCTTTCCTGTTAAGCATTTTTATAAGTGCCTGAGATGATATACTTGTCAGATTAGTGTTTGGCATCACAAAAATTTGAGGGATAGCTAATTCTGTGATCTGTAAAGTCCCATATTTTGTTAATTTTGTTTTAAAGACAATGCTAGTATTACCAAATGAAAGTGGATGACCAGTAAAGAAGATTTAAATGGGTCTTTTACTATAATTTTTTTCTATTTTATTTTTTTAAACAAATATAATTTTTTCATGATAATTTACATATTCTATTACTGGTTAGCTCAGTGTATGAGAGTAATGTCCTACTAAAACCAAAGTCATAGGTTTGATCTCCTGTTGAGCTAGTTAGTTTTGTTACATTACGTGGCCAGAGACTGTCCTCTAACACTCTCCAGCTAGCTTATAAACATGTGCTTTTGATCCCAAAGGGTACCAGATGAGAGTGAATGATTCTGAACAAACCCAACTTAGTTACTGGTTGCCTGTTCTCATTCTTCATCCTCCTTGACTTCTCTGCAGCTTTTGGCATTGTTGATCAGCTCCTTCTACTTTACTTTTTTTTTTCTTCTCTTGTCTTTGAAGACATTCTCCTGGTTTCACCTCTAATCACTTCTCTTGATTCTCATCTTCTTCTTGTCCTTTAACTTGGTTGTTTTCCAAGGGTCTCTCATTGGCCCTCTTTGATTCTCTTGCTATACTCTCTCCTTTGCCATTTCATTCATTCTCAAGGAATCTCCAAATTTATATCTCCAGACTGGACCTTTCTTTCTTGGTTTAGATTTACATTTCCAGCTAGCTACAGGACCTTTCTACCTGGAAATTCCACTGTCACCTCAAACTATTTATATGTCTCAAACTAAGGTTTTTACCTTTATGCTTAATCTTATTCTTTCTGATTTTACTCTTTCTGCCTATGCCACTTCCACTCACAATGTCTGCCATATTAGAAGCCTTGGGGTTACCTTACTCTTTGTTCTTCCTCAATTTTTATGTTTTACAATTTTTTTTACCAAGTTCTATCTATTTTACTCCAATAATATCTCTTGCAACAATATCTCATGTTCCTCTTCCATACACTTTCCCATTGGTGATGGCCTCTATTGCCATAGGTTAGGACAACTGGAATACAAATCATACTGCCTGTGTTCCTTCTACCTCCAAACTGTCCTTCTTGCTGCTGTTGGAATAATCTTCCTTACATAGGATTCTAGTTACATTGCCCCATTGCTCAAAATTTTTCATTGGTCTCCATTTCTTTTTGAGTTAAGATCAGACTCATTTGCCTGACATTCAGGGCTTTCCACAATTGGGCACTAACCTAACTCTCTTTCTCTATCTCATATAATTCCTGTCATACTCTAGTCAAATTGGTCTACTTCTTGTCTCACTCACATTCCTTGAATTCTCCCTCTATAACTTTTGTTCATGCTATTCTCCATTTCTGAATTGTCCTGGTCACCTCTTGAGTTCCTATCCATCCTTTAAAACTCAAATTACTTTCTATCTCTTTCATGGGGCCCTCCTTGATTATGGCTAGTCAATAACTAATTTTCGCATTGGACCCCACTTGGCACTTTGTTTTTATAATTCTGAAACAAACTTACCATGTTATATTATAGTAATCTACATCTGTACTATGTCCCTACTAGTTGATAAATTCTGTGAGAACAGGTACTCTTTTATCTAAAAGTAGTGTCTCTCCCAGTACCTCTAATGTTTTATTGATATTTTGTTTTTACATTACATACATTTAAATACAAACAAAAAGCAAAAGATTACCCCCTCTCTGTGAGAGGTCTCTTGCAAGAAAACAAAACAATTAAGTAAAACTAATAGTGTAGTGATCTCATCTGAAAATGCATGCAACTTTTCAACTCCTACCTCTCAATTTTCCTTAAATTAACAGAAATATATTTTCTCTGCCTCTTACACCATTAAAAAAAGATAAGAAAATTCCTTGTGACACTATGCAGAGTCAAACAAAAAAAGGTCTCTCACTGGCTGTATACAAAAAATATGTGACTAATTCTTCACTCTCAATCTATTGCTTCTCTGTTATAAATAGATGTTTCTTCATTAATTCTTTGGAACCATGAATTGTTATATTGAATATAGTTCTTACATCTTTCTTTTTTTAAAATTAAATTTTATGTTTATTTTTAGTTTACAGCATTCATTTCCACAAGATTTTGAGTTACAAATTTTCTCCTCATTTTCCCCTACCCACCACCCCAAAACAGCAATCCCACTGAATATCCTCTCTTCCATATCTTCTCCCATCCCTCCTTTGACTTTCCAGTAGGGCACAGTGGATGTCTATGCCCCCAGTGCCTGTATATCTTATTTTCCAGTTACATGTAAAATAATAATAATAATATATATTTTTTAAGCATTTGATTTTAAAACTTTGAATTCTACATTCTTTCCCTTCCTCCGTCGTCACCCACCCTTACTGGGAAGATAAGCAATTCAATATAGGTTGCACATATGTAACTATGCAAAACACTTCCATAGTGGATATATTGTGAAAGACTGACTATATTTCCCTCCATCCTATCCCACCCCTCACTTGTTCTATTCTCTACTTTGATCCTGTCCCTTTTCAAAAGTGTGTGCTTCCAACTTCTGTGCCCTACTCCCACCCCCCAGCCTGCCTTCCCTTCTATCATCCCCCTTCTCATCTCCTTCCCCCCTACTCTCCTGTACTGTGAGATAACCTATTTGGTGTGTATGTCATTCCCTCCCTAAGCCAAATTCAATGAGAGTAAGGTTGACTCATTCCCTTTTGCCTTCCTGTTCTTCCTCTCCATTGTAACAGTTTTCTCTTGCCTCTTCTATATGAGATAATTTACGCCATTCTGTCTCTCCCCATCTCCTCTCATTATATTCCTCTTTCACCTCCTTATTTCACCTTAATTTCACCCCTCCCTATTCAATTGGTCCTGTGCCCTCTGTCTATGTATACCTGTACGCATATATACACACACTCACATATGTGTTCATATGCCCATATACCCTCCTATATAGACATATATACATATATATGTGTGTATATGTATATGTATATATATGTGTGTGTATATATATATGCACATTTCTATTCCCTTCAACAATGCTCATACTGAGAAAAGTTTTATCAGTTACAATTATTGTTTTTCCATGTAGGAATGTAAATAGTTCAACTTTGATAAGTTCCTCATGGTTTCTTTTCCCTGTTTACCTTCTCATGCTTCTCTTGCTTCTTGTAATTGAAAGTAAAGTTTTCTATTCAACTCTGGTTTTTTCATCAAGAATGCTTGAAAGTCCTCTTTTATTTCATTGAATAATCATATTTTCCCCTGAAACATGATATTCAGTTTTGCTGGGTAGGTGATTCTTGGTTTTAATCCCAGCTCCTTTGACCTCTGGAATATCATATTCCAAGCCCTTTGATCCCTCGGTGTAGAAGTTGCCAGGTCCTGTGTTATCCTGATTGTGTTTCCACAATATTCAAATTGTTTCTTCCTGGCCACTTGTAATATTTTCTCTTTGATCTGGGAACTCTGGAACCTGGCTATAATATTCCTAGGAGTTTTCTTTTTGGGATCTTTTTCAGGAGGTGATTGGTGAATTCTTTTAACCTCTATTTTGCCCTCTACTTTTAAAACATTAGGGCAATTTTCCTTGGGAATTTCTTGAAGGATGATTTCTAGGTTCTTTTTTTGATCGTGACTTTCAAGTAGTCCAATAATTTTTAAATTATCTCTCCTGTATCTATTTTCCAGGTCATTGGTTTTCCCAATGAGATATTTCACACTGCCTTCTATTTTTTCATTTGTTTGGATATGTTTAATAGTATCTTTTTTTTTTTGCTTTTTTGGAGGGCAATTGGGGTTAAATGACTTGCACAAGGTCACATGGCTAATTTTTGTATTAAGTGTCTGAGGCCGGATCCAAACCCACTCCTCCTAACTCCAGGGCTGGTGCTCTATTCACTGTGCCAACTTGCCGCCCCTGTTTAATAATATCTTGATTTCTCATAAAGTCACTAGCTTCCATTTGCTCCAGTCTCATTCTGAAGGAATGATTCTCTTCATTGAGTTTTTGAGATTCTTTTTCCATCTGGCAAATTTGGCTTGTAAAGGCATTCTTGTCCTCATTGGCTTTTTGAGCCTCTTTTGCCATTTGAGTTAGTCTATTTTTTAAGGTGTTATTTTCTTCAGTCAGGTTGTTGACTCTTTTCATGATTTTCTTGCATTGTTCTCATTTCTCTTTCCAATTTTTCCTCCACTTATTTGGTTTTCAAAATCCTTCCTAAGCTCCTCTATGTCCTGTAACCAGTTCATATTTTTCTTGGAAGTTTTTGGTACTGGAGTTCTGACTTTGTTGCCTTCCTCCTGTTCCATGCTTTGATCCCTTTTGTCCTCCAAATAGGAGTGTAAAGTCAGATTGCTGTGCTTGCTTTGCTTCCTTTACTTGCTCACATTACCACTCAATTACTTGACTTTTGAGCTTTTTGCCATAGTAGAACTCTGCTACCAAAGAGGGGAGCTTTGTCCCAGTTGCTGGGGTTTTCTCAGCTGCTGGAGCTATTAGTTGGGTGCCTTCTCTGAAGCCTCCACATGCTCTGGCAAACTGGTCACATACCCGAGGACCTCCATCCTAGACTGAAATCCAGATCCAAGCAAGGTTAAAGCGAGACTGAAATCCAGATCCACACACTCTGGCAAACTGGTCATGAACCCCAGGACCTCTATCCAGGACAGGGATCCAGATCCAAGCAGGTTAAAGCGAGAGTGATTACTCCTCAGACTGGTCACTTGGTCCCCCTACAATCTGCAGAACAGTAGCTCTGAAGCAGCTGCCACCACACCTCAGCTGCTTCTCCCTCCAGGGGGCAAAGGCTGGACCACACTCCTGAACTCCCTGTTCCCAAAGTCCACACTGCACTGACCTCTCACTTTGTCCTTAGCATCTGTGGGTTGATAATTTGGAAACCGTGATCTGAAGTCTCTCCAGTAGGTGGCGGCTGGTTGTGGCCTCCCTGAGTCTAAAACCTCCAGCTCACTTAAGGCTGGGCTCAGCTCCCAGAGTGCTGTGTTGGCCCCTGCCTGCTGGCCTGCCAGGCTGTCTTCAGCAGGAAGTTAGCTTCTCTCTGTCATTTTGTGGGTTCTGTAGCTCCAAAGTTTGTTAGAGTCATTTGTTACATGAATTGGAGGAGGTGGAAGTGGGAGCTGCACAGAAGTCCTGTTTCTACTTTGCCATCTTAGCTCTGCCAGTTCTTACATCTTTCAAAGTTGTTTGCCTTTACAGTGTTACAATTATTATATAAGTTGTTCTATTTCTATTCAATTCATGCTTTATCAGTTTATAATAGTTTTCAAAATTTTTCATTTTTATAGTATTGATCTTCTAATGTAAATTGTTTTTCTGATTCTGCTTACTTTGCTCTGCATCCATTCATGTAAATTTTTTCTTCTATAAACTTTTTGACTTTTTGAAATCATCTGTTTCCTTATTTGTTTTACAGCATACTCTAGGATATTCATATACCACAACCCATTTAACCATTGCTCAATTTATGTAGTTAAACCTCAATTTTACAGATTAGGACATTTTAAGGTCTAGAAATGTCAAACTACTGACTCCAGATCCCAGAGCTAGTACTTGGCAGAACCAGGAATTAAATATATGTCTCTTCTTATTCTAAGCCCTGTAATCTTTCTTTTATATGTGGAGATGCAATTAATATTATCTCCAAATGTGATTTTTTTTTGCATTAAAGTCTAATCATTTGGGTCCTGGTAATTGTCATTTTTTTTACATTGGTGGATGGAGTTGTACTAATCCAGTTTTTCATACATGCTAAGGATAAATGGCTATCACAGATTCCTGGGAAACCTTTAAAATATTTTGTAGAATGAACTTTTTTGAGTACACTCAAATACTTTGGAAACATAGTGATTCTTGTGCAAAATTAAAGGTATGATTGTCTCTTGATTAGAAGTGTTAACTACTAAAAACTCAAATCACCAAATGTTTATATGTATGTACTACATTTAAAGTACACAGTGGATTGCTAGGCCTCATTGTGCCTAGTTGAAAATACTAAATGATATTTCTTCACAGATATTCTATAGGACAAAATGTGTGGTAAATCATCTGGGCTGTATCCTATGATTCCTGATTAGTAAATTTTTATTAATATGCTTGATGCTACAATTAGACTTAGCTATTATTTTTAAGTAGCTAAACTGGTTCATTCACTGAACAGTGATCTGAGAGGCTAATAGGAGCATTAAAAGAAGATTTCAAACCTTTCTACATTTAGTCAAATGTCATTTCCACATGGTATGATATGTGAAAGATGCCTTCTTTTGGATTTCCTGAATTAACTTGCTTCATGCAGCCAACTTCGCTTCATTTTATTTTGATTTACAGTACAAACAAATTGAAGAGCTTAGTGACTAATAACATTTCTCTTTACTCTTGTTTCTGTTTACTTTAGAGACAATAGATTGTAGACTATATTGCTGTTGGTGTCAATTCTCTTGTTGAATATAATAAGTAGACATGCTTCCTGGGAAGCAAACAGTCTCTAACTTTGAGAAATGGTTTAGACTTCAGTTGACAGCTTAAAAGCCATCTGTACTTGCAATTTATTTTGCTGTTGTCAAGTGACATAATGATATCTAATTTCTAATATGACTCTAGCTATTGATAGGCAGCCTTCTGTACTTCTTTAGTTAGATTTCACAAAGAACAGGGATTTATTAATATTAGTTTGTCAAAATATAACAATTTTGACAATAGTTTTTTGTTTTGTTTCTGATAGTATAACACATGTTTGATAAAGTCTGGTTCACATTGATTGACAAGCAATAATTATTTTCATTGTTTTAATTTCTTTCTTTCTTTCTTTTTCCTTTTTTTTTCTTTCTTTTTAAAGCCATGCTTTACATCATGTCCCTGGCTATATGGACTCTGAAGACTTCCTTAGGCAAGTGGGCCATCATATTGGTGTTCCTTTAAACCCAAACTTGTCTTTTGTTGTCATCTAACTATTGGATTAATGGAGTTCTCTTAAAACCAATGCATAAGTCTGGTTGAAATCATTAGCTCTGAGATTTTAAACTTGCAAATTTATTTTAGGCACCAATAATAATAATTCATTTTGTTGTTTCATTGAAAGTAGAATTTAAAACCTAACAGAGACAAAATTTGGTGTACACATACATAAACAGATTTTTCCTTTCAGTTATAATTATTTTTTTCAGACTTAAATTATTCTCTTTTACTTTGTAGGAATGACGTTCCTTTAGGAATTTTAATATATGTTTTCTTTGAACAGTATTTACAATTTTATTCATTTTGATTGTTTCATATACATTGTACAAATTCAATTGACAACATAACTTTTATCTATCTTTTAGAATATTTATTAAATAAACTTTTTTCTCCTTTTCCTTACCTTTCTTTCCTTCTTTGCCTTCCTTTTCTTTTTATTTTTCTTCATACATACCAGACAAGATTCACTTGTTAGAAATGAAAAAATTAAGATCATTCCAGCTTTTTCCAGACCTAGAGATGAAGAACAAGAGGACATATATGAGAATTTAGGAGAGCAATTCATAGAAGGGTTTTTAGAAAACAATCATCAGAATTGGCAGGAAACAAAGCTAAAAGAAATCCAAACCCTTCATAAAACTAATGAAAATTATCACCATCAAGAAAAAGCAAATCATAATAATTGGCAAAAGGTGGAACTCCAGAAACAACATGGGAAATTTGCTGTCACACAAAATTTTGGCATTGATACGGAAGTACTTCCTGTTTCCAGATACCCTAAGGAATATAATACAATAGACAGGAGAAGGAAAAAGAAACTTAGATGCGATAGTTTTGAAGACAATGAAAGAAGCCATTATGATTACAGAAGCTTTCAATCTCATGATTCCATCTCAGGTGCTAAGGTAGTAAGTAAATCTGAAACTAAAAATAAATCCTCAGGATATGCTAGTGCTGAAAAATACAGCTTTTGCCACACTGAAAAGAAAAAACAAATTTACCCTATTTTGCGTCCATACAAAAATGGGCTTTTAGTTAAAAGTGGCAAGTGTGCCACCAAGTTGGAAGGTGTTGAATGTGACTATTCAAGTTGTATAGAAGCTTGTGAGAAGGTAATTAGCTTAGAAGAGTCCAAAGCTAATTTTACTCCTGTAGGTACTCCTGAAGAATCTGATAGTAGTGCTTCTGAGGAACTGCATTGTTCCCTTATCTCACCTGATGAGCTGGATAAACTAGCTTTACTTTCATTGTGCCCATCAAATACCTGCCATTATGGAGAGTATCTTGAAAACTCTTATGTAACAAATCCAGCATTCTCCCCACAAAGGATCAGTTGTGATGCCAAAAACCATAAAGTTAAAGGAGAAAACATGGGAGGTCACATGCAAGAGTTGGTGCCATCTCTTACTGAGGAACCTCAGGAGGAATATGTTGATACCATGGATGAGTTACAGTATTTAGTGGAAACAGTGTCTGAATATTTAGCTGAGAAGGAAGAAGAAATCAACAAATTTAGTTCACTTTCAAAAACTAAAACCAAATATAAACAGGATAGCACTTTTGATATTGTAGATCAGAAACCACCAGTGGACCAAATACCACCTTTACTCACTCAGGAGAGTGGCAAGGACTGCAAGGCCAAGACTCTTCCACTCCCTGAGTTGACTGGAGTGAAAAACACAGTCAGCTCTTTGTTCAGTTCATTCACTGAAAAGGTGGGCTCAGGCACAAAGCATCTCTCTGCATCTGTGGAAAAGCTTGTTTCTTTAGTTCCTGAGAAAGCAGAAATCTCTCCCCAAAAGGATAATAGTAGTTTGGATTCTAGACCTGGAGATAATTCAGTATCTCCAAGCCTAAAAATGGGTGGCCAAATAGAAAGAGACATTTCCATGCATTCTCCGTTACTCTCTCAAATCAGTACTGATACAAATGCTGGCAGTTGGGACACAACCTCTGAAAATGATTGTAAAAATACTAAGACTGTGACTCAAAGTCTTCAGGATTCATCAGAATCCATCAGAATCCAATCAGATCCATCAGAAAGTGCTATAAAGGACTCACCTTCCCTACAGACTCAGAGTTCAGTCATGAGTTCTATTTTTAATATGATAAATCCACTAAAGATATTTTCAGAAAAGGAAGAACCAAAAAAAGAAGTTGACCAGTGTATTCTAACAACTAAAGAAAGACAATTAAAGGTTGATCATGAGTCAGAACAAAGGAAAGCTACCTTAACAAATGACAATGATTGCAGTCTAGTGTTAGATGTGAATTATAAAGAGACTATTGACCAGGTCCAAGTTCATCCATGTGAGAATCTGCCATCTTCAGGAGTAACCAATGAACTTGACTCGGTTAGTTCTTCCTGTGTGAAAGATAGCATAGAGAGCTTTTCAGAAGGAGAAACATGTACGTATGTGCCTCACCTGTCAAGTCAGCAAGAAGTATGTGCCAAAGACATACCAGGAGTTCCTTGTGGATCAGATTGTAAAAATGAAGCTAAAGGGAATGTAAATGAAGAGACTTCTTTACCACCTTTAAAGCTAGACAGAGTATCTGGTGACAGTCTTTTCCTTAGCCCATTAAAAAAATCCTTTAGTCAGTTTTTTCTTACTTCCCCTGAATCATCTTTAAAAGAAGCTTCATTAGGATCTATGGAAGTTCACCAGTCTGATGTTTCAGAAAATAGTCCAAAGAAAGATAAACGCTCATTTTCCTTCAGTGGGAAACTACATATTCCATTTTTAGGGTCTCTTGGTAGTTCTGAAAAGCAGCAGGATTTAAAGGAAAATGGAAGCTTCTTTCCTTCTTTATTTAAATTTGCTTCCACTGACAATATTACAGCCCCTCCCAATCAGTGTTGTCATGACCCACCATCCGTTGCTGCCGAAGTACCTAAAAACAATTGCCCAGAAGTTTCAAAAAATAGTTTAGCAAAATCCAATTCAGTTGAAAATACTTCCAATCTTCCAGAGGAGTTTAAGGATACACAAAAAATCCACCAAAGTAAGCATGAACTAGAAGATGGAAATCAATGTGATAAAGATACCTCGAGCACCCCTATAATTGTACCCAAACAATACAAAGTTTCTAATTTGTCAGGAAGAGGTAAGAATTCAAAGCAAAAAGCAAGAACCTCAACAGCATCAGATTCTTCATTAGTTTTAAATGCTGACTTCTCAAAACCATCATCAGCCTGTGAGACTAGGGAAGATGAAATCATGGATGATACTTCTAAGAAACATACTAGACAGGACCTATTTTGTGGACAGCTGAGATTTTCTTCTGAAAATTTGCTCAGTCCACAAGAATTAAATATGAGAAATGAAAGTCTTCATCAGGGAAATAGTACCCCAGGTTTACTTTCTGGAATATTTAAGTTTGCATCAACTGGAAATGTTACAGATGGTAAACCAAATAAGGTAAAGTCCAAGTCTTTAGATTTCAGGAAATGGTTGGGTGTAAGTAAACATTTTAGCCTTGATGAAATGCCCATGAACTCAGATGAGACCATCAATCAAGAGAATCATGTCGAAAAGCAAAAGGTTTCTAGCAATTTGAAAAGCTTCTTATCTTTGCCTGAAAAGAAAGATAAAGGCATACAAGTAAGTGAATCTTGGATAGATGAAAACCCTACAACAACAAATAAACCAAATGAAAAGTACCACATTTCTTTTGACTATCCTCTTTCCCATAGTGTTCCTAGTGCTCAACAGGAACTCATGAAGAAACCTTTATTTAAAGAGCAGTTTCCTCACCAAATTCCTAGGCCAAAACTACAAGAAAATTCAAGTGAATTGAATTCCTCTTTACTGAAGAGTAAAATTATCTGTGCATCAAACTACTACCAGGCTTTTGAGGACATGAATAGTCCTTTGGGTTTTCAATGGAATTTTGGCATGAAAGACTTCTCTGGAGATCTCAATGAAATCATGCAACCAGTTTATTATGTTTTAAAGCAGAATACCCTTCCACTAGCTGAGGTTTTCTCCTGCCCTCAGTCAGATAGTTCAATAGTTAATCTTTGCCAAAAAGACCAAAAAACAAATGCATTGGAATGGAGAACAAATCTGGATGATGTTGACTGCAGTGATTTGTCATATGAGTCACTTGACCAGTTAGCATTTCACGAAGACTATTCAGTGAAAGGAAGGATGTGGGCAGCTAACTCAATGAATGGAAACTGTAGTCATTTTCCATTTTTTGAAGCTAATAATAAGTATTTGTTTGAAGAATTACCCATTGACTTAAGTTATTCTTCAGGTTATAACCAAACAATGTGGACTCTAGTTGATCAAGAGTCCTTAAGAATGGATGAAACTTTTGCATTTTTAAGTTTTGATTATGAGTACCATGAATGGTTGTCATGGCTTGAAAATGGAATATGGTGGCCATCAGAGGATGGGAAATATGGGCATTATGTGTACAGTGATGGCCAATATATCTATTCCCTGCTCACTGATTCTACTGGGCAATATGTATATGTATATGCACCTGATTCTTCTTTTCAAGAGTATTTGGATTATGATTTCCAGATGGATGCTATATCAAATGCTATGTTAGATGATAACGTGATTGCTTTATGTGGCTTCAAAGTCCTTCTTGGCAGTGAAGATGAATTATTTTGGTGTGGTAAAGAGAAACCATTAGATGACTCTATTAATAAGCCTCTTGATTTGTCTATGGTATTGCAAAGAAGTGACAAACCAATGAATATGAATTTTGAAACCTTTTCAGAAATGCTTGAGGAATCAATGTATTGCCAAAATGATCAGCCATTAGATTTTTCAG
Organism: Gymnobelideus leadbeateri; assembly: GCA_011680675.1. Taxonomy (NCBI): domain Eukaryota; kingdom Metazoa; phylum Chordata; class Mammalia; order Diprotodontia; family Petauridae; genus Gymnobelideus; species Gymnobelideus leadbeateri. The sequence continues at coordinate 900,272 of WOXC01008724.1, read as the reverse complement.
GATATAAATTTAAAAAGTTCAGAGTAGCTTTGGGACATGAAAAAGGAAGGTCTGAAGACCTTGAGGAGATCCTTGATCTGCGAAGCCAACTCAAAAGACTTAGTAGTTGGGATTTAAATGGTGAGACTTGGATTAGAGAGAAAGATAAAAGGCAATCTGTAGCTGAAAATACATCAGATGGAAATTTTGATTTTCATATGCAACAGGCTTCCTCTAAATTAGCTGTACCTTTGGTTCTTCCTGAAAACACAACCACAAACCCTAAGAACATAGGAGAGAAATTGTCCACAAACAAAATGACTTCTTTTTTTTCTACTTTGGGTGATTTGGTTGGGAAGACTTTGAGTTATGATAAAAATGAGTCCTTAGAGACTTCTGTTGTGAAGAAAATGGATACACAGTTGCAATCAACTGAATTACCAAATGGTGACCCTCCAAGTGTGCTATTTGCAGTGAGCTCGAAAACTGTGGAAGAAACTTCTCTGGAGAAAGATGAAAAGAGACAAGTCATTTCTAATATTCAAAGTTCAGAAGTTACTAAAAATCAAAAAGAAGCTTTACCTATAAATAAAAATACTCATGTGAAAAAGCAAAGTTTGTTAAGATCAACTTCACAAGTAAATCAAGTAACTCCTGATGTTAAACCAGGTGGAAAAGAGCATAAACTTATTACAGCTGATCCTATTCTAAACCCTTTGGGATCTGAGTCTGATAAAAATGAACAGAAAGAATGTAAACTTACTGAGAGCCCGTCTTCCACAGAACCAGAGGGAACACTATTTAAAAGTGCATTGAAACTTTTTGGTAGGGGAGAAGATTCTTCTGTAACTACAGCAACAGATAAACCCCAGATGTCTGGACTTTTTGACTTCTTTAAGACCCAGAGTAATAAGGGAAGCTCACCAAACCTGGAAAGTAATGTTGGTAAAGAAGGAAAGGCACAATCTCAGGAAAAGAGAGAGTCTACAGGTATTTCATCTCTCTTTGGTTCCCTTGGGGATCTCTTTAAAGCAGATGTGTCCCCTTTACAGTCAGCCGAGAAAGTCTCCCTCCCTTCAGGTATTGACAGCCAAGAAATGCTCATGACAAGTACTAATATGCAACCAGCTAGCCAAGATGACAAAATACTTCCTTCTACACCTATTTCTTTATCAAGAAAACCTAGAGCTAGAGTCCTGAACAAACAGGCCACTATCCATGACAGTGGGCCAAAGGAGCCTTTAATTGGAGAGAACCAAAAGAAGAATAGTATAGAAAAAGGTATATTCTTAGGAGATCAGCTACTGAGTCCAGCTCCCTGTATTAACCATCTTGAAAAATTATCCAAAGATTCTTCATTGGACCATGGTAGAGGTTTGTCTTCAGTGACAGTGGAGGACCCAGGAGATAATCAGAAGTCTTATGATATATTGGATGGAATTAGTTCAAACAAACGAGATGAGCTTTTTGGCAAAGAAGGGAGTTTTTCAACCACTACAAACTCTACATCGAAGCCAGAGTTTCCAACAAGCAAGAGTATATTCTCTTTCCTGACTGATTCGGAAAAATCTAGAAAGCAAGCTTCTGCTACTAGCCCAAGTGCTAAATTTCAAGAAGGAGAAGGGTTATTTAAACTACCTTCCTTCTTTTCCTCTAGGGGCTCTAGCAGTAAGAAAAGTGTCTCTCAGAGTAGCTCCAATTTTGGTTTCTTTAACTTGTCTTTCTGGGATGACAAGCAACAAAATACTGTTGAGAAGCAAAACTTTGTCAATGTACCTCCAGTGACCTCTCAACCCTCAAAGCCACCAAGTGTTTTTGTAGCCATCAGTGAGAAAATGAACGGACAAGCAGGTTTAAATGGAAACATGGATATCTCACCCATGGAGGCATTGCATGAGCAGAAAGTAGCTACTGGTGCTCTCCTCAATGGCACCGAAGATGTCACCTCTGATGTCATCAAGTGTCATGGAGAAACAAAGAGCTATTCACCAGATTCTCTGTCTTTTGGTTCTTCAGTCCAGGTTGTCCATTTACAGAAAGACAGTTCTTATTCTCCAGAACCTCAAGTATCAGAGAAAACACTCCTTATGGACACAGAAATCGTAAAACCCCTTATGGAAACGCCTTATGAAAAAGAAGATTTGGGTCAGAAAATCTCTACTAGTGATTCCCTATGTAATTCCTTTTCATGTGATATCCACATATCCGAAAATCTAAATGATTTTAGTGATTCTACTAACATTCAAAGAAATGAATGTTTTACAGAGGACCAGTTGAATTTGCCAAAGAAATTGCTCAACCAAGCAACTGATGAAGATAGCTTTAAGCAAGACCTTGAACTGGCCACTTTCTCTGATCAGTCTGTGAATTCACTGAGTTCACAGAACAAACCTGTAGAAGCCCCAGAAGGAAATTCAGTTTTGGATTCTTCAGCAGAAATATTTTCAGGCTTCATAACTAAAATGAAATCTTTCTCTGGGCGAATGAGTGAATCTCCCAAAACACTCTCTGGACTTTTCTCCCCATCTCAAATGACAGAAGGAACTTCTCAGTCTCCAAAGAAAAGTTCCTTCTTTGGTCTTTCATCCAGTATATCATCTCAGTCCCTCACAGGAGACTTGTTTAGCATATTCAAAGGTCCCAAGGCAGACACTCATGAACAAGATTCACATTTCCAGGTGAGTTCTCAGCTTCCAGACAATTGTCCCAGAGAAACCGTGGAATCAATACCCAAAAAGGAAACCAAGAAAGAAGGAAACTCAGAAATTCTTCCTTTGGAATCAGCTATCAGTGACCCTGAAAGGGCAGGGGGCATTGAAAAGTCAGAAGCTTTGGCAGATGACTCTAGACTGAAAATTGAAATACAGGATAATAAAACTCTTCTAACTGAATTCAAAGAGCCTGAGTTAAATGCATCTGATTCTTCCATTTTGGGGAATGATGTTGTGATTAGAACATCATCTCTGAATAATGTAAGAGAGAATGAGGCATTGCAAGGTACCAACATGGAGCACACAATCGAAACAGAGAATACTTTAGTTACTTTACAAGTGGATACAGACCCTGCCTACGTAACCAACCAGACTCCTCTTCCAGAACAGGCACTCGTTTCTGAGCCTTATCTAAATCATACTCTTGAGCTGGTATCAGATCTGCCAGCTGCTCAGACAAGTCAAGACTTGTTGGAGTCATGTTTAAGTAGGACTGAACATACTCAGGATGATCAGGCAGAAGTCAATTTGTGTTCACCCAGCCCAGACAGCACATCAGAGACCAAAGGACAACTAGTGGAGCAGTTAGAGACATATGTCATCCCAGAAGCAAAGGAAGACACTGGCCCGTCCCATTCCCTAAAGAATCTACCTGCTGTTCCCCCAGAAACAAGCCATCAAAAATCTATGTTTGACATTCCCAACGTGCCTAATTTGCCAAAGTTTGACTTCCTGTCCTCTGCTGCTGATCGTGGGAAATCACTTGGCTCTTTCTTTTCTCCTTCATCCTCTTTTGGGAATAGAGCATCAAGAGAGTCTGGTTTTATGTCAGGTTTTAAGAAGTTCTCTGTTCTCTTTGAAGGGAATAATGAAGACAAAGGGAATGCAGTAGATAGTGGCTTAAAGCTAGGATTTGGAAAGAAACTAGACATTCCTTTTCTGTGGCAAAAGGAGAACAAGGAGAGTGCTGCTCAGGGGGCTCCAGAGACCCTTTCTCCAGTTTTAGTAATAGACAGTGATCAAGGTAATAGCCAAAGCAGAGAAAATATGGCTACAGAATCTCTTGAAGTATCTGGAGTTAATGTTGAACCAGGTCCATCCTCTAGCAACCTGGAGGTCATGGAGAATACATGCATTAAAGACCTTGCGGGGCCTGAAGTGATTAATAACAAGCAAGAAATTTCAGTATCTGAAGATTATCATCATACCAGGACTATCATTTCTTCCTCCATGGATCTCATAGAACAGGAAGGCAAACTGTGCCCTGAATCTGAGATGCTTCAGCAGAAAGAAAAGCAAGAGCAAGAAATTGTGCCTGACAGAGGGCTTCTTACTAATGGTGACTCCTCATGCAAGCCCCAGCTGACAACATTGAAAGGAATCGTGGAATCAGTGACTGAGAAAAGGCCTGTTCTCAACAAGAGCATAATAAATGGTTTCAAGCAATTGACCATTTATAATGCAAGTGACATAGAAGTAGATCTAGGACCCTGTGTTATCATTCATAGCCTTATTATTATCCTGTCTGTTCTCTCATGTCTGTGTATAATGTTAGAGGTAGGTAAAATAGACAGTGTGTCAGCTTCTCCAGCCTATTACCTTTTTACTTGTGTTGCTTTTGTGTTAGCTTATCTATTCCATTCCCTCTGGGGCTGTGCTCCTGGGTATGCAGCCTTGAAGAGCTTAGTCATTTACTCATTTGCCTCATTTACTGATTTAGAAGAATCTGCTGCTAAAGAGCCTTACTCTGATGCTTTGGGGGGAAATCTGTATTGCATAATGAGTGAAAATGGGGTCAGAGTGGATGGCAGCGAGGAATATTACCAGGAAAAAATCAAGTATTCCATATGAGTATCAATGAAAGTGGGTCTGATTATTTCTTTGAGTCTAAGCTACTTAGTCAAAACTTCCCTTGTTCTGTATTTGGGGGACAATTTTTTAAACCTTTCTCACTTTTCAGTCTTCTGTGGTACTTCCTCCAGTGGCAGTGAAGGCGCTAGATACAGCTAGATATGATGTACAGAGAATAAAAACACATTTATAATAATAATTCACATTTATATAGCACTTTAATATTTACATGGAAAATCTACACTCTACACTTAACTTATGCCCCTCAGCTGCTCAGATCTATGCATCTTCTTCTTACCATCAGCTGGTCGTTAGGGTAGTGGGCTTTTGATGTCCTGTATCTGGCTGTCAATTCCCTTGGGCCCAAAGGAAGTTAGAGAACTCAAGAGAATTCCCAGGTGAGTTGGGTCAGCCCTACTCACAAGACTAGAATACTGTACTTCTAGACAGTGGTAGAAGAGATGGGTTTGTCATTTGATGTTCCTATGGCAGGTTAGCCTAAGACATTGTTCATGACTGAGGCACAAGGATCCGTGTTTTCTTTGCAAGAGAGGCATAATCAAGTGCAAATTAAGAATGCTGCTTTGCCTTTTGTATCTGGGCCAACTGAACTGGAATGGTCATAGCCTTTGCAGAAGCAGAAACAGAGGCTGTTCAGTTTATACTCAACAAAATGCTCAGTGCAAACCATGACACAGTTCTTTCCCAACAGCATTAAAAAGGGTTATTGGGAGTGGCCCAAGGATACTAGTTTTTAAAAAACACCCCAATTTCTTTCTTTCCCACTAGATTTGCTCTCAGAGTGGGTAAAAACTTGGCTGCCTTTGACAGGAAAGTATCTTGCCTGCCTTTCTCCATTTGAAATTCAGCTGGTTCTGTTTTCACAATGGCGTAGCCAGAAGAAAAGAAGGATTGGGGTAGGGAAGAAATAAACTGACCCATGGTGTACCTGGTCTTCTTTATTTCCCAAGTCTAGATGTTTTAGGTCCTGTTGAGTTTGTGAAGCATTCCTGGGCTTCCCAACAGGAAGATAGAAATAATAGGAGGCCATCTTATTTGACTTACCTGCAGTGGACTAGCCTGCAGTCATCCTTTGAGTAGAAATGCCTTATTTATCTCTGAAGTGTTTGATATCAAATTCCAAAGATAATACAATGCTGTGGATTTGGTTAGTGAATAGTCAGCCTAGGTTGTTAGCCTGAGGTAGCACCTTCTTGCTATTTCTGTTTCTTCTTCCATGCTGCCATTTGTTCACTCTGCTGACCCCTTCACCTTTCTTCATTCACCTTAATTATCTCCTACTACAAAGTGGTTTGCTTTTTGGGTAATGTAAGAATAAAGTATAGAGAAAGATAATATGGATGTTAACACTAGGGAGTAGGGATAGGAGTGGGGCGAGGAGATCTATGGGTCTTCTCTAGGAATAAGGACACCTGGCATAGTTCTGCCTTTAAAAATGGAATATGCCCAATTTATTCAAAAATGGGCCATGCCCCCACAAATAGTTGCGTGACCTACTGTAGGAATGCTACCTGTTATGGATATGAGTTTGTGATTCTTCTATGGTCAAGATTTTTAGTTGTTTTATTCAGTGTAACAAGATCAGCCACTTGTGGAGTTTCTTTTTTTTTGTTTGTTTCATTTTGGGTTTTTTTGCTTTTTGCTTTTTGGAGGGCAACTGGGGTTAAGTGACTTGCCCAAGGTCACACTGCTAGTTTTTGTGTTAAGTGTCTGAGGTCACATTTGAACTCAGGTCCTCCTGACTCCAGGGCCATTGTGCCACCTAGCTGCCTGAACTTGTAGAGTTTCTATGGTCCTGATTTTGTTCTTTCCATGGCTTATCTCAGGTTGTGACTGATAGAAGAATGAGCAGTGCCATTTACCTGTTGTTAACATAAGAATTAATATTTATTAATTTTTACATTTTCCTTGGTGAGGCAGGAGAAAAAGGAGACTTTAATAAAACAAAAGTTTTTTCAGGGGATCAAGATCAATTAAGGTTCATTTGGAGAAATAGGAAAAAGTTAATACAATATTAAATCATTCTGTTTCCAATGTTCTAACTCACTCTGTGGGAAATGGAAAGTGAATATAAAATTGTATTCATGACAGCCACTGGATAAAGGTTTCCTGAGAAGATTGCAAAGTAGAGAGAAATTTTTAGGTAAAAGTGTCATACTACTTTAAGTAATTCTCGATCTTGTCAATAGAAATAAAATATGCAGGTAAGATAGTCTTTGAAACTGGATATAAGGCTGATGTTAAAGCTTATGGAGAACCCAGGAGTCAACTCTATTTTATATTTTTCCCTTGCTGTAATTTTTGTTAATTAGAAAGTAGTTCTACTAGACTGTGAGGTCTTCCCACTTAGAACCCTAATGTGAAATCCCCGATGCTACTGTATGGAAGCAACATTTCCCCTGCTGGTTCTTAAGCTCTGTCTGGGCACGAGTTTATGTTCATTTCTATTTTCCTCTCTAACTTCTGACTTGTCTTTGTTTTTCTCTTCTTCTCACAGTCCCACTGGCAGTAGTAGGTATGGTTCTTCCTGTAATGTGAGTCAAGGAAGCTCACAGCTGAGTGAGCTGGACCAGTGTCATGAACATGTTCATAGCTCAGAGCAAGATGACGACCACCGAGAAAGGGACTCGATTCATTCCTGCCACAGTACTGGCAGCTACACAAAGGATGGCCAAGCAGGTTTTGGGGAACAGGAGAAACTGCTGGAGGTGACCAGTGAAGCTGAGAAGGGAAAAGCTTATGAGTCAAAGGAAATGGTTAAAGAAGATAAAACATCTCATCTTCCCCTAGAACTGGAACCATATAAAAGCCCCCAGGAGAGGTAGGTGATTTTTACATCAAGGGAAATTTTCCCAGCTTGCAGATCTGGCTCCATCATGGCAAGATGTTTCTTCCCCCTTCCATCCACCTACCTCCTCCCCAAATCACAGAAAATCAGCCTAATAGATCAGTTATTGGTGCTGCTCAACATGAGTCCCTTGGACTTGTATAGTATGTTGGGATGCTGTAGTTCCATAGATGGTCCCTGTAGGGGGTCAGCACTGCTTTCTTGTGCTGGCAGGTACCAACCTTCTGATCTACCTCAACTTAACTTCTATGGCTTCAAAAATAAAGCTATTCAGAAGTGAAAAACATTGGGGGAATTACCCTAGAAAATAAGAAGAGCTTGGCCACTGTTGGCTGCCTTGAGGATTATTTTTATGGATTCAAATTCTGGTATTAAATTCTGAGTGTACCTGAGGCCAAATGACTCAGGACAGAGCCATTAAAAGTCATTCAGAAAGTCTTTACTGACTCCTCATCCAGAAGAGCATAATCTTATATTAAGCAATTTGGACTTAAAGAAAATAGAAAACTTGACCTTTTAAAATCCATATAGGAACTAAGCCCATAAATAGTGTATTGTCACTGCCAGGCAGCATTAGTCAGTCGGGTAGCCAGGAGTAGCTGACAGGTGGTGGAGGGAGGGTGGTTGAGGGTGACTAAAATACTTGGTATTTTGAAGCAGAATAACAAACTACCCATCCCTCACCTTGAGTCCTGGAGCAGCAAAGACCGGTCACTTGGCAAGTGAATGTGTAAAAGAGAATGGCACAGCTATCATTTCCCAGAGCTAACTCCAGTTTTGAGTACTTTTCCAGAAAAACAAAGCTGCCTTTTCTTTTCTCCTTCCCTCTGTCTAGTAAGTGTCCACTCTTTGTGACTGCTGTTCATCAGATGGGGATAGCGAAGAGACTGAGGAGGCAAAGTTTTGGCACTATACTTCCAGTCAGCAAGAGGCCCACATTTGTATTAGACCAAATATCCTAGCCCTGCTTTGAACAGTGGTAGGGTTTGTGGTAGGACAGGTGTTTGTATGGCTGGATGCTAAACAGTTCTCTGTTATCTCAAGACTGGGAGGAAGGAGGTGAGTTATTATTAACTGAACATTATGTACTATCAGTAACAGGAAACATGACAAAATGATCTGGTCTAATGTAATGCAGTCATCTCTCCCTACAAGATATTTGGTCATCACCATTGTTTGCTTCACAGAAAAAGTTTCTGAGGCTTGAGAAGTTCTTTATCTGACTCAGGGAAAGTTAATGGCAATAATGGGGGCTAAAATTCTTAGTACTGGGACTTTGTGTTTAGAATAAGTGTAAGCAGCCATTCCATAGTGTCTGAGATTGGTTGTCCTTAGGCGGGGGACATTTCACTTCTCTGAGAATTGGAGTTTCTTTGGTTTGGGAGGAGAGCTAGGAAGGAGGGGTATGCAAGTGGATCAATGACAGGTTCTTCTAATCTATATAAACAGCTCTAATCACTGAATCACTGCCATCTCATTGCCCATGGCATAGACTGCCAAACCTCAGTCTAGTGTTTAGTCTACAGAGAGTGAATAAAACAGGGTTGGGGGCAAAAACAGTTGATGAGCAGTAAACTATGGAAAGGGCCAGATGAATGTGTCTGTTTGATTTTTGAGGTTCCTTAGTTGTAGTAGCTCTTACTGGGTATTCTTTTTTTGTGGGACAGTCTGTTTCTAAAAGTTTGTTTTTGTCTTTGTTCCAAGTTGTCCTGAAGAGAATCACTCTTCGCCATTTACCCAAGCTAGAACACATTGGATTCGAGCAGTTACCAAAGTCCGACTCCAGCTACAAGAGGTAGGGAAGCTACTGGTGTGGTATGGATTAAAGCTACTTATGCTTTGTGAATGAAAGGCTCATGGTACTCATTGGGGCCATTTCTTGGTGTGGATGTTGGAGAATAAGAAAATTGTTAGTTTTATCAAACAGTGCTTCCAGGAGAACTTGGTCAAAAAGCTGGGAACTGGACGGGAAGAAACCATGAGATCGGAACTAATTTTTAACCCCTTCCTGATTGTTTTGGGATAACAAGGCATTAGCTCTCTTGTTTCTCATTATCAAAACGGGAAAATCAAATGCAAATGATGTTTCAGGAATTTGGAGGTGAACTTAAACACTCATCCCCAGCGCCATAGTTGTTTACTCAAATGTATCTTTGCTATCATCAGTTCAGAAGTTCCCTCTACTGATGCAGATTGCAGCTCATCCCCTCCTGCTCATCATGTGCGTCTCTTGTTTGTGTCCTCCTGCACAGTCATCCAAGTGGAGGCCACCTCCCCTAGTGTGCAAGAGATTTTCCTTGTTTCTTCTGACATCATAAGACTATCAGAGGAGCACTCTGGCTTCTGCTTGTTATCCCTTGTTTTCATCCTACGGCATGCCTGTGTTCTCTTCTTCTCATGAATAATTCCATAGTCTTTTACTCCTGTTCTTTGGAATTCTTCGTCGATTATATGTTATAGCCTTCCTTCAGACACCATGTGCCTCTCCATTGCTATATGAGTAAGATTCATTTTTCATTCTGTAGAGATAGTTGAATTTCATATTTTGCTGCCATACTGTAACACCAACAAAATTTTAGTATTGACAAGATGGACCTTTGCTTTCACTGAAAGCTTGGGGTCAGTAAAGGAAGTTTGCCAGCCAGTTCTCCTTTTCTTGTTCCTGTCTGGTTCCATTTTGTTGTCTTTCTGTACTAAATGTCTCACATGTGCACACTGTTGAACTATTGCCACAGGGTATCCTTCCAAATGCACATTCAAATTTGGGTGTTAGATATTCTTGTATTTCTTTTGTGGATGGTCAAGTCAAACTCCCTTGAAGAAGTGGCACTAAAGTAAACAAAGATGGGGAAAGCAGCCAGATTGGACCAAGTAAATATTAAGGCAGTCATGCTAAGGCAACACAATTAAACAAGGTATTAAAGAAGGGAAAGCTGTCAAAAGTGCAGGAAAAATCTCATACCTTATTAATATCATAAAAAGGACCAAAATAGCATAAGCAGTTACTATCCTACTTGCCTCCTTTACTGTCCAAGATCCCATTGTATTTATTGTTTATGATGAAGCCTTTGATTTGGTAGAACAAATCTTCACCTTATAGACTCTTTTACAAGGTGTCTCCCATCCATATGTCAGAATCATTCAAGATTTCTTAAACAATATAACAACAGAAATAGCCCTGTCCAATGATCCTCTGTAATAAACAGGTGAGACAAACAAAAAACAAAAACAAAAACAAAAACGGAGATAGATGCATGCTTTCCAAAAGTGTTTGCCACTGGAATGGAGGAGATAGAGTGCTAAGTCCAGGTTAAAGAAGGATTTCCTGGGGAAAGGAAGGTCCTCCTGACACTCCTGTTTGCATGTGGCATCCTGCCGATTACATAAATAAAGAACACTGTACATCCTCCTAGATGACTTGATGACTTTGGCCCAGTCATTATTGTTCACAAAGTCATTTTATTCTGGTCAAATACAAATTCTTTTCTCAGGATTGTGGGACTCTGCAAGACTCCCTCAATCAAACCATTTTTAAGTGTATTGGGGATTAAACCTTATTGACCAATTCCTTGATTATGGGTCTTAAATTGTTCAACATCTGTTTTCTGTGAATCTCCTTACCTAATTTAATTGTTCAAGAACCAAGACATCACAACTAGAAATACTTTATTACAGTAAGGCAGCAATTTTTTTTGCTAAAATGTGAGAGATCTCTCTTGTATCCAGTAGCAAATTTGAAATTTTTAGGAATGTACTAACTTTAGAATCAGGTAGAATAGTCTGGCATTTTTTCACTTGTGCCAACAGTATCAGTTATCATTGCTCACAATTAGGAGAGGAGATCCGTGGAGAGTCTCTGAAAAGACAAGGTTGTCTACCATGATTATGAAGCAGCAGAACCCTTTGTTCCTGGATTGTGCCTGAGATCTCAGACTTTGTTGCTCTCTCTTAGGAAGTGCTAAAAGTTTTTTTTTTCATGAGCTTCCTTACAAAGGAAGCTGTGTCTTGCTAAATCAGGTGTATGTAAGCTTTCTCCTTTAGCATTCTTTGCTCATTCACTGGAGAACATGAGCCTCAGAAAGAATGGTGGGGGCACATAGCAAGGCTGAGGGTTTTTTTTCTATTTCTAAAGGAGTTATCAAAGCTTTGTTCCAAATTTTGGAGTTTAGTGTTGTGTAGCAGTAAATGGAATGGTTTGGTAGTCTTGAGATGTGGTTCTGACCCTATCTTTGACACTAACTGGCAGTGTGACTTTGGGTGCTTCCTTGATTTTAGTTTTCTCATTAGTCAAATGAGTAGATTAGATTAGAGGACTTTAAGAGGTCTCTTTAGGTCCTCAGTCCCTCTTTCCTAGACTATTTCAATAGCCTTCTATTTGCTCTCTCTCCCTCAGGTTTTTCTCCATTTCAATCCTTCCTGCACACAGCTGTCAAGGTGATTTTTCCTAATGTACAAGTGTGACCATGTCACCCTCACCCCACTCAGTAGACTCCACTATCTCCATGTTAGCTCTGGGATCAAATATAACCTCTTATTTGGCATTGAAAGTTCTTCACAACCTGATTCCTTCCTACTTTTCCCATCTCCTCACAAGTTACTTCTCTGCACCTGCTCTGTGGCATTTGACAGTATTGATCACTCCTACATCCTCTCTTCTCACCAGGTGTTCAGGACACCACTCCCTCCTGGTTCTCCTCCACCTATCTGACCACCCCTTCTCAGTCTCCTTTGCTGGATCTCCTTTCAGATCATGCCCTCCAACCATAGATGTCCCTCGGGGTTCTGTTCTGGGCCCCCTTCTCTTCTCCCTATACTACTTTACTTGGTGATCTTACCAGCTTCTACAGTTTTAATTACCATCTTGAGGCTAATGATCCTGAAATCTACCTTTCCTGCATCAAGACTCTTCCCTATTCCAATCCGTCCTCTGTTCAGCCACTAAAGTGATTTTCCTAAATACAGGCCTGATCATGTCATGGTTTCCTATTGCCTCCAGAAGCAAATACAAAATGTTCTATTTGGCATTCAAAGCCCTCCATGGCTCACCATCTTCTGCCTTTCCAGTCTTCTCACATGGTACTCCCAGACACATACTCTTCAGTCCAGTAATACTGGACTCCTGGCTATTCCATAAACAAGACCTTCCATTTCTCAGCCCTGGGGATTCTCTCTGGCTGTCCCCAGTGCCTGGAACACTCTCCCTCATCTCTGCCTCCTAATCTTCCTGGCTTCCTTTAAGTCCCAGCTAAAATCCCTCCTTCTTCAGGAAGCCTTCCCCAGTGCCTTCACTCTGGTAATTATTTCCTATTCGTCCCATATATAGTTTGCTGTGTATATGTGTTTGCATGTTGTTTCTCTCATTAGATTGTAAGCTCCTTGAGGGCAGGGACTGTTTTTTTGTCTCTTTTTGTATCTCCAGCGTTTCGCACAGTGTACTTAGTAGGAGCTTAATAAATGTTTATTGATTGATTAATTGATGTTCCTCACATGTGATGCTCCATCTTCTGTCACGGTGCCTTTGCATTGCCTGTCCTCTGTGGTTAGACTGCTCTCTCTGCTCACTTTTACCTCTTGAAATTTGTGATTTGTTCCTAGACTTAATTCAAGTACTACCTTCTGCATGAGCTTTTCCTGGAGGTCCCTTTCTCTCTAAACTCCTTCCAACTGCTAGCGCCTTCTCTTCTAAGATTGTTTTATAGCTATGTTGTATGTATTTTGTATGTACATGTCTCCTCCATTAGAACGTACGTTTCTTGAAGGCAGGGACTGTTTAACTTTTGAGTTTCTTAGCACAGCTCCTGGCATATGCTGGGTGCTCAATAAATGTTAATTGACTGATTGGTTGATTCAAGATATAACACTCTAGCTGTACCCTTCTTCAGTTTTCTGCAGTTTTTTAGTCAAATTGTTAATATATTATAATGAAATTGCTGCTGCCCTGTTGCAGTAAGTCTAATCATCAGACAACAATCCAGCACTTTTCGTCTCCTGCTTCTCTTTGATCAGTCCCTAGACTCCCTATGCTCGTGGCTACCCCATATGCTCTGTCTTAGACTGAATCCTCCTGGACTAGTCTTAGCTCCATTCAGCTTCATCCTATGCTCTTCTTTAGCCTCCTCCCCCTCGTGCTTTGTGCCTAGAGTAACTCTAGCTGCTTTGCTCAAAACCTATATCCTGGTGCCTCTGGATACATCTGATTCCTGGCCTGCCTTTGCACCACTTCAATACTTGGAGAATTCTATGACCTCCCCTTGCCCAGGGCACTCTAGCTGTTTGATCTGGCCCTATCCCCTAAACACCCCATGCTAGAACTCTAATCATCAAACTCTCCTTCCTGACTTAGTTTAGCTCCAAACCATCCCCTAGGCCTTCTCTAAACCTGATGCTGCCTTAGCACTGCTTCATGCTAGAGTACCTAGAGTTCTCTGCTGTTTTCTACATTGTGTTTTGTCCTAGTCTTGCCACCTCTTTCCCTAGGACCATCCCAGCTATCCTACCCAGGTCTTCAAGTGACCATCATCACCCTCCCAGGAACATATATGTTACTGTGTTCCTGTAGCCTCAGCTACCTTTTTTTCCACTGATTTAATTCAAACTGTATTTTTGTAGACACATTCAATGGAAGAAAAAACATGGCTATGCAATTTATCCTGAGGAGAATGAGTTACCAGGATCTATTGGCTTTGTGAATGCAGAGCGCTAGAGCAGTAGGAAGGTTGTTCTAACTGTCAGAGTGTTTTCTTCTAAGCAACTATTCTGGCCTTCTTTCCTGCCCAATCAAATGGCAGGTGACTTTTGGAGATATTGAGCTAGCCCTTCACCATCAGCTGAAGTGGAAGGGACTTCTTATGGAGCCTGATGCCTTTCCAATGGTTCTCTCACCCAAGAACTCTTTACCTCCTGATCCTGATTTTGGACACGTACATCCAGGCCTAGCCCCAGGATCTCTTCCTTTGGTGACCATGTAAACAAGCACTGTTTTGGCTGTTTCTGTTGCCTGAGTGGAGACTTCAGGAAATAGCACCTGAGCTTAGCCTTTAAGAAAGTCAGAAATTTTAAGAGTTAAGGAGAAATTGTAGTTTGTGGATTAAATCAGGGATAGCCTGTAAAAAGGCAGAGAGAGATGGAAAATGGCATGTTGAGTTTGGGGAGTAGGTCTCTTTAGCTAAAATATGTAACATGTGAAAGAGAGTAATAGGAAATGAGTCTGAAAAGGTGGGTGAGAGCCAGGTTGTGGAGAGCTTTAAATGACAGGTCTTTTATCCTAGAGTCAATGGGGAGCCCCTGAAAAGTTTTGGGTAGCAAAGTGACAAGATCAAATTCTGGTTTTAGGAATATTCCTTTGGCAGTTGTGGAGCAGGGAACCAATTAGGAGGCTATTACAGTAGTCTAGACAAGAAGTAATACAGACTTGAATCTGGGTAATCGCTGAAGGAGTAGAGGGAAGGACATAGATCTAAAAGATATTGTGGAGGTAGAAGTAACAGAACTTGGCAATTGATTAGATATTGGGAATGAGGGAGAAAAGTCAATGATGACTTAGGTTGTGAAATTGAGTCACTGAAAGGCCATTAGTCCTTCACTATAAATAGGGAAGTTTGGAAGAGGGATTTTTTTGGGGAAATACGAATTACATTTTGGAAGCATTGAATTTGGGATGATGAGAGGACATTAGGTCCCCTCATGGCACAATGGGAAAAGTACTGGATTTCAAGCCAAAAAATCTGGCTTCAAATCTCACCTTTGTAGCTTATTGCCCCTCTGACCCTGAGCATAACACTTAACCTTTATAAGCCTAAATTTCCTCATCTCTAAAGTATGATCTGTGATCCAGGTGGATATATTTAGCATTTGACAATATGGTGCTAGTGTTCAGGAAAGAGAATGAAGTTGGCTATCGGTGTATAGATGAAAGTTGACTATGTGGGGTCTGATGAGGTTTCTAAGAGAATCAATCTGTGGGCTAGAAGAAGAAGAGAAGCTAACCCAAGATGGAGGTTTGGGGGACACCCATGCCAGAGGGGCAGGAGATGCACAGGAGCCGGCAAAGAATTAGGCAGTTATGAGTGCCGGCGGGACAACCCAGGAGTGAGTGGGTAAGGGGAGAGGAGAGGAGACTGACTAAGCACTGCACTAAGTGCTTTACAAATGTTTCATTTGATCCTCATAACAACCTTGGGATGTAGGTGCTATTATTATCCCCATCTCATAGTTGAGGAAATTGAGGCACACAGGTTAAGTAACTTGCCCAAGGTCCCATAGTTAATGTCAGCCTGTCACTAGGTCCAGTACTCTGTCTACTGCACCACCTAGCCATAAGTGGGGAAATGACAGAAAAAGACAAGCTCCCGGAGCAGAAAGAATCGAGAGCCTAGGTGGAGAGAGGGGTTGGTTTTGGAAAAGAAAAGTCTCCTCAGAGACTAGAGGAGAGGAATGGCATAGAGGCCTCGAGGTGTAGCGAAGATGGAGTAGTCACAGCAGATGGGCTCTATTTCTGTAGTCAAGGAGGAGGCAAAGCCTGCTGGGAGGGAGGGAAGGTGGCATAGGGCTCTTAAGGAGCTAAGTAAAGGCTTGGAATAGTTGCAGGGAACAGGATAACAACTAGGTGAGGTGGAATAAAAGGTGCTTTTGTAGCAGGGAGGAAACTTAAGTGACTTGCCCAGGGTCGCACAGCTAGTAAGTGTCTGAGGCTAGATTTGAACTCATTAAGATAAGTCTTCCTGACTCTAAGCCCAGTGCTCTATCCTCTGTGCCACCTAGCTAGTCTTAAATTATTTTCCTGACCTACTAAGCTGTCAGCACTACCACTGAAGGAAATGAAGTTATTATGGAATGAATTGTGCTTGAACCCATCCAAGTATTTAATATAATAATGGGTCTTAGAATTTTACTATGAAACAATGCTTATTAGCCTATAGCTTAAAGAATCTACCTTCTTACTTTTTATTTTTTGTTCTTGAAGATTAGGACCTTTGCCAACGTCTTGCCCTGTGGCCTTTCACCTATTTTTCACCACTTTTCAGGTGACTCACAAGTTTGGTTAGTACCCTGGTCCAGGTGATAAATCAGTGAAGCCGCTGGATGCTTTTCCCCATCATCTTATTTACCTCATGAATTAGAGATTCAGGAGCAAGCCAAGTGCTGAGATGGTCAGATCTGTGCTTTAAGCTTTGGCAGCTGTGTGGAAAATGGCTTGAATAAGGATGACCTTGAGGCAGGGAGAACAATTAGGAGACTTGTGGAACAATTCAAGCAAAAGGTGATGAGGGCCTGAGAATCTCACTTCCTTTTTAAGCATATTTGATCTGTACTTCTCACTCTGAGGATCATTCCCCTTGGAAGAGAAAAGCAAGGAAAAATAGGCACCATCTCCATTGTTTCCATCCCATCTCCTACCCCCCTGCCCCCACACAAAGCACTGTCACTGTCACCAAGATATCTAAGATAGTCCTTTATCTTGCCTTTAGTACTCAGTGCAAACCTCAGCTTCTCTTGATTCTGGTGATTTTGTGAATGCAACGTGCAAGAGCAGTAGCTTGCTCTAAGTGTAAGAGTATATTCTTCCAAGGAACTATTCTGGCCTTCCTCCCTACCCTATCAGATGATCAGTGGCATTGAGATCCTGAGCTGGCCCCTCACCATCAGCTGAAGTGAAAGGGGCTTTTGCTGGAGTCCAGTGCCCTTCCAGGGCCATCTTCTACCCAAGAACTCTTTACCTCTTGTTATTGACCCCAGACATGTATCAAGACCTGGCCCCCAGGATCTCTTCCTTGGTGATCATGTGAACAGGTACTACTTTGGCTTTTTCTGTTGCCTAAGTGGAGACTTCTGGAAGTGGCATCTGAGCTTAGTCTTTATTAGAAAGCCAGGGGTTCTAAGAGGTAAGGAGAAATTGAAGTTTGGGGACTAATTCAAGTATAGAAGATGAAACTGAAGACAGATGGGGGAAATGAATATCAAAAATGACATCATCCTATAGGATCACGGATTTAGAGCTTAGGCATCATATAGTACAGTACTCTTACTTTACAAATAAGGAAACCGAGGTCCAGAAAGTTTAAGTGACTTACCCAATATAGCACTGGTTGAAATTGGGAGAACCAAAACTCAAACCCTAATCTTATGGCTCCAAATTCAGCACCCATGAATCCAAATGCAGCAGTTTAAAAAATTGAAGTTGATTAAAGGTTTCCTTTCATGACCACATCAATCTCTTTAGATGCCTTTAGACTCCATCATTTGTTTGTGTCATTAGAATTTTCTTTTTGAGAACAAAGTATCCTTTTTTTTTTTTGAGGGGAGAAGACAAGGCAGTTGGGGTTAAGTGTCTTGCCTGAGGCCACACAGCTAGTAAGTGTACATAGTATCCTTCCTTTTTTTAATTTTTTTTTTGCTTTTTGGAGGGCAATTGGGGTTAAGTGATTTGCCTAAGGTCACATGGCTAGTTTTTGTATTACGTGTCTGAGACTGGATTTGAACTCAGGTCCTCCTGACTCCAGGGCCGTGTTCTATTCACTTCGCCACCTAGCCACCCCCATAGTATCTTTCTTAAGCGGACTTTCCATGAAGAGGTTTAGATTACGGTATCATACCAATCCTTTTAGCACTGTGTGCCAGATTCTGTGCTAGGTGCTAAAGATACAAAGGAAAAAATGAAATACCCCTTGTCTTCAAAGAGCTTACATTCTATTAAAAGAAAATAGCATATCTATAGAAAGTTAAATACAAAATATATACAAAGCAATTTTCAGGGAAAGGGCACAGGTCTATCGTAAAGGGGAAATTGTTCCTGATAGAGCAGGGGTTTCAGAGTATATAATGTAAGAATAGGGAAGAATGGAGGGAAAAGGAGTATTGTTCTTGCCACTAGAGACATTGAGTTCCCAATTTTAAAAAATCCTTTCTTCCAAAGTCTAGAATATACATCATCTTATCTATCTTATGAAACTCAAGGATCATGTGGTTACTTGCTCCATTTCTCCTCATCCTGATTGGTCAGAATAAAATGAGAAATATAATTTTCCCTGGTTGCTTCCTCTTCTTTCTGAAGGAATAAAGACTTATTGAGGTGTGCTGAGGAGTGTTTTCAGTGTCCTTCTTTCAAGAGAGAATGATCTAAATGTTTAGGTGAATTTTCTCCTCACCATTCCTCCTTTTGAGTCAACTTTTGTGATTTGCTTCTGTGTCTCATAATCTAATTCCTTCTTCTGGCAGTGTTGGGGTGGGGTGGCAGTGGGAGGCCTGTAATATACTCCCATTAAAATATGACTTATGTTTCTTACTCCATAACTCCCTATCCAGATGTCCCCTCCTATGACTACTCCTTCCAGCAAACGAATCTCTATGCAGCAGTGTGATATGAAATGCTACTACAATGCCCCTTCTGTGCAATCAGTTACCATTATATTAGGGCAACACTTCCAAATCACTTATATAATTTCACATTAGTTATGGATCATTTTCTCTAACTGGAGTGGGGTGCTGGTGGTTCATAATTAATACTCAATTAAGGCCCTTTCTTGAGTTTTGTAGGAGATAAACTAGAAGACTTGTCAGTTACTACTTAGTAAACAATCCCAGATTGATGCTTTAACACAGACTGGGCTCTAAGGGAAGGGAGTTTTGTTTTTATGTGAGCAGTTATTACTTTAAAAGGGACAAGTTGAACTGTTGCATGAACCTTCACAGTGAAAGCTGATGCTCCCTGTGTTTGTGTCTCTCATACCCTCTCCTCTGCATGTATAGCACATACACCTGTGTAGGCCTTAAAAGGTCAGACAGAGGAATACAGGCATTCATTGTTAAGTGGATGTGGGTCATTTGATATCAATTAGGCCTCAAACCATTATTTATTGGTCAGTTTTTAATGAGAATAGACTGTTAAATTGTACTCAGTTTTGTATATTGACTCAGTATGAAAAATATACTTTGAAAATTAGAGTGCGTTCCACCTTTGCTGACCGCATGATTGGCTAATTGTTCTTGCATCCTCTCCTTTCCTCCTTGCTTTGGGTAATGAAGAGTATTTATAGCACCAGGGACTTAACTGAGTGGCCAGTGGATTGGCCAGCACAAAGAAACAGACACCTATTTTCACACACAGCATGTATGAATCAGTTTATGACAGGCAATATATTCTTTTCTGTTCATCTTCCTTTTAGAGAGGGCCAGTGGGCTGGATGTGACTAGCTGCTTGGCTGGCGGGTGCTAGAAAAAGAAAACTGTCAGGTTTTTAGCTGTCATCATTGCTCTACAGCAGCCTTACAGACATGGAGAGCAGGAGAACTGTGTCTGTGTGCCCTTTCTCCGTATCCTTGTTATTTTCATGGTGAAAAGAAGAATTTAAAGGTTAAAGCCATTGAAGAAAAAATTGCAATATCAACCTGTCAGCTTATTTTTGACATTTTTTTTCTCCCAGGTTTCCAGTTTTCCCCCAAACACTTTAACTTATGTGGGATGATCTGGCTTTCAGTTATGGGAGATTGGGGGAGGAGTGCTTGAAGTCAGTTAGGCCAGAGCCAAAGGAGCAGGCTGCAGCCAATTAATATTTTTTAAAATAAATTTTTATTGATGTCTTTTGTTTTTACTTTGCCTACATTTTCCCCTGTATTCTTCTCCCTCCCACAACCCAGAGAACTATCCCTTATGACAAAGTTTTGTTTTCTTTTTTAAAAGAGGAAAAGAGAAATGAGTCAGTGTTCTTTGAACAAGGACTGCTATCCCCCCTTATATTAGACAAAACCACTTTTAGCAGTCTTGATAGCCTTTAAGTACTCTGGAGAAAGATTTTTCTTTGTCTTAGCAAAGGGTCAGATGAGCTGGTAATTATTTATGACTTAATGTTTTGGTGACTTATTCTCTGTATATTATATAAAAAGGAATTATTTTATTTAGCAGGTCTTTTCTTGATAGGCTTTTCTCCAAGAGAGCTGAGGGAACTAATGGCAACATTATGTTGTGGAAAAAGCCCTGATATTTGAATGAAAGGGCCTAAGTTCCTATCAAAGATCTGCTATTTATTTCTATAGACACCAGACTCATTTGAAGCTTTCTTTCTGCCTTTGCTCTTATGCTCTGCTGCGCTCCCCTCCACACTCCCCCACTCCCCTCCTCTGATAATGACAGAGAGAAGAAAGATCCCTCTGGGTTGGATTTATTGAAATACTTAACAGGACAAGGTACTTGAATTGTACCTTAAACAAGGGTAGTATTTGAATAGCTAGAGAGAAGATGCAGGTGGGGGCAGGGCATGTGGTAGCTTATGAGCAAGGGCATAAAGAAAGGTTCAACTGAGTCTGTTGTTCATTAGAAAACCAGTCTGACTTGTGCTGACATCCAGCAAGCGTATAGCTGTGGGGTTCTTTTTTTCTTCTTTTATCCTGATTAATCTTCTCTCCCATGAGAGTTCCTTTCATGTTGCTGTACTGGAGCCAACAAAAGTTTGCTGCAATACACTTTGTAATGTCTAGTACACATAGAGAGATGCATATAGATATAGAAATAAATATGGAGATATATGCAGATATGTTTGCTGTTTTAGGATTTTTGTAGGTACAAATTACTAGTCTGCCTCTGAGACTGTAAACAAATTTATATTACTTGATAGAGACCATACATGCACATCTCTCTTTCTCTCTGTATGTGTATGTATATCTATATGTGTTTTTATATGTATGTATGTATTCATAGCTATATTAATAAACTGAGGTTTTCCCCCCTCTAAGGTCGGCATTCTAGTGCAATCATCTTGCTCAGTTTTACTGTATGGAATCTCAAGGGAAAGTTATAAATTCTATCAAACAAAGACTCTATTGTCCTTCCCATATCCCTCCCATCCCAGCCATTCACTCCCCACCCCACTTCTGCTTCAAGCCTCCAGCCATTTCCCTTGACAGAAAAAGCTATTTAGAAGATAAAGAAAACTCCATAGGATACTGGATACTTTGAGTACTTTTGCTTAGCTATGCAATTCATAGCAGTTTCACTGTTTTGCCTAAAGTGCAGGGGAAGATCTCTATTTAAAACTGATAATACTCAGCCCAAATGAAAATTTTCAGATCACCTCAATTCCTACAGATAAGATTGCCACATCTAAGTAGAGATAAAGAAAAAAATCTTTAGATCCTTCTTTGGCCATCACGTTTAGCTAATTATTGTCCCAGTATGCTGGGAAATAGAAAATTGAAACATTTTACTGATATGTGGCGAATAGGACTTAAAAAAAAAGAAAAAGAAAAAACTGGTGAACCATCTTTGGTATTAACACCTGGGTGTTGTCCCTCCCACCCCTGCTAGCAGTGCTACTTGCTCTATCTTTGGTGCTAAGCTCTTCTGAGACTTCTGGGTATTGCCACTCAATCCCCAATTGATCTGGGACCCAAGCCACTGTGCTATCTCAACAGTTGGCTGCATCCCCCCACTAGTTATTTGGTAAGCTGCCTTCCTTCCCTGTCCCTTTTTCTACTAGCTGATCTAAGATACAAGCCTTCTTGCTGTTCATATAGTTGGGGGAGGTACAGACCTGGGGAATATCCTCTCATCTCCAGCCCTTGCAGCTAATCCCTCTTGGCTACAAAGTGTATCCTTTGCTATACCTTATTAAGGTAAGTGATGTATGGGTATTCTGTTTATTGCTTCCCTGGATGTGTCTGTTAAATATTTACAGAATCATTCATCTAGAGGGAAATTGCTGCTAAATGTAGGGATTAATATGAATATGAGAAACTAATCAAGTCTTTTAAATTATTTTCTGTGAACCCCAAAAGTAACCCTATCTAATTTGAAAGGAAAATGCTAATTCAGATGCATATTTATCCCTGAGGGTGAAAAAGTTACTCTACAATCATTTGTTTGTTGCTCTCTCACTACCACCTAGCATAGGAAGAGGCTTGCTTGATTACACAAGTATGGGTGGATCATGGAATAAACAAACTTGGAGGAATAACTTGAGTAAACAAAGTTGGAGTTTCGATTAGATAGTTTTCTGCTCTCGGGAAGTTTACAATCTAGTAGAGGATATGACATCAGCAGACAACCTGAGAAGCAATCCCAGAGGTCACTTGTCAACAGCTTGCTTTCCTAATATTCCATCATCTAATGTGGGTAGTTATACTACAGAATATTACATAAGGACTTAAGAAAGTTACAGAAAAAGTATCCCACTATCCTCCTAGGCATCTAGCTTTGCAACTTTGGTGTATTCCTCACTCTTGTTCACCTCACATATCCAATCGGTTGCCAAATAGTGTTCCTTCTACCTTCACAATATCTCTTATATAGCTGCTAACAATAATAAAAATAGTTAACATTTATATAGTGCTGACTAGATGCCAGGCACTCTGCTAAACACTTTATAATGATCGCATTTGATCCTCATGACAACTCTGGGAGGTAGGATATGTCATCATTCCCATTTTACAGATGAGGAAGCCGAGGCAAACAGGTTTCAGCTAGTAAGAGTTTGAGGCTGGATTTGAATTCAGGTCTTCCTCACTTCAGGCCCAGAACTCTAACCATGTGCCACTAAAATAGCACTTGCTCTCCGCACCAGCAGCTACAACTCTGGTTCAGGAACCTTATTACTTCTTGCCTTGTTGGTCTCTTTGCCTCAAGGTTCTCAGCATTCCAATCCAAGTCCAATCCTTGGACTGCCAAGGTAATTTGTCTAAAGCATGGTTCTTAAACTTTTTGGTCTCCGGGTCCCTTCATGTTCTTAAAAATTATTGAGGAACTCAGAGAGCTTTTGTTTAAGTGTATATCTATTGATATTTACCATTTTAGAAATTAAAACTGTTAAGTTAAAATATTTACTTAGCAATTCATTTAAATAATAAGACATGTTAACATAATATATTTTAATGAAAAAATAACTATGTTATTCTAGACAAAAATGAATTCAAAAGAATAACATGGTTTTACACATTTTAAAAATATCTTTTTAACACGTGACTTAATAGAAAACAGCTGCATTCCCATTTCTATCTCTGCATTGTCAGTTGTTTTGGTTAAAATATATGAAGAAATTCCAACCTCACACAGATATGTAGTTGTAAAAGAGAATATTTTGATAGGCAAATAACATCTTACTATGAAAATAGTTTGACCCTGCAGACCCTGCAAAAGGGTCTTGGGAACCCCCAAAGGTCTACAAACTACACTTTGAGAACTCTATAACCTGGCCCTCCCATACTTTTATAATTTTCTTATTTTGGTCAAAGGATATGAACAGGAAATTTTCAGAGAAAGAAATTAAAGATATCTATAAGCATATGAAGAAATGCTCTAAATCACTATTGATTAGAGAAATGCAAATCAAAACAACTCTGAGATACCACATCCCTCCATTCAGATTGGCTAAGATGACAAAACAAGGAAGTGACAAATGCTGGAGAGGATGTGGACAAATTGGAACACTAATACATTGCTGGTGGAGTTGTGAACTTATCCAACCATTCTGGAGAGCAATCTGGAATTATGCCCAAAGGATTATAAATAATTTCACACCCTTTGACCCAGCCATACCACTTCTAGGGTTATATCCCAAAGAGATCATAGAAGTGGGAGGAAGACCCATATGTACAAAAATATTTTAGCAGCCCTTTTTGTGGTTGCAAAGAATTGGAAACTGAAGGGGTGCCCACCAATTGGGGAATGGCTAAACAAGTTGTGGTATATGAATGTAATGGAATATTATTGTGCTATAAGAAATGAAGAGGTGACGGATTTCATAATTACCTGGAGAGACTTATACAAACTGATGCTGAGCGAGAAGAGTAGAATCAGAAGAAATCTGTATACAATCACAGACATACCATATCTGTGATGACCAACTATGACAGACTGGACTCTTTTCAGCAATGCAGTGATATAAGTTAATCCCGAAAGACTCAAGAAAGTAAGAAATGCCCCATCCAGAGATATAACTAGAAAGAACTGAACCTGAATCCTGATGGAAGCAAACTAAATGATCTTGTTCTTTCCATTGTTTGGTTTTATTTCTTCCTTACCATCTTTCATCCCACCTAGTACAATATGCCTTTGTAATTGGAATAATGTCTAATATGAATGTATTTGCAGATCATATACTGGACTATATGCTGTCGTGTGGGGAGGGGGGAGGGAAGTAAAGGAAATTTGAAAATCAAGGAACTATGGAACTGAAACTTGTTAACTGAAACTAAACTAATAAATTAATTAAAAAAAATAATTTTCTTATTTTTTATTCCTCACCGTACACTTTCTAACTGGCCTTCTTACAATTCATTGGCCAGTAAGTCCCACCCTTGTGAGCTTGCATACAGTGTACACATATTTAGCTAACGCAATACTCCACATGGAGGCAGTCTTTCTAGTCTCTTCTGTGTGGAAAATTGTATGAGTTAAGCAGCTTGGATACATTCTGTTTAGGCTCTGTCTGCCTTTCAGGGTTCTGGGGGGGTAGCCTGAGGAGTTGGAGTGCCTTTTCTTTAATACCATTGGCTCTCAACCCCTTGCCCCATTCCATCTATGTTCCCTTCACCATTAGCTACTAGTGACTATAGCCCCAGTTCCTTATAAACTATTTTATAAACTATCCTTTTTCCAAAAGGATATTTCAAAGATATGGCTAGAATAGAAGTACAAACATTTCCCCCGGAACACTTCAGGCACACACTTTCCCCTCTCCTTCTTGGGCTCTGGGGAGAGAGTGGACCCAGAGTATACTGGCTGTATGTGGGGGTTTTCCTGGGAGAGCTTTAGAAAAGAGAATTACAACTCCTCCAAGTTGCCCCTAGAACTCTGAGGGGACGATACAGCAGCCTAGCTCTGTGATAGTGAGCTCTTGCCTAGCACTCCGCCTCCCTGCCTTTGCACTGGCTGTCCCCTCATCTCTCTGCCTCTAGGTATCCTTGGCTTCCTGTTAAATTTCACCTTCTGCAGGAGGCCTTTCCTAGTCTTCCCCTCACCCTCTAATCTGTTAATACCTTTTAATTCCCCTCTTATATTGCCTTCCATCTATTATCATCTGTCTATAGGTACATGTATCATATTATATATGTATATCACACATATGTAATATAAATATTATACACACATTCTGTATACTTAGTTACTTGAATGTTGCCTCACCATTAGAATATAAGCTCCTTGAGGGCTGGGATTGTTTCTTTGTGTCCCTAGGATTTAGCACCTCGCTTGTCATATAAGTACTTAGTAAATGCTTGTTGATTGACTGTGAGCTCATTATCATTATTAACCTGAGAGATCTAGGAATGCTTCCTGAAGGAAGTAGCAGTTGAGTTAGGTACAAAAGATGATTAGGGATTCCACTGGCAAAGAAAGGGGGAGGTTTACTCCAGGCACAAGGAATTTCCTAAGCAAAGGCATGAAGGTATACCAGTATTGTGTATGTTTGCAGGAAGAGAGTTTTTCAGTTTGATAAAGCATTTCTTTTTTTTTTTTTTTGAGGGAGGAAGGCAGGGCAATTGGGGTTAAGTGACTTGCCCAAGGTCACACAGCTAGTAAGTGTTAAGTGTCTGAGCCCGGGTTTGAACTCAGGTCCCCCTGACTCCAGGGCCAGTGCTCTATTCACTGTGCCACCTAGCTGCCCTGATAAAGCATTTCTTAAGCACTTCCTATATGCTAGGCATTGTGCTGAGCACTGGGGATACAAATACAAAGGGTGGAATCCAGAGAGAGTCAAGGCAAGAATAGGGATGGTGTCCCTAGAGAGGGAGTCATGAAGAGAGAAGAGGGGCAGCTAGGTGGCCTGGTGGATGGTGCACTGGCCCTGGAGTCAGGAAGACCTGAGTTCAAGTTCAGCTTCAGACACTTGACACTTATTAGACTTGGGACCCCAGGAAAGTCTTAACCCTGGTTCCTCCAAAAGAAAAACAAAACAAAACAAAATGAAGAGAGAACTCTATGTTGGGCTTCTCAGGGTAGCAATGCAGCAGGTGAGGAAAATTGAGTGAGGCAAAATGGTTGTAGTCTTTCCCAAAATAGGGGGTTTAGGCAAGGAATAACCAAGAAGAAGAGAGTTTTAGGTCAGATGTTTCCCAGAGTGGCAAAAGTTTGATACAGATATATATATGGCAAAAGGGATGTGAGATGAAGTTGAATAGGCAGGACCAAGACATAAAGTGATGGAAAACCTTGACTATCAGGCAAAGTGGATTTGACCCAGTTGGATTTGATAACTACCAAGCTTCCTCCCTCCTATAGATTGGGCAAGTTCTTTCCCTAAATCACAAGGAGTCTGCCCCCAAAATGTGATTGGCCCAAGGGGCCAAGGCTGAAATCTGGTGGACTCAGGCCATGTTGACATAGCTTCCTGGTCATCTAAGAGCATTTAAACTCCTATTCCAACAAGAATCCTTGTCCCTTTTGACTTGGGGGATGTCCCAAATTGAATCCAGTAACTGCACCCTTAAAAGGCAACCGTATGTAGTAATAATCCATGTAGATATTCCTAAGAGTCTATACTACTATCCTGTAAGTAACCCTGCTAATGGTAGCATCAAGGATAACCACAAGGTCTGAGAGACTAGGTGAACCATATTTTATTTACAGGAATAATGCAGTGAGAATTCGGTGAGTTTAAGTTGTTAGCTAATTGCCTGTAAGAGCCCAAGAATGGTGTTCAGGGCAAATATATGGGAAAAAATATGGAAAAACTTGAAACATAGTGCTCTTTCTAGGACATTATATGTTTGTTTCAATGTGCCCAGAGAAACTGCTGTTGTGGGAAACAGTTACAGTCCTAACTAGAGGCAGGTGTCTAGGTGAGGGTTCCTCCAGCAGTGAATTCTCTTTTCACCAAAAATCTTGAGGGTCTTCACCTCCCAGTTTGATTTTTTTTTCTTAATTAAAGGGACCATCCCTTAACTCACTTCTTAAAGAGGCCTATTTACCTCACTCTAAGTGAGAACTTGAAAAGGCCTTAGCCTAAAGCGGCCAGGGTCTCCCATTGCATCCTGGGTCATCTCCAGTCATCCTGATGAATATCTGGCCACTGAATCCAGATGTCTCTGGAGGAGAAAGTGAGGCTGGTGACCTTGCACAGCCCTCCCTCACTCAAATCAAAGTCAACTGCAAGTCATGTCATCCTTTCCCTGACATAATGGTCCTCTTTCAAGAACAAAGGACAAACACAACAACAGCTCCAGAGAGTCTTTCCACTAGAGAGATGGCCCTGGGGCTTATTTCATGACAAGAAGTATCTCTCTTGATTTGTGGAGGGTTTTATTTATTTATTTTTGCCACTTTTGCTGTGCTTTTGACTCTAAAGCCTGGATATTTGGCTATGCACATAATCTCTGATACCCATGATGCTTGAGAGAGAGCTTCATGTGAATCTCTGCTTTATAATCTTCCTCCCTGGTCTACCCCCTGCTTAAATTACACTATTCAGCTTCCCCCAGGTCTAAATGCAGTCAGCCTTGGAGCTCCTGTCAATCCTTGCACACATCCCACCTCCATGGCTTCTCCCACTCTGTCCTTTCCACCTGGATTACCGCCTACTTCACAGACACCAAATTATCACCTCCCAATGTTCAAATCTTGCTTTTTCCTCCAAGAGATTTTTTCAAACAAGGCTTTCACTCATGTCCATTCCGACCCACTCTACCAATATGACTACCTAATTATCATCACCATCAACTAACATTTAATGAGCACCTGCTCTGTGCTAAGGATGTGCTGCAGTAGAAAGCATGGTTCATGCCTTGAGTAGCTAGTTGATATGGGAAGATAGGACGTATATTTAGAAAGATGACTAACATTACATGACAACATATGATGAATGCCTCATAGGGGATTCAGTCAGTAGCTTGTGGCACCGATGATTGGGAGAGGTTTCCTAGAGGAACCTAGACAACCAAAAGATTGTATTGTTTCAAGTTGGAAGGGACCTTATGATAATATTGTGCAACCTCCTCATTTTATAAATGAGGAAACTGACCCCTAGAAAGACACAGCAACTTGCAGCATGTTAATGGAAAGATCACTGTCTTTGTAGTCAAGAGAAATCTGGGTTTGAATCCTGGCTCTGATAATTACTAGTCATGTGAATTAAACCTCTCTTAACCAGTTTCCTTGTTTGAAAATAAGGATAAAAATACATGTGGTATGTACATTATAGAATTGTGAGGAAAGTGCTTTGTAAACTTTAAAGTGCTATTTATATAGTTAGCTAACATTTTTAATAGATTTTATTAATAGCTTTTGTTTTTCATCTCTTAAATTTCCCCCTCCTTTTCTCTCCAGAGAGCTCTTATAATAAAGAAATTTTTAAAAAGAGAATGTATGTTCTATAATAGAAAAAAGAATTAAAAAAAAAGAAAAAGAGGAAGGTGATAAAAAAATTCAATAAGATGAACCCATGAATGAAAAAGAAAAATCTAACACTATATACAGTGTTCTATAGTCATGGATACCCGCACTACGACCACCTCCCCCACACCTCTGCAAAGGAGTGGTGGAAGTGTTTTATCATCTCTCTTTGCTGTAGCCAAGCATTCTTTGTAATTTTGCACATTCATTTTTGGTTGTTATATGGTAGTTCTTTCTGTTTACATTGCTGAAGTTATTGTGTACATTGGTGCCCTGGTCCTAAGTAGCTCATATTTATAATACAGTGCTTTAAGGTTCAAAAAGTACTTTACGTATATCATCTCATTTGTTCCTCACAGCAACCTTGGGAGGCATGTGCCATTAATATTCTCGTTTTGCAGATGGAGAAATTCAGGCCAAAAAAGGCTGAGTGACTTGTCTAGGGTCATAGAGCTAGTCTCTAAGTATGTCTTCCTGATTCCATATTGGTTGCTCTATCTACCATACAACCTACCTATATAAATGTTACTGAGGTGCAGTTATTGCCCAAGGTCACACAGGTAGTAACTAGCAGAATTGGGGCTTTTGTTCTGGTCATTTAAGGAGTTAAGTAGAGAGAAAGGAGAAGGTCATTCCAATCAAGGAAGTGTTTTAATCAAAGATGCAGTAGCAGGTTTGGATGTCCATACTGTGTACTCAGGAACTAGGTAGACAGTCTTGGCTAAACTAATGGACTCACACTGGAACATATTGAGAAAAAGATATTGGAGAGGTGAATTAAATTAGGGACAGATTGTGGCAGGCTTTTAGGGCCTAGGTAAGGAATTTGAATTTTATGCTGTAAATAATAAGTAACCACTGAGGAGTCTAGGGTAGAAGGGTAACATGTCCCAAGTATGGTATTTTAGGAAAATTAAGCTGACATTGGTGTGCAGGATGAGTTGCAATGAAGAGGGACTAAAAACAGAAATAATTAGCAAACGATTTTACTATGGGTATGGAAGAGTGTACATATTTTCAGATTTTTCAATGTATTGATTGTTTTTTTCTGATTTTTTCCTTTTCTTTTTCCCTTAAAAAATTATTTTTTATATGAGGTGGCTCCCTGGGAGGAGTAGGACAGGGATACAAGGGGAAATTTAGGTGATGCCAAATAAAAAATATTAATAAAAATAAAGAAAAATATTGTTATAATCTAGGTTTGAGGTGATTAAGGCTTAAACTAGGGGAAATCTGTATTGTCTGTAATATATATCATGGTGCTAAAAATAAAGCCACGTTTATTTCAAAGAGCCAAACTGGTTGGAAGGTCAGTTTGAAAGTCTCTTCCCACACCAATAGAAATCAAAATTTTAGGATTTATTCTGTGAGAGGTAATTTTACTTTTTTCAATTATACACAATCTTTGATTTACAAACAAGTTTTGTTCCCAAAAGTTTGCTGATAAATTAGTTGTTTAGAACTCTGAAGGTATTTTCGCATAGAAATAATATTATAATTGTATTTGGAAACCATTTATTCTAGAAACAATGGAGTATTTAAAGAAATTTAAGACAGTTCTTAGCCTCAAGAAGTTTATAGGTAGAAAGGACGACAGAGATCATCTAATGCAATCCCTTCATTTCATAGATGAGGAACCAGGCCCAGAAAAGTGAAGCGACTTCCAAGGTCAGTCACTCAGTCAACTAGGTTTTATTAAACACCTTCAATATACTAGGCACCATAGTAAGTGCTAAGGATACAAAGAAAGGCAAAAGACCATTCCTACTCTCAAGGAATTTACAGTCTAATGGGGGAGACAACATGTAAACAGTTGTGTGCAAACAAAATATCTAAGGGTAAATTGGAATTAACATAATGAAGGCACTAACATTAAGGAGGATTGGGAAAGACTTCTTACAGAAGGCGGGACTTAATCAAGACTTTGAGAATGCCAGGAGGAGAGGAGATCAAAGTTTTCCAGAAATGGGGAACAACCAGTGAAAATGCTCAGCTGTAGGAAATGGAATGTTATAGATGAGGAACCACAAGGAAGCCAAATGTCACTGAATTACAGAGTGTGTGGTAGGGGCAGAGGCAGGGGAAATAAAGTGTAAGAAAACTGGAAAGGTGGGATAGAAAATTAGTGGCAGAATCAAATCTATTACCCAGCTCTCCTGCCTAGTAAGGGAAAATAAAGAAATAACCTCAGCTAGGAAAAGGGACCAACTCTCAAAGTTAAAATCCAGATCTGGGCGGAGCCAAGATGGCGGAGTAGAAACAGCTCATCCAAGCCACTCTGCCCCCACATTCCCCCCAAACGATGTAAAAGGGGACTCTGAACAACTTCTGGAGCCCCAGCACCCACAGAACAACACAGAGAAGCTAAACTCCCGCTGAGGACAGCCCAGCAGCCCTGCAGGAAAGACCAGCGCAGTGGTCTGGGACCTGGCAGCGTGCAGCACGCAGAGCGCAGGAGCCGAGCCGAGCCGAGCCCAGGTCCGCATGAGCCGAGGTTTTAGCCCCAGGGCGGCAGGGCCAGCAGCCAGCTGGAGGAACCCCAGAACACCAGGAGCTGTGGCGACTCCAGAATTATCAACATAGACTTGCCTAGGACAAAGTAAGAGGTTAGTGTCCTATGGACTTTGGGACTGGTATTAGGGAATGCGTCGGCTCCCTCCCCTGGGGGCTAGAAGCCGCTGAGGACAAACGCCATTTTGTAGTTTTCAGAGGCAGCTCCCGCTCCCAGCCTGCAAATTTGTAGGGAGATCCAGCGATCAGTCTTGGGGGGTAATCGCTCTTGCTTTAACCTCCCTGGATCTGGATTGTGATCTAGGGTGGAAGTCGTGGGTGGGTTTACAGCTTGCCAGAAACGGAAGTTGCCCCCCACACGTTCGGGACGAAAATTCCTCTATCTGGCCTTAAAGCCATAGTGTGGCAACAAGCCCAAAAGTCAAGTAATTAAGTGGCAACATGCCAAGGCAAAGGAAACAGAAAAATGCAACCCTAGACTCCTATTTTGGGGGCATAGAGCGGGAAAAGGACTGTGAGGTCAGAAGTCCTGCTCCAAAAGCCCCAGGGGAAAACATGAGCGGGTTGCAGGCCATAGAGGACCTTAAGAAGGACTTTAAAAATCAAATAAGAGAAGTGGAGGAAAAATTGGAAAGAGAAATGAGAAGGATGCAGGAAAAGTATGAAATGAGGGTCAACAGCCTGACTGAGGAAAACAACACCTTAAAAAATAGACTAACTCAAATGGCAAAGGAGGCCCAAAAGGGCAATGAGGAGAAGAATGCCTTAAAAAGTCGAATTTGCCAGATGGAAAAAGAATCTCAAAAGTTCACTGAGGAGATTCATTCCTTCAGAGTTAGACTGGAGCAAATGGAAGCTAATGACTTTATGAGAAATCAAGATGATGTTAAGCAGATCCAAACAAATGAAAGATTAGAAGGCAATGTGAAATATCTCATGGGAAAAACCACTGACCTGGAAAATAGATCCAGGAGAGACAATTTAAAAATTATTGGACTACCAGAAAGCCATGATCAAGGAAAGAACCTAGAAATCACCCTTCAAGAAATTCTCAAGGAAAACTGCCCTGATGTTTTAGATCCAGAGGGCAAAATAGAGGTTGAAAGAATCCACCGATCACCTCCTGAAAAAGATCCCAAAAAGAAAACTCCCAGGAATATTATAGCCAGGTTCCAGAATCCCCAGATCAAGGAGAAAATACTTCAAGCAGCCAGGAAGAAACAATTTCAATATTGTGGAAACACAATCAGAATAGCCCAGGACCTGGCAGCTTCTACACTGAGGGATCGAAGGGCATGGAATATGATATTCCAGAGGGCAAAAGAACTGGGAATGAACCCAAGGGTCACCTACCCAGCAAAACTGAGTATTTTGTTTCAGGGGAAAATATGGTCATTCAGTGGAATAGAGGACTTTCAAGCATTCTTGAGGAAAAAACCAGAATTGAATAGAAAATTTGACATCCAGACACAAGAAGGAAGAGATGCCTGAGAAGGTAATCAGGGAAAAGAAATCAAAAGGAACTTATCAAAGTTGAACTATTTACATTCCTATATGGAAAAGCAATAACTGTGACTGATGATATCTTTCTCACTATGAAAATAATGGAAGAAGGGGTGTGGTCATATGAATACATATGTGAATGTGTGTGTATATGGTTACAGTTATATATGGATAGAGGGCATAGGTTGAATTTGTTGGGAAGGGAGGAATACTCAAGGGATGAAATTATGAGGTGAGAGAGGAAAGTGGCAAGAGGAGATGGGGAGAGACAGGGTAGGGTAAACTATCCCATGTAGAAGAAGCAAGGGGAAGTGGTTGCAAAGGAGGGGGAGAATAAGGAAGGCTAAAAAGGCAAAACCACATTCACATTGAATTTGGTTCAGGGAGAAAATGACATACATACTAAATGGGATATCTCAACCTGCAGCAGGATAGGGGGAAGGGGGATGAGAGGAGGGATGATGGATGGGAGGGCATCCTTGGGGTGAGGGGAGGTTGGAAGTACCCACTATAGAAGAGGGACAGGATCATGTAGGGAATGGACCAGGTGGGGGTGGGATGAGTGGGAGGAATTATAAGCAGCCTTGTACAATATATCTACTATGATAATGTTTTGCATAGCTAGACATGTACAACATATACTGAATTACTTATCTCCCAAGAGGGAATGGGTGACAAGGGAGGAAGGAAATGGATCTGAAATTTGAGGTCATAACATTAAATGTTTCAAATATAAAAAAAAAAATCCAGATCTGGTTTTTCCCACGGTTCTTTTCACTGTAATTGGTTGTTGTCCTTTGTTCTCAAAGAGGACGAAAATGACATCACTTTGTTGGAGTCAAAGTAGAGTGTGTCCAAGTGTGGTTGATCAGACCAATAGGAGCTCGCAAGTCTACCACAGGTCAGGCACAAATGGTCCATGTGAACATTTGGAGTTGTGATGTCTCATATCTCCTTTGAGCTACTGCAATTCTACTTTGCACCTTCTTTGATTGGGGCATGCCATGCTAAGCAGTCCTGTGCCATGTCTCCCATGTTTCATAGTTGATTCCATCATTTTTCAGAGAGACCTTGAGAGTGTCCTTGTATCCCTTTTTCTGACCTCCATAGGAGCACGTGCTTCATGTGAGTTCTCTGTAAAATAGTCTTTTAGGCAAATGTATGTTTGGCATTCAGATAGCATGGCCAAGCCATCCAAAGTTGTGCTCCCTTCAGTAGAGTCTGAATGCTTGACATTTCATCTTGGGGAAGAGCCTCAGTGTCTGGCACCTTATCTTGCCAGGTGATCTTCAGAATCTTTTCTTAAGTCAGTTTAAATGGAAACAGTTATGTTTCCCGGCATGACATAGGTCAGATTGTCCAGGCTTCACAGGCATTGACCAATGAAGTCAAGTGGCCTCGTGGACCTTTAATTTGGTAGGCAGTCTAATACCACTTCTCTTCCACATTTTCTTCAGTTTTGCCCAAGGTTCTTCTCGATGAAGACCTTCCCTAGTGCTGCTGGATTGAGAATAACTCATTGCTTGTTCATGGAAATAACAGAGTGTGGGACCTGAACCTCTAAAAAGGGTCCTTGAACTTTCCCACACATTTCAGCAGCTCAGATCCCTCAGGCTACTTGCTGCTCCTTGATTCCATCCAGATTTTCTCAGTCTTTTTCTTTATAAAAATATCATTCCTATCCTCATCAAATGCACAGCTTCCTTAAGAATCTGGCCCACTTGTATTGGCATCACAAATACTGCAGACTCAGTAGGAATCTTGCCTGCCCAACTGGTTATCTTAATAAACTCGCTATTTGAACTAAAAGGAGGCTTGAGTGGTTGAATTCCTTCGAGGCAGACCTGCCCTGTATTTCAGGGTTCCTAGCACCCTTAGACTACATCCGAATGAAATTATTCCATTGAGGGAGGGAATCTGCTCTCAAAGCCTAACACTGACCTAGTCCTGTCTGAGCTTCTTATGATATATAGGTATTTTGATTCCATACTTGTCATTTCAGCATATTTGTTAACAGCCTGTTTGAGCATATTTGTTAATGTGAAAGAGATTGTACTGTCATCCACCTTCTCTCAACCTATAACAAGCTTTCCTGAGCCTATACTGTTTCCTGAATTTTAATTTCCTTAGTCCAAGCTGTACAGCTTGGAACTCTTCATAAGATATAGAAGGCTGTGTTCCCTGAGATAAGGGAATTCATATTAATGTAGGGAAAGGAACTCAACATCTGAAATCTTATATCTATAACATTTGTGATACTAAAAATATCTCATCATCTGAGATCATAAAAGTACCACCTAACCTGATGTGCAAACTTCCTCTCACAGGCAAAGTTCTAGCTTTGTCGGAATTTGGATAGGCCTGGCAATAAGCCTGGTGGAAAATGCTGCCTTTTGAAGGGAGCATTAGGAGTAGCCTGAGCTGCTTCATGATTCAAAACAGCCATTTCTGGCCAGTTCACAGGTTCTAGACCACATGTGAATCTCAAGCCACACAAAAATGACTCAGGTACCCACGGTTTTGGGGGAGAGAGAAGGAAACTGGATCTATGCTTCCATTGCTCTACAGAACTCACACTGAGGAAGCTCCTTTCACTAGTGCACATCTGTACCTACTTGGCCGTTTTAATTTTCTTAGTGAGTTCCCTGAGGGCACTGAGAAGATAAGTGACTTGTCCAGAGTCACACATCTAATGTGTGTCAGGTAGGACTCGAACCCAGGGCTTTTTGGTCTTCTGAGGCCAACTCTTTTGCCACTATAGAATATAAGGTACCAAATAAAATTGGACTTTTAATGCCAGAATGAGCTCCTTTCTTTCTCTCCTTGGAACTTATTAGCAGAGATTAGGAGAGACTTCCCTTCCTTCTTTCCTTAACATGTTTCTCCCTTTCAAATAATACACACAGTATGTAGGGAAAAGAACCTGCTAGGTCCTATTACTTCTCCCTGGGAAAGTGCCATACCATACTACTTATCTGTGATGAGTGGGTTATGCAACCTTGATGGCTCCTGGGGGTTGGCAGCCAGAGTCCTTTGCCACATTTGCATATTTGCTTCCCTGGGTCTTGGGTCCTGCCTGGGGCCTAGAAGCAAGGTACTTTCTGAAAAGAAACATTTCCCCTCATTTCCCTTTTTATTTATCCCCTAACTCACTGTGACAAGCTGCAATGATGTATTTGGTGTGAAAGGGCCTGAGGGCCAAGATGTACATCTGAAATGTCTTCTCACTTTTGTCCATGGGTTCAACTGTCATAAGCCTTTTTTAGGTTTAATAGAATAGCATTTTGCTTTGAGTTGTAAAACTTTGTCTAGAGAGGGGTATGTGTATGTGTCAGGCTTAAGAGACATCTATCTGCCTTTACCCTGCAACCTCCCTCTCACAACTTAAGCAAAAGCCAAGTTTCACTGAGGCAGCCTTATGGAATATCATTTTGGTATTTGATAATAATTTGATAATAAAATTTCCATTCTCCTATATAAATCTTTGCCTTACATTAATTCTAATTGATGTCCTTACCAGCACCTCTAGTCACTTTACTTTTTCCTGCTTTCCAGTTCATCTCCTCTGCTATCACTTCACTTTCTTCTCTTTGCAATTTTAATTCTAGTTAACCAGTTCAACTATTCACTGTCCCTTTACCCTCAATTGTCCTGTTGAACTGAAATCCTGACTCACCTCAGCCTTCTGTTCTCTTGCTTGAATGCTGCTGAATATTGGTGGAAGTCAATTGAGACAGCTACAAATTTATGTTATCTAATCTGTCATGTATTCTCTAATTGACTCACATTCCTTACAACAACTGTTCCAGAGCTTCTCTCTTCAGACCTTCTATTACATTCACTTCTTCCTTCCCATTGGAGGACTCCCTTTTTACTTCACTAAGAAAATAGAAGTCATCAGTCATGAGTTCGCTTTTCTTCTTATTATATACTTCATATCCCCTCATCTTCCCCTCCTTTGCTAGAGATAGTCTCTGATCTGAAAAAGAGGCATCTTTCTCTGTGCCAAGGCCGAGCCCCCTCTGCTTTTATCCTGGCTCTCATGCCTTTCCAACTCCTTAATGAATTAACCCTTTGAATTATTTTCCTCTCCTTCTCCCTCTTTTCTTCTCTCTCCCCTTCCTCTTATCTTCAATTTTTCCTTTCCCTAATGCCTAGTACAGAGTCTGGACCCACAGTAGGTGCTTGGTTAAAATACTTTGTAATTGATTGAATAGTATCTAAAGCTCCAGAGAGATAAAGAAGAATGAGGATTGAGAAGTCTTATTGATTTTAGAAATTAAGGGATCATTGGTAACTGATTATTAGCTTTTTCCTTGCCAATTACAGATATGCTCAGGATACACCTTCTTTCCTGCCTACAGGTATGCTCAGATATCCCTTCCTTAAAAATTCTTAATTTGATCCTGCTGTTCTCTTAATCTATTATCTAATATTTCTTCTCCCTTTTAGTGCCAAACTTAAAAAAAATCTTTTACACTTGTTGCCTGTAGTTCACCACCCACTCATTTCTCAATTCCCTGCAACATGACTTCTGACCCCACCATGCAACAGAAAATGCTCTCTCCTTGATTCTTTAATTTCTAATTCCAATAATCTTTCCTTAGTTCCCATTTTTCTTGACCTCCTTGTAGCTTTGGATACTGTTCAGTCAGTCAACAAGTATTATAAAGTACCTATTATGTGCTAAAAACTCTCCTAAGATTTGGGGGATACAAAGACAGAAATATGTATGTATAGGTGCATAGTGTTCTTCATTTGTTCAATTGTGTCCAAGTCTTTGTGACCCCGTAGACCATAGCACACCAGGCCCTTCTATCCTCCATTATCTTCTGGAGTCTGCTAAGCTCAAGTTCATTGCTTCTATGACATTCTATCCATCTCATCCTCTGCATCTCATCCCTTCTCTTTTTGCCTTCTATCATTCCAAATACCAGGGTTTTTTTCCAGTGAGTTCTGTCTTCTCATTATGCTATTTAAACTTCAGGTATAGTATTTGTCCTTCCAATGAGTAGTCTGAATTAATTTCTTTGAGTATTGACTGATTTGACCTGCTTGCTGTCCAAGGGACTCTCAGAAGTCTTCTTCAACACTACAATTCGAAAGCCTCGATTCTGCAGTAGTTTTCCTTATAGCTCAACTCTCCAGACCATATGTTACTATGAAACAACCATAGCCTTGACTGTACGGACCTTTGTTGGCAAGGTGATGTCTCTGCTTTTTAGTATGTTGTCCAGATTTTCCATAGCTTTCCTTTCAAGGAGCAAGCATCTTTAAATTTCATATCTGTAGTTACCATCTGCTGTAACCTTTGAGTTCAAGAATATAAAATCTGAGATGGCTTCCATTTCTTCTCCCTCTGTTTGCCAGGAAGTAATGGGACAAATTGCTATGATTTTAGTTGTTTGTTTTTATGTCTAATGTTAAAGCTTCAGGCCAGCTTTTATACTCCCTTCTTTTACTCTCGTCAAGATGATGAGGTTCAGAGTCTCCAGGAACCCCTAAAATCGGAGTTCCCAGAAAGCCGTCTGGAATGAGTTCCCAGATTCAAGCATTCTTTAAGTCAAGGTGGCAAGAGTTCTTAGGGAGCCTGCAAACTTAGAGGGGTACAGTTAAAGTTTATATAGGATAAACTATAGTAAAATATATGCCAAATATGCTAACTAGGTTAGTCAGGGTGGAAATAAGGAATAGACACTTTTAATATCCACTATGCAGGTATTTTACCCAGAGTTCACTGGGAAATAGGCCAATGTGGGGCTATAGAGAGGTGTGGTTTTAGGCCTGAAATGTCACTACGTCAACTAACAGTCAAGGTTGAATGAAAAATACCCAGGCTGTCCCCATCAATGTCGTGTTAGACAAGATAAACTTAAGGGAGTATACATATGACTAAGTCTAGGACACATAGGACACATATGATAGGTCAGTGAGTAGTAAATCTCTTTATGACCCAGTACAAAGCTAGTTCAAACTACTAAATTCTATAGGTGCTGCTGGCTACTACTGTATTAGAAAGAGAGGTAAGTATTTTGCTAGGGCATGCTGCCCTTGAGTTGAAGAAAGTGCCTGAGATAGTGTTT
This sequence comes from Gymnobelideus leadbeateri, assembly GCA_011680675.1. Classification (NCBI taxonomy): domain Eukaryota; kingdom Metazoa; phylum Chordata; class Mammalia; order Diprotodontia; family Petauridae; genus Gymnobelideus; species Gymnobelideus leadbeateri. The sequence continues at coordinate 861,453 of WOXC01008724.1, read as the reverse complement.
TGAGGCTAGGGAGCAATGTGATTTTGGAACTAGATAAAATTTTGGAACTGGGATTCAAGCACAGGCACCCAAGCACCCCATCAAAGAGATTTCTTCATCCATCAGAATGAGACAGACACACACACACACACACACCTATATATTTGAGGAGGGAGAAAAGAAATAAAAACTTAAAGGTTTAGGGAAGGCTTCACAGAGGAAGTGGTACCTGGACTTGAAATTTGAAGGCTAGAATTCTGAAGTAAGATGAGGAGGAAGTGCATTCTAGTGGGAGGAACAGGTTAAAGCCAGACTATTGTAATGGAACCTCCTAAGTGGTCTCTCTTCATCTCATCTCTCCAATCCATCCCTCACACAACTGGAAAAAAAATCTCCCCAAAACACAGGTTTCATTACCTTAGTCATCTGCTTAAAAACAATCAGTGACTTCCTATTGCTTACAAGATAAAATATATACAGTACTCCTTGGCCTGACATTTAACACCTTTCACATTCTAGCTCCTACCTACTTCCACAGACCTATTTTCACTTCAAGAGTTCTGCTTCAACCAAATTTACTTGATAACTGTTCCCAAACTTGGTATTCCAATTCCTTCCTCTGGATTCTCATAAGCCACCCCATATCTGGAATGCGCCCTCTCTTTGTCTCTACTTCTCAGAATCCTTATTAACATCAGAAACTGGAAATGAGTTTAATAAAAGACATTTAATATCTGCTTTGGTGCTATACCCTAAGGATTGTGGACTTTTTAGTCTGACTCTAAACTTAAACCTTTCAGTCAGTCAGTAAATATATTTGTTAAACACCTACTCAGTGCCAGACACTGTGCTAAGCACTGGAAACACAAATGAAAACAAATACAGTCTGATCCTCAAGGAACTTACAATCTAATAGGGGAAAGACAACACATAGTAGGAAGCTGAAAGTGGGATTGGGGTTGAGGGGAGGAGTAAGTGCAGGTAATACGGATACAAATGGTACCCAAGGGGTTAAGAAGAATATTAAGGGTTACTTTTCCAGTGCTTTGTGAGGCCCCTCTTGTGGGGGGGGGGGCTCATTCTGTAGCTCATCCTGTAACTTGAGAGTGTCCTAAAGTCCTTTTATCCTTATCTTGAAATACCATAAAACTTCTCCTTAACCTATACAAAAAGAATTGCATTTATCTCCCTTATCCTGTGTGTCCCCTGTCCCTAATCTTTGACCTGTGTCCCCCTGCCCTTGTATTTAATCTTTAACCCACCATAAAACCCTTAAAATCTTCATATTCTTAATCTTTAACCGTTATAAAACCCTAAAAATCCATAGGCTGTATAACTTTCTGTATATATAAACCTAGTCACCCAAATATCTGTACCTTTTACTCAGCCCCCTAGCCCTGTGGCTATATAAAAGATCTGTGTGGTTTTTCACATAAATAAAAGGCTAAGAGAACATCATCTTAATGAATTCTTTCATACTTGAACTGCTCTCCCAACTTTGACCTCAACACAGGGACATCACAGAGAGTTCCAAAGAAGTGCAAAAGCAGTGTAGCTTGTGGGAAACAGAGAGAAAAACTTCTAAGCACCAACCCCCTCCTCATATCACTTTAAGTAGAGTCGCTGGAACCCATAGCCCTGCTATCTAGTCAAAGGGTACAATCAGAGGGGCAGAGGGTACTCATAAGATGAGTACTAGCAGATTTATCAAGTTTGCATACCCCATATGCATTATCTTCACCGTTAGAATGTGAATTCCTTGAGAGCAAAAATTGTCTTATTTTTATATTTCTTTTTCTAGAACTTAGTATAGCACTTTCCACATAATAAATACTTAATAAATGTTTCATTTATTCAGAATCTTTATCTTTCTTCAAGGTTCAATTCAGGTACCACCTCTTCTACTAAGCCTTCCTTGATCTTCCTGGTTTTTAGAGTTTTCCCATTTACTCCTTGTAAGTTTTCTTTTGTCCTATACTTATTTATGTACATTTTGTATCCCATCAGTAGAATGTAAGCTCCTTGAAGTCAGGGACTATTATTTATTTTGGTTTTGTGCCCTTGGGGTCTAACACTGTGTCTTGTACTTACTGTTCATTTACCTGACTTGCAAACTATAGGTCAAAGAGCTTGGCTTCCATTTCTTGCCGAATCCTAGATGGATTTTCAAAGAGCTGCTTCATCTAGAAAAGGAAGGAAGTGTCATGAGGAACAAGGATGATTACATCAAGAACAAATCATGCCACACTAAACTTGCTTTTTTAACAGGATGACTTGGTTGGGAGATCAGGGAAAAGCTGTTGATGATAGTTCACCTAGATGTTAGCAAAGTGTTCAATAAAATATCTCATGCTGCTCTTGTGTAAAGATGTAGAAACACAGGCAGAAGATCAGAGGATGATGAGGATGTGAGATCAGATGTGAGAGGAACAACCAGGAAGCCAGTTTAAGTGGACTATAGAATGTGTGAAGGGATAGAGGAGTAATGTCCAATAAGCCCAGAAAGAAGGTATGACATTCAGATTGTGAAAGTCTTTAAGTGACAAATTTGTTTTTTATTCTAGAAGTAATGGGGAGCATGGGGATTTTTGTTCTGAGAGTGATATGGTCATACCTGTATTTTAGGTATATTAACTTGGCAACTTTATGGGGGCTGGATTGGAAAAGGGAGAGATTAAATGAATGCAGGAAGCCCAATTAGGAGTCCATGTTGCAATAGTTCAGGTGAGAGGAGATGGAAGCTCAGGGTGATGTCTGTGTAAGTGGAGAGAAGGAAATAGATGGGAGAAATATAGAGGCCAAGATCTGGCCATTGATTCTATGGATGTGTGGGAAAGGGAAGAGTGGAGATGGACTCTAAAGCAGTACATACCATAAACATTAAAGGTTACAAGAGAAATTAGGTTTTTTTCTATTATATTAATAACAAACTGTTAAGTTAGAATTAAGGTTTTTCCTTTCTGTTTACTCATTCAGGGACCAGCCCCTGTAGGTGATTCAGCCAGTCTCTAAAGGCAAGGCTGATAGATGGGATTGCCCAAATCATCAGGGAACATACTCCTTGGTCTTTCACTAGACCCCATCCAACTAGGAGACCTTACTTTTGTTTAGAATATAAACAGAATCTAATCTAGGTACGTTAAACTCTTTCCACCCCTCCATTGGAATTTAGGGTAACCCAGCTCATAAACCAAACAGAGTGATCTGGGTAGTGATGGATTCCTTTGTCCAGATGGCTAGAAATGGCTAAGTCTCATGATCAAAACACATTTTTAGCAGGAGTAGCTAAATACTTTTAACCCACCTCCTCATTTGAAAATCTACCTCCTCATTAATTGTTCAGGGTGATTTTCACTTGTCAGGGATAACCCCCTTTTCCAAAGGTATTTAAGCATTTGGTGATCTCCATCCATGATTTTGTCTTTGGTTACCTAGAGAGACCACTGACCATCAATTTATCATCAGCTATTCTAATTAATAAATTGATTATTAATTACTCAGAATCTCTGTCTCATGGGCTTTTCATTCATCTCAGTTACATAATAAAATGTGTAAATAATAATTGACAGCAATAGAAGAGATGCCACAAGGCTAAGTGATTAAATACCAAATGGATAGTATAGACAATAATTACTAAAGGAATCCAAAGAAAAGAACTATCCCTTCAGTCTGGTGTAATCAGAAAAAGGTTTATGGAAAAATTCCCAGGGTATTCTAAATTGAGAAGATTGTATGGTTCCAGGAAGCTCTAAGAACTTATTTCTGGGACCCAGAAACTTGATATTGGCAGGAGGGGAGAATTTATTTCATCTTTTGTTTTTATACTAATAATCTGAGCATGGCATAGTGAATAGGGTACTTGATCCAGGAATATCTTGCCTCATATACTTACTGTTTGTCTCCAAGGAAGTTACTTAACCTCTCTGTGAGGTTAAGCATCTATAAAATTAAAAGGTTGAATCCATGATCTTTGAAATTCTTTCCAGCTCTAGATCTATGATTGCAAAGCACTTACTGCATGACAATTAAATGGTACTAAGATCTTCTGTAACACTCTAGAGCAGTGGTATCAAATAGGAATGTGGGGAGCGGGGCACTAAATGGTACAGAAGGATCCCTGCAGGCTGCATTTAGTTTTAGAAAACCACATTAACATTATTATGTTCTACTAGATTTTTATTTATTTCATTAAATATTTCCCAATTGCATTTTAATCTGCTTGGACACATTGTAGAGATTAGCAGGGGTAGGCTTTGAGTAGAAACATCTCTTCTAGAGGGAATCAATAGGCTTCTTTAAAAAAAAAAACAACAAACTTCTACTCAGCTTAGGTTCACCAACATTGTGCTCAAACTAAGAAGGTCCTGAAGCACAGCTGGAAGGTGGGTGACATGAGGTTTTGAGTGAGTGAAAATACAGAGATGAGTCTAGACAAGTACTCTACCTAGAATCTTGAGACTTCTTACTTCCTATTCCTGGTCACATTCCAGGATATTGAGCAGATGTGTCTGTTCAGTACACCCCCAGAGAGCATTCAGAAATAGTCCTTTGAACATAGGCAGAGATGACGGGCAAGAAGAATGTTTTAGATGAAAGCTAGTGTCCTGGAGGCTGTTGTAATGAGGGATAGTCTGATGACTCAGAAAGGTGTCCAGGGTGGGTATTCTGTGTGCTAAGACATAGTTTCTGAGAACTACTTGGTGAAGGCCTGACCTTTAAGCTAAGAAGGTGACTAATGGTATCTGGGGAGGGATAGTGTAGACAAGTAAACTAAGGAGGCCAAATGGAAAGTGACCAAAGCTATTCCCTTTACTCTTGGGTCTCATTCATTCATTTAAGAAGTATTTGTTAAGCTCCTACTATGTGCCAAGGATTGTACTAAATTAGAGTTATTACAACTGCAATTAATAAAACAGAATGAGTCTCTGGGTTTGGTCTTAGAGTCAGAAACTGGTTCAAATAGGTTGCCTCTGACTTTACTGAGATTCTGATTCTATGATATGCTGCATTATTCAATAGTTTGCATCTGGGTATCATTTTAAGAGGGATATTAAAGTTTAAGCCTTTATGGTGAAAGGTATGTAACCAATTTTATGGAAGGAAGGGTTAAAGGTTTCACACTGGAATGGTTATCCTGAGGAAGAAAAAAAAACTTAATAGATCTTTCCAATATTTGAAGAGTTGTTATTTAAAAGATGAAGCATATTTATTTTGTGTTATTTTGAAAGACATGACTACAACCAGTGGGTAGAAGTTGTTAGAAGCAAATTTTTTGCTAAAAAAAAGGGAAAACTTTCTAGCTCTTCAAGAATTGAAAAACAGAATGAACTACCTTGCGAGGTAGTGAGCTTTCTATTGGTAGAAGAGCTCAAGCAACTACTTGACAAGTGGCTAGCCACTTGTTAAGGATATTAGAGAGAAGATTCCTTTGTTGGATAAGAAGTTGGACTAGATGACCTCTAACTCTCTCAAGGGAAAAGGCCTACATTGCATAGTGCTTTGCAAATTAAATTGGATTCAATTTAGTAAAATATTAAGCATTTACTATATGCCAGTCATTGTGCTAAGCCCTGTGAATACTTAAAAAAACAAAAGGAAAGATAAGTCTCTACCTTTAAGGAGCTTACTTCTAATGGGGGAGGACAACACATAAAAGGAATTGGGGAGAGTAAGGGGAGAGGTACCCACACAGGTAAAAGTCCAGGGTATCAGGAACAAAGACAGGATAGAAGTAAGTGTGGTCAGCCTGGGTCTTTCCTCAAATGGAGATTCTGGGCAGGACCAAGTGGAAGAGGGGGCTGTAGAGATGGAGGTATGTTCACTATGAGCAGGCAACTGGGGGTGAAGTGTCAAAGAATAGTAAACTAATTTATCTAAGATTAGAATATACCAGAAAATACTAGCTATGTACTGTTCTCATATTTTCATCTCATTCTGGTTTACTTTATTGGTCTATTGCCTTGTCCATACTAGAGTGTAAGCTCTTTGAGAGTATGGTCTATATCTTATTTATTTTTGTGCTGCCATCAGTACCTAGTACAGTGTAACTTACATTGAGTAAGTTCTTTCTTGTATGACTGAACGAAAATGAATGTATAGTGAAATTCTGGGCTTTCTTTCCCAACTTACATACCTACTAACAGGTCAAGTCACCAGAGCTAGACTAGCTATACCTCCTCCTCCTCAGTGTTCTAGGGATACTCTTGAGAAGTTTGGGGTATCTTTCTAATGCTATCAGCTCAAGCTCCCATTTCAATATAGTCTTCCTAATATCAATTATCAGCAATTATCATATCAGTATCATCTCTAACCCATTAACATCAATTAGTTTTTTCCCAAGGGAATTTTATTGAAAATAATGCAGTGGGATGGCTAGGTGGCACAATGAATAGAGCACTGACCCTGGAGTCAGGAGGACATGAGTTCAAATCTGACCTCAGACATTTAACACTTAGTAGCTGTGTGACCTTGGGCAAGTCACTTAACCCCAATTGCCTTGCCTTCCTCCCTCAAAAAAAAGAAAGAAAAAAGAAAATAATGCACTAAGGATCAAAGTACCAAAAGGTCTACACAGACCTCTCCAATCAAGCTTCCTGCTCCTCACCCTCAACACCAGGGTGCAGTCTCCCGTCTGCTATTCAATTTCTTGAGCAGAGTTTCAAAGTATGTGCTATGAGCATTCATTCTATCAAAACCACTTAAGGTGTTGCATAGCCTCTGGACATGTTGCTTCTCTTCTTGAAAGGTACAAGCGTCTCCACTGCCTGATTGATTCAGTGGATTCTGCCCCTTGCTCCTCAGTGTGATGCTCCTCTCAACGGTTGGCTGCAGGCAAACTTTGATGTGAACTACAGTTTCCCCGACCTTTGATAGCTCTCTCAGTCTTTCAGAACTCACCAGACTGTAGCCTAATTCTTTCCTACTCCAATACTCATTCACCTAATAGCAGAAAGAACAAACAAAAAGGTAAAGAAATAAAAGTGCCATGTGTTTGTGGATCATACCGTGGCCTGAGTGGGGAATTGGGGCCAAAGGCCAAAGATTCCTTTTATCACCATTAGGAAAGTGACATCTTGATTTGATTAGTTAATGCCTTTTGTACGCTCACTCAATTCTAACTCAGCAGCTAATCAAAAGACTTATTTATCATGCAGCCAACTGAGAGGAAATAGTTATAGAATCCTGGGGAATAGGCTTCTCCCTTACCCTTACACTTCACCCCTAGCTCCCTTCATATACTTCCTTTTTGTTTAATTTTTTTTCCCTCAGGATGAACTCACATTTGTATAGTATGTCAAGACTGACAAATTACTTTCTTCATAACTGCCCTGTGAGCTAGGTGTATAAATATTATTATCCCCTCTCAGAACTGAGAAAACTGAACATCAAAGAGGCTAAGTAATTTGACTATAATAAGTGTAAAGTAAATAAGTGTCAGAGGCTGTATTCAAACTCCAGTCTTTCATAATACACTTCTTTTAGTAACAGACCTACAAAACCCTCCACATGGGCAGCCAATAATAGGCAGATCCCATTCATTGCAAGTTCTCCCAGGACTTGGCCCTCATTGGCCAATTCTCCCAATACAAAATAAATTCTTTGGTGAAAGCCCCAAAAAAAAGGAAGAAAGGAGGATGAGTTTTAGAGTAATGAGTGGGAAATCTTAGTTATTTTTAGAAGCACTTTAAACTCTATGTAAAAGGAATCATGGTTTTCATATTTAATCCCCCTTCCTATTCTTTATCTATTGAAAAGTCCATGTTTCTTAGTGATTATAAAGTGGAAAATTAAATAAAAAACTTTGTAACTCTCTTTTCTCTTTCAATGCCTCTTACCCTGAAGCTAGTAGCAAAATTATTTAGAAGGTTCTGTCTGACTGAGGAAGCAAAAGGAGAGGGAGGTTTTGGTCCTTGCCTACCATGCTAGGATTTTAGTAATGCCTGTGTAAGCATAAACCTGGTTCTGTCAGTGGAGAACAAATCAAGTTTCTTCAGGTTCATGGAAAGAGACAAGCCAATATTTGGACTAAGAAAAATACCTCAGGAATGCAACTAGTAGGGGAAGGAATTTCCTCACAGAATTTCTCTTTATTCTTTGAAATAGCCCTGAAAATTAAGGAATTGTACTAGAGGACTCTGAATGTACCTTTAGGCTCTGAATTTATGATCCATTATCTCTAATTAGTCCCACCAAAGGGGTGATAATTTGAATTCATGCTATTTGTGTTCAAGAGGTTTTTCTTGAAATGAAAAGAATGGATTGTTTCCTCACTCTTTTATTTTTTAAAAACATTTTGATTGATATTTTGTTTTTATATCATATGCTCATTTTAATACCTGCACTTGGTCACAAGTACCTCTCTAAATGAGTGATTTAGTGATAAACCAGCAACCGTGCTAGGAAAGATAAAGAGAAAAAATGCACAAAACTTAGTTGCCTATAGGAGATTTACCAAAGGATATTTTTTAAAGTAGATAGTCTGAGACCTCAAAAGGGCTGGAGATGAGGGCTCAGGGCTAAATCATCAAGGAAAGTGTTTGGAAGAGGTAAGACTGACTCAGTCCTAAAGGACGGGTAGTATTGCATAGGCTGAAGGAGCAGAGGTATTGTTCTATGTGAGGGAAATTGTTCTATATGTTTACAGAACGTGAACAAGTTTATGCCATGTGAACTGGAAGAGAAATGAAGCTAACTGGGTAGTTTCTGAAGTAATTCATAGTATGTGAGAGCTGACAGCCTGTGATGGCAGAGAGAAAGGTGAGGATTAGTTATGAGACCTGCAAGAATCTGTAGGATTTCAGAAACAAGAATTGAGGGAGAATGAGAAATCAAGCAAAAAGTCCATGAGCTGGAGGTGGAGATGGTACCCCATCACTAGATGTGATATAGTCAGGAGGCGAAAGATTTACAAGTCCTAAAATATAACATGTCTGCACTGAAAGTGATTTCCCAAAATTATCTTGGTTAGCTTCCTGCCTCAATACAATTAGATTACATACATGGGTATTTGTCCTCTCTTTGAGAATTATCAAAGGAAGCAATCTTAGCCATCATTATTCTCAGACTTTTTGTTTGCTTACCTTTAAAAAACATCCCTGCCTTTTGGGTAGTGTAGCCTAGCACTTACTTTTTGTTGTTCAAATAGTAACTGAAACAGTTTAAGGAAGACTGATCTTGAATATCTGAATATTTTGGATCTGGGAAAGGGACCAATTATTCTGTATTAGGGGAAGACTTGTTTTGAAGTGAAGAGGATACTCCCGAGGCAGGAGCATGATAGAGGTCAACTCTCAAAGTACTATGCCAGCTCCTTGAAGCCACTGCCAACTCTGTAGTGGTACCTGGCCAAGCATCACAATTATTGGAAACAGTGAGGGGGAAGTGGGGAAGAGGACAAGAGAAGTAATTCCTTGGTGAATTCACTCTTCTGGCCCCCTTTTAACTGTCTTTTAATTTAGGCTAACTGAAAATGGGGACCACCTAGATTTCAGCCAAGGAGAATTTGTTTTGGCTTGTTTTTTCCTCCTTCTGTTACTGCTCACATTTAGCACCATGACTGTTGTCTTTATGACATCTGACAATTTTAACAGAGTTCATTTTGAATTCCACCTTTGAAGAATGTGTTCTCTTTCCTCATTCTAATTTAGCTTTTACCCTCACCCTCCAAGGATTCTGAGAATATATTGGAGCCAAGGGGTAAAGTTATTTGTAGATGAAGTTTTTGTAGCTGAGTACAAACAAGTAATTTGTTACCAAATTCTTCTTTTAAAAATATTTATTTCTTTTAAATATTCTTTTCTTTTTCAATTTTGAGTTCCAAATTCTCTCCCTTGCTTCCCCTCCCTACACATTGAGAAGGTAAGCAAAATTATATCAGTTATACATATGAAATAATGCAGAACATTTTCATATTAGGTATATCACAAAAAATTAAGAAGGCTAGAAAATTATCCCTTAATTTGCATTCCGAGTTCATCAGTTCTCTTTCTGGAGGTGAATAGTGTTTTTTCATCATGAGTATTTTGGAATTGTCTTAGATCATTGTATTGATCAGAGTAGTCAGCTCTTTCACAGTTGATCATCATTACAACATTGCTATTACTATGCACAGTGCTGTTCTGATTCTTCTGACTTCACTTTGAATAGGCTCATATTGGTCTTGCCATGTTTTTTCTGAAACCATCATCTTTGTCATTTCCTATCACACAGTAGTACTCCATCATATATTATGTGAAACAATCATATCACCTAACTTGTTCAGTCATTCCCCAGTTGATGGGCATCTCCTCAATTTCCAATTCCTTGACATCACCAAAAGAGGTACAATGAATATATTTTTCATATGACTCATTTTCCTTTTTCTTTGATCTCTTTGGGGTACAGATCTAGCAGTAGTATTGCTGGGTCAAGGGTATGCTTTTTTATAGTCTTTTGAGCATAGTTCCAAATTGTTCTCCAGAATGGTTGAACCAGTTCACTACTCCACCAGCAGTTTATTAGTGTACCTGTTTTCCCCTCATTCTTTCCAGTATTTGTTATTTCTGATAGACATGAAGTGGTACCTCAAAGTTGTTTTAATTTGCATTTCTGTAATCATAGTGATTTAGAGCATTTTTGTTTTGTTTTGTTTTGTTTTGTTTTTGGAGGGCAATTGGGGTTAAGTGACTTGCCCAAGGTCACACAGCTAGTTTAAGTATCTGAGGCTGGATCCAAACTCAGGTCCTCCTGACTCTGGGGCCGGCGCTTTACTCACTGCGCCACCTAGCCACCCCTAGAGCATTTTTTCATATGACTATAGAGAACTTTTATTTCTTCTTCTGAAAACTGCCTGTTTATATCCCTTGACCATTTATCAACTGGGGAGTGGCTCTTATTTTTATAAATTTGACTCAGTTAAACCCCACATATTTGAGAAACAAAGCCTTTCTCAGAGAAACTTGCTGTGAAAATTTTTGATAGTACTTCATTGTCTATGGTACCTTTAAGCAAAATGTAGGTTTTTAAAAATTAAATCTGTTTTTGCTTTTGCTTTGTCTGAGATTGTGATTGCTACCCCTGCCTTTTTTACTTCAGCTGAAGTGTAATAGATTCTTCTCCATCCCTTTATTTTTAACTGTGTGTGTTTCTGTTTTTAAGTGTGTCTCTTGTAAACAGTATATTGTTGGATTCTAATACATTCTTTTATCCACTTCTGTTTTATGGGTGAGCACATTCCATTCATAGTTAAGGGTTCCTAACTGTATATTTTCTTCCATCCTGTTTTCTTCTGTTTACATTTCTCTGTCACTTTTTATCTTGTCCCTCCTCAAAAGTCTGTTTTGCTTCTGACCACTACTTCTCTTAATCCACTGTTATTTTCATCACACACACACACACACACACACACACACACACACACACACACATACACACACATTTCTTATCCCCTTCTCCTCCAGTTTTCCTATTGAGTAAAGTAGATTTATATACCCAGCTGAGTGTGAATTTATTCTTAATAAAGTTCAAGCACTGCCTGCCACCACCACCCCCATTTTCCCTCCCGCTATAAAAGCTATTCCTTGTGTACCTCTTTTATGTGAGATAATTTCCCCTATCTGACTTTTCCTTTTTGCCTTCTCCCAGTGTATCCCTCTTTCTCATCCCTTCATTTTAAATATTTTTTGGAATTCGTCTCAACATATTTGACTCATACCCATGCCCACTGTCTACTCTACTAATATATCTACTACTACTATATCTGCTCTAACTGTCCCAATAATGATAAAGTTCTTAAGAGTTAAAAAGTATTATCTTCCCATATGGTTTACATTCATAAATACTTTAACTTTATTAAGTCCCTCCAGGTTTACTTTTTTATGCTTCTCTTGAGTCTTTTGTTAGAATGTCAGATTTTCTATTCAGCTCTGGTCTTTTTTTATCAGGAATCCTTGAAAGTCCTCTATTACATGAAATATCCATATTTTTTTTTGTCCTTTCTCAGTTTTGCTGAGCACATTATGCTTAGCTGTAATCCTAGCTCTTTTGCTTTCTAGAACATCAAATTCCAAGACCTATGCTCCTTTAACAAGAAAGCTGCTAAATCTTGTGTGATCTTGACTGTGGCTCCACACTATTTGAATTGTCTCTTTCTGGCTGCTTGCAGTATTTTATCCTTGACCTGGCAGCTCTGAGATTTGGCTGTTTTATTGCTGGAGGTTTTAATTTTGGGGTTTCTTTCAGGAGGTGATTGGTGGCTTCTTTCAATTTCTATTTTATTCTCTGAATCTAAGTTATCAGGGCAGTTTTCCTTAATAATTTTCTGAAATATGATGTTTAGGCTCTTTTATTTTTTTATCATGGCTTTTAGGAGTCCAATAATTCTTTTTTTTTTCTTTGAAGCAATTGGGGTTAAGTAACTTGCTCAAGATTACATGGCTAGTCATTATTTATGTGTGGGTGCTCATTTTCTGAGGCCAGTTTCGATCTCAGGTCATCCCAACTCTGAGGCCGGTGCTCTTACTCACTGTGCCACCTAGCCACCTCTAAAACTGATTTTTTTTTCTTTTTTTTGCTTTTTTGGAGGGCAATTGGGGTTAAGTAACTTGCCCAAGGTCACACGGCTAGGTTTTTGTTTGTATGTGCGTTAAGTGTCTGAGGCCGGATCAGAACTCAGGGCCTTCTGACTCCAGGGTCGGTGCTCTACTCACTGCGCCACCTAGCCGCCCCTGAGTCCAATAATTCTTAATTATCTCTTCTCTATTTTCCAGATCAGTTGTTTTTCCAATGAGATATTTCAAATTTCCTTCTATTTTTAAAAATTCTTTTGGCTTTGTTTTATTGTTTGTTGTTTTGGTGAAATTTTTTTTTTGTTTTTGTTTTTGTTTGCAGGGGGGAGGGTGTCCAATTAAATCATTAGCTTCCACTTGTCCATTTCTAATTTTTAAGGAATTATTTTCTTAAGTGAGATTTTGTGCCTCTTTTACCATTTGGCCTATTCTGTTTTTTAAGGTGTTATTTTTGTCAGTATTTTTTGTGCCTCTTTTACCTAGTTGTTAATTCTATGTTCATAATTTTCTTGTCACTCACATTTCCTCTACTGCTCCTAGCTCTTTCTTTAATTTTTCCAGGAAATCTCATTGGGCTTGTGTTTAGTTAGCATTCTTTAAGACTTTGGTTGTAGTTTTCCCCACATTATTATCTTCTTCTGATACTGTCTTGGTCTTCCCTGTTACTGTAGTACCTTTTTATGGTCAAGTTCTTTTTTTCTTGTTCACTCATTTTTCCAGCCTATTTTTTTACTTTGAATTTTATGTTAAAGTTGGGCTCTGCCCATCTCGGGGTGGGGAGGCACTGTTTCTTGGGTGTTGTGATTTGGGGAGACATATGATCACTGCTTCCTTGATCTGTGCTCCATACAGGGACCACCTCTGTTCCCCTGTAGCTACAAGCACTAGTACTCCTCTTAGTTCTTGAACAAGGTGCCCTGTTCCCCTCTAGTCACAGGTGTTGCTTCTCCTCTCTACCCTGGAACTGTGACCAGGGCTCCTGCTCCCTTGTGGCTGACTACACATGCCCCTCTTCATTTTCAAACTGTGACCTAGAACTGTGTAGAGGCAATAGAGTTGCAAATCAGTGCTACCTGCACCCAGTGCAAGTAAAGGGACCTGTGTAATCTCTTTCTGACCTGTTGGCCAATCTCTTTACTCCCTCTGAGCTGAGAGTTCCCAAAGCTGCTGCTGTGTTTGTCCCAATCACCTCCAAGTCCTGATGCTGGTGTTGCTGTTACTTGTGTTCTAGCCTGGCCCTGACTCTGGTGTCACAGGCCTTTCCTGCCAGCCTCCTAAATTGTCCTAAGCTGAAAAAATGTCTCACCCTGATCTTTTGTTGACTTTGCTACTCCAAAATTTGATTTGAGAAGTTATTTTAAAGCTGTTTGGAGAGGAATTTTGGAAGAACTAGATGAGTTGCTGTCTGTAGTTCACCATCTTGGCTCCCTTATTTACCAAATTATTTCTGTTAAAATAGTTTTAGAAAGGACTTTTATGTATTTTAGTTTTATATCTGGTTATAGAACTTTGTCCTGATTCAGCTATCCAAAAGTGTTCTTCAACATTTCATTTTTTAGAAGGAATTTTTTAAAGTACTGATGACATGACAGGCTGAAAGTCAGGAACCTAACATTAATGAGGTATCTGAAAGGAGCCAAGGTGTTTAAAAGTGACAGCATTGTCCAGCTTGCTTGGTATATGGATGACAGTGTTGCTTTGCTACCAGTGGGGTATTTATTGGCTTTTGGACAGATGTTCTCAATGACAGAACTTGTGCCAGACTGTGTGGCCAGTGGAGAGTGCTGGCTAGGAAGAAGGGGGTGTGCTGGGCATATTGGGTGTAGCACTTAAGTCAAGTACGTATGGAAAGCTTTTTATACATGTTAGGTGCTATATAAATATGAATTATTGCATTTATTGTAATAGCTCTTGTTGACAATGGATGTGGAAGGAGCAATGGCAACTTTTGGTTCTATATTATAAAAAATTTTTTTACATTTTTTTTACATTACTGTAATTTCCCAATAACCCTAGATTCAAAGTATGCTTCCTTGTATCAAAGAAAAACAGTTAAGACAAACAAATGTACCTATCAGCCATATTTGACTATATATAGCATTCTACATGTGTAGTCCACTACCTCTTCACTGAGAAGAGGGAATATATTTCATCAACAGACCTCTGAAATAAAAATCAGTCATTGCACCAATCTGAATTCTGATGTCTTTCAGTAGTACCTTTTTTTACATTCATGTCATTGTATATGTTATTTTCCTATCTTTATTCTGAATCAGTTCGTGCAAATCTTGTTTCTTTGAATTTCTCATACTTATCATTTCTTATAATATTCCACTACCTTTGTATATACTAGCTCAGCCATTCTGTAGTCAGCAGGCACTCAGGTATCAGTATGATATAGGGGGAAAAGAGCACTATTTTTGTAGTCAGAAATATCTAGATTCAAATCCCACTTGTCATACCTATCAGCTGTGTGACCATGGACAAGTCACTTAAATTCTCTGAACCTTGGTCCTTATTTACAATAAAAGTCCCTTCTTCTGCTTTATTGTGAGGCTTAAACAAGACAACAGTTATGTAAAGCTTTAGTAATAACAAATCAATAAAAAGAAGAAATAAAATCTCAAAAGTGAGCCCAGTTTTGACAGCTGCTCCTTTTTTATTTGTGAGAAGCTAAATTTTTGTTGAATTTTGTAAACAAACTGAGATGTCAGGGCTCAGAAAAATGATGCTTGTGTCTGCCATCCTCATGCTTGTTCTAGCAGCTGTGTGCTGCGAGGGGGCAATGTTGCCATTACCAGTCTTGCTATTATCATTATCAATCTTCTCTTTGTTTCCCTAGTGCTGAGCTGGCTTCTGCTTTTTCCAGAGCTAGTGCTTCCATCCATATGGGATGCCCATATCCATCTCAGCTCTCCTTTGTTGGAGATCCCATGTTATGGACATGAAAGAAATTACCATCTCAGCCCTACATAGGTCTCCATGCTAATGAGTTCTCCAGTACTGACAAAAAAATCAACTAATTCAACTTCCTTATTTCATAGATAAGGAAACGGAGGCCCAGAGGAGTGAAATGATTACCCCAGAACAGATAGTGAGTTAATAGTGGAGCTAAAACTCAAAACCAAATCTCCTTGCCCACAAAAGTATTTGTAGTATATTATGGTAGACTCCCTTTGACTTCTCCATCAAAGTAATGGTTGTGTTTATAGTCAGAGGTTGGGGGAGTAATGGGGCTGTGTCTGAATTGGACTTTTGGTAATCATAGTCTCTATGATTGAGACCAAGAATTTCATCCTTTGTGGAATGGAAACTGGAGAATTCGTTAGCTATTGAAACCTGTCCATAATAATCTGATCACCATTTCTGAATTTTGTATCCAAATCTTTTAAGTCTAGGATGGTGTCTGACTAGGTTGTAGAATTGTAATTTTTCAGCAATTCATGATCCTTGGGTTTTTCAGTATAACTCAAGGGATTAGATTATGCTGTGGCATTTTGCAAAGGATTTGGACTAGATAAATATCACTCTTCTGTTGTTGTTCAGTCTTTTTCAGTTGTGTCTGACTCTTTGTGACCTTGTTTGAGGTTTTCTTGACAAAGATTTTGGAAAGATTTGCCATTTTCTTCTCCAGCTTGTTTCATAGATGAGGAAACTGAGGCAAACAGGGTTAAGTGATTTGCCCAGGGTCATAGAACTAGTAAGTGAGTCCAAATTTGAACTCAGGAAGATGAGTCTCCCTGACTCCAGGACTCTGTACCTACCGCCTAGCTTCCCCTATCACTCTGCTAAGTTTCTTCTTTTCCTGGTTACCACATACACTCAGATGAACAGGAGAGGATTCAGGAATGAGGTGGTCTTTGTTGGCATTAGATTCTTTTTACCTATTGTGTTTTGCCTTGCACAGTTTCTTAAGTTTCGTAAAGGAGCAGTTGTATAGAAAAGAAACATGGTTTTGAGTCACTTAAATTGAGTCAGTCCCCTTGTGAACCAGCAAAGCCAATCTAACCTGTTGGACTCTGTCTTGGTCACAGTTACATGCACTAATTGCTATATCTTAAATTTTCCATATCTACTTAAGCTTTGGTTTCTTTAATAGACAGGGGAAAACAACGATAACAGTCACACTTAAGACCTGAAGAACAGCAGAAAATGTATACTTATTTGAGTTTGTCCTGTACTTGATTGAAAACATTTTGTATTTACTTGTTTGTGTACATGTTGTTCCTCAGTTCTCTTCAACACCAGAATGTTAACCTCCTTGAGAGCAGGGACTGTTCTTATTTTTGTCTTTGTATTCCCAGATCCTGACATACAATAATAGTTTAATATTTGTTTGATGAATGAATGAATGAATGCTAACTCTTGGGGGTAAGTGTAAGTGCCGGTTGGCATTATTGTGGATGTTCAGTACAACACACTTATTAATGAAGAGATGGATACTATATTTCTAAATCTCCAAGGATCTCTAAGGAGAGGATTACCTGTTGGACCCTAGATGGAGATAGTCCCTTCCCTTTCAACTCAGTCTAGTTCTGGGCTTGGAAATTTGACAGATTGATTTCTGTGAGACAAGGGAGAGACAGTTTATGGGATATTCTTCTAATTATATTTCTGTTATCACTTAGCTGGTTTTAGCTAAAGATGGAATTTAGTATGCCAGGTGGCCCTGTGACTACCCCACTCTTGAATCTACGGTCTGCCTGCAGTTCTGAACCTTCCTTTAGCTTATTTTCCCACAAACTTGCTTCAGTGTCAGTGTCACAGAATGAATTTCCAACTTGACTCATCTGTCTCTAGGCAAAAAACCCTACAAATAATTTAAATTGTGAACCAGACCTTCAGTATGTCAAATTCTCACTGATTCCAGATGAAAGCCTTTTTTCTTTCTTTTCCTTAACCCAAACTGTCTTTCCAAACAGTATCTTATTTGGTTCTCACATCAGTCCTATGAGGGAGACAGGACAAGTGTGATCATTGTGTCCTATGTTGTATATATAGGATCGTAGTCAAAAAAACATAGCTTCATAGAAGTTGAGAGCTGAAGGGCATGTTAATGGTTATCTTGGTCCTGTTTTTCAAATTCTAGGACTGAGGCCAAAGAAATGA
Organism: Gymnobelideus leadbeateri; assembly: GCA_011680675.1. Classification (NCBI taxonomy): domain Eukaryota; kingdom Metazoa; phylum Chordata; class Mammalia; order Diprotodontia; family Petauridae; genus Gymnobelideus; species Gymnobelideus leadbeateri. Next base: position 843,820 of record WOXC01008724.1, on the reverse strand, counting down.
GGACTCTTTTACCAAGGTTACATTGTAGAACCAGTATTCAAATATGTGTCTATTTTTTTAAAGGGGGAAGGCAAGGCAATTGGGGTCAAGTGACTTGCCCAAGGTCATACAGCTAGTGAGTGTGTCAAGTGTCTGAGGCCAGGTTTGAACTCAGGTCCTCCTGACTCCAGGGTCAGTGTTCTATTCACTGTGCCACCTAGCTGCCCCCAATGTGTCTCTTTCAGTTGTACCGTACTGTCTTAGTCTAATCATTCACTCAGGTGTTGATCAAGGTTAGAGTCTCACTGCCCTATAGAAAAAACAAGGTTTCTTCGAAGAGAATTGTCTGTGCTCGATCTTTAAACGTGAATTTGTAAAAATCAGAATGTTAAAAGAGCAAGAAGAGGCACCTAGTCCAGCCCCCTAGTTTATGGAAACAGAGGCCCAGAGAAGTCAAGTTGTAATCTCCCTATGAGAAATGAAAGCCTTCGTGTGTGTGTGTGTGTGTGTGTGTGTGTGTGTGTGTGTGTGTGTGTGTATAATGTGACAGGAGTCCTGCCTATTTCTAGTTTATTTGAAACCGTGAAGAAGGGATTTAAAAAAAGATGATGGCATGTGCTTGATACTCAGCTAACTCTCACCTGAATGAGTGCATAGTAAAGCTGCTCAGGGAAATTAGCTTCAGAACAAAGAAGAACCTTTTAATCAGAAATTTCCTTTAGGTGCTCAGAGAAGCTTTTGTTGAAGTTTTGCAGTAGATGAGGCTGTCAACTGTCAGTTATTCATGGGGCACCCAAGGGAATGCAACCAGAAGAGCCTGGCCATTTTGACCTGATCTTCATCAAAAGATTTTCCTTCTGGATAGATAAAAATTTCTTTTAAGGCATAAAGATGAGTGTGTAGCTTATTCCCACCATTCCCACCCCACCCCAAGTTTGATGCCACTACTTATGATAGGTTTCACTTGAATGTCTCATACACCTTTGTCCTGGGAAATTCATTCAGTTGCTTTGTTAAAATGAATGCTTAGACTCATGCCTGCCTCTGAACTTCATACAGGATGCTTTCTGCAGACTCTGCGGAACTAGAGCAGGCAGCCTGTGTTTTCCAAGGGGAAGTGATGCGTATACTCCCTTGAAAGTGCCCCCAGAGACTAGAGGAAATCTTCCCATGGCTCATGAATCAGAATGATAGGGACAGTAATAATAATTCACATCCACAGAGAATTATGCTCTACATATATATTAATTTTCACAACTCTGTGTTGGAGAGTTAATACAAGCATTATCATCCCCATTTGTGTGTGTGAGGAAATAGCAAAGTTTAATTCTTAGAAGTAATTCTTATATTCACATTAATTCTATATTCACGGAACTAATGAATGGGGGAACTGATAGTTGAACCCAGGTCTGTTAAATCCAAGTTCAGAGCTCTTTGTACTATGCTGGTTGTCTTCTTCACACATACAATAAGTTTCTAGGTCTCATGGGCCTAGGGAGTCTAGATTCTGGCTCAGGCAAGATAAATTCATTTGATCTAGTTTCTCTGTGGTTGGTGGTAGGAATGGGGGTGGAGAGAGAATTCAGATTTAATGAGCCTTTTCTGCATTTCTGTGCTTCTGACTCTTGGTCCTGCCTTTTTTTCCCTGGGTGAAGTCCAGGGAACTCCATAGCCAATTGACTGTGAATTCCCCTGAAATCTGACAGTATTCAAATTTTTGCTACTCTGAATCTGGAAATAGTTTGGGTTTCTGTCAATCCTCATCTTTCCTGTCACCCTGCCAGCTCCCAGCTGGGTTTAGGAGGTATTTGCTTTGCTGCAAGGATTTGGCTGTATAATTAGGTAGAGGGTTCAGAAATGAGCTGTAGGGTTCTCTTGGAATATAAATTTCTTACATCACATGAGGGGGAGAGATGTAATTGGAAGAAGACAGCAGGGAAGTGAATGCTATCAGTGTAATCAATGCTTTTTTACTTGTAGGTTTATATAAGTCAAGTGAATTGGTATTCATTTTAAAAAGTTGGTTTTGCCTATTGAAGTCTTCACTGAGATGATCCAAGGTCTCTGCAATCTAAATACCAAGTCCCAGGGCTAACAGGAGTGCTTCCTGTGAGTGCAGAGTTATAGGGGCTTATTCTTATGGCAGAAGAGCAACATTTTTCTAAAAACTTGTTTTCCAGGATTCTCTTGGTGGATTGGGGGGGGGGGGGGGCAATTTTTAAAAATTTGGTGTTTCATTTTAAATTACTTTTGAGACCTAGGAAGATAAAATAGGTATTTTATAGCACATAAAACTTAACTGTTTTCAATACTGGGTAAAACTTGAAACTGAACTAAACTTCACATGTAAAATGCAGAATACATTATTGTATCACTGAAAACAAGTTGACTACTGATTTGTATCTGTGCACTACTCAAAAGGCTTGGTGGTGGGTGGATAGTACAAGTCATATTTTGTAACCAAGTTGGAAGGAGAATATGACTATAAACTTGAGTGGTGTTTATTGCCTTCACAGAACTTTAGCCTTGAAATTGAAATATACAGTGCACCAATTTATAATTTTAGGCCTATTGGTAAGACCAGCTTAAAAAAAAATTTTTTTTTTTTATAAAGCAATTGGGGTTAAGTAACTTGCTCAAGGTTACACAGCTAGTCATTATTTATGCGTGGGTGCTCATTTTCTGAGGCCGCATCTGATCTCGGGTCATCCAGACTCCAAGGCCGGCGCTCTTACTCACTGCTCCACCTAGTCGCCCCTTTAGGGCAATTGGGGTTAAGTAACTTGCCCAAGGTTACACTGCTAGGTTTTTGTTTGTGTGGATTAAGTGTTGGAGGCCGGCTCCGAACTCAGGTCCTTCCGACTCCAGGGCCGGCGCTCTACTCACTGCGCCACCTAGCCGCCCCTAAAAAAATTTTTTTTAAAGGTATTGCATGTAGATCATTGTTTGGCCTGTAACTTTGATCCAACTCCTATCCCTCAAAGAACCTGGGAATAAGAAGGCTGTAGGGACTCTGGGACTCTATGAAACCAGTTCAGAAGTCTGTAAAATCACACCCTTAACACAATCTCTAGTCCCTCCATTTCTCCCTGTTTTCTTAGTACTAGCCACTCTTTCCCCATTTCAGTCTTAACTCTATAGCTAACTAGGACAATTCTATTTTTTCAGACTCCACCCTTGATTCCTCTACCCCATTGTCTTTCCATTTGTACTTTCCCAATCTCAACCCTGGATTACTCCCTCATCATGTGTCCTTTTTGTTCCTACTCTCAAGCTGCTGGTTGTAGCTAGAGGAGGTCAAACAACCATGATAACTGCATCAATTACAAATTCAACTGTCCTTATAGAAACAAAAATCTTTGAAAGACTCAAGAATTCTGAATGGCAGTTACCACCCAGAAATTCAGCAGACTGATGATGAGTCGTCTTTCTCATGTCCTATCAGAGAGATGATGTATTTAGGGTACAGAATGAGACATGTTTTTTGGACATGATCAGTGTGAGATAACAAATATGCTTGTAACAAATATAAATATCTGTTTCAAGGATATTATTTTTCTTTTCTTTTTCCAATGGGAGTAGGGAGGTAGAAAGGAAAGAAAACAGATTTTTGTTGACTAAAAAAAAAAAGAATAAATTTTAAAAACTAAATCCATCTATTCTCAATTGGGCCCTTATTGCTGTGAAGCCATAATCCTTTTATACTTTCCAGCCTGACTATCACACTGATTGAAGCAGTTCTTATATGTCTTCTCCTCACTCTTAATACTCTCTCTGTTATCCTCACGGCTCTATTTGCAAAGGACTTACTTCCTACTCTCCTGAGACAATTGAAGGTGTCCATTTTGACCTGTCTCATCTTTTCTACTCTACTCCTCTGAATCTTCACCCATTCTTACCATTTTCTTTTACTACATTCCCTGAGGAAGAGGTAACCCTTTTCCTTGCCAAATATAACCCTTCTACATATGCTTTTGATTCCATCCCTCCCATCTTTGAGAAATTCTCCCTTTAATAATGTTTTCTCTGATTTTAAATCCCTTCCTTTATCTGCTAGTTTCTTCCTTGCTGTCTACACACATGCCCAGTTCTTATTCTCCTTGATCTTAATGTAGCTTTTAACACTGTTGATTATCTCCACTTCCTGAATATTCTCTGATATTCTCTGCTCCCTTGCTTTCCATGATGTTTTTCTCTCCTGATTCTCTTACTTGTCTAACCAGTCCTTCTTGGTCTTCTTTTCTGGGCATCATTCATTCCTTGTTTTCATGGAATGTTTAACATGGGTGTCCTCTATAGCTCCTTCCTGCTCCCTCTTTTCTTATCTTCTGTCTCCCTCTCTGTTTCTGTCTCTGTCTCTCAGTCTCTGTCTCAGTGATCTCAACAACTTCCATGGGTTCAATTTAATAGCTTTCTGCTGATGGCTTCTAAATCTATATATCAAACCTGAATCTCTCACCAGAACTCTAGACCCAGATCATTCTAACCCAACATATCAAAAATAAAACTCTTCTCCCTTAAATCTACCCCACACCAAAATTGCTGTTTCTGTTGAGGATATCACTATCTTCTCTATCACCCAAGTTTGTTATTTTGTGGTCATTCATAATTCTTTCCTCTCTCATCCCCAATATCTAATTGCTAAGTCTTGTCCATTCTATCCCCATGATTATCTCTTAAATTTGTTAAAGCTGTTTTACTCACAGTACTGCCAACCAGGTGTAGGCCTTCATCCCCTCTTACTTGGATTATTTCTTTTTTTTTCTTTTAGTAGGGGCAGTTGGGGTTAAGTGACTTGCCCAAGAATCACGTGGCTAGAGTGTGTGTGTGTGTGTGTGTGTGTGTGTGTGTGTGTGTGTGTGTGTGTGTGTGTGTGTGTGTGTGTGTGTGTGTGTGTGTGTGTGTGTGTGTGTGTGTGTGTGTGTGTGTGTGTGTGTGTGTTAAGTGTCTGAAATCGCATTTGAACTCAGGTCCTCCTGACTCCAGGGCTGGTGCTCTATTCACTGTGCCACCTAGCCGCCCTGGACTATTTCAATAGTATCAATTGGTCTTCCTGCCTTTAATCTCTTCCCTCTCTGATCCATCTTCTATACAATTACCAAAAGAACCTTCCTAATTTACATGTCTAGCAATGCCCCTTACCTACCCAAAAATCTTCATTGACTCCCTTTTGTCTCTAAAATAAAATCTAAACTCCTTAGCCAGGCATTTTAAGTCCCTCTGCAATCTGGCTCCAACCCAACTTTCTAACCTTATTTCATATTTACTTATCTTTATGTATTCTGTGTTCCAGACAAACTAGTTTACTCAGTGTTCTCCATTTCTTTGTGTTTGCCTATATTATTCTCAATGCCTAGAATACACTCCCTCCTCATTTTCACCTCTATTAATCCTTATCTTCTTTCAAGACTCAGCCCAAGATTATATCCTTTATGAAGCCTTCTTCAACTGTCCCCTCTTCTATTTTGTTTTTTTTTTTTAATCTTAATTAAGTTTCTTCCAATTCTAAAATCGTTGATCCCAGGTCATAATATAACTACCATTGCAACAAGTCTCAAAAGATAAACATAATAGTAGGCACGTGAAGAAGATCAGCAAAAGTCCTTGTACCAGATGTGGGTACTGCCTTTTCCTCCACCCACTCCATAAAGCATATATGTGGGGCCACACATGAGAGATTAGACTTGGAGCTAGGAAGACATGTTCTTAGTGCCTTCAGGCACTAAGAACCTTGGTAAGCTTGGGCAGATCTTGTCATTTCATTCAGCTTCCTCATCTTCCTTGAAACCCCCTAATCCTTTATAATCTCAATCCCAACCATCCCCAGCTCCTATTTTCCTCTATCTTCCCTTTCTATCATACCCTCTGGATCCATTGTTTATTGTTAACAAACTATTTATTATTCTGGACCTCTTTCTTTCACATTCCTTCATTCTTCCTTTCCTCAAAAAAACCTAATTTTCTCCTAAAGACACAATAACTATTGGCACCCTCTCTAAAACTGACTATTTCTTTTTTCATACCCCTTGATAACGCAGGGCCAGAAGGAAGACCTCATACTACTTGTTCCTGACTTCTATTTTCAGACTCTACTACTGCCAGTATCACTTAGTACCCACCTCTGTTCATATCTAATTGACTCCATCCTACCTATGTTTTGGTTACTGTCATCTATGACTCTCTGGGTCACTCTCCCTCCTCCTTATAGGTTCAGTACCTGGTTCGTGTTCTTCTAACCCATGCTGGTTTTTTTTTAATTTAATTTTATTAAAAGTAAAACAAACATAGGAATCAAGTGAAGCATAAAAATGTAAATATGAGCAAGTGGCTTGTTGCCACACTATGGCTTTAAGGCCAGATAGAGGAATTTTTGTCCCGAACGTGTGGGGGGCAACTTCCGTTTCTGGCAAGCTGTAAACCCACCCACTACTTCCACCCTAGATCCCAATCCAGATCCAGGGAGGTTAAAGCAAGAGCAATTACCCCCTAAGACTGATCCTTAGATCTCCCTACGATTTGCAGTCTGGGAGCCCGAGCTGCCTCTGAAAACTACAAAATGGCGTGTCTCCTCAGTGGCTTTTAGCCCCCAGGGGAGGGAGCCGATGCATTCCCTAAATACCGGCCCCAAAGTCCATAGGACACTAACCTCTTACTTTGTCCTAGGCATGTCTATGTTGATAATTCTGGAGTCGCCACAGCTCCTGGTGTTCTGGGGTTCCTCCAGCCGGCTGCTGGCCCTGCCGCCCTTGGGCTAAAACCTGGGCTCACGCAGACTTGGGCTTGGCTCGGCTCCTGCGCGCTGCGATCTGCCAGGTCCCAGACCGCTGAGCTGGTCCTTCCTGCAGGGCTGCTGGGCTGTCCTCAGTGGGAGGTTAGCTTCTCTGTGTTGTTCTGTGGGTGCTGGGGCTCCAGAAGTTGTTCAGAGTCCCCTTTTACATAGTTTGGGGGGAATCTGGGGGCAGAGTGGCTTGGACGAGCTGTTTCTACTCCGCCATCTTGGCTCCCAACCCATGCTGTTTTTGAATGCCTTGACTTTAGAGTTCCTCAACTTCTTCAGTGACCACAACCTTTGTTTCCTGTCAACCTCAACCACTCATAGAAGTGACTCAGTCTTAGATCTGACATTGCCTTACTCAGCTTTATTTGTTCCAGGCGGCAGAATTCCCAGTTATAATTGTTCAGAATGCTTAGGTCTCTCAATTTCTCCAGTAGGAAAGTGGGCTTAATAGGTTGGTAGATAAATGAATGAATAATGATTATCTTGTCACAGTAAACAGAAGGTTCATAGAAAATGCAGCAACTCAAAGCTTGGAATGAAGATCTTAAAAAAAAATTCTTTCCATTGAAAACAGAGGCCCAATTTTTGATAAGAAAAAAAAATAAAGCCAACATTTTATTCCTAGCATTACTGGGTCCCAGCCTAGACTCTTCTTTTTTAGGGCTACTGTTTTGAAAGTATCCCTTAGGACATAGGCAGATGAATGTGGGGTTTTTAAAGCTGGATTCTTCTGGGCTTTGGCAGTCCACCACAAGTCCCTTTGGATGCCTTATATTAGGGGCACCTAGAATAGCTATCTTGTGGGCAGTGCAAGAGGGGTAGGCCTAGAATTAGGAAGATTTGAGTTCATACCCAGCCTCAGACACAATAACTGTATGTACATATATCCATCCTTCCTTTCTTCCTCCCTCCCTCCCTCGCTCCCCACCTTTCCCAGCAAGCTTTCCTCTTGAGTTAGTGTTTACCTTTGTGTGAGAATGGAATTTCAGTGTTATTCAGTGTTATTCCAGTTAACATTAAAGCAGTAACCATTGCTCTTCACCAAGGTCTTTCCTTCATCTCTGCCTCTCCAGCTATATCTCTGGTTCCTCCACTCTCTTTTACTTCAGCCACCCCTGCTTATTATGTCTCATGCCTGCTTTTCCTCATTTCTAATTCTCATTCTTAGAGGAAGCTAGATGACACAATGGATAGAGTGCTGGACCTGAAGTCAGGAAGACCTGAGTTCAAATCTTTCCTCAGATAACAGCTCTGTGACCCTGAGCTGTTTATTTAACCCCTCTCAGCCTCAGTTTCCTCATCTATAAAATGAGTATAACAATAGCACCCATTTCGCAAGGTCACTGTAAGGATTAAATGAAATAATATATCGAGATCTTTAAAAGAACACTTACTGATTTTTCTGACATTCCACTCACTTTGTGCAACTGCATGTGAGGAATTTTAAAAGTAAATTGTGAGCAAACCCTAGGAAGGATTGACAAGGTTGGATTTGGAGAACTTGAGTTCAAGTCTCAAGATGATCACTTACTCTTTGTGTGACCTTGAGCAAACCTCTTAAATTACCTGGACTTCAGTTTAGTTTTCTTGTCTGAGAAAGATGTGGCCATTGACATTAGCGCAGATGACTTCTGGGTTCCTTCTGGCTCTGCTTCAGTGATTCTATCTCTAGTTGCTTCAAAGCTCCTATATAGTTCATTTAAGAATAAAGTAGTTGATCCTTAATTTTTTACTATCTTTTAGTGGAATTTTCCTTACCTAAAGAAGGGTGACTTCTATAAAATGAATGTATCAGTGATTATTTTGCCCTATAAACATAATCAGTCCCCAAAGCTAAATAGATGGGTAAAGGAGAAAAGGGGGATCATCTGTCTCTCTGTGTAGCTTTCTCTGTCCCTCTCCTCTTTCTGTATATGTGTATAAAATTTTTTTCTCCAAAAAGATAGGAATGGAGAGAGGAAGGTTGGGGGAAAGTGTAAGATATATATAGCGAGACACACACAGAAGGGTGTGTGAGAGAGTGAGCGTGGTGGGGCGGGGTGTGGGGGGGCGGGATGTGTATGCTGCCTGCGCCCTGGGAATGTGTGAGAAGGGCTGGTGCTGTATGGGAGGTTGCAGGCAGGAAGCAGCTGGAGAGGAGGAGGAGCAGCAGCAGGAGCAGGAGCAGGAGCTACCCTGCTTTTTTTCTCAGTCTCAAAGCACCGGAATCAATTGAGTTAGAATTACAGATCCAGCTGAAGTTTGGCTGCCTGTCTGCAGTGGGGAAAAAGAGTGGTGATTCCAGTTAGTGACCAGAAGCCTCCCTGGAGATCCTTCATAAGACGGAATTTCTAGCTTTGCAGCCAAGGAATCTCCTGCCCTGCCTTTCATCCGGTGGATTTCTGGGCTGTGCCTTATTTCCTATCATCAAGTTTGTACCGTTCCTCGACAGGGAGCCTGCTTGGCACTCGAACCTGTCAGTTCAGTGCAGCTAACAGTAGCTTCTTCATTCTTCTTGCCAGGAGTGCGATCAGGAATGGGCTTTGTCTTTGTTAGAAAGTTCATTATGTAGCTTCGGTGTAGCATTGACAAATTCTCCAGGATGGTGTTCTTTTAAGAGAAATTACTTGGGTTCTATAGTTGAGCATTGTTTTTCCCCCATTTTCCTTAATTCTCATTTTGATTGTAGGTAGTAGCAAGGTAAGTGTTGTAGAGTGCTATTGGCTATACACAGCAAACTGGGACAGGAACAAAATATTATTGATAGAGAGTAACTGTGTTAATTATATAACCAGTTTGGGGCTCTGCTGCTGACGGGTGTCATTCTGCAAGACAGATGTGTCAAATTTGTGCACTAAGAACAGCATCTTTAAATATGCAACATGTGTACAGAAAATTGGTATACCTTGTTTGTATATATAAAAACATTATTTATGTGAGCCTGTGTACAGATGTGATTTTCCTTGGCTATGTGTTCATCCACATGTATACTGATAGATAACCTATCCATTTCATATGTATCCATATGTTTATATAGATATCCATTTTCATGTGTATATATGTGTGTATATATACAGATGTTTGTATATATGAATGGTGCATATGTATACATATATATTCCACATATATATCCACATAAATATAGGTTACTTATGTCTCATGGATATATAGTAATAACCATCCATCTTGTGTGTGCACGTGTGTATATATACAAATAATTCAACCATGGGGAGGGGAGGCCATCAACAATTAAACCATCCATTGTATATATGTATACAGATAAGTTATCAATTATGTGTGTACACAAGTATGTGGATATAGATTATCCACCTCAAGTATGTTTATTTGTACAAATAAACTATTCATCTCTGTGTATGTAAAAACTGCTTATATATTATATATGTGCATGTGTACAAATAATCCATCCATTTCATATGTAAGCTTATATAATCAACTCATCTTGTATGTGTATACATGGGTGCAGATAACCCATCCATCATCTCAGATGCACAGTAGTACTTTGTATATCAGTTGAGCTGAGATTGTACTGTTGTCTGTAAAAAATCTCTAAGACAGTAAAGGAGGGGTAGGGTATTCTTTATAATAACTGAGTCTACCTTGTGACTATACATTGGAGTGGGGTCATTCTTAGAGTGGCTGTTCCCCCCCAAATCCAGAGGTGTAGCAGGACTAGGGAGGTTTGCTCCTTTGGGCTTTTATGATGACCTGAAGCTGGATTGGTAAGATGCAGTAGCTAGTGCTACTATGTTGAATTGCCAGCTGGGAGTCAAGTGAATAGGATGAGAATTCATGTGAGGGCACCAGGAGGCAGGCTTTTACCACTGAGTCTTAAGGTCCATGTAGGGCATAGGGTGGGAGCTTGGCTAGTTAGAAGCATCCCTCTCACTTTGCTGTGGTCGAGTGCAGGGTGTGAATGATTCAGCCAGGGAAGATTTCCTCCAGAAAAATTGGTGAGCTGGTAGTGAAGGGAGACTGGTATTTTCCCTAGGACTGTATGGGGCTGGATATTGCAGTTGGATCTTGTACTCCCCCAGAAAAACACAAAATCACTTAAACTCCCTGGACCTCAGTTTCCTCATCTGAAAGTGAGAAGGTTGGACCCAATGGCCTCTGAGGTCCTTTCCAGCTTTAAGTCTAAAATTTACATTTTAAAAATCCTATACAAATACTGGGATGAAGAGAGATTAAGACTTTATAGGCTATTAGAAGGAATTAATACTGAGAAGAGAAGCTGCATCTCTAATTGGAAGATGGAATTTGGGGTCTAGTATGGACAGGACCATTTTAAAGCTTAACTTAATGTAGCTATAGAATTGAGGTCTGCAATAGCTGACCCATGATCAAAGAGAATGAAGTCTGTCCCCACTCAAATCTCCTTGAGCTTTGGCAGCCTATTTCAGGGCTATTATCCACCATTAATTAGCCCACATAAGCAAATGATTTGAGTTTATTAGTAAAACTATTATTATAAAATAATAATCCTCTACAATTGTCTAGGCTCTGGTGTAAGGGTTCTTAACGTGTGTGTGTGTGTGTGTGTGTGTGTGTGTGTGTGTGTGTGTGTGTGTGATGGATCCCTTTGGTAGTCTGATGAAGTCTCTGGTCCTCTTCCCAGAACCATATTTTTGAATGCACAAAATTAAATGCATTTGATTACAAAGGAAACAAATTCTAATCTATCAAAATATAAAAAGTACTTAAAAATAAAACAGATTTACAAGACTTTGATCTAAGAAACCCTGGTCTCATGCTTTATAATTTATAGAGCACATACATGATCTTACTTATCTTCACAACAATCCTGTGAAGAATGTACAGCAGGTACTATTACTCCTTTGTACAGATAAGAAAGCTTATGGGACTCACCCTGGTCATTTTGCTGTTCAGTGGCAGAGCCAGGATTTCTGTTTTTCCATCCAGTGCCCTTGCCACTATGCTCCATCATTGCTTTTTCCAATTCATTTGATGAGAAATTTCCCTCTGCTTAGGAGCATAGAAAAGTTTTTCTGGGGTTCGTTGGTTCTCTGTTGCACCACCAGCTCAGTGATCAGTCATTTGAAAATTCTGGGCCTGTCCTGTTTGAAGCAAGAGGCTTCCCTTGGCCAGTTGCCACACTGTTGGGTCTATGACCAAATCACTCATGTAAGTCCATAGGACTTTAAGTTTTCTGCTTTACCAGCTTCTCATTTGCCATGTGTTTGGATTCAGAATTTCTAAAGGCACATGCTTCCTACTCCTTCAGGGTTTGAGAAAGTGGAATGGAATGAAATTCTAGGGCCAAAAGGTCATTTTAGCCCTCTCTGAAAGCCAGTGGTCCTGGTAATACAATGTGTAGTGTCTGTGGGTGATTCGTTTCTGCCATGGACACCTGTCCCAGAGTGTTATCAGCATGGGTTGTTATCAGCATGGGGTTCCTAAAGCATGAAAGGACTCCAGGCAGACTTCATACTTATCCTTTTGCTGGGATTGCTTTCCTCTCTGGGGTGATGATTGTACTAGTGAAAACCAGACATAACCTTCTGAGGTCAAGGATTCTTAAGCTAAAGGGATTTTACCCAGGCTTTACAACACAAGCCAAATAAGGGTAGCTGTAGGTCTACAGAAGATTAATGAAGATTCCTTAAACATATATTATTCAATCTCCCAGCCAAATAAGGGGTAGGTGAGGTGGAGGGGATGGGAGAGCTAGAAGAAGTCACTTTACCACCACAACAGAAAACATCATAATGTTGTCATAGCTTCCTACCAATGTGAGTATACCAAAGATACATCAGAGACATTTACTAACTTCACGGCCATCTTCTCTTCCTTTTTTGGCTCCTAGGGAAGGTTGGAGGAAAGAGGCAAGTAGCCTAGAATACTTTAGGGCCTCACAGTCTCTGTCATTGGTGTATAGTTTAGGACCTTAGGGAAAAGAAAAAAGGAAGGAAGGAAGGAAAGTAGAAAAGAGGGAAGGAAGAAACCATTTGTCTAGAAGTAAGCAGTTTGGGAGGCAGCATGCTATAGTGGAAATAGCACTAGGCTTGGACTAAGGAAACATGGATTCCAGTATTTTTGCTACCAGTGACTCATTGTGATCATGAACAAATTACTTGCCCTCTCTGACTATATATCAATTTCCTACTCTATAAAATGAGAGGCTTGAACTAAAGGATCTCCAAGATTCCTTCAAATTCTAATGTTAGAGGATTGATTATGTTCTTGTCCCTGTGTATGCCTCAAGGATCAAGGAGAAGATGGGACACAAAGCAGATCTTGGGCCCCTTATGGGAGGAGGCAATATAAATTGATGGGAGGAGGACAGGAAAGGAGAGTTAGGATGGGAACTGCTGGGAAGGTAGGAGACTGCATGAGAACATTGGTTACTCACATGAGCTAAAGGTAGCCACAGAGTTGGGAAGGACCTGAGGACTACTTGGTCTCCTTCACAGTGTAGTCCCTAGTCAGTCCAGTCCTTTAGATTGTGTAGGGTATGTTTGCAGAGGTGGTCTGGAAATCGCTAGGGAGTGGACTTGCCTCCCTTTATTAGGACCTGTCAGCTCCAAGTGACCCCTTCTCCATCCAAGGTTGGTTCCAAAGTGTGTAGATTGATCCTTTTTGCTCAAAGTTAATTGCTTTCCTCTGTTTGAGGCCCTATGATTTGCCTATTCAAAGAGGCCCAATACCTTTCAGGACCCTTGGTAGGTACAAAAGTCTCTAAGGCGGTTGGGTGATTGAAAGGGATGGTGAGAAGGGTGTTGTCCCATGAATACCTTCAGAATGAGAGGCCTCTTTACCATCCAGAGTTAATTCTCTAAAGGGAAGTTTACTGGACTTGACTAACATCATGGTAGAGTGGAAAGAGTACTGGCCTTAGCTTCCTCTTCTGACAAACGAAAAGGTTGGAATAGAAGGCCTCTGAAGGCTTTTCTAGCTCTGAGTCTCTGATAATGTGATCTGTGATACTCTAAGCTTTCCTTTGCTTCTGCTAAGGTCACATCAGCTAGCTTCCCAGGGGAACTTTTTAAAAAGATTCCCTGGAAATGGGTGATTGTCCTAGGTGGGGGCTGGGAACAGGTTGCTATGGCAGCCCTGGCTGGAAATTTTCTGCTTCTCTCCAGTGTGAGAAACCAGGCAACTATTCTGTATTGATGTAAGAGGTGATAGGAAAAGTACCTGCAGCACCTTTGATGGGCTCTGCTCCTGCATTTCCAGAAGGGATGCCAGGAGGAGAGCCTCAAGCATCTGGGGGGGGCAAGAGCCTCCCTGGCCTGCTACAGCCCTTCTGGTATTTACTTGCCTTGTAGAGATACTTAGTTGGCCCAGGTAGTTTTCACCTCCAGGATTAGAGCAAAATCTGTAGTAGTTATCTGAACAATGGAATGATTTGGCAAGAGATGCAAGCCTGCTTATAGATCATAGCAAAGAATGGCATAGAGTTACATGAGGCCCTGACCAACCTGCTTACAAAAGTCCTGCAGGGACCAGCAGGGATCTTGTAGTGGATATCAGCGAGTGGGCCTTAGCTTTCCCAGCTGCTAAAGTTTATAACCTATGTCGTTGGTGTTTGGAAACCATCTTGGATCTGATCTTCATTTCTGATCTCTGCCATTTTGACTGGGGTTTTCTCACTGATGATTATCCATGTCAGATATCTTCTCTGGAGAAGGTCAGAGAGAATGGATAGATCTAATTAGGCTCTAAATGCTAGCAAATGTTTTCTTTTGGCCCAAGTCTAATCTAAGGAGGATATGCAAAATGGACAGTAGAGGCTCTCAGTTCCTCCTTAATTTTGTGTAGAATAGTCCTTCTTTTCTTTCTCTCTCCTTTTCATCCTCCTCCCTCCCCTCCCCTCTCTTCCCTTCCCCTTTTCTCTCCCTCTCCTTCTCCCTTTCCCTCTCCCTTTCCCTTTCCCTCTCCCTCTCCCTCCTTCTATAATAATAGCCTGCTTCAGGGTTTGCAAAGAGCTTGACATAGAACACCTCAGTTGATCCTTACAATAACTTGTCAGGTAGGTGGCATTATTACCCTTATTTTACAGATAAGTAAATTAGGGTGCAAAGAAGTTCAGTGACTTGCCTCTGGTCTGAAGTATCTGAAGCAGCTTTTGAACTCTAGCCACTATTGCCTTCTAGCTGCCCAGAGAGACACTGCTGGGAATAAACCAACCAGCACCCTCCAAACCCTGAGGCTTTCTTCCTGGGGAAAGGGATCATCCATGGCACAAATGGGGAAACCCAGAGCCAGGTCTCAAATAGGAGACAGATAAAAGGGTGGCAGTTCCCAAGGAATGAAGCATCTGTCTTTTATAAAGGAGGAGGGATGAAGGTGGTTATTTTGGTCTTCAGACCTGCCTAAGCCCTAAGGATCTCTGGTTCCGATGATGTAGGAAAAACAACTCTTTCTCAGCCTGAGCCAGAGAAAGCTGTAGTTTTGGTGCACACTTAGTGGCATTTGGATGAAGCAACAATGAAATAGCTAGTACCTGCTCTCAGAAGGTCATTTGTGACTCACTCTTTGTTTCTAGACATTGAAATATAACATTAGCTGGGAGTTAATAAAGCAGCATGGTTCTTCACCTTTTCTATGTCTTGGACCACTTTGGCAGTTTAGTGAAACTTAAGTCTTTAAAATAAAATAAGTAGGATCATAAAGAAAACCATTCATATTGAAGTACAGTGATAATTTTTTAAATTGATGGACCCTGGATTAAGATTATTAAGATTATTCCTGTGCAAGAGGGAGCTGGGAATTGATTAGCTTTGCAACTCACATATCCCTGGCCTAGGTGTTGCAATGAGAAGCTGCTGATTGGTAGCATAGCTTAGAATGGCAGCTAGGTGGCACAATAGATAGAGCACTGGGCCTGGAGTCCTGAAGATGAATCTTCCTGAGTTCAAATGTGACCTCAGACATTTACTAGCTCTGTGACCCTGGGTGAGTCACTTAACCATGTTTGTCCCAGTTTCCTCATCTGTTAAAATGAGCTGGAGGAACCAAACCACCCTAGTATCTTTGCCAAGAAAACTCCAAATGGGATCATGAAGAGTCAGATATGACTGAAGAATGATTCAACAACCAAAAGCAAAAATAGGGGAAAGACTACTAGACTAGGAACAGGGCGACCTAGATTCTAGTCCTGGCTCTGTCCCCACCCTGTGACACCAGGCAAATCAATTTAACCTTTTTGGGTTTTATTTTCCACATGTGTTAAATGATGGGGCTGGACTAGATGACCTTGCAGCACCTATATCCATGACTGAAAGTAACTTCTTAGTTTGTAGGTTCACCTTTGTGCCGATATTCTCATCCAAGTGCTGATGGCTAATCTGTATTTAATCCATAGACTCTAATTCTAGATAAATGAAAATAGATCTGGTTGATTTTTTTCCCCTCTGACTCTAGAAAATAGTCCTAGAGGATCTGAAGGGCCTTCCTTGTTCCAATGCTCTGTCTGTCTACTGTGCCACAGTGAGCAAAACAGGACACAGACTCAGTCTCTTGGGCACTGTCAGTAAGTAGTACAAAGGGACTAGAAGCTGAGTTGGATCTGATCCCTGGTATAAGTGCCCATGCACATGGTGGGAGGCAGATTCATTGTAGGGTCAGTGCTGTCCTTGGCTGGAGAGAAAGGTTAAGGAGCATTTGCCACCATGCAAGAACAAGTTGTGAGCAGACTTTGTCCTTATCTTTTTCCCTCTCATGATTGATGTCCTTCAGTCCATTTCTAGATCACTCTTGTACTGATGATACAAGCCCTCCTAGATTCTCAGATAAACTTTGCTTTGCTTTCTCCTTACTTTTGCTTCAGGTTTTTTTTTAACTTTCTCTTTGTATTTGGGAATAATTCCTTTAAAATGGGATCCTTGTTGAAGTCCAATCCTCCACAAAGCAGAATTCATAGTAGAGTTACAGTAAGTTCCCTATAGAGCCCTCTGGAGGGTTTGGGCTTTTGAAAAAGGTCATCTCACTCTAAGCTATTTCTACCTGTAGGGTGGATCCCAGGGATGCCTTAATAGTCAGCCTTATCAACAGTTAATAGTCATGTAGACCTTCAAAGTTTTCCAGTCACTCAGCATAGATCATATCATCTAGAATGAGAGAAGTTTCCTGTGCAGTAGCTATAACTTGGCTTAATTATCAGTGATGGAACAAAGTGCAAAAAGTTCATTTTTATCTAACCTAAAACCTTTTGTCACCCTACATCAGAAGGGTGTGCTATGTGTTGGTTGATGATGCTGGAGCCACTGAAATTCTTCATTTTCTTTTCAACTGGGAGTTATGGTGAGGAATTAGGAGTTCAAAGATACACTTCAGTTTTCAATCACATGCAACCTAGAACAGTCACCCTGTTTGTGTTCAAGGGTGTTGTCTCATTTTGTGTCATGTTTTGTCTGTATATTTGAACAGTATCTTTAAAATGTATTTTGGTAATTATGTAATTTGAGCTCCTTAGTGTTGATGTTTTGCATATTCATTCAATTCATTCATTTGTTTATTCATTCTTTAGGTAGTCCTTAGATCTCTAATTTTATGTGATTTCAATATTAAGGAGGCACCCATTACCTTGAAACCAGATTTCCTTCCCTCATTCCCTAGAATTCTTCTGTTGTTGCAGGTTGTAGGAAATTTTGCTCCTCAAAAGGAAGGGGGTCCTGGAAGACTTATCTATATCACAGAATTTGCTTTTTATTTGGCATTAAAAACTACTGTGAAGACCAAGAATTGAGATCTATAGGTCCAACATTCTTAGCTAGGATTTACTGAGAGGCCGGAGTTGTAGCAGGAACCCTAAGAGATAATCCAATTCTATAGACTGTATCTGATGGATCTGGGTTTTCACTGTTGTATTGTATTTAACCCTGCTTCTTTTTTTACCTCAGTGCATTGTTTTTCCTCTCTTAATAGTTACCTGGTAAGAAACTCAAGCTGGGATCCAAAGGCATGTGTTGGACTTGAGAGCTAGTCACATCTCTCTTGGGCAGCATGATGCACCGGGCCCAGTGCAGCTGCCAGTGCCAATGATGTTTGCTAGAAATAGATTGAAAAGATCAGGACGTGGTATTGCTTTTCCAAGAAAATCTCTAGGAAGCATCCTGGCCAAAAAGAAGGGGAAGAAGCAAAAACCCCCTCAGACCCTGAGGGAAAAAATGAAGAGGTTGTTGCAGGAGCCCAAAGAAGAAAGCTCTGTTGATCCAAATACCTGCTCAGAGCTTTCCTCAGCTGATTCAGGGTCAGCTGTGATAGTTTGTGACATCAGGAATAAGCCCTCAAGCCCTATTGGAGCCTCTCCTCAGGACAGGAGTTTGCTGCCTACTTGTTGTAGGCAGGTGGTCACAGTTAGCAGTGGGAAGGTAGAAATGACCTGCAGTGATTGCTCTGGGCAGCACACTGGCCCTGGCATAGGTGGAGCCCAGTTGGGTAAGGGGCAGCTCAGCCCCTCAAAGCCTGACTCTCATAACTGTTCCACTGGGAGCCCTGCCATTAGCCAGCAGGAACTCCCTGAAAGGGAAAGACACAAACCCTCTCCATCCAGGGGTGGCAGCCCCAGGAAGCAGCCAGAGCCCACTGGAGATGTGGTGGACTACATTGTGAAAGAGCTACAAGGGATCAGCCGTCTCCAGTTGGAGATCGCTGAGCTTCAGCAGCACTTGAGCCTGGTTAAAGGCTCTGTGGATGAGGTATCTAGCTGTGTGGATTCAGTGCTGAGTGAGATTGAAGGATTACAGGTGGGTGGCAGTCCCTCTACAGCCAAAGCATGTGTAACAGGGAAACCCAAGGAGTCCCATGTGGAAAGCTCCAGGGAGGAACCTACCCTCTATTTTTATGGCCTTCCTGAGCAAGATGGGGAAAACACCATGGAGCTTGTGAATAGTTTCCTGGCCAAACACCTCTGTGTTAATGGCATCCAGTGCAGCAAGTACATAAGGGATGCTTACAGGGCCAATATGGCTACGGGCAAGGCCCACGATCCCAGACCCATGATCGTCAGGCTTGTACACCCAGAGCAGAGAGACTTCATCTTGCAGAAATCAATCCTCTTACAAAGTGTAGGGGTCCATATTGCCACACAGGAAGAACTCAGCTGGTCAAAGGGCTGGAGCCCCCAGATGGAGTCCATTTCATTGTTGCATAGAGGACTGCAGGATCATCGCTGGCGCTCTTTGAGCCTTGATGAAGGGGTTCTGTGTGCAGATAAAAGGGACAAGGCACAAAAACCAAATGCCAATTGGGTCAGAGCTCAGAATCAAAGTTGGAATTCCCAGGACCAGAAGCTTTGTTTTCCCCCTAAGGTCACCTTAGCAAAAAGAAACAATGTGGTGTCTGGGCCTTTGGAAGAAGCAGGGGAAGCAGCCCAAATAGTCTTTTGCAGCCATGGAAACCAGACGGGGCCCCAGAGGGAGGCCCTTCCACATATTTTGCAGGAAACTAAGGGATCTCTCTCAGAGTTCATCCCCAAAGAGGAAGATTCCAGGAAGGCACAGGAGTTTGCAGAGCAGTATTGTGAGGGACTTTTGTGTACAGGAGCAAAAGAAGTTGGCTGCAGCATTAGAGAGGAAGCCAGCCATTGCCCATCTCCTGAGGGTACCAAAGCAGAGAAAGACCGGCTGTTGGGTTGTGGAACAGGACTTGAGATTCTGAGCCGAGAACAATTAAATTCCCTTTTAACAGATGAGTCCAGAAGGCTGATGACTCGAAACCATGAAGGCATGATGGATGAAGTGACCATAGGACCTGAGGCTTTCAAAGACATGGTTCATATCAACCTAAATGAGGAGGAAGAGACTGCTGTGCAGGCTCTTAGGGATGTTTTGGATAGTTCCACATATGTTCTGGATGCCTCACAGGAAGATGGAGATGGCACAGACGTGAAGTTTTACACAAATAAATTAGGAAAAGCAATTCACCACTTCAAGTCGGCCCTTCAGGGAGTATTTCAGAAGCTAGAGAGCAGTGATTCCTTCAGTCCTGAAGGCCTGGAGAGCAATGAGAGTGGCTCCCAAACTGATGATAGTGATGGGCTACTGCAGATGTTGAGCCCAGGGGTAGACAGAGACTACTTGGTGGAAAGCCCCTCGAGTAGAGGGAGTGAGAGCTTGGCTAGCATTGCTGTAGCCAGTGAACTGGTTGTTTCTAGACATAAAGAACAAGTCACTTTGGACCATAGCAATTTTTCTCCTGCTTCCAATGACTCTCTGCTCTCTTGTTCGCTACCATGTTCAGATTTGGATGTCTCTTTAGAACAGCCGAAGCCCATGTACAGCCTTGGGGATGAGACATGTTCAAGGCCCAAAGATGGGCCTCAGGAGCCCCAGGATGGGAAGTTGAGCCTAGAGCAGGTGTGTGCAGAGACTATATACCTCAACAAGTGCATCAACAACTTCAAAAATGTACTGAGAGAAAAGAAATTAACACAGAAGAGACATTTACAGGAATTAGTTCAGGAAGCAAACTGTCTTTCAGCTGAAGAAATATATTCAGGTACATTAAATCTGTGGCAGTTAAGGCCATGGCTTATTTGTACAGGATTTCCCTTTGGCCAGGACTGGGCATTTGAAAGAGTATTGGGGTGGGTGGACTTGACTCAGCCCTGCTGTTCAGATCTCTAATAAAACCCACCTGTGTTCAGAGACCTTCACTAGGACCTGAGGAGGGAGAGAAAAGGGATACAGAAACAATAGGAGGAAAAATACTTGTTTATAGGGAGTTCCCAGTCTCATGGAGACAGAGTAAATATACATGCAAGAATCAAATGGATCTGTTATAGGGACTAGACCTGTAATTTTATAGGTATAGGGAACTCTCAGGTGAGGGAACTCAGGTAGGCATCTTCTCTTCGGTTAGAGTTGCCTAGAGCACTGAGAATTCTTAGTGACTTGCTCAGGCCCACACAAGGCAGGATATATCAGGGACAGGACTGGAACCCAGGTCCTCCTGGATTGGAGGCAGGTTCTATAGCTACTGTTTGATAACAGTTTCTCAAGAACCCAAAGAATAAATACGAATAATAGCAAACTACAGAGTTGTTTAGAATTATTGATATAACAGGACATCCTCAGTGTGGTTGTAACACAATTTAGCTAAAATGAAGACATGGCTAGAAATTATGTTCCCCAGTCTAGAAAAGTTGGCTGTAAAATAGGTCTGAAGTTCAGCCTTCCAGTAGTAAAATAGTCAAGTGTCATTGGTAGCCCCTTATCTCCATATCCTTCCTATTCTCCTAGTCCCCAACATGATGTGGTTTGAGTTTATTAAGTGGTTAACTAAATTATTTGGGGGTAGCTAGGAAGTGAAGTGAACAGAATACCAGACCTGGAGTCAGGAGGACCTGAGTTCAAATCTGGCCTCAGACACTTGACACTTACTAGCTGTGTGACCTGGGGCAAGTCAACCCCAATTGCCCTGCCTTCCCCCTCCAAAAAAGACTAAAAAAATTATATGAGTTTTTCTGGCTAGGGAAATAAAGATGAGTGATGTGAAGAAAAGACTTTTAAGAGGAGTAATTCAGGAAGAGTACTTTGTCCACTAATGACAGGACAAAAGCTCAGTTTTCCTTTTTGTTTAGAGAGCAACTGCTATACAGAGATCAAAGTAGGTACTTGTTAAATATATTTATTCCATTTAGGGAATTATACTCACATTGACAAAGTACCCTTGTTCTGAGCCATCAGCTAGAACACAGAAGTAGCTTTGTGAGCACAGCTACCATCCCAGGCTCAACTTGCTTGGTAATAGAGCTTGGTAGTGTTAAGGGGGATTTTGCTGAGATAGTCTTAATGTGAATAGAATTGGTTGGTTTTTGTTTGTTGAGGGGGGAGGGTATAGTGGAGGGCTCACAAGTCTTCACTGAGGAGGTAGGTGCTAGTTGTGAAGTGTAACAGTGTTTTTAAGATTATAGTGGGCTGATGTGAAGATCTATGAAGGAGAAAGAAGATATAGGCCTTGTCCTCAAGGGACTTAGAGTCTCCTTAGCGAGACAAGACTCACCCACATGAAACAATAGTGAACAATATCAGTCAATCGGTAGGAATTTATTAAGTGCTTCCTGGGTGCCAGGAAATGTGTTAAGATCTGAGGATACAAAAAATGGCAAAAAAAAAATCCCTATTCTCAAGGATCTTACGTTCTAATGGGGGTTGTAACATATAAATAAATGAGTATGCCACACAAGTCCAGAGTATATGGAAGATACAAAATGATTCTGTAGGATAATTCTATTTATGTGCTATATTATTTGATACAGATCAAGTTTATGATTCTGGTTAAATCACTTAACCTCTCTGGGTCACAAAGTCTTTATCTGCCAAATGAGGTTGGGGAGAAGAGAGGTTAGGGTTGTTCCAGTGAATGATCTTTAAAGCCCCTTCCAATTTTAAAATTCTCTGAGCTCTTAGAAACGGGAGATCAATGAGGCTTAGAGTAGTGAAAGAAGACTTATCAGAGAAGAGACGTGAAGAAAGAACAGGATCTGTGTAGGAGAAAGCAGAAGTTTTAGGTAAGAGGAATGCATCAGTAAAAAAAAGCATGAATGGGATTCATGGGATAGTGACCTCAACAGAACAGAAGGGGAATGGATTGGGGAATAGGCAGATGTGCTTAAACTCTGGTGGCTCCCCGTTGCCTATAGGATTCGATATGAACCTCTGTTTGACACTTCAGTCTCTTCACAACCTTGTCCCTTCCTACTTTTCTAGTCTTCTTCCACTTGCTTCTTGTACTCTACAATCCGGCCATCCCTTCTGGTCTCCTCGTTGTTCCATACACAGAACATAGTAGCTCTCTTTTCATCCTGCCTCTATCACAGGTTTCCTTCATGACTTAATTCAAGTATCACCTTCTACATGAAGTCTTTTCTAGTCCTCCCAACTGATGGGTCTCCCTCCTGTATTCATTTTGCGTATTTTTTGTATGTACATATGTGCATCAGTTGCTTTGCCCTTTAGAATTTTAGCTCCTTGGGGATAGGGAACTATTTGTTTTTTGTGTCTGCATTCCTAGCATTTAGCTTACTTCCTGAAACATAATAAGCACTTAATGTTTGTTAATTGATTATGAGATCAGCTTATGAAAGGCCATCATATGAAGAGTTTGAACTTGATCCTACAGGGACCTGGGAGCCATTGAAGTCTTTTGAGTAGGTTAGTTATCTGATGAAAACTATATTGTAAACAGATTAATCTAGCAGTGGTCTATATCATTAATCAGAGGAGAGAAGAAGACGAACTTTGGGTTGGTAGGGTATGAGATGATGAGCAGCCCAGGCATAGGCAAGTTGTAGTGATAAGGGAAGGGATGGGTTAGTGGAAGAGGAACCTGGCTGCTTTATAAAATTCTTTAAGTGGATTCTTTGCAAAGGTCTAACTAAACTGATCCTGAAAAATACTGTTCCTGTGGAGTGGGGTTGAAATAGAGGAGAATATGTAGAAGGTAATAGCAGGAAGAAGAGTATACCTCTTTCTTACCTCCAGCTACTTAAGAAACAAAAGAGAAGAGAAATGTCTATCATCCTCCACCCAAAGAAAGATGGAACTGGAGTTCTATTAGAGAGTGAAACAGGGAGAATCACATATTATGTTTTTTCCCAATTATGAATGAGCTACAATGGACAATGTTGATTTTGGAAAATGTCTTAGGCAAAAATGTTCAAACTGCCTTCTTTGGCTGATGATTGGACTTTCCAAAGAGTTTGACTTTATATATCAGTGGTAAATGTTTTCTCCATTTTCATCAGGCTACTCATTCTGAAGCTTGTCTCATTTTGAGACCAGAGATCCATCTGCAGAGCTAACTCTGCCCAGATTCTGGATAGGTAGTATTTTTGACCTGCTCCTTTCTTCCCTTAGTATGTATATATTTGCCCATGGTGAAGCAGCTGGCCTAGAGAAGAGAGTAGATTTTATCTCACGAAATGAGGGGGCTTCAAGCCAGGATAGGGATTCGTGACAAACATAATTTCTCCAAAATTGAATTCATGCGAATAGCATATGCTCCATTCCTTTGCTGTCAGCTTTAAGACAAACCTGCATACCACCACTACATTAGTCTTTCTAATGTAGTACCTTGACCATCTTATTCCCCTCTTGCTTAATTGCCTTCTGTGGTTCCTTTTTACCCACTGAATAAGCCCCAGCTGCTTGGTTTTTGACATTCAAGGCCCTCCACAGGACCAGCAGCAGAGAAGAACAGAAGGGAAAGGATGCTATCAGAATCTTAGCCATTCTTCAAAGGCCAGTCAAATGTCATCTCTTTTGTGAAGTCTTTCTTGATAAATCCCAGCTGCTATTGCCAGGTTTGTGTTTTGACCTGGAGCCACCTTTTTTAGCTGACTGAGTCCCAGGATACCAGCTCCATCCAGACAGCCAACTGGTTTTGGATGGCACACCGATGTGAGGCCACACTGGGGTGTTAGGCCAACGTATTACAAAGGATCGTCTAGATACACTCATTTTAGACTAAGCAGGTAAGGCAGAGGAAAGGGGGAGGCAGGTACTATAGACATGAATATGCATATCTTCTCTCCTTGGATGGGGGCCCAGATTAACTAGCCCAAATCACTAATACGGAACTTTGCACATTCTACCTTGTGTTGTAGCTGTTGCTACATTTTGTCTCCTCTGCTGTAACATCTTTTATTATATGTCTTTCTCCCTCTCGGGTATCTTACACTTGGTAGGGTCTCAGTAAATATTTTTTGGATAAGTGAATGAAATAATGAAAGAAGCCTAAATGCCTAACTTGCAACTCTCCTTTTCGGTGAATGGGCAGGACCTTGTGGGCAAGACTCCTGGGAACTCTTCTGAAATGCAATGATCCCTAACTTTGGGAAGCTTGGGCATAGGCCCTTCTCCCCATCTAGCCTTATCAACCTCTTTTGTACTGGCCTAGAAAATGGGAAAGATTTTGTGGATGAATTTAAGATAAATTTAGGGAGAAAGGAGAGGGGAAAAATGCCAAATGGGCTTTCTGAAGGGGAAAGGAAGGCCAATTCTCATTAGGTACTAGGAAAGACATATGCAGAAATCTCTTTTAGTCCAAGAATTTGGTATAGGGTAAGATCTCTATGCCTGATAAACAGAACTAACTAGGTTTTACCCTCTGGTCTTTCTGTTGAATCAGGATTCCTTCACCATTTTCTTTCCTGTATAGTCACTAGAGCTGGCAAGCTAGGTAATGTGCCCAGGCAATATTTGATCATCCACCTTCACTGGAAGTAGAGTGAGGGGAATTGGGGAAACTGCAGTCACTAATTTTGACGTCTTCAGGTGACCTCTGGCCTGGCCTCCTGTTGTTCAAAGCCTCAGTTGTCTCAGGACAGCAATCATAGTGATGTTTCTTGAAGAAACAAATGAGAAAGTAAGAGGCCCTAGGCCCTGAGTGAAACTAACTTGTCCTTGGGGTGGAGTTGGCCTGGATACTGCTAAAGAGCTTGCCTTGCTTCAGAGCTCTGAGGCAGGAAGTTTGAGCTTCCCTAGAGGAGTAAGCAAAGCAGGCCCTATCTTCATCTCCCTCACAGGAACAGGAGGAAGGGGGGAAGAACATGAAATAAATAGGCCCTATTTCCCAAAGTGACACATCAACTCCACCGTTAATGCAGCTTCTGAAATTTCTGCTTTTCCACCAGCTGTTGATTGGAAAGTAGCTATTTTCCCAGGGAAGTTTCACAAGAGAAAATTTAGCTGCAGTGACCACACTCACACCCACGAAACAATTGGAGGACAATTATGTGTTGAACTGAGAGAACTGACTGCATGTAATAGGAGTTCAGAGAAGAGAAAGAGAAGTGTAAGCCTGAATAGTTGGGGAAGTCTTCATGGAAGAAATGGGATTTGAGCTGGGCCCTAAAGGGTGGGTAAGATTTGGACAAGTTGGAGGAAGTAGGAGTGCAATGGGACATTCTAGGAGATTGGATGACATGGTTATATTATTTGTTCTTTAAATAGGTAGGAGGCACTTTTTTGATAAGAAGCTGTAGTGGTTACTACTACAAACTCAACCCCAGGATCTAGGGCTTCTCAGTTGAGTTATCAAGGTTGCAAGGGGGACGTGTGGGTGAAAACCTATGGATGGCCCCTGTTTCCTATGGGTAAAAGATTCAGCCATAGAGTTTACCTAAATCTGGAATGAGGTTGTACAGCCCCTGAAAAAGCTATGGTTCTGGTCTGAACACCCTTCTGGGTAGTGTTGGATCTGTGACCCCCATTTCTCTTATCCTATGAGTATGCCTCTGACTACCCCACTCTAGTTGGTGGAATGAACACAATGGAGAAGAGAAATGAATACAAGGTTTCTGTTTTTTCATGAGAAGACCTTTCTTTGTCTTTGTCCTTGGAGAGATTCCCAGCTGACGGGTGTCTGATGAACTGAAGGGATCAGGATGGAAGCACATCAGTCTAGATTTTCAAAGTACTCTCCTTCCCCTTCCCCTTCACCTCACAGCTCCCCAGGGTCCAGCTATGCCATCCTTGGGCTTCTTGGAGAGTCAGTAGCCAGGTTAGCGTCTCACTGATGTGCAGAAATTTGCTCTAATCTCCTTCTTCTCCTTTCCTCTTTTTATCTTCTTTCTTTTCCCCTTACAGAAGGAAGGCAACAAGCCCTTCAGGTCATGTCTCATGGCTCTTTGTTTGTCCCCCAAATGGGGTGTGCATGCTCTGTGCATGCTTGTGCCTGCAAACACTTTGTGTCCTCTCCCCCAAAATGGTGTGCATGCATATTCTGTGTCCTTCCTGCATTCAGCATGTTTGTTTTTTGGCAAAAATTCTTGGGTAGAAGATAAGAATCTGTTTGGTCCAGAGGCACCAGGTCAGAAGGGAAGGAAGCTTAAGTTTCTGTTGACCTCTCTATTCTATCAGGGGACAGAGGGAGGGAATACACATTTCTATAGTGTCTACTATGTGTGATAGGTGCTTGTTACAAATATTTCATTTGATCCTCACAACTCTTTGAGCTAGGTACTGTTATTACACCTGTTTTGCAGTTGAGGAAACTGAGGTAGAGGTTAAGTGACTTGTCCAGGGTCACACATCTAGTAAATGTCTAAGACTGGATTTGAATTCAGGATTAGCATAGAGTCTACCAGTAATCAGAACTGAGGACCTTCAGGGAATATTGAGCCCTTCTACTATTGCTCCTTTTAATAAAAAAAATTATTGATATCTTTTTAAAAATATAGTTTAAATTTCCTCTTATATTTCACCCTCTCCCATTCCCATAGAGCCATCACAAATAGCAAACAAATTTTCCATGACTTCTTTTTGGAAATTCTTCACCTAGTGTTTGTGTATCTTACACAGAGCCAGGACTAAGGGTAGATAAGGTGAACAACTTTGTTGGGTGCCCCAGAGAGACATACACAATCAAGAATGTTTTTAAATACTTATTCTTATAAATGCACACACTTACAATGCCAGAAAACTCCACTCTTAATGTTATTTATTTTATGATAAGTCAAGAGGGTTGGATTACTTCTCAAAGCCTCAACACAAAGGCCACAACACAAATGGAACATAATTATCAAACACAAGGCACATACTTTCAAACCTTGCCCAAGTCATTCTTATCCTGACTCTTGAAAACGGCTTGAATTGTTCACTCACCTTGAGTGCACTCTTGGCCAATGCTAGGCAGCTTTGTGCCTACCTCTCTTCCCTTTCCCTAACTTGTTCATTAGAGTGCTATTTCACATACATTTTAATCATCTGGAGTTTAAGCCTGAGGGCATCCAAAAGGCTGCTTTGACTCTGAAGTTTTGGGCTGTGAGAGGAAAGGGAGGAGCTGTAGACCCTGGTACTTAGTTCTGCAGTTGGCTCCCATGGTACAGTGTTTGCCTTTGGTTTGCTCAAGAGACTTGGAGATTCTGGAACATGTTTTTCACCCAGACTAGCAGACTCTAGCAGTTTGAAGTGTTTGTTTTGATTCTTCACATGTTAACTTTTTCCAAGTGCTTTTTTAGCTGTTCCTTTCTTGTTTTCTTTGAAGCTCCTACTATCAGCCTCTCACTTCAAGATTCAGTAGAATCGCCAGGGAAAAGATCCTGGTTTAAAGACTGGTGCTGATCAGCTGCCACTTATCCTCCTTAGAAGCCTTTGATCTAATGACTGAAATGTGTATGATGGTATCAGATTGTTCTCAATTTCTAATCCGAGTCCTGGCCTGGGCTCAGAAACCTTGACAGGGAGGTGGGTGCCAGTGAGTTTGGTGCCAGTGAGGCAGGTCCTAGTCAGTGGCTTTGAGAAGGCAGTTAATGAGCTCATGTGCTGAAGGTGGGCTATGTTCAAGTTAACACAAGCCACTCCATGGTAGGAGCTTAAGGAGAACCTAAAATAGTTCAATGAATATCTGGGCCTTGAGCCTTAGCCCCTTATTGGAACTGGACCTTTATTAGTTCTGCCTGTTTGCCCTGACCTTGAGAGCCTGAATGCCCTGGCCTATTTTGAGACTGTTAATAGATTTTCTTGAGACCTCAAAGGACCTATCCTTTGGGAGGCTGGGGGGTAGGATGCAAGGAGATCAGCTGCTCACACCAGCCCTTACCTTTATATACCTTGAGGTGGAGAAAGGAGTTTGTAGGGCCTATGGTACTGGATGGTCTCATTCTTTGAGACCCTTTTTTAGGGAGTTGGCCCTCGCCTTGATTTCTAGGGGAAAAGAGAGCCTCCTGCCTGAATTGAACTCATATTCTTCTGTATAATACACAGTATACAAACCTTCAGTCTTGGAGAGGTAGGCTTAGGGTTCTCTGCTGAGCTCTCAGTCATGCATCCTCCCCCTCATTTTCATCCCCCCCCTGCTTCCATCCCCCCATCTTAGGTGGTCTTGGGTCTCTGGTGAGCTCTTAACTGTACATTCCTCCCATCCCCAGGTAGTCCTAGGGCCAACCCCCCTCCCCATACAGCTCTGCATCCTTCCCCCATCCCAGGTGGTTGCTCAGCTGTGCATTTCAAGCCTACCTCTCCCATCCCTATCCTAGGTGGGCATTTGGGAGCCTGGCTGCTTGGTTTTTGAGGTCATCTTTCCCTTTGACTTTCTCAGTAGCCCCAGCTCTTGGCAAAAGGTAGAATTGTTAGGTGGGTAGAGAAAACACCAGCCTAGCATTGGAAAATAAATTCTTGCCTTCTGTTCTGCTCAACCTGTTCTTCTGATGAGCAGCAGTTCTGGGACCTGCCTTTGCATTCTTCAGGTCTATTTGGGAATCTCTGGTAACAGATCCCTCTAGTGAAAAAGAAAGTCATCTGGTATGGTGGGAGGGGTGTGTGTGTGTGTACATGTACTCACGCCTCTGAGCCCCAGCTTAGCCCAGGGAAGCAGATGGATTGGAAGCAAGCTGGCTAGCAGAGTGACCAAGCCTTGGCAAGCAGCGGTCTTGCCAATCTTCAGGAGCATGAGGGAGGTATCTGTGTTTGCTGAGTAAGACCTGGACTGAGGCAAGAGATAAGGGGAAAGGCCTACTTTCCCTTGAGAAAGAACAGAGAAATATTTCTGAGCCCAGCTCTGGGGAAGTCTGGATGTTCCCATTACTCATTGCTTCAGGCCTGACCTACAGTAACAGCATTGGCCTCTAGCCTTCTCTGTTTACAAGAGATACTAAGATATACGAAACTTTCCAGTTGTAGCAAGACACATTAAGTCAAACCTCCAGAATTGTGAGGAGACATGTTTGGGTTCTCATCTCTTAGCTTCACCTTGCATATAGCAGAGAAAGGGCTGCTTCTGCTTATTCTCCTTGGCTGGTGCCAGTGGCTCTGTTGGCCCTGATGCCAGGCTTTCATCCTAGGCTCTTACTTTTGTTGGTGCCAATAATCCCTTCTCCCAAACATCACTGTTTCTCCATATCTAGAGGTAACCCTGGATTTGACACACCAGATCCCTTATTTGTTCCTGGTAGGCTCACTCAGCCATGTTCTCTTTTCCACTAAATTTGAATGACTTAGGTCTGAAGCTATAAAACTGTAAGTTGTTTGGATTTGCTGTTTCCTGCCTGGTCCCTGGCAGGGTTCATAGGCATTTATCTCCCTTTGGAAGCCAGCTTTGCACATGATTTGAATATCTATAGTTAAGTAGCTATCTATGGGTCAAGACCAGATTCTTCCCCTCCCCCCTTCATCTCCTCCACCACCACCACCACCACCACCATGACCATGACTGGTTTTCAGCATAGCCACCTGGGCTTTCCCTGGGAGAGTATATCAGGACAGCTCTTAGAAGAGGGTAGCTCCTGCTGGTCTGAGGGAGACGCTGGTGCCCATACACAGCTGTGCCTTAGAACTGTCAATGACTATACCTCATGGCACATGTCTCAAAGTTAAAATTTCTGCCCCCTGGTCCACCTCTTTGTGACCAAGCACAAGAACTGTCTTGGCTTTGGTCCCCACTGGGATCTCTAGCTAAGATAATTCATTCAGCAACAACCTACTAAGTGCTTACTACATGAGAAGTGTTGTGTTGGAGTCAGGTGAGATACAAACATGGAAAGGAGATGGTCTTACCCTCAGGTCGCTTCCCAACTGTGGAAGAAATTAACCTTTGATCAAAGGAAGGAAGCTGGGGTAGATGTTGGTTGAAATTAGATTCATTTTACTGATCTTAAGCCTCAAAATTATGAGGAGGTCTTTGTCTTTATGCTGATATGATCCTTCACCTAGAAATTCTTTTCCCTATTCTTGCATGAGAATCACTTAGGGATATACTTACCCTAGATAAAGCAAGAATTTTCTGCAATGTGGAGTATAGCGGGGAAGAGTGAAAACATTTTTTTCTGAAGAACAGATGCATTGACTCTTAAAAATCTCTGCTGAAGTGTCCAATGGGTAGCTACCCATAGTCCATGTCATTACAACCTGCCTTTCCTTGCATCAGGCAGAGATATTTTGGGGGTGGAGTTGTTAGAACCAAGCATACATTGCTAGTGGTTGTGTCTGTGTGTCCATATGTTTGTGTGTTGTAAATTGCATGAGCTACATTCTAAAAGAACAGATTCTTGGGTCTCCCTCCACCTGTCCTACTCCCAGCCCAAGTTATAAATAAGGCTTTGTTTGGCTTTTTTTAAGATCTAACTTAACTTTCCTTTTCTTCTCTGAAGGCTCCTGATGATGGTGACCCCTCCAGGCAGCTGTGGCTCCCCGGCGGGTAAGTGCTTCCTGGGATGGCATTTTCTATATGGTCCTTTCCTAAGATTTTTTTTTTTTGCCTACCTTTTGTATGGGGCAGAAAATAGGGTGCTATAGATTGGTTCCCATGACTTTATTTCTGACCCCTGACATCATAGCAGTGGAAAAATGGAGATCTGGAAAAAAAGTTTCCCCTAGAAACACTTTCTTTTTGATTACCACCAACCTAAAAGATAACTTCCAAATCAGTTACTTAGAGCAAAGTCAAGAGAGGAGAAGCTTGGGGCCAAGACCAGGAGAATCTGAGGGAGAAAAAGACCTTTGCCTTGCATGGGATTCTTTGCCGGCAGTAGTTGTTAGATCCTTGAATTGGAAGAGCCCATAGACAATCTGTTCATACATCAACCTCTGAAGCAATTAGATGGTTAAGTCACTTAATAAGATCATCACCACTAGGATCATCTCAGAGAACTACCAGGCACAATTTCACTCTCTTCTTTGGCTGCCCATCTTCTAGTATTTAACTTCCCTCATAACTCTTAATAAATTCTTTTTTAAAGGTTTTATTGGTATTTGTTTTGTTTTGTCGCATTATAAACATTTACGGATTTACTCCCATTTCGCAAGAGGTCTTTTGTAACAAAGTGAAACAATTAAATAAAATGACTAATACAGTGACCTCATCTGAAAGTGCATGCAGCATTTCACATCAATAAAACCCCTCTTTTTTATTGAACAGAAATCTGTTTTCTCTCTTTCCCACCCCCACCTCATTGAAATAAAAGAAAAATTTCTTTTAACAAATATATATAATCGAGCATAAATTCAATCATTGGCTATATATATGCATATAGATATATATGCTCACATATATGTCCCATTCTGCACCTTATTTACCATGTCTCTGTAATGAGTAGCATGTTAGTAACTTCTTCCTTATTTCCCAAAGAAGCTTTCTTTTTTTTCCTTTCAGACAGTTTCCTCTTTTTCACAACCAAGTGATCAAACTTCCTCTCACCCAGACCTCTAGATTTCACACCCCAAAGTTCCAGACTTTAACCTTGCCTCAAAGAACATATTCCCCATCCTCATTCTCTTCTTTACCACCTTTCTCTGAACCTTCTGATACTTACTATCTATGTGACCTTGGGAAAGTCACAGCCTCCCTGGGTCTCACTGCTTCAACTGTGAAAATAAGGTTGGACTGGATGACCTTTAAGGTCCCTTCTGACTCTGATCTAGGGTCTTATTGTCTTCTTTAGTTTCTGAACATTTTACAGATGACCAGGGAAACTGAAAAATATCACTTAAATAAGGAAAGAGAACATATAGAGTACAGATTACCTCCTAGTCTTTACTCATTCTATACTCTTTAATGCATCCCAATGTCATATGGTATTATGTCATAGTAGTACTATGGTGCTGTCTCAAACTGTTTGTGGTCAGCTCAGCCCTTTAAAATGTTTTCTGATCTCCTAGTGAGTCCATCTGGAATTCCTTGGCCCAAGATGGTATGTCTTTAGTTATTTTCCTATGCAACTTATTAATATTATGAACAACCCCATATTAAATGTTGGCTAAGGCAGAGCTAACTTCTGTAACTGTGTCTGTCTCATTTTATTAATGGGCCACCTCTCCAAGGGCTCCCAGTTCTCTGGCTTGCCCCTGGTTTCCAAAAAAAAAAAAATCCTAAAGTTCTAACTTCTACAGTAACCATGGATTCCCTCTTTTCCCCCAATAGCCAACATCATCCCATGGCAATCCTCAAAATGACTTTAAACACCCAGTTCCAAACATGATCTCAACTAGATTCCTGTGAAATTCTCTTGAGATTATATGTATGATGACTTGGAAATTGGACAGAGCACTAGCTTCAAGAACCAGCCTTGATGGTGCCGTTATCACATGGCATTCCATACTGAGCCTTGGCCTACTCATGTGCCTATAGTACCTCTCCTCCTTCCAAGATCCCAGAGTTCAATTGGAGAGGGAAAGGGGCCAGTCATGATTGAATAGCTAGTAGTCATTGTTGGTTTCAACTACCAAGTACAAATAGCAACCTAATTCTGAGGCAATATGGTTGAGTGGACAAAACTCTGAACTTATAGTCAGGGAGACCTGGGTTTGAAATCCCAGCTACTCAGTATCTTTGTGACCCAACACAAGTCATTTAACACTTCTGGGCCTTATCTAGAAAAGGAAGAAGTTGGAATTCCTGTCCTTTCAGTTCCCTCCCTCCCTCCTCTTATTCCCTCTATCTTCCTTTTCTCCTTCCTTCCTTCCTTCCCTCTCTTGCCCTTCTTCCTCTGTCTCCCATTTTTCTTTTCTCTTGCCCACCTCTTTCCTTGCCTCCACAAAAATCTGACTCTGATGCTGTCTCATAGCCAAACAGCAAGCATAGCAGTGAGCCTGGATTCTCCTGGCTGTGCCAGTGGAACCACAAGCTCTGGTGCATCTCATTAAGCTGGAAAGGCCTCGATTATGTGTCCACTGATGGCATACATCTGTTGTCTTAGGAGCAGCCTTCAGCCTTGCTTTATCACTCTAAGCTTTAGTTTAGCTGCCTGATAGTGAAATTTTGGCCATGACAATTCTAAAAGACTGCAGAGTTATATAGGACTTATAATTTACATCAATGGGGAGTAAAGGAGTGTTCCTACTCCATCAAAGCTACAATTCCTTGAAACATTGAAACACTACTGCTATGTATTGTCCTTTGTTTCATGTGAGTAGATCTATGTTCTAGATCTATTATATTGTTTCTCTCTGGGAGGGAACTTCTTTTCTCAATTCAGATTTGTTGAACTGAATATAAGAGAATCCCCTACTTCTCTATCCCCAAGGGTTGTTCCCAGCCAATTCCTGGGACTATTCCCAATGTCTAGCTTCCGTACATAGAGTGGTGACTCTTCCGGAGTCATGAGCCTCCAAAGTTGAAATAAGATTGTATCACAATTACCATGAGAGGCTACACGAGGTGCTGAGGATATTAGAATACCGAGTTAGACAGTGATATTGGTCTGTCCATGCTTAGGCTCTGGTTCCTACCATATGAGCTACCCACTCCCTTGGGTGCCTCTCCTCAGGAGGACAAGCATGATGATTGCCTTTTTTCTTCTAGCTATTGGGAATGTGAGGAGAGAGTTGAGTCATATTACCTCCTAAAACTGTCCAAATCATACCTTTCCTTTAGCAGGGGTTGCATTTGGGAGACAGTACCTGTGACCCATCCCTAAGAGTTGACTCTGGAGTCTGATAGTTTGAAATTGTGACTACCAGGAGCTTATTCCTACTGTGAGCCTGTAACTAGCCAGAAGCCATAGATCCAAGAACTAACTGCTTGATGAATAAGTTAACAAATTTACTCTTGATTTCACCTGTGTGTTCATCTGTGTGTCAACTATGTCCACCATGCTAGGTTTGGTGGAGAATTTCAAGAAAAGGAGAAAGTATGGTCCTTGCCTCATGGCTCTCACAGTCAAGTTGAAAAGTGACTTGTCCATGCAGTAGGTAGTAAACATAGCCTACAAGAAAGGAAACTATTCAGCTCAGTATTCAGAATCAAATTCCTAACAGTCATCTGTCCACACCACATCTGGAATGTGCTGCCTGGGAAGATAATGAGCTTCCCCTTGTTGGAAATGTAGAGCCTGAGGTGGAATGACCACCTGCCAGACATGCTGACTCCTACATAAACTGGGAAAATTGGCCTGGAGAATCTCTATGGTTCCTTCTACTCCTGAGGATCTGTGCTTTTATCTCCTTTTGCTAGCTCTGCTGAGGGCCTTTGGGCAGTAGGGGAACGGCTACAGCAACAATAACAACAAATGATGTAAATGGAGTGGAACTTCCTTGCATCAGGGGAGTATTAGTTCTGAATCTCCCTCTCCCTTTCTTTCTCTTCTAGGTCAGCTGGTGGGCTCTATGGCATTGACAGCATGCCAGACCTACGAAAAAAGAAGCCGCTTCCCCTCGTCAGTGATTTGGTAAGAGTTGTTCAGACCTGCTCTCAGAAACAGACCAAGGTATAAGGGATAGCTCATTGCAGAATCTGACATGTGTTGGTCACTTGGTCTTGACTGAGTTCCCAGCAATAGGCTGATGAAAATTTGCTAATGACTCTTTCTTGAACAGATGCTAAATAGCTCTTGTGGAAGAGACTGGCCTAATTGGTGCTTGACCCTTCCCAAAAACATGTTTTGAGAAGAAGCTTCAGTACATGGCCTCAGTGGGGCCCATGTCTTCCTGAAAACACATATGGAATGGGATCCTAGCCCATTGAGGGAGCATATCTGGGAAATGAATCCTCAATGTGGTCTCAATGACACCCCTGTTTTTTTCTGGAAGCACATCTAAAGAAGGGACACAGTAGCTGGCTTCAGAGGAGCCCTTTGCCTAGCCTCTGTGCATCCCCAGGAATTATATTTTCAGCTGTCTCCTTGGTCAGGATCTATCATTGGGATATATTTGGGTGGAATACTAGGGGATTAGCTTCCAAACTTTCTAGGCTTTCTGTAAGACTCCTCGATTATATTGAATGATATTTGCCCCTTAACTAGTATACCTAAAGATGGAGCTTGAGGATTTGTGCAATTGAGGGCTTAGTTTCCTACTTGGAGTAATAAAATCAGTCTCACACTATTAGACTTCCTCTAAAATATGAGAGTTCCTGAGGGTTTCATAGGGCTCTAAAGCTGAAAGGTCTAAGGATCCCAGCCAGCCTTTCTTATTGTGCTAGGCAAGGTCAACTCTCTTCTCCCTAGGTCTCCAGAATGAAACCCTTCCCTCTACAGGAAGGAGTTCCATTGCCATCTAGCCTTTGATGGTTGGGTGACTTGCTTCAAGGTCATACATTGAGTAAGGACACATTCAAACCCAGGTCTTATGACTCTAACTCCAGATTTCTTTCCACTACACTGTGTTTTCTCTAGAGAGGAAAAGAGGTATAGAGACCCTGCTGTGTCTCCCTCAAGGTCCTGTAGCAGGCTCTCTCCTGCCTTCTGCTAAGAGTCAATTAACTCCTGTTTAATTTTTTCTCCTTTCCTCTCCTTATACCTTTCCTCTTCTATCTTCTTCTTGGGTTGCAATCCCATTCCTATGACATGGGGTAGAGAATTCTGGTCCCTCTAGCTACCCTGTTGGACTGAGGGGTGAAACTTTGTTTTAAAAGGTGGTAAACAGAACCAGCTATCTCTGTTGTGAAACCACTAAGCTTGTTTTCCAGTTGACTTCTTTTCTTCTTTCCTTTCTTTCAGTTACTCCTTCAAGCCTGGTTCTCCTCCTGCTCAGACAGTCACCAGTTATCTCTCTCTGGAGAGGGTTTGCCTAAAGGCCCCTTCCTCCATGAAGTGCAATTCTTGCCCTTCTCAGGGATTAGGACTCTGGATTTACCCCTACTGTTCCTGTCCCAGGGATTAAATGGAAAGCTTCAAGAGACCTGTAGGGGTTTCTCTGGCCACTACATTTAGCCTGCAGAATCCTCCTTGGCTCTCCTGTCCCTTATTCTATCTACATGGGCTTTCCTTCCGTCCCTTCTGGCCCTGTTTCTCTGGGTAGCATTTGGGTTGTATCCTGTCTTAACCAAGAACCTCAGACAGTACCTCTAGTCCTTTCTGTTGCAGGACCCTGTCCTGGCAGAGGTGGTACAAGTTCCTGAGGTCTAGGTGTGAGACAGGTTTGTTTGAGGACAGAAGGGGTTTTGGCCAGAAGGTCAGTGGCAAAGCCTGCTTCGTTTATCCCTTGAAATGCTGGGGTATTAATATCCTGTTGTTCCTTTCTTTGCTCTCCTCTCAACAGGCCATGGTGAGTGTACTCAGAGTTCTCTCCTTTCCTAGCATCCATAGACTATGCCCTTGTGTTTCCTTCCCCAACCTTTCCTCTTGTTTTACTTTGACATTGTGGAGTGTGCCTGTAGCTGCCACTCCATTGATGTCAGCCAGCCGTAGCAGGGCAGGTGGCTGTCCATGGGGTGCAGCCTCAGGCCGCACTGGAAGAGCAGCTGTCACTCATTTGCGTTGCCTTCTGAATGCTGCTGTTCTTCTGGGGGCTTTGGGTCCTACAGGTCGGACTAAGGATGAGAAATGTAAGTAAAGCTCCAAAAGGTGGAGTTGCTCTTTTCAGTTTTGATCACATTCAGATGCCGGTTTCTGTCCCACCTCTCTGAACCTCATCTCTTGTCCACAGACAGCTTTAGCACTTGTAGCCATGAAGAGGAGAGTATCATAGAGGAAAGAGGAAAAACGAAGCCCTTTGGATAATGAGCTCCTCCTTCTGCTTCTTCTTTTTTTTGGCTTTTTGAAGGGAGGGCAGGGCAGTTGGGGTTAAGTGACTTGCCCAAGGTCACATGGCTAGTAAGTGTTAAGTGTCTGAGACTGGATTTGGGCTCAAGTCCTCCTGACTCCAGGGCTAGTACTCTATTCTCTGTGCCACCTAGCTGCTCCTATGAGCTTCCTAATAGCTTGTGCTGTGGAGGGAAGGGGGGCGGGGCATAGGAGGGATCTGTTAGTCTCCCTAAGAAGCTGAGACAAGGGACAACCAGCAGGACCCTTGGGATCCTGTTTCACTGGGACTTAGAAGCAGTGAATAACAGGAGAAGCCTGTGTTGGGAACAGAGTTGGAAGGGTTCAGCCTGGTAGTCTGGTTCCCTGTATCCACCCCAGCTTTGTCAGCCTTTGATGGGGTTTCATGGTCTGTTTCTCTTCACAGTCACTGGTCCAGTCCAGGAAGGCAGGAATCACTTCTGCATTGGCCACACGGACCTCCCTTAAAGATGAAGAACTGGTAAGCATTAGTTGACTTTAAACTGCATTTCTGTTCTGCTCTGAGTTCTGGACTCTGGACTAGACCAGGTTTGGCTAAGCTAAAACCATTGACACAATCACTAGTAGCTCTTTTGCCAGGTCTGAAGGGAAAGCCAACTTTTCCTGAGACTCTTGGTTGATTATTTAAGGAAAAAAAACAACAACTTTGGTCTAAGATTTCCCTACCTAGAGCTAAAGGCAGCCATGATGGGGTGTGGCATGATATGTGTTTTTCAGAAATCTCACGTGTATAAGAAAACCCTTCAAGCCTTGATCTACCCTATCTCCTGTACCACTCCTCACAACTTTGAGGTGTGGTCAGCCACCACACCCACCTACTGCTATGAATGTGAAGGCCTTCTGTGGGGCATTGCCCGGCAGGGCATGCGGTGTACTGAGTGTGGGGTGAAGTGCCATGAGAAGTGCCAGGACCTGCTCAATGCTGACTGCCTACAAAGTGAGTACTGATGCCTGGGTCTGCTTGGGTTGGGGGTGGGCTGAAGACGTTGGAGAAAAGGACTGACAGGCTCTGGCAAGGCAGCATCATCCACAGTGGCTCTTTTAGCAACGTGATTTCTCCTTGTGCTATTGCCAAGGGGATGCTCTGGGATTGGTCCTTCCAGGCCCATTTGATCTGAAGTCCTTGCATCAGAAACTCCTTAGGCAGAGTTTGAGGGCTGTTATTACCTAGTAGCTGCTTTTAACACTCTCCTAGGAGTCCCTTGGAAACATCAGTGCTGGCTTGCCAGGTCTTGGGGGTGCAGTTTGTTGTGGGGACAGAATGAACACAGGAATATGGACCTGAGAGATGTGTTCATACTTCACTGTAATCACTTCCCAAATGACTTTGGTGAGCTCAACCCAGCATAGCCACCGAGGAGGAAAAAGAGTGCCCATGGTAAACAGTGGGCACATGGTCACGGGACTCTTATGGTGCACCTCCCACAACAAAGTCCCAGGAGCCAGCAGTAGTTACTTTAATTCATCAAGGGCGTCTCCCAGACAGGAAAACCAGGGGTGGAAATTCTGAAAGAACCAAGGTCAGGAGAAAATGTACTTTTTTGTGCTCCAGACTTCCCACATCAATGATTGAAATGTAACTTTGTTAGAAATGGGTTTTGGAAAAGTGCTGGAGATGAGAAATTGGGGAAAGGAAAAGCAGAGAGAATTCATGTAAAAGGAAATGATGGAGGTGATGGT
Organism: Gymnobelideus leadbeateri; assembly: GCA_011680675.1. Classification (NCBI taxonomy): domain Eukaryota; kingdom Metazoa; phylum Chordata; class Mammalia; order Diprotodontia; family Petauridae; genus Gymnobelideus; species Gymnobelideus leadbeateri. The sequence continues at coordinate 804,980 of WOXC01008724.1, read as the reverse complement.
GTTTCCTCTCTTGTTCTGTTCACACTGTATCTGAGTCTAAGCAAGAGCAGGGTCTGGGCAGTTTGGGATGTTTCCCTTCTCACCTTCAAGCCTATCATGAAACCTGCTTGGAAGGGAGGGAGTTGATTTAAGCTCTTACAATCTTTCAAATTAGGTTGTTCTCCCTTTTTCATAGTAAGGATTCCTGACAATGAAATGTTAAGGTACAAAGCCCTCTTGGCAGTATAAACCCCAAGGCATAGTCTATGGTACTAGAACAGATAAATGTAATGGGGATAGGTAGAGGAAATCTCAGAATGATAGGGCATGGTGCCTCCTGGAGGTCTTTCAAGAGCTTTCCACCGTCCTGAAGCTTCAGGAAAAGCCAAATCAAATTGGGTGATTGCTACTTTTGTTTAGGCTTCACTTAGGTCGAGGTATTTAGGGAAGGACAAGGGAACAGTTTGTGCACAGATATCTTGAGCACCTGATCTTTGAGGCAATTTACCATGAAAGTACTACTCCAAAGAGCCGTGCAGTTCCTTAGCTACAGTGTTCCAGGGTCTAAGGACCTGGGTGAAAATTCTGAATCTACCACTTAAATATTTCCTGTGTGACTTTGGGCAAATCATTTAATCTTTCTGGGCCTCAGTTTCCTCAACTGTTACAATGAACGGATTGGCCTTGATAACAATCGAAAGTCGTTCCACATCTAAATCTATAATCCTAAGGACCCTTTGCATTCCCCTCTGTTCCTTGCATGTTGAGTACTTGGGAAGAGGTCAGGAGCCTGCAAGTTAGTCATTTCTGAGTTCCCCAAGAGTCTATGTGGGTTTGTGGTTGGGGCTGTTACTGCTCCAGAGTCTAAACACAGTCTATCCAAAGAGGGAAAGGGTTCTTTGTCGTGAGGATATGTGTCACAGATTCAATCATAGTGTGTCTTACTTCAGCCACTTAGCCCAATCCCCTATCCCCACAGAAAGGGATCCCACAGCAGGCACAAGGATGTATCACACCTTTTCTGCTCTCCCAGGGATTGGATTGCCTGTTTCCCTCATAGCTGTTATCTAATGTTTCTGAGAGTGTTACAAAGTAGAAAGAGCACTGGATTTGTAGTCAAAGGACCTGCGTTCAAATCCTGACTACTCTTTTTTTTTTTAGACATTAAAAAAGGATGTTTTTTTCTTTTTATTGTGGGGTAGAGGGTGTATATAATATAAAAAAAACCAAAAGCTTATCTGACATATATTTGTATTTTCTTTCCCTAGCTATCAAATTGTAAGCCTGGAGTTCATTTATACATTCTAAGGGCCTGGGTCTGCTCATGCAATTGTCTCATCCTAGGGTTAGCTATATGGGAATATCTTGAAAGTGACAACTTGGGATACTGCAATGGATCAGGATTGGGAGGAGTTCCTTTGCTTGGGTTCATTTCTTCCCCTTCTGCTTCATGTGTACAACAAAATAGTCATTGCATGCGATGGTCAGCCCAGCAATTAGTGAAAAGAAACTCTGGAAACCCACTTTGCCATCTCGGCACTGGTCCAGGTCTTTCATAATCTTGTCTACAGCTAAAGGGTCTTTCTGGTTTTCCAAGAATCCAGGGAACTCTTTTTCCATGAGAACTCTTAGATCTTCTTTCGTTAAGTAGCCTTTGTCTCCAGCAAACTTGTGAAATGTAAACATCATAGTTTCCATGGCATGTTCCATTTGAGATGGCATCTTGGTGGAGTCTTCTGAAACCTTGTTTAAGCAAGAAGCAGCCGCTGAGCGTGAACGGAGCCGAGAAGACTCCTGACTACTCTTTACTAATGTGACCCTGGGTAAATCACCTAACCTCTCTGGGGCCACAATCTGTCTTTCTGTCTGTGAGATGAAGGGTTTGGACTAGATGAACTGAGTTTGATTACAGCTCTAATTCTATGATCCTATAATCAATGTTTTCTTTTCTCCATGACCCGTTGCAGAATGGAATCTAATCTTTCAGTTTATTGCTTGCTTTCTTGTCTCTGATGCAAGCATCAAGTCCCTTGTGAATTTCTAAGGTTTTTTTTATTGCTAGTAACAGAAACAGGTAGGTGGTAAAAATGTTGAAATTACAAGAAACCTTCAAAGTCTCACAGTAAAATTTATCGCTAGTATTCATTAGGATGTAAGTAAAGATAGGCCTGATCTTAGCTCCTCTCTTGGTCTTGTCACTAGCCCACCTTCCTTATTCTTGTTTTGAGAGCAAGCAAATCTCACCCCAAAAAAGCACATTTTTTATTTTTAAGGCCAAATCTCAGTCCCTTTTCCCTTCAATAAGGAAGTCTCCATCATAGACTCTCCATTTTTTCTTTCTCATGTAATCCCTCTAGAATCAGACAAAGACAAATGTAGATGCTGGTTGTGTTTCTTTAGTTGCCTATAGGACTAAAGTAAGATTACCCTTAGAGGAAACTGATGCTCTTTATATCTGCATTTTCATACTTACCTTGGAAAATTTCCTGAGAAGTGTCCTATGGGTAAGGCCTGAGTGTTGAGGATTTTACTTGTGCTTCTAGATTAGAGACTATGTGAAGTATTAGTTCTTTGGAAAATCCTCTCCCACTGCTTACAGCACACAGAAATGTAGCCATGGTTTCATGGAGAACCATTGAGAGGGGCAGTGAAACAGAATAGGAACAATACTGGACCTAAATTCTGAAGACCTAGGATCTAGCCCTAGCTCCTTTACTGGCTAGTTGTATGGTTATTGAGAATACATGATAGCAGCCTAGAGTAGATCTAAAGCTTGGTTTCAGTCATGCTGTTCATTGTGGATTAATAATTATCTTATCCTCATCCTGCCATGGTGGGTAAACTGCTAGTCTGTGCTTTGATATACTCCCCAAAGAATCTTCCATGCTTTCCTGTGGTTTTCTCATTCATACCCCACTTTTGCACCCTTTAACTTCAGTAGCAAATCCATTCCTTACATAACAATGGCAGCAGCTAATCGTGTTTATAGAGTGCTTTAAAGTTTACATGTTGTATTCTCAATAACAATCCAGCCAAGTAGGTTGTACATGCATTATTATCCCCATTTTACAGATGAGAAAATTGAGAAACAGACCATATAGCTATTAAGTAATATGATAATATCCCTGTTCTGCTGGCCCCAGGACTGCTTTTCTCCACAGACAGAGTATTTGATGTTTTTCTTTCCTCTGAGACCCTTTCCTCAGCTTCAGTCTGACAAAGCAAAACCTTGGATGGGACCCTGGCTACTTTTGCATTCTGCTGTGGAGGAGCTGGGCTCCCCAGCCTTCAGTGAAACAATCCTGGAGGGACAGCTGGACTCCTATGAGATTAGATGTAGATGAATTTAATCAGTAGGGAGTTCTGAGTTGCTGTAGGCTGTTAGGATAAGAGATTGTTCCTGTTATCTCATCTGGAAGAGAATGTAGGCAGAGCCATTTGAGGGAGACAGGTATGTTAGTTCCTCCTGTGGGAAACCTAATTCCAGTCTCATACTGTGGAAAAGTTGTGGGTCCATTTTAGTTCTCAGAGCATCCTGGGAAAACCTTGGCTGCCTTTTTGCAACCAGAGAAATGAAATCCATGTGAGATATGACAGTGAGGACCATTTCTAAGGAAGATAACCCCAAGCTATATCCTTTTCTTTGTTTATACTATGTCCCTACAGCTATAGGAGTCCTTCAAAGGAAACCCTAAACCATGAATGAAGTTGGACACAGGATGTAGGAGCCCCGTAGAAGAGCAGGGAACCCACCCATATATACTCAGGTGTTTGCTGAAAAAGAATGTCCAGACAGAAAGTATAGTCTGGGCTGGTGGCAGATCTTGTTCCCAGTGGTATTGGGCCCCAGTGAGCAGCTGAGCTTCTGAAAACTGATAGCACAAAAACCTTTGGAGTGATGACAAGAAGTAGCTTTGATTCTAGAAAGCTCACTCTGGAATTGCCAGAATCCAAATCACAAGGAGAGAGAGGAATTTGACTCATAGGGAATTGGTATAATCATGCCAGGGAAAATTCTGAGGGGGCTGGGTGCATGCATAATAGCCATCTGTCACCACTCTTTCACTTACCTGGGTCTAAATCAATACCATGTTGGCCACTTGTGGATCTGACATTTATAGGGAAGCAGAAAAAACAAAATTAGAGGACTTGCTTTTTGGATAAACCAAAGTGAGCCACCATTTTATAAGGCAGTAGGATGTCTGAATCAACCAACAAGTATTTATTGAATGATAGGTCCATGTTAACCCTATTCTAGTCACTGTAGATACATAAGAAAGATGAGATATAATATCTGTCTTGAAGAGGCTTATTAATTCTTGTGGGAAGGTAAGGCTTACAGCTAACTACAAATAGGCTAAATCTCAGAAATTTACTTCCCAGATTTTGAAGAGATGGGGCATTATGAGGAGAATGGTTCACACAGTGTCATACATGATCAATGTATTATTTGATTCTACTTAACTGAATTTTCTTTATTACAAAGAATAGCTTGTTGTGTTTGGGTGGAAGGTCATAGAGGGGAAAGGTCTATTGAGAAATGACTGTGATATGAAAACAAATCTAAATTTAAAAAAATAATAGGATAGCAGAAGCTGAATGACTCTCTTGAAGGGAAGGCAGGGGAGAAGGGAGTACCAAGAAAATGAGGTAGGGTAGCTAGATAGGGACACATTATAGAGAACCACGAAGGTGAATTGAGAAATTAATATTTTGATGATAGACAGTTGAAAGCTATTTAAAGTTTTTAAGTAGAGGTATAATATGATAGAAGTAAACTCTTAAGTTTCTGGTTTCTCCAAATGCTTTAAATGGATGAGAGAACCATTGAACCTAGTATTGGCTCCATTTTTAGTCTTGGTTAAGCTTATATATGTTGGCATCCTGGGTTGCTTCTATTTTCAGGCTCCTGCTGTCTTGTTAGCTTAGTCCATGGTTGTGAATTGGCCAGCATGGTTCCAAAGACTGGACTGTCTCCATCTCTGAACTTTCAGGCAAACCTTGGAGCTAGGTCTTCTTGGTGGTTTGGTCATTAGAATAGAGATTGGGAATGTGCGACTTTATACTCTGTGCCCACTGGGAGCTGAGCCGTGTTTTAGGCTATGGTATGAGGGAGACAGAAGAAAAAAAAATATGATTCCTGCCTTTATAGAACTAATAGTCTAGTTGGAGACAAAAAACCTCATGTGCATGAAACAATTGCATCACTTTCCCTTACCTTCCCTCCCCTAGTTCAGAAGTGCTACTTAGAATGATCTGCATTTATATTAATCTTTATTATGACTTCAAGTAAGGGCTGGATTATTAGCTACTGTTGTGGTACCTCAGGCCCACCCCCAGACCTTTATTCCTAGGCTCTCTGCTCACTAAACAGTTGAATTCCTTCTCTTTAGCTCATCTGTACCTGAATCACTCAGGGAACTCATTGGCCACTGGAGCTAGGGGGTGTCTGTTCTGATATGAACAATCTATTGTTCTCTGATTTCCTTGGCTGAGCAGTATGGTGAATATCTACAAAGCCATATAGGGATTAACCTTTAACTTTGAGACAAATTTTCCTTTGTGTTCTAAACCCACCTTGTCGTGTCCTTCTGGTATCAACTGAAGAAGAGTAGCTTCTTCCAAGTCTAGAACCCCACTATTATTCCTCAGTTAAACCTATACCTATCCATCCCTTGTGCCAGAAATTTGCCTTTGCCCCCAAGTGGCCATGTTAATTGAGATTTCTGGCTACCTCTCAGGGGCAGCAGAGAAAAGCTGCAAGCATGGGGCTGAGGATCGGACTCAGAATATCATTATGGCTATGAAGGATCGCATGAAAATCCGTGAGCGGAATAAGCCAGAAATTTTTGATGTTATCCGAGATGTCTTTACTGTGAGCAAAGTCGCCCATGCACAACAGATGAAGACAGTGAAGCAGAGTGTGCTAGATGGCACCTCCAAGTGGTCTGCTAAGATCACGATCACTGGTAAGGGGAGAGGTTTGGGTTAGGGCACAGAAGGAAATAGAGGGAGATGGCATTGTGGAGAGGGAGGAGGGAAAGTTGGAATGGGTAAGGTCTGCAACACTGGCAAAAATAGGGAAAGAGAAGGCATGGAGAAATGGAAGGGCTGGTGGATGAAAGATGCTTATAGAGCCTAGGGAGAAAGTAGGTACAGGGAGTGACAACAGGAAAAATGACAAATTCACTGAATGTATGCTGTGTTTAGCCCAGCACTAGGCACTGTGGGGGAGACTCAGTTGGCATAGTTACTGCTCTTAAGGAGTTCACCTCCTCCTTAGGGAAATTCCCATGGGTGAGAAGCTAAATTACATTACCCAAATTAAATTACAGTGCAACAGATAGCACGAGACAGAACATGATTAATTATTAAGTAAATGGCACAGAGGTGGAGCATGTTGAGTTCAGGAAATAAGATGATGTGTGGGCTTTATTAGTAAAGAAAAACGCCACAGAAGAAGAGGAATGGGACCTGAGCTGGGCTTTGAATTGGTCTCATGTTTGTTGAAGGGGACTATAGTGAATGGTTGGGTTATAGAGAGGGAACAATCCCTCATGCTCTTAGAAAAGTGACTATGTAGAACCAGCATCCCTTTGTAGGAGGGGCATATCTTAGGAAAGGAGATAAGCATACCAGAAGTACTATTGAGTGAGAATGTCTCTAGTTCCTGCCTTCGGCTGCCTACATTTGCTGAGCAGTAGATGCTGCTTCTCATGCCAAGAACCAGCCTGCTTTTAAGATGATGTTGTGCCATGGGGAATCATGTTTTGTAGCTTCATCCTTTTTCCATGCTTGCTTTGTAGTGGTATGTGCTCAGGGTCTGCAGGCCAAGGATAAGACTGGCTCCAGTGACCCCTATGTCACTGTGCAAGTTGGAAAAACAAAGAAACGAACAAAGACCATCTTTGGCAACCTGAATCCTGTTTGGGAGGAGAAGTTCCATTTGTAAGTGATCAAGGAGGAAGGCTTAGTTTGACTGGTGGGACTGGAAGCTGTAATGCTCAGAGCTCCCAAGAACAGGGAAAGACCTATTTTGCCATAAGATCAAATCTTCTCTTGCTGTTTCCTAGTACTTGAACAGGATTGGGGAGGAAAAGGAGAATGTGGGCAAATTAAGCTGATTCTTCCCCACTTAATTTTGGCTGTGGCTGCCGCTGTTTCTTTCTTTCTTAGTTTCTTCTCCCAGTTGTATTACCTTCAGCTTCCAATTAACCATTGCATCTTCAGCAGACATAACACACTTCCCTGGTGTAGCTTATACTGCTTGGTGACAAGCAATAGCAATCCAAACAGGAATGACCATTTGTTGGGTGTGCTACTGAGGGGATTCCTATTTGGGTATTGGTAGGATAAGATGGCCTTTGATGGTCCCTTCCAACTCTGATTCTGGGGGTATTTCAAGGAAATTCCTTCTGAATCAAGTTATTTCTGGTTTGTCTATGGAAGCAGAGGTGGAGGTTCATTTCTCCTCAGCTGCTCTGCTTTTACTCCCTCTTCCAACTCATTTTCCCAGCCCTCCAAGTAGAGTTGGTGGCCAATAAGCCCTGGGTACTTGATCTCTCCTTTCTTCCCAGGACACTTAGATACAGTCCAAAGCCATTGGCTTTTAGTGATTTCCTTGATCCCTGGACAGGCAGCCTTTTCACTGGATCTCCCCAGAGTCTATCTTCTACCCTCACTTCCAAGGTAGATTAGGCTAATAGATAGCTTACCCTGCCCAAGCCACAGAGAAAGCATTTGTCCTCTGCATTTCCTTTAGTTAGAAAATATGTCGTCCCTAGTAGAATTGGACTGTTCTGCTTTGCTGGAAAGACTCATTCTTTAATAGCAGCAAAGAAAGACAGATTGGCATATAACTGAATACATACAGTGAATACACTCTTCCTCTTGTATCCTTCATCCAAGATGCTCTGTGTAACTTGGGGGTTGGGTGGCAAAATAGAGAAGGTCATTGCTGAATGATAGGTAACTCTCCTTTGTGGCCTTCTTGCTTTCCTCCCACAGTGAGTGCCATAACTCCTCAGACCGAATCAAGGTACGAGTGTGGGATGAAGATGATGACATCAAGTCAAGAGTGAAGCAGCGGCTGAAGCGGGAGTCAGATGACTTTCTTGGCCAGACTATCATTGAAGTGCGAACCCTGAGTGGCGAGATGGATGTCTGGTATAACTTGGGTGAGGAGCTGGGGCAGAGGATCTGGGTATTTCCTCTGAAAGAAGGAGAAGGACAAGGGAAATTGGACACAAAGGGAGGGACTTAACAGAACGCTTCTTGGGTCCACTCTACCACCACTGAAGCAGATGTTGGTGAACTTGGCCAGGAAATTGTTCTCATCACAGGTCACTTTCTTTCTTTCTTTCTTTCTTTCTTTCTTTCTTTCTTTCTTTCTTTCTTTCTTTCTTTCTTTCTTTCTTTCTTTCTTCCTTCCTTCCTTCCTTCCTTCCTTCCTTCCTTCCTTCCTTCCTTCCTTCCTTCCTTCCTTCCTTCCTTCCTTCCTTCCTTTCTTCCTTCCTTCCTTCCTTCCTTCCTTCCTTCCTTCCTTCCTTCCTTCCTTCCTTCCTTCCTTCCTTCCTTTCTTTCTTTCTGCTTTATTAACTTCTGTTTTACTTCATTTCCGCCAGTTTTTGTGTTACAAATTTTCTCCCCGTTTTTCCCCTACCCACCTCCCCAAAATAGCAGTCACCAGGATATTCCCCTCCTCTTATTTCCCAATTACATGTAAAATAGTATTAATAATACTATTATTAATTATTATTTTATGTTAATTATTATTTAATATTAATAATAGTATATATATTTCAACATTTGGTTTTAAAACTTTGAATTCCAAATTTATCCCCTTCCTCACTTGTCACCCACCCTTACTGGGAAGATAAGTGATTCAATATAGGTTGTATATGTGTAGCTAATGCAAAACATTACCATAGTAGATATATTGTAGAAGACTGATTATATTTCCCTCCCTCCTATCCCACCTCCCACTTGTTCTATTCTCCACTTTGGTCCTTCCCCTTTTCAAAAGTGGATGCTTCCTACTTCCCTCCCACCCAGCCTGCCTTTCCTTCCATAATCCCTCCCTCCCATTCCCTTCCCCCCTACTCTCCTGTAGGGTGAGATACCCTATTTTGTGTGTATGTAATTCCCTCCCTGAGCCAAATTCAATGATTATAAGGTTGACCCATTCCCTTATGCCTTCCTGTTCTTCCCCTACATTGTACCCATTTTCCCCTTGCCTCTTCTGTGTGAGATAGTTTGCCCCATTCTGTCTCTCCCCATCTCCTCTCATTATATTCCTCTCTCACCTCTTGATTTCACCTTTTAAGTATCATGCCTTCCTATTAAATTGGTCCTATGACCTCTATCTATGTATACCTCTAAATATATATATATATTCACATATGTATTCTTATGCCTATATACCCTCTGATAAAGACTATGTATGTGTGTGTGTGTGTGTGTCTATATATATATTTCTATTCCCTTTAACTATTTTCATGCTGAGAAAAGTTTCATCAGTTAGAATTATCGTTTTTCCATGTAGGAATGTAAATAGTTCGACTTTGATAAGTTCCTTATGGTTTCTTTTCCCTGTTTACCTTCTCATGCCTCTTATATCTGAATGTCACATTTTCTATTCAACCGTGGTTTTTTCTTCAAGAATACTTGAAAGTCCTCTAATCCACTGAATGACCATATTTTCCCCTGAAACATGATACAGTTTTGCTGGGTAGGTGATTCTTGGTTTTAATCCCAGGTCCTTTGACCTTTGGAATATCATATTCCAGGACCTTTGATCCCTCAGTGTGGAAGCTACCAGATGCTCTGTTATCCTGATTGTGTTTCCACAATATTCAAATTGTTTCTTCCTGGCTGCTTGTAATATTCTTTCCTTGATCTGGGAATTCCAGAACCTGGCTATAATATTCCTAGGAGTTTTCTTTTTGGAATCTTTTTCAGGAGGTGCCTTCTGGTTCTAAAACATCAGGGCAGTTTTCCTTGAGAATTTCTTGAAGGATGATTTCTAGATTCTTTCTTTGATCATGGTTTTCAGGTAGTCCAATAATTTTTAGATTATCTCTCCTGGATCTATTTTTCAGGTCAGTGGTTTTTCCCATGAGATATTTCACATTGCCTTCTATTCTTTCATTTGTTTGGATCTGTTTAACAGCATCTTGATGTCTCAAAAAGTCACTCGATTCCCTTTGGTCCATTCTAAATCTGAAGGAAAGATTCTCTTCAGTGAGCTTTTGAGATTCTTTTTCCATCTGGCAAATTCGGCTTTTTAAGGCATTTCTCTCCTCATTGCCTTTTTGAGCCTCTTTTGCCATTTGAGTTAGTCTATTTTTTAAGGTGTTATTTTCCTCAGTCAGCCTGTTGACTCTCCTTTCATAATTTTCTTGCATTATTTTCATTTCTTTTCCCAATTTTTCCTCCACTTCTCTTATCTCCTTCTCAAGGTCCTCTATGGCCTATAATCACCTTGTATTTTCATTTGAATCTTTTGGTGCAGGTGTTCTGTTGTCACTGTCTTCTTCCTGTTCCATGCTTTGATCGTTTTTACCCCCAAAATAGGAGTCTAATGTTGAATTTTTCTGTTTATCTTGTTTCCTTTGCCTGGACATGTTGCCACTCAATTACTTGACTTTTGGGCTTTTTGCCTCAGTAGGACTCTGCCACCAGCCAAAGGAGCTTCCATCCCAAACGGTGGGGTTTTCTCAGTTGCTGGAGGTATTAGTTGGGTGGCCTCTCTGAAGCCTCCACACTCTCTGGCAAGCTGGTCACACACCCCAAGACCTCCACCCTAGACCGCAATCCAAGTCCAAGGAGGTTAAAGCAAGAGCGATTACCCCCTAGACTGGTCACCTGGTACCCCTACAGTCTGCAGGCCAGGAGGTGAAGCTGCAATGTGGTGCCGGCTTCGGGTCTCAGCAGCTTCTTGCCCTGGGGGCAAAAGCCTACGCTCTCCCCACTACTGGTACCAAAGTCCACAGTGCACTGACCTCTCACTTTGTCCTTAGCATCTATGTGTTGATAATTCTGGAAAAGGCCACAGCTGCTAGTGTTCTGGAGTCCCTCCAGCTGGCTGCTGGTCAGGCAGCCCTGGGGCTAAAACTCTGGCTCACATGGGGCTGGGGTCAGCTCCCAGAGTGTTGCACTGGCCACTCCCTGCCAGGCCACCAGGCTGTCCTCCGTGGGAGGTTAGCTTCTCTGTGTAATTTTGTGGATTCTGTAGCTCCAAAGTTTGTTCAGATTGGTGAAGGTGGGAGCTGGAGCCGCTTGGAAGTCCTATTTCTACTCCACCATCTTGACTCTGCCCCTACAGGTCACTTTCACTGTGAGCACTGACTCTAGTTTATGCATCATCATCTATGCCAGCTAGGTTGGGCCCTATGTTTCCAGGACTGTGCCTATCCTTTTCGTGGCTTGTCCTAGTCTGGGACCATTCCAGGTACTTGAGATCTGTGCTCTTACCATCACCCTCAGTCTTCTAAGCAACTCATCACTGTGGAGCTGAGGAAGGGAAGGGAGTTCAGGAATATCTCTTCATTGGCAAAGAGCTTTGTCTTCTTAGAAAGAGTCTAAGGCTCTGGAATGATGGGTGTTATAAACTTCCTATCTGTAAGCCATGTGACTAAGAGAAAGACTGAATTGTTTTGGGTGCCTAGTAACCCTTCTTATCACCCATTACCTCCTCGTTCTCCCTCTTACCATTCCATTCTCTCCTTCCTTCTGTTATGTTTGGCTGCCAAGACAGAGAATTCTAATTCGGCAGAACACTAGTGAGCATCTTCTCACCTGTCCTGTGCATACACACCCAGCTTCACTGAGCCATGATGATCATAACATAAGTGAGGAGAGGTTTGGGCCAGCTCTGATTGGGTTTACCCTAAGCTCCAGAAGCCCCTTGAACCCTGACATCTAACTAGAAGTTTCCAGTTCTCATTACATCTGCCTAGTCAGTTATACTTATTGGGTCATATGTCTTTGTAAGGATGATTACCCTCTTTAGATTGTAACTCTGGCCCTTATTCCAGGAGGCCTTTTCTTTCCTTGGACCCCAACACCAGGATTAGATATGTCTTGCTTAGTTTGGGTTGTTTTTGAAGGTGTAAGTTTCCTCTCTCCTTTCCCTTCTAGAAAAGAGGACAGATAAGTCTGCTGTCTCAGGAGCAATTCGGCTGCATATCAGTGTGGAAATTAAGGGGGAAGAGAAGGTAGCACCATATCATGTGCAATATACCTGTCTCCATGAGGTAAGTCAGCCACAGGCAGAAGTACTTTGCTTGCCTATCCACACTTCGATAGGAAGAAGTCCCCAAAGGTGAATAGCATGATCTTCTGGGAAGAACAGGGACTAAGTAACTAGAGACCTGAGTGCTGGTCTTTGTTGTGTTTGGTGGCTAACTACATAACCTTGGATAGACAAACTAACCTGTGCCTGGGTCTCCCAGCAGTAATATAGGAATATTAAGCCTTGCCTTCTGAACTCTCTGTGGTGAAATTAGGTAGGAATGACAGGTTTTCTATGAAGTTTTCTAATCCCTTAATTCTTCCATCCCTCGACATCTACATCCTTCATATTCCCAACTGGCAACAGAGTTTTCCTCTTGGACTCTTTTTTTTTGTGGGAAAGTCTCCCAAATTCATGTTCATAAAATCAATGTCACCTAGCTTCCCCAGGTCATAAGAGGGAGCAGCTCAACCATGCCCAGCTGTTTGCATATCTGGTCCCATAGATGTTCTGTATCTCCTGTCCCTTGGAACAACACCAGGGCCTTCCTTACTTCTATCATCATCCATATTAGTGGCCACAAGAGCTCCTGGCTTCAACAAAGCCACGTTCCCATCTGTCAGAGGCCTTGAGCTAGGCCCAGAGCCAGATTTGCAAGTGACTGGTTCCACTAACAAGGACAGAGCTCTTGCTTGGATAGTGTTAGAATTAGCTAGGCTCTTTGTGGTATGATTCTCCCTACCCCTACCCCCTCTACCTTTCCTCCAAGAGCTGGGTCTTTGAAGCGTTTTGGGGTTTGTGTGTTGCCTCGGGTTAAGGAAAGAGGACAGCACACTTTACAGTAATGTTAATGCAATGCACCACACTGTAGTGTGGAAATTACAAAAGGGAATCATTTGAATGGAAATACTAGTTGGATCTATGACAGCTGACAAAACCATGGAGAGAGCATGGTGAGTGCTCAGATCTGTATTTTAGAACTATTAATTTAGCAGCTAGATGGACTGGAGAAAGGAGAGATTGGAAGCGATAATATTCTTTTAAGATACTATTGCAATGATATAGGTGAAGAGATAGTAAGGATATAAGCCAGAAGTTGTGTAAGTGGAGAGAGGGGATAGATGTAAGATATTTTGTGGTGAAAGAGAATCCATAAGACTTTCCAAATTATAGGAAATGGAGAGAGAAGGGAAAAGTCAAGGATGACTCTGTGGCAAACCTGGGCAGCTGGAAGGATGCAGATGGAAGGTACTTTTAACAGAATTAGGGAGGTTTGGAGTATGGTTAAGTTTTGAAGGGAAAGAGGAGTTTCATATGGGACAAGTTGAGTTTGAGATGTCTATAGAGCAGTTAGTTGGTGATGTCTAACAGGCAGTTGGTAATTCATGATTGGCATTCAGGAGAGAGAAGAGGGCTGGATATGATAATTAAGCCATATACATAGAGATCATAATTGAACCCATGGGAGCTAATGAAATCACCGAGAGAGAGAGACAGAGAGAGAGAGAGAGAGAGAGAGAGAGAGAGAGAGAGAGAGAGAGAGAGAGATTATAGAGAGAGAGGACCCCGTTTATCCAAAACAAGAGCCTAGAGAGTACCCATATTTTGTAGGTAGGAGGAAGATAATGATACAGCAAAGGAAACTAAGAAGAATCAGTCATACAGGTAAGAGGAGAAACAGAAGTGCCATGTGTTGAGGATGCTCAGGAAGAAAGGCTGGTCAACAGTATCACAAGTAACAGGGAGATCAAGGAGATGGGATTCTTCACTTCCCTTTGTCTCTTACAGAACCTGTTCCATCATCTCACAGACATCCAGGGCTGTGGAGGAGTCCGGATCCCTGAGGCCAAAGGGGATGATGCATGGAAGGTTTATTTTGATGAGACAGCCCAAGAAATTGTGGATGAATTTGCCATGCGCTATGGCATTGAATCAATATACCAGGCTATGACGTGAGGTTCAGGAGGAACTCTAGGGGAAGGGGTGCTGATCACTTGAATGCTAATGAAGTCATACTGACAAAATAGATTGCCCCTTAGTAAATGGGAGCAGCTCGCAGCTGAGACCACCCAGCACTGCTAGCTTCTGGCTCAGTCTTCCTTTCACAGTCATATTTACCATTTTCCTTAGGGTAGACAGGGAACAGGGGTATATATCTGTGACTATTTCCAGGGCCTGAATATGGTACAGACATGTTATTGTCCTCATGGGAGAGGAGAGATGCAGGATGTGCTTTATTGCCCTGGGTCCTGAGGAGTAGAGGTGGTATGTGTCATTGCCACCATGACTCCAGGAGAGTAAAAGAAGGGCACGTGTATATGTTGCTGCCAAGACCCAGAAGAGAAAGGGATGTATATGTGTGAATGTGATAATTCTAGGAATCTAGGAAAGGAGATGTATGTGTGTGTGTGTGTGTGTGTGTGTATGTGCAAGTTTGCACGAATGGGTAAGACCACCCTACCTTCTTACCCTAAATATGTAACTAAGGAATTGATCTGTAGAAAAGGAGAAAGCATCTACTGATTAGGTTACCTAAAGTTCCTATAACAAGAATTTCTTCTTGTGGTTAGAGATAGGAGTAAGACTTGTCAGGCAACTGATTCAGTATTGCCCAGAGGAGCCACCTTAGAGCAAGTAGGACTTGGCAACATCAAGCAAAGCCATTGGCCTAAATGAGGAAGGTGACCCTCAGATGATTGTGGGGGACCTTTTTAGAGTATCCTATAATTTGCTGTAGGAACCACACTACTGGTATAACTATAAGGACTGTGTTTTCTCAGGCACTTTGCGTGTCTGTCCTCCAAGTACATGTGTCCTGGTGTACCAGCAGTGATGAGCACCCTGCTTGCCAACATCAATGCCTACTATGCACATACCACAGCCTCCACCAATGTCTCTGCCTCTGACCGCTTTGCCGCCTCTAACTTTGGGGTAAGTATACGTATACACGTGCACAGGCATAATGTTTTCCATCATTTATTAAGTTTGTTCTTGAAAAAGCAATTCCATAGAAGTTACTTATCTTCTCCTAAGGCTCTATGTCTGGAATTCAGGTCACTGTCACCCACTGAGTGGTGATACCTGCTTATCGCCATAAAAACCATCCAGGTAGGGCTTATCTTAGGTGCAGAGATTTGCAACAACACAAAAGGAAAGGAAAAGGAGTAGCTCTCACTTCTATGTTTGGGTTACTTTTTTCAGAAAAGAAAACTGTTAAAACCTCAGCATAAATTATTTGGGAAAACACAGTAAGAAAGATATAAACTAAGGAATGTGGAGTGAGGTTGGAAGAGAAGCCTTTAAATGTATCAGCTCATCTTCTTAGAATGTCATCACCAAAGCAATAGCACCCTCATCCAAAGTCTTTAAAGAAGACAGATGACCACTTGCTGAGAATGTCATAGACCAGTTTCTTGGTCAGGTATTGATTAGTGGTGGCTTCTGAAGTGGATTTTTGATTCCTCCCAGGAATGGTTTCCAGAGCTGTGACTCCCTTACTAACCGCTAACTCATCAAGCAGTGGCCTTCTGATTGCATGCGCTCCCCAGTGAAACTCATTGTAGTGTTGTCATAGTAACCCTTGTGTGCGGTAGTCAAGCCAAGTCAAGTCAACAAACATTTACTAAGTGCCTTTTCCTGTTTGCCAGGTACCTTTCTAGGTACCAAGGATGTGACCAAAGGCAAAAAACAGTCCCTGCTCTCAAGGAACTCCCAGCCTAGTGGGAGAGACCACATTTAAGCTATTGTGTACAGACAAGATAGAAACAGATAGCATACACTGGTGATCGTTGCAGAGGGAAGGCATTAGCCTCAAGGGGCATGAGGAAGGACTCTTACAGGAGGTGGTATGTGGGCTGGTTCTTGGAGGGACCCAAGGAAACTAAAGGGCATAGGTGAGGAAGGAGAGAATTCCAAGTATGGAGGAGAGTCAGTGAGAATGCCCAGTGTTGGAAGATGGAATGTTTTGTGCAGGGAACAGCAGAAGCCAGGATGAGAAATCTGCTGTTCTCTCAGTGGATCTCAGAGGCCCAGTTGATTTGAAACTGGTTTTAACATGCAGTTTGAGTTTCCTTTCTCATTAATTGAAGAACTGAATTGAGCTGTCCCTGAAGGATTAGGGATGCCATGAACCTTGGCCTGGCTGCAACACAGGCTTCTGTTCCTAAATCTTTATCTCGTACAAGAAGCCCTGTCTACTTCCTGTACCTCAGTTTTCCCAGGAAGAACAGGATGAGGCTCCACAGGGCTTCTTAAGTGCCTCAAAGAAAATCTAGGGGATCTTGAAGATCCTGTTCCTAAACTTGCATCATTGTTCCCTTGTCAGAAGTCAGGACCAGAAAAGGGTGTCAGAGGAGTGGCTAGGTGGTGCAGTGAATAGAGCATGGACCTTGGAGTCAGAAGGACCTGAGTTCAAATCTGGCCTCATACAGTTAACACTTACTAGCCATGTAACCTTGGGCAAGTCACTTAACCCCAGTTGCCCCTCCAAAAAAAAAAACAAAAGGTCATCAGGCTCCTTCTTCTCTTCCCTCGAACCATTGTGTTCCTAAGGGCTCAAAACTAGGTAGTCACAACTACCAATGTTTCCTCTCTTTTCACAGAAAGAGAGATTCGTGAAACTGCTGGACCAGCTACATAATTCTTTGCGAATCGACCTTTCCACATACCGGGTGAGCGAAGAATCCCAGCCTGGCCTGCTAGTAACATATAATAAAGGGGATAGTAAAGAGGATTATTGGGTGTAGTCTTTGGACTGAGGCCAAGTTTTACAGAACAAATCCTCTCATTAAAGTTCTGTGAAGTTTGGATTCAGGCAAAGGGCTGCCCTTGAGGATCTAGAGGGCCACATGTGACCTCGAGGCCGCAGGTTCCCTACCCCTGAAATAGTGATAGACCATACCTGAAGGTGGCTCTGACGGTTTGAGGGGTCAGGAGGCTGCTGGGTGGTGCAAGTAGATACGGTGCTGGATTTGGAGTCCTCAAAACCTGAACCCAAATCCTATTCATACACTTACTGGCTGTGACATTAAGCCTCAGTTTCCTCATCTGCAGAATGGGGATCGCAAGGTTGTTGTGAGGTCAAAAAGGATGACCTATACTCTTTCTGCCTCTAAAAGGGCAGAAAGCCACATAGACCTGTGTGGCCTGGGCCACTGAGAGCCACTGTGTGTAAGTGTTCCGCTAAGCCATGCTGTAGGTCTGCTGTCCCAGTCCTGGCTCTTGCCCTGACTCTGACATTGCTTTCTATGTTTTGGTTAATTCTGTGATCAGGTCATCCCTAACACTAAGCTGCCAGATTTAAGTCCTTAATTTAAAGGCCCCACCCCTTCCTTCCCTTTCTCCTCCCTATCTCCCCTGCCCAAATGAAACCTATGCCAGGCCCCCCATTTGTTTTTTAAATGATTATTTTTTCAGTTTTCAAACATTTGGCTTTTTTCCCCTTCCCATCCACTGAAAAAATAAGATGGAAATAAATATAGAATCCTTATATCACATAAACTTTAGAGAAAAAAGGGGAAGAAGGTTGGCTCAGGTTGGAGGTTTGCATGCATGGTGTTTATGTCCACAACAAATCAGAGCCAGAGCAAGAAGAAGAATGGTGAACCCAAGCTGTTTCCCCAGGTCCCCTTGATCTGAACAATAAGGGCTTCACTACTTTCCTTAAAATATAGCGAATTCTAAGAAAAGCAGACACACCCACATTTAAATGTAAGTGTAAAAAAATGCCCTGTAGAGTCCAAGGGAAGTGAGGTTTGAATGATCTGCATGCCTTTTCCCTTTCCATTTGCATGGATAATTGGGAGTTGATAGTATGCTATCTTGTTGGTCTCCTAAACCATGTAAGTTGGCTTTTTATAATTAAAAAGCGTTTTTCCCAAAATGGAGGTTAATTTGCTTGTGAGATCAGCCTTCAATGAACAGTCCCTTCTAACCCCATTATCAGCAGCTAGGATCAGCTTCCTGATCTCCTGTTAAAGCCTATTCTAACGCCAGAAGGATATATGTGTATACATAAAACATACTTCATATTGCTCTAAGTGTAGCCCTTTTCTTTGAGGGAAGTGTTGGGTTCAGGAACTCGAGGTAGGGAGGGGGCAGGCAGAGAGAAGCATATTAGATGGGACCTAGGGAAGGTTCAGCTAGGGTGACAGAGGAGTTATTGGGTGGATGTTTCTTATTTGCTGAATTTTTTTCACTGTTGTCTGCATTTGGTTTCCATTATAATAATTATAGAACAATTTTCCTGCTGGGAGCCCAGAAAGACTGCAGGACCTGAAATCCACTGTGGATCTTCTCACCAGCATTACCTTCTTCAGAATGAAGGTGAGTGTCTAAGGCTAGGTTGGGAAATTGGTTATAAAAGGGAAAGATTCTTGGTCAGGCTTAGGTTTCCCTCCAGCCCCAGATTTGGGAGAAGTTTCTTATTCTTTCAGTCTTCCCCTAGGCACACCTTGTTTTATGTGGAAACATTACACTCTGTAGGCTGAAGGAGATGAGAGTGAGTTGAGTAATCCTCCATAGATAGGTCCAGTAGCCCCATCCAAGGGCATAATCTGGTATTTAAGGAAAAAGGATGGCCACACAAGGGAATAGTGGAAAGAAAGCTTTTCCTAAGACTGACCTAGGAAGGAAAGAAAGATGCTCCACCTCCCAGGTTAGCAGGGTCAGGTGTGATGTGGAGTCTAACTCTAGGGTCATGTTCCTCTGGATCCATTATAGGTACAAGAGCTGCAGAGTCCACCACGTGCCAGCCAGGTAGTGAAGGACTGCGTGAAGGCCTGTCTGAATTCCACCTATGAATACATCTTCAACAACTGCCATGAACTGTACAGTCACCAGTACCAGACTGAAGTGAGATGGCCTTCCCTTCCCCCTTCAGCTCTTACTCCATCTTTCTTTTTGGTGATTGATCTGTCTTTTCCCTGATGCTGTGGCCATTTGGGTTTTTGGTTTGTTGGTTTGTTTGTTTGTTTTAAATAGTATTCTATTTTTTCCAATTACATGTTAAGATAGTATCCAACATTCATTTTCATAAGATTTTGAGCTCTAAATTTTTCTTCTTTCCCTTCTCTCCCTCCTCCCCAAGATAACAAACAAGCTGATATATATTATACATGTGCAATTGTGTTAAACATATTTCCACATTAGTCATGTTGTGAAAAAAACAATTAGAACAAAAGGGGAAAATGTTGAGAAAGAAAAAAAAAGAGAAAACAGTATACTTCTATCTGTAGTCAGATTACATAGTTCTTTCTCTGGATGTGAATAGCATTTTCCATCATGAGTCTTTCGGGATTGTTTTTGATCATTGTATCGTTGAGAAGAATTAAGTCTGTCATAGTTGATCATCATGTAACGTTGCTGTTACTATCTACAATGTTCTCCTAGTTCTGCTCACTTCGTTCAGCATCAGTTCATGTAAGTCTTTCCAGATTTTTCTGAAATCCACCTGCTCATTATTTCTTATATAGCATAATAGTATTCCATTGTATTCATATACCACAACTTGTTCAACCATTCCCCAATTGATTGGCATTCCCTTAGTTTCCAATTCTTTGCCCCCTCACAAAGAGTTGCTATAAATATTTTTGTACATATGGGTTGTTTTCCCTTTTTTACAGTCTCTTTGGGATACAGATCTAGTAGTGGTATTGCTGGATCAAAGGGTATGCACAGTTTGATTGCCCTGTGACATTTTTAATAACAAACTAGGCATTTGAGCTAATAGTTTTGCAATTTCAGCCTTCAGTTTCCTCCAAACTCTCAGACAGGTACTATGCAAGATCCATGATTTATTTACAGTTAGCTTGAAACTACCTTGAACAGTTACTGCTATTTGATCTAATATATTTTCAAAAGAGATCTGTGGTTTCGAAATCTTATGAGAATTCAACTAGTTTCTCTGTTCTTTCTTTTTCATTCCTGAGATGAACATGTCCTTTGAACTATGATTGTTAAGCAGTCTAATTGACCTTCTCTTTGATGTTATTGAAGAATTCTTCATTGACTCCAGCTTTTAACAAGAGATTTCTTTGACTTGATTAATTTTCTGTTTATACCTGACTTTACATAATTTGTGGCCTCCCCATTCTCTTTCCTTGGGCTTTCTTGTTTGAAGAGATACCCTTAGCCTCTGGCTAGACTCTTTACCTGTCAACCAGACATCCTAGTTTTGGAGTTCTGGCCTATAGTGAACCTCTATTCCCAAAGTATCACTTATAAACCATTTCACCTTTTAAATTTGGGTAGCAATGCCTTTTATCCTTTCCCTACCTAATGTTTATAATGTCTCCTAAAATCGAGTTAAGTCCATGGTAGGTTTCTTGACTTTTCTTCTGCTAGATGAATGACTATAATTGGGCTGGAATCATTTGGACCTAAGTAGTGGTTCTCTCAAAAATCCTTCCTGTATCAGGGATAGGTCCAGCACTCCAGGACCAACACTAGCACTTTACTTCTCTTGTTGGGATAAAAAATGTTTACAGGAAGCATTTCCACTGGATCTAGAAAGCAATCACTTCTCCCATCCCTGAATATTTTTATCATTTCTTGACAGCCTTGACTTCATTCCTTTTCTTTCCCTCATGGCACAGTGGAAAGTGCACAATCTCTGTGAGTAGAGTTTGAGAACTTGGTTTCAAATCTTATCTCTGATGCTGAATTGCCTGTGTGACCTTGGGCAGATCACTCAGCCTCCTTGGGCTTCAATTTTCTCATCTGTTGAATGAGTGGGTTGGGCTCAATCACTTCTGAAGTCCTTTCAAATTCTAGGTCTTTTGCACTATCATGTTTCTTCCCCAAAAAGTTGGAGATGCCAGATGGACCCAGTTCCTACTGTGTTGTCCAACATTCTAAAGTTTCCCATGATAGGTTTGCATTTATTATTTTTATCACCGCCTAACTACCATACTTTTCTGACCAATCAAGTCTGATTGGTGACTTGCCCTTATTTTCTTCAAACCTGTCATTGAGGTTACCAAGGCCCAACCTTTCACAGAGGCTTTGTTCTTGCATCCAAATGGTCCCCCAGTTGTCTTCTGGGCAGCAAGATTTCTCTCTAGCTATAGAAACAATTTCATGAAACAAATTGGACTGTGGGGGTAGTTGTGTCTCAGAGGTTGGCTGATAGAAGGGAGCAGGAGGGAGTCAGTCATTATTTCTAGTGGGTTGGAGCACAAAGCCCAGTATTGCTTTAAGGACATTTAGCCCTCCTTTGTTCTGAGCCAGCTGTGGGTCTGGGACCACACTTAGTCTCTTACCCACCTCATTTATCTGTAGGAATGGGGGGATTTCCACATTGTAAATTCTAGGGGCCCCTAGACCAGTCTAAATAATCACAACTTACTCCCTAAGTTTCTAATTTTCCTTCGTACACACTGATGCCAGTACTTTTGTACTGGAAGAAGAGGCTAGGTTTAGATGGAGGAGGGTAGGTCAGTGCTGCAGAGTCAGAAGGGAGCTTCTGAGGATGCAGCTGTTGCAGACCAATAGGAGAGGAGAGTTCCCTGCCCTTTTGGAGGAGGCTGGGCCAGAAGAGGAAGGGGTTTGTATTATGGGGAGAAAAGAAGAGCCTTTAACTAAGGAAGAGGTGGAGTTTTCCTTTGTAGAGGAGAGGATATAGAATATGTGTATGTTGGGGATACTTTTAATATTGCTGATTTCTGGAACTAGAAACAGGAACTGCCTCCAGAGGAACAAGGCCCCAGCATCCGGAATCTGGATTTCTGGCCGAAGCTCATCACCCTCATTGTGTCCATCATTGAGGAAGATAAAAATGCCTACACACCTGTCCTGAACCAGTGAGCAAGCACCCATCCCCAAACCCCAGCTGTACTCAACCCTGCTCTGTCTGTCTAATGGCCTCTCTCTTTTCTGTCCCTATATGTTTACAGTGCGCCTCCTCTTCCTGTCCATCTGTCTGTCCATCTATCCCCTGTGTCTGTCTGGTTAACTGCCTTGACTAGGGCTCAAGGTGGGTGCAGAGATGCCATGGGTGCTCCTTCCCTTTTTGGCTGAACAATTACCCTGGGGTGAGAGGCCTTTTGGGCTATATGTTCTGGATGTGCTCCATGGAGGCCCAGTGACCCTGTGTTCACTGTGTTCAGTAATATGGTACTCACCGTACTCAACTCTGTTTCCCCTTAGGACCTCCCTTCCTTTCTTTTTCTTGGGGTATCATACTTCTTCTTCTTGAGGCCCTCCCTTTCCTCTTCCTTAGAAATCTCCTTTCCCATGACCCTAGGCATCTCCTCTCTCCCCAAACTGCTTCTCTTCAAATTGGGCCTCCCTACCTCCCTCCTTTGGGTCTTTCCTTTCCCTTCTCCTGCATTTCCTCTTATCTCTACCTCCAGTTTCCCCACTGGATTGGTGCATTCCCTGTCCTGGATATTTCTAGTTCAGAGCCCCTTTGGGCCAGGCCCCTCAGTGACAGAGTCAAGCAGGCCTTGTATCATGCCCTAACTTTGAAACCCCTTCCATTCTCCAGGTTCCCCCAGGAGCTGAATGTGGGCAAGGTCAGTGCAGAGGTGATGTGGCACCTATTTGCCCAGGACATGAAGTATGCCTTGGAAGGTAAATAGTTAAAATCATCTTCATCTTTCCTCTTTCCTCTCCAGAGCTGCTGTTATTGGTTGTTGCTGATTTGGCCATGTGGAATGGAGAAAGCTCCATCCTGAGATGATTTCACACAAAAATCTCATGCCAATAGGATCGTTATTGAGGGTCCTATGGTGGGGAGGGGAAGTAGGTCAGAGATTTTGCTGCTTAGGACTGAAGGTGACATTAGAGTCTTGGAGCTCTACAGTGTGGTTTGGGAGAAAAACACAGATGGGAATTTCCTGACCCCGTCTTCCCAGGGCTGCATCCTCAACCCTCTACCTGGTATGGCAGAATCCAAGACTAGGACTGTCTTCCTTCAAAGATGTCGCCTCTCCCATTCCCTGGAGCAGGGCTCCCACCATATTTTTCCATTCTCATCCGTATCCATCTGTCCTGATGTTGTCTATCACTTGTGTATCTTTGTTTGAGATAGCTGGCTGAGACAGTTTGATCAGAGGAAGATGTATTTCTACTCAGTTCTCAGTATTCTTAGGGTAAGGATAAAGCAGGGTTTGAATAACATTGAGGACTGAAGGAAGAGTGGGTTTGGGTGTTAGTCTTAGGAGAGGAAGTCGGGTAGCAGCATCATTTCCCTATCATGTCATGGCCATGGTGCATAGGAATGTAGATATAGAGCTATAAGGGACCTCAAAGGTTATTTAATGCAAACCCCCTAATTGTGCAGACAAAGAAACTTGAGCCTGAAAAGATGAAGTCATTTGCCCAAGGACACACATATAATAAGTACTTGAGTCGGCTTTTGAAGCTAGGTCCTTGAGCTACAAATCCAGTGCTTTCCATGGCTCCATATTGCTCACATGTTCCCTGTCTTCAAGGAACCTACAATGAATCTAGTGGAAGAGATAAGATATAAGCATATGCAAAGTTAAATAGAAGACAAAAAATTAATTACAGTTCAATACAGACAGTGAAGAAATGTCATAAGGCAGTCCAAATGGATTGTGTGAGCAATAAGTGCTATAGTTCATATGAATAAGAAAGAAACACTTGAGGCTGGTGTGAGCAGGTAAGACTAATGCTTTATGGGGAAGGTGGGACTTGACTTCATTCTTGAAGGACAGATAGATTATGGGTAAATGGAGTGGAAAGGGAAGGATATCACAGGAGACACAGGAATGGTGTGGACAAAAGTTTGGGGGCAAGGACCAGCCTTTAGGTAGGGCTGCCCCTAAAACCATTGGGATGGATGCTTCAATGACAGTGCCAATAGTGTGATCATAAATAGCATGTGGTAAGGTGCTGACTGTCCCTCTGTAGGATATTCTTATCACTCTATCTCTTAGGATTCACCAAAACTTACACAATCCAACTATAAAGTAATGAGGCTGATTACACAAGTCATACACTGGGGAAATTTCTCATTACTTCAGAGGCACATGTCTTCTTGGACAACCACATCCCAAGCTCAGTGCTGTGGAAGAGAAAAGAAAATCCAAAAAATAGCTCGGCAGACATTTATTAAACACCAATGTATGCAAAGCGGTGTGTCTGGGCATCCAAAGCCAAACATGAGTAGTCTCTACCCTCAGTGAGCTTAGATTCCTCTGAAGAATATGCGGTGTTGGCTTCAGAGTACCTAGTGCTACAGGACACAGATGTGGGAAACAGAAGGATAGGACATTACATGTGCAGATCCATCATGAATAGTGGCTGTGAGAGAGACCCACAGTCTCTAATGCAGTGATGGGAGCGCTGGATTTGGAGTCATTGGACCTAGGCTATTCGACTTCACTGACTGCATGATCTTTAGCAAGGCTCTGCACTCCTTTGTGCCTCAATTTTCTCATCATAGAACGAGGGGGATTGGGTTAGATGGGCCCTGAGATTCCTTCCATTTCTAAATTTATGATTTTATGAACTTAGGTTTCTATAGCATGTTCAAGCTTATTGATATTATTGGGGCTTAAAGAAAGAGATCAGTGTGGGCAGGGAAACTTTTATGGAGGCAGGGCTTCAAGGTTTGGTAGGATTGGAATAGGCATTCTAGGGCAGGAAAAATAACAGGGACAAACACTCAGGGGCAGAGGCAGCACAGTGGGATGGAAAGATCCCTTAGAAGCTTGAGGTCTGAATATGAACTGTGCTGCTTACCCAGCTGTGTGACCATGAACTTGGTGAGTAATTGGATGTAGAAGCTGAGAAGAAAGAGAGGCATCTAAGATGACGGGCAAGCATTTGATTCTGGGGGCTGGAAGAATGGTAGACTCTGACAGTCAAAAAGGGAAGCTAGAAATGAAAATGGATCATTTCAGTTGATCACATATGTTTAAAATCTAGGAAGAAATGAACAGCAGGTAACTGAGACTGAGCCTTTAAGCTCAGGTCAGAGGTCAGGGTTGTAAATGTCCAGCCTAGACATGAGCGGTAAAACTGGAGGAGTAGATGAAGAGGGAGAGAGGATCGTAGCATCATAATCACCATTGTAAGGATAGGTCATATTTATATAGCATTTGAAAAACTTTGTGAGGAACATAAAACTCAGGCTCAGACCAAATAAGTGAGCTGCCTGTATTCAGGACTGAGAATCAGACTCAACCCTCCTGACTCCAAGTTCCGATGTACTTTCTGCTATGCTACACTGCCTTACCCAAAATGTTAGAGGAAGAAGAGACTGTAGAGAGGTTATCTAGTCTAAGTACTTCATTTAAAATAGGCAAAAACAGGCCCAGAGAGCTGAAGTTACTTGCCCAAAGCCACACAGTTAATTATAGAGAGAGAAGGACAAGGATATGGAAGAAAGAAGGGAGTAAATTTTTACCGCTGTTGACCTGGGTGATCCCCAGACTTCAGAAACTGTAGCATGATTCCTTTGAGACCTGTCGGAGCATTTGCAGAGGAATGAACAATGCTTAGTGCTTAGTGCCCATTATTAACCTTCTCAAACAAGGCTGCTTGGCCACACAGAAGCCACTGGTATAATAGGGAAAGGATTACGTCAAGAAAATTTTGTAAGGCAGGAAATATGCAAGTAAATGCATAACTTCAAGATGTTGGTACCCTGAGAGAAGGCAAAGGTAGGGGATTTAGGAGCTCAGAACAATGGGAAAGTCCTGCTCCCTACCTCCACCATGGTTCTGGATGGGCTGCAGAAATTGGTTCCCTCAAAGAGACTCTGAGTAGTGCCCTGCCGTTTCACGGCTCCATGACTAGTATTCCTTTGGCCTAAGAAGGAAGAACCTCCTTCTCAGCCCCTACAAGGAACAGGTCTTTCCAAAGGTCATCTAGTCCTTACCCTTCTTGGATAAGGGCAAGGGAGAAGGGGTTGGGAAGCAAGGCATATCTTGGGGGGGGTATGGCTGGAACCTGAAGAGGCTACTCTGTTGTCTGCTATTCTCTTTGCATTATTCAATGTTGTTGTCTCTGCTCTGCCACAAGGACCTACTGGTACTGTCTTTCGCATTCGCAAAGTCCTCTTTCTGGGTGGTAAGAGCTTTCGGTTGCTCCCCCTTTGCCTTTAGTCTTGCAGCATTTCATTTTATCCCCTTCCCTCTCCTTCCGACCTCTGCATAGAGAAGGCCCCAATTGTTGGGCTTCAGGAGCTCGTAGCACTGCCTAGCACTGTATTAGAATGAAGCCCTCAGACCAGGAGCCACCTAAGACTGTTGGGCCTGGGCTATGAGGGCAGGCTTTGGGCTAGAACTAGGGTTAGGGCTTACCTCAATCTAGTATTGCCTTTGTTTCCTTACAACTACCAAAAGTTCCCCTTGTCCTGTTTCCAGTGCCCCTCTACCCTTTCCCCAGTATTTCACCTGATTATCCCTCTTTTACCTGTGCCTGGTGATGAGAGTCAGAGAGGGGACCCGTTGAGGTCTCTCCTGGGCATGTGGGGCATGTGTTCTAAGAGGGTGAAGAAGGGGCTACAAATGACCTTGAACAGTGCTTTCATGGGGTTTCATCTCACTGAAAACGTGTTTCTCTGGGGAGTACAGCTCTCAGCTGGCACTTCCTTGGTCAGTATTCCTTTAATCTGAGATGAAAGACCCTCATTTTTACTTCCCACAAGGAACAGGGTCTTCTGAAGATCATCCAATCCTTACTTCTCTTGGACCAGCTTTGGTTTTGGGAGTGATTGGGGGATGCAACACTGCCTTATTGGGACTGAATTCTTTCTCAACAATAAGTCTGGAGTCTTCTGAGTGATCTGTAGCCCCAAACTCCTGAAATTAGGGCCTTGGAACATCTGTTCTTCAGGCCTTTCTTGTGTCTCTAAGAGTCTGCTCCAAGTTCTCTATTGCTTTATTAGGCTGGTGTGAAAAGCTAAAGGGTGTGGGGGGGAGAGGGAGGGAAAGAGAGAGGGAGAGAGGGAGGGGGAGAGGGAGAGAGAGAGAGAGAGAGAGAGAGAGAGAGAGAGAGAGAGAGAGAGAGAGAGAGAGAAAGAGAAAGAGAGAGAGAGAGAGAGAGAGAGAGAAAGAGAGAGAGAGAGAGAGAGAGAGTTGGTGTATATGGCATGAATGGGTTAAATACTATTTCTTAGCAATACTGAGAATACAGAGAACAGATATTTTGAAGACTATGTTAAAAGAAAATGGCAGAAAATCAAATGTGCCAATATCCTAAGATAGGCCAGTGTCTCAAAGCAAGACTGAGAAATTCTTGGAGATAAACAGGAACCTAAAAATAAAAGAGCAAAAGGCAACCTTCATGATAATACACAGGAAAGGATGCCTGGATTGAACAATCATCCTTCTTGGCCCACTTTGATCAGGATGCACATTCACAGAACATTATCTGAGCCATAATTTTGCAGAAAATGAGATATAAGTATGGCTGGCCAATTAATATTGATTTGAAGGAGCAGCTCAGCTGGCAACTAAATACTACTCTAGGACACTAGTCTGTTTATTATTCACTGATGCCTCCCTCCCACTTTTCAGATTTTTTTTGGACCAGTTTACATAAAATAGCAATCCTTGTATAGGTCATGTTTGTTTTTTAAATAGGTTCAATTTATTGCCAAAAGAGAGAGAGAATTAATTGTAATGGCTGTCTCCACAGATAATAAAGCATTTTCAAACCTTAGAGCATCATGTAAACATTTCTTATTAGCTATTATTAATATGCAGCCACACAAACGTGACATGTGTACCCACTGATTTCCTTATGGAGGTGTTGTGAGCAGAGCCACTGCCCCCAATTCTCTGGTCAGACAAAGGCATATGGAGGTGGTGAATCTTTGTTTTGCCACGAATGGAAGAGGTCTCTGATGATACAGTGAGATGCTTCTCTTCTCCACATAGCTTGCAGACATCCAGCTACTTAATTCCCATTTTCTATGACATTAAATAGCTTTATGTGGTGTTTATATGCATTCCGATGTAAATGATTCCCCATTTCAGACATTCTTATCCTCATCCTTATCTTGAAGTTCTGTTCATC
Organism: Gymnobelideus leadbeateri; assembly: GCA_011680675.1. Taxonomy (NCBI): domain Eukaryota; kingdom Metazoa; phylum Chordata; class Mammalia; order Diprotodontia; family Petauridae; genus Gymnobelideus; species Gymnobelideus leadbeateri. Next base: position 776,770 of record WOXC01008724.1, on the reverse strand, counting down.
TTTTATTGCTTCTTGTCTTTGCTTTGGGATATTCCAGCTTATCTTGGGGTGCTGCCTCTCTTGGATTCTCAACTCTCTTTCCTTTCAATGTGGTTTTCAGTGTAATCATGCATTAGCATTTGAAACTGTCCTTAATTTATTCATGATATATGTGCTAACTCTCATATTCTAGAACAAATAGGATGGGAGGGAAGGCTCCTTGAAGGCAGATCTTTCTAGAAGTATTTGGACTTAGGAAGCTCCGTTGGTCCGTGATCACTAGTTGATTCCTCTCTAGACATCACCACCATCCCCTCCCCAACCTTTCTAGAAGTCAGGTAGCCTTGTATGCCAAACCCTAATCAGTGGTTCACTGAAAGTATTTTCTGGGTCTGGTTGTTCCCTCTGTGCAAGTCAGCAGAGAGCATCCCTTGAGGGCACTAGGTATATATGTATGTGTTTGTGTATGTGTATGTGTATGCGTGCATGCATGTATGTATATGCATGTGTGTCTGTATGTGCATATTGTGAGAAAAGGGCCACGGGGCTCCCTTGTCTCTGGAAACATTCTCTTGAGGGCTCCAATTGGGCCTGTTACCTTCAGAGTTGGCAACGTGGTAGCCATGGGCCCTACCAATTGGCCTCAACCTTGTCTCCCTCAGAACATGAGAAGAACCGACTCTGTAAAAGTGCTGACTATATGAACCTGCACTTCAAGGTTAAGTGGCTTCATAATGAATATGTTCGTGACCTGCCTGTCCTCCAGGGAAAGGTGCCTGAATACCCAGCGTGAGTCAAGCTGCAGGAATGGGGGGGCGGGTCAGGGACAGAGGTTGGGACTGGAGAGTAGGAGGATTTAGGCACTCAACCAGCAGGGAGAGAAGGGTTAGAGGGTGCTCAGGCTTGGAAGGGGGTAGGGCAGAGAAGGAACCAGGGGCATTAGATCAGCTTCTCTCATTGGTCTCCCTGCCCCTGCCACAGGTGGTTTGAACAATTTGTGCTGCAGTGGCTGGATGAGAATGAGGATGTGTCCCTGGAGTTCCTGCATGGTGCCCTGGAGCGAGACAAGAAAGATGGGGTAGGTCAGGATTGGATGGACCTTCTGTCTTTTGAGATGACGGGCTGGATAGCTCTGCCCAATGCCTGACTATTTGGCAAAAGCCCCTTGGATGTGGTGGCTGTTCAGTCCTTTGCTTTTAGGTATATAGGTTTTGTCATCACAGGAATGGAGGGTCCATGAAACCATGTTCTGGGATTGCTAGCTAGGAAAAATGATTTGTCATTTTCCTTGGGTGACCGGGAGGCCAAGGGACTGAGGGGCCTCTCTTTTTCCATGCCCTAGCCCCGAGGACTGTGGGGAATGACTCTGTGCCTGGGGCTTTCTTTAGTTCCAACAGACATCAGAGCATGCACTCTTCTCCTGCTCCGTGGTAGATGTCTTCACACAGCTCAACCAGAGTTTTGAAATCATTCGGAAATTGGAGTGCCCAGACCCTGGCATCCTTGCCCATTACATGAGGAGATTTGCCAAGGTGATCATCATTGTTCCTGACCCCTCCCCCAGTCATGGGCTTCAGTCTTAAATTGGTCCTTCTGCTTTCTGCTTGTCAGGTCTAGGCTTTATCTCAGTGGTCCACTATGAGGGGACATGGGCCCATGAGGGTAGTATTATATGAAATGATCCCAAGTCTGTGTCCTTTTGCTCATGCTTAGTGCTGAGGTTAACAGTAGGTTCTAATATGCTTAGGTAAATGGACACTGCTACAGGGCTGCCGACTAGGATCTGGACAGGTTTTTTTTTCCCCATCTCTTGCAATTAGTCTTTGTGGTTGGGGACTCTATGGCTGTCATGCCCTTTGGGTGGAAGCAGTGCTAAGAATGTTTCTGTGGTGTGCCCTGTGGCTCTCCTTCAGGTCCCAACTTGGGCTAGAGCAAAGCTGACAACTCCTTCTCTTCCTGCCCTCCCTCTGTGCTCTCCTCTCCACAGACCATTGGAAAGGTGCTGATGCAGTATACAGACATTCTAGCCAAGAGCTTCCCATCCTATTGTGACAAGGAGAAACTGGTAAGAGGCAGCCTCCTCCAAAAAGAAGGGCTTTTGCTTGGCTCAAAATGGAAAGAGCAGAGTCCTGGGGAAGTCATGTTGCTGGATTGATGGCTGACCTGCTTGGAGGAACCCTCTTTTGTTCACTTCCTGGCCCTTATGCCACTGACTCCATTATATTTCAAATCCCAGCCCTGTGGTCCTAGCTTATCCACTGTCAGGCTGCATTCATTCCTTTTCATTATAATTTCACCCTGGCCTGAATTTCTTTCTGATGTTTATAAGTAGTAAGTGTAAGAATATTCTTTGTTTCCCTCATCCTTTCCCATCTAGACAAGGTGCTGAGCGGTGAGTGGCCTTCTGTCTCTCCTGGAAAGGTTGAGACTAAGATAGGAAGTACCCAGACCAGTCTTCATGACCACTTCCTCATTGAGCCACTATGAGCTTTGGGGATCTAGTGACCCATTTGTACTACAGTGCCTGGGAGTGGGGAGGGTCTCTGCAGCTCTGCCCTGTTTCTTTAGCCTTGCATCCTAATGAACAATGTGCAGCAGCTGAGAGTGCAACTGGAGAAGATGTTTGAGGCCATGGGAGCCAAGGAGGTAGGCCCTGAAGGGTAGACTACTTCCTTCCATTCCTTCCCAGGAGGCCAAAGGGGGGGGGGGCGTTCTCTCCTGACCTGGTGGGAATGTCTGGGTCACAGCTAAGGTAAAGGGCTGGGGTGGTTGGGTGGGTGTTGGGAGTTGTGTGTGTGTTGGCAGGGGGGTCAGGGAGGAGGGACTGAGGTTGTAGAGAAGACAAAAAGGAACTGGGAAGGTTGAATTGGGGGAATGGAGGATCCCCTGGGTGAGGAGGGAAAAAAAACAAATGTGACTATAGCTGGACCATTTCTCCTGTGTTTGTAGCTAGATCCTGAAGCAGGAGATAACCTGAAGGAGCTTCAGGTGAAACTGAACACAGTTCTTGATGAGCTCAGCACAGTATTTGGGAACAGGTGAGCGGTCTAGGCTACCTGTCCTGGGTGGTCTCTGCCTCTGTCCCAAGCATCTTCTAACCCTGTCTCATAATGGTTGGAGGCATAAAGAACTATGGGAACAAGGAGATTGCTGGGGTAAAGTTCCTGGGGCAGTTGGAAGAACAGAAACTGGGTGGAACTTCCCCTTAGAATCTCCAATGGGCAGATAAGAGCTGAGACCTGAGCTTTATATAGTGGGTGTTTAGTTTTCAGACACGGATTGATGAGTGCGTTCGACAAATGGCTGATATCCTGAGTCAGGTGCGTGGCCCAGGGAATGTGCCCCCCAACGCCAGAGGCTCGGTGGCTCAGGATGCAGACAGTGTGCTCCGACCCCTCATGGACTTCCTCGACAGCAAGTGGGTATAGTATTTGAGGCAGTTCTCTGGAGTGGGCATTGGCTGTGGGGGCAAGTAAACCAAGGGAAAGAAACTTTTAGAGAAATATAGGGGGGAGGATCTCCAAAGTAAGCTAATCCTTGCTGTATATTCTCTTGGCCCCTGTCCTTGCCATCTTTAATATGATGTTCTGGCTTTTCCCAGCCTCACACTCTTTGCCACAGTATGTGAGAAGACAGTGCTGAAACGTGTACTGAAGGAGCTATGGAGAGTGGTGATGAACACCATGGAGAAAACAATTGTTCTGCCCCCACTCACAGACCAGACGGTGAGGCCTACCCCTGCTTATTGACTGGATGGTAAAAAAGACATCCAAAACATAAATGATTCCCCATTCATCCATCCTAGTTCATCAGCCAGCTAGTGAGGTACTCACTGACCAGACAGTGAGTTCTCTCTGTACCCATTCAGAGGACCAAGGTACTCTATTTTCTATGGTTAGAATGTGTATATTTTAAAAAATTAATCTTTGTTGTCCTCTCCTATCTGCTCAGGGCCCCCAGTTGATCTTTACAGCTGCCAAAGAGCTAAGCCATCTCTCTAAACTCAAGGTATGATGCTCTAGGTCAGGGCTTGGAGGAGTGGATGGGCATTCTGAGTAGGGCGGGACATCATGAATACTAAGTGTGGCACCTTCTCTACTTAATTGTGAGGTTCAGGGGGAGTAGTTCATTTCCTGGGCAACTGGCCCTTCCCAGGAAGATAACAGTGATAATTATTTTTGGTGTAGTCCAAACAGGCCGGAGTTCAGGGATGTAGAAGAGGGAGCTTTCAGTTGTCTAAACTGAAGAGGATGAAATAGGATGTTATCATGGAGTTGTATGTTGGCAGAGGGTGGGGAGTGGCCGTTCCTTTTAACTTCTGATCTCATGTCTTCCTGTATCTGGGATTCTAGGACCACATGGTACGGGAGGAGACACGGAACCTCACCCCAAAGCAGTGTGCTGTCCTTGACCTTGCATTGGATACCATCAAGGTGGGATGAAAGACTCTTCCTGATTTCCTTACACTTGGTGCACCTCACCCACTCTCTCCTTCCCTCCACAGCCCTGCACAGTTTAGCCTCCACTGAGTCAGGAGCTTCCCACATCCATTTATCACAGCTCTGCAACTTGATTTCACAGTAACATCAATAATACGTTAAGCTAAATCTCACCAAAACATAGTAAATCTTACCATAGTGGTTACTGATTTTTGGAGAAATAAATCTTCTCTGTTTTCTTAATAGTAAATTGAAGAGTAGCCCACCTGGGAACCTTTAGTACTTACTCCATTCAGGAAATGCTTTCTAGGAGTCTTAAGGCCCTTGTGACCTTTCCTCAAGGGGGAAGATGATAGGTAATTGGTATTGTTTTTTTCCTGACTTTCTGGGTGAGCCAAGGGAGAATGTGCAAAATTGGATGGGGAATTGACACACATCAGGAATGCCCTGTCCTTTCTTACACGTACACCCTTGTTCCACCAGGCATGTCACAAGTCATGGAAAAGGTACATGAGGAATAACTTGTCCTGGCCCTGCTTACTAGATCTGGCTCTCTAGAGCAGAAGAATCTGGGGCCAAAGGGATTTCCATTACCATTATAAACTTCATATTGCCTCAGGTCTCTTTAAAGGCCTAAGCTTTTAGTTAGAACTTTTGTCATGTACAAACCAAGTTCCTCCTGCAATATTGGTTCACCTAATTCTTTTAGGTGGGGTATGCCTCTATGTTATTGCCTCTAATAGGAGAACTTTTAAAGACATCCTTTAGCTTTCTCTCCCCAAGCCTAGCATTCCCTAACTTAAAAAGTGAGGGTGAGGGTACCATTTTTCATATTAGTTCAGTGACCCCAGTTACTTGAGAACTGAAGTCAATCTTATCTATGAGACATTAATAATAATAGCTGATGTTCATATGGTACCTACTGTGTGCCAGGCATTTTACTAAACCCTTTGAAAATATTATCACATTTGATCCTCACAGCAACCCTGGGAATTAAGTGCTAGATGAGATGGGAGTGACTTGCCCAGAGTCACACAGCCAGTACATATCTGAGGTCACATTTGAACTCAGGTCTCCCTGACTCTAGACCCAGTGCTGTATCCTCTGTGCCACTAGCTGCCTCATGATCGCATCAGAGAGAGAGAGAGAGAGAGAGAGAGAGAGAGAGAGAGAGAGAGAGAGAGTGTGTGTGTGTGTGTGTGTGTGTGTGTGTGTGTGTGTGTGTGTGTGTGTGTATAATCTCAAAAGTCATGCCACTAGCCTGGACAAGAACCTTCAGGAGCTTCCTATTAGCACTAGCATCAAGCATTTTTCTTGCCTTTGAATTTAAAGGCTTTCATGGCTGCCTTCACATTACCTTTCCAGGCTTATTTTATGTTACTATACATACTAGTCACAAACTGGCCTTCTTGCTTTTCCTTAAGCCTCCTCCCTCCAGGCTTTTGTGGTTGTTCTCCAAGACTGGAATGGACTCATTCCTCAGCTCTGCTTCCTGTCTTCTCTCAAGGCTGAGCTTAGGTACTATAGGATGGAATCTTTCCCTCCTTAAATTATATGTGTGGGGGGCGGCTAGGTGGTGCAGTGAATAGAGCACCTGCCCTGGAGTCAGGAGGACCAGAGTTCAAATCCGGCCTCAGACACTTAACACAAAAACTAGCTGTGTGACCTTGGGCAAGTCACTTAACCCCAATTGCCCTCCAAAAAGCAAAAAAAAACAAATTATACCTGTGCATACATACAGATCTATACACACACATAGATATACACATATACATGTGTGTGTGTCTCTCTCTGTATATATGTATATATATACACAACATATACATATCACCATGTTTTTGTTCATAGTAGGTGCTTAATAAATGTTTATTGTTTGGGATTAGATGCAATAGAGAGGATTCCTGTTGGACAGAGTGCCCGCTAAAGTCTCTTCCGCCCCTTAAAATTATGTGATTATGGGTATTATTCTGGATGTGGTGCTTACCGGAGTAAGTGCTATCTTCTGTCTTTTGTTTCTACTCTCCCTTCTTCTACCCTCATTCCTAGCCCTTTCCATTGATGCTGTATCTAGTGTTTTTGAAGCTATAATGATTACTGGTTCCCTTCCAGCAATACTTTCATGCCGGTGGCAACGGACTGAAGAAAACATTTCTTGAGAAGAGCCCAGATCTGCAGTCCCTACGCTATGCCCTGTCCCTCTACACACAGACTACAGACACACTAATCAAGACCTTTGTGCGGTCACAGACTGCCCAGGGTGAGGCCTCTGAGGGAAATGCCCCTCTCGTCTGTTTTATAGACCACAACCTCAGCCTCCATCCACACGCCCATCCCCCCAAGGACTTAGTCTCTTTACTCGATCCCCCCACATATCAGTGGTGCCTAGAGACTCATATTCCCACCCCCTGTCCTCCCTGCAGCTCAGTCTCATACCCCTACTTTTGTTCTTGACCTCTAAGATTCTTGTGCCCAAACCCATTGACACTTGCCCTTTGTCTCTCAAGGTTCAGTGTTCCCTATGCCTTGAAGGACACAGTGTCTCCAGGATCCCTAAATCCCTAAGGGCTAATTATCACCTTCCTTGCAGCCAGATTAGAGACATAGTCTCAAAATTTGATCCCTACTCTCCATAGTTTCCTGAATTCAGTCATACTTATCCTTTGCTCTAGACCTCAACATGGAACACTTCTCACTACCATTTCATAGAAGTCTTTTTCCACCTCCTATTCATTCCTCAGCCAAGATACAGACTTTCCAAGAATGTCAACAGAATCTTTTCTACCAAACGATCAGATATATTTTGGCTTCTGTGCCCAATTTTCTTCTTCCACAGGATCCACAAAGGGACACTGAAGGGAGAGAAGCCTTAATATATAGCCTGACTGGGGAGATTAGGGAATGGAGGAAAACTTCTATAAAATAGTAAAAACAAATGTACTCAGAGCCCTGAGTATTGAAGGCTAGAGTAAAAAAAAGGTTAAGAGATGGGCTTGCCTAAATCCAGAAAAGTATGGGAAGTGGGGGAAAGGAAGGAAGAAATTTTAAACTGGTTTTAGTGGGTAGGGAAGACATAAATGAGGGGGGAAGATAAAAGGAAAAGACATTTTAGGACTAAAGACCCCCCAAATATAACTGAATGCATTGAGGGGAGAGGCAATAAACCGATAAGCCTGTATAGAGCCAGAAGGGCTGTGCTGAGGGATGAAGAGACATAGGCATATGTTGGTGTTGATGATTATTTGTATGCATGTGTGGAATAAAACTTTGAATTTGAGATAGGGCTTTGAAGGTCCAGCCAAGGAGTTGAGGTTTGATGGATTGGGGAATAGGGAGCCATTAAAGGTTTTTGAACAGGGAAATGACCTGAAGAAAGCAATAATGGGGAGAAGCCTACCTCCTAACCATGGTGATGGGCATGTTGAGGGGGGGCAGGGAGGATGATGGGTACAGGAACTCTGGTGACTAACCAGAGCTATTTGGGTATAACTAGAAGGGAAAGAATCAGGGGTTGGAAGGGGATGGTATGAGAAACCTGGAGGAAAATGTCTGAGGAGGCACAGAGAGCACATGCTCCCATCTCTCAGGCCTCCTAGAGATCACCTGTGTATTCTATAATGCTCTGCTTCTTGGCTAAGCGAAAGCAACAATACCTCCTTCTCTTTGCCCTGTTTTTAAGTTTTCCTGTGTTCCAAATATTTCCTAGTTCTATTGTCTTACTCACCTTGAAGCTGTGGGGTTCAAGTCTTTACTTGGATTGATCCCTGAGTCAGCTCCTCTTCCTTCACTTGAGTGGGTTAGAGATACCTCTCACATCTGACCTACTCAAAGACCACTGGGAAATGGTGGTTTCTGTACATATTGACAACCCTTGAAAGCTCTAGAAAGTCAGGGACCCTGAAGATAATATATGGGTCCTTAGAGATCAGCTAGGTCAATCCCACCCCATATTTTATATTTGAAGAAACTAGTTACACTTTAAAATTCATTGCCCCTTTATTCTGTATTCTCTTGCTTGCAATCTGATCTCTGTCATATGACATTCTGTCTTTGATGGAGGGCCTCTGATAACTAATCTGTTAACTTCTGGGACTATGTTTTCCTTTGTAAATAGTTATTCTGATTGGTGTACCTGATTGCTTTCTAATTACTCTTCTCTCTTTGTTCTGCTGCTGCTGCTGCTGCCAACTCTGCTTGACTTTTCTTTGCTAACCCAGTGCATGATGGGAAGGGTATTAGGTTTACTGCAAATGAGGACATACAGCCGGAGAAGGGTATGTTATTATCTGATGTGGTCCCAAGAACATCAGCCAGGCCTCTCCTTTCCCCATTCCCCAGTGGACTGATATGCTTATGCCAGGGATGGGGGTAGGGTGCTAGTGAGGGGCAGTGGTGGAATGAAATAATTCATAATCTCTGTACTGTGTCATGGAAATACAACATATTCTGACAGCCCGAGGGAGGTTTAACAATAGTTTTGTCCTTGAGTTTTAGACAGAGAGTAAAGATGGTGGCTTTGCTACAAGAGGTAACCTCTCTGTTTATACATTCCAAATTGGGGTCAAAGATGGAGCACAGGCCTAAATCTTTTTTATGTTTTAAGATTTTTAATTATTTATTTATTTGGGCTCCTGAGTCTTTGGGAGAAGTTGTTTTAAAGCAGGTTGAGAAAGGCAAGATTTCTGCTCGTGATTAGAGGTTGGGCCAGGCATACACATTGTCCCAATACAGGAGAGCCCAGGGTGGATGCAGTTCTTAGGTCAGGCCACACAGTGGCACAGTGACTAAATTAAAACATTTCAGAATTTCAGTTTTAAAAGACATCAGGAAACATCTCGTCTCACCATTACCCTAAATCATCTTTTTTATAACATACCTGACAAATAGTCATCTAGTTTTTGTTTGAATTCTAGGAAGGGGTAACCCATTACCTCTAGAGGCTAACCATCCCACTTTGGGATAGCTCTAATTATTAGGAATTTATTCCTTGTAGCAAGCCTAAATATACTTCTCTTCAATTTCCACGGATTACTCCTAGCTCAGTCTCATGTCCAGGCAGAATGAAAGAATTGGCTATTTGTAGTATAATATCACAAATCACACCTGAAAATATGGGATAAGCATTCCTTCTATGTCTTTATTCAAGTCATTGATAGAAGTTGTTAAATAGCATAGTGCTAAATACACATTCTTGAGCTCTCTTTTAGAATTCCTTACAAATTCATACTGAACCATTAATGCCTACCTTTGGTCATTCAGTTATCTCAGAATCCAGTCAGTCATACTGTTGTCTAGTGCACATGTCCATTCTTCCAACAAAGATACCATACAGGCTAAGGCTTTGCTAAATTCTAGGTAAACCATGTATATAGCCTTCCCTTCATCTGTATGTCCATCAACTTGATCAAAAGAGGAAATAAATTTAATCCAACAAAACCTGTTCTTGATGACTCCCTGCTGGTTCTTGGTGATCACCAATTTTTTTTTTCTCAGTGTTCACTAACCATACTTTTGGTAATACATTCTATTTCTTTTTTTTTTTTTGGCCAGGGGTCTAAGTCAAGTTCTGTGGGTCAGTCAAGTGCTGACTTCCACTCTGCCCTTTTTATTTTTGAAACTTGAGATGACATGTTTCTTTTGCAGTCTTGTGGTACCTCTCCTGTTCTCTGAATCTTTGAGAGGCCATGCTCAGTATGCACAGCCACCAGGTCTTTCAGAACTCTGACATATAGTTCATTTGGACCTCATTAAGGGAAGCCAGGTCATCCCTTATCATCTCCCTGCTTCTTTTGGGTTTCAACTCCCTAGTGATTTTGCCTCTGCCTTTTTCAGTCAAAAGAGCATCCTTCTGACCAAAAAGTCAGAAGTACAGTAAGAAGCAAGTGGGGGGCAGCTAGGTAGCACAGTGAATAGAGTGCCAGCTCTGGAGTCAGGAGAATCTGAATTCAAATCCAGCCTCAGACACTTGACACTTACTGGCTGTGTGACCTTGGGCAAGTCACTTAACCCCAATTGTCCTGCCTCCTCCCCTCCAAAAAAAATTTTTTTTAAAAAAAAGAGGCAAGTGGCTCTGTTTTCTTTCCACATAAGTTTTCATTCTACCCATCCTAAATAGCAGTCATGGGCTTGCTTTTGATACATTTTCTCTCTTTGTACCCCTCACCCCCAATTCCCCCCAATATAGTTCAAAACTGTTTTTGGTATTCTTAGCTTCTTTGTGCTTGTTAATCATTTTGATATTTAGTATTTGTGGTGCTATTCTTACAGGACTGTATTTACTTTTGTATTCATCCTTCATTACTGGCTTTTGCTTCCATCTAAGATGGTTGATGAATTCTTTATGAATCTATATCACTGTCTCTAGATAATTTCCCTCTGGGAATTATTTTTCCTTATAGATTCAGAATGGTTTCTCATTGTGCCTTCAGAATTTCATTCTTTAGAGTTTCTGTCCTTTCTGGGTTGACTGCCTCTGGAGAATTTTAAGCTATCCTACCCACCCTTTCTCTAAAAGCTTAAAAATTTGTTCTCTAGAAATTGAGGATTCCTGTTAGATTATGCCCAAGTAATTCCAAGATACTATTGATCACTTACCCACAAGGTTTCCATCATTTTTATTTAAGCAACTGGTTCCTTATTTGTGAGAATTAACTCCAGATTTACTGTCCTCATTAACCATTTCTCCATCTTTTGAGAGGTTGAAATTACTGTTAGGGCAAACCAAGAAATTATTAATTGACATTTTTGGAAGAGAGAACCAGCAGATGTCAGCATATTTGAAGTCATCTATCACTACTTTGTCATGTTTTCATGTTAAGTTCATGATCTCTTTTCCCAACTTTTCATTTATTTCTTCTTTCCATCCATTTTATATGTAGCATATACCCTTATGACTATTAATTCTGTTTTTGCTTTTGTTGATCTTTAGCCAAATGCTTTCCACCTTGTTTCCCGTTTCTGGTTCCTAGATTTCTTTACATGGGCTTGTCATCTTAATATGTAGTGCTTCTTCACCTCAGCCACTTTCTATCTACCCTGGGTTTTTGGGTTGTTTTGTTTTGTTTTGTTTTGTTTTCAGTAAAATAGACACTTGCGAGGTCATATTCCATTTAAGGTTCCTATCCCACCAAGTCCCAGTGAACCTTTGTCATGAAAAGTTGCCTCTTTGTGTTAGGATTTGTAGTTCACCTTACTTGTTACCCATACTTTATGTGTTTATGTATAGATATCTGAGACCATGCATGTTATTGTTGGCTCTTTTCTTGACTTTTGACTTCTGTGAATTTTTGCCTTCCATCCCCCATTCATCTCTATTAATGTTATTCTCACCACAATGTAGCTATTGTCCATAAATCTTGGTAGATGTACATAGATAGTCTTCTCCTACTCCCTTCCTTTCCAATTGAAGGTCCTTTTGGTTAGATATGCAAGAGTCCAGGCATATGTCTTTTTAAACAGGTCTTCTTAGGACTGGTTTCCCTGCTGGCCTGTTCTTCCTTTGTTTTAAGCTGGGATGTAGAAGTTCAAATTTGGTTTTCAGACACCATCTTCTTAACCCTTCCCAAATCTATCCTTCCTCCAGTTGTTAGTCATGATGAAAATCCTCCATATTAGCCCAAGGTTCTTAGTGTCTTGTTCAATGTTTCATAATCTTGAATGATCCTTCCAAATGTTTTGTTGCAGTCCCATGGAAAATCCCTATCTAGCCATCCCTGCAGCCTAGCCAGCCTCTTGTGTCCCCACCTTGCCATCAGAAGTAGGTAGTAGACTACAGGTTCTTCTACTGTGATGTCTTCAGGAGAATACTACAGCCTGGGAGCCAAGAATATTTGAGATTCTAGTGAACTCCTGGTGAATCAGAGAGAACTGGCCAGGCAACAATGGAGCCATATCTACATGGGATTATCCTCCTAGAGGGGGAAGGAGGACACAGGGATTTGCAGTATCAGCCTTACCTTCACTTTTTCCTTCCTTTCCTGCGTTACATGCACCCCAGTGGCTGCTGCAAGATGATTGCTGCTTGGCTTTGGGGCTGGGTGGGAAGGGAACTGCCTGTAGCTCTTCTCTCACTTAATAAGACATCATAGTCTTATTAAGGGCTAAGCCAGCCCCAAGGCCCCCAGCTGATAACTTTGGGGGTGGGGGCTTATGTGTGTGCTTCACAGGGTCAGGTGTGGATGATCCTGTAGGAGAAGTTTCCATCCAAGTGGATCTGTTTACACATCCTGGGACTGGGGAGCACAAGGTCACAGTGAAAGGTGAGAAAGGCAAATGATACATGCATGGGGAAGAAGGGGGAATGACAAAAACCAGGAATCCTTGGTGAGAAAAGGAGGAGGTTAGAATGAAGGGGGTCAGTCCTTCCTCTTTTCCATACATGGAATCTTCATTGAGCTGCTAAATTTCTGAGGTTCCTTTCAAACAAAACCCCCCTTTCTTGATTCCTAGGCACAGGCCAAGTCTAGAGCATCCTAGGTGTCTAATCCTACCTAATGTCCTAGAGTGTCTTCGATACTTTCTCTAGCATAGCAAGGGTGGGGGAGGTATTCATATGATGCTAATTGGGCTTTCTCCATTTGGGTAGTGGTGGCTGCCAATGACCTCAAATGGCAGACAGCAGGCATGTTCAGGCCCTTTGTGGAGGTGACCATGGTTGGCCCACACCAGAGTGACCGAAAAAGAAAGTTTACAACCAAGTCCAAGAGCAACAACTGGGCCCCCAAGTACAACGAAACATTTCACTTGTGAGTGGGGAGTATTTTCCAAGAGGGGAAGAAGATAATAGGGGTGCGGGGAAAGTGGTGATGAGGGTATTATGAGAAATGTGATTTGTGTGGGGACATTCAGTTGCTTGGGCTAATATAGCTCCTCCCTCCTATGGTCACAGCCTTTTGGGGAACGAGGAAGGGCCAGATGCCTATGAACTTCAAGTATGTGTGAAGGACTACTGCTTTGCACGTGAGGACCGGGTGCTGGGACTAGCAGTGATGCCACTGAGGGAGATGGCAGCCAAAGGTAGCTGTGCCTGCTGGTGCCCCCTGGGCCGTAAGGTCCACATGGATGAAACAGGCATGACTATTCTCCGGATCCTGTCACAGAGAAGCAATGATGAAGTGGCTCGAGAGTTTGTGAAGCTCAAATCAGAGTCTCGTTCCTCAGAGGAGGGAAGTTGAGTCCATTATCATCCCATGTGCCAACCTGGGCAACTGTGCCTGCCTTCCTTCACGTCATCGATTTCCCATCCCTCTCCCTGCCAGGCTCATGGAAGTTAGCTGTGTAGTAGCCTTTGAGCATCTGTAGCCAAGAGGTTGACATCTGATTTTTCAGGAAAAATTCTGGGGGAGGGAGTCTTCTCACAGGGTGGGACTTAGAAAGAGAGGGCAAATCAGGGACACACGGATTAGGCTGCAGGGGTAGCCAGCCAGAGATTTTTCCATAAGAAACAATTCAAAGTCTCTTGACTGTGTTGGTCTCAAGAACCTTTCCTGGAGGATCCTCAGCATATACTTACACTCTCCCTTCTCACCCACACTCTCTCCTCCTTTCTTATCTCTTCTCTCCCCACCCCAACCCCCATTTTAATGTGTCCACACCACCCATATGAAGAAGTAGGGGGATCTGGAGTGGTAGGTAGCAAATATCTGACAAACAGTTTAGCTGGTTAAATCCACAGATGTGCCTGATACCTCTAGTCCAGGGAAACCTCATTGGTAACCCTGAGGATGTCACCAAGAGCTGAAGTGCCTGAGCAGAGGCTGTGTCATCCTGCTGCTTCAAGCCCCAAGGACAAAAGTATATCACTAAGAACTGAAACTTGCCAGGGATGAGTTATAGCCCCCACTCTTGGGCCTTGGCTCAGGAGCAAGTCCTGTCACTCTTTATTCCTAGTCCTTAACAAGGAGTTTCCAGAAGCTTTTTAACGTGTCACAATCAGAACAGATTCACATGGTGCTTAGGAGCCTGGGATGGTGTCTTTGGGTTGACCCAGCCTGGGTTGCTGCTATGAATAGGAATGAACATAAGTAGGAAGGGATAGCTGCTTTTACTTCCGGGCTAGATCCTGAGATAAATCAGTGGCTGCTGGAGTTGGATATGGGAAGAGTTTTCCTGCTCCATTCACCTTCTGTAGATGGTGGTGTCCCACTGATAAGTGGGACTAATTAGTCCCCATTACCCCACCTGACCAGCAGGTAGGACTCTTCTTGGATTTTTTTTTTTAATATGGACTTTCTTTAGACACTTGTATATGAAGTGGGACTTGGATTTCCCTGGCATGCTTCTAGGATTCTTGGGAACTTGGTGTTGTCCACAGATACACTGCCCAAAACACTAAACAAGAAACCAAGGCATTTTTTGCTGTTGTTAATCATTGTATGTGCCATTGTTGATGGAGATTATAGGATAGTCTTTAATAAATTATCTTTTAGCAGCATTTTGTGTATGGTGTTTTTGATAAAATGTGTAAAAAAGTTATGCAAATCATGTGGGCTCTTCACTTTTAAATTACTGATAATAGGTCAAGATAAGGATTTAAACTTTACAAAGTACTTTGCATAGATTTCGTTTGATTGTCACAACCCTGTGAGGTGGGTACTATTATTATCACCCTCATTTTTTTTAAAGCAATTGGGGTTAAGTAACTTGCTCAAGGTTACACAGCCAGTCATTATTTATGTGTGGGTGCTAAGTACTGAGGCTAGAATCCAACTCCGGGCTGGCACTCTTTTTTTTTTTTTGGAGGACAATTGGGGTTAAGTAACTTGCCCAAGGTCATGGCTAGGTTTTTTGTTTGTTTGTTTGTGTTAAGTGTCTGAGCCAGATCCGAACTCAGGTCCTTCTGACTCCAGGGCTGGCACTCTACTCACTGTGCCACCTAGCCACCCCTGGGCTGGCACTCTTACTGAGCCACCTAGTCACCCCAATTATCACCTTCATTTTACGGATTTCTAAACTCAGACACTGAGAAGTTAATGATTTACCCAAGGCCAAGTTAGGGTCAGAGGCAGCTTTTGAATTGAGGCATTCCTGCTTCCAAGTCCAGTGCTGACTACAGCACATGACCTCCTCACAAACTTTTGCTGTTCCTTCCCAACTCGGTTTTAGAGGAACACCGAAAAACCATGGGACAGGCAGTATGATGTGGAGCAGAGGCATCAGACTGGATTAATGGACATGCCCACCTGAACTAGATTAAAATGCAATTGGGAAATGTCTAACAAAATATAAAAACATGATACAATATAGATAATGTTGATTTGTGGTTTTCTAGGTCAATATCCTCCTGAGACAGCCATTTCTGTTTGAATTTGGCACCACTGCTATCGTGGATAGAGCACTAGACTTGGAATTGGGGGGACCTGCTTTCAAATTGCCTCTCTGACTAGCTTTGTCACCCTGGGCCTCAGTTTCTGAGTGGCAAGTCACCACTTGCCTCAGTTTCCTCATCTGTAAAATGAGCTGGAAGAAGAAATTTCAAACCACCCCAGTATCTTTGCCAAGAAAACCCCAGATGGGGTCATGAAGAGTCAGATAGAAACTGAAAACAACTTAACAACATAGTCTGTAGGTGAAAGTGAACTAGATGGTTTCCTGGACCTTCAGAGGCAGAAGGGAGCCTAATTTACCATTGAGGGGCGGGGTTCATCTCTATGCCTGCTGACTCTGATAGCTCCCATGACTTTTGGATAGGGTAGTGACGTTCATTCTGCAATCATTTGTCATTTACCAACTGTGTGCAAGACACTGGGGATACTAGGAGACTGAGTTCTTGCCCTCAAAGACCTGTCTTTCTATGGGAAGATGCAGCATTTTTATGTGGATAAGCACATAAATAATTCCAGAAGAGAGAAAACACTGGGAATCAGGAAAGGCTTCTCCTAAAACATGGCAGTTGGGCTAAGCATTGAAGGAGGGGTGGATTCTGCGCTGGGAGGCAGAGGTGAGGAGGACGTGACGTCTTAGAATGTCGGGCACCAGAGGGAGGCAAGGCCATCCCCAAACTTGCACCCATGGAAGAGCTAGAATCTGCACTGGGTCCTTTGAATCTAAATAATAAGAGCGGATATTTATCTAGCACTTTGTGCAAGGCGCAGTATCTGATCTGATTCCTACAACAACCCTCAGATGTAGGAGCCAGTATTATCTTCATTTTGCAGATCGAGAAACTGAGGCATTCAGAGACTAAGTGACTTTCCCAGGGTAACACACCTAGTAAAAACAGCTGCTTTCCCTTTCCACTGCCCCACACTGGCGGGGAGGCTATCCAGTTTAGGGCAACTCAAGTTAAATAGGTGTCAGTGACTTTGGACACCTGGCCTCAAATAGGTGTCAGGAGCCTTCCGTGGACGGATGAAACCAAGGCCTGTGGAAGCCCAGCTAAGTTTGGGTGGGAGTTCAGAGGTGTAGAGAAGAGGGGCGGAGCCAGCGGAGGCCGCGCCTGCGCACTGTGCCGCGCTTGGCTATGAGGGGCGGGGCCAGAGGAAGCTGCGCCTGCGCTCTGAGCCTGATTTGGGTGGGAATTCTGAGAAGGCGTCGCGTGCGACGGGAAGTCCCAACCCAGAGTTGGGTTTGTCCTGGAGCTAGAAAACGTCTCTGTCGACGGGTGAGTGACGGGTGCCGGCCTGGGACGGTCCAGACAAGCCTCCACTGGCGATGGGGGTGGAGGGCGGTGCTTCGTCTCCAGGACGCCCCTCCATCTTAGCCCCAACACCCCAGGGCCCATCCCCTCAGTGGCCCGCTCACCAGGAGATGCCTCCCTAAGGAGATTCCTGCCCCCCTCACAGGCCACAGGAAGTGGTGACCTCCCCTGGGTCTGGGCCGGGCCTCTCAGAGCAGCAACAGCCTGTTGGAGCTTCTGGGACCCCTCAGCAGGGGGCGGGGGAGGGGGAGACACATTCCGTAGTTCCTGTTCGGTCAGACTCTGCCCCTGCGACGCTCTGACCAGGCTTGGGGATGTCTTTGAATCACAGTTTTGCAGACCCAGGTTTCCCCAAGGTGGTCCTCAGAGAAGGCAGTGCGAATGTCCCCGGATGCCAAGTCTTTTACCAGCCCCTTGGGACGCCTGGGGCGCAGGCCTGAGCCTGGTGTGTTTCACAGAATAGGATCCTCAACTTTAGAGTTGGAAGAGACCTCAGAGAGGGTCCGATCTGATTTAGGGAGGCGCGGGTGAAAATGAACCCAGTGGGAAAGCTGCGAGGCCCGGTGTGTCGAGAGCCCCAGCAGGGGACCCCAGAGCCAGCGCGCTTTCTGCCGCGGGGGGCAGAAGTGAAGCCCAGATCCACCTGAAAGACAACCTCATCCATGGGGGGTGTAGCACTGGAACTGCTGAGCCCCTGAGCGCCCCTTATTTTGGAGGCAGATGCACTTCCTGTGAGAGAAGAGAGACATGACAAGCTCTGGTATAAAGCATCGAGGAATGAATCCTGTTTTGGGTTACAACCCATCCCCCACACCACACACACAGAAGCACCCGTAGGCTACCTGCAGGTCTTTAAAGACTTAAGGGCTGGTCAGAATGGCAGTGAGGCTTTTGAGACCAGTCAAAATGCTAATACATTGCTTGTGGATGAGACTAAAATTGTGTTTTTAAATGGTGACATGATGGAAAATTCCACAAAATGAAAATATAATCAGAGTAGGGTAACTTCTGAAATCAGGTTTGCCATGCTTTTTATTGCCTGTTGATACTTGACCCTTTGAAAAATGATGATAGCTTATAAATACATACACACGTATATAGATGTATATATGCATATATATTCCTTCATCTGCCTTTTGGATATCTGAATTGGTCCTTTAGGAATCTCAGAATCAGCTCATCTGAAACAGAACTTCTCTTCCCCTAAAATCTTCCCCTTTTCCCAACTGTATTATTACTATGGAAGGCACCACCATTTCCCCAAGTCATCCAGACTTGCAACCTCAGTGTTAAACCATTCCTCACTCAGAATCACCCTATGTATACAATTTTTGTCAAATCTTGTCATTTTAACCTTCATATCATACATTATTTAGCTCTATTCACACAGCTGCCATCCTAAATGCAGATCCTTGTCACCTTACACATGGACTGTTGCAAGAGACTTCTGGTTAGTTTCCCTGTCTCTGTATATATAGAATGGGAGAGCCTCCAGCGCAGAGATCATGTGTTTGCATTTTTGTGTCCCTAGTCCTTAGCACGGTGCCTGATATAGTAAGTGCTTAATAAATTCGTGTCAACTAATTGATTTACCATGTACAGATTAAATTGAAGATTGAATATGAGTAGAGAAGGAGAAGGAAGGTAAAAGCACAGAAGGGACATTTAAGTTTTGATTATTTGGATACCTGATTATACAGTTCAATAATCATCCTTGCCTTCTGTTTCTCCTTTTAAAAATGTTTTCTGTCTTTAAATCATTCTACTGTTCTTTAGTAACCCAGAGGAAATAGCTGATCTTTTAGGCAACTAGGTAGCATGGTGGATAGAACACTGGGTCTGGAGTCAGGAAGACCTGAGTTCAAATCCAGCTTCAGACACCCTTATGAACATAGACAAATCACTTAACTTCTATTTGCCTCAATTTCCTCAACTGTAAAATGGGAATAATAACAGAAAATATTTGTAAAGGTTTTAACTTTCTTGTCATTTAGTAGGTGCTATATAGATGCATTATTCCCTCTTTCCTGATTTAAGCTTTACCCTGATATTTTAATTTGTTAACAGTTTAGAAATAAAGTATAGTAAAATAGATATAAATTATATATTAAAAATAGAGATTTAGATTTTTTTTCTTAAGAGGATCCACTAAAGGTTTCTGAGCAGGGGAATAACATAGTCAAACTTGTTTAATGAGAAAATTGTTTTGGCAGCTGTGTGGAGGATAAATTGTAGAGAGGAAAAACTTAAACCAAAGTGATTAAAAATTATTATAATTAATAATCGTTATAATTATAGAATCTCTGTCTTGGTAACTAATTGGATATGGGAGGGTGCGGAGTAGGGGAGAGGGAAAAGTCAAGGATGAAGGCCATAAGAAGCAAACTCTCCTCTCTTCTTACTTATCTCACAACGCCTTTACATTACTTCCTACTATTTCCTTCTTTACTCCAAGCTCTACTGGAAAGATACCTTTTCTCTTTGCAAAGTCCAGTCCTACTGTTTGTACCCTGGATCTCATTCCTACCCATCTCTCCTGCAAATTGCCCCGATAATTATCCCTTCTCTAGTTTTTCAGTCCCTATTCAACTAATGGTTCCTTGCCTACTTCCTACAAATATGCCCAAGTCTCTTCCATTCTTGAGGAAAAAAAATAACATACTAGATCTTACCATCTTTGCTAGCTGCTTCTATCTCTTTCACCCTTTTAACGTCGAGTTCCATTAAAAAGCCATCTTCCTTTCCTCATTCTCTTCTAAGCTCTCTGAAGTCTGACTTCCAACCTCATTACCCAATTAAGACTTTTCTCACCAAAGTTATTTTTAAATTGCTACATATAATAGCCCCTGCTTATTTATCCTCTTTCTTGACCTCTCTGAAACTTTTGGCATTGTTGATCACCCTTTCCTCTTTTTTATTTTCTTTCTGGGTTTTTGTCAGTGCTCTCTCCTGAACTCCCTCTTTATGCTTTCTCACTTGGTGACTTTATCAGCTCCCATGGGTTTAATTTTCATTTCCATGCAGATGTCACCGAGATCTATATATCCAGCTCTAGTCTCTCTTTCTTCAAGAGTTGCAATCAACAATTGCCTATTGGTCATTTTCAACTGGATGTCCCCTCAAACTCAACATTTCCAAATCAGAACTCATTGTCTTTTCCCAAAAACCTACACCTCTTCCAAACTTCTCTTTTATTGTCAGGTGTAGCATAATACTTGTGGTTACCAAGGTTCACAGTCTTAATGTTAATAACTCTTTATTCTTGCTTACCTCACATATCTGGTCAGTTGTTAGATCTTGTAATTCTACATTATCTGATCCCTCTTTCTTCTGACAAAGTTCGCTTCTTTTCACCTCTTGATGGACAATTGCAGTAGCTTCCTATTTGGTCTCCCTGCTTTAAATCTCTATCCATTGCAGTCTTTCTTTGTATGTGTAGAACACAGCTTCCAGAGTGATTTTTTCTCCTGCATAGGTTAGACCACACTTTCTTACTTGCTAAACTTCTATTATCTCTAGGATCATGTATAAACTCCTCTGTCTGGCATTTCAAGCTCTTCACAACACAACCCTTACCTTTTCCCCCCATTTTTCTTACACATCACTCCCTCCTATACACTCAGTGATAAAACCAAGCTAGAGTACTTGCTATTCCTCAGACGTGATGCTCCATCTCTAGTTCCTTGAGGGAAAAAACTCTCTTTCTTCTTTTTGTAGTGTAGTTGCAGTTCCTAGGACAGTACTTGACATAATGTTTTTTCCTTCATCTCCCATTACCATATCTTTACACTAGCTGTCTCATTTGCCCCTCCCCTCTGCCTTTTGAAATCTCTGGTTTCCTTTATAACTTAGCTGAAACACCATTCTTAATTGATCCTTGCATCTGCTATTGCCCTCTCTCCCAAAACTCCCTTGTATATATTCTCTTTATGTTTGGGAGGCAACATGGCATAGTGGATATAGAATTGGCTTCAGAGCCAGACCTTGGTTCAGTTCCTGCAGCTTGATAGATACTGGCTGTTGTGACCTTAGAATATCACTTAATCACTTAATTTTCTAGGCAATTCTCTAAGACCATAAGTTGCAGAAAAGGTGCCAACCTGCATTTGTAGAGGGTGTTTCTTCACCTAGCAGTAAAAATTGATCTAGGAGATGAAATGAGATGTTACTCAAATATTAAAATTGGAATCCCACTATTTAGCTGACTCAGAGCCCCAACTCTATGAAGGCCTTCCACTTTTCCAGGCCATTTTCCATTGCACTCATAAATTAGTAAATACTTAACCATGTTGTGATCAGATAGTTTTTAGTAACATGATATATTTTGAAAATTTCTCAGAGAAGAAAAAGAGCTCTTTAGAAATTTAAAGCAAGTTCTTCCATCTTTACATCCAGGGCTTTGTTTTGTTATTGTTTTATTATTATTATTATTATTTTATTTTGTTAGTGTTTCACTTAAGTTTTCAGCACCCTAGTTGTCCCATCCGTAAAGTGGGGAAATGAGTGTGCTTCCTATTTGACATTTCAAAAGGTAAAGCGCTTTGAAAATTGAAGCGCCATATAAACATTAGTAATAAATTACAAGTTATTTTCAAGTGTAAAATATATATTATATATTTATATGGTACATGGTTATATTTAATATATAGCCACATTATAATATATGTGTATCATATTATAAATATCTTATCCACTTTAAGGGGGGGAAGTTAAGGACTGGTTATTCCCTTCTGCGGAATTTAGTGTCATTCTTGCTGAGGAAAAAAATCTTTGCAGCAAATTTCTCCAATAAAGTTCTAATGCCTAAAATGTATAAAGAACTAATTCAAATTTATTAGAATAAGAGTCATTTCCTGATAGTTAAAGTATAGCAACAGGTAGTTTTCAATGGAAGAAATCCAGATTACTAACAGCCATATGAAGACAATGCTTAGAATCATTCATAATTAATAGAAATACAAATTAAAGCAATTCTGAGATTTCACTTAGCTATCATATTGGCAAAGTTGATAAAAGAAAAAAATGACAATTGTTGGAGGTGTGCCAGGAAAACAAGTACAATAATATGCTATTGGTGAAGCTCTGAATTGGTTCAGTCATTCTAGAATACATTTTGGAATCATGCAATCACCTTTGACCTGTTGGTGCCACTGTCTGTGGGGAGCCCTGCCATCCCCAAGCAGGGCTGAGAAAGAATTACATACCCAGAGGTTGCTAGTGGGTGCATAAAAAGAGATGGGACTCCGGAATGGTGAAAGTAGAGAGCCAATGTTTATTCTTCCAGGCACAAGCTTTATAGAGCCATAATCCTCCTCCCTAATTGTATTCCCCTGAGGACATTCCACACTTCTCTGTTCCCAGGCCGTGGGCACCAATGCCATGCTTATCTTGAGGACCTAATCCTCACACCTGTGAGTTTAAGCTCTTTCCTAGGTGGTGGGGAACTGGTCCAGGCCCATCAGCAGGCCAAACACCTGAGAGGGCTTGTTCAGCCATCAGGGTCAGAATCCCACTGGCCTGCAGTCCTCTACAACTGTAAACCAAAGAGATCAAAGAAAGGGGAAAAGGATCCACCCATATGTACAAAAATATTTATAGAAGGTTCTTTCATTGTAGCAAAAAACTATAAACTAAATGGGTAGCCCACCTATTAGGGAGTGGCTTATGGTATATGAATTTAATAGAATATTATTTCACTATAAGAATGGATTAAACGGATAGTTTGGGGAAAAACTGGAAAGATCTATATGACCTTATACAGAGTGAAATGAGCAGAACCAGGAGAATAATTTCTATACTTCATTGTAAAGAAAAAATTGTTTTTCTTGCCTGTGCATATTGGTTACAAGGATCTGGGCTTTTTGTTTTTTGGGGTTTGTTTGGGTTTGGGTTTTTTTTTGGTTTTTGTAGGGGCACTTGGGGTTAAGTGACTTGCCCAAGGTCACACGGCTAGTAAGTGTTAAGTGTCTGAGGCCGGATTTGAACTCAAGTCCTCCTGACTCCAGGGCTGGTGCTCTATTCACTGTGCCACCTAGCCGCCCCAAGGGTTTTTTTTTTAAGTTAATTTATTTATTTTTAGTTTTCAACATTCCCCTTCCCTGAGATTTTGAGTTTCAAATTTTCTCCCCTTTCCTCTCTTATCCCCTTCCCAAGACAGCATGCAGTCTGATATAGGCTCTACTTATGCATTTATAACATATTTTCACATTAGTCATGATGTAAAGAAGAATTAGAACCAATGGGAGGAACCACAAGAAAGAGGAAGCAAGACAAAACACCAAAAGAAGAGTAAATAGTTATGCTTCCCATCTGCATTCAGACTCCAAAGTTCTTTTTCTGAATGTGGGCAGCATTTTCCATCCCGAGTCTTTTGGAGTTGTCTTAGATCCTTGCATTGCTTGAGAAGAGGTAGGCCTATCAAAGTTATTCATCTCACAATGTAGTTGTTACGCTATACAGTGTTCTGGTTTTGCTCATTTCACTCAGCATCAGTTCATATGAGTTCAGGTTTTTCTGAAGTCTTTTTGCTCATCTTTTCTTATAAAACAATAGTGTTCTATTACATTCATATACCACAACTTGTTTAGCCATTCCCCAATTGATGGACATCCCCTCAATTTCCAATCCTTTGCCACCACAAAAAGAGCTGCTATAAATATTTTTGTACATGTGGGTCATTTTCCTGTTTTATGATGTCTTTGGGATATAGCCCTAGATTGCTGGGTCAAAGGGTATGCGCAGTTTTAAAGCCCTTTGGGCATAATTCCAAATTCTCTCCAGAATGGTTGGATCAGTTCACAACTCCACCAGCAATGCATTAGTGTTCCAATTTTCCCACATCTTCTCCAGCATTTATAATTTTCCTGTTTTATGTTAGCCAATCTGATAGGTGTGATATGATACCTATCTTAGAGATATTTTGACTTGTATTTCTCTAATCAATAGTGATTTAGAGCATCTTTTCATACAACTATAGATAGCTCTAATTTCTTCATCTGAAAACTGTCTGATTATATCCTTTGACCATTTATCAGTTGGGGAATGACTTGTATTCTTATAAATTTGACTCAGTTCTCTATATATTTTAGAAATGAGGCCTTTATCAGAGACACTGGTTATAAAAATTCTTTCCCTGCTTTCTACTTCTCTGCATTGACTTTGTTTGTGGAAAAACTTTTCAATTTAATGTAATCAAAATTATCCATTTTGGATTTCGTAATATTCTCTATCTCTTGGTTGGTCATAAATTCCTCTGTTCTCCATAAATCTGACAGGTAAACTATTCCTTGCCTTCCCTGTTTGCTTATAGGATCAGTCTTTATATCTAAATTGTGTACCCATTTTGCCTTTATTTTAGTATACAGTGTAAGATGTTCTGTGCCTAGTTTCTGCCATACTATTTTCCAGTTTTCCCAGCAGTTTTTGTCAAATAGTGAGTTCTTATCCCAGAAGCTGGAGTCTTTGGGTTTATCAAACAGTAGATTACTATAATCATTGACTACTGTGTCTTGTATACCTAACCCATTCCACTAATCCACCACTCTATTTCTTAGCCAGCACCAAGTAGTTTTGATAATTGTTACCAAGTAGTTTTTATGATTGGTTGGTTTGGTTTTCAAAGAGGAGGGAGGTAAACATAGTAGGGAGATAAAGGAGTGTGAGGGGGCAAGGGTAGGTTTCCCTGTCTCTTAAAAGACAAGAGTACAGAAGATAAGCCAAAGAATCAAAGACAAGCAGGGCAGTTTTGAAAGTTACATATATTTGAAAAGAAAAACAAGCTCTACATGATAAATGTTTAAAGTTTCATATATTGTCTTCTGCTATTCTGTGTTTTATATGCAGATGTTCATTTTATTTGCTGTTGAGTTCAGAAAAAGAACAGGGAAAAAGATCACATGTGCAGTGGTGCAAAGAGAGGAGAGAGGAGTCAGGATGAAGGAAGTCTAAGTTAACAACCACATTAGTTGAAATAAGATATGATAAAGGTCTGAAACAGGATATAGGCATACCTTGTTTTATTGTGTTTCGCTTTACTGTGCTTTGGAGATACTGCATTTTTTACAAATTGAAAGTTTGTAGAACCCTACATTGAGTAAGTGTGTCAGTACCATTTTTCCCATAGCATGTGCTGGTATCATGGCTCTGTGTCACATTTTGGTAATTCTCCTAATATTTCAAACTTTTTATTATTATTGTATCTTTTATGGTGATCTGTGATCAGTAATCTTTGGTGTTACTATTGTAAGTGTTTTGGAGTGCCACGAACTGTGCTCATATAAGACAGTGAACTTAATAGATAAATGTTTCACTCATCAGCTGTTCCCCCCATCTCTCTCCCTCTCCTCTGGCCTCCCTATTCCCTGAGACACAATATTGAAATTAGGCCAGTAAATGACCCTACAATGGCCTCTAAGTATTCAAGTGAAAGGAAAAGTCAATTGACACGGCAAACTTGATTGTTGTCTTATTTTAAGACATTCTCACAACCACCCCAACCTTCAGCAACCACTACCCTGATCAGTGAGCAACTATCAACATGGAGGCAAGACCCTCCACCAGCAATGTGTGTGTGTGTATTTATATTTATATGACTTGCTGAAGGTTCAGATAATGGTTAGCATTTTTTTTTAGCAATATAGTATTTTTAATTAAGGTTTTTTAGACATAATGCTATTGCACACTTAATATACTACAGTATGGTGGAAACATAACTTTTATATGCACTGGGAAACAAAAAATTTATGAGAGAGGGAAGGGACAAAGAGGAGTCAGATTTTAAGGCTGGTGACAAGTAGGATAGTGGGAACACCAACAGTTATAAAGTGTTTGTTGGGGAGTGGGGGGAAGCAGATTTTAATGAAAATATGATAAGTTCTGTTTGGAGATATTAAATTTGAGATATTGTTGGTACATCCAGGTGGAGATTTCAACAGCAGGCAGCTGAAAATTTGGAAACTGTATAGCAGAAACAGCATTGAGCCTGGAGGTTCTTTTTATCAGTGTGACTGTGCAAGTCATTTAACCTCTAAGAACCTAAGGACCTAAAGTTTAGTCATCTATAAAAAAGGGGTTGGGACTAGAAGATCTTTTAAGATTACTTACTATTTTCATTCTCTGAGTCTAGGAAATAGATGATTGGTGCTTTAGGGAGAATTAAGAGCTAAAGATATAAATCTGAAAATAATTTAAAGGTGGTAATTGAATCCATAGAAGTACATGCTGTCTTCAAGGGAGAGACTATATAAATAGAAGGGAAAAGGATAGACTAGGATAGAGTTCTGAGGAACATTAATCTTTAAGGGGTGAGAGGAAGCTGAGGATCCAACAACAGAGATGGAGAAAGAGTGATCCAAAAGGTAGAAAGAGATCCATGATAGGTCAGAAACCAGAGAAGTGGGGAGTTGCTCAACAGTATGAAATGCCTCATAGAAATCAAGGATAATGAAGACTAAAAGAAAGACCTTTGGATTTAGCAATAGGAAAAGTTGTGATTTTGGAGAAATTGGTCTCAGGAAAGGAGGGCTAAGGGCTATCAGAGTGGTGATGAGTTTTGAGTTTATGCCATTAGAGAATTAGTTGAAGGAACTGTGTATATTTAGATTGAAGAATAGAAAACTGAGGGAAACATGATAGCTCTCTTCAAGTATTTGTAGGGCTATTGTGTGGAAGAAGGAATATAAGAAGGCAGAACTGAAAGCAAAAGGTAGATATTGCAAATAGGCAAATTTAGGCTTGATGTAAGAAAAACCTAACAAAACTCTACAGAAAAGGAACAGATTCCCTTGGGAAGTCATGGATTTCCCTCTCCTCACTAGCTATCTTCAGATATGGGAACAGAAGCCATGATGATGATAATTAGCATTTTTGTAGTGTGCTTTACAGTTTGCAAAGCATTTTATGTATGTTAACTCATTTGATCATCACAATAACCCTTTGGGGTAGGTCCTGTTTTTAGCCTCACTTTACTCTTGAAAAAACTGAGACTGAGAGGGTTACTCAGCTGTTAAGTGTCTAAGGAAGGTTCTGGATCATCTAACTACCTAGCTACATGAGATAAAAAAATGAGTTTAGAAAGAGGACACAGAAGCAATGAGTATAGACTACTCTTTTTAAATTTTGCTGGTTAAAGGAGAGAAATAGGGTAAGTTCAAGGGGGTATCAAGGTTAAGGGTGTTAAGAACTGTCAAGAGGTCCTCTGAACTTGTCTTTTTGAGTTTCCATGTTTTCCAGAAACACTTGACCCAGAGCAGCAGGTACTGAATGTGTCAAGGGTGAAGTCCATCTACCCCTGCTCCAGCTGACATAATTTGTTGTTTCCATCCCAAAATAGACTCCCTCTTTGTCCTTGGGAGTCAAGACAGGAGCCAGTCAGTCTGTGCTGGTTTGAGAAACTGTTTGTGCAACTGGGACCTGTGTAGATAAGCAGACCTTCCTATCTTCATAATATAGCAGCTCCCAAGGGAAAAGAATGGAGATTTTGCCTTTACCTTACTTCTCCCCTTCTGAAGGGCTTTTGTCCCTTTCCCACCTTTACTGCACCTTTCCCCCTCCCACCTCCCCCTTTAGGTGGAGATTTCTGGTATTTCCTTCCTTTGTCTTCATGTTATTAAAAAATCCAGTGGATTGTGAACTTATGCATGTTCCACATACATGTTCATTTATCTTGTAGTAAACCTAGTTTTCATGTAAGTTTTTGAAGTTGTGACTGCCTGTTGACAAGGGTAAGGTTTTTTGTTTTGCTTTTGCTATTTTTTTATTTTCAGAATAGGGAACACCTGAACATACTTATATTTATAGAGTATTCACAGCCCTGGAAGAGATGGGTCATGATAGAATTAAGAACACAAGGTTGGCTTTGGCAAGGAAGAGGGCCAGCTCATCCTCTGATACTGGAACAGAGCAGGTGAGGACAAAGATTTCAAAAAGTTGAGGAAGTTCATGCTGAGTGGCTCTAATGTCAGGAAACTAGAGGTAAGATTGTCTTCTGAGACTGAGGGAAATGGTCCATAAATAAAAGAGAGTACTTGTTCCCTCCTGAATACGAAAGTTGGAAAAGCATGTTATGCTTATGGATTACTGTTAAGTTTCCTGATATTTTGGCAATAAACTTTTACGTCGCAAAGTATGGGCAACTCTGGACAATGTGAACTCTTTATGAGTTCATATTGATTTATCTGTCTGAACATTCCTGAGGAGCTCAGATTACAGATTCCTATTTCTTTATATTCTTCTCTACTCTTAATTAAAGATAGGAATCCTATTTCCTACAGGCTGTTTTCCCACATGGTTATTAATGCAGTACTTAATTTTCTAGTTAGTAGATATGGTAGTAAAATAGTAATTTTAAATCAATAGGTAATATGAACTTTAAATTGTTGAGTCACAAGAGTGCTGCAGGAAGAAAACAATTGTTTTTGTGAATTTCCCCTTGACTATCCAGACTTTTGTGTTGGAACTTCTCTGACTGCTGTTAAGTCATATCTATGACTTTGGAATACTGTATAAGAAAGTTAAATTTAAATGCCCACTATGCACCTGAAAATGACAGGGCTTTAGTTAGAGATGCTGCAGTGAAGTTCAAACTTCCTTTGGTGACTGAAACCTGAAAGATGAAGTGGCTGTGTTTTAGGAAAAAATGGACTCAGTTCTTTTCGGCTCTAGGGGAGAGTTAGGCAATGTGCTGTAGTGCAAAGAACATTGGATTAGCAGTTAGGAGGTTTGATTTCTAGGTCTAACCCTGCCTACTACTATGGAATCTTAAAGAGTAATTTAAACTGTCCAAGTCTCAGTGTTATCTGTAAAATGACCCTTAGAGGAAGAAGAAAAGAGGGCCCTGAACAGAACCATGTGGGACAGACACCTGGATCCAGGAGACTGAGGAGTGGTCAGATAGGTAGGAGAACTAGGAAAGGGTAGAACCCTGAAAACCAAAAGATAAGAGAATATGAAGGGCAAGAGGGTAATGAGGAAAGTAACTAGGAGGAGAGGGGGATCAACGCTATCAGAGACTCTATTAGAGTTTGAGAACGAGGACTGAGAAAAGGCCATTAGACTTGGCAATTAAGAGATCATTAATAACTTTGGAGAGAGCAGTTTCTGTGAAATGATGAGATAAGAAGCTGTATGGTAAGGGATTAAGAAGGGAGTAAGAAGAGAGAAAGTGGAGACATCCATTGTAGAAGACCTTTTAAAGGAGTTTATCCTGTTGTGAGAATCCAGTGGGATTATACACACACGCACACACACGCACACACACATGCACACATGCACGCATGTGTGCACATACATGTATGTTCACACATATATATGTGCATGTGTGTATGTATGCACATGAGAATACTCTGAAAAAATAAAGTAATTTGCAAGCAGATGACATTGTGATTGAATACAATTGGGTCATTCTGGACTATTAAATTTTCTGGGGGGAAAAAATCACTGTATAGGCCCATAGCCTGACTGTAATTACAAATTGATAAATATGGAGACTGGTGTCTACCTTGTCCTCTGATAACCCTGATCATTTCTCCCTAGGAATTCTGTATAGAATAGTAACACTTTTATATATAGCTTTAAGGTTTATAAATTACTTTTTCATTAATAAGTTTGAGAGGTAGGTAATTCAGGTATTATTATCTCATTTTCTAGGTAAGGAACTTAGAGAGTTTAAATGACTAGGCCACAGTTAGCTCTCAGAGATGACTAACTTCAAATCTAAATTAACACAAAATCTAAATTCCCTTTCTCCCACCTCTTTGGGTAATACATACGTGTGTATATGTATGTGTATTCTCTTTCTTTTCCCTCTCTCTAATGTTACCATTACTTCTCTCTCTTGGTGGTGTGTGTATGGGGGGTGGAAGGAGAAGAGGAGAAGAGTGACGGGGTGGGGGGGGAGAGAGAGAGGAAGAGGGAGAGAGAGAGAGAGAGAGAGAGAGAGAGAGAGAGAGAGAGAGAGAGAGAGAGAGAGAGAGAGAGAGAGGTGTGTTGGACTTGAAATCAGAAAAACTTAGATTCAAATCCTGCCAGAAGTGGCCAAAAGTAGAAAGGCCATGAATGAGTCATTTAATCTCATTGTGCTTCAGGCAAACCTGTAGGATTTATGTGTTTTCTAAGGGCCTAAGGGCCCTAAGAGAGTATATAACAAGGCCACACTGCTAGCATGTGGCATAGGCTGGACTTGACTATACTTTTTCATAACTTTGAGGCAGCTTATTTTCTACTTAGCTGGGCTTTCTCTCTAGAATTCCCTACAGGGATGAATATTCATCCCAACTGACCCAATGTCAAATTTAAGAATTAGTTATTTAAGGCATCAATTTATTTTATTTTCGGTATCACAGTATTTGCTTATAGTTTTCCATTTGTACTGAAGAAACTCTTTTTAAAATGTTCTTGTCTTAATAAGGCTTTTTGAGGTAACACCTCAGAATCTCAACTGGTTGATTTCATGTTTAATTTGTAGGTGTTGCTTCTTTTAGGTAAAATACTTTTAAAAAAATTATCAGGTAAATACCCAACTCATATTTGCATAACACCTGAAGTCTTATGATTAACAGTTATGTTTGCTTAGTGCTACACTGTGCTATGTTCTACCCACAAAGCCAGGAAATAAGCCAGGTGTTTTCTGCGAAAAAGTCATTAAAGAACTGTACTTCATGAGATTCAATGAGAAGCTTCCTCTAATTTTGGACATCTGAGAAACTTTCCATACACCTGGACAGGGTTTCCACCTGATCTCATCAATGATTGTATTTGCTAAAAAAGCAGAAAGAAATCCCAAAGTTAGGAAATTTGAACTCCTAGAATCAAGTGTTTTGTAGAAATTTTTCACTGTAGCTCTCTTTATGGTACTTTGTCATACTTGGGGATAGTCTTTGTGGAATTTTTTTAAAAAGACAGTGGTGAAAGGAACATCCTGATTAAAGATCATCAGGTAAGTGATTTAATTTTTAAGACATTTTGAACAAAGACCTCGTGCCTGCTTAGGAACAGCGGCAAAAGTATCTTTAGCCAAAGTTATGGATGAAAATGCTCCTAGTCAGTGTGTGCTCAGAAGTGGGAACAGTGACTGAAATTTGCTGGAGTTTGTTGTCTAAAATTTCATAGTGTAGAATAGTAAATTTTCAGTAGTAGGTTTGGCATTGAACATTCCTTTCTTTCAAAAAACAAAATGGTTTTCTAGGACTGTATGGGGGTGGGAGGGTAAGAGGTGAAGAGTGATAGAGAGAGACACAGAGAGAGATGTGTTGGACTTGAAATCAGAAAAACTTAGATTCAAATCCTTCCAGAAATGGCCAAAAGTAGAAAGGCCATGAATGAGTCGTTTAATCTCTTTGTGCTTCAGGCAACCCTGTAGGATTTGTGTTTTCTTAGAGAGTTGCCTAAGGAAGGATCATTCTTGTTTGTTTTGTTTTCATTCCTCTACTATTCTAACTCTCTTCTGCCCAATATGAAATGCTTTGCTTTTTGTGTGATAGGTTTGACCTTGGAGAGTGCAGGATGGGCTATTTTAGACGCTGTACACAGTGAGAGAGATCTTTCATTGCACTCACTGTTTATAGTACTCTCCCAGATTTGGAGAACTTTAATGGAAGTTTCCAGCAGTTTCTCACATTCTTTGGATATAATTGAACCAGGATTCCTCAAACAGTTGGGTCTTAATCCTGGCCATACAATCATAGATTTTGAGGGAAAGGGGAACAGTTCACCCAATCAGTGCCCCTCATTTTAAAAATGAAAAAAGGGGGCGGCTAGGTGGCGCAGTGAATAGAGCGCCGGCCCTGGAATCAGAAGGCCCTGAGTTCGGAGCCGGCCTCAGACACTTAATCCGCACAAACAAAAAAAACCTAGCCGTGTAACCTTGGGCAAGTTACTTAACCCCAATTGCCCTAAAGGGGCGGCTAGGTGGCGCAGTGAGTAAGAGCGCCGGCCTCGGAGTTTGGATGACCCGAGATCAGATCCGGCCTCAGAAAATGAGCACCCACGCATAAATCAAATGACTAGCCGTGTAACCTTGAGCAAGTTACTTAACCCCAATTGCTTTAAAAAAAAAAAAAAAAAAAAAAAAAATGAAAAAAGATCGAAAGAAGCTAAGCAACTTACCAATGGTCCGTCACACAGTTTAGAGCCAGAATTTGAAACTAAATTTTCCCAAAAAGTTGACTTTGTTGGGAAAAGAGCAGTCAGAAGAATGAAGAAAGAGAGGATTCTAGGAAGAGGAATTATCAAAAACTGCAGAGATCAAGTAGAATAAGGACTAAGAAAAAAATCTATTGGATTTAGCAGTTAAGAAATTGGCAGTAACCTTGGAGAGAACAGTGACCTGGATGAGCACTTAGCAGAGGGGACCAAGAAAGAGTGATCTGATAGGTAGGAGGAGAATCAGGAGGAAATGGTGTCTGAAAAACCTAGAGAGAAGAAGATGTCAAGGAGCAGAGGGTAATTAACACTACTGATTCACTAAAAGGCTGCAGAGAGATCTAGGAGAATGGAGACTGAGAAAAGAACATTGTCTTTGGCAATTGGGAAATCAGTAGTAACTATGGAAAAAGCAGTTTTGGTGGAATGAGGAGCCAAGTAGATAGGGAGAGATTGAAGATAAGTGAGAGAGTGGGGATAAAAGAGGGGGGGCAATCTGTTGGAACAGATGGGATGGGGTTTGCCTTGGCAAGAAGAAGGGTACCCTCATTATGTGAGACAGAAGTGAAGGTGGAGATAGTGGCAGAAAGCATCTGAGTTATATGACACAAAGAAGAGGGAATTCTTGGTGAATGACCTCAATTTTTTTCAGTAAAATATGAGGCAGATTTCTCAGCTGAAGGGGTTGGGGAAGGTGGAACCCTAGAAGTTTTGAGGAAAGATAAAAATGTTTAGAAGAGCTTCTGTGGAGAGTGGGATAGTGAGTTGCTATGGTGTTATAAAAGGACTGTCTAGCAGCAATGAGGGTCCAGTTAAGGATGTGTGACATATGCTTGTGGTGAATATAGTCAGAAATGGTTTCCTGATTTTCTTGCCTTTGTTCAGCAGCATGTGTATATTAGCAAAGATAGTGAATTGTGGGAATGATCAAAGTCTAAGGCTTAACAGGGCACCAAGGCTTGAGTGAAGGTTTTTCAGAGCTGGGGGAGGTCTGGGCATATTAATATGTGTTGGGGAAGGATTCCGTATGTAATAAGAGATTTGTGATTAGAGAAAGAGAAGAAATAATTAATATGACAAGCTAGATGACAGATGAGGATTGAATTGGCAAGTTATAGGATCTAGATTATGATAGAATGGAAGTGAGACCAAAGCAAGAGTGATAGACAGTGGTGACAGAGGTGGATAGAGGGACTGGAGGTCATGGTGTGGTTTAGAAGGACAGAGGGCAAAATTGAAGGATAAGAGATTGTGGTTGGAGAGAAGAATCTCAAAGTTTTAGGTTATAGTGTTTGAACAGTTGTGTATACTAACTAGCTAGATCAAGGGCATGACCATCTTTGAGTGTAGCTCAGGTAGAATAAAGGTGGAAGTCATGAAAGTATAAGGAGCTATTAACCTACTAAGACTTGGGAGGCTAGAGTGTTCAAGGAAACAACAGTATGTATACTGAAGGTCTCAAATATGAGGTCAGAAGAGCACAAGGGTCCAGTATTGAACTACTTGAGAAAAGAGACAGTGATTTCAAAGTTGGTTGGGACGAGAATTTAAGGTGGGTAATGTAGATGGAGTTGAACCTTAAAGAAAGAGCAACTGCTGAGTGATGGTGGCAAAAGGACACTCTGAAAACAAAATTAAGGAACAAGGAATAAACATACTTGCTCTCCTGGCTAAGTTTTGAGGGGGCACTACAGAAGTACTACTACAGTACTAGAAAGGGTTGCAAACGATGCAGTAGCTTCTGGGAAGAGGCATATGCCTGTAGTGCAAGAAAAATGGAAAGAATGTGTTAAATTAAGAGATCTGGTATAAAGAGAAGTTTATTAGCAATAGAGAGGGAGTCCTAAACAGTCCTATGAAATGGGAAAGAAGGAGAAATGGGCTGTGAAAAAACTGGGATGGATAGGAATGAGATATGGGGAGAGAGATAATGGCGATAGGATTTTTTTTTCTTACATGACATTGAGTGATAGGGATAAAGAGAGCAGGAGATGGGAATTTGCCATTTATTGTATGGAAAATGGATAGGTAATGGAGGATATTTTTCCTCTAGGACAGTGGTGTCAAACTCAAGTAGAAATGGGGCCACTAAACCTTATATAAGGATCTGTGCTAACCACATATTGACTTAGAAAACTTCATATTAACATTATCTCTTTTCTAATGTATTTTTATTAATTTTGTTAGATATTTCCCAATTACATTTTAATCCAGTTCCATTCCATTAGGGAGTGTTGCTGGGTATAATGCAGATATTTGACACCTCTGTTCTAAGATAAGCAAAGAGTCAGTGAAGTCCCTTAATGGCTCTGATTCTTAAAAGTTTAGAATCTCTTATAGTTATGAGACCCAGTGGTATAAGACAAATAAGATGATATTCTCTGGGGAATGGATTGAGCTCTCAATCTGTACCTATTTGGGAGCCCCTTACCAAGATGTCAGGGGAAAAGGCACATTTGGTGCATGTACTTCTCTCCAGAGCTGAGTTGTAGTTAATAAATACCCCTCTTAGCACCTTTGGGAGGTTTATTTTCAGGGTATGTGAAATAGGTCTTATTTTTAGCCTGGACGCCTGGAGCCTGAGGTCTGAGATACTTATGGGCCTCTGTTTCCACATCTGCAAAATGAGGGGATTGAACTAGATCATTTCTAAGTTCCCTCCTAGTTTTAAATCCTGTAGTTCCAGATGTGAAGGAACTTGGTAGGGTAGGATTGACAGTGAAAAGAGAGATGGGCTATGTGGAGAGGCAGATGAATATTAGGGAGAAATGAGATAAAGTCTGGAAGTATAGGGTGAGCAGTATTATAAAGGGCATTCATTGGAAGCCAGGGAAAAGAATCATGACTTCAGAGCTGGAAAAACCTTTGAGGTCACCTAGTTCAGCCATTTTAGAGATGAGAAAACTGAGGCCCAAAGAGATGAAGGTCTTTCCATGTGTGGTATAGAAGACAGCACAAGAGTCAAAATTCAAACCCAAGCCTTCTGACTCCACATCCTTCTCCTTCATCTTTGCTACATTGCCACCAGTAGCTAATAAAGCACTGGGCAGTTTTAAATATGGAAATAACATGGAGAAAATTGTGTTTTTAGGAAGAGTGATCAAGTAGTATAGAGAGACTTGGAGGCAAGGAGTAGGATAGATGCTGTGGCACTGATTCAAACTTAATGGGAGGAAGGGATGGATGTGAGAGATGCATCAGCTCTGTGGCCTTGAGGAAGTCACCTCAACTCTTTGTACTTGGGTTTCTTCGTGTGCAAAATTTCTCACGATGATTTCTAAAGTTCCTTCTTGCTCTACCATTCAGTAATTTTGTGATGTTCCAAAGAAAAACAAGACACCCCTATTAGATTATAATGTCATATCAGGAACTGTGTTGTATTAAATTTTTGTATTCCTGGCACTTGGCACAGTGTCTTGACCACACTTGGTGCTTAATAATGTTTACCGAATTTAATTGAAGTGAATTGAACTGGGTGGCAGATAGACTAGAGTGGGTAAATGAATAATTTCTTCCTCATAGGATCACTTTATGTATCTCTTGTATGTTCTTACCTTTTAATTTTTATCATAGTTATTTGTTTACATGTCTTCCTTCTCTCCAACAGATTGTAAGGTCTTTATAGGTAAAGCCTTTGTCTTATTTATCTTTATATCTTCTCCTTTGCATGATGTATTTTACATAAAAGATGCTTAATAAACATTTATTGAATGTTGAACATATGAAAGAATGGAGATTGAGAGGGAAGAAATTATTCTAGATGACACTAAATATTCTAATATAGAAATTTTTTTTAAAGGCAAAAGAAACTTTATTTTAGGGGTTCATAGATAAGCAATATGACTTCACTGTGGATAGCTGGGAAACTACAACCAACTGAACAGTATAGCTATAGTACATAAAAATAAAGTTATTATCTAAACAGTGGCTCCTAGACCAAGAGTTTAAGAGGCAATATTAAAAGCAGTAAGGGACATTTTGGGGGAGTAATCATTTAACAAAGGAGATATTTCACAGATTTTCAATGTGGACATGCTCTGTATGTACAAAACAAAATCCAACATCACAATGGTGTGATCTTAAAAAATAGGCAACAGTACAGACCATATCATGTTATTGTTTAAACAAAGACAGTTTCCAAAAGAACCTGAGGCAACCAACAGATAAAACACATAGCGTAAATGTAAATAATCCATTTTAGCATAAAGTAAAACAGAGGCCATCTGAGGAATATGTGAACAGTAAATTTGACTTTATATTTTTTAACCATTAGATTGAAAATAGAAATATGTAATTGCATGGTTTTCAGTTTCTGAAACAAATTCATCTACATCAATGATAATTTTTTCCCCTGGAAATAAACTCAAACAGGAATACACAGAGAGTAAGTGTCTAAGGCCAGATTTAAACTCACAAAGATGATTCTTCCTGACTCCAGGTCAGGTATTCTATCCACTGGACCACTTAGCTGCCTGATCATATAAAGGGCACAGAGCAACAAAGTAAACTCTTCAGTCATCATTTTATAAAAAAATACAATGGGGGAGGCTAGGTGGCGCAGTGAGTAGAGTGTCGCCCCTGGAGTCAGAAGGACTTGAGTTCGGATCCAGCCTCAGACACTTATCACACACAAACAAAAATGAAACCTAGCCGTGTAACCTTGGGCAAGTTACTTAACCCCAATTGCCCTCCAAAAAGCAAAAAAAAAAAAATACAATAACTTTTCAAACTCTTCTTGTATCTACTTTTCACAAAAGTAGAAGGCATCTCAGTTGAGTTGCCATGTTTCATGAAGTCTTCCCTGATCTTTCCAGTTGTTAGTTGTTTCTTCTGCCTGTTTTATTTGTCCATGATGTAGTGCCCTTCTCTCTAGAGTATAAGCTGTTTGAGGACCAGAATGGCTTCATTTCTGTCTTCTTTTGTCCAAGAGCCCAACCAGTGCCTTTCACATAGTAGGTATTCAGTAAATGCTTGTTGAATTGAAATGATAAATTTGTAGATGGCCACCACATTGAGGAAGGGTGGATGACACAAATAACAGAATCAGGTTCCAAAAATACTTCAACAGAATAAAAAAATGTCAAATCAAATTAGATTAAATATAATAGGAATAAATGTAAATAAAGTTTTATACTTAGGGAGTTTTTTTTTTTAACCTAAATACAAGATGGGGGATGCATAGTTAGATTGCAATTCTGAAAAAGATGAGTGTTTTAGTGGACATATTTTAAAATACATCAGCAGCTTTTCTCGTTCAGCCAGCCAAGATGCCAAAAGGGAAGAAGGCCAAGGGGAAGAAGGTGGCTCCAGCCCCTGCTGTAGTAAAGAAGCAGAAGGCCAAGAAAGTGCTCAATCCTTTGTTTGAGAAGCATCCCAAGAACTTTGGCATTGGTCAGGACATCCAGCCCCAAAGGGACCTTACTTGATTTGTCAGATGGCCTCGGTACATCAGGCTGCAGCATCAAAGGTCTATCCTTCTATAAGCATTTGAAGGTTCTGCCAGCAATTAACCAGTTCACCCAGGATTTGGATTGTCAGACAGCTACTGAACTGCTTAA
This sequence comes from Gymnobelideus leadbeateri, assembly GCA_011680675.1. Taxonomy (NCBI): domain Eukaryota; kingdom Metazoa; phylum Chordata; class Mammalia; order Diprotodontia; family Petauridae; genus Gymnobelideus; species Gymnobelideus leadbeateri. Next base: position 739,022 of record WOXC01008724.1, on the reverse strand, counting down.
ACTGGCTCACAAGTATATACTGGAGATAAAGCAAGACAAGAAGCAAAGGCTGCTGGCTCAGGCTGAACAAAAGGCTGCAGGCAAAGGTGTCCCCACTAAGAGACCACCTATCCTCAGAGCAGGTGTTAACACTGTTACTACCCTGGTAGAAAACAAGAAAGCAGTTGGTAGTGATTGCACATGACATTGACCCCATTGAGCTAGTGGTCTTCCTACCTGCCTTGTGCTGAAAAATGGGGGTTCCTTACTGTATTATCAAAAGTAAAGCGAGACTCGGTCACTTAGTTCACAGAAAGACCTGCATGAGCATTGCCTTCAAACAGGTTAACCCTGAAGATAAGGAGCCCTGGCTAAGCTGGTGGGAGCCATCAAAACCAATTATAATGACAGATCTGATGAGATCTGTCATCGCTGGGATGTCAGCGTTCTGGGTCCAAAATCAGTGGTTCATATTGCCAAGGTAGAAAAGGCAAAAGCTAAGGAACTTGCAACCAAATGGGGTTAAATGTATATTTGGTTTTTCCCTATGTAAAAATAAAAATTTAAATAAAAATAAAAATAAAATGTCAGCAGAATGACATGGCAGTCAAACTAATTTTATCTTAAGCTACATTAAATTAAGATAGGCATAGTGCTCAGGACTATGATAATAGTGAGAGTAGTTCCATTGTGTTCTGCCCTGATCAGATAATGTTTGCATGGTTGTTTTTGTTTCTGGGCACCACATTTTAGGAAGGATATTGATGCGTTGGAGAAGGTATGGAGTATGGCAGCTACATTGAAAGGCCTAAGATAAAGCTGTGTGAAGAAAGCTGTATGATCACGTGCAAGTCACTAAATTTTTCTGAACATCAGTTATCTGGACAACAGTCCACCCTGGGCAAGCTGCACTGCTATGGGCTGGGAGCCCACGCTCTCACAGCAAGAGCTCTTCTCCATGGCACCTGAGAGTTGAATGCAGGGTTGGGTGTTGGTGGCAGCAGGCAGGAAAAACCTTGGTCAGCACAGAGTTCCCTAGTCCGTTGCAGACAGGATGCTGCCATGTTCTCCCAGACTGCATTGAGAACAAATAAACCTAGTACAGTACTACTTATGGAAATAGGGTAGATGGAAGAGTAACTGATTTAAAGGGAAGATGAATTCGTTTTGGGGAATGTTTAATTTGTAACAGTAGAACATGCAAGTGGAGATGCCCTGTAAACATTTGAAAATATAAGACTAGTAGCCTAGAAATAAGATGTTTAGAAATTATCCTCATCTAGGTGATAGTTGAAACCTTGAAATAGAAGATAAGTTTGAGGGTAAAAGGAATATATAGAGAAGAGTCTGGACTAATAAATAGTTTGGATCCTAGAATCTACTAATAGATCTTTCATATTTGGAACTTCAACTTTATTGTGTGTGACTACTTATACATAAACACTCAAATTCAAATGGACTTGTAAAATTGTGCTGCTTCCAAGAATGGTATGGTCTTCCACATCATTGGAAAGAGTTGAGACCTTAGGGTGGTGAGATAATACTAGAACTCAGTCTAAAGAAAGAAATACTCAATGAATCCTAACTCAAAACATTGCCTTTTAGTTATAAGGAGTGGTTATAGAAGAACCTGGATTTTTCTTTTCTAATCCTGTCATTTGGTGACATTTTATTTTTGACCCTTCTCCTCCACAAGGAAGGACTGAAATAAAACTCTGGCAGTGTTGCTGGAATAAACCCTAGGGCAGGGGAGGGGGGAACCTGTGGCTATGAATATGCTGGTGTAGTTGTGAATCACAAAATGTAACAGGCTCTCCACATGGAGGACAGAACCAAAGAACTTAATTCAAATACCAGAAAACCAAATCCCAAAACCATAAAGCCAGATTCATCATAGTGACCATGAAGTTGGTACACATAACCAATGCAGCAAACACAAACATTCCCAAACCTTTCCTCCATCAGGCCTTCAAAACAAAATGGTTCCCTTAAGCGAGAATGCCTCTCTCTCACCCACACTAGCTGCTCACACTCCACTCTGCTTACTCCCAGCAGTTTTGGCTCTTTCTCAGCTTGTGCTCAGCTTTTTATTCTGGTAACTAACTTCTCCCTGTTTTACCTCTTCCTGTTGCATCAGCAAGCTCCTCCCATTATGGGTTTCACAAGTTCTGTTTCTTAACAAAGACTTGATATAATCAAGGGCAAGTCTCAACTGAAACAAGGGGCTAAGTAATACTTGCCATTACAAGGGGCAGGGAAGAACTTCAAATCTCCATTACCCCCACCCCTGCCCTTGGGTATCCACAGACTGGGGAGACGTACTTTCTGAGGAGCCTTACAGATATTAGCAGTGAATCTTAGTAAGTTAAAAGCTTGTTAAACCACCTACTCTATATACTCTATACTCTATGTACTCATAGCATCTTCCTCTATGGGTCTTTTGTAGTTGATTTGAATATTCACACAACTCAGAATAGCTTGGTCATTCACATTTTCTCTTTGAACAGTATTGCTGTTACTATATACAATATGTTCTTATAACAGCAAGCACCCTACCCAAACCCAGGGTGGTTGCTAACACAGGTTCTTTGATCTGCTTTTCTAAATGAAAGCAACTCAAAAGGGGTTAACAATCTTACTTTAATCAAACACACACACACACACACACACACACACAGACCTATATATATATATATATATATATATATATATATATATATATATATATATATATATATATATATATATTGTTCATTAAGTTATTTAGTTCAGGGGGAAAAGTCAGCATCCTCAACTTCAGAAAATACAAACAGAAATTACAAGCAGACAAAAATATAGAGAAAATAACACAATTCAGCAGACCAACAGACAGAGCTTCTATCTGATCATTACATACATACAGTGTTAGTTACCAGAGAGAGAAACACCAGTATTTGGGTTTTCAAAGCCAGGGAGCTCAACGGTATAGAGTTCATGGGAAAGCAGTTCAGATTCGCTCCTATAATAAGGTGCACCCTCCAAAGGAAATAGAACCTTTATTTAATAATTGACCATCAGATAAGCATAGGAATAGAAGGATAGTGATTCTGATAAAAATAACAACATAAAATAAGCAACAGTATGCAGATAAGCAGTAAAATACAGATAATAAACAGAAATAGAAAACATCACCAATTCAGGGAAGCACAAACTCCTGATCGCTCTGGCTGGGGAGCCCCAGAACAGCTGATCAGGGAAAGTCCCAGACAGTCCTCTCCATGGGTGAGACTCCAAAGTCAGAGTATGTACAGCTCTTTAGTACCAGTTGGAGCAAAGAAGACACAAAGCTAAGACAGAAATATGGATGCGCCCCTGGATTGAGCCAAAACCCAAGGTGGCTATCAGTTCTTAGCCATATGAATTGTGTTTTGTGAGAACTTGACCTTGTTTTCCCAAAACACACTTATCATAAAAAAGAGGAAGCTTGGCCAAGCTCCCAGTCACACAAGTTTCTTGACTTTAGCTGCTTCCTTGCTCCAAGGATTCTCAAGATTAGAGTCAGGGTTTTTGGCAGTCACACAGAGGACATGGAAGAATCTACAATATTAATTATTGATTATTGAGCAATCAATCTTTTAAATGGCTACCCAGAATCTCATCTGGCCAAATCACATAACTCTTACCATAAGTGAGGCCCAAAGCAAAACCTTACCTCAGGGAGTATATATAGCCGCCTCCAGCGTCAGAGAATATCACAACCTTCATAATCCACTGCCTAATTACAAAGTAACAAATGGTGGACCTTCCTGAAAAACAAGCCTCCCCTAAGCAAGCTTCTCTTGTTGAGCTCCAAGTGAGGCCCATTAAGGGGCAGGGAAGATGTTCAGATTCCCTTACCATTACATTCTGCCCCAAGATTTTTCATGCCCATTATATAGGCAGCTTATATCTGAATTGGTATTAAGTATAACATTATCCCCACAAAATAAACACATCACATTTGCAAGATATGTAACATAAAAACTCATTACCAGAGTGACCACACGGTCTTAAACACAAAGTATATAACATTATAATCCCCTCAGTCCAAAACAAAAATGTCCAAATAAAGTTCTCTTGGGGGTGTGACCTTCCCCCAACAGTGTCCTTGCAGGCTTCTTCCTGGCACTCCCAGATGCAGGCTCTAATGAGCCAAGTCCCAGTCTTAATACTGCTCCAGTCCCCACTTCCAAGTTCTGAGGGGTGGCTGGGCAACTTAGCCAACAGGGTGGGGTCCTTGGGGGTCCAAAGCACTTCCCCCCACCCACCATAGACAATTCCACCCTTCACCTGGTCCCAAACTGTCCGAGGGGCACTGAATTCCTGGGTTCCTCCTCCTCCCACAGGAGACTCCTGGCTTCTGCTAGAGTCCCTATGCAGGAAGCTTTCCCACTCTCACCTCACCAAAGTCAGCATGTAAGCAGTTTTCCACTCCTGTTCCATGGTTCCACAGAATCACAGCTACCACAACTGGGAAACAAACAATTATCCTAGTCCCCATACTTTCCTTTTAGTTTGCAGATCCTGTCTGACTATGCCATTTGGTAACAGCAAGCAAAGTAACACACTCAGGAAGGCTGCTAGCATGGGTTCTTTGATCTTCTTTTCTAAAGGAAAGCAACTCAAAAGAGTTCAACAATTGTACTTTAATCAAACATAGATATCATTCACTTAGTTCAGGGGAAAAAGTTAGCACCCTGAACTACAGAAATTACAAGCAACAAAAAAATACAGACAGAGAAAATAACACAGTTCAGCAAACAAGCAGACAGGGCTTCTAGCTGTCTCATCATTACATACATACAGTGTTAGCTACCAGAGAGAGAAGCACCAGCATTTGGGTTTTCAAAGCTGGAGGGATCAATGGCTACCCAGAGTCTCATCTGGCCAAATCAGACAACTCTTCCCATAAGTGATCCCCAAAGCAAAACCTCACTTCAGGGAATACATATAACCTTCTCAGGGTCAGAGAACATCATAACCTTCATGATCCACTGCCTAATTACAAAGCAACAAAAGGGTGGCCTTCCTGAAAAACAAGTCTCCCCTAAGCAAGCTTCTCTTGTTGGGCTCCAAGTGAGGCTCATTAAGGAGCAGGGAAGATCTTAAAATTTCCTAGGCCTGTCAAGGGACAGTGAAGATCTTAAAATTCCCTCACCATTACAGTTCTCTAATATTGAACCTACTTTCCCCTCAACCATGTATGTACTTGTGGGAGAATGCATCAGACTTTTGAGAAGATGTTTGTACCAACTGTTCTTAACTATACCACTTTAGCAAATGGACCCTTCTAAAAGAGAGCTAAGTCTGGCTGAATAATTGATATTGATGGGTAATCATGGGGGTGGAAGAAGACTCATGAGCTACAACTTTAGAGCTGCTCCTTCCATCCTACCATCAGTTACTCCATTACTCTAGAATATAGAGAGGGAAGAAATAACAGTTGAGCTCTGGGAACCTGGTGCAAGTGGGGAATTGGAGAGTAGCTCTATAATAGATGATAGTCTATTTAATAGAATTAGTAATAAATTACATGGAATATTGAGGAGATATGTTAAAAAACTTCCACTAATATCTAGTTAGGTGAAATAGCACCTTGGAAGAGTTGGGGAAGTGGACATTTATAAATAGTGTTAAATTTAGTGGGACCAAATTATCCAAGCAGGATAATTGAGAAGGAGGTGAGGGAGAAGCAGAGATATGACATTGGACAAGGACTACCTTTTATAAATGTAACCAAGAGGTCCAGACACCGAGGCACACAGAGGCCAGGACAAGGCCTGATCAACATGGCGGTAAGTTGACCCACCAACCATGAGGGCCATTGCCTGGCCTATTGTTGTCGGATCCTTTCGTGGGGCCTTCCGGATGCCACATGGCGGGGAGCACCGAGCAGAACAAAGCACACTTACACAGCAACTCAGAGGGCAACTCTGACTTTATTTCCTGCTCTTCTACATATATAGCCTATCCTACGCAAGCACTTTCCATTTTGGCTCTTGGCCAATTACAACACCTTTTGCCTTTTAAGGTCAAGCACACCTTAGTCCCTGGGACTCTTATCTCGCAATTTCTACCCGGAGCAAGGATATTCCTTGTGGACCCGGATGTGCGTTGCTCCTTAGAACAAGGCAGGGTCAGCTGGGGGCCTGGCAGTCCCTCAAGTGCCTAGAGGGTTAATGGGGGCGAGAGGCCTTGCCATCATCGCCTAACCCCGGAGACAGTGCCGTCACACGTCCAGGGACTTCTCAAGGGCACTGAGGTAAATCCGTGTTGGCTCTCCCACAGCCTATCACCACAGGGCTGGGACTGGATGGAACAAGGTAAGAGTCGAATACAGGGCCCCTGGCAGTGACAACAGCTACTCCTGTGACTACCAGTCCACAGCCCAGAAATTTAAAAAACCCCTATCTGGACCTCTAGGGACCAGGATGACAGAGTGAACCCTGGCTACTCCAATCCCCACCTCTGACCCTGAAAACATAGTAACTATTGCCCCAGGGCAAAACCTTAAACAGTAAAGGCTTGGGAAGCCTAGAGGAAGGGCATGGCTTGGTTCCTGCCTCAAAATGGGTAGAAAGCAGACTGCAAAGACTAAGACTCTGGAGTCCTACTATCTTGAGAAGGAGGAACCAAATTCAGAGGGAGACTCCACACCCACAGATGAAGCCTCAACAGGGAAATGGTCTCAAGCACAGAAAGCATTCTTAGATGAGCTCAAAAGAAACTTTGAAAACCAAATTAGAGAGATAGAAGATAAAATGAATAATGCTTTTAAAATCAAAATTGCAAAATTAGAAAAACATTACAATGAAGAAAATAGCTCCTTAAAAAGAATAATGTGTGATATGGAAAAGGAGCTCCAAAAACTAATCAAGGAAAATAATTTGCTAAAAACTGGAATCAACCAAACTGAAGGAAATAACTCTATGAGGAACCAAGAATTAGTCAAAGAAAACATAAAGAATGAAAAATTAGAAAAAGAGGTAAAATATCTCAATGGAAAAATAACTGACCTGGAAAACAGATCCAGGAGAGATAATCTGAGAATCATAGGCCTACCAGAAAATCATGATGAAAAAATGAGCCTGGACAACATCTTCCAAGAGCTCATCAAGGAAAACTGCCGTGAGATACTAGAACCATAGGGTAAAATAGAAACCAAGAGAATCCACCAGAAACCTCTTAAAAGAGATCCCAAATTGAAAAGTCCACAAAATGTTGTGGCCAAACTCCAGAACTAGCAGGTAAAGGAGAAAATACTTAAAGTAGCCAGAAAGAAAAAAATTCAAATATCGTAGAACCACAATGAGGATTGCACAGGATTTGGCAGCCTCTACACTGAAAGATCAGAGGAAGTGGAATGCAATTTTTTGAAAGGCAGAAGAGCTTAGGTTACAGCCAAGGGTCACCTACCCAGTGAAACTGAACATATTCTTCTAGGCAAGGAAATGGTCATTCAACAATATAACAGATTTCCAGACCTTCCTAATGAAAAAGCCAGAGCTCAATGGAAAATTCAACTTCCAATTACAAGACACAAGAGAGACATAGAAAGGTAAGCAAGGAAAACACACACACACACCCTGTTATTTAATAAGAGCAAACTGTTTCTAGACAAGTAGAGGTATGAGTATAAATTACACAAAATGATTTTTAAAAAACCTTATTAAGGGCTACAAAGGAACTGCAATGGAAGATGAGGAAAGAATGAAGTGGGAAAGGGCAAATTATGCCACACAAAGAGGCATAAAAACAATATAGCAGAGGGAAAGAAGGGAGGGAGATGAGTATTATATGAGCTTTTCCCTCACTGGTTCTGGTGCAAGGAGGAAATAACACAACCAGTTAAGCATAGGACTGTGTTGAGAAGAAACACAGAATATATCATAATACATGATATCATAATAGAGGGAAAGAGGGGAGTGAGAGGAGCTTTGCATGAGATTTGTTCCTGTCACTCTTGGTGCAAAGAAGAAATAACATACTACTTTAAGTATAAAAATATCCTACAGGCAGTAGGAGGGGGAAAGGGCTCAGTAAAGGGGGGAGGGGTTAGAAGGGAGGGAAGAAGTAAAGGGGAAGGGGAGGAAAAAGGAAGGGGACTGATAAGGGAATACTGAGGGAGGCAGTGGTCAAAAGGAAAACTCTTAAGGAGGGGAAGGAGAAGGGAAGAAAAATATAAGCATAAACAGGGGAGGGAATAGAATGGGAGGGAAAGAGATAGTAATCATAACTGTGAATGTGAAGGGAATGAACTCTCCCATAAAACAGAGGTGGATAGCAGAATGGATCAAAAACAGTAATCCTACAGAATGCTGTTTACAAGAAACACATCTGAAACAGAGGGATACACAGAAGGGAAAGGTAAAAGGCTGGAGTAAAATATATCGTGCCTCAGCTAAAGTAAAAAAAGCAGGGGTAGCAATCCTTATCTCAGATAAAGCAAAAGCAAAAATTGATCTAATTAAAAGAGATAAGGAAGGATACTATATCCTGCTAAAAGGCACCATCGAAAATGAAGCAATATCATTACTTAACATATATGCACCAATATCATTACTTAACATATAGCGTCCAGATTCCTAGAGGAGAAGGTAAGGAAATTAGAGGAAGAAATAGATAGCAAAATTATACTAGTGGGGGACCTTAATCTCGCCCTCTCTGAACTTGATAAATCCAACCAAGAAAGAATGTGAATAGAATTTTAGAGAGGGTAGTTATGATAGATCTCTGGAGAAAACTGAATAGGGATAAAAAGGAATATACCTTCTTCTCAGCAGTACATGGCACATACACAATAATTGACCATATACTAGGACATAAAAACCTGACAGTTCAGTGCAGAAAGGCAGAAATATTAAATGCATCATTCTCAAATCATGATGCAATAAAAATAATTTCTAAAATATACAGAGAATTCAGTCAAATCTATAAGAATACAAGTCATTCCCCAATTGATAAATGGTCAAAGGATATGAACAGATAGTTCTCAGAAGAAGAAATTAAAGATATCTATAAGCATATGAATTAATGCTCTAAATCTATAAGCATATGAAAAAAATGCTCTAAATCTATTGATTAGAGAAATGCAAATCAAAACAACTCTGAAGTACCACACCTTACCAGTCAGATTGGCTAAGATGAGAAAACAGGAAAATGATAAATGCTGGAGAGGATATGGAAAAATTGGAACACTAATGCATTGCTGGTGGAGTTGTGAACTGATCCAACCATTCTGGAGAGAAATCTGGAACTATGCCCAAAGGGCTATAATTAATTTCCTATCCTTTGACCCAGCAATACCACTTCTAGGGTTGTATCCCAAAGAGATCACAGAAGCATGAGGAAGACCCATATATACAAAAATATTTATAGGAGCTCTTTTTGTGGTGGCAAAGAATTGGAAACTAAGGGGATGCCCATCAATTGGGGAATGGCTGAACAAGTTGTGGTATATGAATGTAATGGAATACTATTGCGCCATAAGAAACAAAGAACAGATGGACTTCTTATCTACCTGGAGAGGCTTATATGAACTGATGCTGAGTGAGAAGAGCAGAACCAGGAAAAATTTGTACACAGTTACAGATACAACATATGTGTGATGACCAACTTTGATAGACCAGTCTCTTCTCAGAAATGCAGGGCTATAAGTAAACTCCAAAAGACTCATGATGGAGAAAGATATCTACATTCAGAGAAAGAACCAGAAAGAATAGAGTTTGAATGCAATTGAAGCAAATTACCTGCTCTCTTTCTTTTTCTTGTTTGGTTTGGTTTCCTCTTTCCCATTGTTTATTCCATCTGATACAGTCCTTCTTTATAACCTGAACAATGTCTAACATGAAATCTGCAGAACCTATACCTGATTGTATGCCAACATGGGGTGGGAGGGAAAGGGTGGGAGGGGGAAAAAATTTGAAACTCGAAGAACTGGGGAACTGAATCTTGTAAACTCAAAGTAAATGAGCAAATTAATAAAGATGAAGAAAAGGTAAAAATAAATAAATACTTTTTTAAGAAAAGAAAAAATTTAAGTATACCCAAAAATATGCCTCAGGATAATTATTAAATTAAAAACTAAGTGTGGGACAGGAACATAATTTTAAAAATAAATGTGGTGCTGGGATACATTAATTTCTCATCAAGAAATTTAGTTGTATTCCTTCCTTTCTAGACACCTTGGCCAGAATTTGGGAAAACATTTAGTGTGGAGTCCAACAATTGGAATACAGTATGGTAAACTTGGAGATGTTTTACCCAGATTTATTTTGATTTTATAGAATCAATTTAGTATAGTGGAAAATAGTATTGGATTTGGAGTGAGTCAACATTTATTAAGCATTTATTTATATCCCAGGCACTGTGCTAAATGCTGAGGGATATGAAGAAAGGCAAAAGACAGTCAGTCTTCTTCTCTCAAGGAGCCCCACAGTCTAATGGGGAGAAAACATGCAAGCAGCTGCTTTTAAACAAGTTGTAAATTAGATAAAATCAACAGAGGGAAAATGGAAAGACATTTTCCAATTCTGACTTTGCTATTCACTACTTATGTGACCATGGATAAGTCACTCTGTGTTTTTCTCCTTGGCTTTCTATATCATTTTCTAACCCCATTTCTGTGATTCTACTACTCTTATAAGATGAATCACAAACCACTACAGTATCAGAACTAGAAAGGACCTTAGGGATCATCTAGTCCAGTGGTTCTTATCCTGAGGTCCATGACCTTGTTTTTAAAAATATTTTTATAACTATTTCAATATTTTTTGCATTTTGTTTTTTGTATTTAAATTATGTTTTATTTTTTACATTTGAAGAACATTATTCTGAGAATGGATCCATAGACTTCACCAGATTACCAAGAGTATCAAATTGAGTAATTCAATGAAGAAAGAACATAACCAAGAAATGGCTATGCAGTGCTGTTCTTCTAGTTAAAAATTTGAAACATAATAATTTATATACTTTGTTTTAGTCAGGGTCTGTATAGTACAAAATTGTGAATGGACCTGAATAAATACATGGAAGAAATATGTGCTATCACTCCCCAATTGATAAATGGTCAAAGGATATGAACAGGCAGTTCTCAGAAGATGAAATTAAAGATATCTATAAGCATATGAAGAAATGTTCTAAATCACTATTGATTAGAAAAATGCAAATCAAAACAATTCTGAGGTACCACATCTCACTGGCCAGATTGGCTAAGATGACAAAACAGGAAAATAATAAATGCTGAAGAGGATATGGAAAAATTGGAACACTAATGCATTGTTGGTGGAGTTGTGAACTGATCCAACAATTCTAGAGAGCAGTCTGGAACTGTGCCCAAAGGGCTATAAATAAGTGTATACCCTTTGACCCAGCAAAGTGGGAGGAGGACCTGTATGTACAAAAATATTTGTAGCAGCTCTTTTTGTGGTAGCAAAGAATTGGAAATCAGGGGGATGCCCATCAATTGGGGAATGGCTAAACAAGTTGTGGTATATGAATGTAATAGAATACTACTGTGCTATAAGAAATGAGGAGCAGACAGACTTCATAATAACCTGGAGAGACTTATATAAACTGATGCTGAGCAAGAAGAGCAGAATCAGGAGAAATCTGTATGCAATCACAGACACAATGTATGTGTGATGACTAACTTCAATAGACTGGGCTCCTCTCAGCAATGTAAGGTTATAAGACAACTCCAAAAGACCCATGATGGAAAGAGATATCCACATCCAGAGAAAGAGATGTGGAGTCTGAATGCAGATTGAAACAAACTACTTGCTCTGTTTCTTTTTCTTGTTTTGTTTTGTTTCCTCTTTCCCACTGATCATTCCATCAGGCATAATCCTTCTTTACAACCTAATGACTAATGTGAAGGTATTTGTAGATCCTGTATTTGAGTGCATGCCGCCATGATGGGGGTGGGAGGGGAGGAGAAGAAGGGGGAGAAAATTTGAAACTCAAGGGACTGTGGGACTGAATGTTGTAAACTAAAAGTAAGTAAATAAATTTTTAAAAAAGAAATATGTGCTAGAGGGAATATACCTTTGCAAGCACTTGGGGATCAATTTATAAGATATCTCAAAGACAGGAAAAATTTGTCTGAATGGAGAAGATCCATATTGTTTACAGTGTAGAGTGGGCGATGGTTTAAGTATGATCTTGAAATTTCTAGGCTTCATTTCTCCAGTGGCCCTACTTTAGTGGGCCATTGCCCAGGTGGAACATTGCTGACAGTGGTTCATTGCTTAGCAAGAACTCATAATTGAAGTACTGAGTTGAGGGGACCAATGATGCAGAATGAGTTGCTTATGGAGGAAATTAGTGGAAAAGGATAACAGTTTTACAGAACTCAAACATTCCTGCTAGCCATGTCTTTTCTATTCTCAGTTTGTGGATGCTGAAGGTCCTCATCTCCTTCTTTATGCATATGGTGCTCTGAGACCAAAAGGAGGGAGATGGGGCTTTCCAAGATCTCAACCCACTACTCTATATATGATGATTAAGCCCCATCAGAGTTCTGGGGATCATTTGGTTCTTGAGTCAAGCCTGTTGTATCCTGAGCAGTGACTATGGAGCTTTCCTTAAAATAGCCACAAATAATCAATAAACCTCTCTTTTCCCTCTGAGAGGAGAAACTAACATGTTTATGAGAAAGCATTACCTGCTTAGCTTCCCCTTCCTGCACAGGAGAGATAAGATTCATAATCTCTCATTCTTGGAAGATTAGAAGATGAGATAACTTGTTTTAGGTCACAGGTGTTCAGAGTATTTCTTGCTAATATACATCCTTAATATCTCAGTTCTTATTATTTTAAGCAAACTGTTATTATTCTTTTCAACTACAGTTTGTTATTACAGCTTTATCTAAGAGAAAGTGGGATCGTTCCAGTGGGATGTAGGCAGTGGCCCATGGGCATCTTATACTCAGCATATCAAAAACAATTCATTATCTGTCCCCCCCAAATATCCTTCATCTAACTTTCCAGTTATTATTGAGGACATCACCATCCATCTAGCAGTCCAGGTTTTTCAACCTTGTCATCCTCATGTCATCATTAACTTCTTACTCTCAAACACCTCGATATCAAATCAGGTGATAAACCTTGTAATTTCTTTATCTTCAACAATTCTCTCAACTCACAGCTACCACCCTAGTTCATGCCTTTATCACCTCTTGCCTGGACTGTTGTAATAGCCTTATAACTTCTTGGCTCAAGTCTCTCCCAACTCCAATTTGTCCTCCATTCAGAGGCCAAAATGATTTTCCTAAAGCATAGGTCAATGTCACTTTTCCTCTCCATCCACACCCTACTTAATAAAATCCAATGGAGGGGGCGGAGTCAAGATGGCAGAGTAGAAACAGCACTCCCTCGATACTCCAGCCAACACCACTTCAAAATTATGTAAAAGGGGGACTCTGAACAACTTCTGGAGCTCCAGAACCCTCAAAATGACACAGAGAAGCTAACTTCCTGCTGAGGACAGCCTAGCAGCCCAGCAGGGAGCAGCCAGCACAGCGCTCTGGGAGCCTAGCCCAGGCCCGCTTGAGTTGGAGGTTTTAGCCCCAGGGCAGCCGAACCAGCAGCCAGCTGGAGGGACCCCAGAACACCAGCAGTTGTGGTGTTTCCAGAATTATTAACACATAGATGCTAAAGACAAAGTGAGAAGTCAGTGCCCTATGGACTTTGGGACTGATTGGGAGAAGGTATCAGCTTCTTCCTCTGGGGGCGAGAAGCCACTGAGGAGCCGGCGAAGCTTGTGCCACGTTGCCATGTTGCAGCTTCAGCTCCTGGCCTGCAGACTGTAGGGGGATCTGGCGATCAGTCTGGGGGGTAACTGTTCTTGCTTTACCCTTCTTGGATTTGGATTGTGTTCTAGGGTGGAGGTTTTGGGGTGTGTGACTGGCTTGCCAGAGTGTGTGGAGGCTTCAGAGAGGCCACCCAACTAATACCTCCAATAGATAAGAAAACTCCAACATTTGGGATGGAAGCTCCCCTTGCTGGTGGCAGAATCTTACTGTGGCAACAAGCTCAGAAGTCAAGTAATTGAGTGGCAACATGCCTAGGGAGAAGGAAACAAAATAAACAGAAAAATGCAACATTAGACTCCTATTTGGGGGGCAAAGAGAATCAAAGCATGGAACAGGAGGACTGTGAGGTCAGAAATCCTGCACCAAAAGCCCCAAATGAAAATATGAGCTGGTTACAGGCCATAGAGGACCTTAAGAAGCAGATAAGAGAAGTAGGGGAAATTTGGGAAGAGAAATGAGAAAGATACAAGAAAAGTATGAAATGAGAGTCAACAGCCTGACTGAGGAAAATAACACCTTAAAAAATAGACTAACTCAAATGGCAAAAGAGGCTCAAAAAGGCAAATGAGGAGAAGAATGCCTTAAAAAGTCGAATTTGCCAGATGGAAAAAGAATCTCAAAAGCTCACTGAGGAGAACCATTCCTTCAGAATTAGACTGGAGCAAATGGAAGCTAGGGACTTTATGAGAAATCAAGATGCTATTAAGCAGATCCAAACAAATGAAAGAATAGAAGGCAATGTGAAATATCTCATGGGAAAAACCACTGACCTGAAAAATAGATCCAGGAGACACAATCTAAAAATTATTGGACTACCTGAAAACCATGATCAAAGAAAGAATCTAGAAGTTATCCTTCAAGAAATTCCCCAGGAAATTTGCCCTGATGTTTTAGATCCAGTGGGCAAAATAGAGGTTGAAAGAATCCACAGATCACCTCCAGAAAAAGATCCCAAAAAGAAAACTCCTAGGAATATTGTATCCAGGTTCCAGAATTCCCAGATAAAGGAGAGAATATTACAAGCAGCCAGGAAGAAACAATTTAAATATTGTAGAAACACAATCAGGATAGCACAGGATCTGGCAGCTTCTACACTGAGGGATCAAAGGGCTTGGAATATGATATTCCAGAGGGCAAAGGAGCTGGGATTAAAACCAAGAATCACCTACCCAGCAAAACTGAGTATCATGTTTCAGGGGAAAATATGGTCATTCAGTGGAATAGATGACTTTCAAGTATTCTTTTTTTTTTTTTTTTGCTTTTTCGGGGGCAATTGGGGTTAAATAACTTGCCCAAGGTCACATGGCTAGGTTTTTGTTTTTGTGTGCATTAAATGTCTGAGGCCGGATCTGAACTCAGGTCCTTCTGACTCCAGGGCTGGCACTCTACTCACTGCGCCACCCAGCCGCCCGACTTTCAAGTATTCTTTTTTTTTTTTTTAAGCAATTGGGGTTAAGTAACTTGCTCAAGGTTACACGGCTAGTCATTATTTATGTGTGGGTGCTCATTTTCTGAGGCCGGATTTGATCTTGGGTCATCCCAACTCCGAGGCCGGTGCTCTTACTCACTGCGCCACCTAGCTGCCCCTTTAGGGCAATTGGGGTTAAGTAACTTGCCCAAGGTTACACGGCTAGGTTTTTGTTTGTGTGGATTAAGTGTCTGAGGCCGGCTCTGAACTCAGGTCCTTCTGACTCCAGGGCTGGCGCTCTTTTCACTGTGCCACCTAGCCGCCCCTGACTTTCAAGTATTCTTGAGGAAAAAACGAGAGTTGAATAGAAAATTTGACATTCAGATATAAGAAGCAAGAGATGTTTGAGAAGGTAAACAGAGAAAAGAAATCATAATGAACTTATCCAAGTTGACCTATTTACATTCCTACAGGGAAAAACGATAACTATAACTGATGAAACTTTCTCACTATGAAAATAGTTGAAGAAGGGTATATGGGCATATGAATACATATGTGAATGTGTGTATATATGTTTTCAGGTATACATAGATAGAGGGCACAGGAAGGGATGATACTTAAAAGGTGAAATTAAGAGGTGAGAGAGGAATATAATGAGAGGAGATGGGGAGAGACAGAATGGGGTGAACTATCTCATATAGAAGAGGCAAGGGGAAATGGTTGCAGGGGAGGGGAATAACAGGAAGGCAAAAAGGCAAAACCTTATTCTCATTGAATTTGGCTCAGGGAGAGAATGACATACATACTAAATTGCGTGTCCCACCCTACAGGATGAGAGGGGGGATGGTGGAGGGAAGGGCAGGCTGGGGGCGGGGGGAGGGAAATTGGAAGTATCCACTTTTGAAAAGGGAAAGGATCAAAGTGGGGAGTAGACCGGGGGGGGAGATGGGATAGGAGGGAGGGAAATATAGTCAGTCTTTTAGAATATATCTACTATGGTAATGTTTTGCATAGCTACACATGTACAGCGTATACTGAGTTGCTTATCTTCCTTTTAAAATAAAATTTTAAAAATATAAATACTATGATTAGTACTATTTTGCATGTAATTGGGAGATAAGATGTGCAGGCATTGGGGCATGGGGATTCACCTTGCCCTACTGGAAAAGTCAAAGGGGGTATGGGAGAAGAGATGGGAGAGAGCAGATTGGATGAGGGAATATTCTGTGGGACTGTTATTCTCAGGTGGTGGGTAGGGGGAAAATGGGGAAAAAATTGTAACTTAAAATTTGATGGAAATGAATGATGTAAACCAGTAGTTAATAAAGCATTTGAAAAAAAATCCAATGGTCCCTTCTTACCTCTAAGACTAAATATAAAGCTACCTTCAAACCTGGCCTCTTTCTACCATTCCAGTCTTCTTACACTTACCTCCCTTCCATGCACTCATACTCTTAAACCATACTGTCTTACTTAAACCTGCTGTCTTCTCAATACACCATCTCCCGTATCTGTGTCTTTTTACAGGGTCTGCTCTGTGCCTGCAATGTTATCCTCCTTCATCTTTGCTTCTTAGAGTCTTTGAATGGCTTTCTTCAGGACTCACCTCAAATGCCTCCTTCTACAAGAGGCTTGTTCTGATCCTCCCAGTTCCTAGAGTCTTCCCTTCTAAAGTTACTTTCCATCTACTTCAGAGATAGATATTGTATATGCCTGTTATGTGTATGTTGTCTTCCTTCCCTCTTCCCCCATGATTAGAATGAAATTTTCTTGAGGGTTAAGACTATTTTTAAGTGTCTTTGTGTTCCAATTGCTTAGCACAGTGCCTAGCACATAGAAAGTACTTGTTGATTGATTGAGATAAAAATAATTACCTTTGCAATATCTCTTAAACATGCATCCTCTCCTCTGATACTGCCATCACCCTTTTGCAGGTAGGTCCTCATCACCTCATGCCTAGATTATTTCAATAGGGTACTGGTTAGTCAGCCTTCTACAAATCTCTGTCCATACTAGCCCATCCTCTATTCAACCACCAAAGTCATTTTCTTAAAGCATAAGCCCAACCCATGCTCAGTAAACTCCATTGGCTCCCCATCAACTCTAGGATTAAATTTGAAATTCTCTGTTTGGCATTCAAAGCCCTTTATAACCTAAGCCCTCCTACTTTCCCAGTCCTTTTATACCTTACATAATACCGTGTATTCTTTGATCCACTGACATTGGCCTCCTGGCTCCTCCAGAACAAGACACTCTACCTCTTACCTCCAGGCATTTTCACTGACTGTCCCCTATTCCTGGAATGCTCTCTCTTCTCATCTCTGCTCCTGGCTTCCCAAGCTTCCTTCAGGTATCAGTTAAAATCCTACCTTCTCCTGGAAGCTTTTCCCAGTCCTTAATTCTAGTGCCATCCCATTTCCCATCTATCTTGTTGTATATAGCTTGTTGGTACTTATTTGTTTGCATGTTGTATCCCCCTTTAGATTGTGAGTTTCTTAAGGGCAGGAACTGTCTTTTCCTGTTTTTTTTATTCCCAAGGTTTGACACAGTGCTTGTCAGTGAATAAATGTTTATTGACTGGCTGACCAGCTTACTGCCTGGAATAATAGGCAAGCAGATCACTTTGGGAAGGCCTGCATACCTCTATTATACCAAAAGGAAAAGACAACTCAAAGGCTATATACCTCTTTTCTCTTCTTCATAAATCCTCATGAAAATGATTTATGCATACCCTGGTGAGAGAAGGGAAGAAGCTTTCACAGATGATTTGCTATAGCAGAAAACATTTTCACAGTGATACAGTTGCTTGGAAAGTGTATAAGAATAAAATATTCCCTTCTTTTTATTGTTAAGCAAAAGTCAAAATTTTATAAAACTTAGCAAAATGCAGTTAAGTGCGCTCTCTAACAAGTTTCCTACCATGCATATGCTAATATACAAGGTGATCCAGTCAACAGTCAGTACTGTGGGTCAGTTGATATGTAAACCACCCAGTATCCTGTGCTTCAGTATTACATCCTAGGATCTTTTGTTTAGGGCAAGGGCAGCTAGTTGGCACAGTGGATAGAGTACCGGGTCTGAAGTTAGGAAGACTCATTTTCTTAAGTTTAAATCTGGTCTCAGACATGTATTAGCTGTGTGACCCTGGGCAAATTACTTAACCCTGTTTGCCTCAGTTTCCTCATATGTAAAATGAACTAGAGGAAGAAATGGCAAAACACTTTGGTTTCTTTGCCCAAAAAACCCCAAATGGGCTTATGAAGCATTGGATATAACTGAAACAACTGAACAAGAAGAAGTAATTGTACATTGGCACATTGCCCCTTCTCACTTTTAAGCTCAGCTCAGTCAGACCCAGACTGATTAGCAGCTGAGCTGTTTAATTCTCAAGATGATAATTAACATGAAGTTTAATCAGATTAGATGAAAGCATAATGATCAAGTGCAGTAGACACATGCATCAGAAGGCACAGTCTTCTATTCAATTCCCATTCTGTCTTTCCACCCTTACCTCAAGACCAAAAAAAAATCGAATAGGAATCTGGTTCTCCCAGCAGGGAGACACAAGAAATCACTATCTGATTATAGACATACTCAGTTTACAGCCCCATCATGAGACATAGGAAGAGAGCCGGTCTTAATTCGCAATAGATGGTTGCTTAGGAACTATAGAGCACTGGATGAACTTTGCTAATTCTCCTAGTCATAGTTGCATGGATGAACAGGAAAGCAAGATTGTACAAATATGTACAAATAGTCCTTGGAATGCCTCTTACTGACAAGAGTGACTACTTAATAGTACTTTCTAGGCCTAGCAGTGGGAGCCATCTCTAGTCATCCTAATCAATATGTTGCCACTGGACCAAGATGGCTCCAGAGAAGAAAGTGAGACTGATGACTTTGCACAGCCCTCCCTCACTTAAATTCAGTTCACTTGCAAGTCATGGCATCAACTTACATCAGTCATGGTGCTCTTCAAGAAGGAAGGACAAACAGCAGGCTTAGCTATACTACCTGGAGCCCCACTGATTTTCACAAGTCTAACATTAAGAACACTGGTAGAGCTGTACTAACTCCCTAAACCACTATTGTGTCCCATCTTTCCCTTTTAAGAACTACATGGAACTCTTCTGTATCTGGTACCATGTCTTGAAAAATAACCAGAATTGGCCTGGGCCTGGAAGTACCTGTGAAAACAGTATTTTAGAACTATACCAGATCTATATACAACACTAGGCTCATATATGATACTGTGATAGTTGTTAACTATGGAGATTATGTTGTCAATCAGCAAGCATTTGTTAAGCTCCTACTATGTGCCAGGCACTGTCCTAACTGCTGGGGATACTCTCCCTCTTAAAAAAAAAAAAGCCCTCAACAAAAGACAATGAACTGAAAAAAAAAACCAAACTAGTCTTTACTTTCAAGGAACTCATAGTCTAATGGAGAGAAAAAATGAACACAGTTTTGTAAAATAAGATATATGCAGGATAAATTGGAAGTAAAATTAGTAGAGAAAAAGTATTAAGGGGGATCAGAAAGGCTACTTGCAGAAGGTAGAATTTTAACTCAGACCTGAAAGAAGTAAAGAAGTCCAGATGACAGAAATGAGAATGGAGAGCATTCCAGGCAGGAGAAAATGAGTGAAAATGTTAAAGGAGGCCAGTGTCACTAGATTGCAGAGTATGTGAGGATGAGTAAGGTGTAAGAAAATTGGAAAAGTAAGAAGGGGTCAACATCAAGGACTTTGAATTCCAAATAGGATTTTATATTTGATCCTAGAGGTGATAGGAAACCATTGGAGTTTAATGGATAGGAGATTGACATAGACCTATGCTTTAAGATCAGTTTGACAGCTGTGTGGAGGCAGAATTAGAGTGAGGAGAGACTTTAGGCAAGGAGTCCAGCAATCCAGGTATGAGATGATCATGGCCAGCACCAGTGTCAGAGGAGAGAAGTTATAGACGTAGAATTGACAGGACTTAGAAATGGGAGTTGAGAGAGTGTAGAATTGGGGATGACACATGATTATGAACCTGAGTCACAGTGGTGTCCTCAACCGCAATAGTGTAAATATTATTCAGTGAGTCTCTGATTTATGGGCATAAAGCAGGGCAAAAGGCAGACATAGCAAAAAATACACATACCAAAAATGTGCATTGTTGTTTAGGAGTATGTTTTATAGAAGGTTTAAGTAGAAGCAAGGCATCCTTGTAGATGGGAGGTTCCTCTAGATCCTCCTATTGATAGATATTTCTGTGCTGATTCAATAAAACTCCAGAACAATATAATGTCTCCCTACTGAGATGCATGGCCACTCAAAAGAGATCAGCTTAGCAAAATACACAGGAAAAACACAACTTAAATCCTCTCTCAGATTAAAATCTCACTCACAATGTCTGTGGTTTTGGGAAGCAGTGGAGAATGTTGGGTTTGGAGTCAAAGGACTTGGATTGAAACCTTGCCTACTGGAATAAGTGCAATGATCACTCACCTCTTTGGGTCTCAGCCTCCTCAGCTGTAAATTAAGGTCATTGGAATATATTACTTTTCCTCTGGCTTCCATGATCCTGTGATCTAATGAAGTGAAGCCTGCTTATTGCACAAATTATGAGAATCAGTTCGATGCCCAGCCCACTGAATTGGTCCATTAGTAGCTGTATTTTGGGCAGGCAACATAGATGGACAATGAGTGGGGTAAAGAATTGAATTGAAGGAGGAGAGTGGGATAGATTGTATTCAGGGAATTGTACAATGCTTTCAATGATCCCAATTTTCTTCCTGACAAAACAAAACAAAACAAAAAACAACCCACTATCTTTTTAATACCAGTACTTGTCAGGTGATGCTGCTGCTGCTGCTGCTGTTCAATCATTTAGCAGTGTTAAACTCTTTGTGACCCCATAGACGACAGCATGTCAGGCTCTTCTATCCTCTGCTATCTCCTGAAGTCTGTCCAAGCTCATGTTCATTGTTTCCTTGACTATCTATTGATCTCTTTTTATTCTGTCCCCTTTTCCTTTTGCCTTTAGTCTTTCCCAACAGCAGTGAGTCATGTCTTCTCATCATATGGCCAAAGTATTTAAGCTTTGGCTTCAGTACTTGACTTTCCAGGGCACAGCCTGAATTAATTTAAGTATTGACTAATTTGATCTTCTAGCTGCCCAAGAGACTCTCAAAAGTCTTCTCTAGCAAGATGACTTGAAAGCATTGATTCTTTGGTGCTCTGCTTTCATTATAATCCAACTCTCATAGCCATACATTGCTACTGGGAAAACCATAGCTGTGAATATATGGACCTTTGTCAGCAAGGTGATTTCTCTGCTTTCTATTGTGCTGTCCAGATTTGCCATAGCTTTCTTTCCAAGGAACAAGCATCTTTTAATTTCATGGCTGCAGTCACTGTATGCAGTGATCTTTGAGTCCAAGAATACAAAATCTGACACTGCTTCCATTTCTTCTCCCTCTATTTGCCAGGGAATGATGGAACCAGTTGTAAAAATCTGGTTTTTTAATGTTAAGCTTCAAGCTTAATGTTAAGCTTCAAGCCAGCTTTTGACACTTTCTTCTTTCACCCTCATCAAGAGGCTTCTTAATTCTTCTTCTCTTTCTGTCATTAGATTGGTATCATCTCCATATTTGAGATTGTTGGTATTTCTCCTACAAACCTTAATTCCAGGTTTTGATTTGTCTAGCCTGGGCATTTTGCATGATGTATTCTGCACATAAGTTAAATAAATAAGGTCACAATATTTATACAGCCTTGTCACACTCCTTTTCCAGCCTTAATCCAATTAGTTATTCCGTGTTTGGTTCTTACTGTTGCTTCTTGACCCACATACAGGTTTCTCAGGAGACAAGTTACATGATCTGGTACTCCCATCTTTTTATGGACTTGCCACATTTTGTTGTGATCCACACAGTCAAGGGTTTTTTAGTGTACATGAAACAGAAGTAGATTTTCTTCTGGAACTCCCTTGCTTTCTCCACACTACAGTGAATGTTGGCAATTTGGTCTCTAGTTCCTAGGCCTCTTTAAAAACCAGCCTGCTCTTCTGCTAATTCTTAGTTCAAATATTGCTGAAGCCTAACTTGTAGAATCTTGAGCATAACCTTGCTTCCATGTGAAATGAATGCAGTTGTTCAGTAATTAGAACATTTCTTGGCATTGTTCTTCTTTAGGATTAGGACATAAATTGATCTTTTACAATCCAATAGCCATGGTTGAGTTTTCCAAATTCGCTGGTATATTAAATGCAGCACTTTAACAGCATCATCTTTAAAGATTTTAAATATATCAGTTGGAATTCCATCACCTTTACTAGTCTTTTTGTTAGCTATGCTTTCTAAACTCCACTTGACTTCATTCTCTAGGATGTCTGGATCTAGACCAGTAACTACACCATCATAATTATGACTGATGTTAAAGTCTTTCTTATATAATTCTTTTATGTATTTTTGCCGCCTCTTCTTGATCTCTTCTGCTCCTGTTAAGTCTCTATTATATTTGTCTTTTATCATATCCATTTTTGCATGAAATAGTCCCTTAACATCTCTAATTTTCTTGAAGAAACCTCTTGTCTTTCCCATTCTGTTGTTTTCTTCTATTTCTTTGCATGGTTCATTTAAGAAAACTTTATCTTTCCTTGCTATTTTCTGGAATTCTGCAATTCAGTTTGATATATCTTTCCATTTCTCCTTACTTTTTCCTTTCCTTCTTTCCCCAGCTATTTGTAAGTCTCATGAGACAGCCATTTTTCCTCCTTGCTCTTTTTTTTCTTTGGGTATTGCAAACCTCTGTCCACAGTTCTTCAGACCCTCTGTCTACCAGATATACTCCCTTAAATCTATTATTCACCTCCACTTCATAAGGGATGTTATTTAGATCATACCTATATGATCTGATTTCCTCCTTTCATTTTAAGTCTGAATTTTGCAATAAGAAGCTCGTGATCTGATCCATAGTCAGCTCCAGGTTTTGTTTTAACTAACTATAGAGCTTCTCCTACTTTGGCTGTAAAGTATTTAATCAATATGATTTTTTATTAACCACCTGGTGATGTCTACATGAAGAGTTGCTTTTGGGGCTTTTGAAAAAGAGGGTCTGATATGACCAGTGGGCTATCTTGACAGAACTTTATTAGTCTCTGCCCTGCTTCATTTTGTACTCTAAGGCCAAACTTACCTGTTGCTCCAATTATCTTTTGATTTCCTACTTTAGTATTCCAATCCCCTGTGAAAAATGTGACATCTATATTTGGGTACTATTTCTAGAAGATATTGTAGGTCTTTATAGAACTAATCAACTTTGGATTCTTTGGCACCAGTGTTTGGAGCATAAACTTGTATTATTGTGATGTTGAACACTTTGCCTTGGATTTGAACAGATGTCATTCTCTCATTTTTGAGATTATACCCCCGTACTGCTTTTCTCACCCTTTTATTCACTATGAGGGCTATTAAATTTCTTCTTTGACCCAGCCATTTCATTAATACTGAAGTTACTTGTAATAGTCCTCCACTCTTCTTTTTTTTTTTAAACAAATACTTTATTAACTTCTGTTTTACATCATTCATTTCCGCCAGATTTTGAGTTACAATCATTTTCCCCCCATTATTCCCCTACCCAACCTCCCAGAATAGCAGTCCCACAAGATATCGCTTCCTCCAATCTGCTCTCTCCCTTACCTTCTCCCATACCCCCATCGACTTTTCCATTAGAGGAAGATGAATCTTTGTGTCCCAATGCCTGCACATCTTATCTCCCAATTATAGGCAAAAGAGTATTAATAATAGTATTTATATATATATTTGAAACATTTAATGTTACGACCTTGAATTTCAGATCCATTTCCTTCCTCCCTTGTCACCCCTTCCTTCTTGGTATATAAGTAATTCAGTATATGTTGTACATGTCTAGCTATGCAAAACATTATCATAGTAGATATATTGTACAAGGCTGCTTATAATTCCTCCCACTCATCCCACCCCCCACCTGGTCCATTCCCTACATGATCCTGTCCCTCTTCTATAGTGGGTACTTCCAACCTCCCCTCACCCCAAGGATGCCCTCCCATCCATCATCCCTCCTCTCATCCCCCTTCCCCCTATCCTGCTGCAGGTTGAGATATCCCATTTAGTATGTATGTCATTTTTCTCCCTGAACCAAATTCAATGTGAATGTGGTTTTGCCTTTTTAGCCTTCCTTATTCTCCCCCTCCTTTGCACCCACTTCCCCTACATGAGATAGTTTACCCTACCATGTCTCTCCCCATCTCCTCTTGCCACTTTCCTCTCTCACCTCATAATTTCATCCCTTGAGTACTCTCCCTTCCCAACAAGATCAACCTATGCCCTCTATCCATATATAACTGTAACCATATACACACACATTCACATATGTATTAGTATGACCACACCCCCTTCTTCCATTATTTTCATAGTGAGAAAGATATCATCAGTCACAGATATTGCTTTTCCATATAGGAATGTAAATAGTTCAACTTTGATAAGTTCCTTTTGATTTCTTTTCCCTGATTACCTTCTCAGGCATCTCTTGCTTCTTGTGTCTGGATGTCAAATTTTCTATTCAATTCTGGTTTTTTCCTCAAGAATGCTTGAAAGTCCTCTATTCCACTGAATGACCATATTTTCCCCTGAAACAAAATACTCAGTTTTGCTGGGTAGGTGACCCTTGGGTTCATTCTCAGTTCTTTTGCCCTCTGGAATATCATATTCCATGCCCTTCGATCCCTCAGTGTAGAAGCTGCCAGGTCCTGGGCTATTCTGATTGTGTTTCCACAATATTGAAATTGTTTCTTCCTGGCTGCTTGTAGTATTTTCTCCTTGATCTGGGGATTCTGGAACCTGGCTATAATATTCCTGGGAGTTTTCTTTTTGGGATCTTTTTCAGGAGGTGATCTGTGGATTCTTTCAACCTCTATTTTGCCCTCTGGATCTAAAACATCAGGGCAGTTTTCCTTGAGAATTTCTTGAAGGGTGATTTCTAGGTTCTTTCCTTGATCATGGCTTTCAGGTAGTCCAATAATTTTAAATTGTCTCTCCTGGATCTATTTTCCAGGTCAGTGGTTTTTCCCATGAGATATTTCACATTGCCTTCTAATCTTTCGTTTGTTTGGATCTGCTTAACAGCATCTTGATTTCTCATAAAGTCATTAGCTTCCATTTCCTCCAGTCTAACTCTGAAGGAATGAATCTCCTCAGTGAACTTTTGAGATTCTTTTCCATCTGGCAAATTCGACTTTTTAAGGCATTCTTCTCCTCATTGCCCTTTTGGGCCTCCTTTGCCATTTGAGTTAGTCTATTTTTTAAGGTGTTGTTTTCCTCAGTCAGGCTGTTGACCCTCATTTCATACTTTTCCTGCATCCTTCTCATTTCTCTTTCCAATTTTTCCTCCACTTCTCTTATTTGATTTTTAAAGTCCTTCTTAAGGTCCTCTATGGCCTGCAACCCACTCATGTTTTCCCCTGGGGCTTTTGGAGCAGGACTTCTGACCTCACAGTCCTTTTCCCGCTCTATGCCCCCAAAATAGGAGTCTAGGGTTGCATTTTTCTGTTTCCTTTGCCTTGGCATGTTGCCACTTAATTGCTTGACTTTTGGGCTTGTTGCCACACTATGGCTTTAAGGCCAGCTAGAGGAATTTTCGTCCCGAACGTGTGGGGGGCAACTTCCGTTTCTGGCAAGCTGTAAACCCACCCACAACTTCCACCCTAGATCACAATCCAGATCCAGGGAGGTTAAAGCAAGAGCGATTACCCCCCAAGACTGGTCGCTGGATCTCCCCACGATTTGTAGGCTGGGAGCCGGAAATGCCTCTGAAAACTACACAGTGGCGTGTCTCCTCAGCAGCTTCTAGCCCCCAGGGGAGGGAGCTGACGCATTCCCCAAATACAGGTCCCAAAGTCCATAGGACACTAACCTCTTACTTTGTCCTAGGCAAGTCTATGTTGATAATTCTGGCGTCTCCACAGTTCCTGGTGTTCTGGGGTTCCTCCAGCTGGCTGCTGGCCCTGCCGCCCTGGGGCTAAAACCTCGGCTCACGTGGACCTGGGCTCGGCTCGGCTCCTGCGCTCTGCGAGCTGCCGGCTCCCAGACCACTGCGCTGGTCCTTCCTGCAGGGTGCTGGGCTGTCCTCAGCGGGAGGTTAGCTTCTCTGTGTCGTTCTGTGGGTGCTGGGGCTCCAGAAGATTTTCAGAGTCCTTTTTTACATAGTTTGTGGAGAATCTGGGGGCAGAGAGGCTTGGACGAGCTGTTTCTACTCCGCCATCTTGGCTCCGCCCCCAGTCCTCCACTCTTCTACAGTAGCATACTGAATAGCTTTGGACCTGAGGGGCTCATCTTCCCAGGTAATCTTTTTTTATTACTTTAATGCTGTCCGTGGGGTTTTCTTGGCAAATAAACTGCAGTGGTTTGCCATTTCCTTCTCAAGTGGATCACCTTTTGTCAGAACTCTCCACTATGCCCTGTCCATCTTGGTTAACTGCACAGCATAGCTCATAGTTTCATGGAGCTTATGCAGGCCCCTTTGCCACAACAAGGTGGTGATCCAGGAGGGAAGGTACAAGGTACTATGTACTATGTACCAGTAAATGAAATGTGAAAGAATCAAAGATGGTCCAAAGGGCAATGAAGTTACCTATGTAGTAGGTTGTAGTATATTTATAATAATAACTTGTATACAAAAAGTGCCATAAAAAATATCATCAAAGAAACTTATGGTCAGAAAAGATAGGCAAGCTATGTAGCAAAGGAAAACAGATGAATAACACAAAGAAAAACAAAAAGGATTGTAAGTTAAACTAAACTTCTGTTATGGACAGTTTTTTGTAAAGTATTACATTTAAGGGGAAGTAATGAAATTGCCCTGTTTGTTTCTGAACTTTTTTCTTTCTGTATAGTTTAGGTGTTTTGCTGATGTGGATGCCTTTTTTTTCATCTATCGTTTTCCCTAACTTACCACCTCCCTTCAGTGAGCAGCAGAGATACCTCCCCCAGCCTCAGTCCTTTTTGAGTTTCACCTCTACTGATACTCTTCTTAAAGGATCCTGCTGTGCTTTTGTTTATTCTCTATTACTTGTCCTTGCTGCCATCTTCTATATACATCTTTTTAAAAATCTAAATAAAGAATTAAAAATAACTAAGAATGACAAGAATAGAAAAATGTTCTCAATTGTCAAGAGGGATGAGAAAATTTGTAAGAAGAAATAACTGCTGACATCTTTATAAAATTTTATTATTTTCACTTATTGGGATCATATAAAGGTAGTGTTGGTCTTTGGCAGTGAATTTGGCTGACTTGCTTTAAAACTAAGATATCAGCCTTGAAATTATATAAATATTTAGTATATAGGCACATGTATTTAGATATAAGAGCAAAGGTACTCCTAAAGGTACTTTCCTTTAGCATTAATCATTTAGTAATGAATATTCCACAGAGTTCAGTTTGGGGGTTCATAAGGTGATACATGCTCTTCTGAGGCAGTGTTCCATGAACCAAATTGATAAATGCCATAAAAATACTCATGTTGTAATTTTCTTCCCCCCCCATCTTTAGCTTTTACAAAATTATAGAAGTAAAAATAAATAATTAGGATAATCAGTATCAGACCAGTAAGTTATAAAGAATTGCATACAGAAAGGTATATTTTCAGCTTTATATAGCACTTAACTACTATTCCAGGCACTGTGCTAAGTACTTTATGATTATTATCTTATTTGATCCTCACAACAACTTTGGGAGATGGGTGCCATTATTATCTCCAATTCAAAGATGAGGAAAGGGGGCGGCTAGGTGGTGCAGTGAATAGACACTTAATCCACACAAACAAAAACCTAGCCGTGTGACTTTGGGCAAGTTACTTAACCCCAATTGCCCTAAAGGGGCGGCTAGGTGGCACAGTGAGTAAGAGCGCTGGCCTCTGAGTTGGGATGACCCGAGATCAGTTCCGGCCTCAGAAAATGAGCACCCACACATAAATAATGACTAGCCGTGTAACCTTGAGCAAGTTACTTAACCCCAATTGCTTAAAAAAAAAAAAAGATGAGGAAACCAAAGCAAACAGAGATTAAGTGATTTGGCCAGTGTCACAATAGCCATTAAGTATCTGAGGCCTAATTTGAACTCAGGTTTTCCTGATTCCAAGCCCTCTGTCCCACTCTAGGTGCACTATCCACTCTACCATCTAGCCACCTAATATAGAAACAATAAATATCTCCTCATATAGGAGGGCAAGCTCCAAATGGCTTTATAACTTAGACATAAAAGGTAACATAATAAACAAAGTAGAGGAGCAAAGAAGATGAAGCCTATCAGATCTATAGATAGGGAAGAATCCATGGCCAAACAAGAGGATCATATTTGATTATGTATAATTTAAAAGGTTTTGTTTAAACAAAACCAATATAGCTAAAATTGGAAGAGAAGCAGGCAGATATGAAAAAAATCTTTTCAGTAAGTTTCTCTGATAAAGGTATCACCTCTGAGATATATAGGGAACTGATTCAAATTTATGAGAATAGGAGCTAATTGATAAATGTTATAAACACACAGTTTTCAGAGACACATGAAAAATAAATCACTAATAATTCAGAGAAATATTAATTAAAGCAAATCTGAGGTTTCATCTCACACCCAAGAGATTGGCAAAATTGACAAAAAAATGAACATCATAAATGTCAGAAGGGCTATAGGAAAACAAATACATTAATACATTGTTGGTAGAGCTCTGCACTGGTCTAGCCATTTTGGAAAGCGATTTGAAATTGTGCCTCCAAAGTTATGAAACTATGAATGCCTTTTGACCCAGCAATACTACTGCTAGGTTGTAACAGCAAGCACACTAGCATACCCAGGATGACTGCTAGCACAGGTTCTTTGATCTAGTTTACTAAAGGAAAGCAACTTTAAAGGGGTCAATAATCTTTAATTTTGTGTGTGTATGTGTTTGTGTGTATGCGTGTGTGTATTTGTGTGTATAAAATTCACTTAGTTCAGGAGGAAAAGTCAGCACCCTGAACTTCAAAAAATACAAACAGAAATTACAAATTACAAAAATACAGACAGAGAAAATAACACAATTCAACAGACAAAGATTCTAGCTTTCTGACCATTACATACCTAGTTACCAGAGGGAGAAGCACCAACATCTGGATTTTCAAAGCCAGGGGGACTCAACAGCTACCCAGAGTCTCATCTGGCCAAATTCATACCACTGAACCCCAAAGCAAAACCTCACCTCAGAGTATATGTGCCCTTCTTCGGGGGCCAGAATACACCACAACCTTCATAAAGCCATTGTCTAATTACAAAGTAATAAAAGGTGTAGGCCTTTCTGTAAAACAAGCCTCCCCCCAATTAAACCCTTCCTGTTGGGTTCCACTTGAGGCCTATTAAGGGGGAGGGAAGATCTTCAGCTTCTCTTACCACTATATAGGTCTATACCCCTAAAAAAGTCAAAGAAAGGGAAGGAATTCATATATGCAAAAATATTTATAGCAGTTCTTTTGTGATAGCAAAGAAGTAGAAACTGAGGGGTGCCCATTAACTGGAGAATGACTGAAAAATTATGGTATATGAAAGTGATATGATACTATTATCCTATTAAAAAATGATAGAGGTGGTTTTAGAAAGACCTGGAAAAAAACAGACAGACCTGGGAACACTTATATGAACTGATACAGAATAAAGTTGAGAAGAACCAAAAAAAAAAACAAAAACCAATGTATACAATAATAGTATTGTAAAGACAAATAACTCTGAAAGACTTAAGAACTCTAAGCAATGTAGTGACCAGCCTCAATTTCAGAGGATTCATGATGTAACATGATGTAACACCTCCGAACAGAGAGGTGATAAACTAAGGTAACAGACAGAGACATACTTTTTTTGGGATAGGGCCAATGCAGGATTTTTTTTTTCTTGACTATGCATATTTGTTAAAAGAGTTCTGTTTTTATTTCTTTTGGGGTGAGGTTTGGGGGAGTGAGGTGAGAGGAAAAGAAGGTACAGTCAGTGATTTATTAGTAATCTCATTTTCACTTTCCTTTGGCAACGAAGTACATTTGTGGCTATGCACAGTAGAGAAAAATGAGAAGCTAATATGCTCCAGTTTATCGAGTGTCTGGTATTCTGCTAGGAGCTCCACTGGTCTTATTTACCCTTTCTTTATAAATAGCTCCCATGCATTTGTTGCATATTTTCATTATTTGCCTTTAAAACTCAAGTTTTGTGTTGTAGTTATGCTCCCAAAATGTGTGAATCCTTTGGGCTTCAAGCCCAACCTGCAAAGTCAGTGATGCAGCTTAGTGAGAAAATAAAGGTATTAAATAAACTTTGTGTGGAATGTTTGCAGCTTCTGTTTGTAAAAAGTTTGGTGTTAACTAATCAGTGATTCATTATATCTGCAAAAAGGAGTGTATATGCAAAAAGTATTCATAAAAATATTCATGAATCCACTCCAGAAAATGCTAAAATAACTTCTTAAGTGTCAGATAAAGGAATTGAAAAAAAATGGAAAAGCAGCTGTGTTTGTGGGTAAATGAGGGTGGTTATCCCTGCCTTCTAACTGCCAAGCATCCAGCCTCCTTTGCAGCCCCACTGCACTCCCAGAGCAGCAGGCCCCTGGGGAACAGTTCAACCACCAAGTAGATTGAGAGATTAAAGATGGCTGATTGTCCTTTTCCCCTTTTTTTACCTCAGAGCTTCTTCTGATATTTCAGCCCCTGCCTTTCCCTGTCCTGCATTGCCTCTCTTCTCCCCTGCATTTCATGGGTTATTTCATGTTTACTGTGTTAGGAAACGTACATAATATCAAAATTAGTGTTTTGTTATAAAGAATTGCATATAGAAAAGTGTATTTTCAGCAGTCTCTAGCTAAAAATTATAGTTTTGGTGGTCATGGGAACCCAACTCCCTGTTTCCCATAGGTTCAGTGTATTAACATTCATGTTTTTTAATTTCTGGCCATTTTCTGAGAACATTACCTCCTGCAAAAGCTGAGGATTGACTGTGGATTTTCATTAACTGAAAAAAAATTTTAAGTAAGTAAAAAAAAAATAAACAGTAAGAAAAAGGAAGAGTCATGGAGAGTTCCATAGTAATAGACCTGAGGACTGTGATGGCATTGATGCCTTCTGATTTGTGGAAATAATTTCTTATGAACTCAAGGGTAAGATAGTTATGTGAAAAGAAAATAGTAAGTGAAACCACATTACAGGACACTTTTAATTCAGTAGGGGCAGATATAAGCAGGACAGTAAATAAACTGTTCATTGGAGTTAACTCCACTGTTTGTAAGTTAACATTTCTTTAAGAATACAGAGAGATAAATAACATGGCTAAAGATCACAGTCGCCATTTGCACAATTTACTGCAGCATCACAAAGGAGGAACAGTGGCAAGATACAAAGTTAGGGCATGGAGTTAGCTATGTGGATTTCTGCTAGAGGTCTTACTCTGCTAAAAGCAAGCAAGCAATACAGTCTTGGCTTGTAGTTCTAGCAACTTCCTCTTAGTGAAGGTGGAGGGAGTATACTTTTTTACAAATGGAGTAGAATTCATTGAGGAAATATGAGAGGAACTTTGTCAGTAATCATATTCAGGGTAGCCCAGTTCATTTCCCTACCTCCCCTACTCAGACTAACAGATAGGCTCCCCAGAGCATCTTTGACTACCTCTTTTCAAGTTTCTAGGGATAACCTTGAGGAGTCGGGCTTTTTTTTTTTTTACTAGTCACTCAAAAACCTACGCTGTTTATTACTCCCAGTCTCAGATTTGAATGAGTGTTTTTCCAATATCATTTAACCAATTAACGTCAATTCACTTTTAAAAAGAGATGCTTGCTGAGAAAGTATATCAAGGACTGACATAACAAAAACATCCCAAACCTGGAGTATACTCTTCTCTGCCACCTTGGTCCCTTGGGACAGTGGGGTTAAATTTAAAATGGTTGCTACAAAACATTTTTACCACAAAATCTACTTCTGGGTTTGGCACTGATGATGGATCACAACTCTTTTGCTCTAACTCCTTCCCACCTGGCCACATTTTGGTGAGAGAAGAGGGACAATTCTCTAAGGAGAGAGATGATGGGCCTTTTCCATCTAAGGCTGACATGTAACCCAGGAATGTGGATGGACCTCTGCTTTTTTACATTTATTCTTCTGAATGTTAGATAGAAAAGATTTGACCTTGTGACATGATCTTGGGAATTTTGAAAGATCAAACCATCAGGAGGACCAGGAGTGGACTCTATACCTAGTTTTGAATTCTGCTAGTCCAGCACTGAGTTCCTAAGGACCAACCTTCAGGACCTACCCCAGTAATGACTGAGATGTGAACCCATCTAGTAGCTCTGAATTTAGACTTGAATTTGATACACCAATGCTAAGTAGAAATGGTGGTGTCTGAGGCCACTCTTCTCAGTGGCAAAAGGTTGATTGTCTCTCTCCCTTCTCCCGCCTAGCTAGATCTTCTAAGTAAAAGCTAATGGAATTTTTTGGGAAGCAGTTGGGGTTAAGTGACTTGCGCAGAGTCACACAGCTACTAAGTGTCTGAGGCTGGATTTGAACTCAAGTTCTTCAGATTCCAGGGCAGGTGCTCCATCTACTTCACCACCTAACTGCCCCCAAAAGTTAATGGATGTTAACTGGTTTATTGGAACTGAAGGATTAATCACTTTCAATTAAGAGTGGGGAGAACACACTGGAATGGGGGGATCCAGCTAATAGCATTAGAAAAGAGATGCCCAAACCTCTCAGAGGTACAGCTAGAACTCTAAGAGGGAGATATAACCAGCTGTGCCCTGGGATAGTGAGGCCTGAGAATATATACTTGTATGTAGCAGGCTTAATAAATGTTTCTTTGAATTGAATTAGGATTTCTTAGCCAGTGTTGGAGTGGGGGGGGTATAGGGGGGAGGCAGCACATGGCTCTCATTTGCTTCTCAGACCTACTTCCACATTTTGGTTGAACTTCCCCCAAGGCAGTTCCCTCATTCTTTTTCCTTTTGCAATTTTGTATTCCAAGATCTCTTTTCATTTCTATTAGAAACTGTCAGGTTTTGTGTGATCTTTAATACTGGAACTACTTCATTTTGGGTACTCTGAATATTTCTTCTTAGACTTGGGAGCTCTGGATTTTGGATGCGACATTCTTGGAACTTCTTTTTGGGATTTCTTTTAGAATGTGATTGGTAGATTATTCAGTCTTCCCTTTGTCCTCTGTTTCTAATAAATATGAACAGTTTTTATCTATGATTTCTTGAAATATAATGTCTTAGACTTTTAAAAAATATATATTTTTCAGAGAATCTAATGATTCTTAAATTATTTCCCTTGCCCTGTTTTCCAGGGCAATTGTTTTTTGATATTTAATGTATTTTACCTTTTCCCCCATTTTTTTTATCTTTTGATTTTGTTCTATTATGTACTGGTATCTTAGGGAGTCATTCATTTCTATTTAGTTCTACTTTTAGAGAGACCATTTCTTGGGAAGGTTTACTACTTTCTCTTTAAACTATATTCCTTCTATTTCTTCTTCTAGAGCTTTTTGTTTTTAAAAATCTGCTTCATTTTTTCTAGGTATTCATTCTAGTATTGTGGAAAATTAATTTTTTTCCTTTGAATTTCTGATTGTACTTATTTGGGAATTACTTGCTTTTTTGAGACTTCTAGATCTGTAATAATTTTTTTATACTGGTCATATTTTTCTTTGATTTACTCTCCTTTTCTGTTCCTGAATTGGGGCTTTTGGCCAGGACCAAACTGCACACCCTGCTGTGCTTTTGAATGGGTGGTCACTCATATTTGGTCTCGTCCATGGTCCTCTTGGATTCCTGTACTAATTGCTACCTCCTAGGATTAGGCCCCCATAGATCTTTGAGGTTCAAAGTATGGAATCTTTAGGGCTGCCTCTGGCATCTCAGGACAGAATGCTAGGGATCTCAGAACCTTATGGTACCATATTAGACTGACTGCTCACTGTATGTTCCCCAGGGCTTCTGTGATTCCCACGATGGTACTTTCTGACCATCCTGAGGCTAAGTGAAGTCCTCTACTCTTTTGGTTTCCTGACACAGAGCCTTACAGGCTGTATTTGCCCCAGGCCTCTATCTCCAGTTGTCCTGGGAGTCTACCCTACCCCAGGAATAGTTTTGATGCTTTCCCTCTCTTCTATTGTTCATGGGCTTATTGATAAGTTTTTGTGCTGATCTCCCATGAAAGAAGTCACTTGCTGTATTTTCTCATTAGATTTCTCCATTATTATTCATTCAGGGTTTTGCTAGGATAGGTATTTGGAAGCTGGGAGGTCAGCTTCCCATTCAGACAGTCAAGTTGTGACTGTAAGAGTTACCTTTATTTTCATCAAATGCTCTCAAGTATACTTTCCACCTCTGGTGTGTGGATGTCCACATAGTGGTAATATCTGCTTGATGAATAATGCTACTATGCCTCCTGTCCAGTTTGTTCTTTTTGAATAAACTGAGTCACATCCCACTAGATTTTAATGAGTCTTATAGAGTTGTCTGCCTTACTGCATTAAAATCTCTAGTTCACTTTGCTCATTACCCATATTTAAATTCCTGAATGCTTTTCCCCCAAAATATCTCACAGATTCTCTACATTATCACTCTTAGGAGTATAGGGAAAGAATGTCTATTGACTTTCATTACAGATTAGAAATAAAGTATGATTAGGATGATTGTATAATGAATGGAGTTTTAGAATTGGAGACAAGAAGACTTAGTTCAAATCCCTACTTAAGATACTTGTTAGCTGGATGACCCTGAGCAACTAATTTGACCCCAGTTTCCTCATATAAAATGAGGAGATTGGATTAAATGGTCTCTTAAGATTTCTTCCAGCTCTAAATCTATGATTCTGTGATCCTATGACTAGTCCATAGTCAATTTAGCCATTGACTCCCAGTCTCCTAGGCCAGTCCTCAGTTAATGTACACTTTACCCCTGACTTTAAAACAAACAAAGAGAATTTTAAAACTTCCAGATAGAGCCAAAAAGCGTTAGTAGACAGTGTATACATTTTACATAATTATGGAAGTGAAAATAAATAATTCAGGATTATCAGGACCAGACCAATCAATTATGAACATAGTCTAAGGGTCTAAAAAATTACAAACTGATAAAATTGTGGACTTCTTTCTTTTAGTTTGGAGTTGGACAGAGCTAAATCAAATCACATCTGGAAAAACATGAAGATTTGTAATTGTTTAAATATCTGTGTTGGAGTCAGAGAGATAATTGTTGAAAAAGTTTTAAGTTTAAAACCAGAAATCATTAGTGAAAAGACTATGAAATTTTCCTTCCAAGTTCTCCCTCTTCCTTTTATTTTTTACGTTTGTTGTGCCATTCTGTTTACATTTTCATGTTTATTTTAAAAGAAGCTTAAAACAAAGGATGGCTTTATTAAGGCAGTTGGTGCAGAAAAGGAAAATGATAAATTCTGGAGGGGATATGGAAAAATTGGGACACTAATGCATTGTTGGAGACGTGAACTGATTCAGTCATTCTGGAGAGCAATTTGGAGCTATGCCCAAAGGGCTATAAAACTGTCTGTATACCAAAGAGATTAAAGGAAAAGGAAAAGGACTTATATGTACAAAAATATTTACAGCAGTTCTTTTTGTAGTGGCAAAGAATTGGAAATTAAGGGGATGCCCTTCAATTGGCAAATGACTGAACAAGGTTGTGATGGAATACTATTGTGCTATAAGAAATGACAAGCAGGATGATTTCAGAAAAACCTGGGAAGACTTACATGAACTCATAAGTGGAGTAAGAAGAGTGAGAGGAACCAGGAAAACCTTGTAGCAGTATTGCTACACAGCAGCATTGTATGATGATCATCTGTCAAAGACCTGGCTATTCTGATCAAGACAACAATCCGAGACCAAGCCAAAGGACCCATGATGAAAAATACTTTTTTTAAACTTTATTTTTCTTGTTTCATCTTTTTCAGGGTAGGGGGATCTGGTTTTGTGTTCTCTTTTGTAACATGGTTAATACGGAAATAGATTTTACATGACTTCACATGTATAATCTGTATCAAATTTCTTGCCTTCTCAAGGAATGGGGAGGAGAGAGAGGAAGGGAGAGAATTTGAAACTCCAATTTTAAAAACAGAATATTAAAGAATTTTTTAAAAAATATCTAATTGAGGAGAAAAAAGGCAGTCATTGTAGAGTCTGTAAATCTCCTGGGGTAGTACCAGATTGTGAATGAGATTTTTGAACCAGTTCACTTTCCTGATCTAGGGGAAACATACAAAATAATCCATTACAAAGAAATTTGGCAAGCTCCCAAAGCCCTGAATTACTTTAGGAGTAGGAAACTGAAGTAGTTATCATCTGAATGGAATTATAGACTAGGCAGTATTTCAACAGTTTCTTATCCCTCCCCAGGTTTTCAGATTCCCATTTAGAAGATCTTTGTTTTCCTAGAAAATTTTCCTCCTCCATTGCTAAAAAGAAGTTGTGGTTGAAGTTGAGAGGGGAGATGGCAGTGGTGTGTAACTGAGAAGACAGAGGAATGCATAGGAGTTTTATGGAGTATGTTGTAGGTGTGCTTTTGAAATCATTTAAGGGTAATATTTACTTTTACTTGTTTCTTTTACATTTTTAAACACTTGGTTAGTCTCAGCTAGGAGGATTTTCTGGCTCCTGAAATCAGAACCTATATGAAAAGCATTGGGATAAAATAATTTTAAAAAATTCTGGGTGGTGTGAGAAGGAACCATTTTGATTTTAGACTTTAGAGAAATGATCTCATTTTAATTATAGGCTGTACAATATATGTTTCAGCTTTTAAGGAAACTGGGAAGCTTTTTTTTCTTTTTGGAGGGCAATTGGGGTTAAGTGACTTGCCCAAGGTCACACAGCCAGTTCTTGTATTAAGTGTCTGAGGCCAGATTTGAACTCAGGTCCTCCTGACTCCAGGGCTGGTGCTCTATTCACTGTGCCACCTAGCCACCCCTAAGCTGGGAAGCTTTTAAGAAGCACTATGGATAATCTACAGCTTGCCTAAGTGAATTTCTTTTAAGTTCCCTTGGTTCTGGCCAGTAACAATTATTAATTGTGTGGATCTATTCACTGATACCTTAGGAGTAGAGAATGACATTAACTGTACCCATATCCCAAATATATTGTCATGACTTTAATTTTAGTTATGGCCTTTGCCCCTTGTGTTGTGGTGGAGGGTTTTTTGTGTTTGTTTGTTTTTTTAATTTGTGTATGTGTGTGACAGATTCATACATATGTATTTATGCTTTTTCCTATACATCGAACTCTGAGAGAAGTTAATCCTCATCCACTGAAAAATCAAAGCAGTGACTGGACAAAGTAGGTAGTGGATTTGGGTAGTATTTCCGAAAGAAGGGGTTTGGGCTACCCACAGAGTTTTGTACATCTCTCCAAAGTTCTGTTACTTTCCTCACTTAGAGCAATTTTCTGGCCTCAGTCTTCTTCATTCTTGTTTTACTTAGCCACAATATTATAATCACAGAATCTTAGAGCTAGAAAAGATCTTAGATATCATTTGATAATAACTTAATAATATAGATAATAACTTGATAATATAGATCTTTAAGGTTTGCAAGGTGCTTTAAATACATTATTTCCTTTGATACTCAGAACAACGGTGTGAAGCAGGTGCTGTTATTTTCTCCATTTCAGAGATGGGAAAATTGAGGATCAGAAAGGGGCCCACATGGGACGACTAGGTGGCACAGTAAATAGAGCACCGGCCCTAGAGTCAGGAGGACCTGAGTTCAAATCTGGCCGCAGACTCTTAACACAAAAACTAGCCGTGTGACCTTGGGCAAGTCACTTAACCCCAACTGCCCTGTCCTCCCTCCTCTAAAAAGCAAAAACAAAACAAATAAAAAAGGAGAAAGAAGAAAAAAAAAGTTCCACAAAACTATACCAAAAAGAAAGAAAGGAGCCCACACAACTAATAAATGTCTGAAGCAAAACAACCTGGTTCTTCCTGACTCCAAAGTTGAACACCATTCACTTCACCATTGTACTTTAACCCCCTGATATTCCACATGAGGAAAATGAGACCCATAGAAGAGAAATAAATTTCCCAGTGTCACATAGCTCAGAATTCAGCCCCAGGGCTGAATTTTGCAGCAAGGCAGGTGCAGAGTATGCTTTTTTTACTGCGGCCCTCTGGGATGGTCTGGGACTCAGGGGGAAGGTGGGTGGGGGAAAGTGCCATGGACCCCCAAAGGACCCACCCTGTCGGCTTTATATCAATATTCTTTACAGAAATTAGTCTCTAGTTTTGTTTTGTTTTGTTTTTGCTGCTTTGTATCCTTCAACTTTGTAGAAGTTAATTTTTTCAACTAGTTTTTTGGTTGACTCTCTAGGAAGCAAAATATTATATCATCTTTAAAAAGTGACAGTTTTGTTTTCTCTTTGCCTGTGTTTATTTCTTTAATATCTTTTTCTTCTCTTATTTTGATAGCTAGCATTTCTAGTACAATATTGAAACCTAACAGTAATGAAAGACTTCTTTATTTCATTCCTGATCTTATTGGAAAAGCTTCTAGCTTGTTTCCACTAGAAATGTTGGTTCTTGGTCTTTGATGGATAGTACTTACTTTAAGGGAAATTCTGTTTATTCCTATGCTTTCTAGTGTTTTTGACAGGAATAGGTGTTAGTAATTTGTCAAAAAGCTATTTTTCCCTTTGTTGAAATAATCATATGATTAGTGTTCTTTTTGTTATTAATGTCAGATATATTTATAATTTTCCTAATACTGAATTAGCCCTCGTTCTTGGCATAAATCCAGTTAGTTATACTGTACTATCTTTGTGATTTATTGTTGTATTGCCTTGCTGGCATTTTACTTAAAATTTCTGCATCAGAATTCTTTAGGGAGGGGGGGCAGAGCCAAGATGGCAGAGTAGAAACAGCATGGCCAAAGTGCTCTTCCCCCAGATCACCTCCAAACCATGTAAAAGGGGACTCTGAACAACTTCTGGAGCCCTAGCACCAACCGAACGACACAGAGAAGCTAACGTCCTGCTGAGGACAGCCCAGCAGCCCTACAGGAAGGGCCAGCGCAGCACTCTGGGAGCCGACAGCACAGAGCACGGAGAGCCAAGCCCAGGACCATAGAAATGAGAAGGATGCAGGAAAAGTATGAAATGAGGGTCAACAGCCTGACTGAGGAAAATAACACCTTAAAAATAGACTAACTCAAATGGCAAAGGAGGCTTAAAAGAGCAATGAGGAGAAGAATGATTAAAATGATTAAAAATT
Source organism: Gymnobelideus leadbeateri (assembly GCA_011680675.1). NCBI lineage: Eukaryota > Metazoa > Chordata > Mammalia > Diprotodontia > Petauridae > Gymnobelideus > Gymnobelideus leadbeateri. The sequence goes on along the minus strand of WOXC01008724.1, from coordinate 699,499 downwards.
ATTAGAATGATTAAAAAGCCAAATTTGCCAGGTGGAAAAAGAATCTCAAAAGCTCACTGAGGAGATTCATTCCTTCAGAGTTAGACTGGAGCAAATGGAAGCTAATGACTTTATGAGAAATCAAGATGCTGTTAAACAGATCCAAACAAATGAAAGAATAGAAGGCAATGTGAAATATCTCATGGGAAAAACCACTGACCTGGAAAATAGATCCAGGAGAAATAATTTAAAAATTATTGGACTACCTGAAAGCCATGATCAAAGAAAGAACCTAGAAATCACCCTTCAAGAAATTCTCAAAGAAAATTGCCCTGGATGTTTTAGACCCAGAGGGCAAAATAGAGGTTGAAAGAATCTACTGATCACCTCCTGAAAAAGATCTCAAAAAGAAAATTCCAGGAATATTATAGCCAGGTTCCAGAATTCCCAGATCAAAGAGAAAATACTCCAAGCAGCCAAGAAGAAACAATTTCAATATTGTGGAAACACAGTGAGAATAGCACAGGACATGGCAGCTTCTACACTGAGGGATCAAAGGGCATGGAATATGATATTCCAGAGGGCAAAAGAGCTGGGATTGAAGCCAAGGGTCACCTACCCAGCAAAACTGAGTATTTTGTTTCAGGGGATGATCATTCAGTGGAATAGAGGACTTTCAAGCATTCTTGAGGAAAAAACCAGAGTTGAATAGAAAATTAGACATCCAGACACAAGAAGCAAGAGATGTCTGAGAAGGATTGCCTTCTCAAGGAAAAGGGAAAAGAAATCAAAAGGAACTTATCAAAGTTGACCTACTTACATTCCTACATGGAAAAACAATAACTGTGATTGATGAAACTTTTCTCAGTATGAAAATAATGGAAGAAGGGTATATGGGCATATGAATACTTATGTGAATGTGTGTATATATGTTTACAGTTATACATAGATAGAGGGCACAGGTTGAATTTGGTGGGAAGGGATGATACTTAAGGGGTAAAGTTATGAGGTGAGAGAGGAAAGTGGCAAGAGGAGATGGGGAGAGACAGGGTAGGGTAAACTATGTCATGTACAAGAAGCAAGGGGAAGTGACTGCAGGGGAGGGGAAGAATAGGAAGGCAAAAAGGCAAAACCACATTCTCATGGAATTTGGTTCAGGGAGAGAATGACATACATACTAAATGGGATATCTCACCCTACAGCAGAGTAAGGGGAAGGGGGATGAGAGAGAGGATGTTGGAGGGGAGGATATTCTAGGGGGAGGGGAGGTTGGAAGTACCCACTATTGAAGAGGGACAGGATCAAAGTAGGGAATGGACCAGGTGGGGGGTGGGATGGGTGGGAGGGAATTATAAGCAGCCTTTTACAATGTATCTACTATGGTAATGTTTTGCATAGCTATACATGTACAACACATACTAAATTACTTATCTTCCCAGAGGGAATGGGTGACAAAGGAGGAAGGGAATGGATCTGAAATTCAAGGTCTTAAAATTAAATGTTTCAAATATATAAATATTATTGTTAATACTATTTTGCATGTAATTGGGAGTTAAGAGGTGCAGGCATTGGGGCACAGAGATTCACCTTGCTCTAATGGAAAAGTTGAAGGGGGTATGGGAGAAGATATGGGAGAGAGCAGATTGGATAAGGGGATATCTTGTGGGACTGCTATTCTGGGATGGTGGGTAGGGGAAAAATGGGGAAAAAATCGTAACTCAAAATCTGGCAGAAATGAATGATGTAAACCAGAAGTTAATAAAGCAATTGTTTAAAAAAAAAAAGAATTCTTTAGGGAAATTGGTCTATAGTTTTCATTTCCTGTTTTGACTTTCTCTGGATCAAGACAATATTTATGTCACAGAAGAAATTTGGCAGGATCCCTTCTTTACTTTTTTTTCAAATATTTTTTATAATATTGGAATTAATTGTTCTTATGTTTGTTAGAATTCACTTACTTTTTTTGTTTGCTTTTTGGTGGGGGGAAGTAGGGCAATTGGGGTTGACTTGCCCAAGGACACACGGCTAGTTTTTGTGTTAAGTGTCTGAGGCCAGATTTGAACTCAGGTCCACCTGACTCTAGGGCTGGTGCTCTATTCACTGGGCCACCTAGCCGCCCCTAGAATTCACTTATAAGTCCATCTTTTCCAGGGGATTTTTTCCTTGGGTATTCATTCATGACTTCTTCAATTTCTTTTTCCAAGATAGAGTTGTATATGTGTTATAATTCTGTTAATCTTGGTAATTTATATTTTTTAAATATTCATTTCATTTTATTCATTCATTTTAAATATTCATTTCACTTGGACATTCAGTTTTATTGTCATATAGTCAGACAAAATAGATCCTAATAATTGCTTTTGATTTCTCCATCATTGATTGTGAATTTACCCTTTCTATTTTTCTATTTCTATTTCTATTTTTTCATACTGGTGATTTGGTCTTCTTCATTCTTTTTTTTTAAAAAGTAGTCAGTGGGGGCGGCTAGGTGGCGCAGTGAGTAGAGCGTCGGCCCTGGCGTCAGAAGGGCCTGAGTTCAGATCCGGCCTCAGACACTTAATGCACACACAAACAGAAACGTAGCCGTGTGACCTTGGGCAAGTTACTTAACCCCAATTGCCCTCCAAAAAGCAAAAAAAGAAAAGAAAAGAAAAGAGAAAAAAAGTAGTCAGTGACATCTATTTGAATATTGTTTTTAAAGAAAATAAGTCCTAGTTTTATTAGTTCAGTGTTGTTGTTGTTTAACTTTAAATTTTATTCATTTCTCCTTTGATTTTCAGAATTTCTAGTTTGATGTTTAATTAGGCAGTAGTGGCTATTTGTTGGTTTTTTTAGTTGTAGTTGTTTTTGTTGCAGGCCCAATTCACTGATTTGCTCTTTCTCTTTTTTATTGGAGTGAATATTTAAATATATAAAATTTTCCCTAAGTACAGCTGAGATTGCATCCCATACATTTTGGTATATTGTTTCATTATTTCATTGTCATTATTTTTAATAAAATTATTGTTCTTATGATTTATTCTTTGATCTACCCATTCTTTTGTACTAAGTCATTTAGTTTCCAATTAATTTTCAATCTATATTTCAAATGCAATTTATTGAATATAATTGTTCTTGTATTGTGGTTGGGAAATGATGCATTTAATATTTATATTTTTTCCATTGTTTATGAGGCTTTCTGCTATAATGCATAGTAGATAAAATTTTTGTGAAGTTCTCATGCATAAGTCCTTCCTATTTCCATTCAACTTCTATTCTATTCAATATTTTCTAGAGATCTATCACATATAACTTTTCTAAAATGATGTATGTCCCATTAACTTTTTTCTTTTCTATTTTATGTTTCAATTTATATATGTCACAGAGGAGTACATTCCAGTCCCATCCACCACCACCATCATTATAGGGTCACTATCTATTTCTTCCTGTAACTCATTTAACTTTTCCTTTAAGAATTAATATGCTGGGTGTGGAGTCAAGATGGCAAAATAGAAACAGGAGTTCTGTGCAGATCCCACTCCCACCTCTTCCAATTCATGTAAAAAATGACTCTAAAAAACTTTTGAGCTATAGAAAACACAAAATGACAGAGAGAAGGTGACTTCCCACTGAAGACAGCCCAGCAGACTGGCTGGCAGGGGCCAGCACAGTGCTCTGGGAGCTGGGGCCAGCCCAAGTGAGCCAGAGGTTTTAATCTCAGGATGGCCACAACCAGACACCAACTGGAGGGACTTCACATCACCAACAGCTATAGTGGTTTCCACTTACCAACCCATAAATGCTAAGGACAAAGTGAGAGGTCAGTGCAGTGTGGACTTTGTGAACCAGGAATTCAGGAGTGTGGTTCACCCTTTACCCCCTGGAAGGTGAAGCAGCTAAGACACCACAACCATGCAGCTGCCACCATGTGGCTGCTTCAGAGCTCCTCGTCTGCAGGTGGTAGGAGGACCAAGTGACCAGTCTGAGGGGTAATTGCTCTTGCTTTAACCTGCTTGGATCTGGATTGCAGTCTAGGGTGAAGGTCCTGGGTTGTGTGACCAGTTTGCCAGAGCGTGTGGAGGCTTCAGAGAGGGCACCCAACTGATAGCTCCAGCAGCTGAGAAAACCCCAGCATTTGGGATGGAAGCTCCCCTCTTTGGTAGCAGAGATCTACTGTGGCAAAAAGCTCAAAAGTCAGATAATTGAGTGGCAACATGAGCAAGCAAAGGAAGCAAAGCAAGCAGAGCAATCCAACATTAGACTCCTATTTTGGGGACAAAAAGAATCAAAGCATGGAACAGGAGGAAGACAGCAAAGTCAGAACTCCTGCACCAAAAGCTTCCAAGAAAAATAGGAGTTGGTTACAGGCCATAGAAGAGCTTAAAAGGGATTTTGAGAACCAAATAAGAGAAATGGAGGGAAAATTGGGTAGAGAAATGAGAACAATGGAAGAAAATTATGAAATGAGAGTTAACAACCAGACTGAAGAAAATAACACCTTAAAAATAAACTAACTGAAATTGCAAAAGAAGCTCAAAGAGGAGAAGAATGCCTTAAAAAGCTGAATTTAGGGGGCAGAGCCAAGATGTCAGAAAGGAAGCAGTAACCTCGCTGAGCTCCTCGGTCACTAAGTCTCAAAGGGTGAATCTGAGCAGATTCCGGAGTGACGGAGCCCACTGGAAGACAGAGCGTGGCATAGTCCAGCCCAGGAGGTTGCCCAGTGTGCCCGGACAGGACGAGGGCAGAGTGCGTGGGGTCTGCACAGCTCAGACCTAAGAGCAGACAAGCAGACTACACCAGAGAGAGAAAAAGCCCCAGCCTGCAGACTTACCAAGGACAAATCGCAGTCATCTCGCAGAAGGAAAGGATCATTGGAGCCAGGTAGGAGAGTCAGGCCCCCAGTGGAGAGAGTGGCTTCTCAGGCTGCATTCAGCCCCCAACCTGGAAGTTTGGAAACTGCCTGCCTGTATAATACAGGGGCTGGAATGGCAAAGTAAATTCTAGCTGCTCCGATCCTTCCATCCCTCCTTCATGAAGCAGAAAACCCAAAGATAAGTCTCCCACCCAGATTGAAATCCCAAGTTAATGGAAATAGCCTCAGGCTTGAGAGTATCCAAGAAGGGATGTAACTGAGACAGCCAGGAGTCTGAAGAAAAGAGAGGGAGGGGTCGCAACAAGCCCCACTTCACCTCACCAACAAAAGCCTACTTATAGCCCAGGGGTATAGAGGCAGAAATCTGAAGTGGTCAGACTCACCCCCACCTACACATCTACATTCCTCACTGATTTCCCTGACTTAGCCATAAACTAGCCACCCAGAGGTATTCAAAGTCAAGGATCAGGCCCTAAACTCATAGCCTGAGAAACTAAGAAACAGGAAGTCACAATGGGAAGGAAGGAAGCTGAAAAGGAGAAGGGGAAGGCAAGAAAGTCTATCCGAGCCTACTATGTAGGGGAAGAACAACTAAATACACAGGACAATATAGACACCCTACCCACACCTGAGACCACAGAAGGAAACATGATCTGGTCTCAAGCCCAAATAGCATTCCTGGAGGAGCTTAAGAAAAATTTTAAAGACCAAATCAGGGAAGTAGTGACCAACTTGGAAAAAAGTCTCAGTGAAGAAAACAAATCCTTAAAAAGTAAAATTAATAAAGTAATTGGAGAAAATACCTCCCTAAAAAAGGAACTTCAAAAACTAACTGAAGACCATAATTCCCTAAAAATTAGATACAATCAAACTGAAACTCAGAACTCTATGATGCAGCAGGAGTCAATAAAAAAAAAAAAAACGATCGAAAAATTGGAAGAAAATGTAAAATATCTCACTGGAAAAATAACTGACCTAGAGAACAGATCCAGGAGAGGCAACTTAAGAATTATTGGTCTACCAGAAAGCCACAATGAAAAAAGCAGTCTAGACAACATCCTCCAAGAGATTGTCAAAGAAAACTGTCCTGAGGTCCTGGAATCAGAAGATAAAACAGCTAACGATAGAATTCACCGGACTCCTCCTGAAAGAGATCCCAAACTGAAAACTCCAAGAAATATAGTAGCCAAATTCCAGAATTACAAGATTAAAGAAAAATTCTACAAGCAGCCAAAAAGAAACAATTCAAATATCGAGGAACTACAATTAGGATCACACAAGACCTAGCAGCTTCTACATTAAAAGAGCGGAGGGACTGGAATTTGATATTTCATAAGGCAAGAGAGCTAGGACTACAGCCAAGGATTAACTACCTGGCAAAACTGAGCATAATCTTTCAGGCAAGGAGATGGACGTTTAATGAAATGAGACTTCCAGACTTTCCTGATGAAAAAGCCAGAGCTCAATGGAAAATTTGATCTCCAATTACAAGACTCCAGAAAGATATAAAAAGGGAAACAAGGGAAATACAGACTCACACATGCATAAGTGCACACACCCACACCCACACCCACAAACACACACTCATTACTTGGGATGCAACAAGAGCAAAATGTTCACATCCCTATATGTGGAGCTGATAACTGGCAATATTCGAAATCTTTATGATTATCATGACTTTCTAAAGGGTTATACTTAGATAGAGGGTGTGGGTATGAATGCACTAACATGAAGTCTAAAAAAACCAAAAATGACTATTAAGGGGATCAAAGAGACTGTAATGAGAAAAAGGAAAGGATGAGCTAGGAAAAGGTAAAATATGCCATCTGAAGAGGCATCAAAACACACTATAGAAGAGGGGAAAGAAAGAGGGAGAAGAACATCATTTAAACACTATTCTCACTGGCTCTGGTCCAAAGAGGGATCAATTTAATCAGTGAAGTTTAAGATTCTAATGTGAATAGACACATAAATTCATTAAATAGAGGAAAAGGAGGGAGGGAGGGGAGCACTGTTTGAAATTTGCTCTCATTGGTTTGGAATCAAACAGGGAGTAATTTACTCTGAGAAGTATAAAAATTTATTGTGTCCTATAGATAGTGGAAGGGTAAGGGTGGGGGGGTGAAAAGGAGGAGACTAAAGGGGGAATTAGAAGGGAGGGAAATAGTAGTAAGGGGAGAGGGTAGGTCAAGAAGGGGGGTCACTGGGTGGGAACACTGAGGGAGGAGGTGGTCAAAAGGGAAAACTTCAAGGAGGGGAAGGGAGAAGGAAGAAACAAAAACATAAACAGGGAAAGGGAATAGGATGGAGGGGAAGAGACAGATAGTCATCATTACTGTGAATGTGAATGGGATGAACTCTCCCATAAAACAGAGGCAGATAGCAGAATGGATTAAAAACCATAATCCTACAATATGCTGTCTACAAGAAACACATTTGAAACAAAGGGATACCCACAGGGTAAAGGTAAAAGGTTGGAGTAAAATTTATTATGCCTCAGCTAAAGTGGAAAAAGCAGGGGTAGCAATACTTATCTCAGATAAAGCAAAATGAAAAATAGACCTAATTAAAAGAGATAAGGAAGGAAACTATATCCTATTAAAAGGCACCATCGAGAATGAAGCAATATCACTACTTAATATATATGCACCAAGTGGTATAGCATCCAAATTCCTAGAGGAGAAGTTAAAGGAATTAGAGGAAGAAATAGATAGCAAAACTATGTTAGTGGGGGACCTAAATCTCCCCCTCTCTAAACTCGATAAATCTAACCTCAAAATAAACAAGAAAGAAGTTAAGGAGGTGAATAGAATCTTAGAGAGACTAGATATGATGGATATCTGGAGAAAACTGAATGGGGATAAAAAGGAATTTACTTTCTTCTCATCAGTGCATGGTACATACTCAAAAATAGACCATGTACTAGGGCATAAAAACCTCACAATCCAGTGCAAAAAGGCAGAAATATTAAATGCATCATTCTCAGATCATGATGCAATAAAAATTATATGCAATAAAGGGCCAGGGAAAGATAGACTAAAAACTAATTGGAAATTAAACAATTTAATCCTAAAGAATGGATGGGTCAAAGAAGAAATTATAGAAACAATCAATAATTTCATTCAAGAGAATGATAATAATGAGACAACATACCAAAATTTGTGGGATGCACTAAAGGCAGTTCTCAGGGGAAATTTTATATCCCTGAGTGCATACATGAATAAATTAGAGAAAAGGGAGGTCAATGAATTGGACATGCAATTGAAAAAGCTAGAAAAAGAACAAATTGAAAATCCCCAATTTAGTACTAAATTAGAAATATTGAAAACCAAAGGAGAGATTAATAAAATTGAAATTAAGAAAACTATTGAATTAATAAATAAAACTAAGAGCTGGTTTTATGAAAAAATCAACAAAATTGATAGTCCCTTAGTCAATATGATAAAAAAAAGAAAGAAGAAAACCAAATTTTGAGTATCAAAAATAAAAAGGGTGAATCTACCTCTAATGAAGAGGAAATCAAAAAAAAAATAATGAGGAATTATTTTTCCCAATTGTATGCATATAAATACGACAATCTTAGTGAAATGGATGAATATTTACAAAATCACAAGTTGCCCAGATTAACTGAAGAGAAAGTGAATTACCTAAATAATCCCATCTCAGAAAAAGAAATCAAACAAGCCATCAATGAACTCCCTAGGAAAAAATCTCCAGGGCCAGATGGGTTCACTAGTGAATTCTATCAAACATTTAAAGAACAATTGATTCCAATACTCTATAAACTATTTGGGAAGATTAGTGAAGAAGGAGTCCTACCAAATTCTTTCTATGACACAAATATGGTACTGATTCCTAAATCAGGAAGAGATAAGACAGAGAAAGAAAATTATAGACCAATTTCCCTCGTGAATTTAGACGCAAAAATTCTAAATAAAATATTAGCCAAAAGACTCCAACAACTTATCACAAAAATAATACACTTTGATCAGGTAGGATTCATTCCAGGAATGCAAGGATGGTTTAATATTAGGAAAACCATCAGTATAATTGAGCATATCAGCAATAAAACTGGCAGAAACCACATGATCATCTCAATAGATCCAGAAAAGGCTTTTGACAAAGTACAACATCCATTCCTATTAAAAACACTAGAAAGTATAGGAATAAATGGAGCCTTCCTTAAAATAGTTGATAGCATCTATTTAAAACCATCAGCAAGTATTATATGCAATGGGGATAAACTAGAAGCCTTTCCAATAAGATCAGGAGTGAAACAAGGGTGTCTACTATCACCCCTCTTATTCAATCTGGTACTAGAAACACTAGCAGTAGCAATTAGAGAAGAAAAAGAAATCAAAGGAATCAAATTAGGCAAAGAAGTGACCAAGCTATCACTCTTTTATGATATGATGATATACTTAGAGAATCCTAGAGAATCAAGTAAAAAACTACTAGATACAATAAATAAATTTGGCAAAGTTGCAGGATATAAAATAAACCCACATAAATCCTCAGCATTCTTGTACATCTCTAATGAAACTCAACAGCAAGAGATAGAAAGAGAAATCCCATTTAAGTCACAGTAGACATTATAAAATATTTGGGAATCTACTTGCCAAAACAAACCCAGAATCTATATGATCACAACTACAAAACACTTCTCACACAAATAAAAGCAGATCTAAATAGTTGGAAAAATATCAATTGCTCGTGGCTGGGTCGAGCTTAATATAACAAAAATGACAATTTTACCCAAACTAGCTGGAGGTGTGGTTTTAGGCCTGATATGTCACTAAAGAGTGCCCAGTCTGCCACCCACCAAGGTCATCAGAGACAGTGTGGGTATATAATTGACTAAGGAGTTACCCTATAGATAAGGTATTGAAGAATTTATGGTGGGGCTGGCCACTCTAACTAAGGGAGATAACATTTACATAACTTATTGTTTCAAGCAGAGATAAACAGGTCTTGAGTTGTTGCTGGGCAGAGTGCTGGAAGGGGGAAGGGGGAGAGTCAATGCTCTGAGGCTGGGGGAGGTTCGAAGTGTGATTTTACAGACTGCTTTTACAAATTGATCTTACAGACATAAATCCCAAAGCACCCCACTTACAAACTGATGTTACAGATTGATACCACAGACATATATACATCACAAGGACCCCATCACTTTCAGTAATGTAAGGTTATAAGATAACTCCAAAAGACTCATGATGGAAAGAGGTTTCTGTTTCTTTGCTTCTCTTGCTCTATTTCTTTTTCTTGTTTTGTTTTGTTTCCTCTTTCCCACTGATCATTCTATCAGTCATAATCCGTCTTTACAACCTGACTAATGACTAATGTGAAGATATTTGTATATCCTATGTTTGAGTCCATGCCTCCATAATGGGGGAGAGATAAGGGACTGTGGTGATAAGGTTCTGAGGGATTACATATATTATCTCCCTGTATAAGAATGTAAACAGTTTAACCTTGTTTAGTCCCTAATAATTTCTTGTGTTTACTTTTCTATGCTTCTCTTGAGTCCTGTACTTAAATGTCAGATTTTCTATTCAGCTCTAGTCTTCATCAGGAATGCTTAAAAAGTTCTTTATTTTATTGAAGGTCCATTTTTTTTCCTTGTAAGACTATTATCAGTTTTGATGGGAAGACTATTCCTAGTTGTAATCCTAAATCCTTTGCCTTCTGTAATATTATTCCAAACTCTCCATTCTTTTAAAGTGGTGGCTGCTACATTTTGTGTCCTTGATTTTTTTTTTTTTTTTTTTTTTTTTTGGTCTGCTTGAATATTCTTTTCTTGATCTGGGAGCTCTGTATTTTGGTGATAATATTTCTGGGAGTTTTCGTTTTGAGACTTCTTTCAGGAGATAACCAGTGAGTTCTTTCAGTTTTTACTTTGCCCTCTGGTTTTAAGATTTCCATGAGGTTTTCTTTTATAATTTCTTGAAATACGGTGTTTTGGTTCTTTTATCATGAATGATTTTCAGGTAGTCCAGTGATTCTTAAATTATCTTCACTTGATCTGTATTCCAGTTCAATTGTTATTCCTTTAAGATATTTCACATTTTCTATTTTTTTCAGTATTTTTATTTTATTATTTCTTATTATTTTATGGAGTCACTAGCTTCTTTTTGGACAATTTGAATTTTCAAGAAGCTGTTTTCTTTAGAACAATTTTATATTGCCTTTATTAATCTGTTTTTTTATATCTTTCTTGCATAATTCTCATTTGATTTTTTTTTAATCATATTTTAGTTTCTTCTTTTTTCCTAGGAATTCTTGTTGGGCCTGTGTCCAATCTGCATTTTTCTTTGTGGCTTTGTTTGCAAATGTTTTCAAAGTGTTGTCTTCTTATAGGTTTGTGTCTTGAGATTCCTTGGCACTTATAATAGCTCTTTATGGTTGTAGTCTTTTTTCAAAATTTGTTTTTTTTCCTTCAGCCTACTTCTTGAGTTTGGACTGCTGGACTCTGTGCTCTTCTAAGGTGAAGGGGAATGAGGAATCTTGTCTTGCCTGAGTTTTTGTCTTTTTGTGTCTACCTGCTTTTACAACTCAGACTGGAGGTCTGTAAGTTTTCAGTGTTCCCAAAGTAGTGTGATCAGGAGAGAAGTCTATTCACTAGCCTCTTGGTTTGAGCTTTGAAAGTTCCTAATAACCTATGTTTTGGAATGTTGTCTTAAGTGTTGTTGAGTTTCAGTAGATTGCTGCAGGACCCTGTCATTGTTAGCCTGCTGGGAGATTCTGCAGATTCAGAGTGACTGAAATGCTGACTGTCCTTTGGTCTAAGACTCCTGCCCTGGATCTCTTTATCTGAACCCCTAAGCTACCATGGACTAAAAAAATGACTTGCTATGACTTTTTCTTGGCTTTGGAATTCATAATTCAGTCTAGTGCATTTCCCAGATTATTTTTGAAGAGGTGTTCTGGGCAAGCTAGGCAAAACACAAAATGTTTCCTTTCACTCCACATTCTTGACTCTGTCTAATGTTGTTGTTCAGTCATGTCTAACTTTTCATGACCACATGGACCATTCTGTCTGTGGGGTTTTCTTGACAAGGATGCTAAAGCAGTTTCCTTCTCCAGTGCATTAAAGCAAACAGAGACTAAGTGACTTGCCCAGAGTCACTCAGCTAGTAAGAACCTGAGGCTGAATCTGAACTCAGGTCTTCTTGACTCCAGACATAGCACTCTGTCCACTGAACCATCTAGGTGCCTCTAGACTCTGCCTATAGTCTCCAATTAACTTTGATTCTTTTTTCAGAGTTTTTATTGTTCTATGGTAAGTAAAGGATGTATTTACTATTTCTGGCTTTATATATGTGTGTGTGTGTGTGATATATATATATATATATATATATATATATATATATATATATATATATATATATATATATATATATATATATATATATATATATATATATATATATATATATTCTTCTCTCTTCTAGTTTAGTAATTGCTAGAGATTTGTCCTATCTAAAATTTATAAAATTCTAGTTGGTTACTTATCTTCTTGCTAGATTTGTCTAAATTTTAATGAAAAACAGAAAGGATCTCAATTATAGTTTTGTCTGTTTTTCTGTATAAATAGATTTATCTTTTCCTTAAGTATTTAGATACCTTATCATATGATGCATGTATTATTGATATTAATTCATTGTCTATGGTTCCTTTAAACATAATATAATTTCCCTCTTTATTTCTTAGTCATATCTGTTTTTATAACCACCTTGTCTGGAATAATGATTGCTATCCCTGATTTTTCATTTTACCTGAAGGATAATAAATTCTCCTCTAGTCCTTTAATCCTGGGAATCTTTATGTTTCAAGTGTATCTCTTGTAAAGAACATATTATTAAACTGTTTTCTAATCCATTCGTCTGTCCTCTTCCATTTTATAGGTGGCATCTCATTCACATTCATGGTCATGATGGTTAATTGTGTATTTTCCTTCAGCCTATCCTCTTTTACTTTTCCTTTCCCTGCCTCCCCTTTAAGAAGCGAGTGAGAGAAGTGTGCTTAAAATTAGTAAATAAACTGATTTTGATCCATTGCTCTGCTTCTCTTCTGCTCACCCACATCCTGATCACAGTTTTTCTTTAACTTTACCTGTTTTTATCTCCCCTTCACTATCCTTTAGTGCTATCTCAGAAGTTGTAGCTTGTTTTGCTTATGACTAATTCTTCTTTTTTATATTCCCAGTAAAACTTTCTCCTCTCTTTCTTGCTTATTTACCTGTTAAACTTAATATTTTTCTACACAGCACTTTTTGCTTGTCTTTGCTAATGTGTGTTCACACCCGCTTTGTGCAGTTTGTAATAAAGTGAGGTTCATTTGACCCATGCTTTCTCCACCCTTTCCTTTGTGTTTGTATTGTCTTTTTCTTACCATATTTTCTTCCCTAGATAATTTGTTTTTCCCTCCACTTAAGATCATAACAATTAAAACAAAACACTGCCGAAGACCCTCCATTTGTCTTATTTAATTCCCTTTATAACCTTTGAAGATAGTAAGCTTTCTAGGAGATGATTATTTTTCTCTCACTATTAGAAAATTAATACTTCTTATTTGTTTAGTCTCTTCTAATTGTTTCAGTGCAGTTTACTTTTCTAAATTCTCTTGATTCTGTGTTAGTATTTCAGAGATTTGATTCAGTTCTGGTCTCTTCATCAGCAGTGCTCGGAAGTCCTCTGTTTTTTTCCTCTATAGGATTATACATAGTTTTGCTGGATAAATTATTCTGCCTGTAAATTTCAATGACTTTTGGAATATTGTATTCTTTGCTTTCTTGTTGTTTAAAGTAGTAACCGACAAGTCTTGTACAACCTTGAGTCTGGTTCTTTGTTACTCGAACACTTTCTTTCTGGCTGCATGCAGTATATTCTTTCCTTAACCTGTAGGCTCTGAATTTTGGTCAGTGTTTCTTAGGAATTTTCATTTTAGGGTTTCTTTTAGGAAGTAATAAGTAGATTCTCTTTGTTTTCATTTTGGGCAGTTTTCATTGATGATTTCTTGAAATCTGGTATACATCTTTTTGGGAAGGTTGTAGTTTTCAAAAAGTGTTATAACTCGGGGTGACTAGGTGGCACAGTGAATAGAGCACCGGCCCTGGAGTCAGGAGTACCTGAGTTCAAATCCAGCCTTAGACACAACACAAAAACTAGCCATGTGACCTTGGGCAAGTCACTTAACCCCAATTGCCCTCTAAAAAGCAAAAAAAAAAGTGTTATAATTCTTAGATGACCTCTTTTCAAGGTCATTCTTTTTTTTTTTTTTTTTTTTTTTTTTAAAGCAATTGGGGTTAAGTAACTTGCTCAAGGTTACACGGCTAGTCATTATTTATGCGTGGGTGCTCATTTTCTGAGGCCGGATCTGATCTCGGGTCATCCAAACTCCGAGGCCGGCGCTCTTACTCACTGCGCCACCTAGCCGCCCCTTTAGGGCAATTGGGGTTAAGTAACTTGCCCAAGGTTACACGGCTAGGTTTTTGTTTGTGCGGATTAAGTGTCGGAGGCCGGCTCCGAACTCAGGTCCTTCTGATTCCAGGGCCGGCGCTCTATTCACTGCGCCACCTAGCCGCCCCATCAAGGTCATTCTTAATAGGATGTATTTTATATTTTCTTCATATTTTTCAGTCTTTTGATATTGTCATCATATTTCTTGTTATCTCACAGAGTCCTGGATTTCTGTTTGGGCCATTCACATTTAGAGATTAATGTTTTTGTTTTCAGGTGATTGTCTTCTGTGTTTGTGTTTTGAGCATCCGTGTCACCATAGTAGCTATGTTCTTGTTTGTTGTTGTTCTTGTTAACTCATTCTTCCAGACTACTTCTTGACTATGGACTTTATGTTAATCTTTGACTCTGTTCTCTTCTGGGAGGGATGTCTGACCTGACCTTGTACCATTTTATGTCCTTTTTCTTTTAAAAGCTCAGTCTGGAGACCTACAAGTTTTCAGTGCTTCCAAAGTGGTATGAGCCAAGGAGAAATCTGTTCACTGCCGTCCTGGCCAGAGCTCTGCAAATTCTTTACCCAGGTTTGGGTCTGATGGCTTGTGTGTGTTTGACTGCTGCTGGACCCAACTTGCTGAGAAGTTCCATAAATTAAGAATGACTTTTGGCTCTCCCTTGATTTTAGTTTCCCGCCCTAGTTATTGCACTGCAGGCTTATGTGCTAGGCTTAATGTTAGAACTGAGTTGCTGCTCAGTTCCTGGGCTCAGTGCCACAGAGCTAAGCTTTTGGAACGTATTATTTGTTCAGTATACCTGCTTGCTCATAGCTGTTCCTCTTCATGTTAGAGCTCTGATCCAGAACTAGGTAACTGGTGACAGAACTGCTAGATGACATCGGGTGCTGCTCTCAGAGATATGACAGTGTACCTCAGGATCTCTTTCTTTCCTAGCACTTCCTGCCCTGGTGTTTTATCTTGGCTTATTTCTGTCCCCAGGAACTGGAATGCTCTAGGTTCTTACTGTTGCTACTGTAACAGTTCTGTGCTCCTGGCCAGTCTCCCACCCTAGTGTCAGAAGATTTATCTGTCTCCCTAAACTGCTCTGGGCTGGAAAAATTACTTATTGACTTGTTACTGTTTTTTCTGATCAGATTTTGGTCTGGTGTGTTTTTTATGTTGTTATGGAGATAGTATGCGGATGAACTAAACAAAATTGTTTCTTCTGACACTCTACCATCTTATGTTCACTTCCTCTCTTCCTTTTAGAAAACATTTGATTCTTTCTCTAATGAAATTGCTAACAATCAGATGCAGCCAAAATTGGTTTAGTATGGGTATATGACATTACATTGGCTTAAACTAGATAGGTCACATAACATTCTTGGAAAGATCTAGAGTGGTGGGCATATGCTTTATAATGTAAAGCATATGAGGCAGCTACAGACCTAAATATGAATAGGAACATATACAAATACCTCTTATAGTATCTAGTGGACTTGGCCTTTCTCTTAAAGACAGAGTCCATAAATCTAAATCAGGAGTTAGCAATTTGGGGCAACTTTACTCTGAAAAGGCTTCATACAGATGTCTAAAAATACTATGGTTTTCTTTGTTTATTTTTAAGAAGGAGTCCTGAGCCATGCTGGCTTCTATTATATACTGGAATATGATTCATAATACCATTTATCTTTGAAAGAAAATCTCATTTCTCAACACTTTTATTACAGGCCTGTCCAAGACAATTTATTAATTATTCAAGTATTGTTGCTAGGAAAGAAAGAATGCCAAAAAGTAGAGTTTCCTCTTTATCATTGGGATTTTTTCTGCCACAACAACTGTGTTAATTTTTATTGATCAGGAAACAAAACCAAAATTCTACAAAGAGCTAAAGCAAGGAGAAAAAGTTTAGTTGGTAGATGCTTTATTTGGGGTAGATGCTTTATTAGTAATGCAAATGGCTTCATTTTTTTTCTCACATTTGACCAGACTGAGAGAGTGATTAAAGAGGGAATGTCCCTTTTTTTAACTAGGGGAACCATCTTGTAATGTATCGTGATTTCAGTCAAGGGAGTTAACCTTTTGTTAATGTGGAGGAAATCCTTAAGTTTTCCTGGAAGACATATTTCTCTAAGTATGTACTTCTAAATATGAACATTTCTAGGGGTGGCTAGGTGGACAGTGAATAGAGCACCAGCCCTGGAGACAGGAGGACCTGAGTTTAAATCCAGCCTCAGATACTTGTGTGACCTTGGGCAAGTCACATAACCCCAATTGCCCTCCAAAAAAAAATTAACATTTCTGTTTTTCTATTTAAAGATACTAAAGGTATATAATTTTTAAACATTAGCATGCATTACTTTAAATTATACTACATTCTGTTTCAGGAATCCAGTATTAAGTTTCTTAAGCACAGGTATGATTTGGACAATGTCTGCATAAAGAATTCTAATTTGGATTTTTTTCTATTCTCAATTCAGAAATTTCATGGAAGTATAACTGCAAGTGTCTGGGATGCCACTATTAAAAATACCACTTAGAAAACAGAAAGAAATTGGTAAGTAGTTTTGAAAAGTACAGTGACAAAGTATGCTGATTTCTTGGCTTTTTTTTTAAGTATGTCACTAAAAAAGGGAAGTTTTGTTTGCATTAACAAATACTTTATGCTTTTAATTGTATACCTTGTTACTATATATGATACATTGTGTCTATGTATGATACATTGTGCATATAATATTTGTGCATATATAGTACATTATACACACACACACACACACACACACACACACACACGGACAATAAATAACACTTGTGGTGTGGTATTCCTGTGAGTATCATAGGTAAAATCCATCTGAAATATTTTAATTATCTGAATGCATCATCAGACCTACCCAGAAGGCAATGATCTACTTGATCTCTTCCTCTAGCTCTGCCCCTGCTACCCACTAGCTAAGTATCTTCTAGCAGAGGGACAATATGACAAGCCCAGGCAGTTTTTCCTACACTCAACATGGTATTTCACTGTGTAGAGCATTTTCCCCTTGCTTTCAGGTTCATCTAATCTAGGAGAAGACATAATAATCAGATATCAAAGCATGAAATTCACCATTCATATTTTTGTCTCACTTTCACCAAGCATTAGGGGTATTTCACTTTGTCAGGTCTTTTCCTTCAACTCCCACAGATTCACATTTAATAAGTTGTGATCACATAGTTTCCATAATATTGAATATGCGTGTGTGTATGTGTGTGTGTGTGTGTGTGTGTGAGATTCAGAATCAAGTAGGGCCTACCCACACCATCTAGGAGTATGAGAATGGTGTTTAACCAAAGCACAAGCCCCTAGTACAGAAACTAAGGCTGAAGATATGAGAGTAAACAGAAAAAAATACAGAAGACAATAAGAGAATTACTTTGAAATGAGAGAAGCTCAAGGGAGAAACTCAAAAGAAAAAAATAATTCCACAATAAATCCAAGTAGAGCCTTAGAGAAAGGAATACCCTTACCACAAGGACTATAAGAGTACCTGAAAGAGATTAAATGAGAGATACAATTTATTTTTTTAAAGCAATTGGGATTAAGTAACTTGCTCAAGGCTACATGGCCAGTCATTATTTATATGTGGGTGCTCATTTTCTGAGGCCAGGACTGATCCTGGGTCATCCCAACTCCGGGGCCAACTCTCTTAGTCACTGTGCTACCTAGGTGCCCCAAGATACAAAATTTAATAACGAGGGAGAAAAAAATGGCAAGAAGAATTAATATCTTAGAGTAGATTAATTGAAAAGCTATAAAATTAGAATGAAGCAAGCAGAAAACAGTGACTACAAGAAGGCAAAAGTGAAATTTTTAAAAATTGAAAGAAAAAAAAACAGAAGAAAATGTAAACAATTGACCTGGAAAACAGAACAAGGGGAGAGAGAAATAAATCATAGGATTACTTGAAAATCATTAGCAAAAAAATCTTGGATACCGTATTTCAAGAAATTATAAATATAAACTGCCTAGCTCTCTTAGAACAAGAGAGTAAAGTGAAATAGAAAATCTACCAGTTACATCTATGAAGAAACCAAAAAATGAAAACTCTTAGGAATGTTGTAGTCAAAATTTAGAGTTTCCAAGCAAGTAGCCAAAAAGAGAGTTCAAGTACTAGGAAGCCACAATCAGGACCACCTAAGACTTGTCAGCTGCTATAATAAAGAGGAAGAGAACTTGAAGTGTGGTATTCCAAAAGGCAACAGATAAAAGTGTACAACCAGGAATAACCCTGTGTAGCAAAACTGAGTATAATCTAACAGGTGGGAGATAAAATGAATCCTTAATGAAATAGAGGAATTCCAACTTTCCTGTTGAAAAGGCCATAACTGAGTAGACTCTTTGAAATGGAAAAGCAGAAGACAAGAACAGCCTAGAAAGGTACAAACATTTTATCAACTTGAAAGCATGCTGTTAGAATAAATCGTTTCCATGCTAACAAAGAGAGAGAAAACAGATATCTTCTAAGAGCCCAGATGTCTTCAGGGGTCATAAAGAAAAATAAGTAAGATAAACAGAAGGTCTAGGGTAGCTTTCTTTTATCTGGATGGTCTTCTCCTGAAGGAGAAAATATGAGGCATATGGGACTTAGGAAGAAAAGGAAAGGAAAGGGAGGGAACTTCAGTATCTCCAATAATAAGGGTACATAGGATGAAGAACATGCAGACATGGAGTGAGGGAGGGCGAGCATCCCACGAATATGACTTTCTCCTGAACTGGACAAAGGAAAGTAAAACATCCTTACACACACACACACACACACACACACACACACACACACACACACACACACACGGAAATACATTAGAAATACATTCAATGCAACAGGGAAATAGGTAGAGACATGGAGAGTCAGTTAGTCAATAAACATTTAAGTGCTTACTATACGCCAGACAATGTGTTAAGTGCTGGCAATACAAAGACAGAGGAAGGACAGTTCCTGCTCTCAAGGAGTTTACAGTCCAGTGGGGAAGACAACATACAAACAACTATATAAAGCAAGATACATCTCAGATAAATTGACGATAATTAAAAGAGGGAGAGCACTAGCATTTAGGGGGCACCAGGAAATTGCATAAAGCAAAAACCTCTCTTTGGACATGTCTAGAACATATCTCTCATTCTGCATTTTGAGACCATCACCTCTCTGGCATGTTTAGGATATTATGTTTCATCTTTGGGCTTCTGGAATTGTGACTTATTAATTAAAATTGATAAGAGTTCTTAAGTGTTACAGAATGTTTTTTCTTTAAAATATTGCTGTTGTATAAATTGTTCTCCTGGTTCTACTCATTTTATTCTGTACCAGTTCATACAGGTATGAATACAATTCATACACTTTCTTCTGAAGCTAACCATTTTATTATTATTATTGTACCTTACTAGTAAAAAATATTCTACTACACATTTATATACCATAATTTTTTAAGTTTCTCAATAGGTGAGTACCCTTTGAGTTTCTAGGGTGTGTTTTTTATTTGTTTGCTTATTTATGCTACTCCAAAAAGAACTTATATCAGTAATTTTTGTAATGTATGGGTCCTTTTCCTCTCTTGATTTTTTTTTGTGATACAGGCTTAGTAGTGATATTGCTGAGTCAAAGTCACAGTTTAGTGACTTCAGGGACATTTCTTTCAAAGAAATCTAAGCTAACAACCATATTAGAAAATGGCCTAAATCATTGATAATGAGAAAAATGTAAATTAAGGCAACTCTGAGGTTGCAACTTACACCCAGAAGATTGGTTTTTCTAATGAGATATTTCACATTGCCTTCTATTTTTTCATTTGTTTGGATCTGTTTAATAGTATCTTTATTTCTCATAAAGTCACTAGCTTCCATTTGCTCCAAACCAATTCTAAAGGAATAATTCTCTTTAATGAGCTTTTGTAATTCTTTTTCCATCTGGCAAATACAGCTTTTTAAGGCATTGTTCTCCTCGTTGTCTTTTTGGGCCTCTTTTGCCATTTGAGTTAGTCTGTTTTTTAAGGTATTATTTTCTTCAGTCAGGTTGTTGACTCTCTTTTCATGATTTTCATGCTTCATTCTCATTTCTCTTCCCAATCTTTCCTCCACTTCTCTTACTTGATTTTCAAA
The DNA here is from genome assembly GCA_011680675.1 of Gymnobelideus leadbeateri. Taxonomy (NCBI): domain Eukaryota; kingdom Metazoa; phylum Chordata; class Mammalia; order Diprotodontia; family Petauridae; genus Gymnobelideus; species Gymnobelideus leadbeateri. The sequence continues at coordinate 679,084 of WOXC01008724.1, read as the reverse complement.
ATCCTTCTTGATATCCTCCGTGGCCTATAACCAGTTCATATTTCTCTTGGAAGTTCTTGGTGCAGGAGTTCTGACTTCATTGTCTTCCTCCTGTTCCATGCTTTGATCCTTTTTGTCCCCAAAAAAGGAATCTAAGATTTGATTGCTGTGCTTTCTTTGCTTCCTTTGCTTGCCTATGTTGCCACTCAATTACTTGACTTTTGAGCTTTTTGGCACAGTAGAACTCTGCTTCCAGAGTAGAGAACTTTGTCCCAAATCGTTGGGGTTTTCGCAGCTGCCAGAGCTATTAGGAGGGTACCCTCTCTGCAGCCCACACTAGTTCTGGCTCACTGGTCAACACACTCCAGGACCTCCACCCAAGATAGTGATCCAGATCCAAGCAGGTTAAAGCAAGAGCCATTACCCTCTGACTGGATGCTTGGTTCCCCTACAATCTGCAGGCCAGGAGCTCTGAAGTAGCCATGTGGAGGCAGCTAGATGGCCGCGGCACCTCCTGTTGCTTCTTGCCCCAGGGGCAGGTGCCAGACCTTGCTCCATCCCTCCCCCCCCCCCAGTTCCAACAGAGTTCCACACTGACCTTTTACTTTGTCTTTGGCATTTATGGGTTGATAATTCTAGAAACCACCACAGGGGCTGGTGATCCACCCTCCTGAAGTCTGCTCCAGCCACTGCTGGTTGGGGCTGCCCTGGGGCTAAAACTACAGGCTCTTGTGGGGCTGGGCTGGGCTCCCAGCATGCTGTGCCAGACCCTTCCTGTAGGCCTGCCAGGCTGCCTTTAGCAGAAGAGTTGTTTCTGTCAGTTTGTGGGTTTTATAGCTCTAAAATTTGTTTAGAGTCATATTTTATAGGTATTTGAGGTGGTTATGGGGGGAGCTCATGGAGTTTTCCTGCTTCTACACTGCCATCTTGGCTCCACCCCCACCCATCAGAATGGAAAGATTACAAAATAAGAAAAATATGGTTATTGAAGTACAGAAGGCAAACAAACACAATAATGCACTATTGAAAGAACTGTTAATTTCTCTAGCCATTCTGGAAAGCCATTTGGAATTATGTCTCTGAAGTCCCCAAAGTATATATACCCTTTTAACTAAGTGATAACACTATTAGATCTATATCCCAAAAAATTCAAAGAAAGAAGAATGTGTAAAGTTATTTATAGTATTTCTTTTTTATAGTAACAAAGAACTAGAAACTAAAGGTGTGCTCATCTATTGTGGAATAGCTAGAACCATGGTACATGATTGGACTGGAATATAATTGAATCATAAAAAATTGGGAAATACCTTCAGAGAAATCTGGGAAGACTATGAACTGATGTGGAGTGAAATGGGCAGAACCAAGAAAAGGATTTATACAAGGACAACACTGTAAAGAAAAACCACTTTGGAAGACTTGAGAACTCTTCCAGAGAACTAATGAGGAATTCCAGAGAACTAATGAGGAAGCATGTTAGCCACTTCTTGAGAGAGAGGTGATGAACTCAATATGCAGAATAGTACCTATATTTCGGGACATGACCAGTGTAGGAATTTGTTTTGGTTGGCTGTGCATATTTGTTACAACAGTTTGTTTTTCTTTTTTCCAGTGGGTTTGTAGAATGTCAGTGTGAAGAGAAAAAAGATTAAGATAAGAAAGAGAAAGGAAGGAAGGAAGGAAAAGGAAAGGGATGGGGGGGAGAAAAAGGCATTCAAACGGGTTTTTTTAATGTCAGAAAGAAATACAAACAACCAGAATAGCTTTAAAAGTTGCAGTATGGGTAGAAACAGGACGTCCACGAGGCTCCCCCTTCCACCTCCTCCAATTCATGTAAAAAATGACTCTAAACAAATTTTTGAGCTATAGAACCCACAAAATGACAGAGAGAAGCTAACTCCCACTGAAGACAGCCCAGCAGACTGGCTGGCAGGGGCCAGCACAGTGCTCTGGGAGCTGGGGCCAGCCCTGAGTGAGCAGGAGGTTTTAGCCTCAAGGTGGCCAAAACCAGACAGAAACTGGAGGGACTTCACATCACCAATAGTTGTAGTGGTTTCCAGAATTACCAACCCATAAATGCTAAGGACAAAGTGAGAGGTCAGTGCAGTGTGGACTTTGTGAACCAGGAGTTTAGGAGTGTGGTTCACCCTTTACTCCCTGGAGGGAAAAACAGCTGAGACACCATGGCCATGCAGCTGCCGCCATGTGACTGCTTCAGAGGTCCTGGTCTGCACATGATAGGGGGACCAAGTGACCAGTTTGAGGGGTAATTGCTCTTGCTTTAACCTGCTTGGATCTGGATTGCAGTCTAGGGTGAAGGTCCTGGGTTGTATGACCAGTTTGCCAGAGCATGTGGAGGCTTCAGAGAGGGCACCCAACTGATAAGCTCCAGCAGCTGAGAAAACTCCAGCGTTTTGGATGGAAGCTCCCCTCTTTGGTAGCAGAGATCTACTGTGGCAAAAAGCTCAAAAGTCAGATAATTGAGTGGCAACATGAGCAAGCAAAGGAAGCAAAGCAAGCAGAGCAATCCAACATTAGAATCCTATTTTGGGGACAAAAAGAATCAAAGCATGGAACAGGAGGAAGACAGCAACGTCAGAAATCCTGCACCAAAAGCTTCCAAGAAAAATATGAGTTGGTTACAGGCCATAGAGGACCTTAAGAAGGATTTTGAAAACCAAATAAGAGAAGTGGAGGAAAAATTGGGAAGAGAAATGAGAACAATGGAAGAAAATTATGAAATGAGAGTCAACAACCTGACTGAAGAAAATAACACCTTAAAAAATAGACTAACTCAAATGGCAAAAGAGGCTCAAAAAGGCAAATGAGGAGAAGAATGCCTTAAAAAGCCAAATTTGCCAGATGGAAAAAGAATCATAAAGCCAAATTTGCCAGATGGAAAAAGAATCTCAAAAGCTCACTGAAGGGAATCATTCCTTCAGAATTAGATTGGAGCAAATGGAAGCTAGTGACTTCATGAGAAATCAAGATACTATTAAACAGATCCAAACAAATGGAAAAATAGAAGGCAATGTGAAATATCTCACTGGGGAAACCACTGACCTGGAAAATAGATGCAGGTGAGATAATTTTAAAATTATTAGACTACCTGAAAGCCAAAATAAAAAAAAAGAACCTAGAAATCATCTTTCAAAAAATTCTCAAGGAAAATTGCCCTGATGTTTTAGAACCAGAGGGCAAAATAGAGGTTGAAAGCATCTACTGATCACTTCTTGAAAAAGATCCCCTAAAGAAAACTCCTAGGAATATTATAACCAGGTTCTGGAATTCCCAGATCAAGGAGAAAATATTACAAGCAGCCAAGAAGAAACAATTTGAAGATTGTGGAAACACAATCAGGATAACACAGGATCTGGCAGCTTCCACACTGAGGGATGGAAGGGCTTGGAATATGATATTCCAGAGGTCAAAGGAACTGGGATTAAAACCAAGAATCACCTACCCAGCAAAACTGAGTATCATGTTTCAAGGGAAAATATTGTCATTCAGTGGAATAGAGGACTTTCAAACATTCTTAATGAAAACCCAGAGTTGAATAGAAAATTTGACACTCAAATATAAGAAGCAAGAGAAGTATGAGAAGGTAAACAGGGAAAAGAAATCATAAGGAACTTGTCAAAGTTGAACTATTTAAATTCCTACATGGAAAAACGATAATTGGTAACTGATGAAACTTTTCTGAGTATGAGAATAGTTGAAGGGAATAAAAATGTGTATGTATATGTGTGTGTGTATACATATGTATGTGTCTATATAGGAGTATGAATACATATGTGAATATGTATATATATATGTGTACAGGTATACATAAAGAGGGCACAGGACCTACTTAATGGGAAGGGATGATGCTTAAAAGGTGAAATTAAGAGGTCAGAGAGGAATATTATTAGAGGAGATGGGGAGAGACAGAATGGATTAAATTATCTCATATAGAAGAGGCAAGGGAAAACTTACAGTGGTGGGGAAGAACAGGAGGGCAAAAGGGAATGAGTCAACCTTATTCTCATTGAATTTGGCTTAGGGAAGGAATGACATACACACTAAGTAGGGTATCTCACCCTATAGGAGAGTAGGGGAAAGGGGATGAGAGGGGACATGATGGAAGACAGGGCAGGCTGGGGGGGAGAGAAGTTGGAAGCACCCACTTTGAAAAGGGACAGGATCAAAGTAAGAGAATACAACAGGTTGGTGGTGGGATAGGATGGAGGGAAATATAGTCAGTTTTTCACAATATATCCACCATGAAAAAAGTTTTGCATAGCTACTCATGTACAACCTATATTGAATTGCTTATCTTCCCAGTAAAGTTGGGTGATGAGGGAGGAAGGGAAAGAATCTGGAATTCAGAGTTTTAAAATCAAATTTCAAATACACACAGATACATATATATATATATATATAATTATTATTATTATTTTACATGTAACTGGGAAATAAGATATACAGTTACTGGGGCATAGAAATCCACTGTGCTCTACTGGAAAGTCAGTGGGGGGATTGGAGAAGATATGAGAAAGAGCAGATTGTGGGAAGAGCAGATTGTGGGAGGGAATATTTAGTGGGATCACTGTTTTGGGGTTGGTAGGTAGGGGGAAAAATGGGGAGAAAATTTTTAACTAAAAATCTTGTAGATATAAACTAAAAAATAAAAAAGAGAGAAAAAAAGCTGCAGTTTGTATTAAAAAGCAAGCTAGAGCTACTAATGATCTGCAGTTTCATGTGAAACCCTTTTTTTCTATTCTATCATATACCTAGAAATTCCTATTTTATTTGGTTCAGAGTTTTAAAAAAGAAAAAAAAGGATGTCTTACCACTTTTCTTCTCTACTCGGGAGACTTTGATGGCTACTTATTGCTTTTAGGATGAAATACAAACTACTTAACTTGGAATTTAATTCCCTCATAATTTGGCTTCAGATCCCATCCCTGAACTGCGCTCCTTTCTCACCTCTGCCTCTTAAAATCATTGACCTTTTTCAAGGTTCAGCTCATATATCACCCCATATGAGAACCCTTCCCTCATTCTGTTGGTTATTGGTACTTTCACCTTCCTCAAATAATAATGCATATGTCCATCTATTAACAAGTATCTATCTACCAGTACAACATGATATACTTAAAAAGCAGTAACTTTTCATTTTCTCTTTTTATGCCCACTGCCTTGCATAGTACCTTTCCCCTAGTAAGTGCTTAATAAATTTTCACTATGTTATATTGAACTGGATAAGTAGGAGGCCACCCAGAATAGTTTTCTGACCCTCTCCAGCAAGCTCAGGTGGACGGTAAAATATATATCAAACAACACCACTTTTTTTAGGGATCCCCTTAAGGTGGGGGATGGGGGATTGGGACCAGATATGGTTTTCCATTTGCAACTTCTATTCAGAGGAGCCACCTGGAAACTAGGGGACTATTCCCATAATTCAGTTGTTAACTATAAAGACTAATGGATCCCAGGCAGAAAGTGTACTAGTTGTTATAATTGTATTCCAACCTAGTCCCATCTGGGGTATTCTTTTTTTCCTCTGTTTTCCTTTATTTCACAATTTCTTCCATCATTTAACTGTTTCTGGTACAAAGTAACAGTGTGAGGAATGCTTGTGAACTTCCAGAACTGTTGGAGTTATAGGTCTTTTTTATCTCTCCCTCACTATCATCATTTCTCACTTGTCTCCAGGATATTCATTTTCCATATTTTACAAGTATTCTCTTTAGTCCATTTGAGTTAGAGGTCAGATTTTTTTAAAAGACTGACACTTAAAGGAATTTTGGAGGAATGAAACAAATGTATAGACTACAGAACTGTTGAATTTCAGAACCAAAGAATATAAAAATAAACTATCTCTTTACTTCAACATAGATTCAAGCACAAGCTTCTGGGTTAACTAACCTGGTACCTATCTGAGAAAGCTGCTTTCTCTGGTCTCCTGCAGCCCAATTTATAGTTTTTCTTCTATTCCAAACATGGAATAGAATATGACTCTTTCTGCTAACTCTTAGAGTCAGATATGTTTTCAGATACAATCAGGCCTGTATCATAGTGAAGCTCCTGCTCTTTCCCATTCCTTCATACTGAGTTAGTCACACTTCACTCCCTGCCCTAGAAGAGGGTTCTCCTGGAAGCTCCTCACAGGTTTATAGTACCCTATAGACAGGACAGGTACAGATATACCACTAAGAGCTATTATCTGACTCAGTTTCTGTACAACTTGTGGGTAGTCTTTCTCAGTTGGCTTAGCAAATTTTCTATCATTTCTTTTCTCTTGAACTCTGACTCCTTCACCTATGTGCAATAGTTGGTTACAGTGGTCTTTGCAGAGACAGCACCACTCTCTGGGCCTCTTTGAAAACAGGAAAGTTGCCCAGCCTCTTATAACTATCTTCTGTGTAGTACTTTTTCATCAGTCTGTTCCTTTGCTGGAGTTTTTGACAGTGAATTTGAGCATCATGCTGTCTGTGTCCTTGGGGACTCTTTTAAGCTGAACTTGTGGCTAAATGATAAATGTCTTTCATCTGATTTTTCTGCTGAGAAATAACATCCTTTTTATAAGCATTTGCATATCAGTAAGTAAGGTTTTTAAAGCCTGTAGTGTCATCCCTGGTAGAATTTCATGCATGTACGGAAATGCTATTATACACATGCTCATACTGTGAGAAACCAATATGAATTTGAAATTGCCTTCCACTTCCTCTCCTTTCCTTGGCCCTCCATCTCTAACACAGAAGCCTTTCACATATAATATACATATCCAGTACATCTCCAGTCTTGTTCTTGACTTTGATTCTTCAGTCTCCAAAGATTATAATGTTTAGAACTTAAAAGAATATTAGAGATTTTTTGGTCCAACCTCCTTATTTTACAGATAAAGGAACTGAGGCTTAGACAGTAGATGAATCCTTTCCTACACTCTCCCTCTTAACCCTGTGCTATGATAAAAAACCTAGGTTTCAGTTTATGCCTTCACATTCTTTAAAGTAATTTTTTTTCCTCCACTGTCATCCTCAGGGGTCTGCTTCAGGAAGGAATTTGTGAAGGAAATTCCCATACCCCCTTCGACTTTGCCATTAGGGCAAGGTGAGTCTCTGAGCCCCAATGCCTGGACATCTTATGAAACATTTAAGTTTAAAACTTCGATTTTCAGATCCATTCCCTTCCTCCCTTGTCACCCACCTCTCTGAGAAGATAAGCAATTCTGTATGTGTTGTACATGTATAGCTATGCAAAACATTACCATAGTAGATATATTATAAAAGACTGCTTATATTTCCCTCCCACCCATATCACCTCCCACCTGGTCCATTCCCTACTTTGATCCTGTCCCTCTTTGATAGTGGGTACTTCCAACCTCCCCTCCCCCAAAAATGCCCTCCCCTCCATCGTTCCCCTTCTCATCCCCCTTTCCCCTACTCTCCTGCAGGGTGAGATATCCCATTTAGTATGTATGTCATTCTCTCCTTGAGCCAACTTCAATGAGAATATGGTTTTGCCTTTTTGCCTTCCTGTTCTTCCCCTCCCCTGCAACTACTTCCCCTTGTCTCTTCTACATGAGATAGTTTACCCTACCCTGTCTCTCTCCATCTCCTCTTGCCACTTTCCTCTCTCACCTCTTGACTTCACCCCTTAAGAATCATCCCTTCCCATCAAATTCAACCTGTGCCCTCTATCCATGTATACCTGTAAACATATATACACACATTCACATATGTATTCATATGCCCATATACCCTTTTTGAGGAAGGTTTCATCAGTTACAGTTACTATTTTTCCATGTAGGAATATAAATAGTTCAACTTTGATAAGTTCCTTTTGATTTCTTTTCCCTGATTACCTTCTCAAGCATCTCTTGCTTCTTGTGTCTGAATGTCAAATTTTCTATTCAATTCTGTTTATTTTTCTCAAGAATGCTTAAAAGTCCTCTATTCCACCGAATGACCATATTTTCCCCTGAAACAAGATACTCAGTTTTGCTGGGTAGGTGACCCTTGGCCTCAATCCCAGCTCTTTTGCCCCCTGGAATATCATATTCCATGTCCTTCCATCCCTCAGTGTGGAAGCTGCCAGGCGCTGTGCTATTCTGATTGTGTTTTCACAGTATTGAAATTGTTTATTCCTGGCTGCTTGGAGTATTTTCTCCTTGATCTGGGAATTCTGGAACCTGGCTATAATATTCCTAGGAGTTTTCTTTTTGGGATCTTTTTCTGGAGGTGATCAGTGGATTCTTTCAACCTCTATTTCCCCCTCTAGGTCTAACACATCAGGGCAATTTTCCTTGAGAATTCCTTTAAGGATGATTTCTAGGTTCTTTCTTTGATCATGGCTTTCAGGTAGTCCAATAATTTTTAAATTATCTCTCCTGGATCTATTTTCCAGGTCAGTGGTTTTTCCCATGAGATATTTCACATTGCCTTCTATTCTTTCATTTGCTTGGATCTGTTTAATAGTATCTTGATTTCTCATAAAGTCACTAGCTTCCATTTGCTCCAGTCTAACCCTGAAGGAATGAATCTCCTCAGTGAGCTTTTGAGATTCTTTTTTTCCATCTGGCAAATTCGACTTTTTAAGGCATTCTTCTCCTCATTGCCTTTCTGAGCCTCTTTTGCCATTTGAGTTAGTCTATTTTTTAAGGTGTTATTTTCCTCAGTCAGGCTGTTGACTGTCATTTCATACTTTCTTGCATCTTTTTCATTTCTCTTCCCAAATTTTCCCCCACTTCTCTTATCTGCTTCTTAAGGTCCTCTATGGCCTGTAGCCAGCTTGTGTTTTCATTTGGGGCTTTTGGTGCAGGAGTTCTGACCCCATAGTCCTCCTCCATACTTTGATCCTCTTTGCCCCTAAAATAGGAGTCCAATGTTGAATTTTTCTGTTTATTTTGTTTCTTTTGCCTAGGCACGTTGCCACTTAATTACTTGACTTTTGGGCTTGTTGCCAGAGTAGGACTCTGCCACCTGACAGGAGAGCTTCCATCCCAAACGGGTCTTCACAACTTCTGCCAGTTGGGTGGCCTCTGTAAAGCCTCCATCCACTCTGGCAAATTGGATACCCATCCCAAATTTCTCCCCCAGACCACAATCCAGATCCAGGCAATTTAAAGCAAGAGCGATTAACCCCCAGACGGATTGCTGGTTCTCCCTACAGTTCGCAGACCAGGAGCTAGAGCTGCCACTGACACTGCAAAATGGCTTCTGTGCTGCATTTCTTTTTTTTTTTTTTTAGTATTTATATATATATATATATATATATATATATATATATATATATATATATATTTGAAACATTTAATGTTACGACCTCGAATTTCAGATCCATTTCCTTCCTCCCTTGTCACCCATTCCTTCTTGGGAGATAAGTAATTCAGTATATGTTGTACATGTCTAGCTATGCAAAACATTATCATGGTAGATATATTGTACAAGGCTGCGTATAATTCCCTCCCACTCATCCCACCTCCACCTGGTCCATTCCCTACATGATCCTGTCCCTCTTCTATAGTGGGTACTTCCAACCTCCCCTCACCCCAAGGATGCCCTCCCAGCCATCATCCCTCCTCTCATCCCCCTTCCCCCTATCCTGCTTCAGGTTGAGATATCCCATTTAGTATGTATGTCATTTTCTCCCTGAACCAAATTCAATGTGAATGTGGTTTTGCCTTTTTAGCCTTCCTTATTCTCCCCCTCCTTTGCAACCACTTCCCTACATGAGATAGTTTACCCTACCATGTCTCTCCCCATCTCCTCTTGCCACTTTCCTCTCTCACCTCATAATTTCATCCCTTGAGTATTCTCCCTTCCCAACAAATTCAACCTATGCCCTCTATCCATATATAACTGTAACCATATACACACACATTCACATATGTATTCATATGACCACACCCCCTTCTTCCATTATTTTCATAGTGTGAAAGATATCATCAGTCACAGATATTGCTTTTCCATATAGGAATGAAAATAGTTCAACTTTGATAAGTTCCTTTTGATTTCTTTTCCCTGATTACCTTCTCAGGCATCTCTTGCTTCTTGTGTCTGATGTCAAATTTTCTATTCAACTCTGGTTTTTTCCTCAAGAATGCTTGAAAGTCTTCTATTCCACTGAATGACCATATTTTCCCCTGAAACAAAATACTCAGTTTTGCTGGGCAGGTGACCCTTGGGTTCATTCCCAGTTCTTTTGCCCTCTGGAATATCATATTCCATGCCCTTCGATCCCTCAGTGTAGAAGCTGCCAGGTCCTGGGCTATTCTGATTTTGTTTCCACAATATTGAAATTGTTTCTTCCTGGCTGCTTGTAGTATTTTCTCCTTGATCTGGGGATTCTGAAACCTGGCTATAATATTCCTGGGAGTTTTCTTTTTGGGATCTTTTTCAGGAGGTGATCTGTGGATTCTTTCAACCTCTATTTTGCCCTCTGGATCTAAACATCAGGGCAGTTTTCCTTGAGAATTTCTTGAAGGGTGATTTCTAGGTTCTTTCCTTGATCATGGCTTTCAGGTAGTCCAATAATTTTTAAATTGTCTCTCCTGATCTATTCTCCAGGTCAGTGGTTTTTCCCATGAGATATTTCACATTGCCTTCTAATCTTTCGTTTGTTTGGATCTGCTTAACAGCATCTTGATTTCTCATAAAGTCACTAGCTTCCATTTGCTCCAGTCTAACTCTGAAGGAATGAATCTCCCCAGTGAACTTTTGAGATTCTTTTTCCATCTGGCAAATTCGACTTTTTAAGGCATTCTTCTCCTCATTGCCCTTTTTGGGCCTCCTTTGCCATTTGAGTTAGTCTATTTTTTAAGGTGTTGTTTTCCTCAGTCAGGCTGTTGACCCTCATTTCATACTTTTCCTGCATCCTTCTCATTTCTCTTTCTAATTTTCCTCCACTTCTCTTATTTGATTTTTAAAGTCCTTCTTAAGGTCCTCTATGGCCTGCAACCCGCTCATGTTTTCCCCTGGGGCTTTTGGAGCAGGACTTTTGACCTCACAGTCCTTTTCCTGCTCTATGCCCCCAAAATAGGAGTCTAGGGTTGCATTTTTCTGTTTTCTTTGCCTTGGCATGTTGCCACTTAATTGCTTGACTTTTGGGCTTGTTGCCACACTATGGCTTTAAGGCCAGCTAGAGGAATTTTCGTCCCGAACGTGTGGGGGCAACTTCCGTTTCTGGCAAGCTCTAAACCCACCCACAACTTCCACCCTAGATCACAATCCAGATCCAGGGAGGTTAAAGCAAGAGCGATTACCCCCAAGACTGATCGCTGGATCTCCCCACGATTTGTAGGCTGGGAGCCGGAAATGCCTCTGAAAACTACAAAATGGCGTGTCTCCTCAGCGGCTTCTAGCTCCCAGGGGAGGGAGCTGACGCATTCCCCAAATACAGGTCCTAAAGTCCATAGGACACTAACCTCTTACTTTGTCCTAGGCATGTCTATGTTGATAATTCTGGAGTTGCCACAGCTCCTGGTGTTCTGGGGTTCCTCCAGCTGGCTGCTGGCCCTGCCGCCCTGGGGCTAAAACCTCGGCTCACGTGGACCTGGGCTCGGCTCGGCTGGGCTCCTGCGCTTTGCTCGTTGCACGCTGCCGGCTCCCAGACCGCTGCGCTGGTCCTTCCTGCAGGGCTGCTGGGCTGTCCTCAGCGGGAGGTTAGCTTCTCTGTGTCGTTCTGTGGGTGCTGGGGCTCCAGAAGTTGTTCAGAGTCCTTTTTTACATAGTTTGTGGGGAATCTGGGGGCAGAGAGGCTTGGATGAGCTGTTTCTACTCCGCCATCTTGGCTCCGCCCCCTCTGTGCCGCATTTCTTCAGCAGCTTTTCATCTCCAGGGGAGGAAGCTGACGCATTTCCCAAATACTGGTCCCAAAGTCCATAGGGCACTAACCTCTCACTTTGTCCTAGGCATATCTGTGCTGATAATTCTGGAATCGCCACAGCTGCTGGTGTTCTGGGGTCCCTTCAGCCAGCTGCTGGCCCAGCCGCCCTAGGGCTAAAACCACAGCTCATGTGGGCCTGGGCTTAGCTCCCAGAGTGCTGCGCTGTTGGGTCCCAGCGTGCTATGCTGCCGGGTCCCAGTGTGCTGTGCTGCCTGCTCTCAGAGCACTGTGCTCGCTGCTCCCTGCAGGGCTGCTGGGTTCTCCTCAGGAGGAGGATAGTTTCTCTGTGTAGTTCTGTGGGTGCTGGGGCTCCAGAAGTTGTTCATAGTCCCCTGATACATTGTTTGAAAGTTTTGTGGGGCAGAGCACCTTGGAAGTACTGTTTCTACTCCACCCATGGCATAATTTTCTAATGGGGAGAGAAGGCCATGTAATTTTCAAACTTTGCCTGGAGAGCATAAAGGTCCTTGTCCCTGTTATGCCCAAGACCCACCCAGGAAGTTATAGAGTTGTAAGTCTTCAACAAGGATTTTCAGTGCTACAACTGGACAGTTTTGGTTATATTAGATAGAAGTATTTAATGATTAGAATGAGTGTCCTTTTATTAGCCTGATGTACATTATAATGTGGTACTTAATGATCTTCAAATTTAGTTCCTTGATATTATATTTGTTTTCCAGGAAGTATGGAGAGAGCCTCTCCTAAGTACTATCTTTGGTTCTTGGATAGAGAATGTCCTCTTTCCTATTGAAGTGGACATCTAAAACAGACATACTGATGAGATTTCATCTCCTCTAGGAAGTCTTTCGTGATCCCCCAACATACTGCTCCCTTCCTTCTGCAACCTAATAAATTTACTTCACCTTGATTTGATAATACTATATTTCACTAGGAATTAAGATGCAGTATTTGTCTGGAGTAACTCATTATCCTGACTATTTCTATCAATTCAATTATGTCCAGAACCTTGAGTAACCTATGATCTTGAACTATCACTATCAACCAAGTCTCCCTGAGGGCAGAGCCTGTGCCTATTCTCTCAGGTCCTTGTCTGAAGTAAAGTATCCTTGTATACAGATAGTTTTGTGAATCTGTGGAGGAAGGAAAGGAAGGAGCAAGGAGAGGAAAAGAACAATAATAGAATAGAATTCTTAAAAAGGACTTAGTAACAAAGTAGGCACGTGTAATCATGTGTTAAGTGTATGAAAAAGCTTTTTAAAAGAGTTTTACATTTTTCTATTTGGAGGATTTTTTTTACAGTATTACTCAGAAAGTCTTAGACAAGAAAACAATAATAGAACTAATTTTGCTTGAATGTATTGAAACACTGATAGTTCTCCTTTTGACTTTTATAAAGAGCTAGATTGAAATCTCCCATTGAAAATGGGAGATAATGTTTGGGATAAGGATCCATTAATCAGAGTGTCTGGGTAGAAGCAGTTTTTCAATGCTACCAGAATTTGTTGTTGGAGACTCAATTATGAATTAAGAATGTAGTTTTTAAATGTTGGTTCACCCTATATTTTCTCAACTCCTCATTTATTTTGCAGAGAAAAGAGAGGCTTTGGAATGTGGAAATTCATGTAATGGCTTCTCATGTTCCATTAAACAGCTCCTTGAGAGTAAGGATTGGCACATCCCCTGAAATTGCCTTCTTTTTAAAAAGATTTCAATTGTTATTGGTAACTTTTTGTAGCCCCTTCATTCCCAACTGTATCCCTTTATCCTCCTCTGAGTGAGCCATCACTTATAATAAAAAGATAAAAAAGAAAAGAGAGGGAAAAGCAATTTAGCAAAAGTAACCAATACATCAGTGGAGTCTGACAATATGTATTGTGTTCTATGCTTAGAGTTCTCCATCTCTGCAGTGAAGGGATGGTGTTGAATATTCTCATCTCCTTTGAGGAGAAACTTGACTGTTATAATTATACATCATTCAGTTTCATATTATGTTGTTGTTAATTTAATTTAAATTGTTGTAGTCGCATACCTGTTGTTTTCTCATTTTGCTTATTTCCATGACATCAGTTCACACAAGGATTCCCACTAGTTCTCTGAATTCTTCATATGTGTCATTTTGTAATGGTGCAGTAATTTTCTATATACCACGTTTTGCTTAGGCATTCCCCAGTTAACAGTTATATATTTTATTTACACTTTTTTGCTATAGCAAAAGGTGTTGCTATAAATATTAGGAAACACAGGACTTTTCTTCATATCCTTGACTTCTTTGAGTTATATGCCTAGTAATGGAATCCCTGTAGGGGTCAAAGAGTATGGCTATTATGGTTACTTTCTTAGTGTAATTCCAAAATGCTTTCCAGAAATTTCCAATTCACTTATTAGATCTCCCTTAGGGATTGTGGCCTTGGTTCAGTCCCAAAATCAGAAGCCATCCTTTCAAGATCAAGTCAAGTCAGCAGGCATTTGTTAAGAGCCTGCTACGTGCAAGGTACCATACTAAGTTCTGGGAATGCAAACAAAAGCCAAAAAAAACACAGTGCCTACTCTCAAGAACTCAGAGTATAATTGAGATGACTGCATGCAAACAACTATGTACAAGGCAAAGTATATACAGGATAGATGTGAGATATTCACCGAGGGAAGACACCAGCATTAAGGGGGATTGGGGAAGGTTCCTGGCAGAAAGTATTTTAGCTGGAACTTGAAAAGAGCCAGGGAAGCCAGGAGATATAGAGAGAAGAAGCGACCAAATTTCAGGTATGAGGGATCACTACTGAAAAATGCGTAGAGATTGAGTGTCTAGTGTGAGGAATGGCAAGAAATTCAGTTATAGCTGTGAAATTCAAATTGTCTGCTTTTATTATAATTTTTATATTTAAATTATATATCCATTTTGAATGTGTTACAGTATGGCATAAAAAAAGTTTGTTGGACTTTGAATTATTAAAAACCTGAGTTCCAATTCTACTTTACACTTTTAAATTCTACTTTGCACTTATAATTCTACTTTACACTAAGCAGTTCATTTAATCTCCTTTAGTATGAGTTTCTCCTCCATTAAAAAATGAAGGGGTAGAATGGATGTGTTGTGAATGAAATTCAACAGATATAGACCAAAGTATTCTCTAAGCAAGATAAGTTTATTAACAGGATGTGAACCTGATAATAAAGGGGTCAGTGGCAGACTCTGTTTAAACCAAAAGACCCCTAGATCAAGATGCAGCTCCTTTTTGTAAGCAAAGAACAAGGAATAAAACAGGGTGGTGAGTGAACCAGACTTCTTTGGATAGCAAACCATGTAACCTTGAAGGATAGCTTGGTGGTATAAAGATACTAAATCAGATTCCCTAATGTCTACCTGCATCCCTCAAGGATAGCACATTTCCTTGAGGCAAGAATAGAACAGTGATTAGCAGGAGAACGAGATTTCTAAACTTAACTAATTACAGACCAGCTAAATTTCTGCACTAAGTTCAGACAAAGAACTATGACTTAGGCAGTTACAAGGTAAAACCAATTAACTGTAAATAGGATCAATAAAAATAGTGCAAAATCAATTTAATCTTCTTAGATGGCTTCTAAAGATACAGTTCAAAATCTGTAAACCTCTGATCTTATGATATGGTGTAAGATGTTAGTCTACACCTAAATTCTGCTAGACTGCTTTCTAGTTTTCCCAATAATTCTTGTTAAAAAGGGAGTTCTTTCCAACATAATTTATGTAATTAGGGTTATCAAACACTGAGTTATTGAGTCCAGTTATTTCTTATTCTTCCTTATCTAGTCTTTTCTTGATCTACTTTTCCATTTTTAATCAACACCAAATTTGGATAATTACTGGGTTTTTTTTTAATGTAGTTTGAGGTCTGGAGGATCTATTCCCCTTCATTTCTACCTTTTTTTCCATTATTTCCCTTAATAATCTAGATCTTTAGTTCCTACATCGTTTTGTTTAGCTATGCAAACTCCCTTTGGTAGTTTGATTGGTTTAATATTAAATATGCTCACTGATTTTTGTAGGGTTGTCATTTGTATTTTATTTGCACAGAAACTGTATATCCTTTCAGTTTATTTATTTTCAGTTTCCTTAAATGTCATTTTGTAATTGTATTCATTTAAATGTCGAATTGCTTTGGTAAATTGACTCCTTTTGTGGTTATTTTGAATGGCATTCCCTTTTCTATTATTGCTTTAGGGTTTGAAAAAGTTATTGATTTTTGTGGGTCTGTTTTGTAGGCTATAATTTTATTGCAATTTAACTCACTTAAGAAGTTCATTGGGGGGTGGAGTCAAGATGGCACAGTAGAAACAGGACTCCCTCGGGACTCTGGCTTCCACCCCCTCCAATTCATGTAAAAGGTGACTCTGAAGAAACTTTGTAGCTACAGAACCCACAAAATAAAACAGAGAAGTTAACCTCCCACTGAGGACAGCCCAGCAGACTGGGTGGCAGGGGCCAGTTCAGTACTCTGGGAGCTAAGCCTACCCCTGCATGAGCCAGAGGTTTTAGCCTCAGGGTGGCCATAACCAGCCACCAACTGGAGGGACTTCAGATCACCAGCAGCTGTGATGGTTTCCAGAACTATTAACATATAGATGCTAAAGACAAAGTGAGAGGTCAGTGCAGTGTGGACTTTGGGATCCAGTAGTTCAAGAGTGTGGTCGGCCTTTGCCTCCAGGGCGAGAAGCAGCCTAGGTGCAGCAGCTGTGCAACTGCAGCCATGTGGCTGCTTCAGTCCCTGGCCTACAGATTGTAGGGGGACCAAGTGACCAGTCTGAGGAGTAATCTCTCTTGCTTTAACCTACTTGGATCTGGACTGCAGTCTAGGGTGGAGGTCCTGGGGTGTGTGACTAGCTTACCAGAGCATGTGGAGGCTTCAGAGAGGGCACCCAGCTAATACCTTCGGCAACTGAGAAAACCCTAGCAATTGGGACAGAAGCTCCCCTCTCTGACAGCAGAGACCTACTTTGGCAAAAAGGCCAAAACTCAAGTAATTGAGTGGCAACATGAGCAAATGAGGGAAGCAAAGCAAGCAGAGCAACCCAACTTTACACTCCTATTTTGGGGACAAAAAGGGTCAAAGCATGGAACAGGAGAAGACAGCAAAGTCAGAACTCTTGCACCAAAAGCTTCTAAGAAAAATAGGAGGCCACAAGCAGGACTCGAGGATGCATGCCATTAGCCAAACTCCAGTTTTCCACCATGGCAGTCCCTGAGTCATGTCCCAACCATACCATTTACATCAATAACCTCAATGAGAAGATAAAGAAGGATGAACTGAAGAAATCCCTCTATGCCATCTTCTCCCAGTTTGGTCAGATTCTGGACATCCTGGTATCGAGGAGCCTGAAAATGAGGGGCCAAGCATTTGTCATCTTCAAGGAGATCAGCAGTGCCACCAATGCTCTATGCTCCATGCAGGGTTTCCCATTCTATGACAAACCCATGAGAATCCAGTATGCCAAGTCAGACTCGGACATCATTGCGTAGATGAAGGGCACCTACATAGAGTGTGATCGAAAGTGGGAGAAGAGAAAACCCAAGGGCCAAGAAACACCAGCAGTCAAAAAGGCTGTTCCAGGTGGGGTGGCTGCCCCAGTTGTGGCTGCAGTCCAGCCTGTCCTGGGGATGCCACCCATGACCCAGGCCCCCTGCATCATGTACCATATTCCAGGGCAACCACAATATATGCATCCTCCAGGGATGATCCCCCAACCTGGCCTGGCCCCTGGACAGATCCCACCTGGCGCCATGCCCCCGCAACAGATGATGCCTGGACAGATGCCACTTGCCCAGCCGCTGTCTGAAAACCCACCCAACCATATCCTGTTCCTCACCAACCTGCCTGAGGAGACCAATGAGCTCATGCTGTCCATGCTCTTCAATCAGTTCCCTGGCTTCAAGGAGGTGCGTCTGGTCCCTGGGCACCACTACATTGCTTTTGTGGAGTTTGACAATGAGGTGCAGGCTAGGGCTGCCCAAGATGCCCTGCAGGGTTTCAAGATCACCCATAACAATGCCATGAAGATCTCTTTTGCCAAGAAATAGCCCCCACCCCTGATCGTTCCCCTGTCCTCCCCCTCCTTCTAGGGTGGCCCTCCCCCTGCTTCTCTGCTCAGGGCTGTTGTACCCTAAAGGTAAGTCCCTGCTCCTTTCTCTCAGCCTGTAGCATGAGTGTGTGTGTGACCAGCATTGTACCCATAGTCTGCTCTTCAGACATTGCACCTGGAGCTGGGGGTGAAAATAAAAGGTTGGCAGCCTCGGGTTTTTGTTTTTGTTTTTTTCACACACAAAAAAAAAGAAAAATAGGACTGGGTTACAGGCCATAGAGGAGCTTAAAAAGGATTTTGAAAACCAAATAAGAGAAGTGGAGGAAAAATTGGGAAGAGAAATGAGAACAATGGAAGAAAATTATGAAATGAGAGTCAACAACCTGACAGGAAAATAACACCTTAAAAAATAGACCAACTCAAATGGCAAAAGTGGCTCAAAAAGGCAAATGAGGAGAAGAATGCCTTAAAAAGCCAAATTTGCCAGATGGAAAAAGAATCTCAAAAACTCACTGAAGAGAATCATTCCTTCAGAATTAGAGTAGAGCAAATGGAAGCTAGTGACTTTATGAGAAATCAAGATACTATTAAACAGATCCAAACAAATGGAAAAATAGAATGCAATGTGAAATATCTCACTGACCTGGGAAATAGATCCAAGAGAGATAATTTTAAAATTATTGGACTACCTGAAAGCCATGATCAAAAAAAGAACCTAGACATCATCCTTCAAGAAATTCTCAAGGAAAATTACCCTGATGTTTTAGAACCAGAGGGCAAAATAGAGGTTGAAAGCATCTACTGATCACCTCTTGAAAAAGATCCCCTAAAGAAAACTCCTAGGAATATTATAACCAGGTTCTGGAATTCCCAGATCAAGGAGAAAATACAAGCAGCCAAGAAGAAACAATTTGAAGATTGTGGAAACACAATCAGGATAACACAGATCTGGCAGCTTCCACACTGAGGGATGGAAGGGCTTGGAATATGATATTCCAGAGGTCAAAGGAGCTGGGATTAAAACCAAGAATCACCTACCCAGCAAAACTGAGTATCACGTTTCAAGGGAAAATATTGTCATTCAGTGGAATAGAGGACTTTCAAGCATTTCTTAATGAAAAACCAGAGTTGAATAGAATATTTGACATTCAAATATAAGAAACAAGAGAAGTATGAGAAGATAAACAGGGAAAAGAAATCATAAGGAACTTATCTAAGTTGAACTATTTACATCCCTACAAGGAAAAATGATAATTATAACTGATGAAACTTTTATTAGTATGAGAATAGTTGAAGGGAATAGAAATGTGTGTGTGTGTGTGTGTGTGTGTGTGTGTGTGTGTGTGTACAGGTATACATAGATAGAGGGCACAGGACCAATTTAATAGGAAGGGATGATACTTAAAAGGTGATTATTAAGAGGTGAGAGAGGAATATAATGAGAGGAGATGGGGAGAGACAGAATGGGGTAAACTATCTCATATTGAAGAGGCAAGGGAAAATGGTTACAGTGGAGGGGAAGAACAGGGAGCCACAAGGGAATGGGTCAACCTTATTCTCATTGAATTTGGCTTAGGGAGGGAATGACATACATACTAAGTAGGGTATCTCACCCTACAGGAGAGTAGGGGGGAAGGGAATGGGAGGGAGGGATTATAGAAGGGAGGGTAGGCTGTGGGGGAGAGAAGTTGGAAGCACCCACTTTTGAAAAGGGACAGGATCAAAGTAGAGAATAGAACAAGTGGGAGGTGGGATAAGAGGGAAGGAAATATAGTCAGGCTTTTTACAATATATCCACTATGAAAATGTTTTGCATAGCTACACATGTACAACCTATACTAAATTGCTTTTCTTCCCAGTAAGGGTGGGTGACAAGGAAGGAAGGGAATGAATCTGGAATTCAAAGTTTTAAAATCAAATGCTTAAAATACACACACCCTGTGTGTGTGTGTGTGTGTATACATACTATTATTAATATTATTTTATATGTAACTGGGAAATAAGACATACAGGCACTGGGGCTTAAAGATCCACCCTGCCGTACTGGAAAGTCAGAGGAAGTATGGGAGAAGATATGGGAGAGAGCAGATTGGAAGAGAGGATATCCAGTGGGATTGCTATTTTGGGGTGGTGCGTAGAGGAAAAATGGGGAGAAAATTTGTAACTCAAAATCTTTCGGAAATGAATGATGTAAGCTAGAAGTTAATAAAGCATTTGATTTAAAAATACATAAATAAAAGAACTTCATTAGTTGCTATTCTAGTCTCAATCTTTTCTTTATCCTCATTGATTATCATTTGGTTTCATTCTGCACTCTTAAGGGTTTTTTAAATATGTCAGCCTTTTTTCTGAGCTCTTTTATTAATTCAGGGTCAATTTTTGTAAAAATGTGAGTTAGTGCTGAAAACTATATGTTCCCCAAATTTCCTGTTGAATAATTACTAAATGTCTAATTTCTCAGTATTTTCAGGTCTTTCAACTTCTTACTGTGACTTTTTGATGGGATATATTGCATTCTTAATCTGTTTCCACTGATTTATCTATTTCTTAGCTAGTACCAAATGTTTTAAGGATGACAGCTTTACAGAATAGCTTGAGATTTGGTACTATTGGGCCCCTTTCCTTCCCACTTTTTTTTTCATTAATTCACTTGCTATTCTTCTCCAGATTCTCCATATTCATCTCCAGATGAATTTAGTTATTTTTTTCTAGATGTGTAAAGTAATTCATTGGTAGTTTGGTATGGTACTGAATAAGTAAATGAATTTAGGTATTATTGTTATTTTTTATTATATTGATGCAGCCTGCTCTTGAACAATTGATATTTCTCTAGTGATTTTAATTTGGGTAAAGAGTATTTTGTAACTGTGTTCTTAATAGTTCCTAGTTATGTCTTGGTAGGTAGATTCCCAACTATTTCATACTACTTTTTTGTCATTTTAAAAGGAATTTCTCTTCCTGCTGGATTTTGTTGGTAATAAACAGAAATATTGATGATTTATGTGAGTTTATTTCATTTCCTGTAACTTTGTTAAAGTTGTTAATTCCCTTCCCAGTTCTTTCTTTTATAACTCTCATTTCTTTTTTTTCCCCATTTTTTTCTCTATCATTATCTTTTGTTTTTTTCAATTATTTTTAGCTCTTTTTTAAAAAAAATTCTTCCTTTAAGTCTTCTGGTTATTCTGTATCGACTTAAGTCTGTTTCACTTTTTTCTTTGAGGCTTTGCTTGTAGATGTTTTCTAGTCATTCTCTTCATCTAGGTTTCTGTCTTTAGATTCCTTGTCAACATAATGGCTCTTTATGATTCTTTTTTCCCTTCATTTTTTCCAGCCTACTTTTCTTTTAAATTTTACTTGTTTTAATCAAACAAAATCACTCCCTTCCCCCAATTGACTGCAAGAAAAATAAAAACCCATTACAGACATGTATAGTCAAACAAAACAAATTTCTTCATTGATCATGTCCTAAAATAATGTTTCATTTTGCATTCTAAGACCCTCCCTTCATAAAGAGATGAGCAAAATGTTTCATCATTAGTTTTCTGAAATCTTGATTGATCATTGCACTGATAAGATTTCAGCATAATAGTATTCCATCACATAATTCAAAAGAATTCAGTCAGAGACAAGGTTTATTAAAACACCAGTTGACATGGGCGAGATTTTAAGACACCATGCTATTAATCAGATTTTTAAAATCTGAGCATTTGTGACACTTGTATTGACAAGGAGGCCAAACTCTTAAGGAATCTGAGCAATTTAATGGAGGGCAAGATGGACCTTATATACAGAAAGACTGGGAAGATTTGGATGTGATCAAGGAGTTGCCAGTTAGTCTGGGGTGACTGGGAGGTAACATATGGGATCTAGATGGAATTAAAGAGTAGTGGTCTAGGGTGGAGCCACAATGAAAGGGTAGTTGAAAGGATTATTAACTGGAAAGGGCCAGGCATCCCAGTCAAATGCCAGGTACCTGGGTCACGGGGGAAAGTCTGAGGTTTTGATTCTGGGTGACTTGCTAATGAGGGAGACACCAATAGACAGGGAAGTTGGGAAAAGGGTCATGTTT
Organism: Gymnobelideus leadbeateri; assembly: GCA_011680675.1. Lineage (NCBI taxonomy): Eukaryota > Metazoa > Chordata > Mammalia > Diprotodontia > Petauridae > Gymnobelideus > Gymnobelideus leadbeateri. Next base: position 657,153 of record WOXC01008724.1, on the reverse strand, counting down.
AGAAGAAAACAAAGATGTGATACTTCAGATAAGCAATAGTGAGTTAGAGCAATTTTTTCATATGACTATAGATAGCTTTAATTCCTTTATCTGACTTATATTCTTATAAATTTGATTCAGCTCTCTATATATTTTAGAAATGATACCTGTATCAGAGACACTGGATGTAAAACTTCTTTCCCAATTTTCTTTTTTCCCTCCTAATTTTGGTTGCATTGGCTTTCTGCAAAAACTTTTCAATTTAATGTAATCAGAATTATCCATTTTGCATTCCATAATGTTCTATATCCATTTGGTCATAAATTCCTCCATTTTCCATATATCTGACAGGTAAACTATTCCTTGCTCTTCCAGTTTGCTTATATTGCCTTTATATTTAAACTGTTTACCCATTTTGACTTTATTTTGGTATATGGTATAAGATATTGATCTATGCCTAGTTCCTGCTGTACTATTTTCTAGTTTTCCCAGCAGTTTTTGTCAAATAGTGAGTTCTTAGCCCAGAAGCTGGAATCTTTGAGCTTATCAAACAGTATATTACTATAATCATTGACTACTGTGTCTTGTATATTTAACCTATTCCACTGATGCACCACTGTATTTCTTAGCCAGCACCAAGATGATTGCTTCTTTGTAAAACAATTTAAGATCTGGCATGGCTAAGCCACCTTCCCTAGCATTTCTTTTCATTAATTCCCTTGATTTTCTGGACGTTTTGTTCTTCTAGATGAATTGTTATTGTTTTTTCTAGCTCTATAAAATATTTTTGGTAGTTTGATTGGTATGGCACTGCATAAGTAAATTAATTTAGGTAGAATTATCATTTTTATTATATTAGCTTGGCCTACGCATGAGCAATTGATGTTTTTCCAGTCATTTAGATCTCATTTTATTTGTGTAAAAAGTGTTTTATAATTGTGTTCATATAGTTCCTGGGTTTATTTTGACAGGTGGGCTCCCAAATATTTTGTAATGTCTACAGTAACTTTAAGTGGAATTTCTCTTTCTATCCCTTGCTATTGGATTTTGTTAATAATTTATAGAAATGCCCATGATCAATGTGGGTTTATTTTATATCCTGCAACAACTGTGCTTTTTAAGGAGTTCTTTTCTTTGGTGAATTTTTCTGCCCCTTTTACCATTAGGCTAATTTTGTTTTTTTAAGGTGTTATTTTCTTCTGTATTTTTTTGTACCTCTTTTACCAAACTATTAATTTTCTTTTCAGAATTTTCTTGTACCACTCTCATTTTTTTTTCTAATTTTATCTCTACCATTTTTATCTAACTCAGAATTTTTTGGGAGGGGTGGGGGTAGGCCTGTGTCCAATTAGCATTGTTCTTTGAAACTTTGCTTATATCAACTCTTTTCATGTTGTCTTCTACTAAGTTTGTATCTTGAACCTTCCTGTCACTGTAGAAGCTTTTTATGGTCAAGTTCTCTTTGTTGTTATTTTTATTTGCTCATTTTTCTAGCCTATTTCTTGACTTTAAACTTTGTGTAAAAGTTGGGCTCTGACCTCAAAATAAACAACAAAGACGTTAAGGAGGTAAATAGAATCTTAAAGAAAACAGATATGGCCTTAGGTTGTGTTCTCAGGAAGGATTGAAGAGACCAGAGAGGAGGGAGAGAAACGACTTGTAGTTTATTCTAAGCTGGCAGGGATGAGGGGGAGCAGGGGAGGAAAAAGCTGGCTCCTTATATACCTTTAAAGTGAGTACTATTCAAGCATAATTTCCTTGTGCACAGGGATGTGAACCAATGGAGGGGGCTGAACCAGTCACATTAGCTGCTGATCATCAAGTGAGTAGTCTCACGGGAGACGTCCTTGTGGGCTGGCAACTGGACTGTGGCCCTCAGCACATCCATATCTCTCACGAGTACAGAGGCCTTGGAACTAAGAGGCCATGAGGCAGTTCCTGATTTCCTGTGGGACAAAAAGGGCTTGGAACTCACATTGTCCTGTCCACCTCTGGAGAAAATTGAATGGGGATAAAAAGGGATATACCTTCTTCTCAGTGGTACATGGCACATACACAAAAATCGACCATGTACTAGGACATAAAAACCTCACAATTCAGTGCAGAAAGGCAGAAATATTAAATGCATCCTTCTCAGATCATGATGCAATAAAAATCATATGTAATAAAGGGCCATGGAAGGATAGACTAAAAACTAATTGGAAACTAAATAACTTAAACCTGAAGAATGAGTGGGTCAAACAAGAATAGAGATCCAGACCCTGGTCTTCGAACTGTAGGAAGATCCAGAAATCAGTCTGGGGGCTAAAACTACCTGGATCTGGATTGTGGTCTGGGGGGAAAGTTTGGGGTGGGTATCCAATTTGCCAGAGCAGGTGGAAGCTTTACAGAGGCCACCCAACTGGCAGAAGTTGTGAAGACCCCATATTTGGGATGGAAGCCCTTCTGTCTGGTGGCAGAGTCCTACTGTGGCAACAAGCCCAAAAATCAAGTAATTAAGTGGCAACATGCTTAGGCAAAAGAAACAAACAGAAAAATTCAACATTGGACTCCTATTTTAGGGGCAAAGAGGATCAAAGCATGGAGGAGGACTATGAGGTCAGAACTCCTGCACCAAAAGCCCCAGATGAAAATACAAGCTGGCTACAGGCCATAGAGGACCTTAAGAAGCAGATAAGAGAAGTGGGGGAAAAATTGGGAAGAGAAATGATAAAGATGCAAGAAAAGTATGAAATGACAGTCAACAGCCTGACTGAGGAAAATAACACCTTAAAAAATAGACTAACTCAAATGGCAAAAGAGGCTCAGAAAGGCAATGAGGAGAAGAATGCCTTAAAAAGCCAAATTTGCCAGATGAAAAAAGAATCTCAAAAGCTCACTGAGGAGATTCATTCCTTCAGAGTTAGACTGGAGCAAATGGAAGCTAATGACTTTATGAGAAATCAAGATGCTGTTAAGCAGATCCAAACAAATGAAAGAGTAGAAGGCAATGTAAAATATCTCATGGGAAACACCACTGACCTGGAAAATAGATCCAGGAGAGACAATTTAAAAATTATTGGACTACCTGAAAGCCATGATCAAAGAAAGAATCTAGAAATCACCCTTCAAGAAATTCTCAAAGAAAATTGCCCTGATGTTTTAGATCCAGAGGGCAAAATAGAGGTTGAAAGAATCCACAGATCACCTCCTGAAAAAAATCCCCAAAAGAAAACTCCCAGGAATATTATAGCCAGGTTCCAGAATCCCCAGATCAAGGAGAAAATACTCCCAGCAGCCAGGAAGAAACAATTTCAATATTGTGGAAACACAATCAGAATAGCACAGGACCTGACAGCTTCTACACTGAGGGATTGAAGGGCATGGAATATGATATTCCAGAGGGCAAAAGAACTGGGAATGAACCCAAGGGTCACCTACCCAGCAAAACTGAGTATTTTGTTTCAGGGGAAAATATGATCATTCAGTGGAATAGAGGACTTTCAAGCATTCTTGAGGAAAAAAACCAGAGTTGAATAGAAAATTTGACATTTAGACACAAGAAGCAAGAGATGCTTGAGAAGGTAATCAGGGAAAAGAAATCAAAAGGAACTTATCAAAGTTGAACTATTTACATTCCTACATGGAAAAATAGTAACTGTGACTGATGAAACCTTCCTCAAAAAGGGTATATGGGCATATGAATACATATGTGAATGTGTGTATATATGTTTACAGGTATACATGGATAGAGGGCGAAGGTTGAATTTGGTGGGAAGGGATGATACTTAAGGGGTGAAGTTAAGAGGTGAGAGAGGAAAGTGGCAAGAGGAGATGGGGAGAGACAGGGTAGGGTAAACTATCTCATGTAGAAGAAGCAAGGGGAAGTGGTTGCAGGGGAGGGGAAGAACAGGAAGGCAAAAAGGCAGAACTATATTCTCATTGAATTTGGCTCAGGGAGAGAATCACATACATACTAAATGGGATATCTCACCCTGCAGGAGAGTAGGGGAAAGGGGGGTGAGGGGGGGGTGATGGAGGGGAGGGCATTCTGGGAGGAGGGGAGGTTGGAAGTACCCACTATTGAAGAGGGACAGGATCTAAGTAGGGAATGGACCAGGTTGGGGGGTGGAATGGGTGGGAGGGAAATATAAGCAGTCTTTTACAATATATCTACTATGGTAATGTTTTGCATTGCTATACATGTACAACTCATACTGAATTACTTATCTTCTCAGAGGGAGTGGGTGACAAGGGAGGAAGGGAATGGATCTGAAATTCGAAGTTTTAAACTTAAATGTTTCAAATATATATAAATACTATTATTAATACTCTTTTGCATGTAATTGGGAGATAAGATGTACAGGCATTAGGGCACAGAGACTCACCTTGCTCTAATGGAAAAGTCGAAGGGGGTATGGGAGAAGGTATGGGAGAGAGCAGATTGGATGAGGGGATATCCTGTGGGACTGCTGTTCTGGGGTGGTGGGTAGGGGGAAAATGGGGGAAAATTGAAACTCAAAATCTGGTGGAAATGAATGATGTAAAACAGAAGTTAATAAAGCATTTGTTAAAAAAAAAAAGAAAAGAAAAAGAGAATGGACAGCCTCAGCAGTTTTGCCACATGAAGGTACAGTAATCCAAAAAGGCTGAGTTGACCTGTTCCACAAAAATGTCAGCATCTACTGCTGACTCTGTGAATTAGGAAGGGAGAGATGTTAGGGTAATGCATAGAGGGGGTCCATTAGGAAACCAGCTTATTTTGACTTTACTGTCTTCCTCCTGCAGACATGAACACTTGGAAGTTTTAGCTTTCTTCTTGGTAACGTGTACTAGATTCTTTCACTAACTCTTGGTATTAAGAAGTTCAGGAAGAGAAAAATCACATTTTTACTTAGGGATCCTCTATCAAAGAGAGTAAGTACCTAGCAGCCTACGGCTGCTTCTACAGATGAATATTCCATTCGTTCATTTTCTTTCTTCTTTACAGAGCAAGAGAGGCATTTGCAAGCCAACAACAAAGAATTCAATGAAAAATTTGAATATGTGGTAAGTGTATAGCTTATGACAATTTGAATGAATGAGGAAGGAAGGAAGGAAGGAAGACCAGGACATTAGCTTTTGGGACTCTTTACTTGTGACTGGGTCCTGAAAAATGAGGGGAACTATCAATCCATGAGTCAACAAACATTATTTGCCAGGCATCATAATACTAGGTACCGGGGATACAAAGACAAATAAAACCATTCCTACCCAAAAAAGCTTATATTCAATGAGGTAAATAGCATATACACATATAAATAGATTTTTAAAAAATATCCTAAGTAAATGAAACATAATGAAAGAGATACTGGCAACTGGGGGATCAGGAAAGGCCTCGTGTAGGAGGTGATTCTTGAACTGAACTGAACTTTGAAGGAGATTTGTATAGAGTTGGGAAATTCTAGGCATGAGACAGCCAGCTTATCCAAAGTCACGGAGATAGGAGATGGAGGGCCAGCAAGCAGGCTAGTGTGGCTACAATGTATAGTGCATGAAAGGAATAATTGGTAATCAGTCTGGAAAGGTATCCTGGGGTTGGATTTTAAGGGCTTTACATGTCCAGCAGAGGAATTTTATTTGAGCCTTGAAATAATAAGGAGGAACTAAAACTTCTTGAACAGAGGAGTAACAAGTCAGTCCTATGTTTTAGCATTCTCACTTTTGTAGCTATGTGGAGGATGGATTGGAAAAGGGACCAAATGGAGGCAGGGAGACTTATTAGGAGACTGCTGCAATAGTCCAAGTGAGATATAATGAGAGCCTGAACTAGGGTGATGGTAGTATATATACAAAGAGGAGAGGAATATGAAAAATATTTGGAGATAGATTCGGCAGCTGATTGGATGAGGGATGGGTGGGTAAGTAAGACTGAAGAGTTGAGGATGACTTTGAAGTTGTAAACCTGGGTGACTGATGGGAAAGTTAGGAAGAATCAATGAAAAGCATTTATTAAGTGCTTACTGTATACCAAGCACTGTGCTAAGCACTACAGATAGAAAAACAAGACAGTTGCTACTCTTTAGGAGCATACATTCTAATTGAGAACAATGACATATAGAGGTTTACTTGTAGGGTGAATGGATAGGTTCTCAGGGTGCATTAACAAGGTCCAGAGGTTTTTAGGGTGCATTGGTAGGTCAGATGGAAAGGCAGGCTGGTCTTTATATTTAATCTTATCAGAGAGATTATAATTGATGATTCCCTGCTCATCCAGACAGTGTAAGCAGCTATGTTTGCCTGCAGGAAGTCAGGTGGGGGGAACTTAAAGAGTCAGCCCATGACTACAGGGAGGGGAGGGGTGGACTGAAGGGTCAGAATAAAGTAGATGCTTTGAATTCCCTCCCATGAGGATGAGGATTTGGTGAAGGGAGGAGGGGTCAAGTTTCCAGTTGGGAAGGGGGAAAGAGACAATGGCATTGGTAGGAAGGGTGAGGGGAAGAGGCTTCTCAAGGCAGGTGCTGCTACTGGGCTCTTTGGTACCCAGTGGGATCTGGGCAGTGGGTGAGTTGGGGCTGGGTGGATTTCGGGGCAGGGAGTTAAGGAATTCTGTTTTGAACATTTTGAATTTAAGATACCTGTGAGCCATCCATTTTGAAAGGCTCAGTAGGTAGTTTGTGATACAGGACTGGTGCTTAGGATAGACTAGATATGGATATATAAATCTGGGGGTCATTTGTATAAAGGTAATTGAATCCATGGGAGATGATGAGATCATCAAGAAAGAAAGCGCACAGAGGAAAGAGATGACCCAGGATGTCTTATCTCAATGTGGCTCAAGTTAAGGAAATGGAGTTCTAAAGCTCTGAGTCTTAGATCAATCACTGCCCCACTCAGAACCCACCAAGGAGAGGGGTTACAAAGAAGACGGGACAAAGTTCCTGCACGTCTCTAATTAGGAAACATGTTTGGCCCACAACTTTTATGCAAAGTCTGTCTGAGTTTGAATTGTACCTCAAAGAAAGCACTCAAGAAGTCTGACTGGCTGCAGAAGCCATTGACTCTCTTCTCTGCCTCCTCATGTCCCTAGCCTTCCAAGCACTGCTCTCACTTCAGGGTACCTCTCCCCACCAAAGGTGGCTGAGCAACTTTGTGCAAGTCTCCGACACCTAAATCCAATTTGTGTGCAAGTCATGACATCATCTATGATGTCACTGGTTCTCTTTGAAAACAAAGGACAAACAACAACAACCTTTCCCTCTTATTGATAAGAGACTCCTGCTGTCCTCAGAAATACTTGGCTCCATCTATACCCACGCTCCACCACCTCCATAGTCAAACTTGAGAGTAGAAGGAGCAATGTTCCAGGAAATCCTTGCACCTCTCTCAAACCTCAGCAAGGCAGTCCTGGCCTTTCCCAACAGAGATTGGTTTATTACAGGATCACAGAATGTTAGAAGCCTGCATTCCAAGGTCTCCTCTAATTTATAGTAGAAGCTGTCTTTTGTTTCCTTGCTACTTGAATTACTTCTCTCTAAATGCAGACAGTATTTTTTCTTTGACTTGGGAGCTCTGACAATCTTGGCTATGACATTACTGGAACTTTTCTTTTTACCCCTAGCTTCCCAGGTTTCCTTCAAGTGTCAGCACAAACCCTTCTGCAGGACTCTGTCTATCTCCTCTGCACTGCTACTACTTTCTTTCTGAAATTATCGTCCATTTACATTAGATATATTTTTATGTACATAATTATTTGCACGTTGTTTCTTCCATTAGAATGTGAGCTCCTTAAGATTATGTTTTTGCCTTTCTTTGTATCCCCCAGTGCTTAGCAAAGTGTCCGGTACATAGTAACAGCTTTAAAAATGCTAGTTGAATTAGTAAAAAATTTTACATTTAATTTTATTTAATTTCACCTTCCAATTCAATCTAATTCATTAAGAATTTATTAAACAGGTATTATATGCAAGGCATTATGCTAGGCACTAGGGTTACAAAGATAAAGTGGGGGAAAAAAACAATCCCCACTTGCCAGGAGTTTATATTCTCTACTCAGAAAGATAAATGTAAATAGATAAATATACACATGAGCCTTTGAGAAGGAGGAAAAGGAAGGGTACATTAACAGCTAGGAAAGGTTGACATGTGTGTTGAGCCTTGAAGAAAGCTAATGAGGTGGAGGTGAGCAGGCATTGCTCAAAACTTTGAAAGTGGGAGAAGGTATGAAATGCTGAGTAAGAGGAACTTCAGGCAGTTCAGTCTGCCTTGAATGCAGAGCCTTGGGATATACCCACAGTTATAAAGAGTAAGCATAGTTAAAAGAGTTAAGTAGGCTGGAGCCTGGTCATGATTAAATATCAAACTGAGGAGTCTGTACTTTCTCCTCAAGGCATTAAGTAACTACTGAACTATTTTAGCAGAGAGTAACATGATCATATTTGTATTTTAGGAAGATTATTTTGTCAGTTGTACGGAGGATGAATCAGAATGGGGAGAGATTGACCACAAGTAGACCAGTTAGAAATCTTGTTGCCATAGTTCAGTTAAAAGGTAATAACGGCCTGAACTAAGATAGAGACTATGCCTGTGGAGAGGAGAGGTATGCAAGATGTGTTATGTAAATAAAATGAGACAAAATATAGTGACTGATTGGATACTAAGAATGAAGATGAGAGAATGCTCCAACATTGTGAACCTTGAAGACTGGAAAAATGGTGTTTCCTTCCACAAAAACAGGAAAGTTTAGAGGAATGTGTAGAGGGAGGGGAAATAATGAATTCTGATTAGGGCATTTTGAGTTTGAGAAGCTTGTAAGAAAGATTAGAGCTGGATTTATAGATGTGGAATCAGCTGCATAGAGTTGATAATAAAATCCGTGGCAGTTGATGGAGGTCACCAACCAAGGAATCACTCAACAAGCATTTAACTAAGGATCTTCAAAGTTTTCCAGTGTTCTAAATGCTGGGGATAGATAGAAAGACAAAAAAAATCCCTGCCTCCAAAGAGCTTACGTTCTATCTAAGGAGATATATTAGAGGAGAATCACTAGCAGCTAGAGGGAGGGAGTGTGGAGATCAAGAAAAAAACCTCATTTAGAAGGAAGCATGTGAACTAAGTCTTGAAGGAAAATAGGAATTTTGGGAGATAGAAATGAAGACTGAGTCTATCCCAGGCATGGAAGACAACCATTACAAAAGCAGGGAACATCATTTGTAGGCCTATATGACTAATTGGGTGTAGTGGAGAATTGTATAATACCAAATAAAGTAGTTTACATTTGGTCCTAGAGGTAATAAGGGAGCCTACCTAGAGTTAATTGGAGCTTTTTGAACATGGTCAGATCTCTGTGTTAGGAATATTATTTTGTGAAAATATGATTTAGAGGAGGGGAGACCTGAGACCAACAGCGAATATAAAGAAAAAAGTAAATTCAGGACAGAGCCTTGGGAAGACATCTCAATCAGTCAATCAACAAACATTTACTAAGTGACTACTGTATGGCAGGCATAACTAGGAAACAGGTGACTCTAAGAGGGGAGAGCAGGGAAGAAGAGCATCTCAGGCAGAGAGGTTCTAACAAGAATTTTTTAATAATAAATGAGACTTGGTTATATTTGTATATAGCACAGAAGGAATCAGTAGGTAGAGCTCGAAAGTTAGAGAAGGGGGGGGGCATTGATTATAGACATATACATAACATGCAGATACATAGGCAGTGTGCTGGAGAAGGTGAAAGGGGAGGAATCGAGGATTCATGTGGAGGGCTTGGTCTTGGTGAGAAGAATGGCCAGCACCTTATCTAGCCTGCTATTGGGGGTGGAGACAGAGAAGGAGCTATCATAAAGGTGAGGGGAGAAACAGAAGGGAAACCCAGAAAGGCAAGAGTAACCAGAGTGGGTCAGCAATGCCACACGATGCATAGAATTGAGAACCATGTGAACTGAAAAGACAGATTTAGCAGCTGAGAAATGTTTGGTAACTTGTAAGAAGCAGTATCAATTGAGTGATGAGGTCAGAAACTATGGTATCAGGAGGTGAGAAGAGGAGATAAAATAGAAGCAATGAGGATAGATGGTTTTTCCAGAGGTTTAACCATGAAAGGGAGGAAGAGTATTAAACAGTAGCTTAAGGTCAGTAGGACCAAGCAGAAGGCTGGTTGTTTTTAAGGATGGGGGGGATGTGAGCATAGATAGACAATGATTGAAGGCTGGGGAAGAGGCTGAAATAATTGAAGGGACTAACTACCAGAGGAAATGGGAGGGAATATGGGTCAAGAACACAAATAGAAGGGCTGGCCTTGGTGAGGTGAAGGTCCACCTCTCTATTAGAGGCAAACTAAAAGAGAAGAGGAAAAGGGGTAAGGTTACGGGATTTCAGCACAGAATAATGGAGAAGAGAGCCTTCCGGATGGACGGTCTTGATTTTCTCAGTCAAATATTAATTGAGCTGTGCTGGAAGAGGAAAAAGGGGGTTGTAGAAAGAAAAGTTTTGAACTAGCTCCTATCAGTTTAAGTCAATTTGGGAAGAATAAATTTATTGCCATTAAGCTGTAAGAGTCTCTAATTGAGAATAGCTAACATCAATTTGTAGCAGACCTAGTTGGCACAACTGTGTGCAATTCATCTAATAACATTCAGCAGCCTGTAAGTGGTAGCAAATAAGGCAGATGGTGTAGCCTAGTGTTTAGCAAACAAAGAGGGACAGTGAGGGGGCAAATAATTTGAGAGCTGTGGACAGTGCATACTTGAAATGATTATAGCGGATTTATCTTGGTATCCCCAGCACCTAGTACAGTATCTTTCATAGAACAGATGCCTAATAAATGATTGTTGAACTCAAATGAATTAAGGTCAAGATTTCTAAGCGAGAAGAGTAAAAGCAGAACAAGGGTTTTGGACTATGAGAACACTAAGGAATAAACTCACTGGAGGGTATGGAGAGGGCAAAGAACAAGATTAGGAGTGAGGCACAGAGAGAGACGAAGAGAAAGAAATAATCAGATAGAGAAATTCAAAAGATTTTGGTCATGGAGATGGAACATTTGCGGGGGTGGGGGGCGTGGGGGTGTGAGATCAGTGGCGTGAAATCATCCCTGTAATGTTGCTGAGGTGAAAAACCATAAGATTTGAAAAAGGGAAGTGAACTCGGAAGCCAGGATGTCTTAAGGGATATCAGTTTTCAAGTATAAGGTAAAAGTAGGGATGAAGAGAAAGTCTATGAGCCATCTTATGAAACTGGATATCTACCCTGTTCAGATCCTTTTGGATCCCAAGTCTGTCTTTGAATATATTAGTTATTTACTTAACTTTGTGTGATCAGGAAAATTGATAAACATTTCATTTGATCCTTCATCCAAGTCATTGATAAAATGGTCAAATAATATTGGGTCAAGTACAGAGCTGTGTGGTGAAAAGTTAACGTTCCCCCCACCAGGCTGACATTGATCCCCAGGTCATTCAGGTACTCACCTAAATGCAATAACATCCAGCTATGTTTTTTTATCTCGTCTGTAAAGATAACAGCCATGAAAATCTATGTCAAATACCCCACTAAAATCCAGATATTATGTCTCCAGCAGTTCCCTGGTCTCCTAGAATGACATTAGTTTGGAATGACTTACTTAGAATATGCTGGAAAGGAACTTAGAGCTCATCTAGTTCAACCCCGTCATTTTATAAATAAAAAGTGCCAAGACCCAGAAAGGTTAAATAATGTGCCCCTGGCCACACTAATTGTAAGGGTCAGTGCTAGGATTTGAACCTGGGTTCTCTATCTCCAAATGTAGTTTTCTTTCCTTTACATGAAGCTGCTTCCTTGTACTTAGCAAACCCATTGTGTCCTCTAAGTAGTCACCACTTGCCATTCTTTTTTTTTTTTTTGGAGGGCAGTTGGGGTTAAGTGACCCACCCAAAGTCACACAGCTAGTGTGTCAAGTGTCTGAGGCCGGATCCGAACTCAGATTCTCCTGATGCCAGGGCCGGTGCTCTATTCACTTCGCCACCTAGTTGCCCCATCACTTGCCTTTTTAACTATCACATACTAGTACAGGTTTCAAATACCCTCCCAGTCTCACTGTCGGGAGTCAGTATGGTCATGGGATTGTCATTATTTCCATGATATTAAAGAGTATGAGAACATTTCCTTGGAACTCTGGCAATTGGTTAGAAGTAGAGGCAGGAAATAAAAAACACAAGAAGTTTGATTTCTGAGATGAAAGAGTTCCAGCTAGAACAGGCTTGATGTCATGGTCAATAATGCCCACCACCACAACCCTTGCAGGAATTCAGTGCTTAAGAAGAAGTCATAGGGTATGAAAGATTTTAAAAGGGTTGCTGAAGGAAGGAAACATAAAGCAGGCTACTTGACTAGAATTAATCTGAAAGTTGGGAGTTTGAGGGAAGTATCTTCCAATTGTAGTATCAACAGACAGAGAAGCCCAGACTTTGAGCAGACACACCCTGCCACTGCAAGATAAGTTTTAATACTTTTCAGCCTACTTGTCCCACCTTCTGGGACTCCCAGGGACCCCAACTGAAATGGGAAATAAGGGGAAAAAACAATAAGGCTTTGCCCTTAGCAGTGCCCAAATGCCATTTAAATAGAAGTACTTATATCCACGAGTTAATTTCCACTGTCACTCCTGTGTTCCATCTCCTCTTTGTTGTGGCTTAGAGGATATATACATTTCTGTGGGGTTTGGCAAGAAGAGGGAGAACTGTTGCGGGGAATCTCTGTAGGGAAAATCCATCCCTGAGGAGCTCTCTTTTTTATACAAAACATGTGTTTTGTTTTGTTTTATTTTGGTTCCTGCAGAACAACACCATCAAGACAGCAAAATACAATTTCTTCACATTTCTGCCCCTGAATCTGTTTGAACAATTTCAGAGAGTAGCAAATGCATATTTCCTCTTCTTGCTGTTCCTACAGGTATTTGGTGAATGCTTTTTCAGTAGTTCATGGTTTTTGTTTGTTTTTCAAATAACATTTTATCAACAGTATCTTCAGAGAAAAATCAAAAGGTATTTTTCCTGTCTGAATAAGTTTAAACAGGGTGAAACTGGGAACCAGGTAATCTGCATGGGTTCAAGGCCAGTTCTCTTGAGCAGCTGTGATCAGATTTGGCTAACATGAGTTTGGCCACACCTGAAGTGAATAAAGCAGAGCCTCCAGCCACTGACCGATATCTCCAGGCCTATAAGAGTAAGAAAGTCTAGCTTCCAGGACCATAAATACATTGGGGCTTTGGGTAGGTGTTCCATTTGGGGATTTCTGCAGTTGAAAGTCCCTTTCCCTCAGTTGCTTACATTTTTATGTATCTATAAATATTTCTGGACCCTTTTTAAATACAATTTCACCATGTGGCCCTGTTGTAGGACCTAATGGCTCTAACCTGCTAAGGCCCTGGAGCTATTGACATTGCCAAGGAGGATAAATCCAGGTGGGCCAGGTGGGCACAAGGCAACTGTCTTGGTAGGGGAGACGAGAAAGAAAGGGACAAAAAGTAAAGGTTAGTGTGCTCTGCAAAGCAGTGACAGATTTCCTTAACTTTCCTTCTCAGTTCAGTAGCATACCTCAAACTTGGCCTAGAAGATTGAGATTTTACTGTACTCCACCTCTCTCCTCACTGTTTTTACCAACAAGAGGTCCTCGATGAAAGGAACTAGCACTTAGATGCCAAAACAGGAGCAGCTGAGCCCATTCAACAGTTTTAGTGGCTACCTCCAATGCCTTCTCTTCTGTATTCCTTGGAGTTGTGTTTGTACATAATTAAGGGCCTTTGTGTTGGGAAGCCTAGAATTTCTAGCCCCTAGAAGAATATGATTTAATCTGCTATCTTATAATGCGTCCCAAAATGTGTCCTACACTCTCTTACTTTCTAACACAAGGTGCCCTCCTTTTTTCTCTTGCAGCTCATTCCACAGATATCATCTTTGGTTTGGTATACAACAGTGGTCCCTCTGGCATTAGTGCTCTTAATGACAGGAATGAAGGATGCCATTGACGACATGGTAAGGTGACTTAATGGGCCTCTTGTTTTCAGTTGAGCTTTCCATGTCAGGTGGGGCAAGAAATACTTTTTAGAATTTCCCAACTGGTTATAGGGAAGAAAAACTAGCTTGAGATTCAGCTATTTCCTCCTCTAGGGGAAACTTGCATCTGTAGGCCCCATTTCCTAGTTTAGCCTTGCGATCCACAGGAGTTGGGGTACTGTGCTACTCCCTGTTTTGTTCCTGAGCATGTAGTTTGGATTGGGGAGCCCGTCCTCTACTGAGAGGGGGTTCTCTTTTTTCACACTCATCTCATTTACAATCATCCACTCTGGCACTTCAGGGATGATTTTATTTATAGCTCAGATTAAGTCTAGAGTATGAAAAAGATATTCAATGTACAATATGATTCAGATATGGAGTAGGTAATATATTCCTACATACACAAGAAATACTAATCCTAAAAGACTTCCAAGTATATATTAACAGAATTCAGTAACTTCTAACTGTAATTATAGTATGCTGGGAGGCTGATACTTATGCCTCATGAAACATGAAGTGATTTGCAGGCCTGGTAATTAAGCATTTTACATTTTACTTTGGCTCTGCACTGTCCAAAAAAACTCACACTACGTGTTTCCTGCTAAAATGTACAGGCTCAGGCTTGTCAGTGGCCAGCCTCTCTGGTGAAGAAATTTTTCCTACCGCCAACCAGATACAGCTTAATAGGATCCATGACATCCATACTTTTCAAACTCACAAGGTTGCCTACAAGCCTACTACATATGTGCATCTCATATTACCCATTCACTTAATTTCAGGAAAGAATAAACATAAAAGTTAAAACGGCCAAATCCAGGCTCTTGCTTGCCCAGGCATGCAATATGCTTTTGGATGACAGTTTTCCAACCATGACATGTCAGTTGTCATGTTCTCAGCCAACTGGAGGCCAGGGTAGGAGAATAACGGCATCTTACTCTTCTCTCCAGCCCCATCTCAGGAAGCAGCTTGAAATTGTCCTGAGTTGATATACAGCCAGAAAGGCAGACAGAGGCAGAGGAGCCAGGCAATCCCCATTGTACATCCATTGAGTCATCATCTCTTCTAGCTTCACAGCCAGTAAGAGGACTCTTTACCCCCTTTAAATTGTGGTCCCTTAGCCCTGAGTCACACTTGGCTGATAGGCCCCCAAATTCTAGACCCAGAATGAGGAATGTTAATTCGGTGCATACTCCGTGCCAATTCAGCCTCACTATATCAGAAAGTCAGCTCACAGGCTGAGTGCTTGAGTGTTTATGGCCTAGCTCTAGGTAGAGAGGAACAAGGCAGTGTTATTCCTCCCTGATACTAATGTGTGATAATGACTGAGAAGAAGTGGCAACAGGCAGCAGTCTGGAAACAAGAGAGAAAGGTCACCAAAGTGGAAGGGGGAAGAGAACTGTAGCCATGACAAAGAGAAGCAGCCTCCAAAGAATGGAAAAAGCAGCCAGAGTTATAACCTGGCTAGCAATGAAACAGGTAGAGGGGGAAGGAGATGCCTGTGCATGGAAGGCAACTGGTTGCCTCAACAGGAACACTGAAAAGACAGTGCCTCTAGAAGTTACTGTAGCTACACTTGGAGATACATTGAGAGCCAGGGCACAGGTGAAGCAGTTTCATATTACTCATTAGGAACAGAGTTATTTAAGGTGATGTCAGAGCTAGGCCTTATTCTGGTTTACTTAGTTATATGGAAGGCAGAGTAGTTGTATCATCATGGTACTGAATCAATAGCTCAGGAGACTGGAACAGAGTCAGAGATCTAGGGAAGCTCCTGTACAATCAGTGATCTAGAGGCTATAACCTTCTTTATCCCTGTATATGAGTAATTGTAACTACTTAGGATTTTTTCCCTAGGGTTTGGAATCCAGAATATTTTTCCTATGTAAATATATTGGGATTCTGTCACACATGTGCATCTCAGATCACAGAGGAAGCCACCATCTGATATGATTTTGCCTCTACTCACTAAATGTATGTGCTCAAAAGTGTCAAATTTAGACTTTACCTACTATTTCCATCTAAGACAGTGTTTAACTAGAGAAGCAACCTGTGACAATGTTGAAGATCTAAAATGAAGTGCAAAATGCATGGATGAATTCCCAACCACCATCCATCAACATTTGACCCCTTTGTGCTTCCCTTTTTCTGTCTTTGAAATTTTTCTCTAGACTTTTTTTCATCTGTTCCTTGTTATTTTCTCTAATTCTTGTCCTCATTTTTTTACAGGCCTCTACATCTCTATTTGCTCTCTCCCCATCTCCTGTTCTCCCCTCATCCTTTTATATCTTCCAGTTTTCTTCCTTTTAGATCCTCTTCTTCCTCCCTTCCTCTTCTCCCCTTTTAATACTTATCCTCTCTCTCCCTTCCTCCCTGTGAGGTGTAGTGGAAAAAAGACTAGTACGAGAGCTGGAAGATGCCCCTAGTCTTTGACTAACTATGTGACCTTAAATAAATCATAACCTCTCTAGTCTTTGTTTCTTCTTATGGAAAATGAAGGGGTTGGACTAAATGAGCTCTTGTTCCTTCTAACTCTCAAATTCTGTGTCTTCCTGATCTCTTGTCCTTCCTCTCTCCCTCCCTTTTGGCCATCCTTCTGACCATCAGCATCATATCTGGGAGTTATCAGAGAGTTCTTAAGGAAAAGGTGTATAGATTGTTTTGTGATTAGGTCCCAGGGTAAAGTAGAGACATATTATTCAGTAAGACTTGGTTTGATATATCTATCTCAGTGTCATTGGTGGAGCTGGCTGAGTCATGATGAAGACCCTTGTTTCCCCTTTGTAGACATTTCTAGTATTTGACCCATCCCTGGCCATCTGAAAGATCTTACTTACATAGTTCATTCCAATATGATTTGGGAAGCTTGGCCCAAGAGTTATGTTTATGCTTTCCATTGGTTTGTGGGAGTTGGAGGATAACAGGAATATCACATGAGATCCTCAGGGTAAAGAGCAGGCCCTGTCATCATCGAGCTCAGCCTAGCACATGGGAGATGGCACTATCATTGTTTTACACTGTCACTGCTCAATTCTTGTCACTGACCAGCTTTCCTGAGGTAAGTGTTTTCTCAAACAAGAAGTTTAGAAACATGATAAGTTTGACAGTGGTAGTATGAGAATAGATTTTTTTTTTAACTTTGGGCAAGTTTCCAGAACATTTTTCCATCACGTGCAAATGTTTCTGGATAGTTTCCCCTAACTCTTATTTTTTTTTATCAAAATTTTACTATTCTTTTTTGAACATTTTTCTTTTGTGTTTATAGTTTCGGCACAAGAGTGACAAGCAACTCAATAATCGACCTATCTTGGTGCTAGTAAATGGCATGTAAGTGCTTGTGATTGGGGCCTGAGGGACACAAAGAGTGGGACAAGTATTTCTTGGAAAAGTAATAATCTTGGATAACATGACTATGTTCGTCATATTTAGTGGGGTTGTCATTAGAGAAATAACAGGTACAATTAAGTAGCTAGCATATTAGATAAAGTATTGGACTTGGAAGTCTGCAAGATATGAGTTCAGTTCCTGTCTCAGTTGCCGGCTGTTTAACCCTCAGCAATGATATCAATTGACCTCTCTGTTCTTCATTTTTCTCATATGTTAAATGAAAGGATTGAACTCTAAGGTCCCTTCTAACTCTAAAACTATGGTCCTTAGCATAATTCACTCCAGTAGTGATACCTAACAATTTTTAATATCTATTAATTTAACAGTAATATACCACATACATATACAGAACATTATACTTAATGCTACAGGGATAGACAGATGGTTACAGCATGGCTCCTGCCATCGTAGAGTTTATAGTGTAAAAGGAGAAATAAAACATATACATAAATAATTATAATGTAGAGCAAATACAGAATGTTCCAAAAGTTTTAGTGCCATTTTAAGCTTTAATTGCTTAAAATCGCACTAAGACTTTTGGAGTACCCTGATTAAATACTTTGAGAGCCAGAAATATAGTGCACTGTGGGATGCCAGAGAAGACAGCTGGTTTCTGATTGAGGTAGAAAGGGTACAGGAATGCTTTACGGAAAAGGTGGCATTTGAGTTGAGCTCTGAAGGAGAAGTATGATTTTGACAGTTAGAGATTTGGTGGATAAACTTCAGGTGGACATCTTTGGTAGTATCTCAGCAGTCTTTAGAAGGGATCGGTGTTAATTAACTGGTCCTGTGTCATTTTGTTACAGCATTCTAATAAGCATCATCAGGGTTTGAATTCCATTCCCAGCCACTTACCCAGTATGGATTTCTAGACACAGTCACTTAGAGAAATCTGTAGGTTTTTCCTGGTGGTCAGGACTAGCTGGCACCTGTCTTGCCTCCCAAGGACACACAGGAAATCCAGCTTGGGGTGCAAACAACAAATTATGGCAGCTGGGAGAGTGTCATCATTGATATGTCCAGGGCCTCCTGCATGCTCTGGATTTAGTTTCTGGAAAATATGGTAACTCAGAAAGAAAAGTTGAGGGGACCCCTTAAGAGTCCTTAGCATTGTGAAGAAAGTACTCCCTAAACTACAGCATAAAAGTGAGCCATTATTCATCAGAACTCCACTAGAGTTTTGAATCCATTCCTGCAGCTGGGACTCTACACTGGGACAGTCCCTGCCCCACTTCAAGCATCATTAGCTTCTTGGCCTCACTGGCCCAAGAACTGTGCTGTTTAAAGGGTTATTTTCCTGCAGGGTGAAGGAAGAAAAGTGGATGAACATCAAAGTGGGAGATATAATAAAACTACAAAATAATAGTCCTGTCACAGTAAGTACCTCACCTACCTGTAACTTAGTATATCTTAGTTTCAGTGAGTTCTACAGCTGCTTCTGTTACCCTTGCTTATAGTAGCCTTGCCTGGCACCTCTGAGGAAGCTTGACTTATCCCCATTTCCTTCCACAGCTATAACCCAAGTTTGAGGGGTTTTTTATAGGGAAGGGGAAGCAGGGAAGTGACTTTTATAGAGAATTTGGGTTGAATATGACAGGACATGGTCCCAGTCTAAGGAAGTCAGTAATGTATATCAAGTCCTTGAGTTGCAGTCACCATCTCTATCATGGCATCCTTATGAAAACCTCATTGTCATCTTTCCTCCCATTGATACTATTGACCTCATGATGTTGGCAAATTGTTTAACTTTATACAGGGCTGTTGCAAGAATCAAATAAAAACCAAGCATATATGGGTATTACTTCATAAAACTATGAAGATCTATACATATATGAAGGGTTGTTCTTGTTTATATTATTGCTTATCTTCTTTAACTTCTCTAACTTCAGGCAGATGTGCTTTTACTCTCCAGTAGTGAGCCCTGTAGTCTGACCTACATAGAAACTACAGCACTAGATGGGTGAGTATTCCAGCCTGTGGTTAGGTTAGGTTAACAAAGCCAACAGTGTTAGGTATCAGTAACTCCAACAGGTGTCTTCTTGATACATGTCAAGAAAAAGTTGCTCTTCATTAGAAAAAAAATGTGGCAATGTTGAAAAATAAATAGGTTATATTTCCAGGTACCCTGGCCAAGAGAATTGTACAGAATATTCATGCTTCAGGTAGGCATTGGACTGAATGGCCTCTATGGCCTATTTTTCCCTAGATCTTCCCTTGTATTCTCCTACATGGTCTTGAAGAACCAAGGTCACCTCCATACCAAGAGGTAGCTTCACAGCAGGACTTTTTTTAAGGGTGTGCAAAATATTTTGGAAAGTTTGGAACTGTTTTCACAGAGCTTAGATGTAAAAGTTTTTGAGATCATTTAAAGAGTCTACATCTATATTCCTATAACATTTAAAATCCTGTCCAAACTATTTCCCCAATCCTCTCTGTGTCCATTAAGTATTATAAAGCATCTTTATTTTTTACTTCTATTACCATTCCTTTATTCAGATTCTATTAATCACTGAGCAAGTATCCATAAGGTTCCCTTTGGGTATGTGTGAAGACACATGTGCAGGAGTTTCAGCCCTTGAATTTGCTGTGCTAAGGAACCCAAGCTTTCTTATAGGAACTCTGCCTTCTGTTTCTAAGCCTCATCTCCAGGGCTCTCATTGCTAATTCTTCAGGATCTCTAGTCCATCTATCTCAGTATGAACTCAGGGACATATAGAGAGAAGTTTATTGGTGGAGTTACAACTTCAGGAACAGTGCTTAGCTCTTCAGAACCACCTAGTATACTTACTCTCAGGAAAGAGCTGAGGTTGTGCCCTTCTTAAGGCAGAGAAACGTAACCCAATTCCATTTTAAATATAGCGTATTTTCTGAAATCCCCTGTAGGTGAGTATGAGTACATAGATATGTGCTTCCTTTAGTTCCCGTACACACATATGTATGTGTGTGTATACACATGTGTATGTCTAATTCTGACTCCAGGGAGACCAACTTGAAAGTGAAGCAAGCCCTGATTGTCACCAGTAACCTGGGAGACAACCTGGAGAAGCTGACAGCCTTTAAAGGTAAATTAGGAATTAGATTGCTTTTGTGAATTGTCAGGCTACTTCCTCATTCCAAATTTAGATCTTTTATATATTGGTCACATTGTGTTCCATGAACTGTTTTGTTAATCAGTTCTCTTTCTGTGTATGTGATCAGTACCACATGCAAAATTCATTCCCTCTGATATCCAGAAAGCATTGTCTTTCTATAAAGAAATAAGGAATCATGAGTACCAGAAATGTAGTGAGGAGTGATGGGAAGAGTCTGGGAAATGCTTACTTTGTGTTGGTTAGTCATTTTAGTAGTGTCTGACTCTTTGTGACCCCTTTTGGAGTCTTCTTGGCAAATATATTGTAGTGGTTTGCCTTTTCCTTTTACAGATGTGGAAACTGATGCAAACAGTGTTAAGTGACTTGCCCAGGGTCACATAGCTAGTAAGTGTCAGAGGTTGAATTTGAACTCGGGTCTTCCTAACTCCAGATCTGGCATTCTATCCACTGTACCATGTAGCTAGCCCAGTACATATTTAGCAAAGGAAATAACTTATTTCTCTACTGCCTGTGGGCTTGATCTCCACATCCCAGGACATACATATGATTTCCTCCATGAGCTGGAGCTCTCTCATTCCTTTATCTTTCTTCAGGTGAAGTCAGGTGTGAGCCACCTAATAACAGACTGGACGAATTCACAGGAGTATTGATCCATGAGAATGAAAAGTATATCTTGAACAATGAGAAGATCTTGCTTAGAGGCTGCATCATCCGGAACACAGACTGGTGTTATGGCCTCGTGATTTATGCTGGTAAGTTTCACTGAATATCTTTGCCAAAGCTGTAACCTACAGGATACCATTAAAATGTGGCCAACTGTGTCAGTACTGTTTTCTTGAAATGGCAAAAACAGAGCACTTTGGCTGTGCTATTCATGTGTGTCTGTGGGGGAGGTCTGAAATTCTTAGTGTCTTAAAAGAAAATGCCTCGGCATTCTGGCTGTCTGCATTAGCATCGTTCTGTGTTGAGCCTACAGGCCACATGTTAATCTTTTCAACTATTCCTAGATATGTGAGGAAAAGTAAACATATTAAAGAGGAATAGAGAGAGAAGGGGGATGGTATGTCAGCAGAAGGTGGGGGGAAGAGTACAACTCTGTGGTATACTTACGTGGAGAGTACTTAATACAGATATTCCCACAAAGAGTATCTTACTGGACATAATACATACATCACCAGTGTTCCCAAGGAATGAGAAAGAAAGAGAATATCGGGAGGGGACATGATGCTGACTTCGATTCTTTGATAAATTTGTGAGCTCATTGATTTGGATAATTTAAATCATGCAGATCATAATGCATCTATGCCTGCCCATCCTATTTGTATATTGTCCATGTCTTCCCTTAACTCTGCTGTAGGGGTCCACTCAACATGCTGAAGGTTTGTCTCTAGAAATCTTGATATTTCATGGATACCAGTAGAGTATGTGAGCTCTCTATTAGTTAACCCTTGGTGTTACTTATCTTTTTTTTCTAGTTATACACCTCTGTGAAAGTTTTTGTTTTTATTATGTTTCAGTCTTCCTAAGCTCGATGTGTTTTTCTGTTACCCACTGAGTGATCTTTAACTTTACTTCTTTGGAAATTATTATATTTCTTGACTCTCAGCCATACACCACTGGATGAATATTGGTTTAAAAAAAATCTGGGCACTTGTTTCCCAAGAAATACTTGAGGTCATTTAAAGAACTTCTGTTTCCCAAAGGCAATTCAGCCCACTTTCCTTTTCAATTTTGGGCCCAGTTAATTGTCCATTTGCAGTGTTATCTATCCAACTGTTTATCATATGGGGAGAGAACACATCTGATATATGAAACTGTCAGCATCCTCTTCCAAGCAGAGGCAGGGATTTTCTCAGGCCATGAAGTTGAGGTAGGGAAGGAGAAGAGGCTCCTTTCTTCTCCTCAGTGCTTCATGTCAATGGGCTGACCATTGATTTCAGTTGAACAATGGGATACCTTGGACTTGTCACTTCCTTCACACAGTGGGAGTAAGGCTTAAAGTTCCATGAGACATAAAAGAGAATTTATTAAGAAGAGTCTTCATACCCTTCAGAGTACCATAGCTTTAGAGACCCATGTGGTCTCATACTCATAGGACTTCTCCAACTGAAAAGGAGGGTAAAGTGACTAAGACAGTCACAACCTGGGTCAAACCTTCGACCATTTTCCTAGTTGAATCTTAGTGTGCAGGGCTTTGTCTCCAAAGTCCCTACCTGAGAACCAAAAAGATATGAAATAAACATGTTCTCTACCCACAAAATTCTCATTAACCAAGTAGTAATAACTTGAAAGAAGGCAGAAGCAGCCTCACTGGCATTATTAAGCCAAGAGTTTCTGCATCTCACTCATTTGGCTCTGTGGTTTCTGGACTATGAGAAGCTCTATGGAGTCTAGGAGTCTCAAATGTCAAGAAAGGAAAATGTACTTTTAATAAAGCTTTGCAAAAATAATAATATCCTTTGTCGGACCATGTGTTCTGATTTTTGTCTGAAAAAAATATTACCACCATATTAATATAACAGAGTTCCTCTCTTTTGTTATCTAGTATAATATTTAAATTATATGTCTTCCAAGGCAGGTGGGGGGAGGCATATGTCTCTAAAGACCCTTTGGGGAATTGCTTCCTGTAGACCCTTAGCTACATTTCTGTCTTCAGACTAACACACCTGAATGAAAAAAAAAAAACAATACTTCATGGTAGAAGTTTTGTATTCTTGGTGTTCAACCCCTAGTTATGAGGGCTTGCCAAGCCCTTTTCAGGGTTGATTATTTTCACCTTTGGTGTCTGCCTGATTTACCCAACTGTTACCTGTGACTCCAAGAAGCTATAGCATGCACAGTGGTCACATCCCAGTAAACCATCTGGGCAAATAGGCCAAACCCAACTGAGGGTAACCAAAAGGTCTCAAACCTGTTGGTGATTTAAAGGGATGTCTACCCCAAACATATGAAGACTTTCCTCAGCAGAATAAGCAGATGAGAACAGTTTGTTCCAGTGGCCATAAAGGTACCTGAAGCAGGCACTATGGAGTGCTTAGAGCTTGGTCAGGCATCAAAGACACCAAGGTCATCTATTACATCCTGGGCCATCAAGCAGTCATCTTTACTTCTGTCCTGCCACTGGATTTCAGTGACTCAAGATGAGGGTGCGAGGCTGCAGACTTTTCTTCCTCACAAATCTAATTCATATACAAATCAAGACATTTCCCATGATGTTGCTAGTCCTCTTCGAAAATGAAGGACAAGCAACAATTCGCATAACAGATGACCAGGAGGAATGGCAAAAGGTCAAATTTTTTACCTTTTCAGATTTTTACTCTTGAGTTTCCCATATGGACTCTTCCAGCTAGAATCTTTGGTGGATGGTTTTCAGAGTTATTTCTGTTAACCATGGAGAGTTTGCTACCACATTGTTCCTCACCCCAGAGGTCTTAACTCTTATCACCTCTGTTCTCTGCAAGCCGTTGCTAAGTTCCCCCATTCTTCCCCTCCCCAATAACTTTGCTCTTATACTCCCACTCTGTTTCTTCATTTATTGTGGGAAAGCTATATCACTGGTTTAGAACTTATGGACTGAATTGCCCTTGTAATGGAGGACACTTCCCAAAAGTTTGTGGCTCCCATTGTCAGGAAATTATCTTACCAAAGAACTTTCAGCTCTTCTATAAGTGGCTGTCTGTGAAAACACCAGATGCTCAGAGCTCAAGAAAGGAAGAAGTATCAAGTTTCCATACACGTCTGTTATTGTTCCCACTCTTCAGACCCCATGAACCATACACACCAAGCCCTTTTATCTCCCACTCTCTAAGGACATATCGGGCATTAAACCTAGAAACATGACTCCCATAGTATGTTGGGGACAAGGACGTTCCCAGGGCCTCATCCTCTTCTACTGCTTTTGCTTGATTCTGAATAAAGCTGGTTATCCCCCATTACACCTGTGTTTGACCTAGGTCACGACACCAAATTAATGCAGAACAGTGGAAAGAGCATCTTTAAACGGACAAGCATAGATCATCTTATGAATGTCCTTGTGTTCTGGGTAAGTCAGAGAATTTCCTCATCCTTCCTTTACAAGTAGACAGACCTTGTGTAGGAGTAACTCATGTTTCCAATGCACATGAAGTCAGAAAGGAAAGAAGGAGCACACTGTGAATCTGAAAGTTCTATGCAAATGTGTTAACACTGAGGTTTTCTCAAACTCACCTCTCAGAGTGAACTGTGAGGATCAGAAGAGACCATCTTGGTAAGATGCTTGTTAGCGCCATGCCTGGCGCACAGCAAGGGGCTGGGGGATGGGAAGAGGGTCAGGGTCTATGTAGTGCCTGCTATGTGCCCGGCACCGCTCTAGGTACTTTACAAGATTACCCCCCTTTGATCCTCACAGCAACACTGAGAGGTAAATTTTAGAGAGAGTTAACACATCTATGCATGGCCTTGAAGTTATAGCATGCTGTCGTCACAGAACCCCTTTGAGGTAAGTACTGCAGGTATTATTGTCCTCGCTTTACAGCTAGGTCCCAATTAATGTGAATAATGAACCCTATGAAGGGTCACACTATTTGAATTTGCACTAATTGAAATCAAATGTACATGTAAAATATGGTCATTTATTCCAGCCCACTGGAAATATACAATGGAAATTTTTTTAATTAGCTTTTTCATTTGTTTATCAATATAAGAGGAAAGGATAAGAAAAATATATTTCTGGTGGGTGGAGTCAAGATGACGGAGTAGAAGCAGGACTTCTGCACGGCTCCAGCTTCCACCTTCCCCAATCCATGTAAAAGGGGACTCTGAACAAACCTTGGAGCTACAGAACCCATAAAATGACACAGAGAAACTAGTCTCCCTCTGAGGACAGCCTGGCAGGGAGTGGCCAGCGGCAGTACTCTGGGAGCTGACCCCATCCTGGCTGGAGCTGAGGTTTTAGCCTAAGGGTGGGCCTGACCAGCAGCTAGCTGGAAGGACTTCAGAATACCAGGAGCTGTGGCCGTTTCCAGAATTATCAACACATATATGCCAAGGACAAAGTGAGAGGTCAGTGCACTGTGGACTTTGGTACTGGTTGGGAGAAGGCGTCAGCTTCTTCCCCTGTGGCAAGAAGCCACTGAGGAGCTGGTGCAGCTTGCATCACGTTGCCATGTTGCAGCTTCAGCTCTTGGCCTGTGAACTGTAGGGGGATCTGGCAATCAGTCTGGAGGGTAAGTGCTCTTGCTTTACCCTTCTTGGATCTGGATTGCAGTCTGGGGTGGAGGTCGTGGGGTGTGTGACCAGCTTGCTAGAGTGTGTGGAGGTTTCAGAGATGCCACCCAACTAATAACTCCGGAAGTTGAGAAAACCCCAACATATGGGATGGAAGTTCCCCTGGCTGGTGGCAGAGTCCTACTGTGGCAACAAGCCCAAAAGTCAAGTAATTAAGGGGCAACATGCCAAGGCAAAGGAAACAAATTAAACAGAAAAATGCAACCCTAGACTCCTACTTTGGGGGCAAGGAGGATAGAAACATGGAGCGCGGGGCGGCTAGGTGGCGCAGTGAATAGAGCGCCGGCCCTGGAATCAGAAGGACCTGAGTTCGGAGCCGGCCTCCGACACTTAATCCATACAAAAACAAAAACCTAGCCGTGTAACCTTGGGCAAGTTACTTAACCCCAATTGCCCTAAAGGGGCGGCTAGGTGGAGCAGTGAGTAAGAGCGCCGGCCTCGGAGTTTGGATGACCAGAGATCAGATCCGGCCTCAGAAAATGAGCACCCACGCATAAATAATGACTAGCCGTGTAACCTTGAGCAAGTTACTTAACCCCAATTGCTTTAAAAAGAAAAGAAGCATGGAGCGGGAAGAGGACTGTGAGGTCAGAAGTCCTGCTCCAAAAGCCCCAGGGGAAAACATGAGCGGGTTGCAGGCCATAGAGGACCTTAAGAAGGACTTTAAAAATCAAATAAGAGAAGTGGAGGAAAAATTGGAAAGAGAAATGAGAAGGATGCAGGAAAAGTATGAAATGAGGGTCAACAGCCTGACTGAGGAAAACAACACCTTAAAAAATAGACTAACTCAAATGGCAAAAGGAGGCCCAAAAGGGCAATGAGGAGAAGAATGCCTTAAAAAGTCGAATTTGCCAGATGGAAAAAGAATCTCAAAAGCTCACTGAGGAGATTCATTCCTTCAGAGTTAGACTGGAGCAAATGGAAGCTAGTGACTTTATGAGAAATCAAGATGCTGTTAAGCAGATCAAAACAAATGAAAGATTAGAAGGCAATGTGAAATATCTCATGGGAAAAACCACTGACCTGGAAAATAGATCCAGGAGAGACAATTTAAAAATTATTGGACTACCTGAAAGCCATGATCAAAGAAAGAACCTAGAAATCACTCTTCAAGAAATTCTCAAGGAAAATTGCCTTGATGTTTTAGATCCAGAGGGCAAAATAGAGGTTGAAAGAATCCACAGATCACCTCCTGAAAAAGATCCCAAAAAGAAAACTCCCAGGAATATAGCCAGGTTCCAGAATCCCCAGATCAGGGAGAATATACCACAAGCAGCCAGGAAGAAACAATTTCAATATTATGGAAACGCAATCAGAATAGCACAGGACCTGGCAGCTTCTACACTGAGGGATCGACGGGCATGGAATATGATATTCCAGAGAGCAAAAGAGCTGGGAATGAACCCAAGGGTCACCTACCCAGCAAAACTGAGTATTTTGTTTCAGGGGAAAATATGGTCATTCAGTGGAATAGAGGACTTTCAAGCACTCTTGAGGAAAAAACCAGAATTGAATAGAAAATTTGACATCAAGACGCAAGAAGCAAGAGATACCTGAGAAGGTAATCAGGGAAAAGAAATCAAAAGGAACTTATCAAAGTTGAACTATTTATATTCCTATATGGAAAAACAATAACTGTGACTGAGGAAATCTTTCTCACTATGAAAATAATGGAAGAAGGGTATATGGTCGTGTGAATACATATGTGAATGTGTGTGTATATGGTTACAGTTATATATGGATAGAGGGTATAGGTTGAATTTGTTGGGAAGGGAGGATACTCAAGGGGTGAAGTTGTGAGGTGAGAGAGGAAAGTGGCAGGAGGAGATGGGGAGAGACAGGGTGGGGTAAATTATCTCATGTAGAGGAAGCAGGAGGAAGTGGTTGCAGGGGAGGGAAAAAATAGGAAGGCAAAAAGGTGAAACCACATTCTCATTGAATTTGGTTCAGGGAAAGAATGGCATACATACTAGGTGGGACATCTCAACCTACAGCAGAATGGGAGGAAGGGGGGTGAGAGGAGGGATGATGGATAGGAGGGCATTCTTGTGGGGAGGGGAGGTTGGAGGTACCCACTATGGAAGAGGGACA
Organism: Gymnobelideus leadbeateri; assembly: GCA_011680675.1. Lineage (NCBI taxonomy): Eukaryota > Metazoa > Chordata > Mammalia > Diprotodontia > Petauridae > Gymnobelideus > Gymnobelideus leadbeateri. Next base: position 629,354 of record WOXC01008724.1, on the reverse strand, counting down.
GGATCAAGTAGGGTATGGACCAGGTTGGGGGGGGGGTGGGATGAGGGGGAGGGAATTATAAGCAGCCTTGTACAATATATCTACTATGATAATGTTTTGCATAGCTAGACATGTACAACATACACTGAATTACTTATCTCCCCAGAGGGAATGGGTGACAAGGGAGGAAGGAAATGGATCTGAAATTCGAGGTCTTAAGATTAAATGTTTCAAATATATATAAATACTATTATTAATACTCTTTTGCTTGTAATTGGGAGAAAAGATGTGCAGGCATTGGGACACAAAGATTCACCTTCTTCTATTGGAGAGGTCGAAGGGGGTGTGAGAGAGGATATGGGAGAGAGCAGATTGGAGGAAGCGATGTCTTGCGGGACTGCTATTCTGGGAGGGTGGGTAGGGGAAAAACAGGGTCGGGGGAAATGATTGTAACTCAAAATCTGGCAAAAATGAATGATGTAAAACAGAAGTTAATAAAGCATTTGTTTAAATAAAAAAAAAAAGAAAACATTTCAGGGAAAAAAATAGACTGATGGGGAAGCTAGGTGGCACAGTGAATAGAACACCAGCCCTGGAGTCAAAAGTACCTGAGTTCAAATCCAGCCTCAGACACTTAACACAAAAACTAGCCGCGTAACCTTGGGCAAGTCACTTAACCCCAATTGCCCTACCAAAAACAACAACAACAACAATTTAAAAAAATAGACTAACTCAAATGCAAAAGAGGCTCTAAAAGGCAATGAGGAGAAGAATTTCAATATTGTGGAAACACAATCAGGATAACACAGGATCTGGCAGCTTCTACACTGAGGGATCAAAGGGCATGGAATATGATATTCCACAGGTCAAAGGACCTGGGATTAAAACCAAGAATCACCTACCCAGCAAAACTGAGTATCATGTTTCAGGGGAAATTTGGTCATTCAGTGGAATAGAGGACTTTCAAGCATTCTTGAGGAAAAAACCAGAGTTGAATAGAAAATTTGACATTCAGATACAAGAAGCAAGAGATGCTTGAGAAGGTAAACAAGGAAAAGAAATCACTATGAACTTATCAAAGTTGAACTATTTACATTCCTACAGGGAAAAACAGTAACTGTAACTGATGAAACTTTTCTCAGTATGAAAATAGTTGAAGAAGGGTATATGGGCATATGAATACATATGTGAATGTGTGTATATATGTTTTCAGGTATACATAGATAGAGGGCACAGGTCGAATTTAATAGGAAGGGATGATACTTAAAAGGTGAGGTTAAGAGGTGAGAGAGTAATGTGGTGAGGGGGAATGGGGAGAGACAATGGGGTGAACTGTCTTGTGTAGAGGAGGCAGGGGAAGGTGGTTGCAGGGGAGGGGAGGAACAGGAAGGCAAAAAGGCAAAACCTTATTCTCATTGAATTTGGACCAGGGAGAGAATGACATGCATACTAAATAGGGTGTCCCACCCTACAGGAGCGTGGGGCGGGAGAGGATGATGGGGGAAGGTGGTAGAGGGGAGGGCGGGCTGGAAGGGAGGGAAGTTGGAAGCACCCACTTTTGAAAAGGGACAGGATCAAGGTGGGGAATGGACCAGGTGGAAGGTGGGATGGGAGGGAGGAAAATATAGTCAGTCTTTTACAATATATCTACTATGGTAATGTTTTGCTTAGCTACACATGTACAGCATATAGTGAGTTGCTTATCTTCCTTTTAAAATCAAATTTAAAAAAAAAAAATATATATATATATATATATATATATATATATATATACTATGATTAATATTATTTTGCATATAATTGGGAGATAAGATGTGCAGGCAATGTGGCTCAGGGATTCACCTCTCCCTAATGGAAAAGTCGAAGGGGGTATGGGAGAAGAAATGGGAGAGAGCAGATTGGTTGAGGGGATATCCTGTATGACTGTTATTCTGGGGTGGTAGGTAGGGGGGAAATGGGGAAAAAATTGTAACTCAAAATCTGACAGAAATGAATGATGTAAACCAGAAGTTAATAAAGCATTTGTAAAAAAAGAAAAATGATAATTGTAACTTATGAAACTTTTCTCAGTATGAAAATAGTTGAAGGGAATAGAAATACACACACACACACACACACACACACACACACACACACACATATATAATATAGTCTTTATCAGAGGGTATATAGGGATATGAATACATATGTGAATATGTATATATATGTTTACAGGTATACATAGACAGAGGGTGCAGGACCAATTTAATAGGAAGGGATGATACTTAAAAAGTGACATCAAGAGGTGAGAGAGGAATAAAATGAGAGGAGATGGGGAGAGACAATGGGGAAAACTATCTCATATAGAAGAGGCAAGGGGAAATGGGTACAATGGAGGGGAAGAACAGGGAGGCATAATGGAATAGGTCAATCTTATAATCATTGAATTTGGCTCAGGGAGGGAATGACATACACATGAAATTGGGTATCTCACCCTACAGGAGAGTAGAGGGGAAGGGGATGAGAGGGGGGATGATAGAAGGGAGGGCAGGCTGTGGGGGAGGGAAGTAGGAAGCACACACTTTTGAAAAGGGATAGGACCAAAGTAGAGAATAGGAGAAGTGGGAGGTGGGATAGGAGGGAGGGAAATATAATCAGTCTTCTACAATATATCTACTATGGTAATGTTTTGCATTAGCTACACATGTACAACCTATATTGAATTGCTTATCTTCCCAGTAAGGGTGGGTGACAAGGGAGGAAGGGAATGAATTTGGAATTCAAAATTTTAAAACCAAATGTTTAAAAATACACATATACTACTATTAATACTATTTTACATGTAATTGGGAAATAAGAGGAGGGGATATCTTGGGGGACTGCTATTTTGGAGAGGTAGGTAGGGGAAAAACAGGAAGAAATTTTGTAACACAAAAACTGGTAAAAATGAATGAAGTAAACCAGAAGTTAATAAAGCATTTGAAAAAAAAGTAAAATATATTTCTGATTCAAATTTATCAGAAAATAATAGTTATAGAAAGCAAAGTTTAAAAATTTTAAAAATTACTGTTATCTACAGATGAAACCTATAATGACAATATGATGACAATGTCATAATTATCATTTATATTAGCAGCATAAACTGGACTGTCTTCTTTTCCTAAATCTTAATACATATTGATAGTTGCAAAGAGCTTTATTCACATTTTCATGAATTTGCATATTTGCATTTTAACACATGAACCAATTGTAGTGGATGACTTCAGACATTATCTAAAATCATAATGCACTAAGTGCAATATTGTTGTCATTGCACTATATTTCAGTCAGTAGGCTAAAATGACTTAAGACCCATCTGCAAAAACTGTTTTAGTAACCCATGATTTCTTATTTTGCTGCTAAAGAACTGGAAGTATTTGATGGTTGTAGCCTCTCAGAACCCAAGGATTTCAAGACCAATAAAAAGTACAGGTTTTAATTTAAAATCCTCTTCTGCATTACCTTCCAATAAAAGTGTTAGACAATCCTTAGACGCTATAAATCCAAGTTCAGTTTTTCTTCCTTCTTAGAAATGTAAGTTATGGAAAAAATCATTTTCTAGAATAAGCCTGGTTCTTGTTCATTAAAAATTTGTTGATCAATGTATCCATCTTCAGTTATTTTCTTCAAAACATCACGATGTTGTCTATCCTCAGGTTCAGTGGCCACTTGTTACATTTTTAGTTCCAAACTATCTTCCTCCCCACCTCACACTAGGGGTCACCATTTGACATATATGTGTATACATATATGTATATATACATATGTATGTGTGTGTGTATTATATGTATGTATATGTAAGTAAAACCACACTATGCATACTTCTATATATCAGTTCTTTCTCTGATGAAAATAAGTAATATAATAATATAAGGAAGATAGCATTTTCCTTCATAGGTCTTTTGTAGTTGATATGAATATTTATAATAATCAGAATAACTTAGTTGTTCACAGTTATTCTCTGAGTAATATTGCTATTACTATATACAATATTCTCTTGTTTTGCTTACTTCATTCTTCATTATTTTGTGTAAGTCTCCCCATGTACTTCTGAAATCAGCCTGCTCATCATTTCTTAGCACAGTAGTATTCCATCACAATCATATGCCACAATCATATGCTATTCCCCAGTTGATGGGTATCCCCTCAATTTCCATTTCTTTGCCACCACAAAGAGAGCTGTTATAAACATTTTAAAACATGTGGGTTCTTTTCCATTATCCCTGTTCACCTTAGGAAACAGATTTAATAGTGGTATTGCTGGGTCAAAGGGCATAAACAGTTTTATAACTCTTTGGGCATAATTCCAGGTCCCTCTCCAAAATGGCTGGATCAGTTCACAGTTCCACCAACAGTTTAATAGGATCCCATTTTCTCAACATCCTCTTCAATATTTGTCATTTTCCCTTTCTATCATTATAGACAATCTGGTAGGTATGAGATGATGTCTTAATGTCATTTTAATTTGCATTTCTCTAATCAATAATGATTTAGAGCATTTTTTCATATACTAGAGATAACTTTGATTTCTTCACCCAGAACTGTCTGTTTATGTCTTTTGACTATTTATCAGTTGGGGAATGACTCATATTCTTATAAATTTGACAAAGTTCTCTAGATGTTTGAGATATGAGACCCTTATCCAAGAAACTGTCTATAAAAATTTTCCCCAACTTTCTGCTTTTCTTCTAATTTTGGCTACATTGATTTTATTTGTACAGAAGCATTTTAATCTAATGTAACAAAAATCATCCATTTTACATCTCACAAAACTATCTCTTTCTTGTCAATTCATAAATTCTTCTCCTGATAAGTAATATGGTCTGTGTTCTTCTGATTTACTTACAATGTCTCCCTTTATATCTAGGTCATGTATCCATTTTGACCTTAATTTGGTAAATGGTGTAAGATATTGGTCTATACCTAGTTTCTGCGAGACTTCTTTCTAGGGTTATTTCAGAGTTGTCACCACTACAGCATAACCAACAAATGATCATCCAGTCTTTGCTTGAGGACCTACGATGAAGAACTTAGTTCTTTATAAGGCAGCCTATGCTACCTTTGGATAGCTCTGTTAGGCAGTTTTTTTTTTTTTTTTGACATGGAGCCTAAATTTCCCTCTTTTCATCTTCCACCTATTACTCCAAATTTTGCCTTCTGGGGCTACAAAGAATAAGTATAATCTCTACCCCAGAGGATAGTATTTAAGATAGATGAAGTCATGCTGCCCATAAGACTTGTCCCCTTCAGACTTAACATCACCAGTTCCTTCAACTAGTCTTCATTTGGCCTGGACTCAAGGCACATCTCTATATTGGTTGTCTTCTTTTACTAATGCTGCCTCTTTCCTTGGATACCATGACACTGTACTCATATTACTTCTATTTCTCCGATTTCCCTTTTCTCCATCTTGACCCCTGGCTCTTCTATGTCTTTTCATCCCTTAAATTGTCAATCCATGGAGCAGAGAAGAGTCAGGGAATTACCAGAGTTCTCTCCAAAAACCCTCTGAATAATTTTAAGTAATGCCTAAAACAAATTCTGGAGCAGCAGAACCCACAAAGGACAGGGTAAAACAATTTTCCATCCAAAAACAACTTAGAAGGTTGGCAGGAAAGGTCTGTCACACAAGGGTGAGAATGGAGTACAGTTCAGTTCAGGCTGCACCAGTGCAGACCAGGCCCCAGCAAACCAAGAGAAGGTCTTGGGAGTGATTGAATCAGCAGCAGCAGCCACTCTGTTTCCAGAGTTCTCAGCCTGCACATGGTAAGGGAGTCAAACAACTGGTTAGCAGGAGATTATAAGGGTCTCCTTGCTAGCACTAAAGGAGGACTCTGTTGCTTTGCCCATATTTGGATCCAGTTCCTAGTCCTTGGGGGCAGTACCTGGGCAAGGAGGAGCAGTAGCACACCAGAGCTTTGGGGCCACAGTGGAACAGAAACTCTTGTAACAGTTTCAGGGCAGAAAAGAGTGCTTGTGGTCACTCACAGACTAGAGGACAGGCCAGGAGAGTAGTAAATACACCTCTCCTTAGATCATATCATTTTTGAAGAACTGAAAACTTAGAAGTAGCTCTGAAAATATTTGCAGAAAACTCCTGAAGTTTGGGACAGTGTACCCTCCACCCTGGAAGCAGAGTTCCACTTTATGAAAGGATTAAAAGTCAAGAAATAGTCTGGAAAAATGAGCAAACAATAGAAAAAAAATTCTGACTCTAGAAAGTTACTATGTGACAAGGAAGAACAAAACACACTCTCAGAAGACAACAAAATCATAACTCTTGCATCCAAAGCCTCAAAGAAAAATATGAATTCGTCTCAGGACATGGAAGAACTCAAAAAGAATTTTAAAAATCAAGTAAGAGAGGTAGAAGAAAAATTGGGAAGAGAAATGAGAGTGATGCAGGAAAAATCATGAAAAATGAGTCAACAGCTTGGTAAAGGAGGCACAAAAAATACTGAATATACCAAATGGCAAAAGAAGCACAAAAATCCAATGAGGAGAAGAGTGCTTTGAAAAGCCTAATTGGCCAAATGGAAAAAGAGGCACAAAAATTCATTCAAGAGAAGAACACCTTAAAAAGCAAAATTGGCCAAATGGAAAAGGAGATACAAAAGCTCATTGAAGAAAATAATTCCTTAAAAATTAAAATTGAGCAAACGGAAACTAATGGCTCCATGAGACATTAAGAAACAAAACATAGTCCAAAGAATTAAAAAAAATAGAAGACAATATGAAAACAACTGACCTGGAGAATAGATCCAGAAGAGATCATTTAAAAATTATTGGACTACCTGAAAGCCATGATCAAAAAAAGAGCCTAGACATCATCTTTCAAGAAATTATCAAGGAAAACTGCCCTGATATTCTGGAACCAGAGGATAAAATAGAAATTGAAAGAATCCATCAATCATTTCCTGAAAGAGATCCCAAAATGAAAACTCCCAGGAATATTATAAACCAAATTCCAGAGTTCCCAGGTTAAGGAGAAAATATTGCAAGCAGCCAAAAAGAAATGATTTAAGTATCATGGAGCCACAGTCAAGATGATACAACATTTAGTGGCTTCCACACTAAAAGACTGAAGGGCTTGGAATATGATATCCTGGAGGGCAAAACAGCTAGGATTACAACCAAGAGTCACCTACCCAGCAAAACCAAGTATAATAATCCTTCAGGTGGAAAAAAAATGGATATCCAATGAACAGAGGACTTTCAAGCATTCCTGATGAAAAGACCAGAGTTGAATAGAAAATTTGACTTTCAGATACAAGACTCAAGAGAAACATAAAAAGGTAAACAGGAAAGAGAAATCATAAGGGATTTAATAAGATTAAATTGTTTATGTTCCTACATGAGAAGATACTTATAACTCATAAGAACTTTCTCATTATTAGGGCAGATAGAAGGGATAGATAGATAGATAGATAGATAGATAGATAGATAGATAGATAGACAGATAGATAGACAGATGGCACAGGAATGAATTGAATATGATGAGATGATAGGTTAAAAAATAAAATTAAGGGGGAGAGAGGATTGCACTGGGAGAAAGGGAAAGGAAGAGTTAAAATGGGGTAAATTATCTCATTAGAAAGGCACAAAAGAACTTTAACAGATGGGGAATGTGACAGGGAGTACTAGAACCTTACTCTTATCTTAATTGGCTTGAAGAGGCAATAACATACACACTCAACTGGGTATAAAAATCTGTCTTATCCTATCAGAAAGTAGGAGGAGAAGGGAATAAGGGAATGGGTGGGGGTGCTAATAGAAGGGAGGTAGTAATCAGAAACAAAACACTTCTTAGGAGGGATAAGGTGAAAGAAGAAAGAGAATAGAATAAGTGGGGAGAATAGGATGGAGTGCAAAATTTTTGAAGCATATTTCTCTGATAAAGGCCTTATTTCTGAAATATATAGAGCAGGCCTGCACAACAGACAGTCTACCACCAAAGCATTTCAGGTGCCCAGCAAAATATGTAGGGTTGCCACTATGCATTCTCCTGTTTGTCACATGACCCATAGCAACAAATCATCAGTCTGTCTGTAGTCTAACCTGTCTGTGACGCAAAGAAGTTTACAAGTTGTGCAAGTCTAACAGAGAACTGAGACAAACTTACCAAAATAAGAGCCATTTCCTGATTGATAAATGATCAAAAGATATGAAGTCACTTTTCAGATGAATTAATCAAAGTTATTTATAGCCATATGAAAAAATATTCTAAGTCATTAATGATTGGAGAAATACAAATTAAAATAATTCTGAGTTTCTACCTCACACCATTAGATTGGCTAATATGGAAAAGGAAAATGACAAATGTTGGAGGTGATGTGGGAAAATTAAAACACTAATTACTGTTAGTGGAGTTGTAAGCTGATTCAATCATTAGGTAGAGCAATTTGGAACTATACCCGAAGGTCTATAAAACCAAGCATACCCTTTGACCCAGCAATACCACTACTGGGTCTGTATCCCAAAAGAGATAAAAACAAAATGGAAACGGGCCTATATATATAAAACTATTTATAGTGGCTCTTTTCTAATGGCAAAGAATTGGAAATTGATGGGATGCCTATCGGCTGGGGAATGACTGCACAAGTTTTGTGGTATCTGATTGTGATGGAATACTATTATGCTAAAAGAAATGATGAGCAGGATGCTCAGAAAAACCTGAAAAAGTTTACATGAACTGATGCAAAGTGAAATGAATAGAACCAGGAGCACATTGTAGACAGTAACAACAATATTGTAAGATGATTAGCTGTGAATGACATGGCTATTCTAAGCAATACAGTGATCTAAGACAACTCTGAAGGACTTAGGATGAAAAATGCTGTCCATCCCCAGAGAAAGAACTGATGGAGTCTGAATACAGATCAAAGCATACTTTTTTACTTTCTTTATTTTTCTTGGGGTTTTTTTTTGGTCTATGGTTTTCCTTTACAACATGACTAATGTGAAAATATGCTTTGTGTGATTACACGTGTATGACGTGTAAAATTGCTTGCCTTCTCAATGAGGGGGGAAGAGTTTAGAACTCAAGATTTTAAAAACAAGTGTTGAAAAATGTTTTTATGCATAATTGGGGAAAATAAAATACTAAATTTTAAAAATGTCAATCCATACAGTTCTAAAATTCCTGGTCACACCAAAAACAATAGAATGTGAAGATAAGATTGGATATAAAGGATATAAAAAGGAATGTGATTCTGGGAAAAGAAAAAGCTAGAAGTAAGTCTAAGAAGGATGGCCAACACAGTTCTGCCATAAAAGGAACCTGACTAGGTGGCAGAGTGGATAGAACATCTAGTCCTTGAGGTCAGGAAGACCCAAGTTCAAATCCAATCTCAGACACAAGCTATGTGACCTTGGGGGAAGTCAACAGTGTGCCTCAGTTCCCTCATATGTAAAATGAACTAGAGAAGGAAATGGCAAATCATTTTTCATCTTTTCCAAAACAAACAAATGAGGTCATGGAAAAAGGAAAAGATAAGCCTGCCTACATAGGTGTTATATTTCTTTTGGGTTTCTGGCTTTTGACCTTGAGGTTGCTTGCCAGTTGTTTTCTTGGATCTCTGGAATTGGACATTGGACTGCACATGTTCTTACTTCTACCAGCACCCTACTCATCACTCTTTTCCTGGAGTATTTTATTGGATTCCTTAAACTGGAGGCTAAGAAGCAATGGGTCCACAATCAGTCAATCAGTAATCATTTATTAAGCCCATACTATGTGACAAGGTAGTAGCAACTGAAGTGATCAGGAAAGCCTCATGTAGAAGTTGAGGAAGGAGTGCATTCCAGAAGGTGCCAAGACACAAAGACAGGAATGGAGTGGTATGTCTGAGAAACAGAAAGAAGTACATTTTGACTGAATTGTAGAGTTGATGAAGGGGAATAATGTATAATAAGCCTAGAAAGGTAGGTTAGAGCTAGGTTGTGAAGGGCTCTAAATGCCAAACAGAAAACTTTGATTCAAGAGGTAATCGAGAGCCAGTGGAGTTTATAATCACATTAGCAGCTATATAGAAGGATCAAAGACTTGGGGCAGAGAGACCAATTAGGATGTTATTGCATAGTCTGCAGGAATAGAATGTAACGATAGAATGCTCTTTGAAAACAAAGACTGTTTGATTTTTCTCTTTGTATTACTATCCCCTGGCAAAGTGACTGCAGTATAGTAGGTGATTAATAAATGCTTGTTTACTGATTCTGTAGGCAAGAGATGGGTGATAAGAACCTGAACTAGGATAACGGCCATGTGGGTGGAAAGAAGACATGTGAGAAACAAGATCTGATGACTTTAGACATATAGGGTGAAAGAATGAGGAGCAAAGGATGGCACCTAGGTTTTGAAACAGGGGTGACTGGAAGAATGGTGGTACCCTTGACAGATCTGGGATACACAGAGCTGAAATAGTCCTTGCTCTTAAGGAGCTTACACTCTATCAGGAAAGACAACACATATATATGTAACATCAATATAAATCTAAAACAAATATGAAGTAGTTTAGTGAGGGAGGGCATTAGCATTCAGAGAAGTGAGAAAAGGTTTCATGTAGAAAGTAGTGCTTGAATTGAGTCTGAAGGAAGTAAGGAAAGCATCCCAGCCATGGGGGACATTTGGTGCAAAGACAAGAAAATTTAGCTGCACCATAGATTGTGAAAGATGAGTAATGCATCATGAGGCTAGGAAGGTAGGTAGGAGCCAGATTGTGAAGGGTGGTAAAAACCAAACGGGTATTCTGTTTTATGACTGGAGCTTATTGAGGAAAGGAGTAAGATGGTCAGATCCAAGCTCAAGGATTAGATAGCAAGTCTGGTTTGGGACATGTGAATTTGAGATTCCTACAGGACATGCAACTTGAAAAATCCAGTAAGAAGTTGAGATGTGGGATTGGGAGACTGGGACTAAATATATAGATATGTGAATTATCTGAATATATAGATATGTGAATCATCTGCATAGCATGATAATTAAGCCCATGGAAGTTGATGGAGTGATCAAGAAAGAAGAGGCCTCAGGACAGAGCCTTAGGAAATAGCCAAAGTTAAGAGGTAAGATATGTATTATGATCAAACAAAGGAAATTGAAAAGAAGACAGTTAGAAAGGGAACCAGGAAGTAGTGTCACAAAAACTCAGAGGAGAGTATCCAGAAGAAAAAAGGTGGTCAACAGTGTCAAATGCTACAAAGAAGTTAAGAAGGATGAAGGTTGGAAAAAAGACATTAGATATAAAATTTCAAGCATTTATTTTTGTTTGTTGTTGTTCAGTCATTTAGTCATGTCTGACACTTCATGAACCCATGGACCATAGCACTTCAGGGCCTTTTGTCTTCTATCTCTCAAAGTCTGTCCATGTTTATTATTTCATGCCATTATCTATCTGTTTCATTCTCTGCTATCCACTTTTCCTTTTGCCTTCAATCTTTCCCAACATCAGGGTCTTTTCCAGTGAGTCCTGTCTTCTCATTATGTGACCAAAGTATTTAAGCTTCAACTTCGGTATTTGACCTTCCAGTGAATACCCTGAATTAATTCTTTTAAGTATTGACTGTTTTGATATTCTTGCTGTCCAAGAGACTCTCACAATTCTTCTTTAGCACCACAGTTAAAGCATTTATAGAGAATGCTTTAAGGTTTGCAAAGCACTTTACATAAATTACCTCTTTTGATCTTCACAACAGCCCTGTGAGGGGTTCTCCTATTATGCTTCCTTTTAAAATTTGAATTTTGTTTCAGTGGAATTGATATATTAGAAAACAGTTAAAGCATAACATGGATTTTGAGTTTGCTTATTTTAAATTTCATCCTTAAGAAACAACAGAATACTGTACCACTTCACAGTAATTTCCAAACTATAGCCCTTCTGATGCCTACTTCCACAAGCAAACTTCAGGCATTTTTCAAAGTGATATGCCATACTTATTGTCTGTCTTAGGGCACAGAAGGGGATGTAGGCAGAGGAAGGTTGGCCTGAACTCCCTTCACCATGACCCAAGCCCCACCTTCTGCCATGACCTCAGTTCGGCCCCCTCATCCTGGAGTTATGGTCAGAAGAGGTTCCCCTCTCTCTTGAGGTGTCGACTTTGCCAGCCTGCATTTGGGGCAGGCCAAGCTCCCCTAGGTAGCACTGCCACTATTTATTGTAATATTTGTGTATTTTGTAACCATTTGACATGTAAAAATGGTGCTACCCTTTTCATTACATTTCAGTCTATTTTTTATATGGCACTGACAAAGTCTCTGAGTTTTGCCCCAATCTCATCTTTCCCATAGGTCCTGTGGTTTTTTAATTTCATTATTTTTCATAGCTCTATATTTTTAGGAATGCATATGGAACACTAATAACAGAACTGACTGAGTTATTATCCTTATTTTATAGACGAGGAAACAGACTGAGAAAGCTTGTAACTTGCCCAGGGTCAAATAACCAGGAACACGTTGTGGTGGGATTTGAACTCAAATGTTCCTGATTTAGTTATTTGTTGTTGTTTTTTTTAATTCAGAAAAACTGATCAAAACACTGACAAACTCTGACATGTAATGTAATGTTTGACACCTGTGGAGTGCCACCTTTGCAGAGAAGTGGGGGGAAGGGAAGCAGCATCTCTCCTTTCTAGACTTGTTTTTTGCTCAGCAGAAGCAAGTGTTTTTGAAAATCCTGTGCAACTTTTATCACCTCTTAAGGGGACAAGGAAAGCCACCACTCCCATAGCCCCAACTGACCAGAGGCATTAACCCATTTCTTTAACACTACAGAGATCCAATCCTGTTGGGGCCCCAGGGGGCGACCCCCTGCCTGACATCACTTAATAGCACACAGAATTGACTGCTGTTTGGTGCTACTTCCATGTCACAGCGCATTCTATCTAAACTACATATTGCATTTCTATAGCATATGCTGCCTACTATAATTAACTGAATTTTGGATTCCTCAGTGACACAGGCAGTGTGGACAGTGTTTCTTAATGGGATAGAAGTTAGAGTGACCCATGGAGATGGCTAAAGAGCTTCAAGTCAGAGAAGTAACAACTGGCTGTAACTGTTCTATGACTGAGGGGAACCAGATAACCCTTATACTGTTGTAGGCCTTAATATTTCATTGGGGGCCCTTTGTTTCCCCAGTAAAAAGCAGATAGTGTTGGTTGAGATGCCCCAAATTGAGAAGTTAATATTGGTTGGTTGTGAGGTCTGCCCCCTTATTTAGGAGAGCATAGGATCCCTGATTGGGGAAAGGACCCTGAGAGCAAGTGTGGGCTGCTGAAAAAAGATGTGAACTATGTCACCATTGTGCCATCCCTAGGGATGTATGACCACCAAGAAAGTGATCTGAAAGGCCTCTGTTTGCCCCCATGTATCTCTTGACAGGAAAAGCTTGTTAAACTCCTACCGTTGGGGGTTGAAAGGCAAGTGTGGCACAAGGGATACAGTTCTGACCTCAGAGACAGAAGGAGCAGAGGTCTCTCAGTGCTTTCAGGAAACTGAGATTCTAAGTTGCAGGAGTGTTGCTGATCTGCATTGGTAGAGAGAATTTCCTCCTCTGGGAAACAGACAAAAAACACTGGAGGACAGAGGGAGGGTTGAAGTAGTGGGGCAGAAAGGCATTTGAAGGATTGAGATCTGGAAGAAAAGTTGGAACTCACTTTCCTAATTTTGCAGATGACAAGACTAATAACCAGTCAACATATATGACATACTTTCTTGAGGATTGTGTCCAGTTCTGGATGTCACATTTCAAAAGGGACTAACAAACTGGACATCTAGAGGAGTACTGGGTCTGGAACCATTTCATATAAGGAACAATTAAAGGAGATCTCTGACCTGGATATAGAAGACTTAGTAGGACAAGGGGTTCATGGTAGCCATCTTCAAATATCTGAAGGGTTGTCATGTGGAAAAGAGATTAGACACTCAAACCTCCACCTGACTACTAAGAATATCTACCTGGAGTATGCTAATAATTCAAGCTTAGTATTACAAAATGATCATCATCACCTTCACACCAGTTACTTCTATTACTGTTAATGACATCGCTATTTTCCTTTTCACCAAAGTGTGGAATATTCAGGTTAACTATAACTCTTCTCCTGCCTTGATCCTCCACATGCAATTGCCAAATTCTGTCAGTGTCATTCTGCTGCCACTTCCTTATTATATAAGCCCATATTACTCTTCCCCTGAACTGTTCCAATAACCTCTTAACTGGTTTCCTCACATTCAATCTTTCTCATACATCCTACACATTGCCAGTTTACTTTTCCTGATGTACAGCTCCGACCATATCAGTATTCTGCTCAAAAAGATCTCCTATTTTTCATTTCTCCCCAAACAGCTTTCATACTCTTAAGCCTGGCATTCTGGGTCCTCCACAATTTAGCTCTAATTTATGTTTTCAACCTTATTTCATACTACTCTTCTCTGGATTCTGTGCTGCAGTTAAACTGAACTGCTTACTGTTCCCTAAACTTCCATCCCTCCTGCCTCCACATTGTTATTCATGCTGTCCCCCACACTTGGAATTCCCCAATAGTCCACTTGTTAAATTATTTTTCTTCTTTTAAGGCCTGATTCAGATGTCTTATCTTCTGTGAAATGTTCTTGATGAGTCAAATTGTATTGAACTAGAGCACTAAAGCCATGGAATCATAGTGCCATGGCATCCACAGCCTTCCCAAAGCTTATATGACCAGCCTTTTTCACTAACACTAGCCCAGGACTCACCCTGCTGGTGGCTCTTCATGGCTACCACCTCCCTTCTGGAGTGGGTTTTCCACCATGTAGGGTTAGCCTCTGGGAGAAAGTGCTAAACAAGCTGGAAGAAATTAGTCATCTAACCAGCCTCTTCATTCTACAGACGAGGAAACTGGAGTCCTGAGAGGTTAGTAGCTAGTGGGCAGCAGAGTCAAGATCTGAACCAAGAAGTCTGCCTTGACATGCAGCATTTATTCCACTGACTCACGCTGCACTAACTAGAAAAATATACAACCTTTCTACAGATGTCCAAAGGTCTGTTACATGCTATCACACATGCACACGCCATGTACACGTAGTCCTTCCCACACACTTCCTTCTGCAAAAGAACCTAGGAAGTGCTCAGAAAATGTCAGACTCAGACAAATGACCAAATTTCGTTACTAGCTTCTCTTCCAGCCTTGTATAACTGCTGTGAAGCAGGGACATGAGGACCCAGCTTCTAGAGCCCAGTACTCTTTCAATCAGGGATCAATGCAGTCAGGGCTAACAGTTCCACATTTGCCCAGGCTCTCAGCATCTTAAAATCTCTCAGCATCAGGCGGAGCCAAGATGGCGGAATAGAAAGAGCTCATCCAAGCCACTCTGCCCCCAGATTCCCCCCAAACTATGTAAAAGGGGACTCTGAACAACTTCTGGAGCCCCAGCACCCACAGAACGACACAGAGAAGCTAACCTCCCGCTGAGGACAGCCCAGCAGCCCTGCAGGAAGGACCAGCGCAGTGGTCTGGGAGCCGGCAGCGCGCAACGCGCAGAGCTCAGGAAGCGGAGCCCAGGTCCGCGTGAGCCGAGGTTTTAGCCCCAGGGCAGCAGGGCCAGCAGCCGGCTGGAGGAACCCCAGAACACCAGCAGCCGTGGCGACTCCAGAATTATCAACATAGACATGCCTAGGACAAAGTAAGAGGTTAGTGTCCTATGGACTTTGGGACCTGTATTTGGGGGAATGCGTCGGCTCCCTCCCCTGGGGGCTAGAAGCCGCTGAGGAGACACGCCATTTTGTAGTTTTCAGAGGCAGCTCCAGCTCCCGGCCTGCAAATAATTGTAGGGAGATCCAGCGATCAGTCTTGGGGGTAATCGCTCTTGCTTTAACCTCCCTGGATCTGGATTGTGATCTAGGGTGGAAGTCGTGGGTGGGTTTACAGCTTGCCAGAAACGGAAGTTGCCCCCCACACGTTTGGGACGAAAATTCCTCTATCTGGCCTTAAAGCCATAGTGTGGCAACAAGCCCAAAAGTCAAGCAATTAAGTGGCAACATGCCAAGGCAAAGGAAACAGAAAAATGCAACCCTAGACTCCTATTTTGGGGGCATAGAGCGGAAAAGGACTGTGAGGTCAGAAGTCCTGCTCCAAAAGCCCCAGGGGAAAACATGAGCTGGTTGCAGGCCATAGAGGACCTTAAGAAGGACTTTAAAAATCAAATAAGAGAAGTGGAGGAAAAATTGGAAAGAGAAATGAGAAGGATGCAGGAAAAGTATGAAATGAGGGTCAACAGCCTGACTGAGGAAAACAACACCTTAAAAAATAGACTAACTCAAATGGCAAAGGAGGCCCAAAAGGGCAATGAGGAGAAGAATGCCTTAAAAAGTCGAATTTGCCAGATGGAAAAAGAATCTCAAAAGTTCACTGAGGAGATTCATCCCTTCAGAGTTAGACTGGAGCAAATGGAAGCTAATGACTTTATGAGAAATCAAGATGCTGTTAAGCAAATCCAAACAAATGAAATATTAGAAGGCAATGTGAAATATCTCATGGGAAAAACCACTGACCTGGAAAATAGATCCAGGAGAGACAATTTAAAAATTATTGGACTACCTGAAAGCCATGATCAAAGAAAGAACCTAGAAATCACCCTTCAAGAAATTCTCAAGGAAAACTGCCCTGATGTTTTAGATCCAGAGGGCAAAATAGAGGTTGAAAGAATCCACCGATCACCTCCTGAAAAGATCCCAAAAAGAAAACTCCCAGGAATATTATAGCCAGGTTCCAGAATCCCCAGATCAAGGAGAAAATACTACAAGCAGCCAGGAAGAAACAATTTCAATATTGTGGAAACACAATCAGAATAGCCCAGGACCTGGCAGCTTCTACACTGAGGGATCGAAGGGCATGGAATATGATATTCCAGAGGGCAAAAGAGCTGGGAATGAACCCAAGGGTCACCTACCCAGCAAAACTGAGTATTTTGTTTCAGGGGAAAATATGGTCATTCAGTGGAATAGAGGACTTTCAAGCATTCTTGAGGAAAAAACCAGAATTGAATAGAAAATTTGACACCCAGACACAAGAAGGAAGAGATGCCTGAGAAGGTAATCAGGGAAAAGAAATCAAAAGGAACTTATCAAAGTTGAACTATTTACATTCCTATATGGAAAACAATAACTGTGACTGATGATATCTTTCTCACTATGAAAATAATGGAAGAAGGGGGTGTGGTCATATGAATACATATGTGAATGTGTGTGTATATGGTTACAGTTATATGGATAGAGGGCATAGGTTGAATTTGTTGGGAAGGGAGAATACTCAAGGGATGAAATTATGAGGTGAGAGAGGAAAGTGGCAAGAGGAGATGGGGAGAGACAGGGTAGGGTAAACTATCTCATGTAGAAGAAGCAAGGGGAAGTGGTTGCAAGGGATGGGGAGAATAGGAAGGGGGAAAAAAGGCAAATCCACATTCTCATTGAATTTGGTTCAGGGAGAGAATGACATACATACTAAATGGGATATCTCAACCTGCAGCAGAATAGGGGGAAGGGGGATGAGAGGAGGGATGATGGATGGGAGGGCATCCTTGGGGGGAGGGGAGGTTGGAAGTATCCACTATAGAAGAGGGACAGGATCAACTAGCTGGGGGGTGGGATGAGTGGGAGGGAATTATAAGCAGCCTTGTACAATATATCTACTATGATAATGTTTTGCATAGCTAGACATGTACAACATATACTGAATTACTTATCTCCCCAGAGGGAATGGGTGACAAGGGAGGAAGGAAATGGATCTGAAATTTGAGGTCTTAAGATTAAATGTTCCAAATATATATAAATACTATTATTAATACTCTTTTGCTTATAATTGGGAGATAAGATGTACAGGCATTGGGACACAAAGATTCACCTTCCTCTAATGGAAAAGTCTAAGGGGGTATGGGAGAAGGTATGGGAGAGAGCAGATTGGAGGAAGCGATATCTTGTGGGACTGCTATTCTGGGAGGCTGGATAGGGGAATAACGGGGGGAAAATGATTGTAACTCAAAATCTGGCAGAAATGAATGATGTAAAACAGAAGTTAATAAAGCATTTGTTTAAAAAACAAAAAAAAAATCTCTCAGCATCTCTCCCATTTCACACACCAAATGGTCTCCTTTCAGTTACTCTACTCATTGTCTAAGCTCCCGTGGTCACTCACTCCTTTACTATTTTGATGCTCCCTTTGTCAAAGAGAACCAACATCCAGACTTCCAAGAACCTCACACAAATGCTAGATCTTCTTCTTTTACCATACCTACATTACTTTCCAACCTCCAAAAATAACTACAACAGCTCTGAAGTCTCTAAATAAAACCATGGAATAACTAGATGCTGTGGGTTGTGGTATGTCCCCAACCCACAAACTGGCAGCCTTGAGACACAGCTGTTCCTCCTTGCCAGTAATTTGACAACTGACTGTTCTTTATTCAAGGCTGGCATTGGAAGAGATCTTCATTATTAGGACACTTTAACCACTAGAAATAAAGAGACACAGTCCCCAGGCTTTGGACATTAGTTGGAGAGAGAGGATGTATACCTAAAATGATAAACAGAAATGCCAGATGGCATGTGCCCAGTTTCAAGTGAATACTACAAATGAGAGACTAGTCTCTTGGATATCTACTACATAAGTCCCGGCAAGTTTTCCTCCTAAATGAAATTATTCACTAATAGAAGCAGACTGCTTAATTGCCCCATTTGTCTCTAGTGAAGCAAAAATTCAGCTTCATCCAGTGCTCCTTTTTGCCAGGGAAAAAGGGGCGGAACATTTTCATTTTTTATAATTTAAACTTAGTCAATGAGGAAAATTTTTTTCTATGGCTATAGAATGTGGTACTTACTAGGTGTGCTCCAAGGTGTTGAGCTTCTCGGTAGAGAACCCCAAACACTGAATTCAATCAGTGCTTGATCTGGAAGTAAAAGGTACATAAGTCTAAACAACATCATAGCCGTCTCCACCCTGGCAAGCTCATGTAAAGTCCCTAAGGCTCTTCTGGAACTGAATCAACAGGGTACCTTCATGATAGTCCTGGTCCTAATTGAATTTAGAGACTAGCCCCCAGTAAATATATAAACAATTTATAGGCATATCTCTCCATAATTAGCAGTGTCTAGGGATGTATGCTGTCCACTTTCAGAGAACAAACTGATGGAATCTGATTGCAGATTGACACATACTATTTTTCATCTTTTTTTTGGTTCTAGTTTTCTTCCACAAAATGACTAAAATGTTTTATGTGATTGCACATGTATAACCTATAGCAGATTGTTTACTGTCTCAGAGAAGGAGAAGAGGGGGAGGGAAGGAGAGAATTTGGAACTTAAATTTTTTTAATGAATGTTGAAAATTGTTTTTACATATAATTGAGAAGGATAAAATGCCATGTAAAAAAAATAAAATCAACCTGTCCAAAACTGAACTCATCTTTTCCCCTAAACCCTTTCCCCTCCCCTTGCCTCCAAACTTCCTTATTACTGTCAGAGGCACCACCATATTCCCAGTCATTCAGGCTCATAACCTGGATGTTATCCTCAACTCCTCACTCTCTCATTTCCCACATTTAATCACTTGCCAAAGCCTGTCAATTTTACTTTTGTAACATCTCTCACATATGCCTTCTCCTCTGACCCTGCCACCACCCCGATGCAGGCTCTCATCACCCTACACTTGGACTGCAATAGCCTGGCGGTTGGTCTTCCTGCCACAAGTCTGTCCCCACTCTAGTTCATCCTCCACTCAGTTGTCAAAGTGATCTTTCTAAAGCAGAGGCCTGACCATGTCACTCCCCTGCTCAGTAAACTCTGCGAGGTCTCTATCACCTCCAAGATCAAATATAAAGTTCTCTGTATGATGTTCAAAGCCCTTCATCACCTGGCCCCCCTCACCTTTCAGTCTTCTTATACCTTACACCCCCCTCAATTCCATATATTATGGGATCCAGTGACAACAAGATTTCTTGCTGCTCCTTGGAACAAGATACTCCATCTGCATTTTCAGTGTACCCCCTGTGCATGGAATGATCTCCTTCATCTCTGCCTCCTGACTTCTCTGGCTTCCTTCAACTCCCAGCCAAATCCTACTTTCTGTAGGAAGCCTTTTACAGTCCCTTCTAATTCTAGTACCTTTCCTTTGCTGAATTTTCCAGTTTATTTTGTACGTAGTTTTTTGCATATTCTCCCCTATTAGATTGCAAACTAGGACTGTCTTTTGCTTCTTTTCTGTTTCCCAGCATTTGATATTGCCAGCCTGGCAATATCAATCTCCTTCTCTTTCTACTCCTCACTTGCCATTCATACCCCCATTCCTATTATAATCCTGTTATAATCTATGCATCCTTTAACACCCAGGTCAAAAGCCATGTCCTTCATGAAATCTGTGATTGTTCAAGTCATACTTAATTTCTCTCCCCTTCTAAAGAGTATCTTGTTAATAGTACTCTTATAGCACTCACTATTTACTTCACTGTGTTCTAGTTAATAGACTGAGGTAGAGAGAGCTCTGTCCTGACAGTAAGCAGTTGAAGAGCAGGTCCTTTGTATCTCTGTGCTGCCAGAAGAGGGCAGCAGAGGTCTCCCTTGAAGTGAACTAATGTGCCAGCCAACTGACCCGATTGTGGTGAGAAGGTACAATGGGCTGCTTAGGGAGGGACAGCCCAAGTACACATCTAAGACAAAGCCAGGAAGGATGAGCAGAAGAGTAGGTTTTAGCAGGGTTAGAGGCAATGTGGCAAATGCATAGAGGCTGGAATGTACCCAGAGCATCTTTTGACTTCTTACGCAGCACTGGTAACCCCACCTACTTTAGTTGTTAAAACAAAGATTTCTTACTAATCTTTAAAAGCTTGTTGGAAACTTGATAGTAGTTATTTATGTATTGTTTATTTTCCCTCAAAACTAAGGACTGTATATTATTCACCTTTGTATTCCCTATGGTACTTTTTATCCATAAATGTTGAATATATGAGTTCACATTCAAAAAGTGACTCTGTCACTGATAACTTAACAGCTCTGTGTGATATTTTCAGTTTAATCTGATGTAATGTACCCTCTATTTGTGGAACTAGATGAGGCAGAAACTTCCCAATATCAACCCTTATATTTTCCCCCTGTTTTTGGAACCATGTCTTAAAGAGAATTACCAGATGCAGAAAGCACATTTTTCATGATCTTGGAACTCTTAGTGAGGTTGGAATTTAGTTTAACTTCATTATCTCTAACTCTCTCTTCTGTGACCATTTCTTGTGTTGTGAGATACCAAGTTAAGGTCAAGATATAAACTGGCTGACAGAGATGCTGGGGGTCAGTGACATGCTGGAGGGCTCCCAAGTCAGAAACAGGATAAGGATGCACTGAACAATCAGACTGTGAAGCTAACTTTGATTTGTGTACAGGGAAAAACTTAGCTGTTCAATAATGAAATGGGCTGCCTGGTTAAATTATGAGTTCCTAAGTCGCAGGAAGGATTGAAGCAGGGATTCTGTAGAAGGAATTTCTTCACTGGATAGTAGGTGGGACTAGACCTTCTAATTCTAAGGTTGACTGTGTTTGTAACCAGAAAAAGAAGACAGGACTTACACAGCTAGATAGAAGAAGCATCCAGAATTAAGATAAGTCAGTTAGTCTAGTTTTCTCAGCTAAACTACCATCCATGTGAAGACAAAATGAACAGCTGCTTCCCCATGATGATCCTCTTCTATCATGCCACTGTCTTCTAACAGTTACCTCTTAGGCCTCTTTCTGAGGAACAGCCCTAAGTTTTCTCTCACCTTTTATATTTGTGTTCAGTGTCTCCTTCAGAGAAAACCCAGGTTACCACTACTAAATAACTTGAAGAGCTCCTCAGGACTGACTGTCTCTCATGGTTCTGCTAGCTGGGCCAGGGTAGTCCTACACTTTTCTGTCTCCCTAGTGCCACATTTCACAAGTAAAGATGACCCACCATCAATAGGATATACACTGTGGATAGGAGTTGTGTCTCTATCAGGATAGTGTAGATAAGCTTCCCAAAGCCGTCTATATTCTCCCAGCTCCCCTTATAAAGGTAGACATTCATAGCATGGCTAGATAGGAGTAGGGGCAAATGCTAATGGAATGGAATGGAATGGAACTGTGTACTGTATACCTGTCAACTATAGAAGATGACAGCTTAAATTCCAGGACCTCGAGTAGAACTTTAAAAGCATCTCTCAATACTAGCACCCCAGAAATGCTCTTATGTTCCTGTATCGAGTGGCTCTTTGTGCCAGTAGTCTCATTGCAATGGCCCTGCATGGTCCTTTATCCCTGATTCTAGCAGTGAAGGGAGAAATCTCCTAAACAGAAGACATTCAGGAGATAGTCTGGGAATGCCAAAGTAAGGGGTTTTGAATCTTTGTTTTAATAATTTACAGATTTGCCTGTTCTTAGCTGGCATGTGTTTCATCCTGGCAGTTGGGCATGGAATTTTGGAGATGAAGAATAGTTATTACTTCCAGATCTATCTGCCTTGGGAAGAGGGAGTCAACACCCCAGGTGTTTCTACCTTCCTCATATTCTGGTCATACATCATCATTCTCAACACTGTGGTGCCAATTTCCCTCTATGTCAGGTATGTGTGTCTCCCTACTTCCTGTTTACTCTGGGGGAAGGAAAAGGTTAGACTGCAGTAAAGTAACTACCCTCATACTTCCTATTTTGGGAAGAAGACTATATAATTGGCATTTATTACTCAGTGAAAGCCTAGGGGTTCTGCTCTGGTTCTCAGAAACTGACTACTCACAAGAGCTTTATATTCTCAGTAGAGAATGGATACATACCCCAATTTTTCTTGAAGAATTATCCAGAAAAATATCTAAAGTTTTCAATAGAGGCTCCCCTCTGAGAAGATAAGAATGCCACACCCTCACCTGACATTCCTAGCTAAAGGCAAAGAATTTTCAGATTTCTTTCTCATGATGCCTCATTACTACCTAATGTTTATTAACTATTAATAAACTACGATTGCTTCCTGTACTAGAAAGAGGGGGGGAAAATGAAGCAGAGTGAGGACATACATTCAGGAGGGTAATCTGGCCTCAGACCTTGAAGGGCCACCCAGGACAGATTTGACTGAAGATCATTCTTTCCCTGATGTTCTGACTTCCATTATAGCCTTCCAGAAATTTCATAGTTCCTCACATCAATACCAGTTTCTTAAGGTCTTCGTATCTTAAAAAAGGAACTGATATCGAAGAAGCTGTATTTCCAGATATATTACACTTACCACTAATCTAAATCCTGTATTACAGACTTCACACTGCCCTCTCCCCACCCCCACCACATCTCTCATATACACCACTGCCCATATAGAGTATAGATCTATGATCATGTCATTTTCCTCATCAAGAGCCTCCATTAGTTCCCCATTGATTAAGAATAAATCTAGGGGGGGCAGCTAGGCGGCACAGTAAGAGTGCTGGCCCCGGAGTCAGGAGAACCAGGGATCAGTCCTGGCCTCAGAAAATGAGCACCCACACATAAATAATGACTGGCTGTGTAACCTTGAGCAAGTTACTTAACCCCAATTGCTTTAAAGAAAGAAAGAGAGACACACAAATTTCAAGCAATGTGAAAGGGGACTCCGAACAACTTCTGGAGCCACAGCACCCACAGAATGGCACAGAGAAGCTAACCTCCCGCTGAGGACAGCCCAGCAGCCCTGCAGGGAGCAGCCAGCACAGTGCTCTGAGAGCAGGCAGCACAGCGCGCTGGAAACCAACAGCACAGCGCGCAGAGCCAAGCCCAGGCCCGTGGTTTTAGCCCCAGGGTGGCTGGGCCTTCAGCCGGCTGGAGGGACCCCAGAACACCAGCAATTGTGGCGATTCCAGAATTATCAGCACAGATATGCCTAGGACAAAGTGAGAGGTTAGTGCCCTATGGACTTTGGGACCAGTATTTGGGGAACGCGTCGGCTTCCTCCCCTGGGGGCTAGAAGCTGCTGAGGAGACACTCCATTTTGTAGTTTTCAGAGGCAGCTCCAGCTCCTGGCCTGCAAACTGTAGGGAGATCCAGCGATCAGTCTTGGGGGGTAATTGCTCTTGCTTTAACCTCCCTGGATCTGGATTGTGGTCTGGGGGAGAAGCTTTGGGTGGGTATCCAATTTGCCAGAGTGGGTGGAGGCTTTACAGAGGCCACCCAACTGGCAGAAGTTGTGAAGACCCCATGTTTGGGCGGAAGCTCCCCCGTCTGGTGGCAGAGTCCTACTGTGGCAACAAGCCCAAAAATCAAGTAATTAAGTGGCAACATGCCTAGGCAAATGAAACAAAATAAACAGAAAAGTTCAACATTGGACTCCTATTTTAGGGGCAAAGAGGCTCAAAGCATGGAGGAGGACTGTGAGGTCAGAACTCCTGCACCAAAAGCCCCAAATGAAAATACAAGCTGGCTACAGGCCATAGAGGACCTTAAGAAGCAGATAAGAGAAGTGGGGGAAAATTTGGGAAGAGAAATTAAAAAGATACAAGAAAAGTATGAAATGACAGTCAACAGCCTGACTGAGGAAAATAACACCTTAAAAAATAGACTAACTCAAATGGCAAAAGAGGCTCAGAAAAGCAATGAGGAGAAGAATGCCCTAAAAAGTCGAATTTGCGAGATGGAAAATAAATCTCAAAAGCTCACTGAGGAGAGTCATTCCTTCAGAGTTAGACTGGAGCAAATGGAAGCTAGTGACTTTATGAGAAATCAAGATACTATTAAACAGATCCAAACAAATGAAAGAATAGAAGGCAATGTGAAATATCTCATGGGAAAAACCACTGACCTGAAAATAGATCCAGGAGAGATAATTTAAAAATTATTGGACTACCTGAAAGCCATGATCAAAGAAAGAACCTAGAAATCATCCTTCAAGAAATTCTCAAGGAAAATTGCCCTGATGTTTTAGACCCAATGGGGGAAATAGAGGTTGAAAGAATCCACCGATCGCCTCCTGAAAAAGATCCCCAAAAGAAAACTCCTAGGAATATTATAGCCAGGCTCCAGAACTCCCAGATCCAGGAGAAAATACTACAAGCAGCCGGGAAGAAACAATTTCAATATTGTGGAAACACAATTAGAATAGCCCAGGACCTGGCAGCTTCTACACTGAGGGATCGAAGAGCATTGGAATATGATATTCCAGAGGGCAAAAGAGCTGGGACTGAAGCCAAGGGTCACCTACCCAGCAAAACTGAGTATCTTGTTTCAGGGGAAAATATGGTCATTCAGTGCAATAGAGGACTTTTAAGCATTCTTGAAGAAAAAACCAGAGTTGAATAGAAAATTTGACATTCAGACACAAGAAGCAAGAGATGCTTGAGAAGGTAATCAAGGAAAAGAAATCAAAAGGAACTTATCAAAGTTGGACTATTTACAGTCCTACATGGAAAACAATAACTGTGTTTGATGAAACCTTTCTCATTATGAAAATAATTGAAGAAGGGTACATGGCATATGTTCACAGGTATACATGGATAGAGGGCACAGGTTGAATTTGATGGGAAGGGATGATTCTTTTATTTTTGGAGGGCAATTGGGGTTGGGTGACATGCCCGGGGTCACTCGGCTGGGTTTTTGTTTGTCTGTTGGGTGTCTTGGGCCGGCGCTCTACTCACTGCGCCACCTAGCAGCCCCAAGGAAGGGATGATTCTTAAGGGGTGAAGTCAAGAGGTGAGAGAGGAAAGTGGCAAGAGGAGATGGAGAGAGACAGGGTAGGGTAAACTATCTCATGTAGAAAAGGCAAGGGGAAGTGTTTGCAGGGGAGGGGAAGAACAGGAAGTCAAAAAGGCAAAAGTATATTCTCATTGAAGTTGGCTCAAGGAGAGAATCACATACATACTAAATGGAATATCTTACCCTCACTCACTCTCCTGAGTAGGGGAAAGGGGGATGAGAGGGGGATGATGGAGGGGAGGGCATTCTGGGGAGAGGGGAGGTTAGAAGTACCCACTATCAAAGAGGGACAGGATCAAAGTAGGAAATGGACCAGGTGGGAGGTGAGACGGGTGGGAGGGAAATATAAGCAGTCTTTTACAATATATCTACTATGGTAATGTTTTGCATAGCTATACATGTACAACACATACTGGATTGCTTATCTTTTCAGAGGGAGTGGGTGACAAGGGAGGAAGGGAATGGATCTGAAAATCGAAGTTTTAAAATTAAATGTTTCATAAGATGTCCAGGCATTGGGGCGCAGAGATTCACCTTGCCCTAATGGCAAAGTTGAAGGGGGTATGGGAAAAGATATGGGAGAGAGCAGATTGGATGAGGGGATATCTGGTGGGACTCCTGTTCTGGGGTGGTGGGTGGGGAAAAAATGGGGGAAAGATGTAACTCAAAATCTGGTGGAGATGAATGATGTAAACCAGAAGTTAATAAAGCATTTGTTTAATTAAAAAAAAGAAAGAGAGAGAGAAAAAAAAGAAAAATCTAAATTCTTGCTTTGGGTTTTTTGAGGGGTTAGGAGGGAAAGCAATGCAATTGGGGTTAAGTGATTTGCCTAAGGTCACATGGCTACTAAGGTTAAGTGTCTGAGGCTGAATTTGAACTCGGGTCCTCCTGACTCCAGAGCCGATGCTCTATTCACTGCACCACCTAGCCACCCCAATCTAAATTCTTTAGCTTGCTATCCAAAGACTTCCCAGTAACTGGCCTAGTTTTCTGTCTTTCACACTCCAGTATTTACCTCTCCAATGTGCATAGTTAGGGCTGGTTCCCAATTTTCTTCTGCACATAGCATTCTCAGTCCTTTTTTTTTTTTTATTAAATTTTATGTTTATTTTTAGTTTTCAACATTCATTTCCACAAGATTTTGAGTTACAAATTTTCTCCCCGTCTTTCCCTATCCACCACCCCAAAACAGCAGTCCCACTGTATACCCCCTCCCCCAATCTGCTCTCTTCTATATCTTCCCCCATTCCCCCTCTGACTTTCCAGTAGGGCAAGATGGATCTCTATACCCCAGTGCCTGTATATCTTATTTCCCAGTTGCATGTAAAAATTAATAATTATATATATATATTTTTTAAACATTTTATATATACATATATATATATATATATATATATATTTTTTTTTTGGCTTTTGGGAGGGCAGTTGGGGTTAAGTGACTTGCCCAAGGTCACACGGCTAGTTTTTGTGTTAAGTGTCTGAGACCCAATTTGAACACAGGTCCTCCTGACTTCAGGACTGGTGCTCTATTCACCTAGCTTCCCCAGACATTTGATTTTAAAACTTTGGATTCCAGATTCTTTCCCTTCTTCCCTCATCACCCACCTTACTGGGAAGATAAGCAATTCAATATAAGTTGTACATATGTAGCTACGCAAAACATTTCCATAGTGGATATACAGTAAAAGACTGACTATATTTCCCTCCATTCTATCCTGCCCTCCATTTGTTCTATTCTCTACTTTGATCCTGTCCCTTTTCAAAAGTGTGTGCTTCCAACTTCTCTCCCCCCAACCTGCTCTCCCCTCCATCATCCTCCCTCTCATCCTTTTCCCCCCTACTCTCCTGTAGGGTGAGATACCCTCTTTAGTGTATATGTCATTCCCTCCCTAAGCCAAGTTCAATGAGAGTAAGGTTAACCCATTCCCTTTTGCCTTCCTGTTCTTCCCCTCCATTATAACAGTTTTCCCTTGCCTCTTCTATATGAGATAATTTACCCCATTCTGTCTCTCCCCATCTCCTCTCATTATATTCCTCTCTCATCTCTCAATTTCACCTTTTAAGTATCATCCCTTCCTATTCAACTGGTCCTGTACCCTCTATGTATACCTGTACACATATATGCACACACTCACATATGTATTCATACACCCATATACCCTCCTATATAGACATATGTATGTATACATATATATACATTTATATTCCCTTCAACTATTCTCATACTGAGAAAAGTTTCATAACTTACAATTATTGTTTTTCCATGTAGAAATGTAATTAGTTCAATTTTGATAAGTTCCTTTGATAAGCTTATGATTTCTTTTCCCTATTTACCTTCTCATGCTTCTCTTGCTTCTTGTATCTGAATGTCAGATTTTCTATTCAGCTCTGGTTTTTTCATCAAGAATGCTTGAAAGTGGGTGGCTAGGTGTCACAGTGAGTAGAGTATTGGCCCTGTAGTCAGAAGGACCCGAGTTTGGATCCGGCCTCAGACACTTAGTGCACACACAAACAAAAACCTAGCCCTGTGACCTTGGGCAAGTTATTTAACCCCAATTGCCCTCCAAAAAGCAAAAAAAAAAAAAGAATGCTTGAAAGTCCTCTATTATTTCATCAGATGACCATATTTTCCCCTGAAACATGATACTCAGTTTTGCTGGGTAGGTGATTCTTAGTCTTAATCCCAGCTCCTTTGGCCTCTGGAATATCATATTCCATGCCCTTTGATCCCTCAGTGTAGAAGCTGCCATATCCTGTGTTATCCTGATTGTATTTCCACAATATTGAAAATGTTTCTTCTTGGCTGCTTGTAATATTCTCTCCTTGATCTGGGAACTCAGGAACCTAGCTATACTATTCCTAGGAGTTTTCTTTTTGAAACCTTTTTCAAGAGGTGATCAGTGGATTCTTTCAAACTCTATTTTGCCCTCTGGTTCTAAAATATCAGGGCAATTTTCCTTGAGAATTCTTTGAAGGATGATTTCTAGGTTCTTTTTTTGATCATGACTTTCAGGTAGTCCAATAATTTTTAAATTATCTCTCCTGGATCTATTTTCCAGGTCAGTGGTTTTTCCAATGAGATATTTCACATTGCCTTCTATTTTTTCATTCTTTTGGATCTGTTTAACAGTATCTTGATTTCTCATAAAGTCAATAGCTTCCATTTGCTCCAATCTAATTCTGAAGGAATCATTCTCTTCAGGGAGCTTTTGAGATTCTTTTTCCATCAGGAAAATTTGGCTTTTTAAAGTATTTATAATTGGCTTTTTGAGCCTTTTTTGCCATTTGAGTTAGTCTGTTTTTAAGGTGTTATTTTCTTCAGTCAGGTTGTTGACTCTCTTTTCATGATTTTCTTGCATCATTCTCATTTCTCTTCCCAAGTTTTCCTCTACTTCTCTTATGTGGTTTTCAGAAACCTTCTTAAACTCCTCTATGGCCTGTAACCAGTTCATATTTTTCTTGGAAGCTTTTAGTGCAGGAGTTCTGACTTCATTGTCTTCCTCCTGTTCCATGCTTTGATCCTTTTTGTCCCCAAAAAAAGGAATCCAAAGTCGGATTGCTATGTTTGCTTTGCTCCCTTTGCTTGTTCATGTTGCCATTCAATTACTTGACTTTTGAGCTTTTTGCCACAGTAGAACTCTGCTTCCAGAGAGGAGAGCTTTGTCCCAAATTGCTGGGGTTTTCACAGCTGCTGAAGGTGCTCTGGCACCTGGCAACCCACCCCAGGACCTCCACCCTAGACTGCAATACAGATCCAAGCAGGTTAAAGCAAGAGCAATTACCCCTCAGACTGGTTGTTTGGTCCCTCTACAATCTGCAGGCCAGGAAGTCTGAAGCAGCCACATGGCTGTACCTCAGCCTCTTTTACCTCCAGGGGGCAAAGGCCGGACTGCACTTTGGGACCCCCTGTTCCCAAAGTCCACTGACCTCTCACTTTGTCTTTGGCATTTATGGGTTGATAATTTTGGAAACCACCACAGCTGCTGGTGATCCACTCTCCTGAAGTCCTTCTAGCCGTGGCTGATTGGGGTACCCTGGTGCTAAAACTGCAGGCTCACACAGGGCTAGGCTCTGATCCCAGCATGCTGCAATGGACCCTTCCTGCCGGTCTGCTAGGCTGGCATCAGCAGGAGGTTTGTTTCTCTCTGTCACTTTGTGGGTTCTGTAGCTCTAAAGTTTGTTATAGGTATTTGAGGTGATTATGAGGGGAGTGCAGGGAGTCTTCCTGCTTCTATGCCACCATCTTGGCTCCCTGAATTCAGTCCCACTTCTGTACTGTAACTTATGCTGATTCTCTTGCTTGGATTAATTTCCCTTTAACCCAATTTCCTCTTTACTGGTCCAGATCCTTTTCACATTTTTTAAGGTACAGCTCAGGCCCCCTTCTCCAGGAAATTTTGTAAGCAATAGGAGATAGGAGCCCATTAAATGCTTAGGAGCCAGAGAGTGGCATGATTAGTCCTGTGCATAAGGAATATTAATCTGGGAGCAGTATGCACAGCAGACAGCTACATCTCCTGCCATTCTTGTCTCTCAGATCTTGCCTCTGACTTTTCTGAGAAAATAGAAGCTATCTATTGAGAATTCCCAAATCTCCCTTATTCCACAATTCAAAAACCCTCTACATTGTTACTTAGCCTTTCCTCTTTTGCTCCTATTTCTGAGAAATTAGTTGTTCCCTTCTTTCCAAAGCCAGCCTCTGTAATTGTCTTTGATTCTGCTTTCATTTCCCCTCAATTTATTCAAGAATTTCTCCACACCACACCCCTTCTCATCTACTAGCTCCTTTCCTACTGCCTACAAACATGCCCATGTCTCTCTCATCCTTAAATAAATCTTCATTTAGTCTGCCTTCCCCTCATATAATCCACTCTCTTCTCAATTCATTTATTTATTTTGCTTCCACTTCCTCACCACTCTATTGAAATTCCTCCTTCAAAGATCACAAATCTTAATTGTTTAACCCAGTGGTCTTTTTCCGGACCTCATCCTTCACCTCTCTTCAGTTTTCTGATATTATTGATTATACCCTCCTCCTGGATATTCTTCTTTCCTTGGCTCCTAGAGAGGCATCATAGTATAATGGATAAAGCATTGGACTTGGAATTATTAGTAAGATCTGGATTTGAATCCCACTAAAGAAATTTACTGGGGGCTTGTCACCACCTTTGTGAGCTTCAGTTTCCTCAGCTACAAGATAATAGCTGATAATTATGGCACTTACGGCATAGGATTGTTGTGAGGATCAAATGAGATAATGTATATAAAATGTTTTATAAACATCAAAACATAATGTAAATACCAGTAATCGCTATTTTATGATATTCTTCCCACCTTTTGGGCTGCTTCTTATCAGTATCTTTTGTTTATCATCCTCTTTCATCATCCCCACTTTTGCATGCTTGTCCAGTAAGGCTTTGTCCTAGTGAACTCATTAGCTCCCCTGGTTTGAACTGTCATAGTCTATTTTCTCAGATGTCATTAGCTGTCATCAATTGTAACTCATTTTGAGTTACAATTTTTTTCCCCATTTTTCCCCTAACTTCTCTCCTGAACTTCAGTCCGATGTTGTCATTTACTTGTTGGGCATCTATCTATACCTGGACATTTCATCAGCATCTCAAATTCAGCATGTACAAAACAAAACTCATTATCTCAACCTAACCTTCCCCTCCTCCAGACTTCCCCATTTCTGTTGAGAGCACAACCTTTCTCCATGGGTTAGGAACCTGGGGTCCTAACCTTAGAGTTTCCCTTAAGTCTTCCTTCTCCTTCACTCATATTCATTATTTTTAAATTTTTATTTCTAAAACATCTCTTGTATTTGTCCCCTTTTCTTTATTCACAGGATCACCACTGTGATGGATCCCTATCACTTCTCCCCTGGACTAATGTAGTCACCTTCAGTCTTCCACATCTTTAATCCATCCTCTATAGAACAATCAAAATCATCTTCCTAAGGTACAGATCTGGCAATGCTCAAAACCCTTATAGAGGCCATTTTGTATTGCCTCTGGGATAAAATGCAAATTCTCTAACCTGGCATTTAAAGGCCTCCACAGGGTAACACTAGCTTCTTCATCTAGCTTTAGTTCATATTACTCCTTCATATGTGCCACCTGCCAATTAAACTGACCTTGTAGGCATCCCATATCCCACCCTCTTGCTAAGTCTATACAATTTATTGATACCATCCTTTTCTTTTTTTTGTAGTTGTTTTTTTATTTTAATTTTAAACAAATGCTTTATTAACTTCTGGTTTACATCATTCATTTCTGCCAGATTTTGAGTTACAATTTTTCTCCATTTTTTTCCCTACCCACCACCCCAGAATAGCAGTCCCACTAGATATCGCTTCCTCCAATCTGCTCTCTCCCATATCTTCTCCCATACCCCCTTCAACTTTACCATTAGGGCGAGGTGAATCTCTGTACCCCAATGCCTGAACATCTTATCTCCCAATTACATGCAAAATAGTAATAATAATAGTATATATATATATATATTTGAAACATTTAATTTTAAAACCTCGAATTTCAGATCCATTCCCTTCCTCCCTTGTCACCCATTCCCTCTGGGAAGATGAGCAATTCAGTATGTGTTGTACATATATAGCTATGCAAAACATTACCATAGTAGATATATTGTAAAAGGCTGCTTATAATTCCCTCCCACCCATCCCACCCCCCACCTGGTCCATTCCCTACTTTGATCCTGTCCCTCTTTGAAAGTGGGTACTTCCAACCTCCCCTCCCCCCAGAATGCCCTCCCATCCATCACCCCCCCTCTCATCCACCTTCCCCCTACTCTCCAGCAGGGTGAGATATCCCATTTAGTATGTATGTCATTCTCTCCCTGAGCCAAATTCAATGAGAATATGGTTTTACCTTTTTGCCTTCCTGTTCTTCCCCTCCCCTGCAACCACTTCCCCTTGCCTCTTCTACATGAGATAGTTTACCCTACCCTGTCTCTCCCCATCTCCTCTTGCCACTTTCCTCTCTCACCTCATAACTTCACCCCTTAAGTATCATCCCTTCCCACCAAATTCAACCTGTGCCCTCTATCCATGTATAACTGTAAACATATACACACACATTCACATATGTATTCATATGACCACACACCCTTCTTCCATTATTTTCATAGTGAGAAAGATTTCCTCAGTCACAGTTATTGTTTTTCCATATAGGAATGTAAATAGTTCAACTTTGATAAGTTCCTTTTGATTTCTTTTCCCTGATTACCTTCTCAGGCATCTCTTCCTTCTTGTGTATGGATGTCAAATTTTCTATTCAACTCTGGTTTTTTCCTCAAGAATGCTTGAAAGTCCTCTGCCACTGAATGACCATATTTTTCCCTGAAACAAAACAATCAGTTTTGCTGGGTAGGTGACCCTTGGGTTCAGTCCCAGCTCTTTTGCCCTCTGGAATATCATATCCCATGCCCTTCGATCCCTCAGTGTAGAAGCTGCCAGGTCCTGGGCTATTCTGATTGTGTTTCCACAATATTGAAATTGTTTCTTCCTGGCTGCTTGGAGTATTTTCTCCTTGATCTGGAACCTGGCTATAATATTCCTGGGAGTTTTCTTTTGGGGATATTTTTCAGGAGGTGATCTGTGGATTCTTTCAACCTCTATTTTGCCCTCTGGGTCTAAAACATCAGGGTAATTTTCCTTGAGAATTTCTTAAGGGTGATTTCTAGGTTCTTTCTTTGATCATGGCCTTTCAGGTAGTCCAATAATTTTTAAATTGTCTCTCCTGGATCTATTTTCCAGGTCAGTGGTTTTTCCCATGAGATATTTCACATTGCCTTCTATTCTTTCATTTGTTTGGATCTGTTTAACAGCATCTTGATTTCTCATAAAGTCATTAGCTTCCATTTGCTCCAGTCTAACTCTGAAGGAATGAATCTCCTCAGTGAGCTTTTGAGATTCTTTTTCCATCTGGCAAATTCGACTTTTTAAGGCATTCTTCTCCTCATTGCCCTTTTGGGCCTCCTTTGCCATTTGAGTTAGTCTATTTTGTAAGGTGTTATTTTCCTCAGTCAGGCTGTTGACCCTCATTTCATACTTTTCCTGCATCCTTCTCATTTCTCTTCCTAATTTTCCTCCACTTCTCTTATATGATTTTTAAAATCCTTCTTAAGGTCCTCTATGGCCTGTAACCTGCTCGTATTTTCCTTTGGGGCTTTTGGAGCAAGATTTCTGACCTCACAGTCCTCCTCCTGTTCCATGCTTCTATCCTCTTTGCCCCCAAAATGGGAGTCTAATGTTGTATTTTTCTGTTTATTTTGTTTCCTTTGCCTAGGCATGTTGCCACTAATTACTTGACTTTGGGGCTTGTTGCCACAGTAGAACTCTGCCACCAGACAGGGGAGCTTCTGTCCTGAACGTTGGGGTCTTCACAACTTCCGGTTCTGGAAGTTGGATACCCACCCCGGACCTCCCCCTCAGATCACAATCCAGATCCAAGCAGGTTAAAGCAAGAGCAATTAACCCCCAAGACTGATTGCTGGATCTCCTTACAGTTCACAGGCCAGGAGCTGAAGCCGCCACTGGAGCTGCAAAATGTCGAGTGTGCCTTGTCTCCTCAGCGGCTTCTAGCCCCCAGGGGAGGAAGCCGACGAGTTCCCCAAATACTGGTCCCAAAGTCCATAGGGCACTAACCTCTCACTTTGTCCTAGTTATGTCTGTGTTGATAATTCTGGGATTGCCACAGCTACTGGTGTTCTGGGGTACCTCCAGCCGGCTGCTGGCCCAGCCACCCTGTGGCTAGAACCTCGGCTCACGCGGACCTGGGCTTGGCTCCCCAAGCACTGCGCCGGCCGCTCCCCGGGCTGTCCCCAGCTCGAGGTTAGCTTCTCTGTGTCGTTCTGTGGGTGTTGGGACTCCAGAAGTTGTTCAGAGTCCCCTTTTACATGGTTTGGAAGTGGTCTGGTGGGAGAGCACCTTGGTAGTGCTGTTTCTACTCCGCCATCTTGGCTCCACGCCCGGAAAGCCATACCATCCTTTTCCAGTCTCTGTTGCTATCATCTGCCAGTCAATCTCCAAAGCATTCTACTTCAAAGACTTTTAGCACCTGGCTTACAGACTTGGGTTTTTGTTGTTGTTATTGTTGTTGTTGTTTTATTTTGTCTTGTTTTATCACATACCCTGTCATCATCCACTGGGACTTCAGTATTCATATTGAGGACCCTTCTAACACCCTGACTACAAAGTTCCTCAAATTCCTTATTCCTGAAGACCTCCTTCTCTACCCCACATTAAACCAAACTCTGGCACTGTCACACATACTAACACCATTTTAATGGAATTATACTATCAGTAAGATTCTGGACTTTGAAATCTATTTTCTAATCTCAGATCTCTTGACTCTGTGCTGAGGAGAGAAACCCCTCCTGTTCCAAACAGGAGGGTGAAGTAATAGAAAAATTCAGAGCAGATGAAGTTTAAGACCTTAGAGCCAGGAGAATCATGTGACTGGCTGAAAATGGTCCAGAGACAAAGGGCAGTGTCAGAGATGTAAGTAGGGTCAAAACCAAAGGCTCACAATTATCTGAAAAGGAGTTGGTGAGAATTGCCTTTAGGATGTCAACTTGCAAAGAGTATGGAAGCAGCAAACAGATACAGAGTCCAAAGGAGTCAAGGAATATAACAGAAATTTGTTGTATTCAGGACTACACAAGTGTATGCAAATTTTAAACATGACCGAGCATCAGTTGCACCCATTTGTCCAGACTCCTATAGTTTAGGAACTACTCGTGCCATCATTGCTCCCATTAGTCTCCATGGAAGCTATGGATGAACAGGCTTAAACATACCATTATCTGTGGAGTTTACCAGGCAACACACAACAGCAATGTGGAGCCCCCCAACTCTAGTACTCTCCCAGTCCATCTCCCCTAGCTTTGCTTCATTACCCAACAATGACTCCATGGTCTGACACTAATCATTTATTTGTCTCTTTATCCTCTGAACCACTAATGTTTTAGCCTAGATAGCCCCTATTTGATTTCTCTACCTTAATCTTAGATTCCTGGTAATTACTAGAGAAAGTCGCAAAACTGAACTGATTTCATTTTACTCTGCAAATTTATACTGCATAATTCCAAGTGGTCCCTCACTACGCCTTAGTGATCTTTCTCTTTTTGAATGATTTTGTATATCAGCAGCCATTCCAAAAAAATTTCCCTCTCAGTTTCCCAGTGGTTTTCTTATCCCTACCACCAGCCCAGCAATACTTAGAGCAGATCATTTAGTTTCCTATTCTCTTAGAACAGTGGTTTATAACCTGGAATTTCTAAACTTGGTTTTAAAAATATATTCTGGGGTGGCTAGGTGGCATAGTAAATAGATCACCAGCCCTGGAATCAGGAGGACCTGAGTTCAAATGTGACGTCAGACACTTGACACTTAACTAGCTGTGTGACCTTGGACAAGTCACTTAATCCCAATTGTCTTGCCTTCCTCCCTCCCCCCCAAAAAATATTCTGATAACTATTTCAGTGTAAATCATTCCACTTATAATCCCATGTATTTTATTTTATGCATTTAAAAACATTATATTAAGAAGGGGTCTGGAGGCTTCACCAGATTGCCCAAAGAGTCCAGGACACAAAAAGATAAAGAACTCCCAAGTTTGAAGATTAAAGCCTTCTAGCAGAAACTTCCTTAACAACCTTCTTACTCTTCAAAATTTCTCAGCATCACAACAGAGGTATTTCTGTTTCTTGCTAAATCTAAATCTCTATTCTTGTATCCATCCCCATCTATCTCCTCTAGGACCTTGCTCCAGCAACTTCCCCTTCTCATGCATCTTCATCTCCCCCTCCTATCTGCATGCAACATGGTCAAGTCTTCTCCAGTCCTAAAGACCTTCCTTTGACCATTCTCTCCTTCCCAACTACTGTTCCATCTTTTTCCTTTCTTTTACCACTAAACAGCTTATAACTGGTGCTCCATTTCCTCACCACCTAGTTTCTCCTCAACCTCTTAATAAACATAACTTCTATTCCTATCATTCTACTTTAATTGTTCTCTCAAATTGCTAAACCCAGTTTCCTATTTAATGGAATTTTTTTCAGTCCTTGTGTTCCTTGACCTACTTGTAGCAATTGACCCTATTGACCACTCTTCCTTTGAATACTGCCCCTTCACTTGTGTAATGTCTGTTATGTCACTCTTAAATAGGGTGCTCAACTCAGGTGTCACAGGCAGCGTAGAATACAGGACACAGTGCTAGACTTGATATGAATCAGAAAGGTATAGATTAAAACCTTGCCTCTGACCCATGTTAGCTGACACAAACTCTCCAGGCCTCAGTTTCCTCTTCTGCAAAATGAGGTTAATAATACCTGTAGTACCTGCCTCATAAAGCTGTTGTGACATTCACATGAAAATGCATATAAAGTTCTCTGAAAATTTTGAAGTATACTACAGAAGTCAGTAATTATTTCTAGTCAAGGTTGTGCCTGATCTTCTCCTCTGGGGTGGATACTTAACAGGCACAGCATTTGAAATGTCTTGGGAAGGGAAAGAAAAGGAAATACAGATACCCCACCACTGCTGCTGATGTGGTTCCAGTTCCCATTCACACTCCCATTGCCTTTCCCTTGCCTACCCACCCCCATGCCCATTACACAGCTGTCTTCCCGTTAAGTCAGCACACTAATGGAGTTCACAGAACTTGTGTAAAATGAAATATTCCCTAGGTTACCCACCCAGCTATAACAGCATTCTTCTCTACGAATTTCTTAGGTCAGCTCTTATTTCCACTACTAAACCCAGTCTGCTCACAGAGTTAGGAGTCTGATATTCACTGAAAATAGTAACTTCCCTTCCTTCTTAAATAACCTCTAGCAGGGGCAGCTAGGTGGCTCAGTGAGTAAGGGCGCCGGCCTCGGAGTTGGGATGACCCGAGATCAGATCCGGCCTCAGAAAATGAGCACCCACGCATAAATAATGACTGGCCATGTAACCTTGAGCAAGTTACTTAACCCCAATTGCTTTAAAAAAAGTTAAATACCCTCTAGCTAAATAGCAGAAGGACATCATGATTATTCACATCACAATTCACCTGTCTCCTGCAGTACTATTGTGTTATAGTAACAATACCAATGCCATATTATCAAGTCTTATTGCATCTCAAAATGTCTCTTGTATCCGTCCCCTCATTTCTGTTCCCAGTAGTTCTGCCTGTCTTCCTTCTCCTTGTTCAGTGACATCCTTCATACCATGCCAGATTATTCTTCCTCATGAAGAGATCTGATTATGTCACTTTCCTCAGAACTCTCAGGGGCTTCCTACTGCCTACCAAGTAAAATCTGTATTCCTTTGCCTGGCATTCAGGATCTTCCAAAGCTCTCTCTGCCTTACCTTTTCAGCTTTATGTCATACTTACTACTCCAATGTATACCATGTTCCAGACAAACCAGACTACTCTCTATCACCACACATAGCTCATGTTGTAGGATTTGACAATATAGTCTTGAGTGAGTGAGAGCAGAAGCTAGTAGATGACGAGCTGCAGGAGGCAGGTGAGCTGTGTTGTGAATTGCTTTGTAGAGAGGAGGCAGTTAGAAAATAGAGTGACTTGGGGGTGGCTAAGTGGCGCAGTGAATAGAGCGCCGGCCCAGGAATCAGAAGGACCTGAGTTCGGAGCCGGCCTCCGACACTTAATCCGCACAAACAAAAAAACCTAGCCATGTAACCTTGGGCAAGTTACTTAACCCCAATTGCCCTAAAGGGGTGACTAGGTGGAGCAGTGAGTAAGAGCGCAGGCCTCGGAGTTTGGATGACCCGAGAACAGATCCTGCCTCAGAAAATGAGCACCCACGCATAAATAATGACTAGCCGTGTAACCTTGAGCAAGTTACTTAACCCCAATTGCTTTAAAAAAAAAAAAAAGAAAATAGAGTGACTGTTTTTGCTTCTCTCTTTCGGTAACCTCATCAGTTCCCATGGACTTAACTAATATTTCTATGAAGAATTCCAGATCTATGTATCAAGCCCCTGTATCTCCCTTGAGTTTCAGTTACATATTACCATTTACCTATTGGACATTTTAGCCTCATCATGTCAAAAACCAAACTCATTGCTTTCCCTCCCCCAAACCCTCCCCTCATCCAAATTTCTCAGTTTCTGTCAGTGATACAATCATCCTTCTTGTCTCCCTGGTTTATATCCTCATCATTATCCTCAACTTCTAACATTCCTTCATCCTAGAAATCAAATCAGTTGCTAAATCCTGTTGCTTTGCCCCCAAAACATCTCATATCTGACCCTTTCTCTTTCCTCATACATATACCACTTTAATTCAGACTTTCATCTCCTCTCACCTAGAGGATTATTCCAACAGCCTCCTAACTGGTCTCCCTGACTCAAGTCCTTCACCCCTCTAGTCCATCCTACACACTGCTGCCAAGGTAACTTTCTATAAGTAACCATGTGACCCACCCACCCCACTCACTCAGCTCCTGTGCCTTCCTATTGCCTGTACAATAAAAAATGAACTGTTCCGTTTAGCTTTAATACCTTTCACAATCTTGTTTCAACATCTTTCACTGAATGTTATTCCATCTCTTCCTCTGCCATCCAGCCAAACTAGCCTCTCTGTTTCTCATATACAACACTCCATCTTTCATCTCTGTCTTTGCATCGGCTATCCTGTAACCGGGAATGTACTTCCTTCTTTCCTCTACCTTACAGAGTCGCTCTATTCTTTAAGACTCAATTCAAGTACTATCTTCTCTGTGAAGCCTTTCTTCATCCCCCTAACTACTAGTGCTCTCTTGCAAAATTACCATATATTTGACAAGTTTGTATATTTATGCTTATTCACTTATATTTATGCCATATATATTTACATATGTACTTGTCCTCCCCATTAGAATGTAAGCTCCATGATAGTATGGATTGTTTCATTCTTTGTACTTTTCTCTGCAGTGCCTACCACTGTGCCTGGCACATAGCAGATATTTAATAAATGCTGCTGATTGATTAATGACAGTTTTGCAGAATGGATAATCTTGGGGTATAATCAATTTCTCTTTTTATTATTTCATACTCGAATCTCTTTCATATATTGTTCTCATGTGGAGTAGTCTTGCACAATTCAAATTAGTGCTTGTTGATATATAAATTGATTTCTTGGGCTACTTGCAAGAATCTCTCCTTAACTTTGAAATACTATGATTTAAGGGCTACTTTCTGTATATTTAGGGTTCTGCTTTTACAGTATTTTCTGTATAGAAGATAGTCTATTTATAGACTATAGTCTATCAGTTTGTACTCTGCCATCTCCAAAATACTTCCGAAATGTCTTCTATGGTTTCCAGAGATATGTCATTCTAACTCTTTATTAG
Organism: Gymnobelideus leadbeateri; assembly: GCA_011680675.1. NCBI lineage: Eukaryota > Metazoa > Chordata > Mammalia > Diprotodontia > Petauridae > Gymnobelideus > Gymnobelideus leadbeateri. The sequence continues at coordinate 589,323 of WOXC01008724.1, read as the reverse complement.
TAATTTACTGAATGCCCATTAATCCTCATGTTGCCTTAATCTGATCTGTCCTATGGTTTTGTTTTGTAAGGATTCTCATGATGTAGTAAAAGTTTTGGATTTGGAGTTAGGAAAACTAGATTCAAATCCTGACTACTTCCACTTACCTGCCTTACATGGTAACCTTACACAAATATTTAACCTCTTTGGGCCTCAGTTCCCTTACCTGTGAAATAAGGAGGTTGGATAATGTCTTACCTTACCTTTCAGTTTTAAAACTATGCTCTTTCCCTTTTGAGACTTTTTTACAATTTTGTTCCATTTATTTCTTGCATTTCTGAATTTTTCCCTCCTTTGGCTATTCTTATTTTTCAGAGTCTACTTCATTGATATTTTCTGTCATCTGTTTTGCCTTGTCACTGATCGTGTTCTTTTTATATTCTTCTTTGAGCATATTTTAAACCATTCTGGGGAGTCTTACAGTGTATGTCTATTCTCTCTTCTAAAGGTATAGTTTTCATAGTAGCTATGTTCTGTCTTTCTAGAGATGTTTTTTCTTAATTGACTCTGTAGTATTGATTGATTGATTGATTGATTGCATTGGAATTCCATTTTTGTTTGCTCGTTTTTTCTTTTCATTTTTCTGTTGGATTTCCTATGAGATTTTGTCCTGTGAGGATTTTTTCTTTCCCCATCTTTTCGTTGTTGTTATTTTATTTTAAGATGATATGTCTTAGCTTAGCCTAGTCACAACCACTTTCTCTGCCAGCTTGTTAAAATTTCCCTCACTCTCAGTTGTTCTTTACTCAATTTCAACATTCTGCTTTTTGCTGATTCCAGTGATGTTTGGTTCTCCTATACTGTTTTCCCTTTCCTCCATTAAACATTAAATTCAAGAAAAAAAATTGTGGAACAAAGATGACTGAGTTCTCAAAGGGTTCTGCTACTAAGTTGAAGTTCTGTAAGGTCCTACCAAACTGGAAAGACTTCATGGATAAGCCTAATGATAGATTCTGTTGCCTGAGGATCAGCCTAGCTAGATTCAGAGTCTTATCACCAGATTGGTTGCAAAAATTTTTCAACCACAGCAATTCTTGACGACCATCTAAGTCACAGATTCTTTGCAATCTAGATCGGGGAGGGGGCATACACACCAAATGAAATCACAGATTCTTAAAGTAAGTTTGTTCATAATTTTTTCCCAAAATCTTTTTGGTGTGAATTAAAATTTTATATTATCCAGTGTTTATTTATACATTCCAGCTTCTCACTCAGCATTCCTTGGAGATCTAGGTATTGCAAATTGTTGAAGCTTTTCCTTTGTTTCTTTTATAATGCAAAATATTCAATCATATAGATTTTTCTCATTGTTTCTCAGATTAATTTTATTTTTCATGTTGTTTCTAGAGGTTTTGTTAGATTTGGGCATTTCTCTAAATTTTCACTGAGCAGGTTTTAGAAGATTTCCCTCCGGGTATGGGAGAAGGTATGGGAGAGAGTAGATTGAAGGAAGCGATATCTTGTGGGACTACTATTCTGGGAGGTTGGGTAGGGGAATAATGGGGGGAAAATGATTGTAACTCAAAATCTGGCAGAAATGAATGATGTAAAGCAGAAGTTAATAAAGCATTTGTTTAAAAAAAAAGCTGCTCTGATTGTAAGATGTGTTTTTGGTCACTGGAAGACAGCTGATCTCTATTATTGGCAATTGCTAGCCTTGTTAATAAATAGATTACACTTGGAAAAAAAAAAGAAGAAGATTTCCCTCCCTTACATCTGCTTACTTTGCTATCTTCTAAGGAGACCTGGAGCAGAACTTTCCATCCCACATTAACCAGAGTTCCCTCTCTTCCTTTTTCCTCAGTGTAGAGATAATACGATTGGGCAACAGCTTCTACATCAACTGGGATCGAAAAATGTTTTACATTCCTAATAACACTCCAGCCCAGGCCCATACCACAACTCTGAATGAGGAACTAGGCCAGATCCAGTATGTGTTCTCTGACAAGACGGGGACACTGACTCAGAATATCATGATTTTCATCAAGTGCTCCATTAATGGGCAGTTATACGGTATACACATTTTACTTTCTATCAGACTCCTTTTGTTACCAAGTTATAATCTGGCATCATAAAATCTGGCATGATATTAATATTCTTCATAAGTCATCCAACCCTAAAATCAGTAAACTTAGATGTTTGCATGTGCTCCAAACCAACTCTAGCTCTACCTTTAATCCTTTCACATGGCAAAGAAAACACATCAGTATAGCCACCCTTCTCTGAATTCCTCCATGGACTAAGTCCTGGGGAAAGTCAATAAAAGGGAATGGCAGGGGGAGTTAGAAAGATGTTCAGTGACAGATTTATTGCCTGATTTCATAAATTGTGACTTTTGTGATTATTCCATATTCCCAGAGCTAAAGTGTATGTGTATGTGTGTTTTATGGCTCCTGCCTATGAATGTCTATGAACAATGACCCTTTTAGTAGGAAGGGGAAGACCTTATATTTTTTTTAAATGACAGAAGAATTGCCACAGATGAGAGCATTCCAATATTTTCTTGTATTCCTACCAAACTAGATCTTGTACTGTTTGCCTCTAATGGATCATTTTTGGCCAAGATATTTTCATATTTTGAAAGAGATAAGTACTTTAGTTAATATCACAGACAGAATCAAAGGTTGACTAATAATACTTGCATTACCTAACTCTCCAGATTTTTATGAAGATCAGTAAAATAATCTATATAAAATGCTTTGCAAACTTTAAGGCATTGTATAAACGGTCATTATTGTTGTTAAGGTTGATGAAGATCCATGGAGCATTACATTAATGAATATGTGACCCATCTCCCAAACTGAGAATATCTAGACTGTCACCTAATTATTCATCAAGAATTATTGTTTAGGGGCGGCTAGGTGGCGCAGTGAATAGAGCACCGGCCCTGGAGTCAGAAAGACCTGAGTTCGGAGCCGGCCTCCGACACTTAATCCGCACAAACAAAAACCTAGCCGTGTAACCTTGGGCAAGTTACTTAACCCCAATTGCCCTAAAGGGGCGGCTAGGTGGCACAGTGAGTAAGAGCGCCGGCCTCGGAGTTGGGATGACCCGAGATCAGATCCGGCCTCAGAAAATGAGCACCCACGCATAAATAATGACTAGCCGTGTGACCTTGAGCAAGTTACTTAATCCCAATTGCTTTAGAAAAAAAAAATATATATATATATAATCTTAACTAACTTTTTTTATTCCAAGTCCATGCTCTGCCATTGTACTAGATTGCCCCTCAAGAAAAGAATAATAATTGGCATTTTTACATTATTTTGAAGTTTGTAAAGTGCTAGATAGTGCAGGGTGGCCAGGTGGCACAGTGGAGTGTGCCATGCCTGGAGTCAGGAAGACGCATTTTCCTGAGTTCAGATATGGCCTCAGGCAATTACTTGCTATATGACCCTGGGCAAGTCACTCAACCCTATTGGCCTCAGTTTCCTCATCTGTAAAATGATCTGGAGAAGGAAATGACAAACGACTCCAGTATCTTTGCCAAGAAAGCCCTAAACGGAGTCATGAGAATTTGGAAACAACGGAACAAAAGTGCTTTACATACATTGTTTTATATAAATCTTAACACAGCCCTGTGAGATGGGTAACTACAGTTATTACTCCTATTTTACAGCACCTATAGTTGCTCAGCTTATGAAAACAATGACAAAAGAATATATGTCAGAGGCCAGACTTGACCCCAATTCTTCGTTACTTCAAGTCCAGCATTCTGGCATGTATACTAAATTGCTTGTGTACTAGATACATGCCTCCTCTGAAGGAGTATAACCTTTTAGAAGAGCTAAATCACTGATGATCCTATTGATCAGACCTGCACAACCTGGCAGGCTAAACTTCTTTAGGCTGCAGATAGGTTAGACTGAAGACAGACTGACAATGGTTGCTTGCCCTGGGTCACACGACAAACAGAAAAGCACGCATTAACAACTCTACATTTTTTTGCAGGCCATCCCAAATCCTTTGGTGGGCTGCAGGCGGCCTGCAGGCTGTATGTTGTACAGGCCTACTATAGATTAATCTTAACCGGAGTCGTATCTTTGTGGCATCTTCACACATTGTACAATTACTAGCTTGAACTTGCTAAGTGAGGAGAGTGTAAGATGATAAAGTTAAGGCCAACTTTGGAGGCCATCTACTCATGTGCATACCTACATTCAACTCATGTATGCTCTGCAGGGTTACTAAGAAACTTCCTACTAGTGCCATTCACTTTTACTTAAGGGAGCAGAACTGGGGCCCTAACTCTCCTCCCATTAATGACCAAAGTTTAGGAAGGGAGGAAAAGGAGAAAATTCATTGATGAGCTTTTAAGGGAAGTTTAAGTGTGAATCAAGGACCTGAATATCTAGGAATAAAAGAATCATGTGCAGGGACCTTCAGGTTCTCTTTTAGACTTGTTTACCCTCCCCCAGAAAGTTTGCGATACATTATTACTTGACTTCTTAACTAGATTCTTGGGCTGGGTTGCAAGACGTCTAGTATATAATTCTGTCAGAATGATATCCAAAGTCCATTTCTCAACAGGTGATATCTACAACATGGCTGGACAAAAGGTAGAAACCACAGAGGTAAGAGATGAAATCATGGTTCCTTGAAAAATTCACATGCAGTTTCAAGAACTGTGCCAATGTACTACAAAATGACCCCCTGACGCAGGCCTAAACCCTGCAATGGATACATGGCCACCTACATGACATGGGCACACACATACCACTTTGGCTTCCATAACACAAGCCTACACCCCTGACACTGGATCCTATGACAGTGGGATTGGATCTCACTAACCACAGCCCCCAGGGTCCTTGTGACATGATCATACACAGCCCACTCTGGGGAATGGTAGTCATTAGAAGAGAGACTGGCTGCTTCAATTTACTCTTTGTAGGTAGGTTTCATTGAAGAATGAGCTTGTTCTCCTGGCTAGATAGCAAACTTCGAGACCCTAGTTGATGAGGCAACAGCATTCATTTCAGCTTCCTTCTCTCCCAGTATTACCCAATTGATCAAAAAGTTATCAAGAAAGAAGTATAGAATAACAGAAGAGGAAAGCAGGATCAGACTTCAAAAGGGGAAAAAACGAGATGGATATCTGACTTCAAGTCAACAAATACTGTGCCCAATGGGTAAACAGGAAAAAAGAAAAAGTGCCTTCCTCCAAAGCTTATAATCTAGGGAGATAAGAATCATTCACATCAAATAGTTAAATAACAATAAGAGATAATATAATGTTATTATCTATAAGTAGCATAGACAATGTTAGAGGTTAGAAAGGAGACTATTCTTTGGATCAGAGAGATCAAGAAAGGCTTTATGGAAGGAGGAGGTAAAATATGATCTGTGTCCTAAAAAACGAATAGGATTTGAACAAGTGGGGAAGAGAAGGCATTCCAAATGTGGGGGGGGGGGGCGGGAGGAAAGCATGAGAAAAGACATAAAGATGGAAATGTGTATGGAACAGAAAGGGAACTCAGCCTATTTAGTAGGAGAAGGTGTTGAAATTATTAGGAAGAAAGAACAAGTTAATATTTATGGAACACCTGCTATATATCCAAGGACAGAATACCTTATCCTCAGGCTCTAATGGGAAAGACTGAATCTATACATACAGGACAGTGATTCAGTACTATAAATACAGAGTAAAATGGGATTTCAGAGAATGAGAAAACTTTGGGGGGGGGGAGAATCAGACAAGATATTGAGAAGGTAGCATTTAAACCAGTTTTTGAAGGATGAATAAGCTTATAATGGTTAAAGAGGAGGGGAAAAACATATTAGATATATCAAACTTGATCACAGGCTGCCCCCAAATTTCCTGAGAGTATAGCCTAAACCAGATTAAAATGTAATTGGTAAATATTTAATAAAAATAAATAAATACACGGTACAACAGAGATAATGTTAGTATGTGGTTTTGTGAGCCAGTATGCTGTCCACAGGGAAACCTTCTATTTGAGGTCGATCCTATTGTTCTGAATGATGAGGGGAAAAGCATGAACTAAAACAAAGACGTAAAAATGTCAGGTCTACTCAGGGAAGATTAATAAGCATAAATTAGTCGAAGTGTATAAGACTGGGAAGGCAGATTGGAGCCATGTTTTTGGACAACTTTGTTTGAGGAATTTGTCCTTTATTTGACTGGCAGTGGAAGCCATTGAAGATTTCTGAGCAGGGGGGTGATATGGTCAAAGCAGTGTTTAAGAAAGATTCATCTGATGGCAGTAAACAGGACAGATCAATGGAAGTAGGGGGAGTGGGGTTTGAAAGGGATCCTAGCAGCAAGAAGATCATTTAGGAGGCCATTAAAATAGTGCAAGTGTGACATCATAGGAATTTGTCTGAATTCCATTAGTAATTTTATAAAAGATGAATCAACAGGACTTGATGGCTGATAAGACTCGAGGAGTAAGGGAAAGACAAAAGTCATTCATAAATCTAGATGTTTAAGCCCGATGGTATGATTGTAAGAAATAGGGAAGTAAAGAGGAGCTGATTTGTGGGGAGAAGATGATTAATTCTGATTAGGTTATGGTGAGTTTGAGGTGATGGTAGGTCATCCAGCAGGCAGATGTATCTGTAGAGCCAGAGCTCAAGAGAGATCAAGGCAAGGGATATAGATTTATTAAGGTGATAGCTGAAGTTTAGGGGATGAATGAACTCTGAGGAAGAATATATAAAGACAGAGAAAAAAGAAGAGAAGGCCAAAGACAGCCGGAAATGAAAACTAATATTTCATAGGTGAGAAGAGTAAGAGAGACCAGAGAAAGTGATCAGAAAGGGGGAGAGCAAACCTAATGGAGCACCTTAATGAAGGAGAGGATTTATAAGAAAAGGAGAGTTCAACAGTGACAGGTGCCTCAAAGAGTACAAAGAACGAAGACAAAGAAAGCCTTGGAATTTGTGGATTAGGATGATACTGGTTACTTAAGAGTGGTTTTTACAGTGGGCAAAAAGGGTTGAGGAATGAATGGATCAAAAAGAAGTAGATATAGTGAATACCCTTTCAAAACTGAGAGGAAGGAGAGTGGGAATCATTAAAGAAAAGTGTTTTGTAGAGGGAAAATCTGAACACATTTGTTTGTAAAAGGGAAGGAGCAAATAGAGAAGGAAAATTTGAAAATGCAAAAAAGAGACAGGAGATGGTTACTAGAATGAGTTCTGGTGGAGGTGGGAGAGGATGTAATGAAAGGGTAAAGGGCCTAGCAGATCCCTGAAGCAGCAGAATGATAGAGCTGGGTCCTGGAAATGAGCTTTAAGAATTAGAAGGTGATCAGAGGGCCCCTACATAGGAAATGTCTCCACAGACCTAGAAATTAGAGTGTCTAGATCAACTAAAAAATCCAGGCATTTCCCTAAAAGACTTTGACAGCTGCTGCTGGAATACTTGTTCTTGCCCTTGTGTTCTAGGAAACATCGAAAGTTGACTTCTCCTACAACAAACTGGCAGACCCCAAGTTTACATTTTATGACAAGACTTTGGTAGAAGCCATAAAAAAGGGAGATACTATGGTCCAACTTTTTTTTCTCTCCCTCTCACTTTGTCACACAGTGATGTCAGAGGAAAAAGTGGAAGGTAAGAGAAGGGCTGGGACCTGAGGTCATATGATGTCCAGTTACAAAGTCCATGGGACGAGACTTTTGAGTCCTCAAGATCAATCCCTCCAATTGAAAATCCCTCCAGTTATATAGTATGGCAGAAACTGGGCATAGACCATTATCTAACACCATATACCAAAATCAAGTCTACATGGGTGCACAATCTAGGCATAAAGGATGATACTGTAAGCAGTCTGGGAGAACAAGGAATAGTGTGCCTGTCAGATCTGTAGAGAGGGAGAGACTTTATAACCAAACAAGAATTAGAGAACATTATAAAATGCAAAATGGATAATTCTGATTACTTTAAATTGAAAGGCTTCTGTACAAACAAAGCCAATGTAACCAAGATCAAGAGGGAGGTGGGAAATTGGGAAAGAATTTTTACAACTTATGTCTCTGATAAAGGACTCATTTCTAAAATATACAGAGAATTGAGTCAAATCTATAAGAATACAAGTCATTGCCCAATTGATAAATGGTCAAAGGATAAGAACAGGCAGTTTTCAAAGAAAGAAATTAAAGATATCTATGAGCATATGAAGAAATGCTCTAAATCACTATTGATTAGAGAAATGCAAATCAAAACAACTGTGAGGTACCACATCTCACCAATCAGATTGGCTAAGATGACAAAACAGGAAAATGACAAATGCTGGAGAGGATGTGGGCAAATTGGAACACTAATGCATTGCTGGTGGAGTTGTGAACTAATCCAACCATTCTGGAGAGCAATCTGGAATTATGCCCAAAGGGCTATAAATAATTTCATACCCTTTGACCCAGCAATACCACTTCTAGGATTATATCCCAAAGAGATCATAGAAGTAGGAGGAAGACCCATATATACAAAAATATTTATAGCAGCTCTTTTTGTGGTTGCAAAGAATTGGAAATTAAGGGGGTGCCCATCAATTGGGGAATGGCTAAACAAGTTGTGGTATATGAATGTAATGGAATACTATTGTGCTATAAGAAATGAGGAGCAGACGGACTTCATATTTATCTGGAGAGGCTTATACAAACTGATGCTGAGCGAAGAGTAGAGCCAGGAGAAATTTGTACACAATTACACACAATGTATGTGTGATGACCAACTATGACAGACTGGACTCTTCTTAGCAATGCAGTGATATAAGTCAATCCCAAAAGACTCATGATGGAGAGAGATGTCTAAATCCAGAGAAAGAACTAGAAAGAACTGAGTTTGAATCCTGATTGAAGCAAATTACTTGATCTTTTTCTTTTTATTGTTTGGTTTTCTTTCCTCTTTGCCATTTCTCATTCCATCTAGTACAATCGGCCTTTGTAACCCAACTAATGTCTAATGTGAAAGTATTTGTAGATCCTATACTGGATTGTATGCCGTCTTGGGGGGAAGGGAGGGAAGGAAAATTTGAAACTCAAGGAATTTTGGAATTGAATCTTGTAAATTAAAAGTAAGCAAACAAATTAATAAAGACAAAAAGAAGAAAGAAAATCCCTCCAGTTAAAGATCCTGTCTATTGTGGGGACACCAAGAGATGGTTCAAGATTGCTCTAATAGTACCTCACAATTTAAGTATTAATATTAATTTCTTATAGCAGCTTATCATGTCTCCATCATATTTTAACAATCTTTTATCTAATATTTATCTGAAGTTATGTGCAAAGTGTCACTGTAAAGCAATGAGACTGAATCTTCCATAATAACACCAGAACTTATATATCCAAATGATTGTTGTCTTTCAAAATGTCACATTTAGAGATTACCTACTTATATGGTTCTTTGTAAACCTTAGAGTGACAAATAAATGTGAGTTGCTATTAATAATAATAACTATATTTACTTAAGTACTACATTTAAAGAACCTGTGATTTCTTCAGTGTAGGTCCTATGCTTCCTGTCATCAACTCTTCTCCATAATTGTTCATGAATTTTGTGGTTGAAAAATCATCAGCTGGCAAATGGACCTTTTGGTAACGAAGCTATTTAAACCTAGTCTGTCTTGAAATAGATAGATAGATAGATAGATAGATAGATAGATAGATAGATAGATAGATTAATAAATAGAAAGAAGAGTAGGTTGCTGAGATTATTTTAATAATAATAATAATAATAGCTTCCATTCCAGTAGTGCTTTAAGGCTTACAAAGGATTTCCTCACTACAAGCCTATGAAATATTTAGTGCAAGTATTGTTACATTTATTCTACAGGTAAGGAAGGTTGCATGACTAGACTTCTTACAGTTCCAGGGGCTGTTCTCAATATTGTAAACTTTCCAATCAAATAGGGCCTGAGAGCTGGTCTTTTGTCAACATAACCTTCAGGAACACTGTGTTACCTCATTTATATGATGCAGGATTGGAGTTGGATTTTCATGGAAAAATAATAACAATAACAATGATACCTCCTGTTTATATAACACATGGTTTTCAAAGTACTTTCAAATTATTTTCATTTGATTATATATTAGCCCAATGAAGTAGGAAGGATATGCATTATTATTTCCAACTTACTGATTAAGAAATTGAAGAAGAGAAAAGTTATGTGATTTGCTCCAAGTAATGTAGCTAAGTGTCAGAAGACAATAGAACCTAGATCTTCTGACTCTTGACTTAATGCTCTTTCTACTACATGACAGTGCCTGTCTAATGCTACCATTGAAATAATACCCTTGCTCTCTTTTTGAAACTCTGCTTTTGATTCCTTCAGAATAAGTTTATAAATATTCATTCAAGTTAATGAAGTTTATGAATTCCATGAAAAAATTCATCTCATTGCTTTTTATTCATTATGTAGGAATATTTCTAGCAGAATCAAATAATAAAATTTTAGAATTAGAAGCAACGTCAGAAGTTCATTTAGTCCATCAATTTAGTTCGTTCTCTATAAATCATAAATCTCATCTATAACACTCTTAATCTGTATTTGTAATATTTGTAACATCCTTAACAAATGGTCATCTAGCCTCCCTTTGAAAATCTGTGATAGTGAATCTGCTATCATTTCAGATCTTCTATTTTGGAACAACTCTAACCATCAGGAAGATTTCTCTGTACAGAAAAACCTCATCTACCTCCTATAACATCCACCCATTGGTCTTAGTTTTGACTTTAAATCTGGTCCCTCTTCTACATGATAAACTTTCATATATTTAGAGACAATCATGTACCTCCTCCCCATCAACCTTTTCATCTAAACTAAACAACCCTAGGTCCTTCAACTTGTCCTACCATGGCACAGTTTCCAATTCACTTACCATTCTGGTCACTTTCTTCTGCAAGCATTTCATCTTGTCAATGTCATTTCTAAAATATAGTATCCAGAACTGAACGAATCATAATGCAGACAAAGGAAGGTGATCAGCTTGGTAAGGAGATTGATAACCATATTATTTGAGGATCAAGGATACCTACCTTGGATGAAAGAAGATTCGGTGAGACACATGATAGCAGTATTCCAGAAGTGGTTTCACAAGTGCAGAGTACTACAAAATTATCATCTTCGTCTTTTTTGTTCCTATACTTTTAGTAATATATCTAATAATCAGATTGCCACTTTTGGATGCCCTATCATAATAAAGATGGTAATATGAACTTGACAATTTTTAGCATTAATTTTTTTAAAAATTTCAAGTTCCAAGTTGTCCCCCTCCCTCAGTTCCCCTCTCCCTGAAATGGTAAGCAGTTTGATTATACATGTGTAATCATGCAAAACATATTTCCATATTAGTCATGTTGTAAAAAAAGACATAAAAAAGAAAAATATAAAATTAAAAGTAGCTTGCTTCCATCTGCATTCAGAATCCATCAGTTCTTTCTCTGGAGGTGGATAGCATTTTTCATTGTAAGTACTTTGGAATTCTCTTGGATTATTATATTGCTGAGAAGAGCTAAATTATTCAGTTGATCATCATACAGTTTTTGTCTTACTGTGTACAAGGTTCTCTTCATTTCACTTTGTATCAGTTCCTGCCAGTCTTTCCAGATTTTTCTGAAATCATCCTGTTTGTTATTTCTTATAGCACAATAGTATTCCATTACAGTCATATACCACAACTTATTTAGCCATTCCCTCAATTTCCAATTCTTTGCCTCTACAAAAAGAGCTTCTATAAATACCCTTGTATATATGGTGCCTTTTCCCTTTTTTCTGCCTTTTTGAGATTCAGACCTAGTACAGTTTTATAGCCCTTTCAATATAGTTCCAAATGGCTCCCTGCAATGATTGGATCTGATTACAACTCCACCAACAGTGTGTTAGTGTCCCAATTTCCCCATCATCTATCACTTTCCCTTTTCTGTCATATTAGCCAATCTGATGGGTGTGAGGTGGTAGCTCAAAGTTGTTTTAATTTGTATTTCTTTAATCAATAGATTTAATGCATTTTTTCACATGACTATAGATAGCTTTGATTTTTTCATCTGAAAACTAACTGCCTGTTCATATCCTTTGACCATTTATCGATTGGTAAATGACTTGTATTCTTATAAATTTGAGTCACTTCTCTCAATATTTGAGAAATGAGGCCTTTATCAGAGACCCTTGCTATGAAAATTGTTCCCTAGCTTTCTGCTTTCCTTCTAATCTTGGTTGCATTAGTTTTGTTTGTGCAAAACCTTTTTAATTTAATTTACTTGTATTCTCATAAATTTGACTCCGGATTTTCTAGAAGAGGGCAGAGCCAAGATGGCAGAGTAAAAGCAGAGTGCACACCCCAACCACCTCCAATACCTGTAAAAAAAATGACTTTAAACAAATTACAGAATCCTCAAAATAACAGAGTGAAATACATCTCCACCTGAAGTCAGCCTGACAAGCCAAAGGGAGGGTCTACCACACTGGGCTGGGAGCAGAGCACAGTCCCACATGGGCAGCACCAGCACACACCAGCTAGAGCAGATATCAGGGGACTGAATCACTGACAGCTATGGCGGTTTCCAGACTTCTCAACCCATAAATGCAAGAGAGTAAAAACTCAGTGGAGAAACTCTGTTGGACCTAGGTGAGAGAAGAGTGAGGTCCAGCCCCTGCCCCAGGGGCAGCGAAGGCTGCAGCAGTGGTGGCTGTGGCAGCAGGGCAGCAGTTTCCAGAACTCCAGGCCCACAGATGGTGGAGGGACTGAACAGCTGATCAGAGGGCAATTGTAGGAATCTCTTTACTGACACTGAGACAGGATCCTCTTGCTTTGCCTTTCTTGGATCTGAGTCACAGTCTTGGGTGGTGGAACTGGGGTGAGGAAGAGTGCTGGTGCAGAACTTGTGCTAGCTGTGGAGAGAGAATCCTCCTCACAGTTCTGAGGCAGGTGCCTAAAAGTAGCTCTGACAATAGTTGTGCAAAACCCCAGAAATTTGGGACACAGCACTTTCCACTCTGAAAAGAGTTCTACTGTGGCAAAGAACTCAAAAGTCAAGTAATTAGCTGGCAAAATGAGCAAACAGAGGAAGAGAAATCAGACTATAAAATCATTTTTTGGATGACAAAGAAGGTCAAAACTTAGGACCAGAAGAAGACAACAAAGTCAAAACTCCTGCATCAAAGCCTCCAAGAAAAATATGAATTGGTCCCAGGCCTTGGAGGAGCTCCAGAAGGATTTTGAAAATCAAGTAAGAAAAGTAGAGGAAAAATTGGGAAGAGAAATGAGAGTGATGCAAGAAAATCATGAAAAACAAGTCAATCACTTGCTAAAGGAGACAAAAAAAAATACTGAAGAAAATAACACCTTAAAAAAATAGACTAACTCAAATGGCAAGAGGTCCAAAAAGCCAATGAAGAGAAGAATGCCTTAAAAAGCAGAATTGGCCAAATGGAAAAGGAAGTCCAAAAGCTCACTGAAGAAAATAATTCCTTCAGAATTAGAATGGAGCAAATGGAAACTAATGACTTTATGAGAAATCAAGATATTATAAAACAGATCCAAAAGAATGAAAAAATAGAAGACAGTATAAAATATCTCATTAGAAAAATAACCAACCTGGAAAATAGATCCAGGAGAGAGAATTTGAAAATTATTGGACTACTTGAAAAAGCCATCATCAAAAAAAGAGCCTAGACATCATCTTTCAAGAAATTATCAAGGAAAACTGCCCTGATATTCTAGAACCAGAGGGTAAAATAGAAATTGAAAGAATCCACTGATTGCCTCTTGAAAAATATCCCAAAAAGAAAACTCCTAGGAATATTATAGCTAAATCCGAGAGTTCCTAGATCAAGGAGAAAATATTACAGTCAGTCAGGAAAAAACAATTTGAGTATTGTGGAAACACAATCAGGATAACACAAGATCTAGCAGCTTCTACATTAAGGGATCAAAGGGCTTGGAATATGATATTCCAGAGCTAAGATTAAAACCAAGAATCACCTACCCAGAAAAATTGAGTATAATACTTCAGGGGAAAACATTGATATTCAATGAAATAGAGGACTTTCAAGCATAAATTCGACTCAGTTCTTTATGTATTTTAGAAATGAGGCCTCTGTCAGAGACACTGGTTGTAAAAATTCTTTCCCAATTTTGTGTTTCCCTCCTAATCTTGGTGGCATTGGCTTTGTTTGTACAAAAACTTTTCAATTTAATATAATCAGAATTATCCATTTTGCATTTTTAATGCTCTCTATCTTTTGCTTTGTCATAAATTCTTCTCTTCTCCATAAATCTGTCAGGTAAACTATTCCTTGTTCTCTCAGATTGCTTATAGTATCAGCCTTTATTTCCAAATCATGAGCCCATTTGACTTTATTTTGGTATACAGTGTAAGAGATTGGTCTACACCCAGTTTCTGCCATACTATTTTCCAGTTTTCCCAGCAAGTTTGTCAAATACTTAGTTCTTATTCCGGAAGCTGGAGTCTTTGGGTTTATCAAACAGTAGTATAGTCATTGACTACTGTGTCTTGTGTACCTAATTTATTCCACTGATCCACCACTCTGTTTCTTAGCCAGTACCAAGTAGTTTTGATGACTGCTACTTTATAATACAGTTTAAACTCTGATATGGCTAGGCCACCTTCCTTAGCATTCTTTTCATTAATTCCCTTGATATTCTGGACCTTTAGTTCTTCCAGATGAATTTTCTTATTATTTTTTCTAGCTCTATAAAATAATTTTTGGTAGTTTAATTGATATGGCACTAAATAGGTAAATTAATTTAGGTAGGATTGTCATTTTTATTATATTAGCTCAGCCTAACCATGAGCAACTGATGTTTTTCCAATTATTTAGATCTGACTTTATTTGTGTAAAAAGTGTAATTGTGTTCATATAGTTTCTGGGTTTGTTTTGGCAGGTAGACTCCCAAATATTTTATAATGTCTACATGCTTTAAATGGAAAGGTGTCCCTAAAGTCTGGACACGTAGGAAATCTCATTAACTATGCAGATTTTCAAAAAATGAAATGAATGAAATTTTCAAAATTTTATTTAATTAACATAAATGAGATTTCATGGGGGAGACACATAGGAAATCTCATTAGTTAAATTAATTTAATTAATCTCATTAATATGGAAAATAGTCCCCAATAGCTAATGAAAGCTTTTATTCCACATGAAATTATCATGGCTAAAATTTATGCTAATTAAATAAAATGTTGTAGAAAATTTCATTCATTTCATTTCTTGAAAATATGTATAGTTAATGAGATTTTCTATGTATCCAGACTTTAGGGACACCCTGTATTTCTTGCTATTGGGCTTCATTAGAAATATAGGAATGACCCCTGCAGGAACTTCATGTCTGGCTACTTGGTATCTTCTGCTAACAGCTGGATAGCAAAGGCTAGCTCAGTTAGGGTCATAGCATCAGAATCA
Organism: Gymnobelideus leadbeateri; assembly: GCA_011680675.1. Lineage (NCBI taxonomy): Eukaryota > Metazoa > Chordata > Mammalia > Diprotodontia > Petauridae > Gymnobelideus > Gymnobelideus leadbeateri. The sequence continues at coordinate 573,895 of WOXC01008724.1, read as the reverse complement.
GAGAATCTCAGAATCCAAAGAGACCTCAAAGGACATTTTGTTCAACTCTCGCCAGAATTCCTTCCAGTTCATACCATCATTAGATCAAGAGGTGTTCACCGGGGGATTATTGGAACCAGCTTGACCTAATTTAAGAGAGCCAATTGTTAGATTTTCAGATCGTGCATTTAATGCTCATGCATTTATGTTATATTTCAGAATTTAGCAAATGCTACAAATCGAGGCTTGATTATTATTTTGTTGATTGTAGTGATGGAAAAATGTTAACAATATAGATTAAATTTGAAAATATGTTATGTGTAAAAAAAAAAGAAATATAGGAATGCTGAGGACTTAGGTGAGTTTATTTTATATCCTGCAACTTTGCTAAAGTTATTTATTATTTCGAGTAGTTTCTTACTTGATTCTCTAGGATTCTCTAAGTATATCATCTACAAAGAATGATAACTTAGTCTCTTCTTTGCCTATTCTAATTCCTTCAATTTCTTTTTATTCTCTTATTGCTATAGCTAACATTTCTAGTACCAAACTGAATAACAGGGGTGACAGTAGACATCCTTGTTTCACCCTTGATCTTATTGGAAATGCTTCTAGCTTATCCCCATTACATATAATACTTGGTGATCATTTTAGGTAGATGCTACTTATCATTTTAAGGAAGACTCCATTTATTTCTATACTTTCTAGTGTCTTTAATAGGAATGGGTATTGTATTTTTTGTAGCTTTTTCTGCATCTATTTAAATAATTATATGGTTTCTACTAGTTTTGTTGTTGATATAATCGATTATGGTGATAGTTTTCCTAATATTGAACCAGCCTTCCATTCCTGGAATAAATCCTATCTGATCAAAGTATATTCTTGTGATAAGTTACCATAACCTTTTTGCTAATATTTTATTTAAATTTTTTGCATCTATATTCATTAGGGAAAATAGTCTATAATTTTCTTTATATGTTTTGGCTCTTCTAGTAACATATCAGTACAATATTTATATGATAAAAAGAATTTGGTAGGATTCCTTCTTTACCAGTTTTCCCAAATAGTCTATATAGTCTTATGTCCATTTGAGAATAAAGGGAATCAGAGCCTGAGATAGTCACATCATTGGTGGGTAGATGACCTGGAATCAAAGTTGCCTCTGTATCCTAAATTCTGAAATATTTCCTAATAAATTATGTGGCTTTATCACATTTTTGATAATCCAGCCTGTACCTGCCATGTTTTGAGTGAATAAATTGCACTATATTTAAGGAAAGTAGTGGCTCAAGCAGACTTAATTTTCAGACTTTTGTGAGATTAGGAATATGAGAGAAAGAAAGACCCAGAATTGGGGTGCAGCATGACCCTCCAAAACTGAATGTGCTCCTTAAGAGCCCATGCAAGACATCACTTAAGCCAAGGTAGGCCTCTAGTGCTCATCCCTAATGCTTCTGGCTCTCTCCTTTCTTCTCTCTAGGAGAACTGGTATATCAGGCACAGTCTCCTGATGAAGAAGCCCTTGTCACTGCTGCCAGAAATTTTGGCTTTGTGTTTCACTCTCGAACATGTGAAACAATTACTGTAGTGGAAATGGGTGTGACAAAAGTCTATAAGCTCCTAGCTATCCTGGACTTTAACAATGTACGAAAGCGGATGTCTGTGATTGGTAGGTGCCTCTCTCATATATATTCTGTGGGTCTGTCTTTGTCCCCTTCGCACACACACATACACTCCAGAGCTGCCCCACTCCTTGGTACTCCAGATAATAATGTTAGCCCTGTTGTTCTCAGAGCCAAGTCATCCCTTAAGTCCAAATTTTCAGGCTTCTCACAAAGCAGAGAGAAAAGATGGGAAAGCACACATTCTGGGGGGATGAAGGGTAGCTCTCCACTTTCTATTCTTGGTAACTTCAGACATCAGTCTGGATTTTGGAATTGATGACTTGGGACTAAGATTTGAAGGATGAGATTCCTCAGTACCATTAAACAATCCACTTTTCCCCATGTAATGGCAATGCCCCTCAGGTACCCATCAGGGGCCGACAGCTATGGCCACAATTAGTTTCTTGACAGCCTCATGAGTCCTGTGTCAGAGGGATAGCACTAGATCTCACAGCCAGTGGCTTTCCCCCTCTTCCTTTCCAGAAGGGTGACTCCTTAGAACACCAGAATTTAGATCATGATGGCCCTTGTTTTACTTGTTCATAGTGCAGACACCCGAAGGTAAGGTAATGTTGTTCTGCAAGGGAGCTGACACCATCATCTGGGAATTGCTCCACTCATCCTGCACATCCCTCCAAGATGTGACCATGAAACACTTGGATGTGAGTATAGCTGGATGGATCGTGTATGCATCTGAGTGTCTGTACATATGCATATTTTGGGGAACTGGTGAGTCTGTGTCTGTGCACATATGAATACTTGTATGAATAGGTATGTATCTTTATAAGTGTATGTGTATGTAGATAGATAGATAGATAGATAGATAGATAGATAGATAGATAGATAGATAGATGTATTGTGTGTGATACCTATATATCTCTGTTAGCATGTGTCTGAATGTGAGGGTATTTTTGGTACTCTGTGTATGTCTATGTTTATTATTCCTTGTGCCTCTGTGTCTGCATAGCCATACATACATCTCTCTATGTGTTATGGGAATAAGGAAGACCAAACAACCTGAGCCTTTCCAATTCTTGAGTTTTGTGAGAAACAGGCTCAGGGCACAGTTCAATTCAGCAAATATTTCACTGTTATGTGAAGAATATGATAGAAGGCACTGGGGAAGATACAAAGGTGAATGAGCTCTGGTTACTGCACTCAAGGAGCTTATAATCGATTAGAAGAACATCAGTAACTGAGTTCCTAGGGCAGACCCTCACATACTGAGAAGCACTGGCACAAAAAGTTAGGAAAATGTCCTCAGTATAGGAAGAGAATAGTGTCTGAAAGTATATATGCCCAAGTCAGAATTGCTCTGTTTGCTTCCCACTAGGAGCTTAGGAACCCGATCTCAAAGGGAATTTTACTGTCAACCTTCCATTTTCACACAAAGGTTGTCTTAGGGTACTTCTGCTTTGAATACACACACACACACACACACACACACACACACACACACACACACACAAGACGTACTTCTCCCAGTTGGTTCTAAACAAGGATATGAGTCTCTTATGTGTGTGTAGATGAATATGTGTATATATCCCTATCATCAAGGAAAAGAAGATGGAATTAATCCTTTACTTCCCTCCCTCTTTTCCATACTTTCCCTTAGGATGTTTTTTTTTATGACTTAGCTACCCTTCAAGGCTACCACTGAAGTTCACTTTAACCTGATTTTACCTATATGAGAAGGTAGGAAACACTGATTTCCTTAAGCCTGTACCCCTTTCACAATAGCTCTGCCATCATGAATCCAAAAATGGAATTGTTCATCAGAGAAAGACAGGCGAACCTTTAGGCAACTCCAGCTCTGAGAAACATCTCTTCCTTATATAAATGTTTCACCTTCTCCTAATCTTGCTTTCAAACTACTCGTACTGAATTTTGCAGTCTAGAAGACCACAAATAACCTTATTTGAGGCAAGAAACTGGAAAGTTCCTCCCTCCTTCCTGGAAATTGTCAGGGAGATGCTGGACCAAGATTCAGTGGACTAAGGTGGGCTAGAAGAGTACCTAGATCTGGGGTCAAAGGTTGTGTACGTCCATTGTCATGTGGATTCGGCTATTTACATGGTGGGAAATAATAGTAAACCACTGTCCACAGCTAGTCCACATTATCTTGGGTAGAATAACCAAGAAGGTAAAGATTTACCTCACACACTAGAGCTCAAAAAAAATCAGCATATTCACTGCCTGAGCAATGAAGATGCACACTTTTTTGAGTCCAAGAAAATTCAGGAGAAGAACCAGGATGCTGCATATCTAGAGGTCATCATTCCTAGTAGACACTGTGTTCTTCCTGGGGGATTTGCATGGGAATAAACTGGAAGAATCAGGAATAGACGAGGCAGAATGAGGATAGTTAAGAGTAGCTTGCTTTCTGATTGAGCTTCTGCCTTTTCAGGAGTTCTGCTGTGGCTTCTGCTGCTGATTCCTCATTGTCACGGGAGTCATAATTCTTGGGTTCTGTGGGATTGAGTTTATGGGAGGACTGCAGATGAGACTAAACTGTTGAGGGAGACACAAGGCAGACTTATCTTCACATAGATGCCTTATTTTCCCTGATAGAGTGGCATTTTCTCTCTGTGTGACCTTGTTCTTAGTTTTGCCCTCTGAGCCACATGTAACATGTATGAGTTTTTTTTTATATGACAGTTCTTCACATTTTTAAAAATAGCTATTATAATATCTACCCCTAAGTCTTCTGTAGGATAAATATGCCTGGTTTCTTCATATGATCCTTAGATGTCATGGTTAATTTATTTATTCAGTCCCCAGTCTTCAAAATTAGGGATATAGCAGCTATTGGGCTATACTCCATCCAGCTCTGTTGATCAGGAAGCTGAGACACAGGAAGTGGGGGGCTCTGACTTCTTCATTAGCTATTATCAGAGCCAGGACTAGACCTGAAGCTTAAGAATGAGTGGAGCCTAAGGTTAGCCTGTACCAAAGCCACAGCTGATGTGTCATACATTGCTGTGGGAAAGTAATTATCGTCCAGAAGTTTGAGGTTATTGTTGAGCCTTGAGTTACTATGGTTTCCATAACCTTAAATTCATCATACAAATAAAAGGCATTTGAGAGCTCAGGCTGTCATCCCCAGGGAAATGAACTTCATTCTCAGATTATAAAGGAGAGCATGTAATTCACACTGTGGGCATATGTTAGTGTTTGGTTAATTCATATCCTGAGGCAAAAACATAGCCTTGGGTTCCAGCTACCCCTTTACAAGGTTGTGAGCATAGCAAAATAAATTGAGACTCAAGGAGGGAATGGCAGCAAGGCAGCTCCTCTATCCCCTAATTGAATATTTGCTATGAAAATTCACAAGTAGGAGGTGCAGTCAGCTTGTCATTCTATACACATGCCTATATCAGGGATGAATATGTTGTCAGTCCTATATAGAACCCATATCCAGGTCTAGCACAGAACCAGTTTTTGCTACCATCATTACTTACCTCCCAGGTAAGTTTCCTCTAGGCCTCCACTTTTTCCCTGCCTTATTACCTCTTTCCCAACAATATGGGGATGCCAGAGATCTCTCAATGCCTATGGGCTTCGTATCTTTGTTGCCACAGATTAAAGCCATACACCCATAAACATCCACAGAGAAGAAAGTACACTTAGTAAATTAATGTATTATGCTTCTTTCTGTTTGCCTTCTTTTAATAAAGTTAATGTTTTCTAGTTCAGCACAACAGAACTAACATAGATCATGTACCTTTGCTGTTCTCTTATAAACAAAGATGATACATAGGACATGTATTCTGATTTGTGGCTTGTGATGGGGATCAGTAGCATTAAGCTGCATCCATTCTTGCCTTGCTGTCTTTGTGACCAAGGGTCCACATTAGCAAAACAGTTGACAGGGGTTAGGAATCAGTCGAGGAGCAGATTAAGTCTAACTGGGTAACACAGGAATAAAATCCATGAGCTTGGTCTTGTTAGTACCATTCTCAAATCAACTGACATACTAACCATAGACATCTAAATGTGTCTTATATGTATAATAGACACTTCTTTTTAAACAATTGCACATAAACCTGAATGTTAATATTATAATATTAATGATAACACATTCTTTGGTATCTTCCTGGGAGGTTGGTGGAGAGAATTAAAATCCTCAAGTTGCCTGACACTAATCCAGGGACTCTGCTCATCAAGCATGCAATCTTTCTTTCCTCTGGCTGGTGGGGAAATTCTGGCCCTTGGTTGTTCCTCTGTTTTGCCCTGACCCTCTCTGGGAACATTTATGTCTTCCAGGAGTTTGCTGGTGATGGCTTGCGTACTCTTGCTGTGGCTTTCCGAGAGCTGGATGAAAAAGTATTCCAAAGCTGGAGCCGAAAACACTATGAAGCCAGCGTTTCCCTGGAAGATCGGGAGGGAAAATTAGGACTAGTCTATGAAGAGATTGAAAAAGATATGATGGTTGGTCTGAGGGAGCAGGGACTGTGAAGGAAGGCTCAGGAGTCAGGGAAACCATGGCTATAATCTGTCAGGTCCATATAACAATAGAAGGAAGATAAGAGAAGGGGTCACTGCTTACATGAGTTATCTCAATACCCTGGTCCTCTCAGGCTTTCCATTTCTTCATCTATAAAATTAAGGGGGTCTACTATATGATCCCTAAGATCTCTTTTAGCTCTAACACTCTGATTCTGAGATTCCTTGACAAAGCCACTACAATAAGAAGTTCTGGGAAAACATCAGAAATGTACTATCCCTTAAATCTAAATTAATTCAGAATTTCCTGGATAACTGAAATCCTTAGATGATCTAATAATATAATCACTTTAATTCTGACCTTTACTCCTTTTCCCTACTAGGTTATTTCCTAACCCTTGTACCTCTGAAGCCAAATAAGGTGAATCTGGTTTCTCCCACTATCTCTGCCTCAGCTCTTTTTTTTGTTTTGTTGAAAAGTAAAAATGATCAAATGAAACAATATTTTAAAATGCTTAGCACAATGCCTGGCACATAGTAGATGTTATGTAAATGCTAGCTATTATTATTATTACGCAAATGTATTAAGAAATGGTACATGTTGGTTACTGAACTGAATTCTGTACCACTGGACAGTTCCCAATTTCCCCATTATGCAGGTTTTCTAGTAGATCCAAATCTAGTAGGAAAAAGCCAGAACCTTCTTCAACAGTTAGGTTTCAGTTGGTAAATAAGACTCAATGTCTTAGTGCCCTACTCTCACATAACATAGCTGTATACCAATGAATACAATTTAAACCAAGATGACCAGGGTATAGAGAATGCCAAAAGATGGAGGCAAACTAATTTTAAAACTTTTAGACGGACTGGCCCATGGGAGCTGGGGTAAGGGAATTCTTGTTTGATCTCAGTGAAGCAGAACTTATATAGACTAAATTGGCCTAGCATGAATTCAGACCTGCTTTTTTATTTCCAGCTGATAGGGGCCACAGCCATTGAAGACAAGTTACAAGATGGAGTGCCTGAGACAATAGCCACTCTGATCAAAGCAAATATTAACATATGGGTTTTGACTGGAGATAAGCAAGGTAAAGACAGCCTACAGGCTAACAGTGAGTGCCCCGAAAACCTCCCAAAGCTAACCCACCTTCAAATTACTCCTTATTTACTAAGGGCCTACTGTGCCTCAGCTGTAAACTCCACTCCCCCTGGCAGAATGAAACAAAGGTCCATTCTAATTTGGAATAGAAAATAAAACTATGGTCTCATGGGCAGAGGTCCTGCATTTCTGCCTGTCTGTCAGATAGTTCCACCTGGATGTTCTACTCTCACCTCAAAGCAAAAATGTGCAAGATCAAATTATCATCTTTATCAGAACACACCACCCCTTCCCCAATTTGGCATCCTTCATAACTGCCTCATTTTTCTTTTCTTTTCTTTTCTACCACCATTCTTGCAATCTTAAAAATCTGTTCTTAGACTCCTCTCCCTCTTTAACCCTGCCCAACACACTCATCAAGTCCAATCAATTTTTCTTTAAAATATCCAACATCCATACTCTTCCTTTCCATTCCCATTATCACTACCATGGTCACAGCCCTCATCACATACTTTTTGGATGATTAACACCCTGACAAGTATGAGGCTGTTTTAACTGATTTTTAAGAGTAATGGTTTACTCTTCCCAAAGTAGAGCTTTCTGTTAAAAAAAAAAAAAAGATAAAAAAGATTGTACTCTACATTTCTGGCTCAGCCAAGCCATTGTTCTCTATAATTGAAAGAAGAGATACAATTCAAAGGATTCAGAGGGAAGATAGGTAGGAATTCATGGACAAAAGTGCTTCAGGGGAAGTCAAGCCAGGAGGTGGGAGGTGCACAAGGATGAAATTCTAAAGACAGAAAGGGAAACTATTCCAGTGATGTGGAAACATGGGATTTGTCCAAAGATACCAATGTGGATGCATGAGGAAGTTGCCAAATAACTTAGATTTTCAAAAGAAATGTAAAGAAGATGGGAGCAAGGCCAGGGAACACAGTAGAAATAGAAGAATGTACACAGTCCTATAAAAATTTCAGGAATACTACAACTCAGAAAGCTGAAGGTGGGCTTTTTGTTTTGCTATATTGGGGAGGGAAGGAAGATCATAAAAAGGGATAGGGCCTTTATTAAATGGGAAGACAGAGAAGGCAATGCTGCTCAATTTTTATTTCATTTCTATTTTCTTTGCAGAGAAGGATCATATTTATACTGGAAATGATTGAACAAAAATAACTAAGGGAGTTAATACCCAGGATTGAAGAAAAAAGATTAATACTATTCTCTTATGTTTTAGGCACAAGTCTACCAGAAAGAATTTTTATTCAATTTAACTTAATTCTAAATCTAAGCCATTTCTAACTTCTAGAGAGAAATGACCAAACTGGCATTATCTCTGCACCACTCTGCCTACCCCCTGTGTCCTCATACATGTCTATCACCAAATGACTTAAAATAACATTCATATGAATCTTGAACAAGGAAAAGACTAAAATATGTTAAAATGTAGTTTGGGGTTAACATTCCAGATCAATAGCCACTACATTACCTAATTCTTATCTGGATAACTCTTCTCTAAGATTGTTAGTGATCAGTATGGCAGTCTTTTCTAAATGACAGAAGAGAGCATTTCCCTTGGGTTGGTGTATCGCCAATGCAATATTTATAGTGTCCATGATCACAATGAAGACCATGACTGTAAGTATCGTGTGATGTTTGATTGCAAAATATACCAAACTCTCCAGGTAGAGGATAGAACTGAAGCATTTATTTAGACACCAGAGAACCCAATCCCAAAATCAGTAAGCCAATTCCATCATAGTACCAAAGAAATTCAGAAGCCATAATAACCCTGAGAGCCACAGCATCCTTCAGCCTTCCCACCAACCAATACAAGATCAATATTTACTCACAAACATCTCTATCTCCTTGCCTGAGCACCTCTCTCTCTCATCATCTGGCTAGCTCTGACTCCCAGCTTCCTATGGGCTCTGCTTCCCTTCAGCAAACTCCTCCCACCATAGGCTCCATGTGACCACCTTCAGCTTATTAGGGGACAGAGTTTATCTTCACAGCAGGAAAGCTTCCTGTGGGCTCTGCTACACCCTTTAGCAAATTCCCTTTATCACAAGCTCCATGTTATTACATTCAGCCTTTTGGGGGCAGAGTTTACTTTCAAAACAGGGGAGGTCTTCAAACTCCCCTCTAGGTCTATTAAGGGGCAGGGAGGATCTTCAAATTCCCATTCCCATTACAGTTGATCACAGGCTCTGCTTCAGGAATAATAAGACAGCACCCAGCTGCCTTTGATGAATTCAAGTCACCTGGCCCAGATGACCTATATCCTTGATGTGATGGGCGAAATCTGAAATAACCAGGGAGACAAAGGCTCAAGCTTCTGAGCCTATCAGTTTATTAAGCAATGTATGCCAATTGCATAACAAATTGGGACCCGGCCTTCCTCAGCTTGGCACTCAACCCCAAACACAAGGATAGACATTTTTATGCATTAAAAGAAAATTATTAACAAGCTGTGAACCAGGATGCAAAGTAAGTAATCTGATTGCTAATTGGAAGAAAGATTAGGGGCTTTCCAAGTTGGGAGGAGAACAAATAGGTGCAATTCTGTGAAATAAAAAAAAAAAAGAGGTGCTCTACTCTACCTCAAGTGTCTGTTCAATCAAAGAAACAAGAAAACAGTAACTGACTGACCAGTAAAGGACCAATTTTCAGATAAAACGTAGGGGTTGCTTGAGATGTCCTTGTATCAATATATGGATCTGACTGGGTTTCTGGACAACATAACCTTGGTCCTTAGTTAAGGGTCTCTAAGCAAGAGACCAGCTTCTCAGCTATGCAGGGTAGGTTCAAACAATGCAATAGAGTTTTCTCACTATTCCCATAATTGAATGAAGTTTTCTCACAAGCCAGAAATTGAACTAGATCCATAACTGAATATCAAGCTAGATCCAGGATGGAGTCAGTATAGTTCACTCAATTCCCACAACTGGTTACTGGAAGAACTGCCACATATGTATACTGAGTTATTGTCAGTAATATATGAAATATCATGGAAAACAAGAGTAGTATCACAAGATTTGGGAAGGGCAGATATCTCAGTTTTCATAAAAGGAAAATATCAGAGTCTACAAATGTTAGGCCAATGAACTTAATTTTGATTCTTAAAAGATTACAGAATGTATCACTAATGAGAGCTGATTGGCAATTATCTAGATAGGATTTCAAAGATCCAGAATTAATCATGCTTGATTGACCTTATTTTCTTTTCTTTCTTTTTTTTTTTTTTTTTTACAATATTGTTAACCTATTAGATGAGTGGAATGCTATGGATAGGTGACCTAGATTTTAGCAAAGTTTTTTATAAAGTACCTCATACTGTTGTTGTGGAGATAGAGAGAGGTAGATTAGATAATAGTATTAGATTCAGAAGTTAGTTGGATGACTAAAATCAAATAGTTATTAATTAATTAATGGTTCAATATCGGCATATGAGGAGATCTCCAGTAGAGTACCTTAGGGATCTGGACTTGTGTCTGTGTTGTTCAACTTTTTTATTAGTGGCTTGGTTACTGCATATTTGGTATGTTCATCAGATTTGCAGGTGACACAAATCTGTACCTTTGCTAATCTTGTTCCCCCTACTTGGAATGTCTCCTTTCCATCTTTTTTTTAAACTAATGAATTTTTAAACTTTTTTATTAAGTTACTTATTTTGGGGGCGGCTAGGTGGCGCAGTGAGTAGAGCGTCGGCCCTGGAGTCAGAAGGACCTGAGTTCGGATCCAACCTCAAACACTTAACACACACACAAACAAAAACCTAGCCGTGTGACCTTGGGCAAGTTACTTAACCCCAATTGACTTCCAAAAAGTTACTTATTTTTAGTTTTCAACAATCACTTCCATAAGTTTTAAGTTTTCTCCCCCTTCCTCCCCAAGATGACTTGCAATATGATATGGGCTCCTCACATACATTCCTATTAAACACATTTTTTTTGTTGTTTTTTGGAGTTGGGTTTAAGTGACATGCCCAAAGTCACACGGCTAGTAAGTGTGTCAAGTGTCTGAGGCCGGATTTGAACTCAGGTCCTCCTAACTCCAGGACTGGTGCTCTATTCACTGTGCTACCTAGCCGCCCCATATTAAACACATTTTCACATTAGTCATGTTGCATAGAAGAATTATAACAAATAGGAAAAACCATGAGAAAGAAAAAAAAAACAAAAAAAGGAAATAGTCTGCTTCGTTATGCATTCCAATTCCATAGTTCTTTCTCTGGATGTGACTGGCATTTTCCATCATGTATTCTTTGGAATTGTTTTAGGTCCTTGCATTGCTGAGAAGGGCTGTCTATCAAAATCAGTCTTTGAACACTGTGGCTTTTACTGTGTATAGTGTTCTCACTAAGCAAACCTTTCCAGGTTTCTCTGAAGTTTACCTGTTCATCATTTCTTATAGCACAATAGCATTCCATTACATTCATATACCACAACTTGTTTAGCCATTCTCCAATTGATGGGCATCCCCTTGATTTCCAGTTCTTGGCCACCACAAAAAGAGCTGCTATAAATATTTTTGTACATGTGAGTCCTTTCCATCTTTTAAGGTCCAACTCAAAATTCTGTTTCTTCCTTGCAATCAACTATTCTGATTCACGGAGACCCACTCTCCCTTGAATTTCTAAAATACCTATTGTCTGTATGACATAATCTGGCCCTTTATTGGTCTCTGATTATTTCCTGAGCAGCAAGGTGGCACATTGGGTAGAATACTTGGCCCGAAGTCAAGAAGACTCATCTTCCTGAGTTCAAATCTGGGCTCAGATACTTACTAGTTGTGTGACCCTGGGCAAATCATTTAACCCTGTTGGCCTTAGTTTCCTTTTCTGTAAAATGAACTGGAGAAGGAAATGGCAAAACACTCTAGTATCTTTTTAAAGAAAACCCCAAATGGGGCACAAAAAAATCAGACACAACTGAAATGACTGAATAACAATGAAAAATTATTTCCTTATGACTCTGACCCCTCAAATAAATGTGGGGGAAGATGCTCCCCAGAGCATCTTTTGCTATATGACACCACATAGCGCTTAGCCTATCATTAACTGAAATGATAGGTGTTTAATATGAATTGAAATACTGAGCTAGGATGTAGACTGTAAATATTACTATAGGATTTTAGAAAAGGGAAAAATCAGTGTATGCTTAGGCAGTCAAGGAAGGATTCATGGAGGATACCTATAGGAATGTACTGATGAATTGTAACAGCCTGTCTATAAGTCAGTAAGCTAAGTCAGCCACTTGGTGGCACTTGGGCACTATCCAAAGGTAATATTGTCTATATGCCAGGGAGTAATGAGTAAGGTCTGAGCTCTGGAAGGAATAATTAGCCAAGCATAGACTTGGCCTGATCACTGAAGAGGGTGAGATGTCTCTTTGGGTACCTTCCATACATCCCTTCTCATTCACTACATAATCCCCTTCTCTACAGAGACTGCCGTGAACATTGGCTACTCTTGCAATTTGCTAACTGATGATATGAATGAAGTGTTCGTTATAGAGGCCAAGTCGAGTAGCATGGTCCAGCAGGAACTCAGGTACTAACAGGAGGGCAGCCCCAGGTACTACCATCTTATGGGCAGGTCCTGGGGCAGCCCAACAAATTGGCACAACATGGAGTTGGAGCTGCTGAGGACAGCTGTTCTATCTTCTTCCTGTGTAGCTTTACTCAAATGTAGAGCCAGGAAAGGCTAGATTGAGAACCTTTTCGCAGAAAGAGGACAAAAAAGTGGGGAAGGCTAGGCTGTTGAGAGGAATATGAAAGAGGAAATAGGGATAGTGACCTCTAGGGTCCCCTGGGCATTGAGAAAAAGAGGTGATAGGGAGGATTGGGAGATGCTACTGCAAAGGTTGGGGAAATTTTACTATTTGGAAGAATATGAAGGGTTAGGGGAGAATGGGAGAAAAAAATGAGTTCTTAGAAGGACATGAAAGGTAAGTTGCAGTGTTAACAGAGACTAGTACTGAGGAAGGGTTTAGAAAGTAGATACTGGTGGTCAAGCATGAGTTTAGGGTTGGCTTGGGTCCTAGGGTCTTGAAGGAACTTTTGCCACTCCAGGGAGGATATACAGATAGAGAGCAGTTCTGATCAACCATTCTTAACTTTTAGGTCAGCAAGATGCATGATGAAACCTAGCTCTTTTCTGAAGACAGACCCAGTAACTGCCCTCCTTGAAGAGGAGAAAAAAAAATCAGAAAAGAAAGCCTTCATAATGCCCGAAGAAGTAGCCAATGGTAGCTACGGCCTAGTCATCGATGGCCACAGTCTGGTGGGCAGTGGGAAGCTGTGACCCCTTTCCTTTTCATTCTGGGAGCTCATTTAGGAACCTGTTGCCATACACACACCCTTCTCTTCCCCAAGTAATACCCCAAAGTGGAAGTAATTGAGAGAGCTTAGAATATTTTCCTTTCTCTGAAAATATCCTCCCTCAGAGAACAGCTGAGAACAAGCTTCTTTCCATCTCAAGCTTCTACATCTAGTGTAGTCCCCATGTCCTAGGAACTTCAGGTAGAATCTATTTCTCCAGGTCCAGGAAGTATCTATCTGTGAACCATCCCATTGGTTTCACCCTCAGTAGGATTCTGTGACATTTTTTTTCTTTGGGTTGGATCAGAAATGAGGGCACACAGACCTGTCCTTGTGGCTTGTTCAGTATTCAAAGGCAGATCAGAGCTTGGGCTATCACACTGAGAATGTCTAATAAAGCCCCTTATGTATGGAGGCCTATCCTGTGGGGGACACAAGAAAAGAGGCCAGGGGATTACTAAGTAGCATGTCAAGTAAATGTGTATATTTGGTGGCACAGGCTCATGCCCTAGAGAACATGGAGTTGGAGCTGCTGAGGACAGCTTGTATGTGTAAAGCAGTGATCTGTTGCCGTGTGACACCTCTGCAAAAGGCCCAAATGGTAGAACTAGTGAGGAAGTACAAACGTGTGGTGACACTAGCCATCGGTGATGGAGCAAATGATGTCAGCATGATCAAAGGCAAGTGGGGTCTGGGGAGTCAGGATGCCCTTCCTTCCTTCCTTACTCTTCTTCAGGTAGTACTAACAAAGGAAGCAAGTGGCACCCGACCTAACTTTGAAGGCACAGAGGGAATCTGAAAGATAGAAGGGGGGAGGGCATGGAGGGGGAGAGAGAGATGGGCGGGGCAAGCACGCCCTTCTTGGCCTGGGGGATGGCTTGTGTGAATGAATGCAGGTGGAATGCCAAGTATGAGAAATATCTAGCACTTAAACTTGAGAGGAATAATGTAAAATGAGCCTAGGGAGATATGTTGAAGCCAAATTGTGGGGGGCCTTGAAGACCAGGCTAGGAAATTGGTATTTTATCCTAAAATCAATTAGTTTTTCAGCTAGCCAATAATATAGTTAAGTCTCTGATAAGACAGTGTAGAGCAGGGGTGGCTAGGTGGCACAGTGAGTAAGAGTGCCGGCCCAGAGTCAGGAGGACCCGGGATCGGTTCCAGCCTCAGATACTTAACACACACACACACACACACACACACACACACACACACACACACACACACACAAAACCCCCCCAAAACTGGGGTATAACCTTGGGCAAGTTACTTAACCCCAATTGCTTTAAAAAAAAAAAAAGAGTGTAGAGTAGAAACAAACAGAAAAGTTGACCAATTCCTGTCAAGGATAAAAAATTTAAGCTTCCTCCAAAACTGGTATTCAGTGTTATGTAGGAAAATACCTACAAATAATATAGAGATGCTTAAAAGTTTCTTCAACTCATTTTCCACTGGAAAAAAATCTGCATTTAAAAAAGGAAGAAAATCATCTGCATGCATCAGATAAGCTTTTCTTCTACTATACCATTTATGGCTTATTAAATAAGCTTAGTTTAGTAGGGGAGTCAAACCCTAATTCTCCTGACTGCCAAGTTCAGCATTCTATACAATGTCACCCTGTCAATAAGTGGGCTAAAGGGGTCAGGGGAGGGCCACATTATGCTTTTAGTACACTTCTACCCTGCATCAGCCTAGGGCCCTGGAAAGAGGTGCTGTTGCAGAAAAACTGCTTGGTTCTCATTGCAGCTGCCCACATTGGCGTGGGCATCAGTGGCCAGGAGGGGATGCAAGCCATGCTTGCCAGTGACTTCTCCTTTGCCCAGTTCCGGTTTCTGCAGCGCCTACTCTTGGTCCATGGTCGTTGGTCCTATATCCGGATGTGCAAATTCCTTCGTTATTTCTTCTACAAGAATTTTGCCTTCACACTGGTGCATTTCTGGTATGGCTTCTTCTCTGGCTTCTCTGCACAGGTAAGTCAGGCACCAGTGTTATAATACTCCCACACATGCCTTCAGCCTGATCAGGGCAAATGTTAATGTGAATTTTCAGTTCAGTCACCAGTATCACCACTATAGTCTACCTTAATTCCCTTACTCTCCCAACTGCTTACTAAAATTAACTTCCCTACATTTGCAGCTGAAATGTTTCTAACTCTGAAAATTCCCAGAATCCAGAGAAGTCCCTATGAAGGCCCTAGGATAAGTACAAAGCAGGGCTTGAGGGGATAAGTAGGAAAGGAAGGTGGATTAGGCCATTCAGTTTTGCCCAGCCCTGGACTTCCAGCATGAAGCTCCATGTCCTGAAAAAGCTAAATCAGAGTACGGTGTTCCCACATCTTCATTACTACCACAAGAACTTCTAGACAGTCCTTGGAGGCGACTTGCTGAATTCAGGAATTGGCCTTAAGAAAGGGCTTAAAAGTCATGCAGGAGCACCATACTTCTTGCCACATCTGTTCTGGTGGCGACTTCTCCCATCCCATCCAAAGGTAGAACTGGACAGATTTAGAAATAGTCCAGGAAGAAAAAGGAACTGGGTTAGCAGCCATTTACATGGGTTGTATTTAATTTTGGAGCACTGGAAAAAGGAGGGTTATTGGGGAGGTGGGAGGGAGGGCTCAAGTCTGTACTGCCAAAAATCTCCCAAAGCCTTTCTATTTTCCCCTCCCTTTCCCCCACCAAGAGATAAGCCTTATAATCTATATTCTTTTATTCCCAGATAGATAACCTTGGACACTTCCAGGAAAATCTATATGTAGTCTCCTAGTAGTTTTTGAGGAAACTGAAAGCTTGCCTGCCTTCTACCTTCAACATAGCTACCGCCCACGCAGTGGGGATGAAGTTCTCAGTTTGGGAAAGATCATAGTGTCTGGAAAGCTGGGGGGAGAAAACCTAGATCAGGAATTGGCTTTCTGACCAGTTAAGATCTATGAAAGGCAGAGCTGTGCCAAGGGTGTGGCCAATATAGCAAAGTCATACCCTCAAAATGGAACCGCCCCTAGGCTTTTAGGGAAAGAAGAACCACCATATGAGATATGTAAAGAGAGATTAGTCTGATTTTTCATTTTGGTATCTCTGCAGACAGTCTATGATGAGTGGTTCATAGCTTTCTACAACTTGTTCTACACATCCCTCCCTGTCCTGGCCATGAGCCTCTTTGACCAGGTAAGACCCAGGCACAATCCCCAGGCAATACCAAGTCCCCCCAACCATAGCCAGAACAAAGAAGGGGAAAGGGGTGGCTTTTCAGGTGAGTGAGGCTGAACAAGGTCCATAGTAGGTGGAAGTAACCTTCTAAATAGTTGTGCAAACTGAACTTTCCTCAATTGAATTATTTTAAATGTAGCAGGTGAGCTGGAAAAACCTGAGTGAATCTTTTTTTTTGTGCATTTGATACAGGATTTTAAACATTTCTTCTTTCCTGCATTTCTTTGTGATGTTTTTATGCTCTAATATGTGGTCCATTTTTTTTTAGGGCAATTGGGGTTAAGTGACTTGCCCAAGGTCACATGGCTAGGTTTTTTGTTGTTGTTGTTTGTGTGTGTTAAGTGTCTGAGGCAGGATCCGAACTCAGGTCCTTCTGACTCCGGGGCCAGCGCTCTACTCACTGCGCCACCTAGCCGCCCCACTGAGTGAATCTTTTTGTAAAAAGAACAATTCTATAAAGTAAGAATCACTACTAGATGTATCTGTTCTGTAAATCTAGGTTGCTTGAAAGTATAGTACACAATTAGAAAGAAACATGGAAATTATGGTATATTCCTCCCTCCAGTGCTTTATTTGATCTGCAGAACAACCCTCTGAGATATGTAAGAAAAGGAGGAATGATCATCCTTATCTTAGAGTTATGGAAACTGACACACTAGAGGTGAAGGGATTTGTCCAAGAACACTTAACTAGTGACTAGAGGCTAAGACCCAGAGTTCTGACTCCGGGGCAGAGGGCACTCCAGCAACTAGGACCACATTGCTTCATCCAGATACATGAATGCAGAACTGACGTGGCCTTTGGACCTGAGTGTATCCCACCTCTATTGCCACCCTGTCCTTTTCTGGACTCCCCTTACTTTGACCTGAGGGCACAAGGGACTTTTCTGTTTTCTTGTTTCTGCTTCCGTAGATTCTCCAGGTGGAATAATTCCTAGTGTCATGACTTGAAGGAGCCTTCAGCTCTAGGGAGGTGTCTTGTCTTGGAGTATAGATCCCTAGGCCCTAGGTGGTAATATTGCTGAAGGTGGAGGCAGGGGGGAACCTCTCTTCAGCCCTGCAAGGAAAGCAGGAAAGATGCTTAGGGCCTGGAGAAGACCCTTCCAAGGTGGTTTTCTTGCCTTCATGCTCCAGGATGTGAATGACTTGTGGAGCCTCCGATTCCCTGAGCTATATGAGCCAGGCCAGAAGAACCTCTACTTCAACAAGAAGGAGTTTGTGAAGTGCATATCTCATGGCATCTACAGTTCCCTTGTGTTGTTCTTCATCACCTACGGCTCTACTTACAACTCGGTGCAGAGCAATGGGAAGGACATCTCTGACTACCAGTCTTTTGCCCTGATTGTGCAGACCACCCTGCTCGTGTTGGTGACTGTGCAGGTGTGATAGTGGAGGTGGAAGGGAGGGAGGAGTAAGGGTGCCAGCTGGGGGGAGATGGATGGGGCAGGGGGCTGGCCTACAGCAAGGGAAGGAAAGGAGCTGACCCTCAGGTGGATGATTTTCAGGTGGGCCTGGAGACAGCCTGCTGGACAGCTGTGAACCAGTTCTTCACTTGGGGCAGCCTGACCTTATACTTCAGCCTCATGTTCTTCCTTTACAGTGATGGCCTGTGTCTGCTCTTCCCTCACACCTTCACATTCATGGGTGAGCCTGGCTAGAGCTCAGGATGGGGCTTGGGATAGGCCTTAGGTCAAAGAAAGGGGACTCATAGGGAAGGAGACTAACTCAAAGCTAATTGATTCCACCCCGTTGAGCTATAGGGTCTCATTGTACTATGAGCCCCCTCAAAATAGTTCTGAATCCTGGGCCAGCTCTTGTTCCTTTTATTGCTGCCATAGTTTAAGAAGCCCTGCTCTGGCCCCCAGAGCAGGGCTTCTTAAACTATGGCAGCAATAAAAGGTTTCTGAACACCAACAACCAAAAATTAATTAAAAATCAAACATGTAATGACTCAGAGGTGTTTCTGGGAGCACTTGCCAAGTTGCATCCAAGCAACTTCACTGCAGCCTTGGTTCTGAACACAAAGCATGTGCAACCATTGGTGCTAATGGTGGGTTTATGAGTATACAGATAATTCAACTGAGAGTCATTTATAGTCTGCAGGAAAGCTCAAGAGTGTTTGTCTCCATCTTATATCCCACAGAATAGTCATTCCCTGCCCTGCCACTGGGTACTAATACCCATGGAGTATTGTCACTACACCATGATCAGTATATTCTCTGTCCTCAATTCTGCTCTCCCTTCCCAAGCACTTTGATCCAGGCTCTCGTGTGTGTGTGTGTGTGTGTGTGTGTGTGTGTGTGTGTGTGTGTGTGGTCATTTACAGGTACAGCTCGGAACACCCTGGCCCTACCTCAGGTGTGGCTAACAATTCTTCTCACTGTGGCCCTTTGTGTGTTGCCCATGATCATGTACAGATTCCTCCGGATGGAGTTTCAACCCACCAAAGTTGAAAAGGTAATCCAAAAAAAGGGTAGGGAGTTGACAGATACATTGGTATTCCACATCCCCATTTTCCTTGCCAGGCCTTCATCCCATAAAGGTCAGGCCCTTTATCCACTGCCCAGCAGGCACCTTGATTCTCCAGAATGTAGTAGGGCCCTCAGGCAAAAGTAACAGGGTTGGGTATTTGTTTGTTTTCTGATTTTTCACAATGAGAAGCCCATACTGACTCTAGAATAGGAGTATATGTTGGCATATAGGCCTCATTGTACTGTAGAGGTTTGAGTTTTCAAGGCACCCCTTCTTCTTCATATACCCAACTCCCTCTCAGAGGTAGATTCAGATTCTAAGGCCCTAGAGCTGAACCTCTGGTTGAATGAAGCAGCATAACCTGGAACACCTGGCCTCCTTGGGCCTAGAAAAGGACAACCCAGAGAAAGTTGCCTGGTTTGAAGACCAGGGAAAACATTGTGTTTCCCATGTCTTTGTGGCCTCTGGTGCTCATGCTTTCCTGAGGCCCATCTCTTCACACTGTCTTTGTCTCTCTGTGGACTGTGTCCTCATATAGCTTTTTCCTCTGTGACTGTAGCCTGTGTCCACCAAAGCCCACAAGTCCCTATAGCACTTTAAGAGCATTGCATTTGGAAGTCAGTGTTTCTGACTTCAAATCCTGACTCTGCTTTTGACTCATCATGGCAAGTCAGTTCCCCTTTCTGGGCCTCATCCGTAAAACAAATGGATTGGACTAGGTGATCCCTAACATTTTATAATCATAGGATCATAGAGTTAAATATGGAAGGGACCTTTGGGATCATCTGATACAACCCCCTCATTTCACAGATGAAAAAACTGAAGCCCAGAGGGATTAAGTGACTTAATAATCAAGCAATCAAAAATAATTTATTAAGTGCAAGGCATGTGTCACACAAGTTCTAAAGAGAAGTATTTGAACTTGTGTTCTCTGACTGTAAATCTGTTGTTCTTTTTATTGTATCACAATTCCTGACACTTGTAACCTGTGATTCATTTTTTTCACTGTTACTTGTGTCTGTCCAACTGGTCTTTGCTGCCCTTGAGGCTTAATTAGGGCTTTATGCTGCCTGTGAGCCCTTTAACTCATGAAAGACAGCTCTCTTTCCTGTCTTTCACCCAATGCTCTTGGACTCTAGGTTCTCAATAAGATCCATGAATGTATGAAGAATCCAGTACCACCTCCAGCCCAGATAAGATTGAGACGCACAAGCTCCCGACGTTCGGCCTATGCCTTTGCCCACCAACATGGATTTGGAGCACTCATCACTTCAGGAAAGAACATGAAATCAAGGGCACCCTTTGGCTTTGGTGATAACTCTTCTTCCCATAAATGAAAGACCCTGGGGGTCACCAGGACCCCTAACTCTATCCATGCACCTGATTTGGGAGGAAGGATCAGTCTCTAAGAAACCTGTCAACTGAAGAATCCCCTTTATCCTCAGCCCCTTCACTTCTCAGTGGTTAGGGAAGGGGCCTCTACACCATCCAACCCAAATGTTGGAGAAAGTGATCTGAGGAGAAGCCTGATGAATCTTTGCCACCCCTCCTCCCAAAAAAACAACACTCCAAGGAGAGGCACTGAGGTATTGAGGAAGGCCAGCTATCAGGTCATATCTGGGTATATGGATGCCATCCCTAGGCAAGCACAGAACTTTAGGAAGATGAAAAGTCTTAGTCTGGGGCCTCTGAGAAGAAAGGGTGATACCCCTGTATTCTTAGGCATCTAATTGGTTTGTCCCTATAAAAAATGGCTACTTCAGCCTGAGGAGCCCATTCAACATCCTCTACAGTCTCATAGTAACATAACCCCTTCTTCCTCTTCTCCCAGTGATTCCTGCCCCACCTCCCTCCAGGTCCCATACCACCATAAACTCCCCTCTTTCCCCAAAACTCTGTACTTCTTCCCCTGGACTCAACCTTACTATAGCCTCTCTCTGGGAATAACTCAGAGAATGTGGTGGCTTCTAGAGACCTGCCATATGGGCTAATGGGGTACTTTAGGATTTGTGTCTTAGAGGAGACATCATTTCGTTTGGGGCAAACAGCAGAAGAGGTAGATAGTTCTGATCCCTTCCATCCTAAGCGTCCCTAGGAGTTGAGTGAAGCTAGTTTGGTAAGGTTGGGCCACAGAGCTGGTTAAGATGGGGAGGGCCCTACCATGAAGCCATTTTCAGATCTATTTCTTGGGAGAGATGAGAGGTCAATCTTGATTGTACATTGTTGTCTTCAGTAAAATTATTTTCACAGGAAATTATATATACTTGAGTGATTGATTGTTTGTTGTTTAAATTCTCTCTCTGGGAGTGGAAGGATCTGTATGGCTTGGTGGGGCTAGAATAACAGAGTGGGAAAGAAATCAGATTTGTCATCCCAAAGCTCTACCCCATCCCCAGAACCAGTTTCTCCTTGCCCCTCCTCCCTTCTTCCCTCTCTTAAGGTGCAGGGTGGGATGTTTTTCATTTGGCTGCCATCTTCCTTCTTTCCTAAAGGCTCCAGGTACTAAGCCAGCTCTCTTCCATTTACCATACTCTTTATCTCTTGCCCTTTTCATAAAGTATAAAGGGGCATCTCTGTGGTGTTCATTTCCTGGGCCTAGGAAAACGTGGCACAGCCTTATGACATTTTCTAAAGGTTTTTAGGAGTAACCCCCAGGAAACTGACATGGTAAAACAATGGAGAAACAGAAAGTTACAGTGAGAGAACTTCTAAAAAATCGTATATTTATCCAAAGCTCTCATTAATGGGTAAAGGGCACTTTACTTGACCTCACTGGGGCTGCTTCACTCACTCATCTCTTAGTTTTGTTTTCCAGGGACCAGCCACGTCCAGCCCATCTCTCCCACTTTTATTTCTGGGGGCTTTCTGGACCCCTTTTCTAAGGTTCTCTTCCCCTCCCAATCCCCATTTCACTTGGTAAGATACAACTTACTAGAGGATCTCTAGATACAAAAAGAGCTCAGGGAGAACTCCAGACTATTATGATCTCAGTATCTTCTAGATTTACAGAACAACATCATCTTAGGATACTCTCTGATACTGCCTCTAAATCCTTCTCAGCTTCATGTCTGTCAGTCTGATTGTACCCCTGTGTGTTCATCTCTTTCTACCCACATATCTTCCTGTTTCTAACTTGTCTTTATTGAGCCTCTGCCTCTTTATCTCCTCTGCCAAATCTGGGCTGACTCCCCACCCTGAGACAGGGAAGCAGTTAGATCCTGTATCTGGAAGCAAAAAAAGATGAGCAATGCCTTTGGTAATAAATATTCTCTCCATAAATGAAAAACCCTAAGATCTTTCTATCAGCTTAATCATTAGATTGGAAGCTAGGGCAGAGTCACAAGGTGGGGCACAGGATAAAAGAAGGAAAGATTAGTCTGGGAGGAAAGGATATGCAGTGAACTATATGGAAGCCCACCCAGGTCACAGGCCAGAGCCCTAGTCTTCTGTAGGGCACAAACAGAAGAGACTATTTCATCTAGACAATCCATATATTTTAGGTAAACCAGTTTTAAAAAGACAGGACAAAAGGAGAAAGTGACCTTTCCAAGGGCCACAGCATAAAAGATTACAAAGAGGCAGTGAAGGAAGGTAAGGCCTCAGCCAGAAAACAGCTTTGAGGTCTGTGTAGGGAAGAATTCCACCTGCTGTCTGGTAAAGTGAGGAGGAGCATTTCCAAAAAAGAGCCAGTTAGTAACCAGCATTGCTGCATGGCAACCCTTTCATCTCTTGCTGTGGATGTTCCATAAGCCTTCTCTTCTTTCTTGAAGTGCTCGATCCTACCTCCACCTCAGACTTTCCACCAACAGACATCCCTCAACTTCCCTCTTCCATTTTTCCCATCTTTCCCTGTCCTTCTAATACCTCTACTTCACTTTATTATCAGGTCATCCCTGCATTTTTACCTTAAATATCATATCTCCTGTCTCCTCCGTTACCTTGTTCATCACCTTTTTCATACTTCTTCAATTTATCCTGTTCTGTATCTTTTGTCTCAGCCTACAATAATGATAATAATGATTAAGACTCGTTTATATAAAACTTTAAAGTTTCAAAGCATTTTCCTCACAAAAACCTGGTGGAATAGGCATTAAATAAGCATACATCTTTACAGTCTTCCCTTTATTTGCCACCTCCTCAAGCTCCTGTCCTCTCCTTCTTGCATCCCTTCACTGCCAAACTGCTAGAGAAAAGGGAGTGCACTTTTACTGCCTTCCCTTACTCAACACCCACACTCACTACTGAGCCCCTTGCAATCTGGTTTTCATTTTCACTTTCCTAATGAAACCACTCTCTCCAGCATCACTAATAATCTCCTTATCATTAAATGGGTTTTTTCTGTCCTAATCCTCTTTAACCTCAGATTTTTCTCCCCCCTTTCTCACTATACCTTCTCTGTCTAATCTTGCTGGGCCTTACCATCTTCCAAGCCTTGAAGCTTGTTCAGAACTGCTAGCTATCAATGTAAGTAATAAATCAGATTGTAAACTGTGTTCTAATCCCTCTTCATTCTCTTGGTCATCTCATCCACTCCCTTAAGTTTAATCATCATTTTATGCAAATGACTTCTAAATCTTTATCTCAACTTTCAAATTCTTCTCAAAATCCTCCCTTTCTAGCTACCTAATGGATCTCCCCCTGAATGTCTTGATGGCATCTTAAACTCAATATTTCTTAAACTGAAGACATCATATTCTGCCCAAATATAACACTTCTCCTAACTTCTTCATTTCTGTTAATGGCACCACCATATCTGCAATTTTCTAGGCTCATAAACTTATCAAACATTTTTGCTGTTGTTGTTTTGTTGTGTCCAACTCTGTGGCCCCTTTTGAGGGTTTTCTTGGCAAAGATGCTGGAGTAGTTTGCCATTTCTGACTCCAGTTCATTTGAGAGATGAGGAAACTGAGATAAACAGAGTTAAGTAACTTGCTTGGGGTCACACAGCTAATAAGTGTCTGAGGCCAGATTTGAACTCAAAAAGATTATTCCTGACTCTAGACCCAGCACTCTATCCACTGTGTATCCTAGCTGCCCTTATCAAACACACAATCGGGAACCAAGCCCTGATACTTCTGGTCTCTCCTCTCTATTTCCACTGGAAATAACCTAGCTTAACTCTCATCTCCTGTCACCTAGAAAAATGTGATAGCCTCCTAATTTATCTTCCTGCCCCAAATCTATCAATCATCCATGCTTCATACTCCTGCCTAAATAATTTTTCTAATTCATTACTATGATCATGTCACTCCTCTGTTCAAAAACCTTTAGCAGTTCCCCGATGCATATTAAATAAAATACAAATTCCTGACCTTGGCACATAAGGTCATGTATATTGTTCCATCCTATCTGACAAGGCTTATCTCATATTACTTCCCTTCACACATATTTGCATTAACTTAACTGGACTACTATCTCTCCCATCTCCATACATTTGTTCACCCCACACCTCATATCTGGAATGAACTCTCCTTCAACTTCATCTGTTGGAATCCTTCCCTTCCTAGAAGGCCCAACTCAGATGCTACATGTCTTTGAAGCATTCCCGCCTATCCCAAGGTGAAAATGTTTTTTTCCCTTCTCAAATTTATATTTTACCCAGACTTCTTCTTTGTACTTATCTCACTCTCCCTTGTATGATGGCTATTTGTGTATTTGCACCAAATGCCCCCCTAACCCCATGAGATTGTAAGCTCTTTGAGAACAGGACACATGTCAATCATATACATAACTTTGTATTTCCAGCACCTAACAGAGTGCCTTTCACACTGAAAGTACTTAATAAAAGTTGGCTGAATTGAATTGAATTGGATTGAATTGAATGACTGAGCTGGGCAATCATAGGGGTAATTACTAACCTAGCCTAAGACTTCCAGACCCTTAATTAAGGGCTGGAGAGGTACATTCCAAAGGTCTAAGCATCCTGGATAGCCAGATTCAAAGCAAGAGAACTTGAACTGAACTATCATCAATGCCAAGACTGGATAAGAGCTCAAAAGAGTCTTAAGAATATGCCTGATGCCCTATAAGAAACATGCAACTTGTTAAAAAGTATTTGTTAATGGTTCAGTGTCAGCAATGACAGATGTCTGTTATAGTGCCCCAGGAATCTGTACTTGGTCCTTTGCTCTTTTTGTTTTGTTTTGATTTGCTTTGCTTTTTGGAAGGCAATTGGGATTAAGTGACTTGCCCAAGGTCACACGGCTAGTTTTTGTGTTAAGTGTCTGAAGCCGGATTTGAACTCAGGATCTCCTGACTCCAGGGCCAGTGCTCTATTCACTGTGCCACCTAGATGCCCCCTGGTCCTTTGCTTTTAACATTTTTATCACTGATTTATATAGAAGCATGGATGATATGCAGTCTTGAAGACACAAAGCTAGGAGGGATAGATAATACATGCCAGACTCAGGATCCAAAAGGATCTGACACTGGACAGAATCTAGTAAGATGAAATTCAATAGGAATAAATGTGAAGTTTTACACCTGGATATCCCACCTCACCCCAAGTTGAATTCACAAGTATAAAATGGGAGAGGCACTGATAGATAGATAGATAATAATTCTGAAAAAGATATGGAGATTTTAGTGGATTCAGTCAAAAAAGCTAATACAATCCTGGGCTGCAATAAGGGACAAGACTAGGGAAGTAACAGGCCCACTAAGTTCTGCTCTCATTAGGCCTCTTCTGGAATACTGTTCTGGGTACCATTGTTGACTACCATTGAAGGATGTTGACAAGCTGGAGAATGTCCATAGAGCAACCAGTATAGTAAAGAGCCTTAAGTCCATGACATACACTGATTAATAATTGGGCATGTTTAGCCTTAAAAAAGAAGACTAGACTCTGAAGGGATATGATAACTGTCTTTGAGTATAAAGAAAGGCTGCTGCATGGAAAAGGATTAGTTCTGACTGACCCCAGAGGGTAGAATTATGTGGAAACCTCAAAGAGGCAAATTTAGGTGTGATGTCAAGAAAAATTTCCTAACAAGGTTGTCCATAAGTAGAATGCACTGCCTCAAGAGATAGTGGTTTCACCCTCCTTGGAGGTCTTCAAACAGAGTCTGGATGACCACTTGCCATGCATGCCATAGTGGAGATTGTTTCTATGTATAAAGTGTATATAGTGCTTCTGTTACTTTCCGCTGGCTGCTGAGATTTCTTCCAAATCTCAAATTCTCAGGTTCGTGAGACCTAGGGGAAATTGTAGTAGTAAGAACTCAACAGAAAGCACCTGACAAGCATAGTGAAAAAATCTGCCAAAATGAGGTGCTAAAGAAAGTAGCAATAGCCCCTTGTTCTTTAGACCTAAGCCTTAATTAATGGCACCAATTCATCCAGTAATTTATTTAAGCTTCTTTTGAATCAGTTTTTTATTTCTAGCCTATACCTTCTCTTACATAGTGAGTTCCATAAGTTTACCCATGGATGTGAGTAGGACAATCTTTGATTTGCCCTGACCTTATAATAACCTAGAGTTATTATGGAGATAGCCAGGTCATTCCACTTAGATGGAGACATTTAACTAGCTCTGTAATTCCTAGGGCCTCCTCTGGAACAGCAGCAACTCACTCAGCCTCTTCACTGTTTTTAATAGCAAGTTATAAATTTCTAACCAGCAAATATCATCCAGTGCATATTTTAAAACTCTATTTCTAGTTTATTGATCAGGTCTAGAGTCAATAGAAAATATTTGAATAAGAAGGTACCTTAAGAGATAATTTTATATCATTTAGTAAGAAATTGAGGACCATGAAAGTAAAGAGATTCTCTCAACGTTATACAGTGATTTAGTAGCAAGTGGAACCTGGAATTAGAGCCCAGGTCTACTGGCTCCTAATCCCAATCTCCTTCATTAACACAGTGAGTACCAGTAGACACCAGTCCAATATTAAAGCTATTAATCTAATATCCTAAAATCATAATGATGATGATGATGATGACAATAGCAACAACACTAGTAATAGCTGACATTAATATAGTCCTTTACAATTTGCAAAATACTTTAAAATACGTTCTCTCATTTGAGGCTCAGAAAGGTTATAAGTGATTTGTCTGAGATAAGATTCAGACGTAGGTCTTCTTGAGTCCAACTCCTGCAATCTATGTTTGGCCCAATTACTTTTCCAATCATACATCTTATAAATTATCTCCCTTATGCCAAAAGGAAGCATGATGTAGTAGACGGTCAACCTGGGAGACAGAAAGACCTGGGTTTAAGTCCCTTCTCTGATGCATACTGGTTATGTGACACAAAGTAAATCACTTAACTTCCCAGTGCTCAGGTGACTATAAAACTACACATTTCATAATATTAGCCTATCTGCATTTATAAAGGGAATTTCTCACTTGGAGTTCCTTCTGCTGATGAACCATATGTTTAGACCAAAACAAAAAGTCCCTTATGCCAATTCTTATATGAAGAATATTATTTGAAATGTGCTGCAGCTTACTTCCATCCACCATTCATCTATGCATTGTCTTTTAAGTTATTATTGTAACTTGGATTCCTCTGAAATTATGGTGTTCCAAAATCATAACCAAAGGTAACACTACCAAGACAATACAGAATTTTTAAAAGTTGGGTTAGGGTTTTGGGGGGGGGGCATGGTTTGGGGTATCAGGGAGCAGCTTGGCATTATTAAGAATATTATGGGAAGACTGGAGAGGAGACAGGGGAGAGAGGAGGCAGGAGGCAGAAGAGACAAGAGAACAGAGGGGAGAGGGAAGAGAGGAGGTGTAGGGGAGGCTAGGGGGAAGGGGGAGAGGTGGGAGGCAGGGGAAAAGAGGCAGGAGAAGCAGGAGAGGCAGGAGGCTGGCTGACTGACCCAGAATAATTTCTAAAGGGAATAGCTGGAGGCCAGCACCCAAAGGAAGAGCCAGTCTCTAATTGTCCTGGCTACAGACTCTCTTAGAGTCTAAGGGCTCTTAGAGAAGGTTGGGCTGGGGGTAAGAGAGAAGACTGAAAGCACATTTTCTGTGACTGTTTTCCCCTCTGAAAAATGGGAATCCTTGATTCTTCCCTCCTCCTTTACTCTTGTGGAGAAAGGAATATGAATAACTCCAGAAAGGTGATTAAAAATGCCTCGTTCCTTCCTGGTCAAGAGTAAAAAGGCTCACACTTACCATAAGCCTCGAGCCCAGCATGATGATCTACTTTGGGCTCATATCCCTCCCTCAGTTACTACTAACCAGGTCCTGGGGGACACTACAACCTTCAGCATCCCAAACCAGTGTCCAGAATGGGATAACTCCAAAGATCATAACAAGGACCAGTGTGTAACCAAGATATCAGTTCCAGCCCCAGAGACTTCCGTCTTGACTCTCCAGGCCCAGGACCATGGCTTATCCCCTGCCTCACCCCCCTACTACAAACCCAGCTTCTCTTGGGATGCCTTCTCTTCCCCTTATGGCTATGGACAGATTACCTCCACCATGCAATCTGCCTTCCTAGAGAACTCAGTAAGCTTGTATGGGAGCTCATTGGTACCCAGCTCTGACCCTCCCTTGGATTACAGTCTACATTACTCCCCTGGCATGGAAGCTTATCACTGTGTTAAGTGCAATAAGGTATTTCCTACCCCCCACGGGCTGGAGGTTCACGTCCGGAGAACCCACAGTGGGACTCGACCCTTCGCTTGTGAAGTTTGTGGCAAAACATTTGGCCACTCAGTCAGCCTTGAGCAGCATGCTCATGTACACTCCCAGGAGAGGAGCTTTGAATGTAAGATGTGTGGCAAAGCTTTCAAGCGCTCCTCCACCCTGTCCACCCATCTCCTCATCCATTCGGACACACGGCCTTACCCCTGCCAGTACTGCGGCAAGCGCTTCCACCAGAAGTCAGACATGAAGAAGCATACCTACATTCACACTGGAGAGAAACCTCACAAGTGTCAGGTATGTGGGAAGGCTTTCAGCCAGAGCTCCAACCTCATCACCCACAGTCGAAAACACACGGGCTTCAAACCCTTTAGCTGCGAGCTCTGTGCCAAGGGCTTCCAGCGCAAGGTAGACCTCCGGCGCCACCGGGAAAGCCAGCACAGCCTCAAATGAATGATGCTTCCTCATTTCAAGCCTCAGCTGGCCAGGACCTCCCCTGCTGAATCTCCCATAGATTCTACACTTTGGGTTCTTCAGGTACCGAAGATATTGTAGAAGAAAAGAGCGCACACATAGAGTGGGAGCCAGCTCCACCTTTCACTCTCTCTCTTTGGACCTCAGTTTCCTCATCTGTAAAATGAAAAGATTGGGTTAGGTAGTTACTAAAATGCTATTTTGGCCACCATTTTCTAGAGTAGTTTCCAGAACCTGAACTTGAAATGGACTTGGTCCACTTCAGAGAGATAGAGTTGGAACCATAAGCCAGATACCGGAAGAGAGGCAGGGGGAAAAGCCCTGCCATCCTTTCTTTGGCTGCAAATTCATTCATTCATTTACTTGTTCATTCATTCATTCAACTACCATTTATTGAGTTTATTCTATGTGTAAGGCTCTGTGATGGGAGCTGTTGAGGTAGTTTGGTCTTGATTTTTACACTTTTTTCCAAAGAGATAATTGATTTGGCTCCTAGTTCTAGTAGGGGGCACAAGAGATCAGTCTCAGCTGGTACAGTTCTCTATTAGGGCCCTAGCCCTTCTATCTAGGAGATAGAATCATGTACTTCCAACAGCAACTTATGTTCTATATTCTGTCCTTTTGGGCATTGTAAAATAAAACACAAACTTAAGAAAGTAAAAAAAAAGAATACTATGCAATCTCATATTCTAATCTGCTTTCTTCCTTTGACTCAGTTATGAGCCAGGTTCATGTGCAGTGCCTGTGCTAAACATACCTATTAATGTATTTACTCAATGGACTAACTATACAGTGATCCACAAAACCAATTCATCATTTTTAGTCATTTTTAAAAATTACATTCCTCAGACAATTCTTTTATAAGTCCTAATTTATAATGTATTAGTCTGCTCACTCCCACCATGGCAATTCTATATTGTTATTTGGGTGTTCCACAATTTAAATTCTTCATTGGCTATAGTGTTTCACAACTCATAATGATACGACAATGTGGTCATATGTTAGTATTAAAAAGATGATCTTTGGTTTCACAGAGAAGCTTGGGGCCACTAAAAAATAAGAAAGAAAGAAACATAGGAAGGTTTATATGAACTGATGCAAAATGAAGTTTTTAATAACCAGGAAAAATAATATACAAAACGAACACAACAATGGAAATGGAAAGAACAACAAAGCAAAACAAGAAATGAATGCTATGAAATTATAATGACCAAGCTTGGCCACCAGAAGAAGTTTAAGAATGTACCTCTTTTCACTTTATAAGTGAGGAACACTGAATATAATGTTGAACTTAGTGTTGGTTAGTTTTGTTGAACTTTTAAATTCTTTATTCTTTGTTATAATGAATGGCTCTATAGAAGGAGGAGGGGGGAGATATATTAAGACATAAAAGTTATTTAAAAACAAGAGTCAATAAAAACTTAAATAATTTTGAAATTTCCCAAAAGCAACCCAGAACACTTCCTCCTATTCAATTCTGTTCTCTAGGTTATCCATGTAACTTCAGTGTCGATAGTTAGGCTGCACTCTGAGTTTTTATGGATCACATTTAAGAGACCCTGCCTAAGGTTTGAAGGAATCATCAAAATGTTAATGGTGGCAGCAGCTATTTTGTCTTTATCTTTGTAGCCCCAGCAGTACCTGACACATAGTCCTTGTCTATTCCTACCTTTGCACTGAAGTCCCAAAGTATCAAATTATGCTAGTTTAATCAAATTATGCTAGTTGAAATGTGCTGCAGCTTACTTCCATCTACCATTCATCTCTGCGTTGTCTTTTGTAAACTCTCTTTACCACTTAACAAACTAATTTCTCCAGTTCTTTTATTTGCTTCTCCAAGGAGAATATGTGATCATCCTTTCAGTAGCTCAACTTCCTTTTTTCTTATGGTTTCATTAATAGAAAGAATGTCACAATTGATACAATTCAGTTTCTCCAATAGTATGTCAATCAGTCAATAGGCACTTATTTAGCCACTACTATGTGCCAGGCACTGTGCTAAGCACTAAGGATACCCCACAAAAGAACAAAAACAAGTCCCAGGTTTCACAGTCTAACAAAGGCAATGGTATATATACAGGATAAATTGAAGTAAGCAACAAGGCACTAACAACAAGAGATTGGGAAAGGCTACTTGTTGAAGGGGGGATTTAAGTTAGGCAGTTAGGAGAAATAAGAAGGGAAAGAATGCCAGTCATGGGAGACAGCCAACGAAAATGCCTAGTGCTAGGACATGGAATGTCATGCTAGGAACAGCCAGGAGACCCATGTTACTGGATCATAGAGTATGTGGAGGAGAGTAAGATGTAAGAAACTTGGAAAGGTAAGAAGGGTTATGAAGGTTATGAAGTACTTTATATCTGATACTGAAGGTGATAGAGAGCCACCAGAGTTTGCTGAATGTTCAGGCCTGCCCTTTAGGAAGATCACTTTGACAGTTAGAGGATGCACTAGAGTAAGGAGACAACAGCAGGCTATTGCAGTAGTCTAGGCATGAGTCTAGGCCTCTATCAGTGTGGTGACACTCATAGAAGGGGGGGCCTATACAAGAGAGATTATGAAGATGAAATTGGTGAAACTTGGCAACTGATTGTCTGTGGAAAGGGAGAGAAAACAGAGCCCAGGATAACGCCGTAGATGACTGGGAGGATGCCCAGTTTCTATTACTGGGGAATTCCTTCCTCAGTAAGAGTAAAATTACTAAGGGAGGGCTTGGGGGAAAAAGATGATTCCATTTTGAAAAGGTTGAGTTGAAGATGTCCACAGGACATCCAGTTTGAGATGTCCATCAGACAGCTGCAGATATGAGATTACATAGAGATGACAGCTGAAACCATGGAAACTGATGAGATCACCAATTGAAATTGTATTGAGGGAGAAGGGTAAAAGGCCCAGGATGAACCCATTGGGACACCAACAGTTAATGGCCCTGATCTATATGAAGACCCAGCAAAGGAGATTGAGATTTCCATTGTTCTGTTTCTTTTTGTATATTATTTTTCCTCGTTATTAAGAACTTCATTTTGTATTAGTTCATATAAATCTTCCTATATTTCTTTTTTTTTAGTGGCCCCAAGCTTCTCTGTGAAACCAAAGGTCATTTTTAAATATTAATGTATGACCATATTGTCATATTGTTAAGAGTTGTGAAACACAATAGCCAATGAAGAATTTTTTTTTTTGCTTTTTTTGGAGGGCAATTGGGGTTAATTAACTTGCCCAAGGTCACACGGCTAGGTTTTTGTTTGTGTGTGTTAAGTGTCTGAGGCCAGATCTGAACTCAGGTCCTTCTGAGTCCAGGGCCAGCACTCTATTCACTGCACCACCTAGCCGCCCTGAAGAATTTATTATTGAGACCCAAGAGAGCAAAAAAGGATATTAAGAGATTTCTTTCTAAATGTATGTTAAGAGAGAAGGGCAAAAACAAAAGTCACATAGAAGTGATGTGGAAAAAGAGACCTGAAATATCATGGACTAAACTTCACAACACTCCACCTACATGTGTTTCTTCTGGAACTAAATTATAGAATGAATGAGTGCATAAAAGGGGAGAGGAGAGAAAAAAGATACAGGGAAATACATGATATACCCAAATCAAGTCAAAGGCTAACAAAGAATAATAAAAATAAAATAACTTCTGCTGTCTCTCAGGAAAAAAAAGAACCTACAAGGAGAATGGGTAGGAAGCAAAGGGAAGGACTGAAAATGGTGGGATGGGAAGGGAGCAATCTTACTTCAGTGGTGGGACAGGGTCCCACTGATGAATGCTTCCAGAGAGATATTCTATAAAAGGAGATGGGGACTTTACAATGAGTATTATCTGCAGGAATTTGGTGCTTAGAGACGATTTACCCTGCCTCAGGAAAAGGGAAATCAGAACTGGAGGGAACTGATACTGAGAAGAGTGAGAGAGCATGGACCTCAAAAGAGATTTCAAGACAAATGGAAAAAATATAACCAAGAAGAAGGCAAAAGCCAATAATGAAATAGAGAGTGAAATACATAGTTATTGTTATCATGAAATATCCTCTTACCTAGGGCAATTGACATTTCTAAGACTGAGGCACAAAAGAAAAAAAAATGGCCAAAGGGAAATATCTACAAGGCCATAACAGAAACTATTTGGATGATCAATAAAAGTCCCTCATCAAATAAGTACCTCAATACCAAATCAAATAACTACCTCAAAAGGTTTAATTCCATAAGGATAAAAATTCCATAAGAGGATAAAGAAGGACTAAAGAAATATAAGTTCATGAACCAATGATTAAAAGTCTGGAATAGAAAGAGAGCAAAGGTAAATAATGAAAAGAATGAGGAAAAGAAATCCTTCTTAGAAAAAGGTGCAAAAAATGAACATTTAAAACAAGGCAAAACAAATTAAAGGGGAGGAGAGGAAAAAATTCCACTTGACTACTTAACTGAGAAGGAAAAAAGAAGGAGAGAATTAAAGAACTAGATAAACAGGAGAAAGAAAAAGGAACTAAGAAGCAAAATTCCAAAAGTAGGAAAAGAAGTAATGAACAGGAGGGGGATGGAGAACATGAGGGTAAGGGTAAGAAAGTTGGTAGAAATAAGGCTGCCTTAAAATAAACTAAACTAAAATAACTGAAAAGACAGTAATGTTTTTACAGGGAAGAAGAGGGGGAAAAAATCTTAATTTGGAAAAAAAATTAGAGATAAATGAAGGAAAATATAAACCTAATTCTCATAAATGTATTAAATGATCCAATAAAAAAAAAGAATAACATATGGGATACAGAGACAAAAATCTCACAATCTGTTGCTTAAAAAGAAATACATTTGAAAAACAAAGACATACACAGAATAAAAACGAGGGGCTAGGAGAAAAAAATCTACCATACACAAAGTGAATACACAAAGGCAGGACTTAAAACCATGCTGGTGGAGAGGGTAGAGCCTAGAATGCAAAATAAGGCTGGAACTTACCTGAAATTCATCTCCGAACAATCATAAAATAATGCCCCTAACGAATTCTGGAGTGGCAGAACCAACAAAAAGATGTGTTGAAGTAAGTTTCCAGCCCAAGACAACAGAAGATCAGTAGGAAAGGTCTATCGCAGGTAAAGGGGGAGTACACTCCAGGGCAGGCAGCATCTAGGCAAGCCTCAGCAGGCCACAGCATAGCAGGCCAATGGCCCAGGAAGCCAAAGGGGAAAAAGGCCAGCAGGGAGGCCTAAAGCCCCCAATGTAGCAGGCCAGTGGCTAAGCACCAGACCCCCAGCACAAGACAGAGCTCCCTACACCCCTGCAGCAGAGCCCAATTTAAAAGTTATGAAATAGGCTAGAAAAATGAGCAAAAAACAAGGAACCTGACCATAAAAAGTTACTATGGTGACAGGAAAGATCAAAACACAAACTCAGAAGAGGACAACAATGTCAAAATGTCTACATGTGAAGCCTAAAGGAAAATGTGAATTGGTCTCAGGCCTAAAAAGAACTCATGGAAGAGCTCAGAGGATTTTTAAAATTAAATAAAAGAGGTAGAAAAAAATTGGGAAATGAATGGAGATGACAAATAATCATTTTTTAAAAAGAAGCAACATCTTGGTAAAGGAAGCACAAAAATGGGGAATGATGTACAAAAACAAAATCACTGAGGAAAGCAACTCCTTAAAAAGAAGAATTGACCTAATGGAAATGTAGTACAAAAGCTCACTGAAGAAAATAATTCCTTAAAAATTAGAATTGGGCAAGTGGAAACTAATGACTCCATGAGGCATCAAGAATCAATCAAATAAAATCAAAAGCATGAAAAAGTAGAAGACAATGTGAAATATCTCACTGGAAAAACTGACCTGGAAAACAGATCCAGGAGAGATGATTTAAGAATTACTGGACTGGGGGCAGCTAGTGAATAGAGCACCAGCCTGGAGTCAGGAGGACCTGAGTTCTAATCTGCCGTCAGACACTTAACACTTACCAACCATGTGACCTTGGGCAAGTTACTTAACCCCAAGTGCCCTTACCATATGGGAATGTAAATAGTGCAATTTTAATAAGTTCCTTATGATTTCTTTCCCCTGTTTACCTTCTCCTTGCTTCTTGTATTTGAAAGTCAAATTTTCTGTTCAGATCTGGTTTTTTCATCAAGAATACTTGAAAGTCCTCTATTTCATTGAATAACCATAATTTCTATCCCCCTCAAAAAAAAAAAAAAAAGGAATTTCTGGACTTCCTGAAGGGCATTATCAAAAAAGGAACCTAGATATCATCTTTGAAGAAATTTTATCTTTTTATTTTCCTTTTTTTAAATTTAGTTTTAGTTTTCAACATGCATTTCCACAAGATTTTGAGTTACAAATCTTTTCCCCATCATTCCCCTACCCCCCACCCCAAGATACTGATCCTGCTGAATACCCCTTCCCCCAATCTGCTCTCTCATATCCTCCCCCATTCCCCCGATAACTTTCTAGAAGGGCAAGATGGATTGCAATACCCCAGTGCCTGTATATCTTATTTCCCAGCTACATGAAAAAAACAATTTTTTTAATATTTGTTTTTAAAACTTTGATTTCCATATTCTTTCCCTTCTTCCCTCCTCACCCCCCCCCCCACTTATTCTATTTTCTACTTTGACACTGTCCCTTTTCAAAAGTGTGTGCTTCTAACTACCCTCTACCACAATCTGCCCTCCCTTCTATCATCCCCCCTTTTATCCCTTTCCCCGCCTACTTTCCTGTAGGGTAAGATACCCAATTGAGTCTGCATGTTATTCTCTCCTTAAGCCAAATTCAATGAGAGTAAGGTTGACCCATTCCCTTTCACCTTCCTGCTCTTCCCCTCCATTGTAACAGTTTTCTCTTGCCTCTTTTATATTAGATAATTTACCCTATTCTAACTCTCCCTTTCTCCTTCTCTCATTATATTCCTCTCTCACTTCTTAATTTTATTTTTTAGATATCATCCCTTCATATTCAACTGATCCTGTGCCCTCTGGCTATGTATACATGTACACACATATACATACACTCACATATGTATTATACACACATACATCTTCCTATGTATACATGCACACATACACACACACACACACACACACACACACACACATAAATTCCTTTCAACTGCCCTCATACTGAGAAAAGTCTCATGAGTTACAATTATCGTCTTATCATATAGGAATGTAAATAGTTCAATTTTAATAAGTTCCTTATGATTTCTTTCCCCTGCTTACCTTCTCCTTGCTTCTTGTATTTGAAAGTCAAATTTTCTGTTCAGATCTGGTTTTTTCACCAAGAATACTTGAAAGTCCTCTATTTCATTGAATAACCATAATTTCCCTTGAAACATTATACTCAGTTTTTCTGGGTAGGTGATTCTAGGTTTTAATCCTAGCTCCATTGACCTCCAGAATATCACATTCCAAGCCCTTAAATCCCTTAATGTAGAAGCTACTAGATCCTGTGTTATCCTGATTGTATTTCCACAATATTCAAATTGTTTCTTCTTGGCTGCTTGTAGTATTTTCTCCTTGACCTGGGAACTCTGGAATTTGGCTATGATATTCCTAGGAGTTTTCTTTTTGGGATCTTTTTCAAGAGGTGACAGGTGAATTCTTTCAATTTCTATTTCACCTTCTGGTTCTAGAATATCAGGGAAATTTTCCTTGAGAATTTCTTGAAGGATGATTTCTAGGCTCTTTTTTTGATCATGGCTTTCAGGTAGTCCAATAATTTTTAAATTATCTCTCCTGGATCTATTTTCCAGGTCAGTGGTTTCTCCAATAAGATATTTCATATTGCCTTCTATTTTTTTCATTTATTTGGATCTCTTTTATAATATCTTGATTTCTCATGAAGTCCTTAGCTTCCATTTGCTCTAATCTAATTTTGAAGGAATTATTCTATTCAGTGAGTTTTTGAAATTCCTTTTCCATCTGGGCAATTTGACTTTTTAAGGCATTCTTCTCACTGGCTTTTTGGGCCTCTTTTGCCATTTGAGTTAGTCTATTTTTTAAGGTGTTATTTTCTTCAGTATTTTTTTTTTTTGGTCTCCTTTAGTGAGCTTTTGTTTTTATGATTTTCTTGCATCATTCTCATTTCTCTTCCCAATTTTTCCTCCTCTTCTCTTACTTGATTTTCAGAATCCTTCTTGAGTTCTTCCATGGCCTATAACCAGTTCATATTTTTCTTGGAAACTTTTGTTGCGGGAGTTTTGACTTCATTGACTTCTTCTGGTTCCATGTTTTGATCCTTTTTGTTCCCAAAAAAGGATTCTAGAGTCTGATTGTGCTTTCTTTGCTTGCTCATCTTGCCAGCCAATTACTTGAGTTTTGAGATCTTTGCCGAGTGGAAAGTGCTGTGTCCCAAATTTCAGGGTTTTCGCAAATGTTGTCAGAGGTCTGATATCATCCTTCAAGAAATTCTCAAGGAAAATTGTCCTGATGTTTTAGAACCAGAGAGCAAAATAGAGGTTGAAAGAATCCACTAATCACCTCTTCAAAAAGATCCCAAAAAGAAAACTCCTAGGAATATTATAGCCAGGTTCTGGAATTCCCAGATCAAGGAAAAAATATTACAAGCAGCCAAGAAGAAACAATTTGAATATTGTGGAAACATAATCAGGATAACACAAGATCTAGCACTAATCTACATTAAAGTTAGCTTCTCTGTGTTGTTCTGTGGGTGCTGGGGCTCCAGAAGTTGTTCAGAGTCCCCTTTTACATAGTTTGGAGGTGATCTAGGGGGAACAGTGCCTTGGATGTGCTGTTTCTACTCCGCCATCTTGGCTCTGCCCCAAGCTTCTACATTAAGGGATTTAAGGGCTTGGAATATGCCATTCTGGAGGTCAAAGGAGCTAGGATTAAACCAAGAATCACCTACCCAGAAAGACTGAGTATAATGTTTCAGGAGAAAATATGGTCATTTAATGAAATAGAGGACTTTCAAGAATTCTTGATGAAAAAACCAGAGTTGAATAGAAAATTTGACGTTCAAATACAAGAAGCAAGAGAAGCATGAGAAGGTAAACAGGGAAAAGAAATCACAAGGAACTTATTAAAGTTGAACTATTTATATTCCTACATGGAAAAATGATCATTGTAACTCATGAGACTTTTCTCAGTATGAGGATATGTGTGTGTGTGTGTGTGTATGTATATATATATATATATATATATATATACATATATATATATATGTATATATATATATATATATACACATATATATGTATGTATGTTTATATATATATATATGTATGTTTATATAGGAGGGTATATGGGCATATAAATACATATGTATGTGTATATATGTGTACATGTATACATAGCCAGAGGGCACAGGATCAGTTGAATATGAAGGGATGATATCTAAAAAATAAAATTAAGAGGTGAGAGAGGAATATAATGAGAGAAGGAGAAAGGGAGAGTTAGAATAGGGTAAATTATCTCATATAAAAGAGGCAAGAGAAAACTGTTACAATGGAGGGGAAGAGCAGGAAGGTGAAAGGAAATGGGCCAACCTTACTCTCATTGAATTTGGCTTAAGGAGAGAATAACATGCAGACTCAATTGGGTATCTTACCCTACAGGAAAGTAGGCGGGGAAAGGGATAAAAGGGGGGATGATAGAAGGGAGGGCAGATTGTGGTAGAGGGTAGTTAGAAGCACACACTTTTGAAAAGGGACAGGGTCAAAGTAGAAAATCTACTAAGTGGGGGGCGGGATAGGATGGAGGGTAATATAGTTAGTCTTTCACAATGGAAATGTTTTGTGTACCTCCACATACACAACCTACATTGAATTGCTTATCTTCCCCGTAAGGGTGGGTGACAAGGGAAGAAGGAAAAGAATCTGGAAGTCAAAGTCTTAAAATCAAATATTTTTTAAAATTATTATTTTTTTTTTACATGCATCTGGGATATAAGATGAATAGGCAGTGGAGTATAGAAATCCATTTTGCCCTACTAGAAAGTCAGAAAGGGCTTGGGGGAGGATATAATAGGGAGCAGATTGGGGGAAGGGGTATTCAGTAACTTTGCTATGTTGGGGTGGTGGGTTTCAGAAAGACAGGGAGAAAATTTATAACTAAAAATCTTGTGGAAATGAATGTTGAAAACTGAAAATTAACAACAAAAAAGAAATAATCAGTGTAAGAAAGAATGACTTCAAAACATTTACAAGCAAAGTCTCACATAAACACAACTTGGGCAAAATTTTAATTAGAATTCCTAGAAGAGAGGAAGCAAGGGTTTTTAAAAGAGTTAAAAAATATTTTTATAAACGAAATAAGAGGGAAAAATGGGAAAGGAAACAAAAGCCATGGAAGAAGGGACTGGAAAAGAAATTAATAACTTAGGACAAGAGGTACAAAACCTATCCCAAGCAAAAAACTTTTTGAAAATTATAATAGACCAAATAGAAGCCTATGACTCCATGAAGCAACAAGAAATAGTAAAACAAAGTCAAAAGACTGAAAAAAATGGGGGAAAAATGTAAGATTCTTCATAGCAAGAAAAGCTGACCAGGAAAATAGATCCAGGGGAAAAAAACCTGAGATCCACTGAAGTATCTGAATTCCATGGCCAAAAAAATAAGCCTGGACATCATATTTCAAGAAATCTTAAAAGAAAACTACCCTGATCTTTTGGAACTAAAGAGTAAAAAAGAAATAGAAGGAATCCATTAGTTAATTCCTGAAAGAAACCCCAAAAGGAAAACTCCCAGGAACATCATAGACAAACCCAGAGTTTTCAGGTCAAAGAAAAAAATACTCCAAGCAACAAGAAAGGATTCAAGGAGCCACAGTAGGGATCACACATGATGTAGCAACCACAACTATAAAGAAATAGAGAGCTTGGAATACAATAATCTAGAAGTTAAAAATTATGGGTTTACCCAGAATAATTTATCTAACATGAGTACAATCCTAGAAAGGAAAAAATAGATCTTTAATATAACAGAGAACTTCCAAGACTTCCTGATTAAAAAAAAAAAAAACCAGGGCTGCATAGAAACATTGAAGTTCAAACACAAAGAGTGAAAATTGAAACATAATAGGGTAATCAGGAATGGACAATGATAAAGGACTAAACAAGGATCAATTGCTTACATTCAAATATGGGGAGATGTTGGGGCGTGGGGGAAGTAGCTGAAGGCTATTTGGAGATGACAGACAATGGAAGGCTAGGCTAGTTTAAGGGTAATCTGTTTGGGTATAGATATTTTGATAGGATTGAGGGTGGGAAGCAGCTGGACAAAGGATGGTTAGGCTGGATAAAGAAGATTTAGGCCTAGCTATAATGAAAGGCTTATGGCCTCAGGCAAATGCTTCACCAAGTGGGAAGTTTCAATCAGAGTTCAAGGGGTTTCCCAGAGCCTGTACCCCATCAGTGCCTCTGACTGATCAGTGGCTAAGCCACAAGGGGCTTCCATTGTTAAATGTAAATGTTATATACAAGATCATGCTCACCTAGGCATCTCAGGTATTACAGTAATGGATTATGTCTTTTTTGGAGGCTTAGTCTGAACCCCAAGGCTTTGTCTCCTCTTTTTAACCAAAATGACCCTGTCAAAGAGGACTTGGCTCTCTAGGAATGTTTTTTCCTGATTCACTGATAGCCCTGCCATTTATGAGAGAGGCATATGCAACTTGGTAGTTATCCCTCCAGCAATAAGAGATAGACACCCTGAGGGATGAGAGTCCCGGAAAGTCTTCCCAGTGGTCCTAGCTGCCAACTGTGTGGCTAACACATGAGATAGTCTTGAGCAATAGGGTAAATAAGATTCTTATTTATACCAATGTGGCAATAATCCTGGTTGAGCATTCTGGGACCTGGAGTAAAGTGAACTGGACAATTAAAATTAAAGGCTCTTTATTTTGGTGTTGGGATCATTGACAGACTTTCCTTCATGCCTCTTTCCACATACAATTGTTTGCAATTAGTGCCTGATAACGATGAACTGTTTTTGGCCATCTTCCTAGTTAACCCTCTCTAGTCTTTCACACTCCACATGTGTGAAGTTACTCAGGCCTCAAGGTTTCTGTCCCCTAAAAAGGTACCCCCATACAACTTGAAGGTTCCCCTTAAGTACTTAAGTCTTTCTCCTATGATGGTTCAGGCAACTCCTTCTTAGAAAGGGTTTGAGGGACCAAAGGGCAGAATTACTGGGAGGTGTTTTGCTTTTTAATGATATTAAGGGGAAGTGAAAATCATAGGGTACATGAATTGGAAAAGTAGGATTCCCCTGGAAAAATGGGGGGATCTTTTTGCGAAGTTGTTAGTAATCTTGAGTCTCTGCATGAAGGCAAGGCTTCATCTAATATCCCAATAAGA
The DNA here is from genome assembly GCA_011680675.1 of Gymnobelideus leadbeateri. NCBI lineage: Eukaryota > Metazoa > Chordata > Mammalia > Diprotodontia > Petauridae > Gymnobelideus > Gymnobelideus leadbeateri. The sequence continues at coordinate 532,333 of WOXC01008724.1, read as the reverse complement.
ATAGGGTAGCTCCTCAGTAGAGATCTCCAAAGGAGCCAAAATTTAGTCTCAATCCCCTGAAGAAGCTCTTAAGAGACAGGGAAGTTTTGGCTGGTGGCATGGGAAATACTTAGTAGGTGGTGAATCAGGCTGAGTCTTGATATCAGCTCAGGCCCCAGGAGAGGTTGCATATATGAGGTCTGAGACCTATTAGCTACTGTGATACAGATACCTGTGCTGGGAACCAGTGATGGCAGTTGGAGGTATTGTCACTGCTACACAGATTCAATGCTCCTGGTGTTGCTCCAGGTCATCGTGGTTCTTTTTATATCAAATCTACTTTGAACTGCCCTTGGCATTACCCTCACTCTTATTATACTTTTTCAAGGTTCTTTTAAATTGTTTTTATCTTTTTATTATTCCTATTAAGCTCCTCCTCTAATGCATTATGAGGTCAGAGGCTTTAGTGGTGGAAGAACTCAGAAAAAATCTGGGACTTTGCCACAAAGAGAAATGATTATTTTCCTATTATTAATAACCAATTATTAAACTAGGACTGAGATTTTTTCCCTTTATTTCCTCATTCTGGGATCAGCCCTGGTAGATCTGCCAGTCACTGAAGGACAGGGCTGTTGATGAGATTGACTAAACCTCGGGGAACATCCTCCTCTACCCAACAGGGAGAGCTAATTTCTGATTAAAGTGTAAACAGAATCTAAGAGACTTCCAGTCCTTAAAAGCATTAGGCTCACGCCCTTGAGACCCCCCCTACACCCCTATTATTCAACTGTTCTCGGTGGAGATGGACCCTTTTGTCCTCATAGCTGGGGGTAGCAAGAGACTCTATCAAATCAGCCCACCTCCACATTTGAAAGTCCATCCCCCTTAGAGGTTCACCTATTGGGGCTGATCACTGCCCGCCGGGGCACCCAACTTTCCTAAAGGTACTTAAGCATTAATGCCGTGGGATTATGGATGCATATAGGTAAGTCTACCTCCCCTGCTGGACAGTAAAAAGCCTCAATACCTGGCACGCTGAATATTTACTGAATGAATGAAGAAGAGCCCGCGGGAAGGATTGCTACCTCTTTTACCGAGAAGCCCAGATCCTGTACTTTCCCCAATTCTCTTCCTTCATACGGTTTCCTGACACCTCCTCCCTCCTCACCGTACAGAAAGGGCAGCTGGCCGCCCTCGGGTTCGCAGAAACATCCAAGTCCAGGTCTGGAAGGGACGTTGGAGGTGACGAGGGTTGCTGCTAAAGAACTTAGCAAAGAGAGAGCCAGGGCAACTAGACACAACCCATCTCAAATGCCCACATTCTCCAGGCAAAGAAACCGCCCCCGGGCAGGTTCAGGAGGTCCTAGAGGGAGAGGCGGGGTAGGCGCGCGAGCCCCACTGCGGGCCAGGCAAAGCCCCGCCCTTGCGCGGAGTTCGCACGTGGTGAGGGGCGGGGACGGCTTCCAGCTAGGCAGAAGGAGCTGCAGAAGGCGGGGCCAGGGTTGGTCCCGCCCCCTACTCTCCTAGGACCGCCCGGGCGCGTGATTCGCCCTCAGAGGCCGGACCAACTGCTGATGGTGCGGGGCGGGGAGAGAGGGCCGGGCCAGCCAACCACGAGGTAGGGAGAGGGAGACTGACCCAAAGGGACCAAACTGGGAGAGAACTAGCTCGAGCTCTGCCGGCTCAACGGTCTGGCGGCCCGGCCCAGGGAGAAAGAAGGAAAGGCTTGGGCCGGGGGAGCCGGCCGAACCACCAGCCCGACGGGGCGGGAAGACTCCGGCGCCGCGTGACGGGGCGAGGCGAGGGTCGAGGTAGGAGCCCCCTGCCATCTCCTCGCGGGAGTGAGAAAGGGAAGCGGCCCCTGCCCCCCAAGGGAGGGAAAGAGACCATCCCCGGACCCCCTGAGGAAGAGGGGCTCCCTGTCCTTCCGGGGAGCAGAAAGAGAAGCGCCCTGCCCCTGTTCGTATGAGAGCGTCGCCTTGTCCGCTCAGAAGAGGCCCCAGCCCCCGGACGTGAGGCCCCCGGGGTTCTCAGAGCGCCCCCCTCCTCCGCCCCCCGCAGCGCCAGAAGCTTTGCCTTGCGCCTTGCTCCCCGACGTTCCCCCGGTGTCGGGCCGGTGCCTGAGGCCGCGCTCCCGCATGGTCTCGTGGTGTGCAAGCAGCCTTCTTCCCTAACAGCCCTCAAAGTGAGGAGGTCCCCCATTTTACAGACAGAGAAGCCGAGGCCCAGAAAGGCAGAGCGGTCTGCCCGGGGCCACGTCTGGGCCACTCGGGCCTCCCCTCTCTCTCGTTCCCTGGGTAGGCGGGGTGTCTGGACGGGGGGGGGGGGGGGGGGCGGGCGGGACCTTTAGGGAGGTCCACGAAGGACCTTCATCCTGAGAGGGTGTAGGAATAACTCTCCCCACTGTCACCTCCTTCCCTCACAGCCCAGAGCCAGAAGGGCCTAGACCTTTGAGTCTGTGGTCAGGCTGAGCAGGCTTTGATCCTAAAGGGGAGAAGCAAGGGATTTCCGAACCGTGAAGCTGACTCCTTAAACCCCGAGCAAGCCGATAGGGGCCAGGGTTCTCCCCACAAAAGAAAGAGGTTTGCCATTTGTGCGTACACCCAAATCCTTTCGCCGAATAGAAATCTGGAGCATACAGTAAGAAAGGGCATAATGGTAAATGGCTCCCTGAACTGTACTAGTAACAGGGATAACGGTGTGAGAATCTCAGAAGCAACCATTCTTCAGCCAGTGGAGCTGCTGGAGCTTATAGGGATTCTTATTGGGCAGTTGGTACTTTGGACAGTTGGTTGAATGAAGGACCCTCAACTCTATACCAAGAACCTAGATTCATGGATATTCCTCCACACTGGAGATAGAGGGGTCAAAACTCCCCAACAGGAGCAAGCAAGCCCAAGAGTGAATGTCCCATGGTCATCAGGATCCTAATTGCCAGCTCAACTCCTGAACTATATTGAGTTGTTGATGTTCTAGGAAAGGGTATAGACAAATGTACCCAGAAGTAATTCTCATGAAATTGGCACTTTAGAAGATGATGTGTTGGGAAAACAGAAGCTGAAACTTGTCTTTTGATTTTAAGAAGGAAGAATTCTTTCAAAAGATTGACAAAGGCAGATAAAGCCTAAATCATAACATTTCAGATATAGAAGGGTCTTCATTCTAGGAGTTCTTAACCTTTTTTTGTATCATGAATCCCTTTAGTAGCCTGTTAACCCTAACCCTGTGAACTCAGAATAGTTCTTAAATGCATAAAATCAGCTACATATAGGATTACAAGGAAACAAATTAGATTGAAACATGATTTTTATCAAAATATTTTTAAAACAAGCTCATGATCTATCCTGAATCACCAGCCACCTATTGGATATTTCCAATTAGATGTTTTGTAAGCATCTTAAATTCAACATGTTTGTCCTTCATTCTCAAAGAGGATCAATGACATCAAGAGAGTGATGTCACTTGGCAGGTGAATTGGATTTAAGTGAGGCAGGGCTTTACAGAGTCATCAGCCTCTCTCCTCAGGGGTCATTTGAATCCAGTGGCAAGACATAGGGGACCCCAGATGCAGTGGGAGACCTTGATCTTTTTAAGCTAAGGTCTTTCCCAGGTCTAAGTTTGTCCTAGGCAACACCCATTCAGTAATTTAAGACTAGGTAAGAAATGTTATTGTAGTATCTGCTCACTTCACTTTGCATCAGTTCATGTAAGTCTTTTCAGGTTTTTTTAAAATCATCCTGCTTGTCATTTCTTAGAACATAATAGTATTCCATCACAATTGTATACCACAACTTGTTCAGCCATTTCCCAATTGATGGACATTCCCTCAATTTCAATTCTTTGCCACCATAAAAAGAGCTGCTACAAATATTTTTGTACAAATAGGTCCCTTTCCCTCTTTTTTGATTTCTTTGGGATACAGACCTAAGAGTGGTATTGCTGGATCAAAGGATATACAGGGTTTGTTTGTTTTTTACCTTTTTAGGCATAGTTCCAAATTGTTCTCCAGAATAGTTGGAGTAGTTCTAATTCTGCTAGCAGTATGTTAGTCTCCCCATTTTTCCATATCCCCTCTAGTAGTTGTCATTTTCTTTTTTTGTCCTCTCTGCCAGTCTGATAGGGATATGATATCTTTTAATTTGTATTTCTGTAATCAATAATGATTTAGAGCATTTCTCACATAACTATTTATAACTTTGATTTCTTCTGAAAATTGCCTATTCATATCCTTTGACTATCTGTTTGGGAATGGCTCTTATTTTTATTAATTTAGCTCAGTTCTGTACATATCTAGGAATTGAGGTCTTAATCAATACAGAGAAACTTGCTGTAAAAAAAAAAAGGTTTTTTGCTCCAGTTTCCTGTTTTCCTTCTAGTTTTGACTGGTTTTGTTTGTGCAAAACTTTAATATAATAAAAATTATCCATTTTACATCTAGTAATGTTCTCTATCTCTTGTTTGGTCATAAATTCTTCCCTCTTCAAAGATCTGGCAGGCACAGTTTTCCATGTTCTGGTAATTTACTTATGATATCACTCTTGGTCTAAATCACTTATCCATTTTTTATTTTATCTTGGTATATGCTGAGATGTCAGGCTATGCCTAGTTTCTTTCAAATTGCTTTCTAGTTTTTCCAGCAGTGTTTGTCAGATTCTGAGTTTTTGTTCTAAAAGCATGGATCTTTTGGATTTATCAAACACTTGATTACTATAGTCATTTACCACTGTATATTGTGTGCCTTATCTAATTCACCACTCTTATTTCTTTTTTTTTCCTTTTTTTATTTAGTATTTTATTTTTCCCCAATTACATGTAAAAACAGTTTTCAACATTTCTTTTTAAAATTGAGTTTCAAATTCTCTCTTTCCCCTCTTTCCCCCCTCATTGAGAAGGCAAGCAATTTGATATAGGTTATACATGCTCTCCTAGCTAGTCATGTAAAACATTTCTATATTAGTCATGTTGTAAAAGAAAAACTTAGAAGAAAATAAAAACCCAAGAAAAATAAAGTAAAAAAAGTATGCTTTGATCTATATTCAGACTCCATCAGTTCTTTTTCTGGGGATGGATAGCATTTTTCATAAGTCCTTCAGAATTGTCTTGGATCATTGTATTACTGAGAATACCTACGTCATTCATAGTTGATCATTACACATCATTGCTGTTATTGTGTACAACTTTCTCCCAGTTCTACTCATTTCACTTTGTATCAGTTCATTTAAGTCTTTCCTCCAGGTTTTTCTGAGAGCATCTAGTTCATCATTTCTTAGATCATAGTATTATTCCATCACCATATATCTTGTCTTATCCAACCATTCCCCAATTGATGGGCATCCCCTCAATTTCCAGTTCTTTGCCACCATAAAAAGAGTTGCTATAAATATTTTTATGCAAATAAGTCCTTTTCCTTTTTGTTTTTTAACTCGGTATACAGACCCAGTAGTGGTATTGCTAGATCAAAAATTATGCATGGTTTTATAGACCTTTGGGCATAGTTACAAATTGCTCTACATAGTGGTTGAATTAGTTCATAACTCCACCAACAGTGCATTAATGTCTCATTTTTCCCATATCTCCTCCAGTTTTTGTCATTTTCCTTTTCTGTCCTATTAACCAGTCTAATAGGTGTGAGGTACCTTGCATTTCTCCAATAAGTAGAGTTTTACAGCATTTTTTCATATGGCTATAGATAGTTTTGATTACTTCATCTGAAAACTGTTCATATTTTTTTTCATCATTTATCAATTGGGGAATGGCTCTTATTTCTATAAATTTCACTTGGTATTTGAGCGATTGAGACCTTTATTAGAGAAAATGCTTCAAAAAATATTTCAGTTATGATTGCTAACTGTATTGCCCTCTATCCTATTTCCCCCACCTTTTTTCTGTTCTCTCTCTCCTTTTACCTTGTCCCTCTTCAAAAGTGTTTTGCTTCTGACTACTGTCTCCCACAACGCCCCCTCCTTTCTATGAGCACCCCTCCCTTCTCTTATCCCCTTCCTCTCCTATTTTCCTATAGGTTAAGGTATATTTCTAGACCTATTTGAACCAATTTTAACAAGAGGAAAGTTCAAGCATTTCCCACCACCTCTCCCAACTTCCCCTCTATTATAAAAGCTTTTTCTTGCCTCTTTTATGTAAGATAATTTACCCATTCTGCCTCTCCCTTTTCCTTTCTCTCGGTGCATTCGTCTTTCTTAACTCTTGATTTTATATTTTATTGATATCCCTTAATAGTCAACTAATTCCTGTGCCCTCTATTAGCTTCAGTGAGACCATATTTGTGGGGTGGCTAGGTGGTACAATGAATAGAGTACCGGCCCTGGAATCAGGAGGACCTGAGTTCAAATCTGGCCTCAGAGACTTAACAGTTACTAGCCATGTGACCTTGGGCAAGTCACTTAACCCCAATTGCCCTGCCCCCCCATAAAAAGCAAAAAGAAAAGAGATCATATTTGAATTACAATTATTATTTTATATACAATTTTTGTTATATTTAGATATTGACTGAGATGCTGCTAAATTTATAAAAATTTATGAACAGGAATTTGTGATTCAAAGGCAGAAATTCAAGTTCAAATAAATAATTAAAATTCAAAAACTCCAGCAAGCATTTATTATGTACCTACTTTGTACAAAGCATTGTTGTGTTCATAGAAGTATAATTTAATCAATTTCCTTGTTGGTCTTCCCTCTCTTTTGGTCTTTAACTGTGACTCTTGTTTTCAGTGATGCCACTGATTTCCATTGATTTTTTGTTAAACATAAGGTATGGATTGTGACAAAAGTACTGTCCTTTGCACATAGTACAGTCCCACATGAAGATTTTTCTTTGATTTTATGGCAAATAATGCCAAAATTTAGATTCGTGTATAATATATAGACTCTGGTCCTACTATTCTCCCAATCCACGTTCTGTTGGCAGGTCGAGTCTCCACAGCCAAGGCTATTGCCTCCTTCAGAATTCTAGAGACATCCATTAGGGGTAGGGAAAAGTGTTCTTTAATACTCAACACAAAATTCCAAAATCAGACTCCCCAGTGCTCCACATAAATTAATACCAAGCAGAATATATTGTGTATGCGCTTAGAGACTGGGCTTTCCTTAGCCACTTCCCTCCACCCCAGTTACTCTTATAATTAGTTTGACCCAGAGCCTTCATTCACAGGGATGAGATCCAACTGGTTTCCTTGAGTAATACAGCGAGGCAGCTTCTGTTTCGTGGCTATGTTGGTTAATGGTTCCAAATGAGCTGTTTAGCTGTAAAGAAAAACTTGTTAAGTGCTCTCTCCTGGAAGTTTGGGGGTCCAGTCACCTGTTTTTAACCTTGGAATAAATTCTTTACAAGAGGGTCTTGATTTGAATTTATTTAGCAGCTTTATTCCAAAAGCCCTGAGGATTATAAACTTGTGGCTAGAACTGTATATTAACATTCAGAGTTATAAAGTAAAAAAGAGCAGAGAAGGGAAAAGAAAATAGGCAGCAGCTTCCAAACTTAGATCAATAACGAAATGGTGAATTGTAGCCCAGGACTTTGGTAACCATTGTCTCTGAGACTGTGCACTTTTTGTTGCTTTTTCCAGGCAGCCAGTTCTGGAGCCCAGAAGCCTCCTAGGAAAAGAGCTGTCAGTGTCTGTGTATATTGCTCTTTGTGGGTGGGGCCTCATGGCCTGGCCTTGCTAGCTAGAATGTCTTGTTGGCAGGGTGGCTTGCTTGTCTTTGTACAGAAGCTTTGACTATAAATGGACTAAGCTCTTTGCTGCCCTCAGATGACCCTAAAAGGACTTGAGCTGGCAATGGGCTCACAAGCTATAGTTTTCTCTACAACTTTCCTAGGGTAGACTACAGTTTATGATAGCCAGTCTGGGAGCTGCCCTGTCACCAGTTCTCAGAGGCAAAGAAAATCCAAAACTTTTCCTGAAAGCCCTGGTTTCTTGCACAAAGCTCTGGCTTTGTGCCTAAACAATGTTCCTGGAGCTGTAGTCAGAGCAACTCCTAGTTGCAGAAAAAAGACTCTTAAGTAACCCTGTAGACTGCCCTTTTTAAGGGAAAAACAAACTGTTCCCTAACAAGGACTAGACTTTTTGGTACACATTCTGCATTCTTCCCTAGCTACTCATCAGTCCATCAGTCCCAAGAAAAATCCCGTGGGGTACAAAGTAAAGGGCTGAGACTCAGAGAAGGATGGGGATAGGGAAAAGTCTGGAAAAAGCAAAGGAGACAAGGGAAAGTGAGGGGGGAGGGGCAGGGAGCCTACCACTGGCTGGAACATTCTGTTCTTGTTCTGATAAAGTTGTGCTCACTTTGGCTCTGGTCCAGTGGCAATTCCAGAGCTCAAAAAGAAAGTGAACTAGAGGGAGAGCTGTAAATATTCCTTCACATGTTCAATACAGAAGCCAACTGCTGTCAAGTCATAAGATTAGAAAGATAGTGACCCAAAAGTCTTTCTGCTTGTATCCTCTATAACCAAGAGAGAAAGAAATTTGCCCTAGGGATTCAAAAGAGAACATAATGATAAAGGTGGTTCCTGTATAGTGATTACAGAGAACCCCTTTTTTGAGCCCTGAATTCTATGTAATTTGGGGGGGTCTGTCAAGCAATGAATAGTTGTGGGAAGTTCCAGTCCCTAAGTAAGACTTGTATTATTAAGATGAAGAGAAATAGCAGCTACTGAATCACAAATGTTATTTCTTCTGTGCCTATAGCTGTGTCTATTGCTTTCCAGATTGGAAGGAAGTCTTAGTACCCACAGATGTAGACAAAATGATCCAGAAGCAAGCAGTCAAGGTCATACTGCTTGTCACTTATGGGATAGGGGTGTGTGTGTGTGTGTGTGTGTGTGTGTGTGTGTGTGTGTAAAATTCCCATAGAAAATGCAGAAAACAAAGGACTTGGAATAGCCCATAATTAGATGATACAATTCTCTCCACACTTCCATTGAATCCTACACTCCCTTCTCCCCCGAGGGGGAAATCTTCCAGGCTCAAAATACAACCCTCTATAGTTTGAATTCCATTCTGACAAATGAATTTGGTGGGGCAGCTAGGTGGCACAGTGAATAGAGCACTGGCCCTGGAGCCAAGAGGACCTGAGTTCAAATCCAGCCTCAGATACTTAACATTTACTAGCTGTGTGACCTTGGGCAGTTCACTTAACCCCAATTGCCCTGCCTTCTTCCCTACAAAAAAAAAAAAAGAAGAATTTGGTATTGCTAGTGAGGCAAGTCTTCTGCCCCATTTCCCTCAGATATTTGGTGAGTTTACTTCCATTTTAGAGACACATACAGGCTTCTGACTTTATGGTACTACCCAAAGGGCTTGCATTCCTTCCAGAGAAGAAAATTAAGTTGAGGATGCTGCATAAGGAAATGCCTTTCCATCTGACCTGCACTGTCTTAATCATTAATGACTATAACAGAATGGGGCCCAGATCTTTTGCTTCCTCTTATCAAGGCTTAGTCCTTTGCTGCCCTTCTGCCCCTGCCCCCCTAATCATGGTATTCTGTACCTGAAAAGCTAGAGCTATCTAAAAGTTCTACTTCTCTTCCTGGCAGTATGGTCCAAGAACTTTACATTGTCCAGAAAATCCTCTCTCCTCTCTCTAGGAAGTTGGCATTCAGAATTCCATCACTTTCCTTCTAGTTCCCTCTGTAAGTCTTCCATCTCTTAGGCTGAGATGTAGTTTGCCACAGTTTCTCCACAACTAGGGTCAGGAACTCTTTTCTGGGCCAAATGGGTGAGAGCACACCCAACTTTGGTATTGATCTGCCTCAAGGTAGTAGTTATCAGTTTTGGTGAAGAGACTTTAGATTATTGGGCTTTTTCTGCCCCCTTGCTACTAAAGTCAATTATTAGTTCTGATGTTCAGGGATCAGGCCTCTTAGAATTTCTCCTTAGGGCCAAAACAAAGGCCCAAAGTAATGGATAAGGTCAGAAGCCATACTGTAGCAAACTAAAGAGAGAATGAAAAGGAAGTAGAGGCACATGTCTTCAACGGCCTCAGAGAGCTCAGGAGAGAAGGAGGACAAGGTAGCTGACCGGGATGGATGGATCAAGTGAGGGCGTTCTGAGGATGGGACAGGTGGGTATGTTTGTAGGCAGTGGAGAAGCAGACAGTGGGCAGGGAGAGACTGAAGATTGATGACAGAGTAGGGGTGATAGAAGAGGCAGTCTGCTGGAGAAGACAAGATTGAGGCCATCTTGCGTGAGATGAGTGAAGGGAGGAGATAAGGACAGAAGGTATCTAGGTGATATGCAACGAGGGGGCTCTTAGCAAATGACCTTAATTCTCTCACCCTGACCCATTTGGTTCTAGTCACCAGAAAGTTCTTGACAAGAGAGAACTGACTGATGTTTCTAGCCTAAACTGAACCACAGCCCAACCCCAAGAATTCTTCAATGACTGGTCCAAATTTAACCTGCACTGAGTAAGCAGAGATGGAAACAATAGGATCCCTGCTCTTAAGAAGCATGGTTTCAACGTAAATATGATTCAGGTTAGAATGTCCTACAGGCAGAGGAAAGATCCAGAATGTTTTAGGAAAGTTTAAGAAAGGGATGATCACTTTACCTGGGAGGCATGAGGGAAGACTTCATGGGGAGACTAACACCTGAGGTAGATCTTGAAACACAAGGATTTCAACAGGTTAAAATGAGAAAGAAGTGCATTCCAATCAACCAGGGTGAAGAGTGGGAGAGTGCCCAACAAGATTAAAGAACAGCTGATAGTCTGGTTTGACTTGGCTGGAATGTCAGCTGTCTGAAGGAAAGCAGTATGAAGTAAGATTGGTAAGGTAGCTTAGAGCCAAAGTGTCAGGATCATGAAAAACAGGCCAAGGAATTTGTCTTTTATCTCATAAACTATAGAAAGTCATTGAAGGCATTTGAGCAGAGTAATGGTTTAATGAGACCTTTGATTAAGAAAATGATTTTGGTCAGCTGTATAAAAGATAGCTTGGACAGGGGAACAACTGGTGTCAGCAAGCTAGTTAGAATATTACAGTAGAAAGAACAGTAAAACAAAATTATGTAATTATAAGGATCAGGTTTAGGCTGCGAAAAGAGTTGAGGATATGTACTTTCCTCTGTTCGTTGCAGAAGTGGTGGATTAAGGGTGAAATCCTTTTATTAAGGGGATTTGTTCTGTGAAATTTGGATTCTGTCAAAGAGCCACACTTGAAGACCTAGAAGGCCACATATGGCCTCTAGGTGGCAGGTTCCCCACCCTGGTATAGAATTTTTTCTCAGACACCATAAATGTAACTGTTAAATTCAGCTATTATCTCTATGCAGCTGATTCTCAGATTTGTCTAAACTTAACTCCTGACTTTGTCTAGACTTTCTTCTCACTTTTGATCTCACAATTGTCAATCACTTTTAAGACATTTTGAAAGTAATATCCTATAGACATCTTAACCTCAACATATCCCAAACTGAGCCTATTATCTTTCTTCCCAAGCCACTTTATAACTTCCCTACTAGTACCTAGAGTATTTCTATCCTCCTAGTCACCTGGACTCCCAATTTAACATCTGTCTTCAACTCCTTACTCTCACCCTTCTCCATCCAATCATTTGTCAGGTTCTGTTGTTTATACCTTTATAACATTTCTTGCACACTCCCCTTCTCTCTTTTGACACTACTGGCACCCTGGTACAGACCCACATCACTTCACACCTTGGACTATTTCAGTAGCCTGCTGTTTGGTCGTCCTGCCTTAGGTCTCTCCCCATTCTAGTCTATCCTCCACTCATTTGTGAAATTGATCTTTATAAAGCACAGTATGTGCATGATTGCCCTATATAACCAACTCCAGTGGTTCCTTCTTGCCTCTAGGATCAAATATAAAATCCTTTGTTTGGCTTTTAGAGCTCTCTATAACCTGGACCCCCTCCTCTGTTTTCAGTTTTCTTTTACTTTATTCCTTCACCTACTCCCCAGGGTACCCTGCAAACTAATGACAAATTCAATGACCTTCTTGCTCCTCCATAGACAAGACAGATGCAATGCCTCCCAACTCTGGGCACTTTCACTGGCTGTCCTCCCATAACTAGAACTCTGTCCTTCATTTCTACCTTTTAGGTTCTCTGACTTCCTTCAAATCTCAGCTAAAATCCCATCTTCTGGAAGAAGCCTTTCCCATCCTTCCTTAATATTAGTGCCTTTCTTCTGTTGATTATTTCCAGTTTATTCTCTGTATATGTCTGTGTATATATATATATTCTCTGTATATGAGCAGGGACTGTCTTTTGCCTTTTTTTGTATCCCCAGCACTTAGCACAGTGCCTGGTATGGTGCTGTTTGGTTATGTCTGACTCTTCATGATTCCATTTGGGATGTTCTTGGCAAAGATACTGGAGTTTGCCATTTCCTTCTAGCTCATTTTCTACAGAATAAGAAACTGAGGCAAACAGGGTTAAGTAACTGGCCCAGGGTCGCATAGCTAGTGTTTGAGACTGAGTTTGAACTCAGGTTTTCCTGATTCCAGGTATGGCACTCTATCCCTTCCACCACTTGCTTGTCCACCTGGCATGTAATAGATGCGTAATAAATACTAATTGACTAGTTTTTTTCTTCCTTTTTCTTCTTTGTTACAAGGGATGGTTTGCTGGTAGGAATACTGAGAAGGGATTGTATTCAGAAATGGTCATAGATTCAAAATTGGGACGTATATTAGAGATCATCTATTCCAGTCCCCTTATCCTTTTTTTTTTTTTTTTTTTTTGGTATTTTGGAGGTTGGAGGGCAGGGCATTTGGGGTTAAGTGACTTGCCCAAGGTCACATGGCTAGTGTGTCTGAGGCTAGATTTGAACTCAAGTTGTAACATGATAATGTTTGGTCAGTATCATACCTGCCGCCTTTCAAGAGTTCATAAGCATTATTTTTCACTCTGGCTAGAGCAGGAAGTAGTCAACTCCTTCAACATTATGGTCTCCACAAATCATACTGAGTAACTACAAACTTCAATAACTTCACAAATACCACTTGTATGCCAAGCTGGGATAATGCCCATTTAAATAGTTGGAGTTCTTAGGACACTAAGGGCTGCTAAAGTATAAAGGAGAGAATCTCAGAACATGGATACAATTCAATGCAAGCAGCCCTCATGACCACAGAATATCTTAGTAGTTCCTGGAGCAGTCTCACCACTTCTATCACACTCATCATTTCCTTCCCTCATTATTGGCACTAATGATCTCTTAGAACTTATAATGACTAGGTAGCAGCTCTGTAACTCTAGGGGTGTTAAGATGCAGATCATCACCACTACCCTTATCTAGGCTTACCTTGGTCCCCGATTCTTTTTTTTTTTTTAATTTTCAATTCTTATGCCTTCTTTATCACTTCAGTGGTGATAACTTTCTGAGATTGAGCCATGATCTACTAGGCACATTCTGTTCCTGGAAAGAGACTGGAGAGTCTGTAAAAAGGAATTAATGGCCCCCACAACTTCCTTTGAACCATGGTAACAGTTTCTCTAAGGAGCTCAACACCTAGTTGTGGTCCAGATTGACCATCATAATCTCATTGCATCCACAATGACTATGATACTATAATAATTCAGTGGAAATATGATCTCACTGTTATGCCAAGAGTACAGATGGCAGTCCATCCATCTATACTTTATCATCCTGTGCAACTCTTAGCTTTGTTCTCCCATAATTCTTCCATAGGGATCCACCCAATAAGATAGGTGATGATTCTATTGGGACAATTTTAAAAGAATTTTTGTTTATACAACGTATTTTTAAATGTTCAACAAAGTTTTTCATTTCATAAGCCTTCCTCAGTGAACCTGAGTCTCTCAGAATCTTGATAGGCAGCAGCAGCCTTAAAGATAATTTTGCCATTGGGAAGATGTAAAGGATCAGGGATGGAATTTTGACCTTTCTGATTTTGATCAGTTTCACAGGGATTCCATTTCCTCTTTGGATCTAATTCAGGAAACCTTGCCCTCAGGACTTTTACCTTTAACTTCTTTCTAAACTTTTGCTGGTTCACTGACCCCAAGGGAAAATAAGTCTACATACAACTTAACAAATTCAGTTCAAAAGCTATTTTTTTCATTGCCTGCTATATACACTCTATTAGACACTATAATGGATTATCCCTAGCCCTTGAGTTTCTGGGTTAGAAGCTCTGACATACCTAACTCTTAATTGGTATTATAATTGGTAAGACCTAACTCTTAATTAACCCTTTCTACCACTGCTACCATAACTCAATATCCAGTTTTGACATCTGTGCCTTCTTTCTCTTCTAATTCCTGGCAGTCATACATTTCACACCACCAAGTTTTGGTCTTCTAGACATTGAGAGGAAAATAATATTCAAATTAAGAAATAATACACTAGGGTAAGATAATTAAAAACATGTTTTAAAAAATTCGATAATAGACTGGTGGCATCCATGCCTTTCTGACTTAACATTTAACTAAACCTGTTTATATGTGATATGACCCCCTGTGGCCTGGGATAGCTGATTCCTTTGAGAACTCCAAAGAGAACAATTTCTTTAAGGCTCAGAATAACCATTGTCAATCTGGGATTCACCTATCTTGAGTATTCTGGATTGGGCCCATTGGTACATCCCATAATTCCAAGCTTATATTCAGATAATTAGGAAACTTCCTAATTGGAAGATATGTGATGAATCACTCAGATGCCTACATAATTATTGGTTATATAATTTTTCTAGTCTCACCAAGGGCTTATAAGCAGGTTTTGACCATGTTTCCATCACTTCAAATCAAATACTAGCACTCTGATAGTACACAAAGATATATTGAGCCATCACAAAGATGCATATATTGTTTTCTGTTTTGTCAGTTTAAAGATAAGAAGGAAGAAAGATAAATAATTGGTTACCAAGCTGGTGAAGAAAATCTTCCTGGGCTCTACTACGCAGTAGGTCAATATTATTTAGTATATCTGTTCACTATTAGTCTGTTTGGAGGGATACAGCTAGTATAAGCAGTGTATATATCAATGAAGAACTTAATGGTATTCATAAGCCATATATGAACTGTAGCTACAAAGAAAGGACAATTTATTTTTTAATAAACACATCAAAACAAGTAACTTTTTTTTTTTTTTTTTGCTTTTTGGAGGGCAATTGGGGTTAAGTAACTTGCCCAAGGTCACATGGCTGGTTATTGTGTTGTGTCTGAGGCCAGATTTAAACTCAGGTCCTCCTGACTCCAGGGCCGGTGTTCTATTCACTGCACCACCTAGCTGCCCCTCTTTTTTTTTTTTAAATAACTTTGAATTCCAGATTCTTTCCCTTCCTCCCTCATCACCCACCCTTACTGGGAAGATAGGTATTTCAATATAGGTTGTACAAGTGTAGCTACACAAAACATTTCCATAGTGGACATATTGTGAAAGACTATTTCACTGCATCCTATCCCATCCCCCACTTGTTCTATTCTCTGCTTTGACCCTGTCCCTTTTCAAAAGTGGGTGCTTTTAACTTCCCTCCCCCGCAACCTCCCTTCCCCTCCATCATCCCTCCTCTCATCCCCTTCCCCCCTACTCTCCTATAGGGTGAGATACCCTATTTAGTGTGTATGTCATTCCCTCCCTAAGCCAAATTCAATGAGAGTGAAATTGACCCATTCCCTTTTGCCTTCCTGTTCTTCCCTACCATTGTCACAGTTTTCCCTTACCTCTTCTATATGAGATAATTTACCCCATTCTGTCTCTCCCCATCTCCTCTCATTATATTCCTCTCTCACCTCTCAATTTCACCATTTAAGTATCATCCCTTCCTATTCAATTGGTCCTGTGCCCTCTGTCTATGTATACCTGTACACATATATACACACACTCACATGTATGTGTATTCATATGCCCATATACCCTCCTACATAGACATATATGTGTGTGTGTGAGTGTGAGTGTGTGTGTGTGTGTGTGTGTGTGTGTGTGTGTGTGTGTATTCCCTTCAACTATTCTCATACTGAGAAAAGTTTCATTAGTTACAACTACCATTTTTCCATGTAAGGATATAAATAGCTCAGCAAGTTCCTTATGGTTTCTTTTCCCTGTTTACCATCTCATACTTCTCTTGCTTCTTGTATCTGAATGTCAGATTTTCTATTCAACTCTGGTTTTTCATCAAGAATGCTTGAAAGTCCTCTATTCCACTGAATGACCATATTTTCCCCTGAAACATGATACTCAGTTTTGCTGGGTAGGTAATTCTTGGTTTTAATCCCAGCTCCTTTGACCTCCAGAATATCATATTCCAAGCACTTCAGTCCCTCAGTGTAGATGCTGCCAGATCCTGTGTTATCCTGATTGTGTTTCCACAGTATTCAAATTGTTTCTTCTTGGCTGCTTGTAATATTTTCTCTTTCCTCTGGGAACTCTGGAACCTGGCTATAATATTCCTAGGAGTTTTCTTTTGGGGATCTTTTTCAAGAGGTGATTGGTGGATTCTTTCAACCTCTATTTTTGCCTTCTGGTTCTAAAACATCAGGGCAATTTTCCTTGAGAATTTCTTGAAGGATGATTTCTAGGTTCTTTTTTTGATCATGGCTTTCAGGTAGTCCAATAATTTTTAAATTATCTCTCCTGGATCTATTTCCCAGGTCAGTGGTTTTCCCAATGAGATATTTCACATTGCCTTCTATTTTTTTCATTTGTTTGGATCTGTTTAATAGTGTCTTGATTTCTCATAAAGTCACTAGCTTCCATTTGCTCCAGTCTAATTCTGAAGGAATGATTCTCTTCAGTGAGCTTTTGAGATTCTTTTTCCATCAGGAAAATTTGGCTTCTTAAGGCATTCTTCTCCTTCATTGTCTTTTTGGGCCGCTTTTGCCATTTGAGTTAGTCTGTTTTTTAAGGTGTTATTTTCTTCAGTCAGGTTGTTGACTCTCATTTCATGATTTTCTTGCATCATTCTCATTTCTCTTCCCAATTTTTCCTCCACTTCTCTTATTTGGTTTTCAGAATCTTTCTTAAGCTCCTCTATGGCCTGTAACCGGTTCATATTTTTCTTGGAAGCTTTTGGTTCAGGAGTTCTGACTTCATTGTCTTCTTCCTGTTCCATGCTTTGATCCTTTTTGTCCCCAAAAAAGGAATCCAAAATTGGATTTCTGTGTTTGCTTTGCTTCCTTTGCTTGCTCATCTTGCCCTTTGAGCTTTTTGCCACAATAGAACTCTGCTTCCAGAGAGGAGAGCTTTGTCCAAAATTGCTGGGGTTTTCTCAGCTGCTGGAGCTATTAATTGGGTGCCCTCTCTGAAGCCTCCACATGTTTTGGCTCACTGGTCATCCACCCCAGGACCTCCACCCTAGACAGCAATCCAGATCCAAGCAGGTTAAAGCAAGAGTGGATTACCCCTCAGAATGATTGTTTGTTTCCCCTACAATCTGCAGGCCAGGAGCACTGAAGCAGCCACCCAGTGGCAGCTGCTGTGCCTCAGCCACTTCTCCCTCTGGGGACAGAGAGCAGACTTCACTCCCGGATTCCCTTTTCCCAAAGTCTACACTGACCTCTCACTTTGTCTTTGGCACTGTGGGTTGATAATTCTGGAAACCATCACAGCTGCTGGTGATCTACTCTCTCTAAAGGCCCATTTCTACCATTTGTAGACCAGGAATAAAGAAATACATCTGGGTAAGCACAGGATCCCAGCTCTGTACCTCATTTAAGAGAATTCAAACAGGACAAGCTACATAGGGAAAGAAATCAGCCAGTTTCCTAAACCTAGCTTACTACTGTGGGCTTCATGATTACTAATTGATCTGGCATTCTGAGCTGCTTCTTAATCTAATCCCCTGCTTCTGCTCCCAAATCCTGTCTGGTTGTTTCTACCACCAGTTCTAATTGTAGTCACAAGTAAAAGCAACAGGGGTGTTCACCACTCACATGAGAGGCAGGGAGTCTAAGTCTCACTGTCATAATGGCTCTATTCTCAGTACTCCAAAGAATGTTCAACAGCAAGGTGGCATGGGAACCCAGGACCCCAGTTCCTAGTCACCACTTGGCCACATGGTAGGCAGAGAGACTCAGTCCACTTACAGCAATTCTCAATCCTTCACTCCCTGTGTGGTTGGCAAGATGTCATTTTCAGGCACAGAAAGAAAAAAAGTAGAACTCTAGAAACTGTGTGGTCATGCACAAGGGTCTCCCATTTCTTAGTGTCTCCAATGGTTCCTTCCCAGGTACCCCTTTACTTCCATCAGAGATGAGACATATATATTATAGACATCTGCTACACTTATTTCCCATTACCACCCCTTGTGTTCCCTCCAGACTGGATGATTCACCCTTCCTTAACCTCTACCAGAACTATATTTTTGCTATAAATAAAATTAGAAAACATAAAGAAATTACAGCTAAATGGAATGTTTCTGTCTAGGTTTTGAAGTTAGAAATCATGCCTTATCTTTGTATTCACTATTTTACCTAGCACATTGCCTTGCAAACAGTAAATTCTGAATAAATATTTGCTGAATTAAGTTGACCTGAAATGAGAGGGACCTGCAGAAAGGCATGATCTTTGGACTTAAGTCACATAAGTCATCTTTACAAATAAGCTTAAAGCTAGAGGCCATATTCCATCAGAAAATCAGAATTTAAACACCACTCAGATGTTTTTTGTCACGGTCTCCTCCACTCATTTCACATAATGAAGTGATCTTTCTACTTGACAGGGCTAAATCTTCTGCATGCACCAGTGATCCCATTCCACCCTGTCTTTTCTAGCAGATTTCCCCCTCTATCTTCCGTACTTCCTTATTTATCTTCAATCCATCCCTGTCTACTGCCTGCTTCCCTATTACCTACAAACATACCCATCTCTCCCATCCTCAAAGAAAACTCATTTTTGCCCTCACTTCTGTAGCTGTCCTGCATCTCTTCTTCCTCTTGCTGCTAAATTCCCTTAGAAGGCTATTTAGAATAGATACCTCCACTTTTTTCTCATCCTCTTCTTAACTCTCTGCAGCTTAGATTCTGGCCTCATCATTTAACCAAAACTATTTTCCAAAGTTACCAATCATTTCTTAATTGCTAAATTTATCTTTTCTCCATCCTCATCTTTGTTGACCTCTCTATAGCCTTTAACACTATGGATCCCCCTTTTCTTCTTGATACTCTAGGTTTTGGGGACACTGCTCTCTCTTACTCCTCTTCTTACCTGTTTTATCATTCCTTCTCAGTCTTCTTTACTGGATCTTTATCAAAGTCATGCCCACTAATGATGGGTAACTCACAGGGTTCTATCTCTATCCTTCTCCTTTTATCCCTAGTAATCTCATCAGGTCCCATCATTTAAATTATCACCTCCTATTATGTTATTTCACTTCATATTACTAGTCATCTCATTAGCTCCTCTGGTTTCAGTTATCACCTCTATGCAAATAACTCTCCAAATTGTTTATCCGGTCCTTATCATTTCTGCTGAGCATCAGCTAAGTGACTAGAGCCTGTAGTCAGGAAGACTTAACTTCCTATCTGGTCTCAGTCACAACTAACAAGTCACTTAACCTCAGTTTACCTTAATCCATTGGAGAAGGAAATAGCAAACCATTCCAGTATCCTTGCCAAGAAAACCCCACACAGGGTCAGGAGAGTCAGACATAACTGAACAACAACATCTGCTGACCTCCAGTCCCATGTCTCCAATTACCTTTTAGATATCACAAACAAAATGTCTCATAGATGTCTTAACTTCACTACTTCCAAAATTGAGCTCATTATCCTTTCTCCCAAACCTTCCTTCTTACCTTCCATATTATTGCCAAAGATATCACCATTATTCCAATCACCCAGGCTCAAAATCCTGGACTCCTCACTTTCACCTTACCATAGCTAATCCCTAATCAAGTCCTGTTATTTCTACCATACATTTCAAAAATAATCCTTCTTCTCTACTCTGGCAACTTGTCACCACCTGAGACAGGTCCTCAGACGCACACCTGGACTATTGAAATAGCCTGCTTCAAGCCTCTCTTCGCTCTAATCTATCCTATATGAGCCAATGACACTGGCTTCCTTGCTTGACGTGACACACCATATCAAGACTAAGCATTTTCAATGGCTTTCCCTCATGCCTAGAATTATCTTCTCCCTCATCTCTGTCCCCTGACTTTTGTGGGTTCCTTCAAGTCTCAACTAAAGTCCCACCTTCTGTAAGAAGCCTTTTCTAATCCTTAATCTTAGTGCTTTCCTTCTGACATTACCCCAATTTATCAAAATGGATATATCTTGTTTGTTTATAGTTGTTTGCATACTGTCTCCCCTATTAAACTGAAATCCATGAGAGCAGGGCCTGTTTTTGGCTTTTCTTTGGATCCCTAGTGTTCCCTTTCTTTGGATCTCTTTGTATTCCTAGCACAGTACCTGGCATACAGGATGCAGCCAGTTGACTGGTTTATTAGGGATACATAGTTTTTTGAGGTTTTTTTTTTTTTGCTTTTTGGAAGGGCAATTTGGGGTTAAGTGACTTGCCTAAGGTCACATGGTTGGTAAGTGTTAAGTGTCTGAGGCCGGATTTGAACTCAGGTCCTCCTGACTCCAGGGCCGGTGCTGTATTCACTGCGCCACCTAGCCACCCTGGGGATACAAATTTTACAGCTGTAAGAGACAAGAGTTTTCCTTAAGTACTTGAAGGGAACCAACAAGGTCCAGGGATGATCATAACAGATACTTCCGGAGACTTGGAATAAAGTTAGAACAATAGCTAGAGTCACAGGATTCATGCTAGTTAATCAGGAAACATTTATGAAGCACCTATTACGTGTGCTAAGCACTGGGGATAGCAGAGATAAAAGTCCCTATCCTCAAGAAGCTCACAATCTAATCCTCTAAGGGTTGAACTCGAGTGAACAAGTGTGAATCACAGGTGAGGAAAGGATTCCCATAAGCCAAAAGCATCAAGACCACTAGGAAGAGCAAAACACTGTAAATTGGTGGTGGCAAACTTAGATAGAAAGGGATCCCTTCCAGGGGAAATATGGTCATTCAATGAAACAGAGGACTCTCAAGCATTCTTGATGAAAAAAAAAAAACAGATCTGAACAGAAAATTTGACTTTCAAATACAAGAAGCATAAGGCGGTAAATAGGAAAAAGAAATCATAAGGAACTTATTAAAAGTTGAACTATTTACATTCCTACATGGAAAAATTATAATTGTAACTCATGAGACTTTTCTCAGTATGAGGATAGTTGAAGGGAATATATATGTATACATACACATATGACTTAAGAGTTAAGAGGAATATAATGGGAGAAGAAGAGTGGGAGAGATAGAATAGGGTATAAATTATCTCATATAAAAGAGTCAAGAGAAAACTGTTACAATGGAGGGGAAGAGCAGGAAGGTGAAAGGGAATGGGTCAACCTTACTCTCACTGAATTTGACTTAAGGAGAGAATAACATACACACTCAATTGGGTATCTTTCCCTACAGGAAAGTAGGGGGGGAAGGGCATAAGAGGGGGATGATAGAAGGGAGGGCAGGTTGGGGGAGAGGGTAGTTAGAAGTACACACTTTTGAAAAGGGACAGGGTCAAAGTAGAAAATAGAACAAGTGAGGGGCAGGATAGGATGGAGGGAAATATAGTTAGTCTTTCAAAATATATTTTCTGTGGAAACATTTTGTGTAACTACACATGTATAACCTATATTGAATTGCTTATCTTCCTGGTAGGGGTGGGTGAGGAGGAAAGAAGGGAAAGAATCTGGAAATCAAAGTTTTAAAAACGAATGTAAAAAAAATTTTGTTGTTGTGTTTTTTTTTTTTTACATGCAACTGGGAAATAAGATATAGAAGTCCATCTTGCCCTACTAGAAAGTTGGGGGGGGGATGGGAGAGGATATAAGAGAGAACAGATTGGGGGAAGGCTTGCTATCTGGGGGTGGGGAGATAGGGGAAAGATGGGGAGAAAATTTATAACTCAAAATCTTGTGGAAATGAATGTTGAAAACTAAAAGTAAATAAATAAATTGGAAAAAAAAAGAAAGAAATACAACACTCTTAGCCACACATTGACTTAGAAAACCACAAATTTAACATCATCCAGGTTGTATTTTTATTTATTTTGTTAAACATTTCCCAGTTACATTTTAATCTGCTTTGGGCTGCACTCCAGGGCAGCAGTGGGCCATGTGTTTGACACCTCTGCTGTATATGATTACAGAGTCAGTTTAGGAATGACATGAAATCCAAGGAACAAATTTTGGGGACCAGATAGAAAAGCACCTTCCTTATCCAGGGATCTAAGGACCAAGGAAGACTAACAGGACTAAAGAAACTTCACATTGGAAAGATAGTGCAACCTAGAGCCAGAAGAGATGACCTACAGGCTCATAGCCAAGGAAAAGAATGAAAAGCAAGTCATTGGAAAAAATGAGAATCCCACCTACATAATAACCTGATTGTGATATGAGCTTGGAGCATGGGTAACTTGGTCTAGCATTCAACTCAAATAAAGCTGAAATTAGAAAAAGAAATTATGTCTGAGAGAACTCCATTAACTAAGTCAAGCAGATCAACCTATAGTTAAAAAATTCATTCTTTGTAAACATGTCTATTTCTGTATTTTTATTTTCTTTTCAACTCAGAATTTATTTTGAAAAATTCCAAATGTGTGGAGAGAGAGTTTGTCTGTGCCTAGATTTGAATAGAGAGGAAGATCAGAGGACCATGAAAAGCCACATATATATGGTAATATATATCTTGAAATACCAGAAAAAATAGATGGAGGTAAGGCAAACAGAAGTCAACATTTGGGGGTGGCTAGGTGGTGCAGTGAGTAGAGCGCCGGCCCAGGAGTCAGAAGGACCTGAGTTCGGATCCGGCCTCAGAAACTTAACACACACGAACAACAACAACAACAACAAAAAAAACCTAGCCGTGTGACCTTGGACAAGTTACTTAACCCCAATTGCCCTCAAAAAAAAAAAAAAGTCAACGTTTAGGATAAAAGGAGTCCAGGATAGAGATGAATGAGTTGAGCCCATCCTGCCTGTGATTTTTCTTTTATGTGGTTTTTCCTCAGTAGAATTGGATCTGAATTATTTTGTCCTGGTTCTAAAAACTAAATCCATACTCAAATTACTAAGTTTTGCTACCACTAAAGATATTCAAAGGAATGTGCTGCTACTGTTTAATAAGGGAATTCCATAAGAGAAGTTTTAAAAACAATGCTACTCCTTTTTGGAATAAGCGTATAAGCCATCCAAAGTGATTACTTTAAAGGGAAAAATATTCATTTGGACATATTAGTTTGGACATCTTTGTTAAGAAAGTTGTGCCTTAATGGCTTTCATAATAGAAAATTTTTGCAACTAGTAACAAGGAAATGCCACAGGGCTCAATATGGGTACATAGCAAGAAATCTACAAACCCATGCTTAGCTAAAATTAAATCCATTAAATAATAAGTCAACAGGTGAAGGAGGAGAACAACAGAGGAGAAGCTTGTAGTAGGGGGTTGAGCAGGGCAATCCCTGGTCAATTGAGTCTTCCTTTCACCACAGTGCACTTGATAAAAGTACAGGACATGGACCTTTGTCAAAAAATAGGCACCTTCCATGGAGCTAGACACATGATAATAGAAAAGGACCATAATAATAATATTTTTATAGCATTTTAAGTCTTTCAAAACATCTTACATATCTCATTTGATACAGCAATCCTGTGAAGTAGGGTAAGCCCCATTTTATGGATTAAAAAACTGAGACTGACAGAGAAGTTATCCTTGTCCAGGATAACACAGCTAGTAGGTGTTTGAGTCAGGAGCCAAATTCATATCTTCCTGACTCTAAGTTCAAAAGTCTGTACACAGTGCTGCCTAGCTCCCTTTGAGTTCATCTAGACCAACTCATTTTATTTTACTTTTTATTTAAAATTTTTCAATTGTCAGACATTTTTTTTCTCCCCCCTCCTCTTCCTCTCTCTTCACCTCTCTGGTGCGTGTAAAAATACCCTTTTAACAAATGTGCATAATCAAGAAAAACAAAAAAATCTCTAAGTAGGCCATATCCAAAACACACATAGCTTATTATATTACCACATCACCTCTCTGTCAGGAGATGGGCACCATTGTTCATTAGCTCTCTGTAATCACGGACGAACATTGTGTTGATCAAAGTTCTAAAGTCTTTCATAGTTGTTTTTTTTCAAACTAATCTGTTACAACTAATAATAGAATCACAGGTCATTGTATATATTATTCTCCTAGTTCTGCTCTTCAATTTTTTTTCAGTTGTGACTGACTCTTTGTGACCCCATTTGGGATTTTCTTGGCAAAGATACTGGAGTGGTTTGCCATTTCTTCTCCAGCTCATTTTACAGATGAGGGAACTGAGGCAAACAGGGTCAGGTTACTCAGCCTCAATTTTCTTCTCATTTGTAAAATGAGACTGGAGAATAATACTTGCCCTGTCTGCCTCATAGGGTAAATATAAGAATGAAATTTTAAAAACATGTGAAAGAGTAAAGGTTGGGTTTAGGGGTTGGGGAGGAGGAAGATTTGGTTTCTGCCACCCCCAGATAAGTTGATAAAATGACAGATAATTTATTCTCTCTCTCTTTTTTTTTTTTTGGAGGGGGAAAGGTAGGGCAATTGGGGTTAAGTGACATGCCCGATATCACATGGCTAGTTTTGTGTTAAGTGTCTGAGGCTAGATTTGAACTCAGGTCCTCCTGACTCCAGGGCCACTGCTTTATACACTAGACACCACCTAGCCACCCCAATTTATTGTCTCTTTACAAAGTATGCAAAACTTTCTCTGATTGAATCTGAAGAAGCAATGCCATTGTTCAGGCTAAAAATTGACCATGCCCCTGGGGGCTTTAAATAGCTGAGTCTACCAGCTGTTGGGAGTTTGAATCAGTGTAGACCAAAAGTACTTTGTGCACTGTGACCCTTGCAGGAGGAAGAGGATGAAGTTATCCCCCTTCACTCCATCAGCCATAGCATATAATGAAACTACTCACCTAGGAGACCCTTGTCCTGTAGTTGCAGAGTCATTTTGAAAACGTTTAAGGCACAATGGAAGGAACAGAAACACACATGCTCTTTCTAAGCAGGCTGGAGACAGAGCCTTGGTTGCTCAAGTCTGGAAGCAGCTTCAAGAAACATGCCTTCTGGAAGCAAAGAGACCTGGCTATGACTGGACAGAGTATTATTCCTGGTAGTTGAACAAATGTGCAGAGAGGAGTGAACTCAACTAAGTAACTTACCCAGGAGAAATGCTGTGCCCAGAGGGAATCTTCATGAGGAGACCTGGGGAGAAAGAGAGAACACAGTCTTCTGCCATTCTGGAGTGAAGATGACTTGGCCATGTATGTGTGCCTCATGACCATTGTACTCAAAATTTATGCCCACTGTTCCCAAGGACATTGTTTGTGGAAGAGTGTGTCCCATATTAATCAGGGAAATGTTTTGTAGCTACTATTCTTTCTATATTGTTCAATAGTTTTTCAGTTGTGTTCAATTCTTCATGACCTCATTTGGGGTTTTCTTGACAAAAATGCTGAAGTGGTTTGCCATTTCCTTCTCCAGCTCATTTTACAGATGGGGAAACTGAAGCAAACAGGGTTCAGTGACTTGCCCAGGGTCACACAGCTAGTAAGTGTCTGAGGACATATTTGAGCTCAGGAAGATGAGTCTTCCTGACTCCAGGCCAGATACTCCTGTGGTGTGGCATTTCTGTGCCACCTACCTCCCCATTCTTCCTATACATCTTAGTAAATATCTTTACCTTGAGCTAATTTTGTCTCCTGGTTACTATTTAATGCAATCAAATTTCATTTAATTGGAAACTCCCAAGCTATAGTGGTAGGAGCTCAGACTCAAAGGTACCCCAAAACCTGGGGACCCAAAGACCCAAATCATAAATCTGTGTGTACCACTTTTTGCGGGGTGGGTACAAAAGTACTTTGTAAAATACTTCACAACTATAAAGAATTAGGGGGAAGAAGGTCCCATAGCATATTATATAAAGGCATTGCCTGGGCAATATGGATGTCAGGCTGGAAGAGGGAACAGATTACAGTTGAGAGCTATGTCACTGTTGCATGAAGTGAATGTATTTTTGCTGAAATTTAAACATCATTCATAGAGACAGCATAGTGTAGTCAATAAAGAGCTGGTCTCAGAGCCAGGAAGACCTGACTTTGGTGACTGCCTCTGATCCATCCAGGCCGTGTGTTAAAAACACACCATCTTTCCAGCCACCCAGGTTCAAAACTTGGCTGTCATCTTTGACTCCTTTTACTTATCCTGCATATCTAATCATTTTCCAAATCAACATTTTTGCTCCACCCCCATCATCCACACAACTGCCAAAGTGTTTTTCCTTAGGGAAGACCTATTTCCTTGTAATTTCCATGTAATTTCCTTAGTAAACTCTAGTGGCTCCCTATCACTTCAAGGAGTAATTTTAAGAACCTCTATCTGGCATTTAAAGCCCTTTACTCCCTGACCCCAATCTACATTTCCAGCATTATTGTACTTTACTTCCCCTCTTCAATACAGTTCAGCCAAACTGTCCTTCTTACTGTTCCTGATATGACAGTCCATCTGCCATCTCTATACCTTTCCACTTACTGTCACCCTAGGCCTCAAATGCACTGCATCCTCAACCTCCTTCTCTTAAAATTCCTAATTTCTTTTATTGCTCAAATCAACTATCACCTTTCGTATGAAGCCTTTCCAGTCACCTCAGCTACTAGAGCTTCCCCCCATTCCCCAATTGCCTTAAAGATATATATATATATATAATCTTAGTGTCAGAGATAGAGTGCACATTCCTGGGACACCCTCTCCCACCAAGGGGCCCTGGTTTTCAGGTCACAAGGACCTGATTCAGTTCTGAGGGTGCCTAACCCCTAGCTCTTTTTCTACTCTGTGTCTCATTCTCTTCCTAGTAAAGAGCCTCTGGGAAAATCTCTTAGAGCTTAGATTGGTCTAGCATGTCTAAGGTTTCTCCAGAATGGATTAACAGTCTCTTCTAGAAACATACTCAATATATAAAGTAGATGAGGTATAGGACAGCTATTTATTTCCTCTACCACAAAAGAAGTGCTTAAAATACAAATGACTCATAGTGTGCATTGACAGATACTTAAAGCATGACCCAGTAACCCATGACTCTTATTATACTCTCCTGGGAGAATACTTGAAACATTGAAATTCAAAACACTTTATAAGACTGCTGAACAGGCACATCATCTTCATCTTAGCTTTGCCCTCCCTGAGCAATTCAGTGAAGCTCTGTCTATTCTAAGCAAGCTTGGCTTAGGATTATCCTCCTGACAGTGGTCATCTCCAAAAAATTGTGGAAATCACCTCTCACTGGGCAAATAAAATAGTATTTTGGTCCAGGAACTTGGTTCTCTCAAACTCACAAAGTTGCCACCAAGCTAGAAACAGTTTGGTCGTCTGTGCTTGGGGGAAAGAGCAAAACAGAAAAAGCAGCTAGGGCCCTAAGGTCTGGTCCTCAGATCCCCCCAGATAAGCACGTGTTCTTCCTGTTGTAAGCATTTCTGCTAAGGAGAAGAAGACAATGCCCCTTTCCCTTCCCCAGCCCCAGTGGAAGTACAAAGGAGAGGCTCCTACCTAACTCCAGCTGCGAATGATGGTAGAAATGGCCTTTCTTTTTAAAGCTGTCTGAGGATTATACACAGTTCTTCCTGTGGCGGGTTCTCTTTTAGGCAGCACTTGCTGCCAGGAAGCAGGGCTCCATCCGCCAGAGTGGAAGTCCGTCAGCACTGCTAGTGTAGGTGTGTCAGTAGGAAGAGGCCAGTGCACACCTATTTTGTATATATTGTTATGTTGTCATCTTCCCAGATGTTTTGTAAGATCCTTAAGGGCAGGAACTGATCTGTATCCCAAGTATCTAGATGTACATAGTTGCTACTTAGTAAATGCTGATTGATTCATTCCAACCCTGGACAAGTCTCTTCATTTCTCAGTGCTTCAGGCAACTCTCCAAGACATTCAGAGCAACTGCCAGTCTGCCTTGAGAGAGATTGCTCTTCAGGTTTCCATTATGGTAAGAAGAGGAGAGAGCTTTAGCCAAGGAGTGAGGGGCACAGGATCAGGAAGAGCTTTCTTCTAAGAGGAAGTAGCTCCTTAAAGGAAGATGAGAATCCCAGAGACAGTACACTATAAGTATAGGGGCAACTTTGCTTACGTATGGAGGTAAGAGATGAAATGGTTGAGTTGTGAGAACAGCTAGAAGTAATCAGACTTGGCTGGAATATAGGAAGAATAAAGGAGAGTGATGTGAAATAAGACTAAAAAGGCAGATGAGAATCTCTGTGCTGAGGAGTTTTTCTGTTTTATCTTAGAGGTAATGAGTTACTGAGGGTTTTTGTCGAAGATGTTATAATGAGAACTGCACAGCAGTATCAGAATATGGGCTATCATCTGAGGCCTGACCTACATTTCTTTTCGGGCCTTCAGAGGTTATAGAGATAAAACTCTTCGTGATGGTGAAAGGGATACCTCAGATAGGATTTTCAGCCATTTTGTGTTAGTTCCACTTCTAGTCGCCCCCATGAAAAGGCCCCACCTTAACTAACACCTATCCCACCAGACACTGTACTCTCCCAGAACATTTGATTTCCTTGTCATTGCCCTAAGAGATCCAGAAAGTGACTTGGGTTAGGGGAGTGGTAATTTAAGCAGAAATAGAAACACAAAGATGGTTTGTGATTTAGTCTGTCCTCCAGGAGGATAATGGAATAAGTGAAATTCCAAAGGAGCTTTTTGAAGCTCTATGTAGGAAAGAAATGAGCCAGTCTGTCTGCTCCACCAGACACCCTCCCAGAATGACCAGGACACATTCCTAGGTGGCTCCCTCCACAGGAAGCAGAGAGGGAGCTGGGAATTGCCTCTGGAATTTCTGGATGAACCCAAAAAAGGGAGGAAAGGCTTTTTTGTTCAAGGTTTTCAGGGACAGAACTTTGAGATTTTGGCCTTAGATATGTAGGACTCAAAGTTCCTTTTACTGAACGGAGATAGTTGTCCCAAAGGTTTTTAGCTGGCAGTCAGTCTCTGAGGAGATCTAGGAGATAGTTGTCCCAAAGGTTTTTAGCTGGCAGTCAGTCTCTGAGGAGATCAGCTTTTGGAGTTTATAGAAATCAGTGTCACTTAGAGGCAATACTGACACTTAAAGGCAAATTTGGCATTTCTGCTCAGTTTAGGGAATTCAGCTCAATTCAACAAGCATTTATTAAATTCTTATTGTATGTGAGAGAAGCTAACCAGGCAAAAAAATCTATTGATTATTAAAGAGTAGAGGTTGATTTGGGGTTTCAAACAGGTTGATTTGGGGTTTCAAACAACAAAACTGCTTATTTCTCAGCCTTTTAGACAGAAATCAATTTATAAATCTTACTGCTAAATGCTGAATCTCCTAAAGTTTAGGATGCTAGGAGAAAGAATGAAGGGCAAATTCCTCTACCCTGGGAAGCACTGAGAGAACTTCAGGGCTTCTTAAACTTTTTCCACTTGGGATCCCTTCAATGCATCTTAATCCATGTGACCCCATGTGGGTTAAACGCACACTTTAAAAAACACTGCCTAGAATAAGCAAAGGGAGAATTTCTTTTTCTTGAATATTTCCAGCTTTTCCCTAAGTACAAGTATCTCTAGGCTTAGTGCTCTTTTTCTCACTACATATTCTCTTGGTGTCCTTATCACTGATTACCTCTTAAATCTGTATATTCAGTTCAAATCTGTCTCCTAAAGTCCAGGCCCACATCACTAACTCCCTGCTGGATATCTCCACATGAATGCCCAGTCTGCACCCCATATTCCCACATGTCCAAAACAGCACTCATCATGTTTTGCTCTAAGTTTTAATTTCCCTCCTGTTCATTAAGGGTCTACAATGTGTGCAAGGCACTGGGGATACAAAGACAAGTCTGGCTTCTAGGAGCTTACATTTTGCTGAAGGGTGGGGTGGAGAGTGCAGTATGCATACAAATAAGTAAAATTAAAGGGGGAGATTGTACCTGACAGAGCCTTGACAGCTGTGCTGATTCTTGAAGGATCTAGGATTCTTATCAGCAAAGGTAAGAAGGGAGGATGTTGCAGGGAAGTGCAGACAGAAGAGAAGTTTGTGTAGTTTGGGAAACTGCTTCCCCTTAGAGACATTGACATCTTCCCAGTCATCTGGGTTTATTACCCTAGAGTCAGTCTTTATTTTTTCTCCTCCTTCATCTAGCATATGCAGAGTCTTACTGATTCTACCTCCCATCAATCTGCTTCTAATTGGTTTCCAGGCTTCCAGTCTCTCCTCTCATCTGTCCACATCCCTGCTCAGAAGCCTTCATTAGCTTCTGACATTTAAGACCGTCTACAAACTGGCTACAGCCAACCTTATCTCATATTTATTCACTTCAGAATACACTGCACACTCCAGCCAAACTGGACTACAAGCTGCAGCCCAAACTGGACATTTCATCTCCTGCATGTGTGCCTTTCCAAAAGCCATCCACTGTAGTGCCTAGAATGTCCTTCACCTCATCTCTGTCTCACAGAATCTTTATCTTCCTTCTCAGTTCAACCTAAGAGTCCCCTCAGGTAAAGCCCTCCTGTTTTACATACCTGATTGCTAACGTTCTTCCCTTCAGATTATTTTGAATTGATTTGTACCTAGATCATTGCCCATCTCCCAGATGAGTAAACTTCTTGAGAGCAAAAACTGTTTTTTGTCTTTGTAGCCCCAGCAAGTAATGGTCTTTGGCATAATTGAATTGAATTGAAATTTCCGTTGCTTTTCAATAGGTGTGATTAGCTCATACTAGGGTTTTATAAGCATGTAGATTCCTAAGAGACTTACCTAAGTAACTCTCCAAACCAGAGACAGACCTTAACAGATTCCCTTCCCAAGGCAGAGGGCACTGTGAGGTCCAGCCTAGCCTCCCAGCAGTCACTATTGTACAAAGAAAGCACTTGCCTTGGTAAAGCAGGCCTCTCTCCTCCCTCTTCCACCTGAAGAGTGCACAGCAGTTGTATCCTGCCCTGCTAGTCTTAATGTTTGACTACAGCTCATCTGGACAACAATCCTGGGAGGTTCATGGTTGTTGCATTTTACTGGTGAGGAAGCTAGGGCATGGACAGTTCTCAGAATCACAGATACCAAGCCCCCAAGTTCTCCCAGAGAAGCTAGAAACACAGCCAAGAATGAAATCGAGTTTCCTGCCTTGCAGAACAATGCTCTTACTGCTGGGCACCATGCCTCTCTCCTAGGCATGGCTAGCATCCAGGCAGAAATGAGATCAAACCCACATGTCTACAGAAATGTGGTTGTTTCTGAGGTTATATTGTTTTTCCAAAGGATTGAAAGTCAGAAAACTTCATGGTTTCTCCGTCAGCCCCTCAGACTAGTCTAATTCTTGGCTTGTTGTTTCTGTCATAGTGGTGAGTCAGCTGTGGGTGGAGTCACCATAGATGTGCTTGCGGCTGCATTCCTGCATTCCTGCCGGGTGTGCTGTGCATTTTTATCATTCTCCAGGAGCGCCCTGTCTACCGCGTAGGGCTTTCAGGACAATACCCCAGAGCTGCCAGCTGCCCCACAACTTTACCTGGTGGGAATTGGAGGAGTTTGTGACAAGGAGCTTCAGAAGTGCTTTGACATGGTGGGCTGACAAATGTGGGGGCCCTGTCTCTCTGGCCTTTGAGGGTGAACACGTTTTCAGCTGTGGCTTCATGGGAGCTGGCTGCCTAGGTTGAAGAAACACTGCTCCTCTGTGTTTTTTCCCTATTTTGTCTTTTCTGGGTTAGTTGCAGCCAAATGAGTAGGCACAAAACCCGCTGTCTTTTATGCTGTCCTATAAGCATGATCCCAGTAGATTTTTTCCCCTTTCTTTAAGCTATCAGCACTCATCTTACAGCCATGGCCATTTAGTTAGCTAACCCTCTGTTTCGGGTGCGGACAGTTCCTTAGTGTCTTCTAGGGATCTTTCTGTATAAAAACAAAGTACCCTTTTCTCTTCCTTTTTTTTCTAATCAAATCCATAAATATTAATTGAGCGAATAATCTGCATGACTCACAATCACAGTCTTTTAACTAGAGGTCATATGGCTAAAATTCCTGAACAATGAATCTCAAACCGAGATCCACCAGAGAGAGATCTAATGGCAAAACTTGCTGGACACTGAAACTCAATTCAGCCTCAGACAAGCTCAGGACAAGAGTCCTGCTCCTGATCTTCATTACTGCTTCTCCTGGGGCATTTACAGAAAGATTCAGTTTTCTCTGGAGACCAACTCAGCTGTCCTGTTTCCCAGTGGACCTAGAAAAGCCCAAGGCTGCTCTTGAAGTAGAAAGCTGCCCTGGATTTGGGCAATAACCAGTAGAACTTGATGCTGACGCCAGAGTGTAAAAATAAACACCTCCCACAGTGTCTTCTCAACCCGTTTGGCATCCAAGCTGCTATTATTAACCTGAAGGCCTCACAGGCAGCTGTAATGGGCAGACAACAGCCTGGACTGGACACATCAAGCCAGATTGGGATTTTGTTGCCTGCCACTAACACCTGGGGGGGCCTGATTCAAGGCCCCAGGAAAAGTGTGGCCAATCTAAGAACATGCTGTACATCAGGTAATGTCAAGAGGTGGGCTTTCCAGCATTGGCCTTCTGGTTAGAACCCTTATGTGTTTTGAAAGAGTTCTGGATTTCAGAGGGCCTTATGTTATTTATGAGAGTAGTTGGGGGAGTGGTGGGGGAAGGGATGGTGTGTTACAGAATGATTGACCAACTTATTTTTAAATTTTTATCCATTGTTCCAAAGATGGAACTGGGGAGGGAGATAAGAGATGGAATCCTTTCTTGCTGGCATTTAGAAGGTTTTCTCTTCTAAGCC
Organism: Gymnobelideus leadbeateri; assembly: GCA_011680675.1. Taxonomy (NCBI): domain Eukaryota; kingdom Metazoa; phylum Chordata; class Mammalia; order Diprotodontia; family Petauridae; genus Gymnobelideus; species Gymnobelideus leadbeateri. The sequence continues at coordinate 499,510 of WOXC01008724.1, read as the reverse complement.
CCTCTTAGTGTTTGAAAAGTGCAGGGTGAAAGAAGAAAATACTTTCCATTACATTTTCCTCTCCTTATCCTAAACTCCAGCAAACACCAAAACTCTGCCTCCCACCCCTGAGTCTGGAATCTCATTCTGGGAGCTCCACAGCAGCATTGACTTACAAACTACATCATACAGTCTTTGGGCACCTGAGCACTGTACCCTACCTTTATTTGTTATTTTATTCTTCCACAGTGGTAGAAGGGAGGTTATTGGAAAAAAAGATAGAGACCCCAATGACCACCTGCCAAGAGATGGCCCTAAATCAAAGATGCAGGGCTCAGGTGGTAGAAGACCAGGTACCTGCATCTTCAGCAATACTCAAATCCCTCTGTCACTGAGTGGGCTAAGGTTTAGAAGTCTCCTGGGATAAATAAAGGCAGACAGCTCAGTGCATAGAGTGCTGACATAGACTCAAGATATGAGTTCAAATTCAGCCTCAGACACTAACTAGTTATGTGACCTGGGCAAATAGCTTAACTTCTATTTGCCTTGATCCACTAGAGAAGGAAATTGCAAACTATTCCAGTACTTTTCCTAGGAAAACCCCATGGACACTAGGGCAGCCAGGTGATGCAGTGGATAGAGTTCCAGGCTTTGCATCTGGGAATGTGAGTTTGCATCTGTCCTCAAACACTCACTAGCTGTGTGACCCTGGGCAGCTTAACCCCTATTTACCTCAGTTCTTCATCTTTAAAATGGGGACACACGAGAAGGAAATGGCAAACCACCCCAGTATCCTTGCCAAGAAAACCAGTTCTATGGAGTCACAAAGAATCTGACCAGATGACAACAAAGGGTAGCTAGGAGCAGAGCTCTGACTCAGGAAATGGATCATGTTGGCTTTGGGGACACTGATCCCTTTTCTGAGAACCTTGGCTGAGTCGTCTCTCTGACAGTTAGTGCTGCTGCCATGGGCAAAGGGTCTGGGAGTTGACCCTTGAAGCTGAAGATTGGCTTCTTTTGCCTATCCGGGCACTGAGGACAGTGCTGAGGGAGAGGAGCCTGTGAGTGAATGCCAGCAGCTCTCCCTCCCTGAGCTGCCCCTCCCGTCTTTGTGAGCTCTCTCTCTCTCTCTCTCTCTCTCTCTCTCTCTCTCTCTCTCTCTCTCTCTCTCTCTCTAACGGGCTCTGTGTAATCCAATCTAGATTCTTCTCCTAGCCCACTTCACTGCGCATCTGTGGCCCTTTATTTACAGCAGAGCTTCTGGTGAACCAATTGGGCAGCAGCTTGCCAGCCTGCACGCCTCAGTCCACTGCCGAGGGGGAGGGGAAAGAGAGAACACCCCGGCCTTGCTCCCAGGGCCTAGAAGCAGCAGGGAGCAACAGCAGCAACACCCCTAGAAGCAAGAGACTAACCTCTCAGGACAGACAGCCTGAGAAGAGCCAGACTTGGACAGTTCCTGCTCCAGCCATCCCTGCTCCTGAAGTCAGCTCCGAAAAAGAGAGCGGCAGCTCTGAACCCCTAGAGCAAGCTTAGCTCTGCCTCTCAGCTCACACCCTTGGGAAAGGGCTCCTCTTCCTGCAAGGATCCGTGCTTTTTGCCGTGTGCTACCTCCCAGATCTTCACCTGAAGCTGCCATTGAGAGGCTCCATTTTTTCATCCTTTGAGCCTGGCTGTCCCCTGCATTCTCCATCCTTACCTCTGAAGAAAACATTCTAGGGCCAGACTCAAGGTAGGCCCTGACTTCTCTAAGGCCTAAGTCCCTGTGGCTCTCCTTTCGCCCTGGAGGGGACAGGGGTTGTATCTTAGAACCCCTGTCTTCAGGGACTTAATAGAGCTCTGTTTAAAATTGTGGCAGTTAGAAACTAAGGCCCTTGGGAATGTAGGTTATTGTTAAGTGGGGTGGGGGTGGGGGAATTTTATTCATACTTTGCTTGCTTTTCTCTTTGGCCCTTAGTTTTTGAGTGGTTCCACATAGAATCTGGATTGAGTTCTGAGGGACTTCCTGAGGTCATCTGGCTTAGTTCTCTGCCCTTAGGAAGGAAATGGGAAAGTCTGAGGTCCACTGGCTGTCTAAAGCTTGGGAAAATAGTTTTCTAATTTAGCGTGGCTTTGCAGGAGATAACTATCTCTTTTGTGATGGGAATGACTGCCCTTGGGCAGAGGTTGTTTGGGAGTGGTTTGGAAATCTAAGAGTCTGCATGTTAAGGGGATAAAGAGAAAAGAATAACATCTTCCCCCTCCTCAAACTGTTCCCCCTCCAAATTCATTCCGGCCTCAATTGAAATTCAGAATAGCAGTTCTGTCAGTCCATGCCCCACCTTCCATCCTGGAGGCTAAAGGTTTGGGGGATGTTTGGCCTACCCAGCTCTCTGATCACTTTCTCCTAGACTGTGATTTAATGGACTATTCTTTACGTGCCTCAAGGAATTTGGTCAGATTTCTGTGAGGTCACTTTGGCTGGGCCTTGAGGAGAAAGTGCTGGACTTGTAATAAGGGATTTTGTTGCTCTGGGCAATAAGCTAAGGACAGTTCTTTAAGGGAAGCATCCTAGTCCACCTAATAAGCAATGCTAAGTGTCTTAGGGGCAGCCTTCTGTGGTGTTGTTTGGCTCTTTAGAGAAGGCTTTTAGTCAAACATTGACCTTCCTTGAGAGCCTTTGGATAGGAAATTAAAAGAAGGTATTTGCAGAAAAATATCAAGACTAGCTGTGATCCTAAGATTCTAAGACAGAGCCTTACAATGAGTAGAAAGCAGCTGGGTGTGGGTGGGCTGGTCCTTGAGGCTAGGGATCTTATTGCACATTCTCTGCATGCTGGCCTCAGATTTGATTCCAAAATAACAACGCTCTGGTTGGGTCCCTGGGGTCATTGCTGCTGCAGCTCCCTTCTGCAGGGAGCAGTTTCTTTCCAGCTGTAGGAAGCCAGAGCTGACCTCAAGGCCTTGGGTGGGGGAACTTGGACTATTTTCATCACCAGGTACCCTTAGGTACTAATAGGTGATTTTTTTTTTCTCTCTGCTTGTTATCTAACCCTCAGAAAATCTTAGGGCTCAACAGTTTACCAACAATGCCTTAGCGCCCAAAGTCTGTCTTCATAGTTCCCTCCCACTCCAGATCTAGCTAAGGCTTCTACAATTAGAAGAGCAGACTGATTGATGTAGGATATGAAAGGGCTTTTTGCATTAGCCAGACCTACAGGAGAACACCCTTTTGGTCTGTTTTTCAGTAGCTGGTCAAGAAGGTAGATCTTTCTCTTGGGAGAATCAGCAGAGCACTGAATGATTGCCCTGAGATCATACCACACCCTAGGTTTCAGACTTCAACAAGACTGCATTGGTTCAGCCCTGTGTACTAGTAGATCCATTAGAGGCTGTCAGATGACACGTAGCCAGTCACAAGGGGAATTAGCCCTAAACCAATGAAACAAGCACTTGCCTTTTGTCTGATTCCCAGACCTTGCCAGTACTAGTTTCCGGGGAACCTGGAGCTTTGGAGATTGTATGGACTGTTTTACAAGTAGTAGATGACCTCTAGTGTTTTAGGGGGAGTGATGTGGTGCTGTAGAGAGAGCACAGGATTTGGCATGACAGGGCCAGGGTTCAAATCCTGGCTTTCTTTGCCAGGCTACCTATGTAACCCCAGTGGGTAAGTCAGCCTCTCTGGGATCCACTTTGTTCATCTATAAAATGTATCAGATAAGGAGCATTACTTAGCACTTTAAGGTATTCAGAGTCAGTGCCTGATGTGAGTCAGGTCCAATAACATATATTGCCTTGCCACTCATGAACAATTTAGTCACCATAAACTGAATGGCAGGGTGTTTTTGGAAATCACAGTGTAGGAATCACTAAAGGTTTATTAACTGATGGGAAGATATTATCCCTATCCTCAAGGAACTCCTAATCCCATGGGCAGAGGCAGAGCATATCATAGTTTAAATTGCTTTTTAGTTAGTTGGTTCCTTTTCTCCCTTGTTGATGGATTGGTCTATATAAACATTAAAGCCAAACAAAGACTCAAATGAAAACTTAGCATTCACCCAGAGGTATCCTAACCTCAGTTAACATAAAGAGAATTTTTTTCTACCATCTTGAAATGTGAGCAGCCACCACAGACCTCACTTCTCCCCAAAAGGCAAGAGGGAGAGTTTGTCAAGCCAAAGGTAATGAGCTGCTGAGATGTGAGAGTTGGCCTATGTGGGGCCCCAGCTTCCTGGTGCATCTGTAGGAATTACACTTCAAGCTCCCCTTGTCCCTTCTTCACACTGTGTCTGGATCTAGCCATCGTGTTCATGCCATCCACATTTAATTCAGCTGGAGCCTTCTGTAATAGTCTTCATTCTCCAAGCACAAATTTCCATTCCTTGTGCCACAGCAACCTGTTCATTTCCAAAGCAAACTTTCCTTCATCTGATATACCTAGATTACTTTCTTCTTGACCTTTCTCTGCTTCTTTTACCATTGAAGTGGGCCTTTTCCCAAACATACCCTCATTTTGGTAAATTAACAAAAAACTTGTTTTTACTCTTCCTTTCGCTTTGTGGATAATCAAGTAGCACCTCCTGTTGAATGGAAAAGACTTATCCCTTAGCGCTAGTGAATCCACAGCACTAAAAAGTGGGTGATTTTAATCTGTGCCGAGTGATCTGCCATTCTCAGAGGTGACCCCGCTCCAAGAGAAACTTCTCAAGCCTCACTTTTAGAAGAGGCCTCGCCAACAAACACTTGGTCTTTCTGTTTTCTCCCTACACTGTAGACTTTAATTAGTGTTATTCCTGGCTCTCTCTTCCTACCCCATCCCTAACATGACTTCTTTAAGCTACAGAATATAACCCTAAATTCCAGTCAGAGTCTCCTGAGAGAGAATGACCTCATTTTTTTTTTTTACAAGCTTTACTATTGTTTATGCTCCCCGTATCAGGCTATTTAACAGGGGTATAAATCTGCTGACTCAGTGTGCTCATCTATAACCTGTGGACATTTTTCTATCATTAAACATAGTCATCACTATCATCATTAACATATCAAAATATTTACATCCCATTACTATGAATCTGCTTTCCTGTGCTATATTGTAATATAATCTGTATGTGACTAAATAACAAAGTCATAGCCCCCTGATCTTATAAAGAGTCAAGTCAGGATCGAGCACCTTCAAGAAGTTCAACACAGATATTTTTTTAAAAATATTTTTTTAAAAGGCTTTCATTTTCTTCACTGTTTAGAAACAATTTTATGGAATATACTTTTTCTGCTTTATAGTATTGGTAGGGAAAGTTTTCATGTTTATATAGCACCTTAACATTTACAAAGCACTTTTCTTACAACAAATATATGGGATAGGTAGTACAAATATTCTTATCACTCTTTATACACAAGGAAACAGAGCCTGGGAAATTATTATTTGTTGTTATTGAGTCATTTCAGTTGTATCCTACTCTTTATGTCCCCATTTGGAGTTTTCTTGGCAAAGATGCTGGAGTGGTTTGCTGTTTTCTTCAATTCATTTTATAGATGAAGAAACTAAGGCAAACAGGGTTAAATGACTTACCCAGGGTCATACGGCTAGTAAGTGTCTAGGGCCAGATTTGAACTCATGAAAATGAGTCTCCTGATTCCAGGGAAAATACTTGTCCCTCTTTACCATGTTGGCTTATAGTAACTAAGAGAAAAAGCAGGAAAGTTTGGTGGAAATCAGGAGAGAGAGGAAGTAGAAAAGCAATAGCCTGACTAGTTGGGCCATTTAGTGATGGGTACATGCCCTGAGCACTGGGTTAATATCTTGTGCATGGCTTGTGGGCCTCTCAGGGCAGCTTTATTCTTTGACATATTTGAGCTTTGGGAAGACTAAAAATTACTATCTGGCCCCAATTGATGCTTGCAATTCTTTAGAAGTCAGAAAGGGAATAAGACATTTTGTCTTATCAACTCTTCTAGTTTTGGTGCAGACTAGAAAGCAGGTTTCAGTAGGAACAGATGAAGGATTACCCTTGGTCTAATAATATAGGCCACAAAGAGACCTTGTCCTTTCAGTGCTACCATGATCAGAAAGAACCAGAGATGGGCCATTTCTGAGACCAGAAATGGCCCAAGCTTCATAGGATCAGAGTTGGTCTAGAAACTCAGGGAACAAGAATCTCCATATCTCCCAAGGATCATATAACTAGCCATCTCTGATCCAAAATGGCCATGAAATAAAGAAAGGCTCCAGTGAGTGTTATGCACAGTGTAAATTTTAATATTGGCCCCTATCTCATGAGTATATGTACCTTTTTCCAGGATTAGTAAATGTGAGGTCTCCCAGTAATGACAGGTCTGAAGTTTTTTTGTTTTTTTAAAGGGAAAATTGTTTCCTACACAGAGAACCATTATGTCAGCTGGGCACTATGCCAGGCAGTGTTGCTTATTTGGGGGAAGCAGTAACATTTCCTAGAGTGACCACACACACACACACACACACACGTTCCAGTCAATCCCAAGGAGTCTTTTTGCTGATTACACTACCTTCTTGGATTCCAGGACATTAGCCTTCATAGTCTTCCTGGACAAAGGACAGAGTGATACTGAGATGAGCTAGCTATGTAGCCCTGTAGCTGAGGAAAACTCCTGGGGAGAAGCCCAAACTACTCTCTGACCCAGAGGTTAGAAAATGGAGAAAGAGGACAAATGGGAACCATGGAAGAATAAAGAAAATACCAGAAGTATCATTCCATGGCCATGATTCATTACATCAGGGGGGATAAATGACAGAAGTAGATTGACTAATGATACAGCCCTCTTATCACTTTCCTCTGATAGTAACACCAGAAGGCCCCTACATGAAGAAGTGTGCTGTGGGTAGAGAAAACCTATGAGAAGATCCTTAGAAGGGAGGTGAGACAGCATAATAGAATGGAAAGAGTCATGGACTTGGAATCAGGAGGATCTAGGTTCACATCCTGCCTCTAACACTTCACTACTTATGTGGCTTCTAGGAACACAGAGCAGTAACAGTATAAAGAATACTGGTTTTGGATCTGACCTGTTTCAGCTCCATTCTCTGAAGCATCACCTGTGTGACCTCAAATGAGTGATTTAACCTCTCTGAGACTGTTTTCTCATGAAATCAGGGGATCACACTAGGTGACCTCTGAATTCCCTTTCAGCTCTAAATTCTGTGACTCTGGGCAAGTCAGTGAACCTCCCTGAGCTACAGTTTCTTCATCTATTATAGGGCTAATGTAAGGATCACAAAAGATTATGTAAAGTGCCTTACAACCTTAAAGGCTATATGAACGTTAGCTATTATTAATTTCCTGAAAAAATCTTTGGAGCCTTCTGCTCATCTCAGGGTAGTTCCCTGAATGTTAACCTATATGACCTGTCTGTTTGGCCTGACATTAAGCAGCAGTATCAAACATTTGTTTAACTCCTATCCCATGCAAAGAAGATTCAGTGACCTATGAGATATGGTCACTCCCCAATTGCCTTGCCTTCCCCCTCCAAAAAAAAAAAAAAAGATGTGTTAACTGTCATCAGGGGCTTTAATACAGGATATACCAACAAAAATATAAAGAATGATATAATATACCACAGTAATTTCCAGTGGAGAGTACAAATAAGTGTTAAGGATTAAAAGTAGGATGGGGGGAATGACCCTGAAAAAAGGACTTAGACAAGTAGAGAAAAAGAGGGAAGGTAATTTAGGTAGAATAGTATGAGCAAAGGCATAGGGACCAGAATACATATGACACATATAAATGACAGTGAGTAAATAGAATAATTTGGCTGGATGTAAAGTATCAGAAAATACAGGAGTAGTAAGATATAAGGTTTAAGAAGAAGATCAGAGCCATGCATGCCAATGTTAATGAACACGATATTTTCAGAAATCAATATAACTTGTGTGTATTATGAATTTGAAGACAGGTGGCAAGAGACATAAACCAGTCAGAAGACTACTACTACTACTACTACAATAATCTAGTTATAAAGACCAGACCTAAGATATTCACAGGGAAAATGAAAAGTAAGGGATAGATGTGAAAGATTTTTACAAAGGAGAAATGGAGATGATTTAGTAGTAATAGACTCTGAATGTGGGTAAGGAAAAATAGCAGTCAAATAGGAGACTAAGTGACTGAATGAATAATATAGCCATTGACCAAAATAAAAGTGCCCAGAAAGAATACAGGATTTGGGGGAAGGGGAGGGGGGATTGATAGATTCAGTTTTGAACAAGTTGACTTTTAGATGTTCAGGCAGGCTTAAGTGAGGCCAGTCCAGTTATTTAGGCTCAAAGTTAGAATGTAGTGAGGTACTTATTGAAAGGGGGGTAAGGGGGAGTGAAGCTAGGTGGCTCAGTTGATAGAGTACCAGGTTTGGAGTCAGGAAGATTCATGTTCCTGAGTTTAAGTTCTTTCTTAGACAGTTATTAGCAGTGTGATCCTGGGTAGGTCACCTAACATTTCCCTGTTGAGTGAAATGTATTTCTGTACAAACTGTGTGTGTGTGTGTTCCTCCTTCTTTTGAACTGTTTAGATGAGAGTTAAGTTCAAGTGTCAGCTGCACTGCCCTCCCCCACAACCTGCTATTCCTTGTTTGTATAGCTGTCTGCTTTTGTACCCGTTTTATGTGAGATACCTTTCCTCTCTTCCATTCTTCCCCCTCCCTCTTGGTATATTCCTCTTCCATTTTATTTCTGTTATCTTACAGTCATCAGTATATAACAGAACTATTATTGCCTTGTCTCATTAGATTCTTTCTATTTGAACCCTAATGAAGATTGGGTTTAAAGGAGATACATGTATCATATCCCCATATTTAAATGTAAGCATTTTATCCTTTAGTCCTTTATCATTAACTCATGTTTACTGTTTTATGTTTCTTTCACTACTGTGTTTGAACTTCAGAGTTTCCCTGATCATTAAGGTCTGTTTTTCCCTTGTAGAATTATACTCATATTTGCTGTGTGAGTTATTTTTGGCTATATGACCCTATAATGTTAATGGGATAATAAGTTCTCCACCCATTAATAGGCCTAATGTGAAGCCCATTGGGGGAGGGACTTGCCTAAAGAAGAGCTTGCTTAGGGGGAGACTTGCTTGTAGGAAGGCTTCCACACCTTTTGGTACTAAGTTGATTAGGCACTGAGGAGGGTAGTGATGCCTTCTTCCTCTAAGAAGTACTCTGAGTTGGTATTTTGCTTTGGGGGTTGGCTTATGAGAAGGACCCTTTGATTTCCTGGTCAAGATTCTGAGTAGCCATATGTTTAGACCCCCCTCCCCCCAACTGCTCAGATGTAAAGGCTCTCTCAATCCAATGATATATGTAAAGTATATAGCAATATAGCTTTAATTCAGGCAGTCAGAGCCCTGTCTGTTGGTCTTTATGCTAATTTCTCTGACATTTAGGGTGTTGACCTTTCCACTTAGCTAGTGAATGTAATTAAAAGTAGGATTGTTAACCCCTTTTAAAACTGTCCGTCCTTTAGCAAAGCAGATCAAAGAAACTGTGCTAGCAAGCCATCCTGGGTATGCTTAGGTATTTGCTATTACAGACCCTGATTGTGGCTCCTTGGTACTTGAATTTATTCTCTCCAGCTGCTTGCAGTGTTTTACTTTGACCCGAAAAGTCTGGATTTTGGCTATGATACTCCTGAGAGTTTTCATTTGGGAATTTCTTTCAGAGTGCTGATTGGTACATTCTTTCAATTCCTACTTTTTCCTCCAGTTCTAAGAGATCTGGGCTTGTTTCTTAATATAATGTCTAGGCTCTGCTTTTTTTCATAGTGTTCAGATGAATCTTAGTCCAGTGGTTCTTAAATTTTTTTTCCTTGATATATTTCCAGTTCAGTTGTTTTTGCTTTGTGATTTTTTTATTTTCTTCTATTTTTTTCCAACCTTTTTACTATTACTTGTGGTATCATGAATTCATTGGCTTCTATTTGTTTTATTCTAATTTTCAAGGAGTTTGTTACTTAGATAAGATTTTGTACTTCTTATACCAAACTGTTAATTCTGTTTCCAGTTTTCTTCCATGATTCTCATTCCTTCTCTAATTTTTTCCTTAAGTTGCTTTCATTCCATTTATAAAAACATTTTAAAACTTTTTTAAACTTGCTTCATCTGTTCCAGAAATTCTAGTTGAGTTTGTGCTCAAAATGTGTTTTCCTCCATGCTTTTGCTTATAAATGTTTTAGAGTCATTCTCTTCTAATGTGTTTGTGTCTTGAGTGTCCCCTGCCACCATAATTGGAAATGATGTTGGAGTTCTTTTTTGTCTGTTTGTTTGCACATTCTTCCAGCCAGCTTCCCAACATCAGACTTGAGGTTAAGACTGGGCTCTGCAGCACTTCTGGAGGAACAGTCTATTGCTGCTTTCTGGGAGTATTGAGTATTATGTTATTCCAAGATCTCAGGAACAGACTGGGTTTCTACAAGCTGTCAGTGCTCCCAAGTTGGATTGATCCAGGGTAGAGTTTAATATTGCTTCTCTTTGCCCTCCCTCCTTCCCCCCACCTGCTGCAAGTTCCTGACCTGGGTTTGGGTCTGAGCAAGAACAGACTACTGCTGGACTCTACCCCTGTTTAGATAGCTAAAAAGCTCTATTGGTTCAAAGTGACAGAATTGTAGGCTCTCCTTTGGACTGGGATTCCTGCCTTAGTTATTCTTTTGCAGGCTGGGCTAACACTGGAAGGGACACCCTGCTCTGAATCTGGAGTCTTAATCGTACTGCTGCTCCTGCTTCTACTGCTCCTGCTATTGCTGTAATTGCTGGCTTTTGAACTTCATACTTTCTCATTACACTGGCTCAGGGCCTTTCTACCTGGGAACAATGCATGCACAAGCCTGATTCTCACTCCACCCTAGGAGTGGGCAACAAATCTGTCATTTGGTATCTGTTCCCACTGCAGTGCCCTGGTATGGGTCTTAAGGATGGTTCAGTCTGAGTCTGAGACCTCCTGTTTCCCATGTGCACAATGGTCTGGGCATTACACTCCTGGACTGGCTCTTTCTTCAGTGTCTACACACCTCTCTCCCTATGCCAAACCGGGTTGGACAAAAAACAGTGTGGCATTCTGGATTTCCCCATAAAAATCCAATCTGGTAGATTTTCTAGATCTGTTTGGAGAAGTTTGTGGAAGAGAGTTCACTACACTGCTTCCATCCCTTTGCCATCTAGGCTCCAGCTCCTGTCTTTCATCCACCTTAACTTCTCCCCACTTGGAAAAGTAGAGTGCCCCAATGGACCCTGAGAGGGTCCCCTGGTATAATAGTAACCTGATTGCTAGCTTTACACACCCTTTTCAAGACACAATGATTTGAGGATATGACTTGTAGGCCCCCTGTAGTCCTGGGGTTAGAATAGCCTGAATTTGGGTGAAGCCTAGCTACAACCCTAGGAAGAAGTATCCTAATAGTTCCTCAAATCTGAGTGTAAAGACATGGGTAGTTTGGAATGACCAAATGTGTCTGGGGGCTGGGGAGAGGGGCTTTCAAGGATATCCTAAATTTGGGCAAAGCAATACTGCCTCAGTCCTAGATGTCTTGATATGAATTTGCTGATACCCTTACAAAATGATCATCCACCATCCTCTTGTCCTCCTTATGTTTCAAAAATCATATCCAAAGCTATTTATGGGAAAGAGAATGACTCTCTACCTACCTACCATAAGGGTGGTCACTTTGTCACCTCCCATCATCCCCAAAGTACCTTAATTTTGGGGGACAGCCTTATATGCCAGCTGCCCCAAACTCCCATTCCAACTTTATAACTTCATTTGCCTAGGCCTATATGATGATCTGGCAGTGAAGACCCACAGTTAAAGTTTGACACCATTCAGATAGGGCTCACCTCCAAAGGCACAATTTACTTATATCCAAAGCAAACTGGTGATATAAAGTGGAGAGGTGGTGAGAAGTGACTATAAATCCAGTCCATCATACCCATTTCTTTAAAAAATGTCATCTCTTCCCTTGCTTTCACTCCTTGGGAAGCTAGAGAAGAATTCTATTCTAACTCTATATTTTAACCACCCACAAAGGGACAAAGGACAATACCCATCTTGGGCCTCTAATTAGTTCCACTGACTTTGCAAGTTCTAAGTCAGTAAAACTCTGCAGCTGACAAAACTCTTGAACTGCCTTAACTAGAACACAACCTCATTAACCACTGTTGTACGGATAGTTAGCTTTCTGTTTAAGCTTCTGCAGTTCTCCCTAGCTCCTTGAGGATGAAAGCATGTCTACCTTCTGAATCTCCTGTGGAGGAAATCAGTCCCTGAAACCTAATAATGGGATAGGCCTAAGGCTTTATTACCACCTGCATTGCTTCCCAGTCCCTTTCTCCTGTTCCTATTCTCTTCACTTTTACAGCCCTAATCCTGGCAGGATTTAACACATTCTCCAGAGAAGCCTCTGAGTCTCAGATCATTCTTCCATACGTGGCCTTTCAGTCCCCCACCCAATTAGCATTACCCTTTTTTGTTATGCTCTTACCAAATCTTTAAACTGCTTCTCTGCTTTCTAGGGATGGTCCTTAAAGATCTTAAGTTCTCTGCCTCTAATTGTCCAATTTGCAAGGACAATTTCTGTTCATTATATGTTGACAATCTAGCTTTTAAAAATTCATTAACAAGAGCCAAGGAATATCTAATTTTGCTATATTTCCTACTTTCCTTCTCAAGCTCCTTAAGCATCCATCAAGCTAACCCTAAAAGGTAAATACAAGCTTCCTCTTTACCCCTACCAATAATTCCGCAGCTACAAGATGGCAGGGTCCTGTGTATGGACAGTCATCTGAGGATTCTTTTCTTCTGCAATACCTTTCCCCTACTTCAATAAGAATATCAACCATTAAATTATTGTGAACAATCCCTGCCAACCACACCAGATGTGTTACACTAGGCCTAAGTCAGGCCAGCCCCATATTTCAGGCTCAGGACTAGAATGCAACAAGTCACTTAAAGACCACAGAATCAAATAGAGCAATTTCACTGTTGACAAAGGGTTAAAAAGAAAAGGATGTGATTCCTAAAGGTCTGTCGTTGATCGAAGCCAGCTGCAAGTTGTGTCATCGTTTTCCTGATGCCACGGTCCTCTTCAAAAACGAAGGACAAGCACAAGCATTAGTTGGCAAGGATGGCCACCGCCTCAAAGGACTAACCCATCCTATATAAAATAGATGTCATTTCTACCACATGGGACATTCAGGTGGAAATGCCTAGCCAACAAGTGGAAGATATTGGAATGAAACTCTAGAGAGGAATCAGAACTGAAGAGGTGTATTTGATAGTCATCTTGATAGAAATTATAACAATGGAAGTGAATGAGGAAGAGTTCATAGAGAAGAAAGCTAAGGACAGGATCTTTAGGAATGCTTGCATTTGGGGGTGGAAGAAGGAATTGGGAGGGGCAGCTAGGTAGCACAGTGAATAAGAGCACTGGCTCTGGAGTCCGGAGAACCTGGGTTCAAATTTAGTCTAGATACTTGACACTTACTAGTTGTGTGACCTTGGGCAAGTGACTTAACCCCAATTGCCTTGATTTCTCCCCTCCAAAAAAAAGAAAAAAGAAAAAGGAAGTGGCGCCAGATAAGGAAGAGATGTGGGAATAATACCTGAACAATATAGTACAAAAGAATTCCCAAGCAGGAGAAAGTTTTAAGAAAGTGCTAAATCCAAAAAGATGTGAAAAATTTTTAGAAGTCAGATGATTAAGAGGTCATTGCTAATCTTGAAGAGAGGTTCTTCATTGATGTACAGAAACTGCATTTCGAGGGATTAAGGAATGTGTCTGTCCTTGGGGATAGTGATTCTAGACAGCTCTTCACAAAAATGTTGAAGAGAAGGGAAGGAAAAACAGACCTGCCTATCTGGGGTCTTTCTGTCTCCAGTACTAGCAGTCAGTTTAATTCTGAGTCTTGATCCCTGTGAGGTCCTATATACCTCACTTCTAACCTCCCCACCCCACTTCGCCTATGCTCCTTTAAGCTTTCTGAAGTCTTTATTGCCATTTCCTGCTTCTCTTATCCCAGTTACTAGTACTCTTACTGGCAGAGAAATGCCTCTCAGCAATCTGCCTTCCACCTTACATCCTGACTCGACTCTTATGCCCCTTTTTCTTACATTGGCACTAGGAATTGCTGTTAACTCTTCCAAAGATTCTTGTCCCAAATGATCTCTTACCCTGCCCAGGTCTCCCCCAAAAAGCTAGAAGAGAAATGTCATCTTTCATAGAATATGGCTTGCAAGTCTGTCTTTTGAACTTCTCATATCTTCATTATGGATACCCTTGATGCAGATACATGGATTATAATTTTTTTAATGGGTAGAGTTAAAAAAAAGTAGGCATATGTATTAATAGTTATTGATGTTTTCTCAGTTGCCTTATTTGGGTCAATAAGATATGAGTTTGCCAGGGGTGAGAGTGGTTCATCCCTTCAGTATTCTTTCGCATTTCAGATATCCTGACAGTAGATTTCTTTTTTTTCTTTTTTTTTTTTTTTGGCCTTTTGGAGGGGTTAAGTGACTTGCCCAAAAGTCACACAGCTAGTAAGTGTGTCAAGTGTCTGAGATTGGATTTGAACTCAGGTCCTCCTGACTCCAGGGCCAGTGCTCTATTCACTGCACCACCTAGGTGCCCCTTTAACAGTAGATTTCTCAAAGTCCTCAAAACTGTGTCACCCTTAACATGGGTTTCTTAATCCAACCACTTTTTCTGCCTTTGTTTTCTTCACTGTCATGTCTACTTTCTCAAACAGCCTTCTGAGACTGACATTACATTACTGATGTGGTGGCTCCACTGTCTCGCTGATAAAAAGAAATTGTTACAAAAAAATCTTTATAGTCCTTTTATTTTTTAATCTGTTGGCCTCCTTCAAATTTCATCCTCACATGCCTTCAGAATGATTTTTAGTTGGGTCTTTTGCCTAGTTTTCCCTAAACTTAATTTACGCTACATTGCTTCTCACTATTAATCATTTCTGCTTATATCGTTGTTTTACAAACAAGTTTATATCCTATACCAATGTTATGCTTGGCTGACATATTTCATCTCTTGGTTAGGTGATATGTTTGCTGACTGGGACAGGTTCTAGTCTCTTGGTCTCCTTATAATAGTTTATATACATCAGTTAAGGTTTTTTAGGAAATTGCTATAACCAGTGTCAAAGTTCATTTCTCCTTTTAGTTCCCATTTTTTCTTTCTTTTTTTTTAGTTTTGTTACTCTCCTTTTTTATTTACTTTCTTTTTTTTTAATAATAGTATTTATATATATTTGAAACATTTAATCTTAAGACCTCGAATTTCAGATCCATTTCCTTCCTCCCTTGTCACCCATTCCCTCTGGGGAGATAAGTAATTCAGTATATGTTGTACATGTCTAGCTATGCAAAACATTACCATAGTAGATATATTGTAAAAGGCTGCTTATAATTCCCTCCCCCTCATCCCACCCCCTCACCTGGTCCATCCCCTACTTGATCCTGTCCCTCTTCCATAGTGGGTACTTCCAACCTCCCCTCCCCCCAAGGATGTTAGTTCCCATTTTTAGCATCAATAATCTTTTAAAAGGTCAGATTAGAGTTTTAACTGCATATCTTTTCTCTATTTTATTTCCTCAGGATTTGTATTAATTTTGGTCCTGGCTTTAACTATAAACAGGCTATTGTTTCAGGAATGACTCTTGTATCAGTGATAAGTAGTTTCTTATCTGATAAAATGTAATTAAATTCATTTTTTGTGATATTTGGTTTTCAGCAAATTCAGCATCTTCTAACTATTTAAAAATTTATATATTTTATAACATAGATATAAAGCTTTGGCTTCTTACGTTTCTTATTCCTGAACTGTATTTTCTAATGTTTTTTACAGTCCTCCCTTATGCTCATCTTTGCATTGAAGTCTCCATGTATGAAAGTGTATGTTGGTTCAGTATAGAGTTTAGTGAATTCTTCATAGAATTTCTATATTCTCAGTCTCTGCAACAGATGTCAGTACATACTTTAATTATTTTCGTAGTGATATCATGAGTAACCAACATGAGTATCATAATAAAAGATAACCAAGTGTCCCATAAATTTTTGTAAAAATATAGTACATTTATTTTAACATTCATTTTTTAAAAATCTCCTTCCTTCCAGCTCTTCCTTTATACATTAAGACAAGAAATACATATGAAGTCATGCAAAACATATTTTCATATTAGCCATATTGAAAAAAAATAAAGTAAGTGAAGAAAGTATGCTTTAATTTACACTCAAGATCAGATGAAGTTCATTTCAGTTCTCTCTCTCTGGATATAGACAGCATTTTTCTTTATAAGTCCTTTGGAATTATCTTGTATCACTGTACTGATGAGAGTAGCTAAGTCTTTCCCAGTTGATCATTGTTACAACACTGCTGTTACTGTATACAGTGTTCTCTTGGGTTGTGCTCCCTTCACTTTGTATCAATTCATGTAAGTCTTACATTTTTTTTAAACTATTCCCCTCATCATTTTTTATAGTATAAATAGTATTCCATCACAGTCATATGCCACAACTTGTTCAGCTATTCCTCAGTTGATGGGCATCCCCTCAATTTCCAAATCTTTACCTCCACAAAAAGAGCTGCTATAATATTTTTGTGTGTATAGATATTTATGTATTATATATTTGAACATATAGATACTTTTCTTTGATTTCTTTGGTGTACAAACCTAGTAGTATTATTGCTGGATCAAAGACTATGCACTATTTGATAATCCTTTGGTCATAGTTCCATACTGTTTTCCAGAATGGTTAGACAAGTTCACAACTCCACCAACGATGGCATTAATGTACCTATTTTCCACAAAATATTTTTTTGTTTTCAGGCATTGGGATACAATACAAAAACAAATAATGACTGCCCACAGAAAGTTTACATTCTACTGAGCTGAAACAACATGTTTATAGATAAATAGATACTGAATATATATAAAATTAGTGTTCAGTATTGGTACATTTAGGGGCACTAACAACTGGAGGAATAAAGAAAGATCTCTTGAAGGAGGTGGCATTTGTTCTGAGCCTTGAAGGGAACCACAGGTTCTAAAAGACAAAGATTAGGAAGGAGAGCATTCCAGGCATGGGAAATTGGCCTATATTGAATGATGGAGGCAAGATATGTAATGTTTTGTGGAGAGCAAGTAAACCAGTTTGGCTGGAGTGTAGAAGGTATGTGAGAAGGAGCTGTATGTAATCAGTTCAAAGATGGATGCTTAGGGCCAAATTGTGAAGTACTTTGAATGCCAAGAGAAATCTGTATTTAATCCTGAAGACAATGGAGTTACCAAAGTTTCTTGAATGGGGGAGCAGAATAGGAAGATACATACTTTTAGAATACTAGTTTGTCAGCTGTATAGAATTGGATTGGAAAAGAAAGAGATTATATCCAATAATATCCTTTATTTGGTGCAGCTAGATGGCATAGTGGATAAAATACTTGACCTGGAATCAGGAAGACCGGAATTCAAATCTCACTGTGTGACCCGGGCAAATCACTTAAGTTTCCTCCACTGTAAAATGGGGATGATGATAATGGCACCTACCTTTAAAGGTTGTTGTGAGAATCAAATAAGATAATAATTGTAAAGCACTTAGCACAATTCCTGGCACATGATAAGTGATATATAAATGTAAATAATGATCATTATTGGCCTCTCCAAGGAATATCTGAATTGTCTCTAGTTCACATCAATTTAGCTGCAATTTCCTTTTGTCCTCTTATTTCATTTATAGCAAGAAATGTCAAAATTAATACAGGAGAGTTTCTTCCATAATATAACTAATTCTTGGCCACTGGACAAGGATATTACATTTAGAGTACCAAAAGCCAAGAATAAGTTCAGATGGATATGACCTGTCTGATTCTTAGCACCTTCTACCCTGTTTCCCCTCATTCCACCATGAAGTAGAAGTCGTCTTTGTGGGCCTGGGGCCAGTTTTGTTTATTTCTTCATTTCATGGGTTGTGTTCTGCAATAGAACAAAGGAAGAAAATATTAGTGTGGACTGGAATTGCCAAGGAACACTTTTATAGTGGAGGTGGGAAGAAGGATATGTAAGATTTAGATAGGGAGGAAGGATAGAGAAGAGCATTCCAGGTTAGGAAGAATGTTACGGGCAAAGTTGGAGGTGGTGGGAATGAATAGTATGTGAGGGTCATCAAGGAGACCAGCCTTACTAGAGTAGAGAGCATATGTTGGGCTCCAGGGGAAATAAAATTGGGTAGACATTTGGTTCTATAATCAATAGGAAGCCAGTGAGAAGGGGAAATGACCAGAAGTGATGTGAATAATAGATGGATGGTCTAGGGAGAAACTGGACGCAGATTAGAAGACTGCTTATGTTTATAATGTGACAATTTATACATTTTGATTCTGACAAATTAATAACTTCCTTAGGCTATATCCATTGGTATTTCCTACTTATAAACACCAGGGAGCCTTTTTTTAGTGAGCTATACATGGATGTGGCAGAAGGTCTGTGGTATAGTTAAAGTTGGCCAAACCGATAAAATTGGAGAGCTACTCTCCTGTATCAACATCAGGAATAAATTCCTGAATGATGGCTCTACTGTGTCACTGAATCACAGAATTGTAGAATTAGAACCTCAGAGTACATCTAGTCTAACTCATACCCCCAAAATAATACTGATTGTAACATACACAACAAATAATCATTTTGCCTTTGCATTAAGATTTAAGACTTCCAAGTGCAAATTCACTACCCCTCAGGAAAGCACTTAGGGATAGCTCTGATCATAAGGAAGTTTTTCTTAACAGCAAACTGAAATACACCCAATGATTGACCTTGGTTCTGTCCTCTGGGGCCAGAAAGAACAAGTATAGTCTTTTTACTTCTTGTAGATAATAGTTTCAAATACTTGAACAATACCACTCCTCCACCTCATCTCCTCCAGTGAACCGAAACAACCAAAGGTTCAGTCCTCTGTTCAGTTTCTCTGAAGTGATTGGGAAGGTGAGAGTTCAGTGTGTGGCTATCACCACATTCCCCTTCTCTGAACTTTAAGCACATCTCTGTCTCCCCTACTAGTCTCATGGGCACAGATGGAGGGGGAGGCAAGGAGAAGAACTGTGTGAGATAGTATAGAATTACTAAGTAAGTTCTATATCTCTAAGCTGGCATGCTGAATTCCTCTAGCCTCTCCACGGGTTAGTTATGGGGTATAGACCTCAGTCCTAGGACTTCTTTTGGGGCTGTGATCCTCAGTTCTTAGCACCATACTTTAGAAAGTACTCAACCCAAGCAGATTGGTAATAATGGAATGAAGCCTTTCTTGAAGTACAGAGTCAGGAAGTCTGAATTTATGAAAGTTTGTAATAGTCACACAATGAACCCCACCTTCCCAGTCAATTCTGAGAAAATAATAACGAGGACTAAAGAGTCTTTGGTGGTTGTTTCATTTCATGGGATAGCAGCCTTTTCCCTCTTCATTTCCTAATGCTGTGAGTGACTGACTAGTCATAGGATAGTGACCTTTAGGACAGAATAGGGCAAAAGTAGGACAAGGAGCAAATTTGGGAGATTTTAGTCTTTCCTTCTTAGCACATGGTCTCCATTGTGAGTGGGAAGAATAGGGAAGCAAGAGAGGGGGTAGAGAAGGCTCAGCCTGCCCTATCTGTCACAATCCTGAGTGAGCTCAGAGTTCTTCTCCTTTCCTCCTTTACTTTCCCCTTCCCTTTCTGTCCTTGGCCACAGCTTGTACCATATGGTCAGTGATTTCTTACCTAGGCCTTTAGGCAGGAAGGAGAGTTTTTGGCAGCTAGTAGACTGAGGCCCAATGACCTGACCTTGGTGGCCATGTGGCATCATGAGAAGGGTGCTGGATTTGGAATCAGAGGACCTTAGTTTGAATTCTAGCCCTGTCACTTGCTACCTGTATGACTCTGGGCATTTAGGTCCACTTAATCTCTCTGGATCTCAGTTTCCTCATCTGTAAAATGAAAATTTTTAGACTAGATGGCCTCTAAGGCCTCTTCAAGCTCTAAATCTCTGGTACCATGATTCTATGACTACAGTAGATACAGTCAAAGTTGTTACAAGAAACACCAGGTTGAGGACTTTGGGACTATTCTTCTTTCCTATCTTCTCTCACCTTAGTAGGACTAGCCAGGCCTGAGACCTTCTTTGGCCTCTGAGTTTGGAATCTTAGAGTCAAATAACAGAGTGAGAAGATACAGTACTACTGCTTGTTGTAAATATAGTTCTTCTGGGCAAAGTTGCTGGAGTTCCCCGGGGTGACAGAATGTCTGCAGGGCAGGACTTTGCCTGCTAGAGACCCACCCTCCCACTGAGCTCCTTCCTATGATCCAGGAGTTATTCCCTTTTCTCAGCACAATCTCCCGCAAGTATCATCAGCAGACCTTTCTCAGTAGTTCTTTGGCCCACTTGAAGAGGCCTTCCTCTCCAGCTGGGATGACTGGGGGAATAAGGTTTGGCCCCACAGTGACTAAAGGCAAAACTGTAACATTGGAATTAGGGAGAGATCTCAGTTTCTGCTGCTGTAAGGGATCCCACTGCAGGGAAGAGAAGCTGAGTCCTATGTTGGGGCAGGGGGGGCCATTCCTTAAGGCGAAGGACACAGATTATTGGAAAGCCACCACCCTCTTTCCCAACCAGCCTTCCTAGAACAGACCTCTATCCCCTAATCGGGGGCTCACTTGCAGTTTCCTCAGAAGTTGAAGCTGACTTCATTTGGATAAGTGATAGCTATCTCCCCCAAAGAAGCCTTTTCTTTGGTTAAACTACCTAGAACCCACAGAGAATGGGCATGTGTTGCTATTTGAATCCTATTTCTTGGTCCTAAACCTCAGCGTGACTCTTTGAGGGCTTGGTAAACTTCTAGAAATGACTGCCTTGGAATTAATCCAGATATACTTCCTCCCACCCACCCCCCATCCCCTGCATCTCATCTCATCCCTATTCTGGGCCCACAGAGGTTAAACAAGGGAAGGGGGCAAGGAGAGGAAATGAGGTGCCACTCAAAGGTGAAAGAGGGAAAAGTTTCCAGCCAAGGAAGGGCCCAGAGAAAAGGAAAAAACCTCAAGTCTATCTCCATCCCAAGTTCTTTCCTAGGGACCTCCTAGGGAATGAGGAGGGCTGGGCCCAGCCCATTCTGCTTCCTCCTCTGCTGCTCAGAAAGAATCCTCCATCCAGTTCCGCCTGCCCTGGATCTCTGACTCCTTCCTCCTTCTCCCCACCCCCGCCTCCCTGGGCTGAAAGCCCACAGGGACTGACAGGGAGGCTGAATGGCTGTGCTGTGGGCATGCCTATTCCTTCCCTTTCCCTCTTCCCTCAGCAACAACGTCACCGCAGCAGCAGCAGTGGCAGTGGCAGCAGCAGGGACGCTGGGGATGGAATTGCGCAGCCCCTCTGCATGAGCAGAGATGCAACTGTAAGGAACAGAAAATAGAGCTGAGGAAACCAACCATATTCCCCTGGCCAGGCAGGCCAGAACCATCAGGAAAGAGAGCTCGAAGGTCTAGGTGAAGGCTCCTCACAGAGGTACAGCTGGATGGGGAGGGAAGAACAGGGAGGCTTGGAGGGTTGCCTGGCTCTTTCTTTTGCATCCCTAGATCCTGGACTCTGGCTTTGTCTATCTGGCTCAGGGCTGGGAAGATGGGGTCAGATAGAATAGCCGCCAGAACTCCTAAATCGTGTGTGTGTATGTGTGTGTGTGTGTGTGTGTGTGTGTGTGTGTGTGTGTGTGTGTGTGTGTGTGTGTGCGCGTGTGTGCCCGAGCGCCCAAGCGAGAGCATAGGGGTAACAAGCAGCCAGGCCAAAAGGGGTTTGTGCTGGTGCTGCTACCCTGTCCATGAGGTAGAATGTTTCACCCTTCCCCCTCCCTTCTGCTGCCCAAGACATCAGCATTTGTTTTGGTTCAGGGAGTCAGGCGGCTCCCTCCATCCTGCTGCACTCTATTTAGGAGAGGTAGACATACCCAAAGACAAAAGGCTGGAGTGTGTGTTAGGGAGTGCTGCCAAAGGAAGGCTAAGTCTGTAATATTTCCTGGTACGGGGTGGCCATGAAGGATTAAACTGTTCATCACCACCCTCCCCCCTACCCCCATTCTATAGGGATCAGAAATCCCTCAGTACAAGATCTCCCCTGAATACTGACCAGGGATCCTCTGATTTGTGCAGAACAGCCGGTAAAGGGATTGAGGGCAGAGATGGGCTGGGGTGGGGCATGGAGCAGTATTCAGGGCAGCTAACCAGAAAGTCAGTAACCTGAAGAAGCCCCTGCTATCACACTCAGACTCCCAGTGAGTTATATTCCTTTCTTCCGTCCCTTCCCCTTTCCCAGCCATGCCCCCTCTACCATCTGCCTGCTCAGAAGACCTTTTAGTATGCAATAACCTAGCATTCCTATTAAGGTCCATGTCCTTGGGGTCCAGGGCTCTCAGGCCAAGGTCACCGAAATCCGTGACTAGACCTAGTGTCCCAGCTCTTGTTCCCTACTTCATTTACGACCTCTCCCAGGGGATATCAGGAACTAAGAAAGATGGGCAAGGGGAGACCCACTAATAGGCACTTAGACTGGCTAGAAGGTAACACTGGCTATAAGGGAGGGCCTTACTCCCCAATACTAAAACACTTTTCTGGCCACAGTAGCCTCAGAATGTCTTGTCAGTCTGAAGGAGGCTCTCATGGTGTGGGCTCACCCAGGAATAGGAGGAAAACAACTAGGAAAGCAGAGGGGACCTGGTACAGAGCCCTAACTAGTTAATTTTGCATCTCAGGCAATACCAAAAATTTGCACAAGCCCCCTCCCTCCACTTTTATAGAAGTTATTTTGTATATTTTGTATATTCTTGTAGGGCATCTGAAGCAAGCACTTCACAGACCTTACCTCTGTTAGAACTTTGGCCTAAAAGAAGAACCCCAGAGAGGGTGTTGTATCCTGGTTGCAGTCTTTTTCCCTGTGATAGTCAGTAACATGCTACCCAGGAATCCCCTGCTCCCTGTGGAAGGGGCAAGGCAGGGATAGAGAAAGGGCCCTCCCCAAAATCCTCCCTCTGTGGTTTGGGGATTTGTGACTTGTGGTCTCATGTTGATTGAACCCATAATTTGACAACTTATTGGCACTTACTGTGTGCCAGATACTGTGCTAAATTAAACATAAATACAAAGAAAGACACTGTCCCTACCCTTAAGATGCTTGCATTCTAATGTGGTAGACAACATGTAAATATTTCCTTCTCTTGGTATCTTAACCCAAGAGCTCTGGGAGTTGAAGGAAGGGAAGGTTATGTGTGACTAGGACTCTCCTTTTCTGCAGCTATCTGCCCTCTAGGAAGAAAAACCACCGCTACTCTGGATGAGAGTAACGTCATGTTAATCTTGGGGAGACAGAGCAAACGCTGAATGGCCAGTAGCAGACCTAGAGTGCTCAGTTGAATAGGTTTCCTGAAGAACAGTGAATTAGTATTCCAGTAACTTCTCAGATGTGCCCTTTGACCCAGCCTACCCTTATCCTGGGGATGGCTTTTCCTCATCGATATGGTTTTAGCCCTTGGCCTCGTATTCTTCTTATTACAGAGGAAGTCATATCTGAGGGCCCTAAGCAAAGCTCTGAATAAACATTGCCCAGATGGGAAGTGGCAGGGTGGCGTGTTGAAGAGGCGTGATCTTGAGCACTCTGTGGTGAAGTAGATAGGGGGCTTGTCAGGAAGCCCTCAGTTCAGATCCTCCCTCAGGCCCCATGAAGCCCTTCACCTCACCTCTCTGATTTCATTTCTTCATCATAAAACAGGGATAATAATAGCACCTACTCAAATGGTTGTTTTCAGGATCAATTGAAAATATGTAAGGCACTTTGCATACCCTAAAACTATAAAATTTAGTTATTATCATTATGATTCTTGTTAATCATGGCAGATGTTCTCTCGAGGGAGCAGTACCTATCATACACATATTATGTCCCCATCTAGACTTAGCTGATCCAGCTGGGAATGAGGAGATCTGGCTTCTAGTCCTGGTTCTTCTAGGACCAGATGTACACCCTTAAACAAGTTGCTCCCCTTCCCCGAGGCCTCATCTACCAAATGTAGATACAACACCTGATCTAGAAGGGTGTTTTAAGCATAGAATGAGATTATAAATTTGAAAATTCTTCTGAACAGTAAAAGCTTCTGTAAAACTCTGAGGTAACATGGAGATTATTTTTATTTTGTTCCACTTCCAGTGCCTCGAACAGTATTACCATAGATGATAAACAAATAGTGTCTCAAGACTCCCTACTACCCCTTTACTCAAGTAAGAAGGGCCCCAAATGACTACTAGTTTTTCTTTTGTTGAAGTTTGGTGTTAAATTCAAATCTGTGTTCAAATGCCTGCTCAGCCCTTCATCATTTCCTCCAGTGATTGGAACACAACTTCCCCCTTGTGATATTCATAGGATATTCATAGGGAAGAGATATCTTAGCTGTATGTCTTTCCTTCCCAGCTATACTATGGGCTCCACAGAATCAGGGATTATGTCTTTTCCTCCTTTCCTCACAGCACTGGGGTGGGGACTAGGAGGCATGCAGTATAGTCTGACTGATTGACCCTAGACTAAATGGGGGCACAAGGAAGGAGGGAGGGAACAAGCATTTATATAGCACCTGTTATGTGCCAGGTACTGTGCTAAGCACTTTTTACAAATATTATCTTCTTATCTATTTTATTATTTAGTTTATATTTTATAAAAATATTAAAATGCTTATATTTTATATTTATATTAAAATTTACATTTATTCTCTATTTTACAAATATAATTTGTATTTATATAAAATACAAATATAATATTTATATTAAATTTTATATTTATATTATATTTCATATTTTATTATTTATCTATTTTACAAATATAATACAAATGTTTGAATACTCATAGAACTTCTTCTTGAAACTTGGGCCTGTTGTATGAACAAGGGAACAATCCCTGAAAGCTAAACCAACTACCAGCTGGTGAGGTGATTTCAGTATTGTCTACTAATAGGAAAACTCCCTTCTCAAGGCTTCCATAACCTATTCTCTAGCCTCAGCCTGGGAAAGGGGAAAGTACAAGGTTTACAGCAGTACATGTGAGGAAAAAAAATCTAGAAGTTTTAGGTGACTGCAAGCTCAATGTGAGCCAGAAGGATGCTGGAACAATCAAAAAATGTCTCTTTTTGGCTGCATTAATAGAAGCACAGTACCTTGAGGGAGGTTATGCATATACCATACTCTCTCCTAGTCAGGCCACCGCTGTAATATTATATTCAATCAGTCTATCAACAAGCATTTATTAAGTACTTTCTGTATACCAGGCACTACACTAAGTTCTGGGCATACAAAGAAAGGCAGAGGACAGTTCCTGCTCCTAATGAGCTTACAGTTTAATAGGCAGCTACATCTTAGGAGAAGGCTGATAAGCTACAGGAGGAAGAAGACCAAGATGGTAAGGAAACCCAGTATTGAGTCATATAAGGTTGGAGGAACTAAGGACACTTATTTACCTTGGAAAGGTAAAAGTTGGGAAGAGGGGAGTGGGGAGGTGGAGGCATACATAATAGTTGGCTGTGAGTATTTGTAGGATTATATAAAAGATCTATTTTAAAGCTCACTGTCCTTCTGGTAGCTTTAGACTAGCAGGGATGGGGACCCTGTATTCTCAAGGCCAGATGTGGTCCTCTACGCCCTCAAGTGCAGCCCTTTGACTGAAGTCAGACTTCACAGAACAAATCTGGATTTGGTAAAGGGTCACACTTGAGGACCTAGAGGGCCACAAGTGGCCTTGAGGCCACGGGTTTCCCACCCCTAGATTAGGGGTTGATATCCTACCACAGTCAGCCACTTGCAGTCTCCAGCCCAGATTCTTAGAACTTACTGATCTCTGTCAGTGTCCTAGGGATTCCAGCTGCTTCTTTCAGTGTATTCAGAAAACCTTGCCTTTGGTTCCACTACTTTTGTCTTCTTTTTTTTAATGTGGATCTTTAAAAAAATTTTTTTATTCATTTTGAATTTAAATACTTTTAAAAAGACAAAAAAAAGATGATTCAATATAAAACCAGGAATTTCCATCTCACACTTTGCTTTTTTTGAAAAAGTATTATAAATATTACACATTATTTTCAAAGCTACCTGCTTTTCTGTTTCCTTCTTTCTTTTGTTCTCTGCTGTTTATTTTGTTTTTTCTCCCTCTCTCCATACCCTGCCCTAGAGAAGGTTACCATTAGACACAAATATGTGTATATGTAAAAAACCATACTACACATACTTTTATTTACCAGTTCTTTCTCTGGATGTGGATAGTATCTTCTTTCATAGGTCCTTTGTAGTTGGATTTGAGTACTTGTAGCACTCAAAATTACTGAGTCATTCAAAGTTGTTTTTATAACAATATTGCTGTTACCATCTACAGTGTTGAATCTGCTTCTTTCACTCTTTATTATTTCATGCAACATGCTTTTCTAAAATCAACCTTGTCATCATTTCTATAGAGCCGTAGTATTACGTCACAATCATTCTTTACTTAATTTAAATTTATTGGCACATAATTGGGCAAAATAATTCCTTATAATTGCTTTCATCTTCTTTCTAAAATTCCCCGAGTCCCATCTTAGTACATTCCCTGAGTATTTTAGCCAGCCCAGATTCAGAGTGCTGCCACAGCTAGCCCCTGCTGCACCATAGCTGAATGCCTGACTTGGGCATCTTATCTTCCTCTTTTCCTTCGACTACCCTTACCAGTCAAGTTATAAGACTGCTTCCAGTCATACAAAGGGAATTTACCTCCTCCCCAACTAGGCATTTATTTTGTCTTAGAATTCTTGGAATCAAAATATTCCCTTGCCATTATGAGGGGTTCGTTCACTTGAACTCCTTGGATCAAACTTACTGGCTAAATCTACAATTCCAGGGTCATTCTCAGCCAATCAAGTTTAAGGGAGTACTATTTACATCCTACTTAATCATTGGCTGCTTGGTGGCCTTGCATGTCTTCTATGCTCAGCAAACATTTGTTGGATGAATAAAATTACTAAACATAGCTGCCCAACAGTAGAATGGCCTCTCTGGAAAATTAGTGAGTTACAAGTTAGAGGGAATGATTAAGCCAAGATGGGCTGATTACCTGTCTAGGATGTTGTGGGTAGTATTCATGGAGTTATAGGTTTACAACTGAAAGGGACTTTAGAGGTCCTGTTATCCAGTGTCCTTATGTCATAGATAAGGAAACAGCCTCAGAGAAGCCAAGTGACAGCCATGAACACAGAGGCAGAGCTGGTATTCAAACCCAGGTCATCTGTCACTGATTCCAGTGTTTTTTCTATGCTGCCCCAATTGTTGACATTGGTAGAGGATATTGTAGTAAACTTTTTCTAGGACCTCATCTAACTTTTTTTTTTTTTTTTGCTTTTTGGAGGGGGAAAAGCAGGGCAGTTGGGGTTAAGTGACTTGCCCAAGGTCACACAGCTAGTAAATGTTAAGTGTCTGAGGCTGGATTTGGACTCAGGTCCTCCTAACTCCAGGGTAGTGCTCTATTCACTGCACTAACCTCTCCTCATCTAACTCTTAAGATTCAGCAATTCTATGATGACAACTGATGAGAAAGTAGGTAAATTCATCTAGCCACATACATTGCTTCTCTGGTTAAGAAAAGGCAATTTTACCTATTGTTTAATGTCAGGTGTGTCATTAAACTTTCAGGGAGGGTTAGAAGAGTGAGGAGTTAGAGGGATCAGTGAGATTGGAATTGATTATCAGCACCAGGATTTAGATAGACCAGATAAGAGAAAGCTAAAGAGTGTATATTGTAAACATTTTTTTCCAAAGGAGGGGAAATTGGGAAGAGATTGTATCCCCCAGAGCCATGTCCAGCCAGGAGTTCTAAGCCCTGAGATACCAAACTCCTTATAGCAGCAAAGGAAAAGAGGGATCTGTGGCATTAGATCATGGGTCATTGAAAAGTGTCATGTGTCTGAAGAGGTGGGGTGGGAAGTAATGGTTCTGTCTTTCAGGGAAGGTAAATTTCCCTCTTTCCTAGTGTGGAGGAAATTGATCTAGGATGAGATATTTCCGGATTTGATTATGAATAAAGAGGAGGAAGATCAGTGGGACAAAAACAAAATAAGGAAAGAGAATTTGAAGCATACTGTAAGTCACCAACTAAGACCTGGGTATGGGAAAAATAAACTGTCAGAAATTAGTTGTAAAAGGAGGAAGTTTATCATGAGACAAACATGGCCAGCAGTGGGAGGAGGGGAGGGAGGAAAGGATCTGCATGTGTACATGCAATGGTGTGTCTTCCAAACATATATTCCATTTGAGTTTGTTAAATAAAACTTCCTAGAGATAGGGGAGACCATCTAGCTTTGTAGTTTATCAGTCCTAACTCCAACAAGCCTCTTTTCTATCTCAGTTCAGCCACAGACTTTAAGGGGAAAAGCTGCTTCATTACCTGGCACAGAGACCTGAAGTTATGTAGCAGATTTCTTCAGGCTAGACTAGTCTTTCATCTCTTGCTGGGTAGGGACAACAGGAGGAACCCCCCCCCAAAACCAAGGAAATAAGACATCAGACCCCTCACTAGAACTGAGACTCCCATAAGAAGATCCTAAAAGAGACAGTTTTCCCTGGAATCATTCAGTCAGTATTTATTTAATGCTTAGATAAGCCATGAACCTTGAAGACCCTGGGTGAAGGCTCTCAGTGTAATCCTCACAGGCAAATATCAAAAGGTGCTATGTTCCACTTGATGCCTGTAGCTGTGAAAATGTAACATAACTTTTAAAAGTGTTCAGCAGTGGGATGGCTAGGTGGCTCAGTGAATAGAGCACTGGCCCTGGAGTCAGGAGGACCTGAGTTCAAATATGGCCTCAGACACTTAACTAGCCCTGTGACCTTGGGCAAGTCACTTAACCCCAATTGCCCTGCCTTCCCCCCTCTAAAATGCAAAAAACAAAAACAAATAACAACAACAAAAATTGGGGCAGCTAGGTGGAGAAGTGAGTAAGAGCACCGGCCTCGGAGTTGGGATGACCCAGGATCGGTTCCGGCCTCAGAAAATGAGCACCCACACATAAATAATGACTGGCTGTGTAACTTTGAGCAAGTTACTTAACCCCAATTGCTTAAAAAAAAAAGTATTCAGCAGTAATTATCTTAAAAGACCACAGGATGGAGATATGACTCCATGAAATTCCTTCTCCCCATCCTACATCAGTAGGTACAAAACCTAGCTATCTATGTTGCATTGCTTTTTGTTTGACTCCTCTCTTTGTCTCTGTTTTCCTTTTTTCCCCATTTTTCCTTCTCCCCATTATCCCATAACTGACAGTATATTGACTTGAATTGTATTTGTCATGTCTATTCTATGGGCTGCCATGACCAAAGAAGTCATCAACTTCTTGTCATGTTTCTGGAGAAAAGCCTTTCTTTACTTCACTATAGGTTCCATCAAAGGAGAAAGAATAGAATTTTTTGGTTTTCTAGAAAAGAAAGTTCACACACACACACACACACACACACAGAGATAAGTAGATAAACAGGCTGACCTATCTATCTATATTCATATATATCTATATCCCTTTGTGTTTTTCCTAAGGGTCTGTGGCCCCTATTACTAAGAAGTAATAATAATTACAACAACAAAAATAGTTTTAAAACCTACTGAATGCTTTACATTATATTATCCCATTTGATCTTGTGAGGTAGATACCATAGATAATATTATCCTAATTTTACAGATGAGGAAACTGAGAATCTGAGAACTTACATAATTTGCCTATGATGACACAGACAGTAACCATTCAGCTTGGAACTCTAGCCTCCCCTCACTCCCAAGTGCAAAGCTCTTTCTGCTAGACCCTAATTAAGTGAATCAAAGCAGTTCACCATATGTATTTAAGTGCTTTTGCATCTTTAGTGTTTGTGTATGAGCATTGTCACATCTATGTATTTTTGCATGTCTCTGCATGGTGTGTGTGTGTGTCCCCTGAGAATGGAATTACAAGCATTCCCAGATGAGGATCCTGCAGCGTGGTTATGACTCTGTAGAAAGAGGTACTAATATATAACCACAATAAGTGACAGAAAACTCTTATCTACACATTTTTATATATATCAACCCTGTGAAGTAATTTGTATGGCTACTAGGATCTCCACTGACAAGGGGAACAGGAGAGCACCATTATCTATGTCTCCATGAGCCACATGGATTAACCCTTGGAAGTGATGTAGTTAAGAACACATAAAGCAGGAAAGGAACCCTCCCCATTGTACATCTTGAGTACTGCCTTTTCTGTGAAATAAATGTTGCAATGCATTACATGTGACTAGGTGTGCTCATGTGTGTAAACTCATAAGAGTTAAGTGTTTAAAAAAAAAACTTGGAAAGTGGTAGCATTAAACAGCAAGTGACAGAGTAGAAAAGTGATGAGAAAAGCACCCTAGAGTGGAAGATAGGAAAGTAGTAACAAGAGAGGGAAGCTAGGAATGAGTGAGTGAGCAGTGAATTCAGTTAGAGCATCTGTTGGAGTGAAGACTGTGTGATCAGGGGGAGACTGAGAACTGAGACTTAGGGAAACAGGAACTGAGGGATCAGGAATGGAGCTTCAGCCTCAGCCAGAATAGGAACACACAGAACAAGATAATAAGAGTTAACATTTATGTAGCACTCGAAGGTTTGCAGAAGTGCCTGCTATGTCTTATCTCCTTTGATCCTCACAACAGCCCTGGAAGGTAGGTGTTATTGTTTCCCCCATTTCACTGAGAAGGGAACTGGGGCTGAGAGAGACTAAGTGACTTGGCCCTTGTCCAGCTAGGTAGAGGTCTGAGGCAGGATTAAAAGCCAGGGCTTCCAGATTCCATGGCATCATTGAGCCAACAACCAAGAAGCCTCTAGAATAAGGCTTCTTTTTTTTTCACTTAATAATATTTTATTTTTTCCAATTACATGTAAAGATAGTTTTCAACATTCACTCTTAAAAAATTTTAAGTTCCAAATTTTTCCCCTCCTTCCTCTCTTCCCTCCCTAAGATGGCAAGCAATCTGATATAAGCTATACATGTACAATCATATTAAACATTTCCGCATTAGTCATGCTGCAAAAGAAGAATCAGAACAAAAGGGAAAAACCATGAGAAAGAAAAAGAAAATAGTATGCCTCTATCCATATTCAGACTGTATAGTTCTTTCTCTAGATGTGGAGAACATTTTCAAACATGAGTCTTTTGAAATTGTCTTAGATCATTGTATTGCTGAGAAGAGCTAATTCTGACACAATGTTGCTGTTACTGTGTACAGTGTTCTCCTGGTTCTGCTCACTTCACTCAGCATTAGTTCATGTAAGTCTTTCTAGTTTTTTCTGAAATCCACCTGCTCATCATTTCTTATAGCATAATAGTATTCCATTACATCCATCTATCACAACTTATTCAACCATTCCCCAGTTGGTGGGCATCTCCTCAATTTCTAATAGAACAAGGCTTCTTAAGTATGTTTGTGTCATGGACCACTAGGGCAGTTTGGTGAAGCCTATGGATTCCTTCTCAAAACAGTTTTTAAGTACATATGATAAAATGCATCAAGTTACACAAGACAACAAATTCTATTGAAATATAATTATCAGAATATTTTTTTTAAATCTATATTTTGTTTTCTTAAAAGAGATCCTACACTAAACCCTGAAGACTGGGAAGAAATGTTTAAAGATAAACATACAATATATGGGATATTATTAGTCTCTCAAACGTGCTTAAGTTCCAAAAGCTGGAATGATCAATATTTTTGAGGGTACTTTTATTGTCCACTCTTCCATCATAGCTGCTCGGTTCCCTATTAGAGTCAAGAATATTTGTTGTTGAAGACTGATCTGAATTTTTCTTTCTTTTTGAAACAACTAACAGGAGATAGATAAAATTTCCTAGACAAAGAATGTTAAAAATATCTATTATAGATTGAAACTCAAGGGAGGTTAAGCCTATAAGTTTGTGTTAATCTTCAAGAAGGCACATAAAACTGAATCTAGGTACTCCTAGAACATGTTTTATTCTCTGCGGAATAGGCCTCTATGATGTAATAGAGTATTAGATTTGGCAAAGGAGAACAAGGGTACAAATCTGAACTCTGTTCCCTATTCCCTATATTGTCCACAGACCCCTTAGACCTCAGGTTCAAACTCCTGCTTTAAAGAGAGGGAATCAGGTCAGGAAGGCTCTGGGATGTGGACTAGGACTTGGAGAACACAGGGGAGAGCTCCAGATTGATGGCACAAAGCCTACTACATTTAGAATTAAACCGTATTTGTTCTAATCTTGGCTCTGGGACTTAGTATCAGTGTAGCTTTAAGACACTCCCCATCTCTGGGTCTCAGTTCCCTCATCTGTAAAAGGACAGTATTAGGCTAGATGATCTCAGGTCCCTTCCATCTCTAAGCCTTGTGATCCCTGGATCCTTGCAGATCTTCTGCCACTGGGAATGGGGCAGAGTTCTGTGTATCCTGGGCACAGATAAGAAGGTTATATTAGAAAGGGTGTGAAGCTGCATGTGCCCTTCACTTCTTGCAAGATGACACTGGGTTTCTTTTCTCTCTTTCTGTCTCTCCAGGTGCCAGGCCTTCCTGATGAGATGTGTCCTGCCCCAGAGGGCTCCGGGGGCAGTGTCTGGGGCCATTGATGCCCTCAGCCGAACTTTCCAGAATGGATAGTCCCCCCAAGCTTACAGGAGAAACCCTCATCGTCCACCATATTCCCCTGGTGCATTGCCAGGTTCCTGACAGGCAGTGCTGTGGGGGTGGAGGTGCGGGCAATGGAAGTACAAGGACCAACCCCTTCTGTCCACCTGAGTTGGGCCACCCTGACAGAGACCTGACACAGGCTGACTCTCTGCTCTACAGTAGAGTGCTGCCTGCCTCAGGGGGTGCCGTTGGGCCTGGGGATGGTCCTAAAAGCAGGAGCCGAGATGGGAGAGGTCCTGGAGTTCCAAAGCGGCACAACCCCTTCCTGATGAAGGAGGGTGAGCCAGAAGACCCATTTGGAGATTGTGACAGTTCAACCCAACAGTCCTTTCACCTACATGGGGGCGAACAGCCCCCTTTCCAGCTGGCACCACTTGGCCCCAGAACAGGGAAACCCTGGGGAGCCACAAACAGTCGAGCTGGAGTGGTAGAAGGACAGGAACAAGAGTCTCTGAGCAGTTCAGAAGCACAGAAATGCAGCCATGGGCATCCCTGTCCACCAGAACTGGAGGCAGAGACCATGGAGCTGGACGAGGGGGGTAGCCACGGAGCCAGTGACAACTCTGGTTTTTCCTTCGACCAGGAGTGGAAGCTTAGCTTAGATGAGTCCCCAAGAAACCCAGGTGTCCGAGCCTGTGGCTGTTCAGGCTCAGGATCCCGGCATTGTCGTTGCAGCAGCACATCCAGCCAATCAGAGGTGGCTGACCAATCGATGGGCTATGTTAGCGATTCTTCCTGCAACAGCTCAGATGGTGTATTGGTCACCTTCAGTGCCCTCTACAACAAGATGCATGGTCACTCCCGTGCCAATCTCAACTCTGCCCCCTTGTCCTGCAGCGACTCTTCCTTCTGTAGCCACTCAGACCCTGGAGCCTTCTACCTGGACCTGCACCCCTCCCCAGTTGAGTCCAGGATGTCCTGTGAGTCCCATCACCCTGACAGCGGGGGTGGAGATGAGGGCTGTGGCTGCCCTCATGCCTCTTCCCCTGAACTAGATGCCAACTGCAACTCCTACCGCCCACACTGTGAGCCATGCCCAGCTGCAGCTGACCTCACCGCCTGCTTCCAGAGCCAGGCACGCCTTGTGGTGGCCACACAGAACTACTACAAACTTGTCACCTGTGACCTGTCCTCACAGTCCTCACCCAGTCCTGCTGGATCCTCCATCACCAGTTGCTCAGAGGAACACACAAAGGGTAGTCCTGGCCCAGTCTCAGGACAGCCCACTGAATACTACCTATTCCAAAAGCCAGAGGCCCAAACAGAGGAGCAAAAGACCAAGAGTTCTCCAGCAGAAGTGGGATCTGGGACAGGCTCAGATTTGATAGAGGGCCAGGTATACGTCAACGTATCTCCTCCCAACCTCAGCAGTGGGCGCCAGCGTTCCCGTAGCTATGACCGAAGTCTGGAACGAAGCCCCCCAAACCGGCTGGGCTCCCTGGAGCGTATGCTGAGCTGCCCTGTTCGCCTGAGTGAGGGACCCTCCTCATTGGCAGGGCCTGGCTCCCCACCCAGACGAGTCACCTCCTTTGCTGAACTGGCCAAGGGTCGAAAAAGAGGTGGAGGCTCAGGTTCACCTCCCCTTCGGTTGAGCACTGGCGACTCCTCCCTGGAGTTCTCACCCATTCCTGAGGCCCATCGGGATGGGGCAGGCCCACTGGAGGAAGGTGCCCGCTGTAGCCACAGCCTACCATCTCTTCCCCTTGGGCTCTGCTTGGACCCCAGCAGCCTGGAAGCCCAAGCTGACAAGGGCTGCAGGGATGGCCTCCAACAGGGTCCCCAGTCCAGTGAGTTGCAACCAGCCAGTTTTGGAGCCACTGGGCAGGCACCCCTGGCTCTCTTGATGGAGCCAAGTTCTTTCCCAGGGATCCCAGCCAGCAGCCATGCACAGAGGGATATAAGAGCTAGAGCTGACGGTAAGGATTGGGTAACCTAGATGAAACACACAAGCTGGGATGCCAGATGCCAGTACATTGAGGGGACCGTTCCTGGCTGTGTCTGTGGAATGCCTGAATAGATTCTGGAATATAGGGAAAAGTTGGATTACTCTAGGGAAGTAAAGAACTTTGAGCACACTCCAACTCAGAAGTATTATAAAGATTCTGAGGTAGGAGGTGCTATGGGAGAAACAAACATGAGATGTATAAAATACACTTCCTGTACTCAAGGGGCCAACTTTCTAGTAGGGGACATAAAACCAAGAGCAGCTTATTAAATTATCAAGTTTCCAAATGCATTCAGAGAAGAAAGAAATTGGTGTAGGGGAATCAGAAAGGTCTTCCTAGAGAAGATAGGACTTGAGCTTTGCTTTGAAGGAATTAGGTGTAGGTATAGGGGTTGGATAGGCAGATAGGCTGGGTAGAAGGCATTCCTAGCTCAGGTTATGTGAGCTAAAGTACAGAAATTAAAATAACCACAACATGCAAGAGACCTGACCTGAGTGGAATAGAGTGGAGGACACATACTGGAAAGCAGATGAAATCAAATTGAATACTTAAGGGTAGAGTAAGGTTATGGAGGGCCTTGAAACCAAAGGTGAGAAGTTTAGACATGATGAAGCAGGCAATAGATAGTCAACATAGGTACTTAAGCAGGGCTCAGCCATGATGAAAGCAATGCCTTAGGAAGACCAGTCTAGCACTGATGCACAGTCTGGATTAGAGCAGGGGTTCTTAGCCTTTCTTGTGTCATGGACCCCTTCTGGCTGGCTGTTGAAGCCTATGGACTTCAACCTTCTCACAATAATGTTTTCAAATGCCTAAAATAAAATACATATGATTACAATAGAAACTAATTACATTAAAATACAGTTATCAAGGGGCGGCTAGGTGGCACAGTGAGTAAGAGTGCCGGCCTCGGAGTTGGGATGACACGGGATCGAAACCGGCCTCAGAAAATGAGCACCCCCACACATAAATAATGCCTTGCCATGTAACCTTGAGCAAGTTACTTAACCCCAATTGCTTTAAAAAAAAAATACAGTTATCAAAACATTTTAAAAAACAAGTTCATAGACCTCAGGTTAAGAACACTTGGATTAAAGGAAGAGTCAGCCTGCTGGAAAATTCAGTTTGTCTTCATAGTTTGACTGCCTTTCTTTTTCCCTCTCACTACCTTTGTCCCCACCCAGTCCTCTGGCTGCCCCAAGCACCCCTATTTTAGCACCTTTCCCAGTCATACTCCATCCCCTCCATTCTCCCAACACCCCACTTACACTCCTAGTCCCTCAGAATAGCCGACTCAGCTAGTTCTTTGGAGGAAAGTTTCTTATGGATGTGTGACCTTAACAATACACTGCTCCTTGTTGACTCTTAGTGCCCCCCCCCCCCCGCATAATGAGGGAGTTGGGTTAGACTCTTAGTCCCCCCCGCCCCCGGCATAATGAGGGAGTTGGGTTAGAGGGATCTCTTAAGACCTCACTAAATTCTGTTATATTAGTAAACAAATTCATATCAATGAATGATAGATTGATGCATTAGCTCTGCCAGCAGCATTTACCTTTTTAAAGTCCTTATTAACTAAAAAAAAAGCTATGGTAGAATTTTAAGTGATTTTGAACAAGGATGACTTTGTAAAATTCTTCAAATCACAGCATTATCACAAGTAACAATTATCTATATATATAAGAATGGCTCTGGGGCAGCTAGGTGGTGCAGTGAGTAGAGCGCAGGCCCTAGAGTCAGAAGGACCTGAGTTCTGATCCGGCCTCAGACACTTAACACACACACAAACAAAAACCTAACCTTGTGACCTTGGGCAAGTCACTTAACCCCAGTTGCCCTCCAAAAAGCAAAAAAAAAAAAAAGAATGGCTCTGACTAGAGCAGGGAGATCCTGGAGGTAGGGAAACTTATGATAATCCATGCATAAAGTGAAGAGGGTCTAAGACATTTCGTAGGTAAAGTCTAATATAATGCAGCATTTATAAAGTATATTAATGATTTGCAACGCACTTCACAAATGTTAACAGTTCTAGGAGATAGGTACTATTATGAGCCCCATTTTACAGATGAGGAAACTGAGGAACAGGTTCAGTGACTTGCCCAGGGTCACACAGCTACTAAGTATTTGGGGCTAGATTTAAATTCAGATCTTCCTGATTCCAAGTACAGTGTTGTGTCCACTGTGATACTTGTGTGCCTATGATTGTAAGATTTATCCTTTGTATGGAATGGCAGTGCTATTGACAGACATTGAAGCCTAGAGACAGAGCTAATTTGAAGGGAAATGTAGAGAACTCACTTTGGCTTTCTTGAATTTTTATGTTCATAGTATCTAAATCTGGAAGGGGCATCAAAGATCACATAGTCCAAACCTCTCCCTTATCTCATAGATGAGGAAGCTAAGTCTAAGAGAGGTCATATAAGTAGAAAGTAGCAGAACTGAGATTGAATGCAGGTCCTTTCAATCCAAATCTAAAGTTCTTGCTGCATCATATTGCCTCAGAGGTAGTAAGTACCTTTCTAAGTTTAAAATGATGACAAGACACACAAGTTAAAAGGTCTGGCATTCAGACCATTAGACACACTTGAAGTAGGTCCTTTGATACTGAATGCAACTATTATTTCAAGAGCCTCCTGTCACCATTTGACACTCTGGGACCTATGATGAACCTGAAGCCTTGTGCTCCAAAGAGGCAACCTGATCCTTGGAGCTATTCCCATGCCCCTCTAAGGCAACAGTTTCCCAGACTCTAAAGCTATGCTGCTGCCCAAAACTATGTCTTAAAAGTTAAGGAGATTTAACAATCCATAAAACACTTGGCCAAGGCAGGCACATATGGTATATAACTAAAGACAAAATTGGGCGGGGGGTTCAGTGGTATACAACTCTTTTTTTTTCTTCTTTTATGGAGGGGGAGGGCACGCCATTTGGGGTTAAGGGACTTGCCCAAGGTCACATGGCTAATAAGTGTTAAGTGTCTGAGGCTGGATTTGAACTCAGATCCTCCTGACTCCAGGGCCAGTGTTTTGTTTACCACGCCACCTAGCTGCACCCATGTCCAACTCTTTGTGACTTAATGGACCATACTGTCCATAGGGTTTTCTTGGCAAAGATATTGGAGTGGATTAAGGAAAACAAAGGTTAAGTGACTTAGCCAAGGTCACACACCTAGTGAGTGGCTACGGTCATATTTGAACTCAGGTCTTCCTGGTTCCGATCTCAGCACTTTATTCACTGAG
This sequence comes from Gymnobelideus leadbeateri, assembly GCA_011680675.1. Lineage (NCBI taxonomy): Eukaryota > Metazoa > Chordata > Mammalia > Diprotodontia > Petauridae > Gymnobelideus > Gymnobelideus leadbeateri. The sequence goes on along the minus strand of WOXC01008724.1, from coordinate 461,623 downwards.
CCACCTAGCTGCCTCCTTAAAGATATTTACATAGACACAATGTATGAAGAACAGGGAGAGTTTTTTCAATGACCTGTATTCAATACATGTTTGTCTTTCTTCCATGGCCAAGTAATTTCTAGACCCAAAGTGTGAACTGGTCTCCCTCCTAGAAGAGAAGGTCAAAGGGCTTGAAGAACTCTTCTTCATTCTCCACAGAAAAGGATCTGAAGAGGCAGAAGGTAACATTAACCTGTGTCAGAAAATTAGAGAATGGAAAAATATGACACAGAAGAGAAAGGAAAGAAGGACCACTGAACATTGAAGGCCAGAATATGACTCTTTGAGGTTATGCCCTATTCCAAAGAGTAAAATAAAGCTTAGGAGGAAAGTCAAGTAGCATTAGAATTTTAAGAAGATGGACTCTTGTGGGAAAAAAATCAGGAACCAAACAGGACAGCTTAATGAAAAGCATTTGAGTGAAGAGCAATGGAGGCAGAAATAGAAATGTTATTGCCACTTTGGAGGATATTAGAAAAATAGATAAGTTCTAAAAACATTGCAAACCTGCATAGAGGCGTTATATTATAGTGAAGGGGGAAGAAGGGTGTTCAGTTATCCAGAAAATTGCTAGTGTGGTGGTGTTTTTTTTTTTCTGCCAAAGAAGAGGAAATAATTTCCTGGTTTGTCTTAATGATCATTTCATACTTCAGAAATTACAGGAACCTATCAGAGAAACTGCTATTCTCCCTTTTTTTTTCTCTTTTTGGAGGGGGGAAGGCAGGGTAATTGGGGTTAAGTGACTTGCCCAAGGTCACATGGCTAGTAAATATTAAGTGTCTGAGGCCGGATTTGAACTCAAGTCCTCCTGACTCCAGGGCCAGTGCTCTATTCACTGTGCCACCTAGCCACCCCGGAATTGCTATTCTGGACCTGATTCACCAACAAGGAAGAAATGGTTGTAGATGCTGTGAAAACTTTGGGAGGGTAATTGACTACTGCATCACAGCATTTGTGAGAATGAGAGGAAAGTCAAGCATGCACCCTAAATTCTGGGAGACTGTATTTCCAAAAGGGTCCAAAGGAAAGATAGGTAGGATACTATGGACTAAAAGTCCACAGGGCAAGCCAGCCCAGGAAGAATGAAAAGCTCTAAATAATGAAATTCTAAAGACAAAAACTATTCAATGGAGTTGAAAAGGAGGGCAGGGTTGTCTAAAGATATCAATGTGTAGGTGCTTAGAGAATTCATCATCCAATATACACTTAAAATAGAAGATAAAAATAAGGGCTAGTAACAGGATAGTTTTGTTTTTTAGTAACTACTGGGAGCAAGAGAAAAAGTTTAGGAACACTGCTCTCGGTAGATGGGATGATGACAATAGCTATTAGTGAGAAGGGTGAATTACTAAATCCTCATTTTGCTTCTGTTTTCTCATCCACGGAGAATAGTCTTTGGACTTTGAAGGACAGAGGAAAAAATGATTAGCAGGAGTAGGAACCCCAAATAAATGAGGAGTCAGTCAGACAGTATCTAGCTGCTCTTATTGCAATCCCAGGTCCATAGAAACTACTTCTTGGGGTAGGGAAATGAAGAGGCTGGAAATGAAGGGAACAAGCATTTATTAAGCACCTACCGTGTGCCAAGCATTGTGCTAGATGTTTTACAATCCTCACAACAACCCTGTGAGGTAGGTGCTTTTATAATCCCCATGTTACAGTGGAGAAAATTGAGGCAGAGAGAGGTTGAATGACTTGCCCAGGGTCACACAGCTAATAAGTGTCTGAGGCTGAATTTGAAACTAGCTCTTCCTGATGCCAGGCCCAGCACTCTTCACTGTAACATATAGCTTCATAGATGATTGCTGAAATGCTTTTGATGATTTTGAACAATATTGGAAAACAGAAGAGATTCCAAAGGTCTGGAGAAGAAGGTGAAGTCTGCAAATTTCTATTCCTGGAAGAATTCTAGAACACATTATAGAGGAAATGTATTAGGACCCTAGTAAGATATTTCTGAATCCTGTTGTGTCTCCTTTACATTCCTTGCCAAAGCTAATTCTTTTTTTTGTTTTGTTTTTGTTTTTGGAGGGCAATTGGGGTTAAGTAACTTGCCCAAGGCCACAGGGCTAGGTTTTTATTTGTGTGCCGTTAATTGTCTGAGGTCAGATCCAAACTCAGGTCCTTCTGACTCTAGGGCCTACGCTCTACTCACTGCGCCACCTAGCTGCCCCAAAGCTAATTCTTTATTAATAAATTTAGCTCTCTGATAAGATACAAACTTGCCTTCCTCCTAACCAGGTCTCACTTAAGACCTTATTAAGGTTGATGATGGAAGTTATGGCTAGTCATACACCTGAGCTATGTATGCCCTACTTGACTTTCAAAAGAAGACTGAGATACAGAGAATCTGAGCTGAGAAATATTGAGAGGAAAGGGACTACGTACAGAGACTCATGCTCCATCACCAGTGTTTTAAAAGCAGAGGAGTTCCCAAACTAGCAGCCATAAGAACTCAAGCTTGTAGCAGTGGGATGGCAGAGCACAAGAGATATTCCTGGTCCAAGCCTTCTGGACCCAAAGAAGTTCTTGGATAATTCTGAATCCTTGGACCAAACAGGAACTGGTGTAGAGGAGTATCAGGGGACAGAACCGTGATGTGAAAAAGTAAACTAGAACCTTTTCTTTTACTGGAACAATGAGTTGTGTAGACTAAGTAGACTTGTGTGGACCAAGAAAAGAGGTCAACTCCATAGTAAGTTATGGAGGAGGTAAAACTCACCAGAAGAGATCTCAGTCTGGCCTAGGAATTATGTTGTCTACAAACCCTTCTTCTGGCTCCAAGAGTTTTGACCTAATTCTTTTCCAAAAATTCCTCCATCATTCTACCACTTCTGTTGGTTCCAAGTTTCTGCAGCTACCAGTCTGGCCTAAGAACTTCTCAGTATCTTGCTACTGCCTCCATCTAACACTGTATCCAGGACCCATGTAGTTGCCTAGAGATAGTTCAAAGATGCGTGCAGCCTTCCTTCCCCTCTAGGGCTAGTTGATAGCATAGATAGGTAGATTTGGAAGTGGTTGAATGACCAGGCCTAAGGAAACTAAGTGAATAATAATAGTTCGGTGCTAACTTGAGTATGTGTAGTTGAGCATCCTTGACCCTGTGTCATATAACATTTTATCAGTTACTTGAATAAAAACATAAATGCTTGATCACAAAATTTGCAGATATAAAGTTAAGAAGATCAACTAATATGTTGAATGACAAGCTAGAAAATTGGTCTAACTCTAACAAGATGAGATTTAATATGAATAAATAGCAAATCAGAAAAATCTACTTCATAGTCCAAAATGGAAGAGAACAGGATCTCTGTGTATTGTCCTCCTCTCTATGTCTCTCACGTCTGATTCTCCTTGTCTGTCTCTAGTTTGGCTTTTAAAGGCCAAGTCTGAAGGCCCAACTATAACTAGCCATGACCCTAGCATTCTTAATATGTTGTTAAATGGACAAAGAGAGCATATAATGCCAGGTAGATTTATACTTTATCAAAGAGCTAAACTAATTTTGATAAGGAGTTTGTCGATGGATTAACACATTGTAGGGATTGAAAAAGGATTCAGAAAGGCCTTACCAGGTTCTACTTAGTCATGATTAAAAGGGATGATTCTTGATAGATAGAGATACAAGTAGATAAAGTAGGTATTAAGCGTTTGCTATGTGCCAGGCTCTAAACTGAGTTCTGGGGATACAAATAAAAGCCAGCAAGATGTTTGAATAGGGGAATGATAATGTATAAAAGCCAGCTGCAAAGGGGAAGGGATATGTGAGTATTGTCAAAGTTTTAGAATAGTTTCTGGAAAATGGAAGCCTAGTTCTAGGCAAGATAAGGTTCACCTTTTGGGTCCTAGTGTCACAAGGGCAGTTACTGGGGGGTGGGGGGGGAGGAAGGAGAGGAGGAGATAAACTGAAATGCAGCAGATAGCACGGTTTGAAAATGATGCCCAAGAAGTGATATCTAGGATGGGAAAGGAAAGTATCACTAAAGGATAAGGATCACTAGAAGACAGAAGGACTTATTCAAGTATGGCCATGCCAGACTATCTCCACCTCCTTTTTTGACAGGATTATTTGACTAGTAATTAGGAAAATGCTACAGAGTATAGATTTTAGTAAAGTATTTCATGAGGTCTTTCCTTCTAAGATAAGATGGGAGGATGAGTTAGAGGATAGCACAATTAGGTGACCAAAAAGTAGTAATTAATTGTTTGGTGACCACTTGGAAGGTTAGGTTTAAATGCTACATCTGACACATACCAGCTGTGTGACGAAGGCAAGTCACTTACTCAGTGATATAAGCAAGTCTCTAAAACTAAGCTGATGAGAAAGTGCTGACTTGCGTTGCTGGGAGGAGTTTCTCCATGCAGTTACCTACACCAATAAAATCACAGGTCCAGTCCCTATCACTATTTCTACACATGGAAGAAGGTCTCTAGTGCAGTTCCTTAGGAGTTTTCCATGTGGAAGAGGATTTATTTTACTTGGTTCATGAGAGAAAACTAGTAGTGAATGGAAGGTCCAGGGAAGGAAATTTAAGCTTGATGTAAAAACCTTACTAATAATTAGAGCTATTCAAACACAAAATAGGCTGCCTTGATCAGTAGTGCACTGGTCCACCCTTGCTAGAGGTCCTCAAGCCAAAGTTGGTGACACCTTGTCAGGTATGTTGTAGAGAAGTCTTTGCTCAGAAATAGGTGGAGCTAGATGGTTTCTAAGGTACTTTTTGTGATTCACATACAGTAACATAGAAGTAAGCAGTTCTTTCATAGAAAAAGAGGGTGACTAGACCAAGAAGGGAAGGAACAAGCAGAAGGCCAAGGGAAAAGGAAAGCCCAGGATAGGATTGCTATATGTAGGTATAATTGGGAGCTGTGACTGGCTGGAAGATGGGAGGAGGAAAGGACCTGTGGTTGTTACTTTCCTGTAATAGAAATAATCCTGCTTTTACATGAGAGTAGTAGCCAAGATTATCTCATGGGTTTTTTCCATCCAAGTCTATGAATATACCTTGGGGTGGGGGTGGGAGGGAACCTTGGTGTGGAAGAGAGAAGAGGGAAGGCTTCTGGATTCTTAGTTGCTAATCTGTTTCCCACTGGTATTAGGTACTTGGAATTATGCCAATATAGAGGACCTGCTAGGGTCTGCTAGACCCTGACAGGGCTGTGGATATATTCTGTCCCATTAAGTCTCTCTGTCTTGGTACAATCTGTCCAGGGTCAAAAATTCTAGATGAGCTTATAGACAGAGAAGCAGGGGATTTAAGCATAAGCCAGTTCTGTTTGCTTGAAAACATTTAGTGTCCTTCAAAATACAACATTAACCACTTTAGCCCTTTGTCCAGCTGCTCAACAAAATTTTGCTAGGTCTCTGTTGTGTGCCCAGCCTTGTACTTGGTGCTATGGTTAATACAAAGAAATTTAAGACATTGTCTATGTCCTCAGGAAGTCTGGGTCAAGGAAGTCATGGAAGTCAGGAAATCTAGCTGGGAAGGTAAGAGACGCACATAAAATAATAGTGAACAACACAAGTATTATTAAATGCTAGATTATGTGTTTCATGCACTAAGTCCTAAAGGAGGTCAGAAAAAGGAGATATCCATGAAGGCTGAAATACTATTCCCATTCCCAGTTCCAGATACTTCCTTTGGTTCTCAAGGTTATGGTCATTAACCAGGTGGCTCCTACCTCAGAACTGATCATCCAAAGCCCACTTTATACTTTGTTACACTATCATAAAACATAAAGCCTACAGTAATAACATACAATTTCCACTGATAGTAACTTGAGTTATTATAGTACAGCATACTATGTTCTCAACATTGTATTAAAGCTATGTATATTCAGAGAAGTATAAAGCACGGTCTTGCAGCCTAATACAAAAGCTAAGACAAATATGAGACAAGCTAACTAACAATACATTATGGCACATGGCTGGTATGGACAGAAAGAAGTTCAGAGAAGGAAGTTTTCGTGACCTGAAATGACCATAGAAAGCTTCTCAGAGGAGGCAGGACTTAAGCCAAGAAGTGAAGAAGAGGTCGGATTTAGATGGGCTCAGGGCAGGGAAGTGAGCGTTCTAGGTCAGTAGAGAATGAAACGAGCCAAGGGATAGAGGTGAGCATGCATTTCAAAGAGAAGCAAAAGATGTATTTGGAACACATGGTTTTAGAAAGGTTTGAGTGCCAGGACAAGAAATTTGGACTAAGTCCTATAGACAGTAGGAATCCACTGAAAGTTTCTGAGCAGGGGACTGAAATGATCTGAGTAGTGTTTTAGCATATAAATAGGACATCAGCTGGAAGTCTAGCTACAGATCACTTTGACTAGCATAATTTATAAAGCATGAAGCTTTAGTGTCTTCTTCTCTGCTGCAAAGTTGACTGCCAGAAAAATAAGTATTTATTAATTTAAAAAATTTTTACTAAATATATTAATAATAAGTAACTATTAAGTGCTTAACTATATATTGTGCCAGGCACTATGCTAAGCAGTGCTATTATGCAGAAAAAGCCAAAACAGTCCCTGCTCACAGGCTTCAAGACCAAAAGGAATTTGAATTGGGACCCCTGCCATGTCTGATGAGATTTCTGTAATCACTGGCCATCTTGGAAAGTAAGATAGAGAACTAGATAGTCCCAAAGATTCTTTTCCTAAAATTGCCTCCTTGTCCCCTCTCCTAGAGATCCTCTTGGCTACAACCCCTAAAAGTTATACCCTTACCTCTTAACCCATTTCCCTGTTCTGCTCAGTTTGTCTGAAGAATTGTTTATTGAATAGCAGATTAAGACCGATTCTGTCTCAAGTGAAAACCCTTCTAAACCCTCATGAGAGGCCAAATGGCCATGAAGGCAGGTGCACCATCATCCTCTTTGGAGTCCTCATCAGTATTTCAGTTACCCCAATCTCCCCACCCCCACCTCCAGGAAACTTCCTTTTCTTCTAATTTCAAGTTTTTTCGTGTCCCCCGTTACACTTCCTACTGAGACTTCCTCCAGTTCTCAGCTCATTTTCAGGGCACATAAGTGATATATCATGACTGTGAATGATCAAGTTCAGGTTACCAGTTCTGCCCACTTCCCTAGTCATATTAATTATTATAATAACAATAAGACAGTTCTTTACATTTGATGGTGATTTGGAATTTACAAGTTGTTTTCATATGAAATAATGAGATGATAGGTATTTCTAGAGGCTGGTTTTTCTAAAAACCTACCCTTACATTTTTATACCAAAATTGCTTTGTACATATAGTAACAAAATTGTCAGTTTCCACTAAAAAAGCAGTATTGTTCTGTCACAGTCTCATTCTACTAAAATAATAACTGACATTTATATAACATGTTAAATATATTATCTTATTTGATTCTTATAACAATCTTTTTTTTTTTTAAAGCAATTGGGGTTAAGTAGCTTGCTCAAGGTTACACGGCTAGGTTTTTTTTTGTTTGTGTGGATTAAGTGTCGGAGGCCGGCTCCGAACTCAGGTCCTTCTGATTCCAGGGCCGGCGCTCTATTCACTGCGCCACCTAGCCGCCCCTATAACAATCTTATAAGATAAATGCCACAGGTATTATTCTTCCCATTCTGTAGATGAGAAAACCTCCACTCAAAAGGAGGTTGTGAATGGACCAGATTTTACACAACTAGTAAGTGTCAGCAGGCGGATTCAAACTCAGGCCTCTTCCTACTTAAATCTTATTATACCACACTGCAGAAGATCTGATTAATTCTTCAGGTGCCTTACTTACAATGGTATCTTTTAAAAGATTAAAGAGACAATGAAAGGAACTTTTTTGTATCCCATACAAAAGAAGAAATGGTTTGTAAAGTAAAGGAGTTAGTAAACTTGGAGAAAAGTAAGCATATCAGTTTAGAATTTCAAATAACAAGGTAGGGACCACTGGATAGTCAGATAAATACATAAACTTGAAGCAAATGTCAAAAGTTCAAAGGATATTAAAATCAGAAATGATCCTAGAAGAAAGGGAGAAGACTTCTGAAAATAAAAACATGGGTACATAAGATGCTCTCTGATGAGCTGAGGTTTTGACAGCACATATGCAAAAGACAGAAGGATGAACATGTGACCAGGGATAACTACAGAGTGGCCAGCAAGGGTATCAGAAAAGCTAAAACCAGAATGAGCTGAGGTTTATGAGAAAAGCTAAAAATAACCCAAAAAAGTTCTTAAAACTATATTCAGAAAGAAAAGAAAGGGCTGGACCTGCAGCTTAGAGCAGATTACAAATTATTCTTAATAGATTATTCACTTAACAGAGAAGAATTACTCCACTCCTACCTTCTTGAGTATTTTCCAGCTAAGAGAATGATCTTCAAACTAGAAAGAGTGTAAACAAATTATTATTAAGGGATAATTGAAGCTCAAAAGAGGTGTGGAGGTCGAGAGTAGAGAAGACCTGATTCTTTTAAATGAATTTTCACCAGCCCCAAATGAATTATACCCTAGACTTCTAAAAGAATGTAGTGATGTTGGGGGCGGCTAGGTGGCGCAGTGAGTAGAGCATCGGCCCTGGAGTCAGAAGGACCTGAGTTCGGATCCGACCTCAGACACTTAACGCACATACAAATAATACCTAGCCGTGTGACCTTGGGCAAGTTACTTAACCCCAATTGCCCTCCAAAAAAAAGCAAAAAAAAAAAAAAAAGAATGTAGTGATGTGATTAGTGACACTGAGGAATTGTGAAGAATGGAAAATGTATAAGAAGGCTGCAGACAGTCAAATATAATTTTGATTTTCAGAACAAAATGTGAATTCTAGAAACTCCAGATCAGCTGATGTCTATCAACAGCAAAATTCTAAAACTAATTATGAAACAAAGGTTTTCAACATTTCAGAAATGAAGCAGTGATTACTGGAATTTAGCATTTGGTTCATCAAGTCATGACAAATTAACTTAATTTCATTTTTTGTTAATCATTAGATTCATGTCAGGGAATGTTTTTACTATTATTGGTATATCTTAAATTCAAGGCATTAGAATTATTATTGAATAATGAATGGTATAGTCTGATGTATTTCAGTTTAGTTCAACACATATTGAGTGCCTATTGTATGCAGAGATATAAAGTTAAATAGGTTTACAGTCTAGTAACTTAATATATGTAAAAATACCAACATTACAAATTAGTAAGTGATAAATGCATAGAAGGGGAGACAGGGTTAAGGACCAACTGAAGACATCAAAGAATTCACTAAAGAAGGCTTAATGGAGGAGAATTTTTTTTTTTTTTTTTTTAAGCAATTGGGGTTAAGTAACTTGCTCAAGGTTACACGGCTAGTCATTATTTATGTGTGGGTGCTCATTTTCTGAGGCCGGATCTGATCTCGAGTCATCCCAACTCCGAGGCCGACGCTCTTACTCACTGCGCCACCTAGCCGCCCCTTTAGGGCAATTGGGGTTAAGTAACTTGCCCAAGGTTACACGGCTAGGTTTTTGTTTGTGTGGATTAAGTGTCGGAGGCGGGCTCCGAACTCAGGTCCTTCTGATTCCAGGGCCGGCGCTCTATTCACTGCGCCACCTAGCCGCCCCTGGAGGAGAATTTTAATGGAGTTTAAACAGAGATGGGGAAATTCAGCAGGCCGAAGTGGTGAAGAGAGAAGACATTCTAGACATGGGGGGGGGGGGGGGGCAGAGTAAAGCACAGTCAAGTACATGGAAGGGATCAGCATTAAACAAACCAACACGGAGATGACAGAGGGGCTCCAGACCGGGGAGACCTTGGAGTGAACATGAGCAGTCTGTGCTCTGCTCACCAGGCTATGGAGAGCCACGTCAGGACGTTCTAACTGTTTGGATGGCTAGCCCAAAGTAGCTGATGAATGTGTCCTTATGGAGGATGATCTCCAGTGAAGTTCCTCAGAGAGCTTTCCTTTACTGGGTCTTATTCAATATTTTTATCAGTTTGGAGTAAAGATGATGGTGTGTTTATCAAATGTAAAGATGACACAAATGTACCTAACAAGTATGCTGCAAGTTAGAATGTGACAGGAGCAAATGAGAAATCCAAAAAGGGTTCCAGAAAAATCTGAGGAAGGAGAGGCTGCTGTCACCTAAAGAAATCAGACATGGCTTCATGAACCAAAGCATACCACAAGGTGAACGAGATCTAACATGATGATAAAGTGCTGCTTTTAGATTTAAAAAAGTAATTACACAAGGGCAGGAAAAATATAGATTAATAACAATTCATGTTAGATAGTATATGCAGATGCTAAAAAAGCTGACAGCCTTAGATGACATTAAACAAAAGTGTAATAAGTATAGAAATTTAGAGGTTAATAGGCTTTCTGTACTGTACTGAACTGATATGACCATGACTGGAATATCTTGGTAACTTCTGGGCATTATGTTTTTAAAGGATTAATGACAAAAGTGAACCATAAGAAAGCAACAAAGGTGGTGCAGCATCTGGAAACTGTATTCTATAAGGAACTGAAGAAAACTTGAGGATGAGTAGTCTTCAAACATTTGAAGGCTGTCACATAAAAAAAGGGCTTAGACTTCTTTAATGTACAAAGAAAATATAACATCTGGATAAATGTTAAAGTTTTTTTTTTGTTTTTTTTTTTTAACCTCAATGCAAGTATAGCACCTTCTCTCAGATATTCTCCCCAACTTATATTTACATTGGTGGGTTGGGTCACCCAGAAGGCAACTGCTACTACTGTGATAGCTCATGAGCCCCCACCAATGTGCTTCCCAAAAATAGTAATTCAGTAGCACAATTGGTTGTTAGCAAAGACATTTAGTAAGAAAGTAAAAATAGTAGACATGAAACATTCTCCATCCCCAAAACAGTGGGACTCACTGTTTCACAAAAATAGCATCCATGGGAAGAGGGGGCTCGAATTTAGCAAACAGCAGGAATGAGGCACACATGTAATGAATGTGGCCAAGGAAGACCATGACTACAGGATTCTCTTTCATGGAATTGTCATGAAGTTCACCCACCCCACCTCAGGTTCAACATCTCTGTTGAGTAGGGTTGATTAGGTGCATTCCCATGGTTCACCTCTCTTCCCAGTTGAACTTGTGATTGCCAGAGTTAGCTCTTTCAAGTCCATATCTGCTCTTTTCTCTTGCTTCAAGAGATCATGCTCCTTGAAGCTGCTTCTGGCCATAAGTGACTGTGTTTCTTTATGTGTGTCTGTCTACAGAATATATCTTTGCTTCTTCAACTGTGTCTCAAACTCTTGAACTGACTTTCCAACTGCTGTGTGGGGGTGCCTCTTTCTAAGCAAGTTCCTCTCACCACTAGATGTCATGACCAATAGAGCAGTGGAGGAAAGAGATAATCACCTCTCCCCACCCCCTGCACAGTTCCTTCTCAGGGATCTTCCACAATTGCTACCTCTTGCCTAAAATCCCTCAAAAAAAATAGGGCATATTTTAAGGATCACTTGGGTTCATGACTTCATTTACATTGCTCTTATTTGAGTCAGTCAGAAAAGTGTTCATACTTCATGAAAGGATAACAAAGTGTTGAGATCCCCTGACTATGTCCTCTCCTTTACACAAGGAAGAACTTGATAATTTTGTTGGAAAAGTTGAAAAAGTGGGCTGTCTTGTGAAGTAGGGAGTTGTATTTAGGCAGCTGTCAAGAGTGTTTGTTACCTTATCCATACACATGAGAGGGCTAAACTAGAAGAGCTCTAAGGCCCCATAAAACTCAATTGTAGTGCCCCAGATTGAGTATGGGAGATCAGGATGGGAAAGGAAGGAAAACCAGAACTGGAGAGACTGTAATGAGTTCAATTTTAAACATGTTGATTTCCAGGTGAAGATGGAATTCCTAGGTAGGAATATATAAAGGCAATTGGAAATAGGGGCTAGAGCTCAGGAGTAAGAAAAGTTGAAGCCTCGGGCAGCATGTGGGGATGAAAAGAAGAAAACTGATGACTGATTTTTGTGGTAACCCTGCATTTAGGAGGAAGGAAGAAGCAAAAAAGGGGGAGTGAGAATGAGTTAGTATAATAGAAGCTAAGAGGAGAAAATGTCAAGAGGAAAGGAATGACCAAGTGTTCCATGCCACAGTTATCAATAATATGCCCCCATCTTTCTCTCTAGGGCCTGGTGAAGTTCCCATTTTCCACAAGGTTTCATTTTCTCTCCTTGCCTCATCACCATTTTTTTCCCTCTCTAGTCTCATTTTTCTACTTCTTTGATTCCTTTCTCTCTACAGGGGGCAGTGCTGAAAATCGGCCCATCCTTCGCTACAGCAAGGAACAGCGACCAACCACCCTGCCCATCCAGCCTTTCGTGTTCCAGCACCATTTCCCTAAACAGCTACCCAAGGCTAGGGCCCTACACAGCCTCTCCCAACTCTACAGCCTCTCTGGCAGCAACCGTTCACAGCCATCTGTTTTGCTGGCCTCTGCCTCCCAGGGTTCTGCCCTGGCCCCTTCAACACAACCTCCTGCTCCTGCTCCCCGAACAGTGGATGGAGCTGCCTCCCTCTCTGAAGAAAGCACCAGAAAGGCTGCACCTGACCCAGACACCTCTCGGCCATCCCCTCTGGGAAGCTATTCTCCCATCCGAAGTTCAGGCCCCTTTGGGCCCAGCACCGACTCTTCCTCTGCCTCCTGTTCACCCCCTGAGCACACTGTGGATGGCCCCCCACCACGAAGCCACTCCTGCCCTGCCACGGCCAACCTGATCCCTGTCCGGCAGGCCCTGATGCCTGGCCCCGCCCACCAACTGGAGGCCACTGAGAGGCTACCACCAGAGCCCAGCCCACTGCTCTCTGAGTATCGGCTCCATGGGACAAGCAACCTGTCCCACTTGGGTCCCACGGGACCTACCCTGAGCCGAGCCGAGAGCCTAGTCCGGGGAGGTGGTGAGGGCAACATTGCATCCCGGCTTAGTAATGGTACTAAGCACGTCTCTCCAATCTCCCCAAGAAATACCCATACACATTTAGAAACACCCAACATATGTTATGGAGACAGTTCCCACCCTTCCTAGTAAATGGGGAATGGCTCTTTGCCCTTCACTTGGGTGGTCCCTTGAGGAAGATCTTCTCAGGGCCTAGACTCCCTCTGGTCAGAAGTCAAAGAATGTTTGAGGCCTTCTCCCTCAATTATGAATGTCTCCTACCCTAGCACTCCACAGGGCCCATGGGACAAGCAGTCTGGTGGGTGGAAAATGCTCGTAACGTGTAGTTAACTTTCCTTCTCTGTCTTCCTTGTTCTCCTGCCATAGCCAACCACCTATCCCCTCAAGCTCTCAAGTGGCGAGAATATAGGCGGAAGAACCCACTAGGGCCACCAGGTCTTGGGGGAAGCCTGGACCGGAGGCCACAAGAGACTCGACTGGCCCGAAGAAATCCAATTTTTGAGTTCCCTGGACCCCTCAGTGCTGCAGGCCACTTGCATTGCCGCCTAAATGGTACTTGCATCAATGAGAAGAGAGGAGGGTGTGGACTTTTACAGATGAAAACTTGAGAGGAGGCAGCTGGAGATGAGGCCAGCAAACCAGTCCCAGGGGCATAGATTCCAAATGACACAATCCCAAGGGATAAGCCAAGAAAGTGAGGGGAATTCATGAGGATCAGCATCAGGGCTGGCATCAAAATGTTATGGCTAGGGTTGGTTGATTTCTTTCCCACTCTCCTTCCAGGTCAAGCAGTGAAGCAGTTGCCACTGAATCATACAGACTTCTTTTCTGACCCTTTCTCCTTGGCTGAGAAGCCACCAGCTGAGTTCTGTCTCTCTCCAGATGGCAATACAGAAGCTGTCTCCATTGATCTACTACAGAAAAAAGGTGGGAACCCACCCCCACTCTCAACTTAGGCCAGAGGCATTGCTGTCAGTGCCATACCCCCACCCTTATCCTAAGCTGGAAAGGTCCTTCTCTCGATACAAACCCCCTAGACCATCTCTTTGCCCCGAAGTTTATCAGCCCAGTGCATCATGGTGTAGGGAGAAAGGGAGCAAAACAAAAAGCTACTTGTTTAATTATATATATATACATTAAAGCCAATTTCTTTTTTTTTTTTTTTTTTGCTTTTTTGGAGGGCAATTGGGGTTAAGTAACTTGCCCAAGGTCACACAGCTAGGTTTTTTTTTTGTTTGTTTGTTTGTGTTAAGTGTCTGAGGCTGGATCTGAACTCAGATCCTTCTGACTCCAGGGCCAGCACTCTACTCACTGCGCCACCTAGCCGCCCCCATAAAACCAATTTCTCAGTGCAGAATGACTGCAAACACCATAGCTTATGGGGCCCTTCCCATCCTGGTGCTCGTGCTCCCTTCCTATGAAGTCCCTATCCTTGTGGTATCATTATCCTTGGACAATGTGCAGCAGAGCCACTTTATCTGTCTGTTCTCCAGGACTAGTGAAGGATGTTAACACTGCCGTGGACCTCATTGTGGCTCATTTTGGCACAAGCAGGGATCCGGGGGTTAAGGTATGGAAAAAATCAATAGGGGCAATTATATCCTGACCTTTCTGACTGGGGAGAGGGGAAATGTTCCTTACTGGGTTGTTCCCTCAGGTTTGGGGCTGTAGAAAGGGAGAAACTATGAAGCCTAACCCTAAGGGAGATAATTAGAGGGGGCGAAGGAAGAGACCAGCCATGGGCTGAGAGCTTCATCTGCAGTCATTCCCTCCTCCTTTTCAAAATCTCCTTCACCTCTCCTTACTCCTACTTCTTCCTCAGGCCAAGCTGGGAAACAGCTCTGTGAGCCCCAATGTGGGTCACCTAGTGCTGAAGTACCTATGTCCAGCTGTTCAGGCTGTGCTGGGCGATGGGCTCAAGGCCTTTGTGCTGGATGTCATCATTGGGCAGCGCAAAAATATGCCCTGGAGTGTGGTTGAAGCTTCCACACAACTTGGTATGCAATAAGGGGGGGTGGGGGGAGGGAAGGAGCTTGAGGGAGAAATTCAGAGGAGGGGGTGGGGGGAAAGGCTGGATGAGGCACAGGGAGATTTTAAGAAAGGGAAGACTTTCTGTGCTGAATTCAGCACTTTTGAGACCACATACCTCCTTCCCCTGGATTCCCCTTAGGCCCATCCACCAAGGTTCTACATGGCCTCTACAACAAGGTCAGCCAATTCCCAGAGCTCACCAGTCATACTATGCGCTTCAACGCCTTCATTCTTGGCCTTCTCAAGTGAGTATATCATCATACAGCCGAGCTGATGAGCCCAGCCCACCCCTGCAGCCCTCCCAAGGCCCCAGCCCCACAGTTGGTCCCATATTCATTGCCAGGGTTCTATCTCGCAGCCTCTCTCTGGCATACCAGCTCTTTTCATGTCATACACGTGCTTTCCCTAAAAAACATGGGCAGAAATCTCTTCAGTTTACAAACCTACAAAACCAGCTTGAATGTTTAAAAAGAAACATTTACTAAAACACTAAAGTCCACAAATGGAGTTGAGTACTTATCTTGATAAAGCTAAATAATATAACTCTAGCCAGAGGTTGTATCCTCCATCCCACCTAGAGCCTATCTGACTAAGGCAGGCCCTTAAGCTGTCACTTCTGGCCCTAGACAGCAAGTTCTCCTCATCTGTGTGCTGCCCCTTGGGTTTTGTTCTTCTCTCTTCAGCCAGAAAGGATAAAGATTCCTCCTGGCTTCAGGTCACCCCATCATGGAGATCTCTGTGGCTCTTCCTAATCCTTAGAAGTCCGCTGGAGCATTTATCTGTCCTATTTAGTTAAGGCTGGTTCTACCCTCATTAAAGCTTAGTTTCACTTGTTTCTGTGCTTGTACTGGGCTCTGGATCACAAGTTGCCATATGGACCAATGATGGAAGCCATCTCAATTCCTCATTCATTTGTTCAATATGAACAAGCATGCTTGTGCACCATCCAGAAAAAGACTGCCTTTTTACTATTTGATGGTTCTACCCTTCACCCCATCCAGCCACTAAATTTTTAATTAATTTTGAGCTCAAGGAATAATCAAGCCCACCCTTCTGTTCATAGCTATTCCCTGAGGTTATCAGCTCTCCCCACTATGCATGTGACTGAATGATTCATGATCCCAGGTGCCCCTCAGACCTCACAATCCAGTGATGTCTTCCAAGACATCACATCAGGTTACAATACTTTCAGCATAATCCTATCAGACTCCTTGTGTCTATCCCCCACACACCCTCACACAACTACAAAGTGTAGGGTCCAAGCTCAAAGCTCAGACCTCTGCTCTCATCTCCCTTCAGCATTCGTTCCCTGGAGTTCTGGTTCAATCATCTCTACAACCATGAAGGTAACACCACCACCCTCAAAACATGCCCTCCAACCCCAAACTTTGGCCTAACCCTATATATTTCCTAAACTCTTAGAAGGCTGGGCAGAATGAGGCACCTGCTTCCTTCCCCTGTATTTATCACCAAGCAGCCGTAAGCAGAGAACTGTTCCATGTTCTCTAGCCCCAAACCGGGTGGGAAAGAAGCAGCCCAAGGCTCCAAGCTGTGACTCTCCTGAATCACTGCTGGCCTGTCCCCAACTTACAATTAGGAATAAGAAAGGAGCCAAGGGCTGTGGGGGGGAAGGTCTTCTCAAGTCTCCTGTTCATTAGTATAGCACTGCCTTCTCTGTCTGTCTCTGTCCCTTCCCTCTTCCTTGCAGATATCATTCAAGCCCATTACCAGCCATGGGGTTTCCTGAGTGCTGCTCACACTGTGTGCCCAGGACTGTTTGAGGAGCTGCTGCTATTGCTCCAGCCTCTGGCACTGCTGCCCTTCAATCTGGACCTGCTGTTCCAACATCGGCTCCTCCAGAATGGCCGGCAGCAGCAGCAGCACAAAGAGCTGCTCCGTGTGTCTCAGGGCCTGCTTCTCTCAGCCCACTCCACTCTGCAGCTGGCACGCTCCCGGGAGCAAGAGGGCCATGGGGGCACAGATGTGACAGCCCCGGGGGAGCGGGTTAAAGGGGTGGGTGCCCCAGCAGGAGGTGAAGAGGAAGAGAAGGTGATGGCGACTGTAGCAGAGGTACAAGCAGGAACAGGGCAGGGTGGGCGGGCACGAAGTGGGCAGGCTGGATGGTGGTACCAGCTCATGCAGAGCTCCCAAGTCTACATTGATGGCTCTGGTGAGGGCTCCAGATTTCCCCGGAGTGGTGAGAAGAAGAAGGGAGCAGGGGGCTCCCAGGCCCCACCTCCTCGAGAAGGTGTGGTAGAAGGGGCTGAAGCCTGTCCCATTGCTGAAGAAGCCCCCAGCCGAGATAGAGGCTGGCCTTTCTGGATGGGGAGCCCTCCAGACTCTGTGCTAGCTGAGCTGAGGCGAAGCCGGGAGAGGGAAGGACCTGTAGCCCCCCAGGGAGGCAGTGAGGAGGGAACCCAGGAGTCCACTACCGGAGGTATCAAGTGGGGACACCTGTTTGGCTCCCGGAAGACCCAGCGCGAGGCTCGGCCACTCAATAGGTGAGAGCAGTCACAGGATACAAGGGGAAGGGATAGAGCAAGAAAAAGGATAGTGTTGGCTAACCAGAGTCCTAATGCCTCCAAGGGCAGTATTGCTCAAGCATAAAGTTGGTCAGTGATGGAGAAATCTGGGTGCTAACAAAAAGGGCAGTGCTTGGGGGAGGACCTAAGGCCATCTCTGTTCTCTCCAATCCTTTCTCCTTTCTCCTCTCTACCCTCCCACAGGCTGCCCTCAGACTGGCTAAGCCTAGACAAGTCAGTGTTCCAACTGGTGGCACAGACAGTGGGCGCCCGCCGAGAGTCAGAGTCCAGGGAAAGCCCTGAAGAACCACCAGCCCTGGATCTGCCCCCTAACTTGCCCTGGTGAGCACAGAAGGAGGTGGGAGTAGGGCTGGATATAGTGCCAGTGGTTGGAGTGGATTTGACTTCTATTTCTTTCTCTTCCCAGCGAGGTGCAAGCACTCTGCCACCACCTGGCCACAGGGCCTGGGCAACTGAGCTTCTGCAAGGGGGACATCCTGCGGGTGCTGGGACCAGCTGGGGGTGATTGGCTTAGGTGTGGCAGAGGCTCTGACACTGGCCTGGTGCCCCTAGCCTATGTGACACCAACCCCCACCCCAACCCCTACCCCCAGGGGCACGCAAGATTGAGGCCCTTGTGCATGCTGGAGCCCACCAGGCACCTTCACTTTCCCTAGGGACTCAGAGCCCCAGGATGGGCCACAGACTTGGCTCCCCCGGCACCCAGGATCCATTAGCCTGAAGGGCCATGTCTGTGTACCCATGCCTGCCTTCCCCATATGATCTGTATTCATTAATCCCTCATAATCTGTCCCAATGACCCTGTCCCAGACCACCTACCACCTATCACCCACACCCACCCCCAAGGAAGAAAGAGGACTAGACCCTGGGGTGCCAGGACTTCTTCAACTCCTGTCCCCATCTTCTGACTGGAAGATGCCCAGCTGTGAGGCTAGGGTATAAAGAGAGGGGTTGTGGAGGAGCCCAGGGTGTACTCTGGGCTGGTCAGTGCTGTGGAGAGGGGGGAGTAACAGTATTGGGGCTGGCCCCTCCCAGGCCCCCCCCAGCTGTAAATAGGCTGCTGCCAACACCCTGGCCATATGGGGGAGGGCCCAGGCCAATGTTTATTTATTTATTTATTATGCATATTAATAAAAAAGGTGCTCAGCCTCTGTCCCTGCTCCTCCCCCATCCTCAGACATCTCTCCCCACCCCCTTCAGTATGCCTGGCGTTGGGGAAAGTAGGATTGGAGCTGCTTCTGGAAGTTTCTGAAGCTCAGAGCCTCATGGGTGAGAGTCCCATAGGTGTGACCAAACTGGAACTTATAGCCTGTGAAGCCAAGGAGGCTGTCACACAGAGCAGAGACACAAAACAGAGACTATAGTGTTGAGAGTGTCTGGTGCGAGCCTTGGAGGCATTTCCTCTCAGCCAGGCTCTGCCTAGTACCTCTTCATTCCCAGACACCCCCAGACAGGCCTTGCCAATACAGACACCTCTCTCAGATCAGTCACTAACTTGGACCTTCGGTAAATCCTTTTAGTGCCTCAGATTGGACTAGATGATTGCCAAGATCTGATAGTTTGTAACTTCATGTGGAGCTGATGTTCCATCCACCCTATCTGGTATTCTAGAGCAGCCCCAATCTGCTTTAACCCAGGTTTCTAGGACCTTTAATGTCCTGTCCCTCTGCCTCCCCAAAGCTTTCAACTCCCCTCCCCCATCGGATTCAAACTTCTACCCCCAGTCTCACCTGGCACATAGCCCTTGTAGCAGGGCATCATGCCTAAGTTCTGTAAGTAGGTCCTGGAAATACTTGGAAGAAGCTTATTGTCCCGCTGGCCCCTGGCCCCTGGGCACAGCTGCCCAAATTCCTGCAGAGCCTGATTGGTGAGAATAGGAAAGCTAGAGCCAAAGTGGAAACGGGCTCGAGGCACATATCCAGTAAACCCTGTGAGGAAAGGAACATCCAGATTTTAATAGGAGGGCTCCCCTCCCCTTCATCCTTCTGTAGTGTTCTCCATTCCCCTTCTCCCCCCACCTCCCCGCACCATATGCACTATTCACCTGAGATGAAGAACTTGTCTGGATCTTTGTCATCCATGGAATAGGGGGAGGCCTGAGGGGACACCAAAGGAGATTGGGGACAGAATTAGAGTATCTGACCCATCTCTCACTCAACTCTCCCTCCCTCCCTCTCCCCCCCCCCCACACGCACACACGCACACACTGAGGTTCTAGGGGAACAGAGACCCTTGGGCAGCTTCCCCCTAAAAGGGTAGGAAATGAAGCCCCTCTCCCTCCACCACTGCCTTTGTCAGTCTCTCCCATCCTTTTGGTCATAGCCCCTCACTTTGAGTTTTTGCTCTGACTCCAGTTCCATCTTCAGGTGCTTTTCTGACTCAGACTCCACCTCATCCTCTGTCTTAGACTCCAACTCCTTCTTCTCAGTCTCTGGCAGCTCTTTATACCCTGTACCTAGATGGCTAGTGAAGTCCCTCAAAGCTTCAGCCCAGACCTGAGTGCATCTCTTGGCAAAGATGTGCTGAGACCGGGGCACAAAGCCTGCAAGGCCATATTGAAGGAGGTGATTAGGGAGTCCTATCTGCAGGGAAGAGGAAGTGAATGCCTTTTCAAGGCAGTGAGGAAAATAAGAGCTAAATATGGAGGGCATGTGCCTGTTTCCCTGGGGCTTGGAATGGGGAGGAATGAGTGGTATTCATGTGTCCTTTTCCCCCAGTGGCAAATATTTGAGATGGCCATACCTGTATACCCAGGGATCATGTTGGACTTAATCCTCTCATGTCCATGCCAGGAATGCTTGTCAGCCCTAGGAGATCCAGGATTATTGATCGGGGGCAGAAGCATTCGGTGGGCAGGGGGCCAGGGTACACCAGAGGGACCAGACAGCAGCAGCTGTCCAGTCAGTCGTCCATAGGTCTTACCAAGGCCGAACCCAAGTTGTGGGCAGTGTCCAGTATACCTATGGTATGGGGTTCATCTACTCAGTCCCTGCCTCTAAGATCCTCCCATCACCCCCCTATTTCCCAGCACCACCATACACTACTATGGCAAACATGCTTTCCTGAGGATCCCTGAATATGTCTGATATCACCATACCCCACCACACCCCCTCTCTCCACAGAAGCAGAAGAAAACAATTTGCCAGGCCTCAGTTGTCCCTTATCATTCAAGGGACAGGTAGAGGTATTGGGTGTTTTGGATTTTTTTGTTTTTGTTTTCAGTCCAAGTTAGGAGCCCTTGGCTCGATGGCCATGTTTTCCAGCTGTTACCAAGGAGATGACAACAGGCCACTAGGGATGGAGGCCAAGAGACTGCTGTCACAATTTCCCTGCCCCACTGTCCCTATCTATATTCCCCCAATAGCAGCTACAGACATAGATCTTTGCACCCCAGTATGTCTTCTATGCCTGATATCACTGATTTAACCATCACCACCACCACCAACCTTCCCCTACTCCCTACTCAATCCCCACCACCACCATAAGTAGGAGAGTACTTATAATGGAGACACCTTACCCTGGGATGTAATAAGGACCCCGAGGTGGTAGCCCTGGGGGGAAGGCAGAACTGGCCATAGCCCTGGACTAGAAAAAGGCTCTCTTCTCAATCAGGCTCTGGCCTGTGTATGCTTGTTGTGTCCAGGGCTGCAGGCAGGGCTAGGGGGAGTGGGTGGAGCAAGGGGAGGGACTTAGGAGAAAGGAACGGGTTGCCTTAGAGTCAGACACAAACAGACCCCTGTAAGGCAGTCCTTTTTGCTATAGCACGTCTGCCACACGCAGCCCAGGGTAAGTCAAACCCTGATGCAGATATAGCCTTATTTGAAGGGATAGGATGATGTAGTAGGGATGAGCATTGTCCTTGCAATCAGAAAACCTTAGTTTAATCCCTGAGCCTCAGTTTTCTCTTTAAAATGAAGATATTTCTGACACCACCAGCCTTACAGGGTAAGTGGGGAAAGTGCTTCAAACACTGTGAATGAATGCATTATTGGGGAGAACACAGAAAAAAAGTGTACCCTTCTATTCTCCTTGTCTCAGTCAACTGAGTTAGAGGGCACCTTTCACAAGAGGGAGAGGATAGGATCTCATCCTTGCCCTGAGCGGGTTTTGTCTACATCCCTTCTGGAGCCCTGGGTCCAAAGGCAGTCTGATTCAGTGTGGAAAGATAAAGCAGTTATTTGTGAGGCAAAAGAAGGAAAGGTGGAAGAAGAAGAGTTGGGGCTGGGGGTGGTGAGTGACTACTGAAGAGGGGTAATGGTTTTTAAATTATATGTCAATTCAACAATAGATTAGTGGGCATTATATCATCAGTTCGTGCTAATCCATTGCAGGGGATTCAATTATGACACTTGTCCCTGAGCCTCAAAGAGTTTACAGTCTCCTAGAGACAAACTATGAGCACACAAAACATTTGTATAACTTTGTATTGGCACTAAATGCCAAAATTAATGGTCAATCGTGCAATAGGAGTTCAAAAGAGAAGAAAGTACTGAGTTAAGGCTTAAGGTGGGACAGCTAGGTGGCACAGTGGATGAAGCCCCAGGCCTGGAGACCAGAAGACTTACCTTCCTGAGTTCAAATCTGACCTCAGACACTAGTTGTGTGTCCCTGGGCAAGTCACTGTTCTCAGTTCTTCCACAGTAAAATGGGCCATAGAAGAAAATGGCAAATCATTTCAGTATTTTTTGCCAAGAAAACCCCAAATGGGGTCATGAAAAGTCAGACAACTGAAAAATTACTGAATAACAAGGATTAAGAGCTTTGGTCTTTTAAGAGTACAGGTGGAAGTTTTTCATATTCTGAGAAAAGGAGACTAGGAATTTAAGATGGGGAAGCACCTGGATTTGCCTTGGTCAGAGCACACGGAGAGTATTCTGTTCCGGGAGCCACAGTTTACCGACACTGAGAAGCTGGGGAGTGGCTAAGGGTGACCAGGAAGGGCCTTTAATCCATGTCATGTGAGGATCAGCTAAAGAGTGATGGGGGAGCTCTGTCTGAGTTCAGTATTTGAAGGGCTGCCATGTAGAAATTACATTTAATCTCTTTATCTCCAAAAGGCAGAATCAGGAGCAATAGTTGCAACTGACAGGCAGATTTTGGTTTAATAGAGTCAGAGGAAACTTCTTAACATTAGAACTATCAGAAGGCAGAATGGGTTGTCTCAGGAAGTAGGGAGTCCCCTCTCAAAGAAGGTTTCTAAGCAGAGGCTAGATATTTGTTGAGTATGGCCTTTGTGTGTATGGGTTAGATGAGATGACTGCTAAGGTTCCCTTGCAGTTCTGAAACTGTGTGTGACAACTGGGGCACTGCCCAAGTCAGCTGGTATTCTGACCACCCTAACCCTGCAGAAAGACTCTTGTCAAGCAAGAAATTATAATATCCTTGAGGTGGCACTCCCCTTGGGTTACCAATAAATAGATTCATTTGAGTTTGTCTGGTTACACATAGGTGAGCCTACTAAGCTACTAAGCCATGCAGTTTAAAGCACTGAGGCAGGCAAAAACTGGCCAAGATTCAGATTTTTGGTTTGTTTTTTGGAGGGGGGAAGGCAGGGCAATTGGGGTTAAGTGACTTTTCCAAGGTCACACAGCTAGTAAGTGTTAAGTATCTGAGGCCAGATTTGAACTCAGGTTCTCCTGACTCCAGGGCCGGTGCTGTCTATTCACTGTGCCACCTAACCACCCCCAAGATTCAGTATTGGTCTAGGGAATGAAATGAATATTTTTCAAAATTATTTTAAAATGTGAAATCTCTGGTTTTGTCCCCACTCCATATCTGGTCTTTCAGAATGTCAAAAAGCATTCACAGAACACTGGCCATCAACATACCATAGGCACATAGTGAGGCCCAATCAGGAACCCAGGGAAATTGCAAAAATTGTTATGTCCTCCCATGAGGAGCCCTTCAGACTCCTCTAGGTTAGCTTCATCCTACACCTCTACATTGTGGAAAGGATTAAAGAAGGAGTTATGTGTCTGGGACATCTGGAGTTAGTTGGGTCCCTAACTCTGTTAATTATCTTCTGGGCAACCTTGAACAAGTACATCACTTAACCTCTGAACTTCAGTTTCCTTATAAGACAAGGGGGTTGAATTCAATGGCTTCTAAGGTCACTTCTGAGTCTGTACTCCTAAGTCATCTTCCCTTCCATCTCTCCCACACCAATGGGATTTTCAGTAGGTGCCAGTCCCTAACACTCTGAATCTATCTTGAATAATTTGTGCTCTGCAATATGAGTTTCAAAGCACAGTGGGTCTGTGAAGTGCTCCATTCTATGTGGTCAACTGCCCCATGACCCTGACCACCAGAAGACAGTCTCTGGACACACTGGCTCAAATGCCTTGGCCCTGTAATACCCGTTGCAACCAGGAATTCAATTCCCAAAAGTCTACTGTTGTTGCCCACAAAGTGGTAGGCAGGAGGCCTCAGTCCAAATGCAGAAGTTCTCTGCTCCCAGGCTTCTGCATGGTAGACAGGAAGACTTCTCAAACTAGATCTCATTTCTTCCCGTTCTAGGACACGTGCTTTCTGAAGCAGCATCACCCTCCCTGTGAGTTCCAACACACCAAAACTTAGAGAGAGAAGGGAATGGCAATCAGTCATCCACAACATTCTACCAGTCATAGAGTCATTGGTGTAGAGATGGCCTTAGGGGCAAGCTAGTCCAACCTGCCCCCCATCATTTTACAGATGAGAAAACGAAGATGCCGAGAAGTTCAATATCTTGCCCACAATCACACAAGTAGTGTCAGAAACTTAAGAGAGGGCAAATGGCTGAGTTATCTTTCTCTGTCACCAGATTATCATCATCCTGGCTCCTGAGATAAATAATAAATCAGAATAGATAAAGGAACAGTCTAGCACAGGTTATACTCCATTCCATACATAGAGAGGGTCATCCTTATTTATAAGTGGATTAATTAAATCCTTCTCTACATGTTGCAATATAAAAGATAATGGGGAAAAAATATCTCCTTTAGGGGCGGCTAGGTGGTGCAGTGAGTAAGAGCGCCGGCCTCGGAGTTGGGATGACCCGAGATCGAAACCGGCCTCAGAAAATGAGCACCCACACATAAACAATGACTGGCCGTGTAACCTTGAGCAAGTTACTTAACCCCAATTGCTTTAAAAAAAAAAAAATATCTCCTTCAACCAGGCAACAAAGTGCTTCAGATTCTACCATTAATTCTTTGGAGGGCATACACACCCTTGGGAAGGATATTTGTTGGGTGTTGGGAAGAAAAGATTCAGAGAAAAGATAAGTAAGCCCCAGTGGCCTAAAAATCCAAGAGGGATATTGTGAATACACAAATTACTCTGATAAAGAGAGAGAGAGGACACTGTCTAGGATAAACCAATTTGGAAACCTGCACGCTCTTCTGACAAAGTCTAATCTTAAGGCAAGTAGAGAAGATGGAAACAAGATTAGGTAACAATAAGTGAGTGCAGGCCTTTAAGAATAGTATCAAGAGCACTAAGATCTAGAATGAGTTTCATGAGGCTGACAATGAGCGCTAAGGACATTAAAAATATTTTAAAGCTGTTTTGGGACAAGAGGAAAATCAATGAATAGGTATGGGCTCTTCTGGATTTATTTAAGATTATATCATTAAAAGAACAGTTTTAAGAGCATTGGGAAAGGAAAGCAGTAATCATAAAATGGCTAATGTGGCTTCATCCAGAGCAAGTCATGCCAGATTAAGTTCATTTTCTTTTTTTGATGGGATTAGTGGAATGATAGATCAGGTTAGTGCTGTAGATATAGTATACCTAAATTTCAAAAAAGCATTTAACAAAAAAGTCATAATTATCTGAGCAAGGTTGTGAAATAAGAATTAGATGCAAATACACAGGCAAGTGATTTCAAAACTGGTTGATTGAACCCAAAGTAATCAGCAGTCATTAAAAAATGATGGCTATTTAAAGGAAAATCTCTGGAGAATTGTTCCAATGCTATTCAACTTTTGTCAACAATTAAAGGAAGCCATAAAAGACATGTTTGTCAAAACTGCAGGTAACACCAAGCCAGGAAGGATAGCTTACACACTAGATAGCAAGAGTCAGAATCCAAAAAGATCTTGAGACCTTAAGACAATGATTCAAATCTAATAAAATTCAACTCAAATTTTAATGTAAAATTCTACAGTTGGGATTCAAAAAAAATCTACTTCATAAGTATAATTTAAGGGAGACATGATCAGAAAAAACCTGAGTGAAAAAGACTGGAGGATTTTAATGAATTCATTGGTCAGTATGAGTCAACAGTCATGATATGGCAGCCAAAAAAGCTAATGCTATCCTAGGTTACGTGGTGTCCAAAGCAAGGGAGAAATTAGCCCCCCATACCGTGCCCTGTGTAGTGTTCTAGAAACTATGTTTTAGGAAAAAATATTAACAGGTTAGAGTACGTCCAAAAGAGGATGACCTGGATTGGTGAAGGGGACTGAGACCATGGTATATTAGGACTTGCTTGAAAGAGCTAGAGATGTTTACTTTGGAAACAAGTGTTAGACTTGTTCTGAGTGGCAAGTTGAATGAACTGCCCCTAGAATTTAGTAAGTTCTATCTCACTGAACATTTTCAAGTGGAAGGTGAATAATCAAGCCAATAAGTCATATCAACAAGAATTTATTAAGTCTTTGCCATGTCAGGTACAGCATTAAAAACTGGGGATACAAAGATTACCTGGTTATTTACAGGTTGTTTCTCCCATTGAAATAAATGTAAGTTCTTTGAGGACAGAACTTATATTTCAATGGAGGAAACAACCTATAAATAGCCAGGTAATCAGAGAATGAAAGGCAGCCCTGGAAAGGTCTCCTATAGAAAATAGAACCAGCAATATAGAAACATCAGTATCACAAAAACCCAAATCAGTCAGAGCACCCAGAAAGAGAAAGTGATCAACCTTATACAAGTCTGCAAAGAGGTCAAGAAGATAAGGACTGAGACAAGGTCATTAGCTTTAGCAATTAAAAGATCATTGGAGAGACTTTAGAGAGAACAGTTTCACTCAAATGATGAAGTCAGAACCAGATTAACAGTTTAGAACTGAAAGAAAACAAAGTGAAGGCACTGATGGTAGATGGCTTTCTCAAGTTTAGCCATGAAGGGAAAAAGAAACAATGATAGCTAGTGGGTCTGATAGGATCAAGTGAGGGTTTGGGGTTTTCTGCTTGACTTTTTTTGGTAGTTTTTTGTTTTTGTTTTTTTAAGGATGAGAGAGACCTTAGCTGTTTGTAGTAGGTATCAGGGTAAAAGCCCATTAAATAGGGAGATATTAAGGATAAGAGAGTGGGGTTGATAGTAGGGGAAATCTGCTGGAGAAGTTGGGAAGGAATGGGATCAAGGGTGCATGTGGAGGGGTTGGCCTTGGCAAAGAGAAGCAACACCTCTTTTTTTTCTGAGACTGGAGTGAAGGAAGAGATAGTAGAGAAGATTTCTTTCTTTTTTTTTAAGTAACTTGCCCAAGGTCACACGGCTAGGTTTTTGTTTATGTGTGCGTTAAGTGTCTGAGGCTGGAACTCAGGTCCTTCTGACTCCAGGGCCGATGCTCTACTCACTGGTAGAGAAGATTTCTAAACGATGTGAGATGAGGAAGAAGAGAGAGCTTTCAGCAAAAGAGTTCAATTTTTTCATTCAGGTATGAAGTGAAGCCCTCAGCTTCGAGAGTGGTCAAGAGAAGGAAGTGTCCTGGGAGGCTTAAGGAGAAACAAGAATGTTTGGAGCAGTTGCTGTAGAGCAGGATAGTGAATTAATGAGAAAGGAATAAAATGTTTACCATTCTGCAGTGAGGGCCCAGCTGAGATTGGATGGCCTATTTGTAGTGGATTTAATCAACATAGCTTCATGATTTCCTACAGCTTCTTTCAGCAGATGCATAGGAACAAAGGATGTTGATGTTGGCAGTTATCCAAAGTCGAGATTTGGCAAGGCGTGATAGGTGGCTGGACAAAAGGACAAGAGAATGATCTGGGAAAGCACTAAAGGATTAAGGGAATGGAGGTCACAGGGAAGACAAAACCAATGTTTAGGGATTTTAAGGCAAAGGGAAAATGGACCTGCTAGGATTGAAAATTCTTATTCAAGTATAGGTTGAATAAGTTGGTCTCTGACGTCAACTATTGAAATTCAACTATGAATTTCCCTTTTCAACTATGAAATTCCATGATTCTGGAGATATGATAGTAACACCTCAGCATGAATTGAATTAGAACACTGAGCCCTGGTTAAAATGTCTAGGGGTCATTTAGAGGAGGCTTAGACCACTGAGATGTGTTTTGTCTATTTCACCATTCTAACACAAGCTGGCTCTGGATGTGGGCTATGGTCAGGAATGATTTAGAATAAGAATTGGACATGATTCAGAGTTAGTCCATAGCAGTACATAAAGATCATGGTGAGAATCAGTCCACCACCAGGCCTTATCAAGGTAAAATGTCCTATCAATGGTTCAAGCTCTGAAAGGTCCTATCAAGCTGGAAGGCTTCAAATACAGACTCAGTGATAGGTATGACTTATCTGAGGACCAGATTAGCTAAAGTTGAAAAGTAACATCACTACAAGGTTGGTCTCCTTGGTGGCAATAATTTATTTTAAGCACAGAAATTGATATAGACTAAGGTATAGGAGGACTTCCTCTACACCAGGGGAGGGAGTTAAGCTATAATTTCCTAAAGTACTGAAGTTTGGTTAGAACTGAGTACAGGTTAGATTTAGGATTAAAGTATGAGTGAGATGAAGAGTAAGTCATGGGTTTCAGGGAGGGCTAGGGCTCTCTTATCAGAAAGCAAGGGAAAGGAAGAGAAACAGGATTGGCTGAGAAAGAGAAGAGGGAAGGAGATGAGAAAAGTGAGTGACTATTAGGCAATGATATGATTGAGATTGAATTTGAGGCTAAACGTGATGGAGCCAGAGAGGGAGGAAGGGGAGGGGAGTTAGAGCATGTTAATTAGAGAAACAGAAAGTTCAGAAGGATTTAGAACTAGAAGGAAATCAAAAGTTTTTTTTTTTCCAGTTCCCTCATTTTATAGGAAACTGAGGCCCACAGAGATGAGCTGACTTGTCCAAGGTTTCATAGCAGGTAGCAGAGCCAGAATTTAAACTCAAATCTTCTGACTCTGTGTTCAATACTCTTTCCAACATACAACGCTGCCTTCCTTGAAAAAAAACAGTTCAAATGAGGTGTGCTGAGTGAGGTTAGAGTTGTGGTTAGGTTTGAGATTAAGGTCTAAAATATAAGGAAGGTTATGATGTGTTTAAGGGGTGGTTCAGATACTTAGAAAATAGGGTGCATACTGGAAGAATTAGGGCATTGGAAGAAAGACAAGCAGAGAGAGAGAGGCAGCAGTTTTGAGTAGGGTAGAAATTAAGCCACCAATTAGAGATCAAATTTGGACTAGAGTTAGGATGGAAGAGAGAGAGAGAGAGAGAGAGAGAGAGAGAGAGAGAGAGAGAGAGAGAGAGAGAGAGAGAGCTGCAGACAAAGATATTGAGATAGACAGATGATAGATAGATAGATGGGTAGGTGGGTAGGTAGGTAGGTAGAGTGTGTATTGAGCACTGATTAAATGCTGGGCACTCTAAGTGCTAGGAATATAAATACATGCCATTGACAGTCTCTGCTCCCAAGGAGCTTACATTCTAATGGTAGAAAATAACATATAAAGGAACTAACAAAGCATAGATTGATAACACATTAGTCCAAGAGTCAGCAAACCTTCAGAGGAGACACTGAAAACCTGTCCCTAAACTTCAAGGCTCCTTTCCCCAAAGAGTTTCTTCCATTTTTCTCTTTATCCTTGTCCACCCCAGACCACTAAGGAACTTTAATGTTCCCTCTAACCCTTAGAGACAAGGGTCAGCAAAGTCTCTTTAAATGCAAACCATGGTGGCAGTCATAAAGCTTTACTAACGAATAAAGGGAAAATATATTTAGGATGAGGATTTCAAAACCTAGAAAAGAGTGGGGAGGGACATATATACATATTAAAAAAAAAACAAGCAATGTGGCTAAACTGGAAGAAAAGAATGACTTTGACCCTTTGGCTTTCCTTTTTCTGATATGGTTCTTCCCCCCTCCCCTACTATCACTTTGCACTGGAGATCAAAAAATTCTTGGAGTTGGGAAACTAGGGGATGCCCCTCCAACCCCCACCAAGTCAAATAATTACCCTTGACAGTTTTTGAAGGTCAGCTTCTAACTTGCTGTTGCCTGGGTACAGTTTATCATTTAGAAATTAAAACTGGGAGTCACAAGAAATTTCTAGCCCTAAGAATGAAGGCAGGCCTCTGACAAAGACCCCTACCTTTGGTGAGCAGAAGTAAAGATTAGAAACATAGATTTAAGCCTGAAGGCATTAGTTGGATGGGACCATTCTGCGTTGCAGAGAGCTTGGTTCCTAGGACAATCGATCGCCTTCTGGGGAGAAATTACATATTTTAGCAAAGACTTTTTGAGCTAGGGTTTTTTCCCTAGTCCAATGACTGGTGTGTTAGGGCTTTCTCTGCCTTTCTAAAAGAGCCATAACATAGGAAAAGGTCTCTATACTGTAACTTAAGTAGCACAGGTAGAGCCCAACCTTAAGCTTATGACAAGAGGTAGAATGACTTCACCTTCGGGATGTCATTGGTCCTCTTCAAGAACAAAGGACAAACAACGGAAGTTCATATGAGAAGCCCTCCTAGAGCCAGAAGGTGGAATAAGAGAGGACGGCCACAACATCCTCCTCAGTGAACCTGTAGTGGCCACATGAGACCATCAAGGAGAGCACAACAGGGAGCAGACCTACCTAGGACAGCAAGATGACATCAACCCTATAGCATCGGTGGCTCAAATTGCTCTTCCACATATGCATCCTGGCTACGTTCTGTATGTGATTTTCCACATGTGCACCCTGCCACAATGTACCACACATCTGTGCCTCTCCACATGTGTTCCTAAGATGCAATCACTATTCCCACTAGTGATGTGTGTATTTGAAGGAGTCTATGTTTAAGGTTTTACTGGGGGGGAGGGGTAATACTTTATTGATATGCATATTACCACATTATTTCATTAAATCACTTTGCTTTTAACTAACTGTATCCTCTGGTTGACTCAAAAAAGTAGACACATTAGTGGGAGCTTGGAGTTATATATGGTTTTGAGTGGCTCTAAACCTAGTGGGGCGGTTAGATGGTGCAACAGATGGAGTGTCAGACTCAGGAAATCAGGAAAACTTGAGTTCAAATGTGACCTCAGACACTTAGCTGTATGAACTTGGGCAACAGGTTCGCTTAACCCAGTTTACCTTAGTTTCCTCATCTGTAAAATGAGCTGGAGAAGGAAATGGCAAACCACTCCAGTATCTTTACCAAGAAAACCCCAAGTGGGATCACAAAAAGTCAGACACAACTAAAATGATTGAAGAAGAACCTAGTGGTCTTGAATCTAGGGCACCTTCAGTTGGGGAGTCATTAGACAAGTTGGGTCAGTCAGCAAGCATTTATTAAACATATGTTATGTGCCAGGCACCATGCCAAACACTGGGGCTATGAAGAAAAGCTTTTAAAAATATAGTCCCTGCCCTCAAGCTCACATTCTAATGGGGGAGAAAACATGCAAATAACTATGTAAACACAAGATTTATGAAAAATAAATTGGAGATAATTAGCAGAGGGAAAGCACTGGCAATGGAGGAGAAGAGCCTGATAAGGACCTCAGGCAGAAAAGGAGATGTGAGCTGAATCTTGAGGGAAGCCAAGAGAGGGAGTTGAGCTGGTAGAGAAATCCAGGAATGAGAGACAATCCATGAAAAGCCATGGAGTCAGATGGAGTGTCATGTATGAGGAACAAGAAGTAGATCAATGTCACTGTATCATAGAATACTTTCTAAAGGTATAAGAAACCTGGAAAAGTAGAAAGGAGCCAGGTTACAAAAGGCTTCACAAAGCCAGAGGATCTTAAATTTGATCCCTGAGGTAATAGTGAGCCATGGGAGTTTACTGAGTAGGGAGTGGGGTGACATGATCAGACTTGAAACCAATTTGACAGTTGGGTGGAATACAGACAGACTAGTGGAGAGACAGGCCGGGAGACAGTTCAGGCATTGTTGTTTGTCCTTCTTTCTCAAAAGAGGATAAAGACATCAGGGAGGTGATGCCATGATATGCAAGTGCATTGGATTGAAGTGAGGAAGGGCTGTGCAAAGCCACCAGTTTCACTCTCTCCTTCAGAGACATTGTGTTCAGTTGCAAGATATAGATCAGAATGACTGGAGATGGCCCTGGATGCAGTGGGAAACATTGGTCTTTTTAAGCTAAGGTCTTTAACCTGGTCTCATTTTGACTGAGGCAACAGCCTTTCAGTGATTAGGACTAGGCAAGAAACTTGTCTAATGATTCCCCAACCTAGTAAAAAAAAAATCAATCTGGGAGGGGAAGACCCACAGGATTTCTGATCAAAACAGAAACAACTGCTATTTACATTCACACTGAGTCAATCAGGGCCCAAACAATGATGAAGTGGGGCTTGGCTTGGGACCAATAGTCAATCAGTGAGAGCCCAAGTGATTTGGTTTAAAGGTATAGTCTATAATAAAGAAATCTAGCCTCTAAATCCTAAGATATATGAAACCCAAGAGGTTTCAGTGATCAAAAATTTACATTCCTTTGGACAGAGAAGAAAAGAAAGGAAAAGTGAAAGAAAGAGCTATGTTGCCTAACAGACCAGTTCCAGTACTCATAGAGGTGGTTGTTGTTTGTCCTTCATTCTCAAAGAAGACCATGATCAAGGAGGTGATGCCATGACATGCAAATGAATTGGATTTAAGTGAGGGAGGGCTGTGCAAAGTCACCAGCCTCACTCTCTCCTCCCCAAGCCATCTGGATCCAGTGACAAGATATAGATCAGAACGACTGAAGATGGCCCTAGATGCAATGGGAGACCTTGGCCTTTTTAAGCTAAGGTCTTTAACAGCATCAATAAGGTGGTCAGAGCCTGCATGAGGATGGTGGCAGTGTCAGAGAAGAGAAAGGAACATATATGAGACAAATTGTGAAGATAAATTTTGACAAAAACAACTGGCCTGAAAAATGGATCAAGGGGAAAAAAATTTGAGAATCATCATACTTTCTGAAACCCATGACCCCAAAAAAGAACCTAGACATCATATTTCAAGAAATCTTAAAAGAAACCTCTTAGAACCAGGGGACAAAGTGGAAATAGAAAGAATCCATTGGTCACCTCCTGAAACAATGAAATGAATGAAAACTCCCAGGAATATCAGCCAAAATTTAGCACTTCTAGGTGAAGGAAAAAATACTGCAAGAAGCCAGAAAGAAAGAATTCTGAGAGGCAATATTCAAGATCACACAAAATTCAGCAGCCACCATGATAAAGGAGCAGAGAACTTGGAATACAATATTCCAGAAGGCAAAGGATGTGGGCTTACAGTCAAGAATAACACGCTGAGTATAATGCTATAGTGGGGGGGAAATGGGCCTTTTAATAGAGGATTGCCAAGCCTCCCTAAGGAAAAGATCAGCACTGTGGAGAAATTTTGAAGTTTTAAAAAAAGTAAACATGAACAATGATAATTGATTAAACAAGAATAAACTGTTCACAATCAAATATGAAGATATTGATACATGTGTCCCCTCTGAGCCCTATCATCATTAGGGGTCATAATTAGAAAAGACCTGAGAGTGGTTCTATGTCTCCAATGGGAAAAAAAGGGAAGAGGAATAATATACCAGGGATGGGGGCAGGGGCAGGAAGGGAAAGGAGGTTAGGTACATAGAATGGACAGGTAGACATCTACACAAACAAGGAGGGGTGAGGGGAGCAGCTGACACCTGAAACTTCAGTCTCATCTGAACCCATCAAAGGAGGGAAGAATACACACACACACACACACACACACACACACACACACACACACACACACACCCCACACATTACACAGTTGGATAGAGAAATACATTTCACTCAACCAGGAAATAAGAGGGAAAGGGGGGAGGGGAGGAAGGGGAATTAGAGTGAGGGTAGATTAGGGGAAGGATTAATCCTAAGAAAAACACTCTTAAGGATACACAAAAAAATATTAACAGCTCTTTTTGAGGTAGCAAAGAATGGGAGTCTGAGAGGTTGTCCTTAAATTGGGAATGGATGAGCAAGTGATGGTTTATAAATGTGATGGAATACCTTTTGTACTGTAAGAAATGATGAATGGGATGGTTTCAAAGAAACCTGGGAACATTTATATATACGAACAAATGCAGAATGCAAACCAGAACAATCTGTACAGTAACAATATGGCAAAGACAACTTTGTCATCTTTGAAAGAATTCGTAAGGCTTATCAACATAACCCCAATTCCACAGGACTGAGGATGAAACACCCCACTCTCCTCCCGATTAGAGGCGGACTCAGTGTAGAATGAGACAGTTTGGGGGGGGCACAATGTGGAAATTTGTTTTAACTGTACACATTTGTGATGGGATTGGTTTTTCTTTGTTCTCAAGTGGAGGCAGTGAGAAGGCAGATTTTGCTGACTGAAAATTTTAAAAAACAAAAGAATCATGCAAATCTTCAGGCCCTACTTGGCCAGAAAGCATTTATCTATCAGCCCTAGGGGCACACGCAGCCAGATTCTCTGGGGCCGGACCTCTCTCCAGCCTCGGAGGGCCCTCTCCCGGTCCTCAGCCCCCGATGCACCGCCCTCTCTGTCTCCTCGATCTCTGTGACGTTCTCTAGGTCTCTCTCCCCGGTCCTCTGGCTTTTTCACGTGTCTTTCTCCCTCTACCTTTGTCTGCTCAGGTTTTGTCTCCTGTCTCTCTGTCTGTCCCGGGTCCCCGTCAGTCTCTGTCTCTGTCCCCACCGCCTCTCCCGTCTCCCCCGGTCCCTGCCCCCTCCCCGCCCCTTCTCCTGCGCGTTCGTGCCGCGGGCCGGGAACGGCCTGGAAGCAGCAGGTGGCGCGAGGGCGGAGGTGGACCCGGAGCTTTGGCGCACGGGGAACCTACCCGGCAGCCGGTGACGTCACCAACTTCCTTTCCACCATTGGCTGCCCCTTCTCCGACCCTGAGCAGAGTCAGGCTGAACTGTATCAAATTTATCCTGCGACATTTAAGGCGAAGGAGCCTAGCCGCAGGCAATACGGGAAGAGGGCGCGAACATCAGGTCCCGGGAAGCCTGCTCCGATGGGGGCCACAACCACCTGTCACCTGTACACTCCGAGTGGGCGGGGTCACAGTGAGGGGAGGGGTCACCTTTAGGGAAGGGTAACAAACGAGGGGAGGAGTCAAGAGGGGAGTGAACGCTGGGTAGGGCGTTTAGCGGAATGGGACGAGAGTCCCACTGAAAGCGGTCACGTTAAGGGAGACCTAACAAGAGGGGCTTAGCTCTGAAAATGAGGCTTCACACCTTCGAAGGAAGGGTCACACCAAAGGGAACTGGCTGGAGGGGGAGGGAGAAGGAGAAGGAACTGGGTCAGCCTAGGCAGGAGAGAGTCTTTTTGCCTCCAGAAGGTTCAAAATGACTCCATCCCCCATGTGTGAATTGGTACCTCGGAGATTTGGAACACACTGAGGACCAGGCCAGGTTCAGAATTTAGATTAAACTGAAGAAATCTGACCAGTGACAGGATGGGGAAGAGCAGGGAACATGGGACCCAACCGGTGACTAGCCCAGTGAAGAAGTAGGAAACTTCGTGGGAATGGTAGGGTCAGGACACAAAAATAATTGAAGGGATCTGCTCCCCCATCTCTTCTCTTTTATTCATTTCACAATTACTTGTTGACATGGCACCCCTTTCCACTTCAGAAGAAAGTGAAGAATGGTGGCTCCCCAGTTAGTATTTTTTTTTAAATACCATAATTTCCAACCATTACTTTCAAAAGAAGGAGGTCTCCTTTCCCTCTACCCTTATACCAGGGTAGGTGAAAGCCCAGCACGATTGGCATTGTGGTTTACTGGTCAAGTTGGAGTTAGGAATACCCAGTTTGATTCCCACCTCTATCATTCTGACTGTATATCCTTAGGCAAGTTATTTTTAATCCCATGTGCCAGAGTATCTACATCCACAAAATGACAAAATTAGGGATAATGAAAAGGGTGAAGAATTAAAAATCATGAGAGGGGGCTCTTAATTCCACCTCAGATATTTTGCAAGCTTGTGATCTTGGGTAGGTCACTTAATCTTTCAGAGATTCAGTTTCCTTATCTCTAAAATGGGAATAATAACACTTGCATTCTGTGCACTGTTTGGAGTTAGAAGAAGAATGAACTCTGTAAACAAAGACTACGTAATTTTAAGTTACAGTAAAATGGGAAGGTTGGACCTCAGAACTCTGATCAATGCGGAGACCAATTAAAACTTTAGTAGGCTGACCATGAAGATATTTCCTGCCTCTTGGCAGAGATTGAATAGAGAAGAATAAGACATACATTTTTAGACATTGGCCAACGTGTTGATTTGATTTGCTCAGCTATACTTATTTGTTACAAGGTGATGCAAAAAAAAAAAAAAACAGAAAAAGAAAGGAGCGCCAAAGAAAATTTTTTTTATGAAGGGATCAGAAGGAAGCTCTGGAGGGGACAGAAATGAGCAAGGTAATTTTGTTGTTGCCGTGTGAAATGTAACATACATTTACAAACATACACTAAAAACAATCGTTAAAAGCAAGGCGTTCTCAGTCTCACATACAAATCTCTTCTGGTCTTTGTATATGAAGTTCATAATAAAAAGAAAATCTTGAAGTAGAGTTGAATTGGATGATATCTTAGGAGGCTTGCAGCTCTAAATCTATGATAACATGACACGCTGGCTTCCTTTCCCTCGTTTGAAGAAGGCATTTGGTACAATTTAAAGCGAGCTATGAAACGTTAAATGAGTGATTATTTGTAAAATGCAGACTAACACTGGCACTACCTACCTCACCGGCTGCTGCGAGGAAAGCTCTTTGTTAAATCTTAGGGTACTCTCTACCTAAAGGAGAGTTATATTATTATGGGAATAATGCCTACCTCACTAGGGTGTTGTGAGATCAAAGGGGATCGTGTCAGTGACAGCCACTGGCTACGGCGGAGCAAGACGGGCACCCTTCGCCCCGGGTCTCCGGCCCAGCTAGCCTTGGCCCCCGCCTGCCCCAGACTCTGGGGCCCAGGCCCAGGGCCAGGAGACCAGAACAAAGAGGCATCCCACAGCAGCAGGGATGGAGGTTAGACTTAGCGAGGAGGCTGGGAAGGAGGCTCCAGGGCGGGATGCTCCGGGCGGGAAGGAGTTAAGCGGAGGCCGGGCCCCGCCCCCCGCAGGCCGCAGCGCCCGAGCCCAGCCGGAGCCGGAGCCCGAGCCGGAGCCCGAGCCCGAGGAAGGAGAAGACGCCGGCGGCCTCCGAGCCCGCCACCCCGCGGGGGAGCGAGCCCGCCCCACAGTCCGGCGCCTGGGGACAGTCGGGCCGGCCCGAGCCCGGGGCCCGAGCCTCGGAGCCGAGCGCAGCGCTGCGGAGGGCTGGGCCGGCCCGGCCCCGGGCTGCCAACTCCGGGGGCGGACCCGGGATCCCCGGGATCTCCCAGATCCCCCCGATCTCCGGGCCCCGAGCCCTAGCGCCGCCCCGCCTTCCCCGGCCCGGATTCCCCGCGGGGGATCCGGCGCGAGCCTCCGGCCTCGCCAAGAGGCCCCTACCGGGTCCCCGGGGCCCTCGCGATGTGAACCAGGGGCGCGAGGTCCGGCCATGGCCGGAGAGCGGCCCCCGCTGAGCGGCCCGGGGCCGGGGCCCGGAGAAGGGCCCGGGGAGGCCGGGGGGGAGGGGCCCCCGGCGCCTGGGGGCGGGGGCCGCCCCTCCTCCTACCGGGCACTCCGCAGCGCAGTGTCCAGCCTAGCCCGGGTGGACGACTTCCACTGCGCCGAGAAGATCGGGGCCGGCTTCTTCTCCGACGTGTACAAGGTGCGGCCTGGGGCAGGGGACCAAGGAGGGAGCGGGAGGAGAAGAAAACCCTCGAGACGGGGGCAGGGGGGGTGTGCTGCTGCTGTCGGGGGATAAAAGAGGGTGGAGTGGGGGGACGTGGGGGGAACCACTGGAAGAGAGCCTTTAGGATATGAGTGGGGAGCTGCTGAGCCGGGGCTCAGATGGCCTTCCTCCCTGGGCACACACACGCACACACACACACACGCGCACACACACACACACACACACACACACGCACACACGCGCGCGCACACACACACGCACACACATCCCTTTCCCCCCCAGGTCCGACACCGACAGTCTGGACAGATCCTTGTGCTGAAGATGAACCGGCTTCCCAGTAACCGAGGAAACACACTTCGAGAGGTGCAGCTCATGAACCGACTTCGGCACCCCAACATCCTGCGGTGAGGGCAGGGAGCTGGGTTCCAGAAAGTAGCTCCAGGACTGGGGCGAGGTCTCTTCTCTAACCCTCCTCTGCCTCCTGTCCATCCCCAGGTTCATGGGAGTCTGTGTGCATCAGGGGCAACTGCACGCCCTGACTGAGGTGAGGAGGGCTGGGTAGTCTGACATCCAGGGGCAATAGGTGAGGGGGCTGTCGAAGGAGGGGGAGGGGCGGAGCTGTTAGAAATGTGCTAACGAACTGAACCCTGTATTGTAAGGGGAGCTGGCAGAAAAGTGATTGGGATGAGAAGTGACAACATTCATAGGACCCCTTGGCCGCACTCCTTTCTTCCTGATTCTTCTATACAAACAACTTGCCAGGCGCTCCTCTTGTCCTGCAGAATTCCCAATATCCCCATACTGTATTGGAGAGGGACCTGGAGCACAACCCATGGCTCCTCTGACCTCTTTGTGCTCCCACAACTCCTATGTCCTACAGTACATTAATGGGGGAACCCTGGAGCAACTCCTCAGCTCCCCAGAGCCTCTGACCTGGCCAGTTAGACTCCGCCTGGCCCTGGACATTGCCAGGGGCCTCCGATACCTACATGCTAAGGGGGTTTTCCATCGGGACCTTACCTCCAAGGTAGGCCTCTACTTTGAGATAAAAGGGGATAAGGCAGAATTGGGAGGTGTTGGAGTTGGGAGAACTGGTGAATGTGGACAGGGGTTTAGAAGGCATGGGGGTGTGGGGTTGTTGGAAAGGTATTTGGATGCATGATGGAGTTAAGGGGGTGTTGGTGATGTGTATATATGTATGTCTGTATGTCAGAACTGCCTGGTGCGCCGGGAAGAGGAGGGTCTTACAGCTGTAGTGGGTGACTTTGGGCTGGCAGAAAAGATCCCTGTGTACAGGTAAGGTGACTAGTCCAATCTCCTCTTGATAGCAGCCCACCAAAGACCATCCTTAGTCCCAAAAGTGTGTTTTATATATCCTACCTCAAATGCCAAATGCCTCCTCCCAAAATACCCGCCTCCATAGAATGTCCTAATGGAACCATGCCCCTTGAACACTATT
Organism: Gymnobelideus leadbeateri; assembly: GCA_011680675.1. Classification (NCBI taxonomy): domain Eukaryota; kingdom Metazoa; phylum Chordata; class Mammalia; order Diprotodontia; family Petauridae; genus Gymnobelideus; species Gymnobelideus leadbeateri. The sequence goes on along the minus strand of WOXC01008724.1, from coordinate 422,747 downwards.
TCCCTGAGGGTCAGTCTGGATTTTGGGGTGGCTTGTGGTATCCCTTTTTTGGTGGGGAAGGGACACTTAAAAGGAAGGGTGTCGAGTGAGTCTAGTCTGAGATGGTCCTGCTCCACTTACAGGGAAGGGGCGAGGAAGGAACCATTGGCTGTGGTTGGCTCCCCATACTGGATGGCACCTGAGGTACTTCGGGGAGAACTATATGATGAGAAGGTGAGACCCCCCAGAAACACCCCCCTCGTTCTTCAGGATCACTCAGGACCCTCCCTGAGGTGAAGCTGGTGTCCTATCCAGAGGAGTTTGCCTTTGGGGTTGTGTTGTGTGAACTTATCTGACAATAAGGTCAATGTACGAAGAACTTGTCTCTTAGTCTAAATTTGGTATCTCCTCCACCAAGCTAGTCTAGCACTCTGTATGCAAAAGGTACTTTATAATTTAATGAATAAATGAATAAGAAACCCCTCGGCACCACCTCTACACCCTCCAAAGATCCTTCAGATTGATTTTCTAGCTATTGCCTAAAGAGTTTCTCCAGAGTTTCACCTTTCAGAGATTGCTCCAAAAATTTCTGATGACCCCACAATCTTTCAGAGTCATCCCAGACACCTTAGAGACCTCTAAGGCCCCCACATAATTTCTCCCCCACCCCATGTACAACTTCTGATCCCCTCAGGGATTCTGATATTAGAGCCCCAGTATTTTCCTGGCCCCATCAGATGTATTCCCCATGCCTTAGCCAAAACCTCCATTCTTTTTTTTTTTTTTTTTGGAGCGCTATTGGGGTTAAGTAACTTGCCCAAGGTCACACAGCTAGGTTTTTTTGTTTGTGTGTGTTAAGAGTCTGAGGTCGGATCTGAACTCAGCTCCTTCTGACTCCAGGGCCAGCACTACTCACTGCGCCACCTAGCCACCCCTAAAACCTCCATTCTTGAACTTTTGATCTTCTGTCTGGAGCCAAGAGCCCCAGGTATCCTGGGGATCAGACTAGAAGACTAAAAGTCCCCATAAGTTTCCCCACCAGTATATATTTCTACAGTGGCAAAAGGGGTTGTTAAACCTAGCCTGTGTTTCTCTCCCTCCAACCCCCTCCCTCCATACCTCAGGCTGATGTCTTTGCCTTTGGGATTGTCCTGTGCGAACTCATTGCCCGGGTCCCTGCTGACCCTGACTACTTGCCTCGTACTGAGGTAAGTGCTATTGGATGAGGAGGGGAGAGGAGCAATATCTTTTCCTTTAACTGAGGAGGGCTTCCTGGAGGGAGGGGACTTTGAATGAGGGATGGGGGCTAGCACTAAGGGTTTGGATGATGGAAGGATGAGAACCTATTTGGGAGGGAGCTTGACCCTTCTCTTCTCTCAGGATTTTGGTCTGGATGTTGCTGCTTTCCGTGCCCTGGTTGGGGAGGACTGTCCCCCACCCTTCCTCCTCCTGGCCATCCACTGCTGTAGCGTAAGAGCCTTTACTTCTCCTATCAACCCCCAGAACCCACACATTCTCCCCACATACAGACACATTCATGCTGACAATCACTGACCCTTTGACTTCACAGAAGGTCCCACACTGTTTCCTGCATTAACCAGTTTAATGCCGGGACCTACTGGCATTAACCTCATAGGTTGTTGGGCTTGGGGCTAGGGAGGGTCTCTTGTTGGGAAGGAGCCTTTGATGAGAACCTCAAATTCCATCTCTCTAGATGGAACCTAGTTCCCGAGCCCCCTTCACCGAGATCACACAGCATCTGGAGCACATCCTGGAGCAGTTGCCTGGGCCCCAGAGTCTGGTTAAGGCAGCCTCTTCTGCCCCAACCCAGGGTATGGGAGAATCAAGGTGATACATGGGGGCACAGGAGTTGGGATGGAGGAAGATGCAAAAGGTCCTGGACCATCCGGCATCATGATGGGCAAAGAGGAATTTTGAATCCTTTCATTAAAACAATAAGCCCCTATCTTGTGCAAAGGCACGAAGCATCCACAGTGTGTGTGCCTGCCCTCGAGTCCCTCCTACTGGGGGAAACAAGCACCTTACAGATAAGTCAATGAAAAATCTATACAAAGTAAACAAAATAGCAAAGCAGGGAGCAGAGAGCAGTAAAGCCTCACTCCTCTCGTTTCCTTAATTGTCTGGGAGAACCTGGCTTTGCTCTGTGATACTTCACGTGTGTGGAAGTAGTGTATGATGGACTCAAGATACCAAACAAGACAGGACTTTTCATAGAGGGCCAACGAGGGGGGTTGGTTTTGTTTGACTGTGTATTTGTTACAAGGACTTTGTCTTTCTTCTTGGGAGGTTGGGAGGAGGAAGGAGAGGTGGGGAGGCATGGGGATGGAGTAGCAAAAACGAAAGGAAAAAGTCAAAACTTTTTTTAAAATTTATAGAACAGAAAGACTAGAAAAGAATCATAGGACAACTTTGAGTTATTTGTTGAATTTTTCATTTCTTTTTAAAAACGAGCTTTACATAACAGATACAAGAGTTTCCTATGCAATTCTCATTTCTATTCTCCTATGTATGCAGAAATACCCATTTTATTTGCTGTTTGTGAAATTTAGAATTAAAACACATTTTAAAAAGAGAGGGGGTGGGGTAACATAGCGTAGTTGGGTTCGGATACAGCTCTCCTCTATGGGCCTCAGTTTCCTTAACTAGGATAAGGAGAACTGGACCAGAGGGAAGATGACTTCTAAGCCCCTCTCAGTTCCAGACCTATGGTTCTACTCTGAAAGCCAGTCAGGATGGGCAGGTAGTCACGGGGGTGCAGTGGGGGACACTTGGGACCTTTCTTCTTGCTGCCCCACAATCCATCCTCTCTCTGATGATACAGGCAGTGCTTTTCCGGTTCTTTTGAGCGGGGGTTTGTAAGGAGAGGAGAGGGTGACTAGAATGACTTTACAGAGGGTGGTTCCTGGGGCCTTGGACTGATCACAAGGAGATTTGTCAGGGGCTTGTGAGGGGCTCAGGAAGGGCAGGGCTGCAGCTAGGGGCCCGAAACACTGACTGCCACTTTCTCTGTCCACAGCATCAGCCCCAAGAGATGGCCCACCTACCGCTGCTCCTCAGCACCTGTCACTGCCCCCTGACCCCCGGCTTGCTCGAAGTCGCTCAGACCTATTCCTTCCACCATCCCCAGGGTTGCTCCCTTGCTGGGGAGACACCCAGACCCGAGTCAACCCCTTCTCACAGAGGGAAGACCTTTGGGGTGGCAAGATCAAGCTCTTGGACACACCCAGCAGAAGGGCCATCCCCCTGTTGCCACTGCCCACTGCCACCCCAACTCCAGTGACCACACCTGAGCCTCTGGTTCAGCTACCTTATCCCCGCCCCCTACCAGGAACCCCTGCCCGAAGATGTCGCTCTCTGCCCTCCTCTCCAGAGCTGCCTCGCCGGATGGAGACTGCTCTACCTGGGCCTGGTCCACCTCCCGTGGGCCCCTTTTCTGAGGACAGGATGGATTGTGGGGGCAGCAGTCCTGAAACAGAGCCCCCAGGGCCTAGGCCCTGCCCTTCCCCTACTGAAATCAACGATAATTTCATCAGCACCTGTTCCTCAGCCTCCCAACTCTGGTCCTCCCGGGCAGGACCCTCCACAGGACTCCTGATCAACAACAACCCTTCACCTGTGGTAGTGAGCTCCCCTACAGGCTGGGGTGGCCAACCCTGGGGCAGAACCCAGCAAAGCCTGCCCCAGGCCACAGCCCTAGAGCGGACTGAGCCTCCCACCCTTCCCCCAACGGCAGCCCCCAGGGACCCTGATGAGGGGCTGCCCTGTCCCAGCTGTTGCCTTGGCCCCTTCAGCTTCAGTTTCCTGTCTGTGTGCCCCCGACCCACACCTGCTGTAGCCCGCTACCGCAACCTGAACTGTGAGGCCGGCAGCCTCCTCTGCCACCGAGGGCATCATGCCAAGCCGCCCACGCCTGGCCTACAGCTGCCTGGAGCCCGCTCCTAGCAACAGGGAGTGGGGGAGATCTTGTCCCTTGTGCCCTGAACTTTGGTCTTCAGAAGGCTGATGGAATATCCCCTGACTATAACAGAGTCTGGGCAGTGCCAGCCTCAGCAACCCACTCCTTGCCTTGGTTCAAGAGACTGGAGTCTGGTATTGGGCAGTAGTGGCTGGTTCAGAACAGGACACCCTCCCCAACTGGCTTGGACTCAAAAGCTAGAGCACTCCTTAGCCAAACCCCAGGACCCTGCAGGGTCCAATACGGCATCACTGACATGGACACATGTGGTGTGGCTGACACACAAGACTAACACAAAAATTATTTAAAAGTATTTCAATAAAACTGCCTGGCTGGCTCCGGGCCGCCCGCACCCAATCTGCCCATGTATCCTCTTCTCCCCTCTCCTAGAATAAATACCTCCCATGGAGGCCCTAGAGTGGGCCAGGGGCCTCAGTGAAGATGCTAGCTTTCCAAATCCCCCTACCTGAGGCTGGTCCCCTATTCCCAGGAGTGGTTCAATCTCTCTTGAACAAGTCTTGAAATAGAGGATGGGATCAGATGTGAATACTAGCTTAGAGAAGTATTCATTTAGTCCTTAATCTAGGCACTGACTTCAGAGGCCTAGAGGGCTTGAGGAGCAGATGAATCAGGAAGCTTTGGACCTGGAATAGGGACAGGAGCAGGGACAGAGAAAGAGGGAGATTTCAGTGACAATATCTGAAGGAGTAGACCCTCCCCACCCCTCATGATTTCCTGAGCTGGGGAGATGTGTTAAAACCTCTCCCTCCAGGTCTACCAGAGAACTCCGCTGAGCTCCAGTTGACCATCCCAAAGGCTTCCTAGAGTTCTGGTCTTGGACTTTCACTCCCCCCACACCTCCAAAATACACAGAGTATGAATCTGCCCCCCAGCATGTACCCCTGCTTGCCCATTGCCCCCAACAACCTCAACCCTCCCTGGGGGCTGGTATTGCAATTTGGGTAATCCTTGGTCCCCTGTGCACATTCTAGGCCCCTCCTCTGAGAGGAGGGGGTGGTGATCTGCGAAATGAGGGTGGCCTGTCATGGAACTATAAGTTACTTTAAGCCTCTCTCTGGAGCTGCTCCCTACACATACCCTTCTCAGTGAAATAAGTGGTCCTCCATCTCAACAGGATGTGTGATGGCTTCTTTCTCACAGATGAAGGGCAAATTGTCATCACAGGATTGTTTGAAATTTGAGTGATACCAATAATATCTCAAAGTTGAACAAACTATATTTCTGGAGAGCAATGAAGTGGAGCTGGGTCAAGCTCAGGCCATTCTCCTTATCCCAAGTTCCCTTATCCCACCGTCTGGGTGACTCCAACCTCCCACTCTGTAGAAGTCTCCTGAAATCACTCGCTTAAATCTCTCCACGTGCCCTTCCCCTTCCCCCAACAATAATCCAAGCCCAGGTCAAGTCTTTGAAGTGGAGATGGGGTGTGGGGGGTGGAGGGTGTTAGAGGAGGGGTATGGAAACAGGATAAAGTGACTGGGTCAGGTCTGTGAAGCAGCAGGGTATACAGGGGGCTTTAGGGCCAACATTGGTACCACAATGAGGGAGCTAGGAGAGGAAATGGTAATTATCAGATAATTACTTGAGCTATTCCAGACTAAAGATCTGCCCCTCCCCCGCACTGGTTTTGGGATCCTGGAATGTCCACCTCTCAAGATGGGGCACCTGAAATTCCCACTTTTCTCACTGGCAGGGTTTGGCACTACCCATGCTACCCCCAGAACTGACCCCAGGGGATCCTGTGGTCACCCACACCTGGGAGCATTTCAGTCAGAGACCCAGGGTTCTTTTCATCGTGCGTAGGGCTTCATGAGCTAGTTCACTACCCTTGGTCATTTGACTCCCTCTCCCCCCACTCTTAAGGAGGCTATGGCCATGGGCTGGTGTGATATTGAAATAAAGGATGTGGGTAGAGGTTAGAGCTGATGGGGGGGACATGTTTAATATGTCTACAGGAAACTTACTGAGCATAATCTCGCTTATTCATATGACTTCTCCTGATCCAGAAATCATGAGATATGTTTTCTTCTTTAAGTTTCTCCTCTATGGATTTCTGGCATGAAAGACAGACTGGGTTGGGTAGAGGAAGTCCAGAGGAAAAGATGGGTAAAGTTTGTGGGAGAATGAAGACACCCCAGGGAGGCCTTCTGGTCAGGGGAGCTATGCCTTCATGGTGCCAGCACAAAAGGTGGCCCCCATTAGTAGCTGAGCCCTGCCTGCCACCTCAACCCCTCCCCTCCCAGTGGCTCATCCCTGCCTCTTTCAAACACAGCCTTGGAAACCCAAGGTGATCCCTCCATAGGCTCAGCTTCCAGCTAGAGAAGGACACTCACTGGCCTCAGGTGAAGAAGGTGAACATTAGGCTTGGTCTCACTCCACAGAATGAGGCTCCATGACCCTAATTCATAAGATTGAGGATTGGGGCGGCTAGGTGGCGCAGTGAATAGAGCACCGGCCCTGGAGTCAGAAGGACCTGAGTTGGGATTCAGCCTCAGACACTTAACACACACAAATAAAAACCTAGCCGTGTGACCTTGGGCAAGTTACTTAACCCCAATTGCCCTCCAAAAAGAAAAAAAAATAAGATTGAGGATCAATGGGGGAAAAGGAGCACCTTGAGACCTATGGCAGCCAGAGGTCCCTATTGCCACTGCCAGTCACCACAGAGAGGTCACAGAGCTGGCCAGAGAAGTGATAGTACATAACATTCCTCAGTCTGCCAGGGGATCAGAGAACGTATGTGAGGCCTAGAATAAATGAACTCTTACTTTTTCTTTCCATACTGATAAAATAGCCAGCTTTGAGGACAGAGTTTGACAAAACAATTCACTTCCCCTCCAAGTCTTCTTGCTGCTTGAGATGTACAGGCATTTTCCTTCAAATGGTGTCCACCCCAATGGACAGCAGTATTCTCGGAACTGATGAGAAAATTTCAACTCCTGGCCTAGGAAGATCACAGCACCGGTTTAGATTGGAAATGGCTCCTTAGCATTCTATGATGGAGGCATCTAGGTGACTCAGTGGTTAGACCTCTGTACTTGGAGTCAGGAAGACCTGAGTTCAAATCTGCCCTCAGACACATACTAGCTGTGTGACCCTGGGCAAGTCATTTAACCTCCATTTCCTCAGTTGTAAATGAGGATCAGGCTAGTAGCTACCTCTAAGACAGGAGGCTCAAATGAGGTGTGCGTTAAGCACTAGTCCAGTGCCTAGCACACAGCAGTAGTGAGTGCTTGTTCCCTTCCTCCTTTCTTTCCTTCTACCCTCCCCACTCATCCCCACCCCATGCCTGCTTTCTATGACAGATTAGGCAGCAGAGGTGGTAGTGACATGGCCCTCAGGGTCACATCTTAGCTTCTCAAACTTCTAGTCCATACGGCCTTTGCTGTTTTCCTTCCTCTCCCCCTTTTATCTGGAGGTCATCTTTTTTTTTTTGGAGGGGGAAGAGCAAGGCAATTGGGGTTAAGTGACTTACCCAAGGTCACACAGCTAGTAAGTGTTAAGTGTCTGAGGCCAGATTTGAACTCAAGACCTCTTGACTCCAGGGCCGTGCTCTATTCACTGCACCACCTAGCCGCCCCTGGAGGTCATTTTTATACGTGAATAAGTATACATACTTTTCAGAAAATATTCACAAGTTCTATCTCAGTTGAGCCTCACAATAGTCTTATGAACTTTCCAAACATCTCCTCTGATCCTCAAAACAACCCTGAGAGGTGGGTGCTATTACTATCCCCATTTTCCAGCTGAGGACACTGAGACAGGGAGAGGTTAAGTGACTTGCCTAGGGTTACGTAGCAATAAGTGTCTGAAGCTAGATTCGAATTCAGGTCTTTCTGACTTAGATCCAGTGCTCTAACCACTGCACCACCTAGCAACCTGTAATAGCGTGCTGGACTTTGAGCCAGGAAGACCTGAATTCGTACCAGACTTCAGACGCTAGCTGTGTTACCCTGGGCAAGTCCTTGACCTATCTGAGCCTCAGTTTCCTCAAGTACATAGTGGGGATAATAATTCCTCACAAGCTAAGTGTCCTCATCCTGTAACGTGGTGACCATAATAGCACTTCCTCCACGGGCCGCTGGGACTCAATATCTAAAAAGTGGTCTGCAAACCTGAAAGTGCCCTATAAATACTAGTTATCACTGTTACAAAGGCCCGATCATTCACAGCCTCACCCCTAATCCCGACCCACATGTCCAGCCTCATTTCCCACTGCTTCCCTACACTAGGAGAACAGCATCATAGGAAAGGACTTTGCAGAAGCTAAATCCCAGCGTGGTGAAGTCTCGCCCGAGGTCACAAAGGTCAAAGGTTGTGGGCATTCCTGAGGTCCCAGCCCAGATGCCCTCTCCATTGCACAATGTCACCTCTCATTCCCTCAATGCTGCAGCTAAACAAGTCCCTTCCCCAAGCTGTCTAGCCCCCATGCAGCCTGCACGAAAAGCCCTTCTTTCCTTTCTGACCATCTCAATCTCACCCATCCTTCAAGGTCCAATCAGGGAGAGTGGTGAAGACAAGGAAGAGTCCAGAGAGCACAGAGAAAGAATCACCAAGGTCGAGGGGCTGGTTGGCAGCCAGACGGCCCCAGTCTATTCCGCCTGTGTGACATTTGTCAACATTCTGCTTTGTACCAAGTAGTCCATCTACTTGCAACCTCTTCCCCACTCCTAACCTTTAGACTTTTAAAAGGGCATCTTGATGTGCCCCCAGTGCTTAGCATAGAATCTTGAATATAAGATGCTCAGATATTAAATGAATGGGTGGATACGGAGGCATTAAAGATTATTTGAGGCTGAGGCTAACGAGTTATTGTAACTTCTAATCTAATGGGTTGTTTTGTTTTTTTTTACTGCTACCCCGTGCTTTCTGCCTCCCCACATGTTCTCCACAGTTGTCTTGCTGGTCCCTTATCAGCTCCACCACCAACCTCCCCTCCCCTGCCCACCTATCAAACCTCATACCATTATTTTGGAACGGGCAACTGAAAAGAGGCTGGACTTTCTTCAGCCCATTCTTCAAGGTTTCCAGCTTTTGCTCCAGGTTTCTTTTCTCCTCCATATTGTCCTTCAGGCTCAGTTCTGTCTTATTCCTTTCCAAACTGCAGGTCAGCAGGCTGTCCTTAGCAGCCTGGTGCTGCCCCTTTTCTATGTTCAGGTTCTGCTGGGTCTGGGTCAGCTCTTCCCTGGCAGCCTGCAGATCCTTTTCCTTCCTTGACAACTGGATGGCCCCCATTTGGAGTTGCTGCCATAGACTACCGTTGGTGACTCCCAGGACCTGCTTGGTGTTTCTAAGCTGTCGAGATATCTGCATATCTTTTGGGCAAAGAAAAGCAGGGAGGGTGAGAAAAGCTGAGCTCATGGTTTCTGCAACCTTATAGGTATTTATCATTTATCTCTACCTATTTCTCACAAGCTTCAAGACAACTGCCCTCTTTCAGCTACTTGTCTCCCCAAAATTGGGTTATAAAGTTCTTGTGGGCTTAATCATGGGGGCTTAAGGAACTAAAGGCAGATCTAGGAAAGCACAGAGTTATAGGGACCACCACCACAATAAACATTCATAAGGCACCTACTGTATATAGAGCATCATGTTAGATGCTGGGGAATATACAACGTTTAGCCAAGACATGGCTCCTACCTTCATAGATAAATTGCTAATGAATTTATGGAATTATAAAACAGAGCAGGCACACCTGGTTCTTTGGGTACTCACCAGAAAAGACCACAGTGGCAGTGGGAAGTGAGGCTATAATTGCACTTTAATAAGGCACAGAAGACATAGGGGAAATGGCATAGAACGTTCAGAGACAAGTGATTAAAGAGGAGGGAAAGGAATGTAGAGGCAGGTAGCAGGAAGAAGAGGATGGGGAGGGGGAAAGTCACAGAGAGTAATTTACATTACCATGGATTCAAGTTGGGAGCTCTAGGCAGCATGGACCCAAAGGAGATGGGAAAATGCTTGGGGTAGGGGGAGGAGTTGGAAGCTTTGGTGGGGGACAGACTCTTACCTGTGCCTCTTTGGGGCTAGTTCCATGGACATATCTAAATCACCTCAAAGTTGTTAACTTTAAAGTTAACATATTCACACCTTTGCAAAATTGTCAACACTATTGTCTTACTGAAGATGTCTAGAACTTATCTGAGATTTACATATCATAGAACTCAAAGGCCCTGCAAGGATGATTTCCCCTGATTTAGCACATATTCCCAGCATGTGACTTTTGGTTAATGTATGTATGATACAGTTTACAAATTATGCTCCTTTGGTCATTGGGACAGTCTGTATATGACTTCCAGGTTCCCTTTTGCAATCTTATTTACGGCTATTGCCACTTTATATGGCTACTTTTAAACTTATTCACTATACTGACTAGAAGAAGGGGTCTGCGGTGGGTGTGGACGGCAGACCAGAACAAGACAGAATTTTAACACAATAGAGCTCACAGTCTAGTAACAAGGAACAACATCTGGAGATCTCCCAAGAATGAAAAGTGCAAACTAGATGTGGTTGGTGATTCAGGCAGAGAGGTAAAGAGGGGCTAGAGATAAGGAAATGAGAGATCTTTCAGCCCTGCCCAAACCAGCTCCGTTATCCCTATTCAGGGTGACCATTAAAATAAGTTACAAGGGAGTGAAGTGAATAGAACCAGGAGAACAGTTTATAACAACACTGTAAAAACAAATAATTTTGAAATGACTAAGACCTCTGATCAATGCAATGATCAAGTCTGATTCCAGAGACTAATGATGAAGAATGGTGCCAACCTCCAGCAGAGAGGTGACAGATTCATGATCCAGAATGAGACATAACATTTTTGGACAGAGCTGATATGGGAATTTGTTTTGCTTGACTATGCATTTATGTTTCAAGGTTTTCTTTTGTTTTGTTTTGATGGAGGTTGGGGGAAGAGAGAGGGAGGGGAACAAAGATGCTTGACAATGGCGGGGCGGGGGGGGGGGAAGAATTTAATGTTTTAAAGATACTCTATAAGAGAGGACCATACTCACATTGAATGCCCAGGCTGATAGTCGTGATGCCCAACAGCAAACACATGCCCAGCAGGCTCAGGAGAATGTATGGTATCCAGGTCACAGGGCCTGAGGAGAGAAAAATCGGGATAGTAGACCAGTATGTCTTTGGGGAGGGTGTGGTGGTTTACAGGGATAAAAAGGAACTGTTACAGAAGGGGTCAGTTATAAGGAGGAAAAACTTATAGGGATTGTAGGGCTATATGGCAAGGCTTTTATAGGAAGGGGATTGGGTCAAGGCACTGGTTTGGTGGGTATTATAGGGAGGGAAGGTGTTTAAGGGAAAGGAAGGGATCAGGACAAAGGGCAGGTGCTCTTTTAAGAGGGAGCCATGAGGATAGGGATCATCTGTACCAGCTTTTTCTCTCTTTCTCATCATCTTCCCCACCTAGTACCGGGCTTCCAAGGACCCTCTCCTCCATCTTTCCTTCCCCGCCCATTGCAGTGCTGTATACCCTACTCCAGTGCTGATGGAGTGCAAAGTCTGGGGTACGTGTTCCAATTGTGCGTGCCCTAAGGATGGCCCCAGAGTAGTACAGTCCTAGAAAGTCTCTCCTAAGCCCCAGTGCCCTGCATTTCTAGGCCTCGGTGTTCCTTTCTTTCCTGCCCCTTTCTTTCTCTCAAAGCTCTCCCCTTCCCCTGCCCCAACTCTTTGTGTTTCAGAATTTCCCTGCCCCAAATGCTCCCACCCCCAGACTCAGACTGGTTTCAAAGTGCCTGGTGATTATTACTTACAGGGAAGAATCCTCCTGACAATGGGTGATGCCACTGAATAAGGTGCAGCGACTAGCTTTTCTGTCTTTTCCCCTCCTGGGGATAGAAGGGTAAATTCATTTTCAAAGTATCTATCATGGCTACCCCTCTATGTCTGAATCTCCCCCTGTCTCTCTAACCACCTCCCTGGGTAGTCCCATTTCCTCAGGGACACTTCCATCTCCCTTGGCCCTAACTCCATCTTCCCCAGGTATACCCAGGATCCTCTCCCCTCTCCCTAAAGTCCCTAGGGACCCCCTGACACCACTCCTCTATTCTAATCCTACATGTTCTCAGTGTGCTGTCCCCTCAGAATCTCCTTGAGCACCCACCTGTTTGTCCCCCAAGGCCAGGCTGAGCTGGGCTGGGGATCACATCCTTGGCTGAAGGCACCTGCACATTTTCATAGGTGAGCTCCCCATCCTCATCCACCTCAGGGTCTGAAAGAGGGGGAAGAGAGATGAGGAAATGGCTAATTAGGGAGGGGGTCAGTAGTCATTGAGGAGCATTGGTCAATGATAATAAGGGGGTCATTAGCAAGATTTAGGGGATGGGACCAGCACAGGAAGAGTAATTAATCTTTGGAAAGGGAAGCAATTACATAGGGGTGGGAGATGGATTAGAAAAGTGGGGACAGCATATGGGAAAAGTCACTGGGAGCTGGAACCAGTGAGGCACAGTCATTGTGGGGGCATCAGTTAATAGTGTGTGCTGTCGGTACAGGGGACACCAGTCACTGGAGAAATGGAGCAGTCAGTGTATGTGTTGGGTGGGATGGGAATAAGTCAGTGACCAAGGTGGGGTCAGAGAGACATATGCCCAGTCAGAAAAGGATGATCAATCAATCAATAAGCATTTATGGGCTACAAGGAGATGATGGAGGGTGAACTGTGTGAAGGAGGAGGGACCATAGGAAAATGGTGTTGGTAAAGGATGATGAACTACAGGGAGATGGCATCAGTGAAGGGACGTAGGGTATAGGGAAGTAGGTTGAGAAGAGATGGGGCCTAAAAGGAGTCAGCTTTGGAGAGGGGAGAATCCCAGGAGGATGGAGATCAGAGTAGGGGGTAGAACCAAGCTTGGATTAAGGTTGAGAAGTTCCAAGGGCTCTTACCTTGCTTCAGTCTAGTTGAAAGGGTCTTCTTCAGGGGGGATTTCACAAAGCGCAGATCTGCATAGGTGATAGATTCAGCCATGGTCCCAAGTTCCTTATGGTTCCTCCCTCTTCCCCCTTCCCCTGTCTTCTCCGTCTCCCTTTTGCTGTCTTCCTCCTTCTCCTTATCTGATAGTCCTCCTTCCTTGCCCCCTTTGTGCCTGCCCCACTCAGTCCCTCCAAGGTTCTCTGCCCACTCCCTATTGAGAGCATGTCACTCTGCACAACTCTTTACCAGATGATTTTTAGTCACAAAAGAGGAAGATACAAACCACCCCACCCCCAGCTGGAGTCAGTAAAGTGAAAAGTGGGGTCAGTTCAGAAATAGAAACAGGATAGTAGCTTAGGGGAAAGAGCAGGTTCAGAAGAGAGGGGCCAGAGGCAGGAGAAGGGGAAACAAGATTTGGGAAGAGGAGCAAGTTTCATAGGATCATTTCTTCCAGGAAGCCTTCCCTCCATTAACTCCATTCTCCCTACTCTGACTACCCACATCCACACCCACCCCTGTCCACCAATGCCTTCTACTCTGTATTCTTTGAGCACTGAGGTACTTTAACCTGTCTCCCCAGCATACTGACAGATTCAGTTTATGGGAAGATATAGGGACCATGTCATCAGACTGGGATTTCCCCAAGGAATGTCTGTGTCTTTCCAACCTAACTCCCAAAGAGGGATACTTCCCCCACTTAATTCCCTAGGATGGTGTTATCAGAACAAGATTTTCCCCAAAGATTGGAAGCATATTTCCCATTTTTCATTATGATTCCTTCCATAGGACTGTGTATACAGAAGGAGCTCAATCTAAAGTGTCGGTTTACTGACTGTAATGGCAGTTCTGTGTTTGCCAGCACCCAGCACATGCAGTCTCCTAGGTCAGATTCTCAGGGCTATGGGACTAGGATCCTCCAGACATTTGGCACCTTGCAAGGACTCAGAGGACCAAGGACCAAGTGGTCCCCCTCTAGCAATCCTACTTAGGGTTCTTTCCTTCCCCATCTCCCATTCTGGTCACCCTCCTCCCTCATGGATGAATGGTCTATTGACAGAGCTAGAACAGAATTTAGAGATCATTTCTAGACTAACACTTTCATCTCTTAGATAATGAAATTGTCATCTTCAATTAAAGTTGCTGCTCTGGTCACTTCACCTCACTAACCCCTATCCTGGATGTTAGAATTGGCCCCCAAGTGTCCTACTCCAGGCTCTCAAGACTAATCAATCAATCAACCATCAAGCATTTATTAAAAACCTATTAAATACAAGGTGATCTGCTAGGTACTGAGAAAATAGAGAAAAAAATAATACTTCCTGCATTCAAGGAGCATATATTCTATCCGAGAATAACCCCTGGAATGGAAGAAATCACTGCATAAGGTAGTACCCAAGAATCAGAGGGGACTGTCAATCGTGGAAATGGGGTGAAAGGGACCTGAAAACAGCCTCAACGGTTTGTTTCTGGAACTGAGAGTATAGTCACAGAAACAGTGATATAGAAGCGGGGGAACAGTGGGGTCAAGGATGGGAAAAACCCCACCCCCTTACTGGGGTGTCCCCCACCCCCACCCCCTAGGCTCCACCTCTCATGCAGCTGTGGAGAGGGAGAAGGAAGAAGAAAGAGATCGTAATCACATATGAACGACATTTTGACAAATGACTGATCATGCATGGGGCTTTGGCAGGCCCTGATAAATGCCTCTGAGGGGGTGAGGGGTGTGTGTGTGTGTGTGTGTGTGTGATGTATTAGACTTTGTCCATGTCTAAATATACATGAAACAACAAGGTTTGCCCCTACATATAAAAATGCTTTGGATATCTCCTCCCTTGGGAGACTGATAAAACCCCCAGGGAAGGGTAGCCTCCACATGTAACATGGTAGGGGTGGAGGGGACAAGATGCCCCTATATGGAATAGAGTGAAATGTGTAAGAAGATACCAGTGCACACATGTAAATAGGAGAGTAATGAATGAGGGCCCGAGGGGAGTCCCTCCCTCTGTAAATATCCTTACCTTTCAGTAAACTGCTGAAAGGGGAGATAGGATGGGGGGTAATGAGTATACCAATATAAGAATCCAGGTGGATTCATATGATCCCCACGGAAGACAAATCTTTTTCCCTGCTCCATCCTAGGATGACACACGTCTGCCCCAAAGAGCTTATCCTCTCTAGTCTAGGGTGAGTGTATTAAAAAATTCTCTTCTGGTTATAATCTCTTTCTATTTAGACTCCTGTAAGTCAATTCAAGTTGGCCAGTGTAGGTCATGGAGTGCCCCAAAAGATTGGGAGGGGTGGCACATTAGAAATAATTGCTTTCTTGCCTCCCTATTGGCTTCTAACTAGAGGCTAGACTTATCTCCCACTTTTCTCACACTAACTGATTTCCCTAATCTCTATCTGCATTTCTTGCATAGATATGCAACAAGGCTATATAATTTCTTTTATATAAAGGGGGACCGTACAATAATGAAGAACAAAAGGGCAAAAAGGGTGACTGTTTATTGGACATAGAGTGATTGGCAGGAGGAGCTTCTGACTACAGGAGCAGAAAAGGGCTTTTTTACTTAGATTTCTCCCCCTTTGTGGGAAGGAGAGAGAGATAGACCTTAAAGGTGCTGCTCAGTTAGAAAAGTAGCATTATTTCCCCAACTCAGGCAGGGGAGATAATGTCTCTGGGGGTTGCTAAGGTTACCCCACTATTTACTGTCCTTACCAGGACTACAAACACCCTCAGTAGCTGCAATTCAGTGAGTTGTCATTGTCCCTGTAAAGTGAAAACATGGGGGGAGAGGCCATTTTTAGAGAACGTAAAGAGTTATTGCTTATTCTGTTTGGTTCTTAATGGGTAAAAATTGCAAACGGCCAAATTTAGGCTTGAAGGAAGAAAAGTTTCCCAATAATTAAAACTATCCAGGAGTGGAATGGACTGCCTGGGGAAGGCGATGGTTTCCCCCTTACTGGAGGTCTTCAAGCAAAGACTAGCTAACCCCTTGTAGAGTGTTTTGTATAGGGGGCTTTGTTCAGGGGTATGTTGGAGTGGATAACATTGGTGGTTCCTTGCAAGTCAAGTGTACATTAAGCTATTACTGTATAATGATGTGATGCTGGTGCTAAGCAGTGGGGACACAAGAAGCAAAAAGGAAAGAGTCCCTACCTATGAGATGCTTACATTCCAATAAGGAAAAAAGCAACATATAAAAGAAAGCTGCAAATTGGTGGCGGGGAGGTATCCGGGAAGGACTATGGTGGAGGAAGAAGTCTGGAGGATCATGAATAGGCCCCCAGAGAGGAACGAAGGAATCAACATGGCTAGCCTTCAAATGGAGTTCCAGGAAGAAACAACCAATCCAAGGAAGGGACCATGGTGGCAGAGGGATTTCCCCAGATAAGAAGGCTAATAGAGTGCAGAGATGAAGGCAGCTTGCAGTGCAAGGAAGCTAAGGGAGCATAGCAACCAAAGCAGCTCCCAAAGTGAGGGGGCTGCTGGAACTTTGTGGAGAAAGAAATCCAGAGAGTCAGAAGTGCACTCTGGAGAGGCATGGAGTAGAGATTCCATCTTAGATTCCGAATCTGAGATTCTGTGAAAAGGTTTCTCTCAGTGATAGATATGGATATTATGTGGCACAGTAACATCTTAGGGGTCTCAGAACCCTGGAGGATATGAATGTGTATGTGAATATACAATTGGAGCATGTCTGTGTGACCATATCCCCCTAGGATAGCAACTTAAGCATCATCCTTGACTCTCAGATTGGCTAATACGACAGAAAAGGAAAATGCAAAATGTTGGAGGTGATGTGGGAAAACTGGGACTCTAATGCAGTGTTGGTGGAGTTCTGAACTGATCCAAATGACAGGGTATAGGCCCAAGCTGCGACCATCACCCCTTACCTCAAAAGAATTTGAGTCCCATTTGTCCATAGGCCCTGGAAAACCCCACCTGGAATTCTCCTCCAATGATCTGGCTTTTCATGCCCAAATCTGTTACCCTTAAAGGAGCCTAGCCCTACACTGTCTGTTACCTCTGGGTTGCCTCCAGTTACTCCCCACCTGTGACCCCATCAAAATCCCATTTTCTTGGTTCTTGGTGTCTGACCTCTAGTTACCTCAGCTACAGGCCACTCCCATCAAGACCTTCCCTAAACCCTTCCTCTAGTCACAACAGACTACTTGGCCAACCCTAGATCCCTCCCACAATTTTTTTGTATATGAGATTCATCTTGACTCCATGAAGGTGCTCAGATTTAATCTAGCTCACATTCAATCTGTCCCACTTGTCTTTTCTGTTTATTTTGTTTCGTTTGCCTAGGCATATTGCCACTTAATTACTTGATTTTTGGGCTTGTTGCCACAGTAGGACTCTGCCACCAGACAGGGGAGCTTCCGCCCAAACATGGGGTCTTCACAACTTCCGACAGTTGGGTGGCCTCTTGTAAGGGTTATGGGATTTAAAGATCTTCCATGCCCCATTGGACTTGCTGACATAGCAGGAAGGGGAGGGGCAAGAGGAAGCGGAAGAAGAGTTAGAGTTCCGTTGGGGACTGTTGGTGGACACAGCAACAGCAGTAACTGCCGAGGTAGAGGTGGAGGCCCAAATCTCTTTTTAAGCCAGCCAGAATTTCTGCTAAGGACTGTTGTTGGGGGCTGCCGGGAACTGGAACTGCGGGGGGCCGGAGCTGTTGTGAGCACACTTCCTGGACGCTGAGCAGTTGCTGAGAGTCGGGAGAAAGGACCTTTGCCTGAAGTAGCCTGTTCTGTTTTGAAGGCTTAAGAATGTGGTTGTTTACTATGTTAACTACTTGTGCCAATTTCATAACTATCCTGATGGCTTTGACTTTCTGGTTTTGGGACTCGGTTATTTGGTATTTTAATAAATTCTCTGGCTTTATCCCCCATATAGAGAGACTGATATATTTTGTGATTAATAACCACATAAGCCTATTTATAATTGCCATAGGCATAGTGAATAGTGCATTGTTAATACACCTCTGTAAAGCCTCCACCCACTCTGGCAAGTTGGATACCCACCCCAAACTTCCCCCCCAGACCACAATCCAGATCCAGGCAGTTTAAAGCAAAAGCGATTAACCCCCAGACTGATTGCTGGATCTTCCTACAGTTCGCAGACCAGGAGCTAGAGCCACTGCTGACGCTGCAAAATGGCTTCTGTGCAGCTGTTTCTTCAGCAGCTTTTTGCCCCCAGGGGAGGAAGCCACGTGTTCCCCAAATACTGGTCCCAAAGTCCATAGGGCACTAACCTCTCACTTTGTCCTAGGCATATCTGTGCTGATAATTCTGGAATCGCCACAATTGCTGGTGTTCTGGGGTTCCACCAGCCGGCTGAAGGCCCGGCCGCCCTGGGGCTAAAACTGCGGACCTGGGCTCGGCTCTGCGGGCTGCGCTGTCAGTTCCCAGCGAGCTGGGCTGCCTGCTCTCAGAGCGCTGCACTGGCCGATCCCTGCAGGGCTGCTGGGCTGTCCTCAGCAGGAGGTTGGCTTCTCTGTGCCGTTCTGTGGGTGCTGTGGCTCCAGAAGTTGTTCGGAGCTCCCTTTCACATTGTTTGAAATTTGTGTGGGGCAGAGCACATTGGAAATGCTGTTTCTACTCCGCCATCTTGGCTCTGCCCCTGTTAGTCCTGTCCCACTTGTCAATACAAGAACTGCAGATGCTCAGATTCCTTAAGAGTCTAGCCAATGTCAAGATTTCTTAAGAGTCTGGCCAATGTGATGGTTCTTTAATAAACTGTTTTTCTTTGACTAAAAGAAAGTTTGAGTTGAATTCATTCAGGCAGGACCCAGCATGCTGGTATTTGGGGTCCCAAGCACCCCTAAACCTCAACACAACCATCTGGAGAACAATTTGGAACTATGCCCAAAGGGCTATAAAACCATGCATGCTCTTTGATCTAGCAATGTCTCTATTAGGTCTGGACACCAAAGAGATCAAAGAAAAGGGAAAAGGACCTATTTATACAAAAATATTTATAGCAACTCTTTTTGTGGTGGCTAACAGTATGGGCATTGAGAGAATGCCCATAAGTTGGGGAATGGCTAAACAAGTTATGGTGTATGATTGTGATGGAATACTATTGTGCTATAAGAAATGACAAGCAGGATGCTTTCAAAAAAAACTTGGAAAGGCTTACTTGAACTGATACAAATTGAAATGAGCAGACCCAGAATACCATACATATTAACAGCAATATTGTATGATGATCAACTGTGAAAGATATAGCTAACTTCAGCAATACAATGATCCAAGACAATTCCAAAAGATTCATGGTGAAAAATGCTATCCACCTCCAGAGAAAGAACTGATGGAGTCTGAATGCAGATGGAAGCACATTATTTGTCACTTTATTTTTTCCTGGCTTTTTTTGGTCTGTGTATTCTTTCATAACATGAATAAAATGGAAATATGTATTTCATGATTATACAGGTATAACTTATATCAAATTGCTTACTATCTTGAGGAGGAAGAAGAAGTAAGGGCAAGAATTTAGAATTCAAAATTTTTTAAATAAATGTTAAAAATTGTTTTACATGTAACTGGGAAAAATAAAATGTTATTTTTAAAAGGTTAGGAAGAAAGTCCAACAAGGCTGTCTATTGTCACCTTATTTTTTTTAAACTTATATGCAGAGGGGGGTGGAGCCAAGATGGCAGAGTAGAAACAGGACTTTGGCAGAGCTCCTGCTTCCTCTTCCTCCAATACATATAAAAAATGACTCTAAATGAACTTTAGAGCTACAGAACCCACAAAGTGACAGAGAGAAACTAACCTGGCAGGCTGGCAGGAAGGGTTGCCATCTGGGGAGAGACAGTACTCAGCTGGTGGCTTCTCAGCCAAGGAAAAAGGGTCAGAAAAGAAGTCTGTATGATTCAATGGCAACTGCTTCACTGCTTGACCTGGAAGGAGAGTGGGAAAGACAATGAACCAACCCTAGCCATAACTTTTTGATCCTAGCCCTGATGCTGATCCTCATGAATTCCCCTTACTTTCTTGGCTTATCCCTTGGGATTGTGTCATTTGGAATCTATGCCCCTGGGACTGGTTTGCTGGCCTCATCTCCAGCTGCCTCCTCACAAGCTTTCAGCTGTAAAAGTCCACACCCCCCCAGATGGCAACACAGAAGCTGTCTCCATTGATCTACTACAGAAAACCCAAGCCCAGCCCTGCATGAGTCCAAGGTTTTAGCCTCAGGGCAGCCCAACCCATCTGGCTTAGAGGGACATCGAAAGAGTGGACCACCAGTAGCTGTGGCAGTTTCCAGAATTATCAACCCATAGGTACCAAAGATAAAGTGAGAGGTCAGTGGACTTTGGGAATAGGGAGTCCTGGACTGAGGTCTGGCCTCTGCCCCTGGGGGGAGAAGCAGCTGAGGTCTAGCGGCTGTGGCATGGCTGCTTCAGAGTTCCTGGCCTGCAGATTATAGGGGGAACAAGTGACCAGTCTGAGGTGTAAATGCACTTGCTTTAACCTGCTTGGATCTGGATCCCTGTCCTGGGTGAAGGTCCTGGGATGCATGACCAGTGTGCCAGAGCCAATGGAGGCTTCTGAGAGAGCACCCATCTAATAGCTCTGGCAGCTGAGAAAACCCCAGCAATTTGGGACAAAGCTCTCCTCTCTGAAAGCAGAGTTCTACTGTAGCAAAAAGCTCAAGAGTCAAGTAATTGAGTGGCAACATGAGCAAGCGGGGGCAGGGAAGTGGAGCAACCACAGCAGTCTGACTTTGGATCCCTTTTTTGGGGACAAAAAGGATCAAGGCATGGATCAGGAAGAAGACAATGACGTCAGAACTCCTGCACCAAAAGCTTCCAAGAAAAGTAGGAGTTGGTTACAGGCCATAGAGGAGCTTAAGAAGGATTTTGAAAACCAAATAAGAGAAGTGAAGGAAAAATTGGGAAGAGAAATGAGAATGATGCAAGAAAATAATGAAATGAGAGTCAACAACCTGACTGAATAAAATAACACCTTAAAAAACAGACTAACTCAAATGGCAAAAGAGGCTCAAAAAGCCAATGAGGAGAAGAATGCCTTAAAGAGTGAGGGAGTTCCCAGAGCCTGTACTTCATCAATCTATGCACAAAAGTATTTATAGAATCTCTTTATATAATAGTCTAAAGTTAGAAATGAAAGAGCTGTCATCACATGCAGGAATGGCTAAATAAATTATGGTATATGAATGTAATGGAATATTATTGTGCCATAAGAAATGATGAAATGGACAATTTTAGAAAAAACTGTGATGGATAAGGTACAGACTCTAGGAACCCCCTTGAACTCTGATTGAATCTTCCCATTTGATGAGCCTGAGCCCATAAGCCTTTCATTATAGACTAGCCTAGCCCGCCTTTGTCCAGCTACTTCCCACGATTGATCCTCCCAAAATATCTATACACCCTTAAACTAGTCTAGTCCTCCATTGTCTCATCTCCAGGGAGCCTCCAGCTACTTCTGACCTCATTAACTCCTCCTGCAGACCCTCCCCAAACTCTTCCTCTAGACCACTCCTAAATTCCTCCCACAATCTTTCTGTATATAAGACACCATCTTGTCTCCATAAGAGAGAAGGTCAGAGAATTTTCTAGCGCAGACTCATTCTGTGTCAGATTATTTTGGCCAGCTCGTCCAGTACAAGTTTCACAGATACTGACTGAGGCTCCTTAGCAGTCTACCCATTATAGCGAATCTCTAATAAACTTTGTTTTTCTTTGGCTGAGAGAAGACTTGAGTGGAATTCATTCAGCAGGACCCGGCGTGTTGGTATTTTGGGGTCTCATGCACCCCTAGACCTCTAACTTCAACATTTCATGGTGACCCTCTTCAGGATGACCTACCCTGATGCAGAGTAAACTAATGTATATATGTGATAGCAACATAACTCAGAAAACTTTAAACTCTGATTAATCCAACAATAATGGTTCCAAAAGAATGAGGATAAATCATGCCACTTACCTCTTGACCAAGAGATGATGTATTTAAAATGTAGAAAGAGAAATAGATTTTTAGTCAATATGGGAATTTATTTTGTCAGACCATGTGTGTATGTACTGAGCAATTTGTTTTCTGGGCTTGATATTTTTTTTAATTTACTTAATTGGGGCAATGGTAGGGACAGATTGACCAAAAATGTTTTATAAATGACAGAAATGATTATTAAATAATCAATTATGGCGGAGATCTACAGTTGTTGGGATTTTTTTTTGTTGTTTGTTTGTTTTGCCACATTTCCTACATTCTGAAACCAGAAACCTGTAGGTCTCTGAAAGACATTGTTGGATGAGATTCCCCAAATCCCCCAGGCATATACTTTTCAATCCTGGGTGGGAGAGCCCACTCAACTAGGAAACTTCACAAAGAATTTAATCTAAGGTGAATTCTGGTCCATAGTGTTCTACTAAGGCTTGGGTGGAAGGTAGATCCTTTTTCTAGATTGCCTGAGGCTGGATCTCTCCTCATCCCCACCCCCACTCTGGCTTGGGTCCATGAGTGACATAATCAAAGTCATGTCTCCAAGTCCCTCATTAGCATAAGTTCACCTCTCATTACAATATTCATTCTTCTCATTGTTAACTAATCATATTTGATTGCTACCCTCAGAAACACCCACTCTTCAAAGGACATATGAGCATTGAGAAGGTTCCATGAGGGGTCTTTGATCTTTGAGAGTGTCACTGATCCCTTTTATTTTATTTTTTTTTCTTTGTACTTTTTTTTTTTTTTGCTTTTTGGAGGGCAATTGGGGTTAAGTAACTTGCCCAAGGTCACACGGCTAGGTTTTTTTGTTTGTGTGGGTTAAGTGTCTGAGGTCAGATCCGAACTCAGGTCCTTCTGACTCCAGGGGCGGTGTTCTACTCACTGCGCCACCTAGCCGCCCCATCACTTTTATTAATTATCTGCTAGTATAATTATTTTTTAATAAGTCACAAAAGAGAAAGTGGTAGAGTTAGCCAAGTAACAGACTGTCTAAAAATTAGAATATCAGACAAAAATTAATGCCTTTCTGAAACAGTAAGAAATATTAGAACAAAATTAAAACATTGAAAAAGTAAAAGAAAATGTAAGATATCTGATTTCAAAATTGACCTGGAAAACAAACTGATAGATAATTTAAGAACTGAAGAGGGCTGGCATAAGATGAGGGTGTATAGGGTTAGGGGCGCTCAAGACTCCAAAATACCAACATGCAGGGTCCTGCTGAATGAATTCGACTCAAGTCTTCTCTCAGCCAAAGAAAAGCAAAGTTTATTAAAAGTTCTCCATAATGGGTAGACTCTTAAGGAGCCTCCGTATCTTTAAGGTTTGTATTAGACACAGAGCACGTCTGTGCTAGAAAATTCTATGGCTCTCTCACACACGGAGGCAAGATGGGGTCTTATGTACAGAAAGGTTGTGGGAGGAATCTAGGAGTGGTCTAGAGGAAGAGTTTGGGGAGGGTCTTCAGGAGGAGTTAATGAGGTCAGACTCCAGCAAATGAGTGATTAAGGGTGGGAAGTTGCTGGACAAAGGAGGAATAGAGATTTGGGCAGAGCCACAATGAAAGACTTATGGCCTAGTGCAAATGCCTCATCAAATGGGAAGATTCAAGGGGGTTCCCAGAGCCTGAACCTCATCAAGAATCGCTAGACTCACTGAAACCAAAGATTAAAAGTCTTGAACACTATATTTCAAGAAATCATAAAGGACCAAGATCTATTAGAACTAGAATAGCAAAGGGAAAGCAGAATCCACTTTATCACCTTCTGAAAGAAACTCCAAAAGGAAAAGTCCCAGGTTATAGCTAAAATCTAGAGTTCTAGCATAAAAAAATAAATTGAGAAAGTAGCAATTCAAGTACCAAGGAAGGCAGTCAAAATCATACAAGACTTAGATGCTTCTACTATAAACAAACAGAGATCTTGCAATATGATATTCTAAAAGGCAAAAGATACCAGCTTACAACCAAGAATAATCTAACCTGCAGTGCTGAGTATCATCCTACAGGGAGAAAATTAGACCTAATAGAATAGAGGATTTTCAAGCATTTCTGATAAAAAAAAAAAAAGACCAGAGTGGAGTAATATCTTTGATATATAAACCCAAGAATCTAGCAAAACCTAAAAAGTCTATTTACTTGAACAATTGGAAGGAGCCATATGATGATATGGTACTAACATTCTAGTAGGGAGAGAACCAAGGATCCCTTCATGTTTTTGAAGAGTATTGAGGAGATTAAATAAGAAAACAGATCAAGAGAGTGAATTTATCCTATTCTTAGGATTTGAAGAAGGAAAAAAGAAGGAAAGACAAATGGAATAATACTAATATGAAAAGGAGGAAAAAAGGAGCAAGAAATAATGCCAATAAAAAAGAGGAAGCTTGAAACATTTTTATGCAAAAAGAAAACAGATAGAAGTACAGAAGGAAGAACAAATAAAATTTTTTTGTTTTTTTCTTTTGAGGGAGAACAAATAAACAAAATAGTTTTGATAATAACATATAGGGGCAACTAGGTGACACAGTGAATAGAGCACAGGCCCTGGAGTCAGGAGGACCTGAGCTCAAAGCTGGCCTCAAACACTTAACACACACACACACACACACACACACACACACACACACACACAAACTAGCTGTATGCCCTTGGGCAAGTCACTTAACCCCAGTTGCCCTACAAAAAAAGCAAAACAAAAAACAAAACAAAAAGAAGAGAGTAATATATAGAATTTATTATACACTTTTTAAAAAAGCAAGCAGTATGAAATAGAGATTCACAGTTTCACATAAAATCTTTTTGTATTCTTCTGTGTGTATTGAAATGCTCTACTTTTGTGGCTTAACTTTATAATTAAAACAAAAAAAAAGAAAACAAGGTAGAGGTCAATCAAAAGCATTTGCTATGCCAGGCAGTATGCTAAGCACTATACAGCTACAAAGACAAAACTGAATCAAAAGCAAGAGACATCTAATTTTTGAGATAGTGACTTTGGAGGGTATGTGTACATATGGGAAGGGCACAGTCTGCTTGAGCTATTTGGTGACTATACCCCTTGGCCTAGTGGTGGCACTGTAAGACACCTAAGGAGGATATAGAAGGAACCTACCAGAGACATGCCAGGAACTGATAGAAGTGGTTGGGTGCTTGTGCTTGAACTCCAGTTCCAAGATAACATTTCTCCCCACCTCCAAAACACTATCCCTGACAGTTTTCTCCCCAGCTAGACACTCTGTCTAGCAATAACTCACAAGTGGGCTCTAGTAATGTAAACTACCTTTCTCCACAATTGCTCGTGAGTGGACCCCAGTAAAATAAACTCTTTCCCCATTACAAGAACAAGCTGACCTCTGAAGAAATTCCCTTGAAAAACAAGACTATCTTGTAACCATAGAATTATCATGAATTGATTTCCAAAGTAACTGTATTCAATCCAGAGGTCAAGCTATAGACATCAATTCTCAAAGTTATCTTGCGACAGACATAACAGATCAAAAATACACCCCTGAGAAACCCCTTCCCCTGGTTTCCAGCAGTGAATGACACCTGTGACCAAGGTTGTAAATTGCTACCTAATTAGCATATCTGCCAGATAATCCACTGTTTTCCCTACATAAGCTTTAGCATCATTCCTGTTAAATTTCAAGTTCCTTAAGGAATGCAAGTTCCTTAGGAGCTCTGCCCACCATATTGGCATTACAGTAAACCTTTGCCAACTTGACTTGAAGAGTGCTTGAGTCCATGAATTCATTCCAGACAACCCTCTCCTGTACTTCAATCCTTGGGGAGTCCTTGAACCCCTTAAACCCCTGCCTCGAACCTCATCAGAATCTTCAAGACAACATCAGCCTGCAGGTCCCCCAACAACCAACCTACTGGCCCATTGGACTTCAGTGATAGGCATGGTTCTAGGCCAGGAAGGGACTGCCTTCCATATAGGAGTCAAAATGGATGACTGTCACCCAACAAGCAATGAAATAGGATGAATAATATAGTGGGAGATAACAAGACCTTTCTTTTCCCCTTTGTGACTCTGACACCAAACATGCTTGAGATAAAAGCATTTGGGGGACATAACTGAGGTTTCAGATATTATTAGGAGTGGTGGAGACCTGTCACTTAAGAGTTTTAAGGCATGCGCTGAATATTTGTTTTTACTACAGCAAAGAATCTAGGAGGCTGAGAATTCATCTGTCACCGGGACAGGAAGGGTGCCAGCAGCTGGAGATTTCTGATATGATGCTTTTCACTTTTGATTTCACTCAGTTGTGGGGCCACTCTCATTCTTCCGCTACCCTCTGCTGAACATAGAGGTCTGGGCTTTCAAGCTAGGGATCAAAAGAGAAAGTGATTTGACACAGCTGTAAGGGACAGAGAGCTGGCTCAAGGAAAGGGGAGAAAGAAAGAGACAGGGTGGTATACTGGCAAAGGAGCTGGACTTGGAGTCAGAGGCTCTCGGGTTAAGAATCTGGCTCTGTTTCTCTGGGTCTCAGTTTCCTTATCAGTAAAAATGAAGTGATTAGACTAGATGGTCTCCAAGGTCCTTTCTAGATCAAACCCATGATTCAGTGATCCTGGATGGGGTCACCTGGTGAATCTTCTCACCTTGCCCTGTGCCAGATAGGGCAAAGATCCATGCCATCACCCAGACAACCAAGACCAAGCAACCCTCCTGAACTACAACTGACAGCAGATTTCAAGTCCATACCCTATGCCTTGAGTCCTGGTCCTGAGCTCCTCCAGACTTTCTGCTTATGCTTCCAGTGAGACAAGCAACAAGCATATACTCCTTGTCCTGTTCAAAAGGGAACAGAAGGGAAAAACAATAAATTCACACCATACATTTCCAAGAATTCCTCAGTCCAGATCAATCCTATGTCTAAGAGATTTCTGGGATCTGAAAGAATGGTGGGCCAGAAGTGCCATTTGCTGATTTTTATTTTGTTTTGTTTTGTTTTGTTTTTGAGGGGGGAAGGCAAGGCAAATTGGGGTTAAGTGATTTGCCCAAGGTCACACAGCTAGTAAGTGTGTCAAGTGTCTGAGGCCAGATTTTAACTCGGCCTCTTGACTCCAGGGCCAGTGCTCCATTCACTGGGCTACCTAGCTGCCCCCATTTGTAGATTTCTTATATATTTATTGTACATTGTCCTCTAATTATTGTGCACTATTTATTGGCTTTCTAATACTAGGCTAATATAGTAAACACTTCATATAGTATTCAAGCAGATGTCGCTACTCCTACTATGCCAAAGTCAATTAGGGATTACCAAATATAACAGATTCTAAAAGGGAGGTGGGTTTTCACAAGTGGGGCTCAGAGCTATATTTTAATTAGATAAACTACAACTACCCATATTCTGTAAGTCAACCTCACTCTATAGAGAGAGGCAGAACTGAGGGATACATGAATAATTCTCTAGAAATCATAGAGAACGTAGTATGTAGCCCTTCTATAAACCTAGTTATGTAAAAGCCTGAATGTGGAACTACCCACTGTCAACACCACCTGGTGGTTAGACAGTAAAATGAATACTACACACACACACTCACACACACACACACACACACACACACTCACACACTCACACACACTCACACACATATACATTTTTATAAATATATGTGTGCGAGTTGTTTTTTTTATTTTAAAATTAACCTATATTTTTATTTTCTATTTTTAATTTTTTTTAACAAATGCTTTATTAACTTGTTTTACATCATTCATTTCTGCCAGATTTTGAGTTACAATTTTTCCCCCGTTCTTCCCCTACCCACCCTCCCAGAATAGCAGTCCCACAAAATATCGCTTCCTCCAATCTGCTCTCTCCCATATCTTCTCCCATACCCCCTTCGACTTTTCCATTAGAGCAATGTGAATCTCTGTGCCCCAATGCCTGCACATCTTATCTCCCAATTACAAGCAAAAGAGTATTAATAATAGTATTTATATATATTTGAAACATTTAATTTTAAGACCTAGAATTTCAGATCCATTCCCTTCCTCCCTTGTCACCCATTCCCTCTGGGAAGATAAGTAATTCAGTATATGTTGTACATGTCTAGCTATGCAAAACATTACCATAGTAGATATATTGTACAAGGCTGCTTATAATTCTCTCCCATCCATCCCACCCCCCACCTGGTCCATTCCCTACTTGATCCTGTCCCTCTTCTATGGTGGGTACTTCCAACCTCCCCTCCCCCCAAGAATGCCCTCCCATCCATCATCCCCCCTCCCATCCCCCTTCCCCCTATTCTGCTGCAGGTTGAGATATCCCATTTAGTATGTATGTCATTCTCTCCCTGAACCAAATTCAATGAGAATGTGGTTTTGCCTTTTTGTCTTCCTATTCTTCCCCTCCCATGTAGCCACTTCCCCTTGCTTCTTCTACATGAGATAGTTTACCCTACCCTGTCTCTCCCCATCTCCTCTTGCCACTTTCCTCTCTCACCTCATAATTTCACCCCTTGAGTATCCTCCCTTCCCAACAAATTCAATCTATGCCCTCTATCCATATATAACTGTAACCATATACACACACATTCACATATGTATTCATATGACCACACACCCTTCTTCCATTATTTTCATAGTGAGAAAGATTTCATCAGTCACAGTTATTGCTTTTCCATATAGGAATGTAAATAGTTCAACTTTGATAAGTTCCTTTTGATTTCTTTTCCCTGATTACCTTCTCAGGCATCTCTTGCTTCTTGTGTCTGGATGTCAAATTTTCTATTCAACTCTGGTTTTTTCCTCAAGAATGCTTGAAAGTCCTCTATTCCACTGAATGCCCATATTTTCCCCTGAAACAAAATAATCAGTTTTGCTGGGTAGGTGACCCTTGGGTTCAGTCCCAGCTCTTTTGCCCTCTGGAATATCATATTCCATGCCCTTCGATCCCTCAGTGTAGAAGCTACCAGGTCCTGTGCTATTCTGATTGTGTTTCCACAATATTGAAATTGTTTCTTCCTGACTGCTTGTAGTATTTTCTTCTTGATCTGGGGATTCTGGAACCTGGCTATAATATTCCTGGGTGCTTTCTTTTTGGGATCTTTTTCAGGAGGTGATCGGTGGATTCTTGCAACCTCCATTTTGCCCTCTGGGTCTAAAACATCAGGGCAGTTTTCCTTGAGAATTTCTTGAAGGGTGATTTCTAGGTTTTCTTTGATCATGGCTTTCAGGTAGTCCAATAATTTTTAAATTGTCTCTCCTGGATCTATTTTCCAGGTCAGTGGTTTTTCCCATGAGATATTTCACATTGCCTTCTAATCTTTCATTTGTTTGGATCTGCTTAGCAGCATCTTGATTTCTCATAAAGTCATTAGCTTCCATTTGCTCCAGTCTAACTCTGAAGGAATGAATCTCCTCAGTGAACTTTTGAGATTCTTTTTCCATCTGGCAAATTCGACTTTTTAAGGCATTCTTCTCCTCATTGCCCTTTTGGGCCTCCTTTGCCATTTGAGTTAGTCTATTTTTTAAGGTGTTTTCCTCAGTCAGGCTGTTGACCCTCATTTCATACTTATCCTGCATCCTTCTCATTTCTCTTCCCAATTTTTCCTCCACTTCTTTTATTTGATTTTTAAAGTCCTTCTTAAGGTCCTCTATGGCCTGTAACCCACTCATATTTTCCTTTGGGGCTTTTGGAGCAGGATTTCTAACCTCACAGTCCTCCCCCTGTTCTATGCTTCGGTCCTCTTTGCCCCCAAAATAGAAGTCTAAGGTTGCATTTTTCTGTTTATTTTGTTTCCTTTGTCTTGACATGTTGCCACTTAATTACTTGACTTTTGGGCTTGTTGCCACAGTAGGACTCTGCCACCAGACAGGAGAGCTTTTGTCCCGAACGTTGGGGTCTTCACAGCTTTCTGGCAAGCTGGATACCCACCCCAGACCTCCCCCCCAGATCACAATCCAGATCCAGGGAGGTTAAAGCAAGAGCGATTACCCCCCAAGACTGATCGCTGGATCTTCCTACAGTTTGCAGGCCAGGAGCTGGAGCTTGCACTGAAAACTACAAAATGGTGTGTCTCCTCAGTAGCTTCTAGCCCCCAGGGGAGAAAGCCAATGCGTTCCCCAAATACTGGTCCCAAAGTCCATAGGGCACTAACCTCTCACTTTGTCCTAGGCAGGTCTATGTTGATAATTCTGGAATCGCCACAGCTGCTGGTGTTCTGGGGTCCCTCCAGCTGACTGCTGGCCCCGCCGCCCTGGGGCTAAAACCGTGGCTCAGGTGGACCTGGGCTCGGCTCTCAGTGCACTGTGCGCTGCGCTGCAGGCTCCTAGAGCACTGCGCTGGTCCTTCCTGCAGGGCTGCTGGGCTGTCCTCAGTGGGAGGTTAGCTTCTCTGTGTTGTTCTGTGGGTGCTGGGGCTCCAGAAGTTGTTCAGAGTCCCCTTTTACATAGTTTGGAGGTAATCTGGGGGGAGAGTGCCTTGGACGTGCTGTTTCTACTCCGCCATCTTGGCTCCGCCTCCGTGGGAGTTGTTTTTAGAGGGTCACATGGTAGTGAGGAAGAGACATGCAGTTTAAATGGGATGGGGGCTAAGCCAAATTAATAAATTACAAATTTATTAGGAATAATTGTTAAACTGTGGTTCAGTCATATCCAACTTTTTTAAATCCCATTTGGGCTTTTCTTGGCAAAGATACTGGAGCGTTTGCCATCTTCTTCTCCAGCTCATTTCACAGATGAAGAACTGAGACAAACAGGTTAAATGACTTGCCCAGGATCATGCAGCTAGTAAGTGTCTGAGGCCAGATTTGAACTCAGGAAGATGAGTCTTCCTGACTCCAGACCTGACCTTCTATCCACTGTTATCACCTAGCCGCTCTAAACTTAAATTACACTAGATCAATATGCACTGGAGAAAGTCTAAATGCAAAGACACCTAGGTAAGTCTGCTATGCACATATGCAAAGGGACTTGGGACATAGATTCGGGTAAGGTCCTGTAGGTTCCTTCTGGAAAGGGAAGGAGCTAGAATATCTCAAACTCAGAGGACATTATCTGTGTTTTACCACGAGAGAGCATTTTGAATATTTATTGAATAGTTATTCTGACTCTACCCCCCAGTGGACACATTTGCCACCCTATTTGAGAGCATATACTTTTCCCTCTACTTACCTGCTTTTCCATCTCTCAATGTCAATGTAAAACAGATTCTTCTATGAAGAGGAGTTTGGAGAACATTTCACTTTGAAACTAAGGTGGAAGCAAAAATTACAACAATTCAGAAGCCATTCAACTTACAAATATACAATCCATAATTAATGCCTAGCATTTGGTGGATTTGGTTAGCACATAGTTTTCTGAGCACACATTTCCATCATTCCTGTCTGGTGAACACTGACTAAAAATCATCTCTTCAGCCCAATTTGGATCTCAAGAAGAATAGTCAGATCTGAATCTGGTAGAGACAAAAATATAAAGATACAGAAAAGGAAAATAATAAATGTTGGAGAGGATGTGGGAAAATTGTGATGCTAATGCATTGTTGGTGGAGTTGCGAACTGATCCAGCCATTATGGAGAACAACTTGAAACTATGTCCAAAAGGCTATAAAACTAGGCATACCCTTTGATCCAGCAATATTTGGATCTGGATACCAAAGAGATTAAAAAAGGAGGGGAAGAGGGAAAGACATGTTTGTAAAAATATATATATATATATATATATATATATTCATAGCAATTTTTTTTTGTAGTGGCAAAGAATTGGAACTTGAAGGGATGCCCATCAATTGGGGAATGGCTGAAAAAAATTGTGGCATATAATTGTAATGGAATATTACTGTACTATAAGAAACAGCGAGTAGTAAAGACTTACTGATGCAAAGTGAAGTGAGCAGAATCAGAAGAACATTGTACATAGTAACATCAGTATTATCGGATGACCAACTGTGAATGACTTAGCTATTCTCAGCAATACAATGATCCAAAACAATTCCAAAGGATTCACAATGAAAAATGTTATACATCTCCAGAGAAAGAACTCATTGAGTCTGAATGCAGATCAAAGCGTACTATTTTTTCACTTTCTGTATTTTTTTCATGGTTTTATTTCCTTTGGGTCTGTGTCTTCTTTCACATGACTAATATGGTAATGTGTTTTACATGATTACACATGCATAACCCATATCAAATTGCTTACTTTTTCAGGGAGGAAGGAAATGAGGGAGAGAGGAAATTTGGGACTCATTTTTAAATGAATATTAAAAAATTGTCTTTACATGTAACTGGGGGAAAATATCATTAAAAAAAAGAAAGACAGGGGCAACTAGGTGGCACAGTGAATAGAGCACCAGCCCTGGAGTCAGGAGGACCTGAGTTCAAATCCAGCCTCAGACACTTAACACTTATTAGCCCTGTCCTCCCCCCTCCAAAAAAAAAAAAAAAAGGAAGGAAGGAAGACCAAAAAAAAAAAAGACAAAGACAGAAAGCCAGAGACAGCTGAAGTTTCTGATTCCTTCCCATATGGGATTTTCTGCTCACAGGAATTGAAATTGATTGTTGAAGGATGATTAAAATTTGGATAAGCAACATCAAGTTGTGGCAAGATTACTGGATGTGGAGTTAAGAAACCTGGGTTCAGTTCCCACCTCATCACTTGGGCAACTTTGGACAAGTTACTTAACCTCTATGGGTCTGTTTCCACATCTGTAAAATAGGGATAATAATACCGATGTTTCCTAGCTTAGTGTCATTGTGTGGAAATTACTTTACATAAACTGTTAAGGGCTATATAGAAGGTATTCCAAATGTCTTAGTGCAGTTTCAAGCTAACTTTTAGAACACCTTGTAGAAATGTGAACTCTTATTATATGCATAGTAGAGCCTAGAGGTGCTCAGTATTATAGTAGTGCGAATAGTATGACTTGTAGGACAGATCATAAAGAAAGCAGCCTGGAGACTGCTGTTGGAGCTTTAAATTGGTCCGACTGTTTTAGAAAATAGTTAGGAATTTTACAAGTGTTTCACCTGGTTGTGGCAGCTCATTGAAAATCACAGGCATCCAGAGCTTTTCTCTTATAGTCTCCTGGATCTTTTAGATGCCAGAAAGAACAGGAAAAAATTATTATGAAGTTATTTTCTCAGACATGTCTGACTCTTTGTGATATCATGTAGGGCTTTCTTGGCAAAAATGCTAGAGTGATTTGCCATTTCCTTCTCCAACTCATTTTACAGATGAGGAAAATGAGGCAAGCAGGGTTAAGTGACTTCCCCAGGGTCACACAGCTAGTAAGTGTCTTCCTGACTCCAGGACTAGCACTCTATCCATTGCACCAACTGGCTGCTAACATAGCATTAAGGTATATGACATAAACAGTACACCTGAGGTCATTGTAATATTTCACTCTGAGGAGGAAAGGGAAGAGGGAACATTCAAAAAGAGTCACCATACATTACAAGGAAGATTCTAGAGACACCAGAGATAGCAAGAGGTCAGAGAGAGAAGGTGGAGACAGCTTGTAGTCATACATTGACTTTTCCTGGAATGAGCAGAGATTCTTCCTAGTTCATGAACCAGCTTGAAATATCATTAGACCCCGGGCATTGCCAATCAGGGAATGGAGTTCATAATTCACTACCAGGAATATTAGGTAATGGGAAACACCATAGTTCAGTGAGATTGTTCTTTTCCTTCACTTATCCTTTGGGCTTATGAAACCAAGGAACACTGGGCAAAGAGCTATGGGATACACTTAGCTCAGTGATGAGAGTGAGGGGCAGAGTACAAAAAGAATGGCAGACGTTAAAAAGTTCTGATTAACACAGTGGCTGTAATTTTCTTAAGCCACAAGAAGCTTAAAAAATTTTTTAAATTCTTAAATATCAAAAAAGGAATATTTCTATGTAAAAAAATAGAATTATTAGAAAAAGAGGATTAGATGTGAAACCACAAGTCTTTATTGTGTCTAGCTTGCTTCCTTTTTAGAGTGTTTGATAAATTCAACTTGCTAATTTCAAAACTCTCATTCTTGTCAGTTTCCTTCTAAACTTTCTGTCATTCTCTGTGCATTTTAAAAAATGCTCCAAAGATTCTTTTCTTTCTTTTTTTTTTGCTAGCTCCTGTGTCCCTTCCAAACTCTACCTCAAAGAAAAATACAAGTCTTGTAACAAAAAGCATAGTCAAGCAAAAGAAATCCATACATTTACCAAAAACCTATGTCATTTTTTTTCACCCTCGCATCAGCCCTCTGTCAGGAAGTGAGTTGCATGAATCAAAATCAGTCATCTAGAATCATTGTTGATCATTATATTGATGAGAGTTCTTAAATCTTTAAAATGTTATTGTTAGGGCGGGCTAGGAGACACAGTGAATAGAGAACTGGCTGTGGAGTCAGGAAGACCTGAGTTCAAATTTGACCTCAGACTCTTAACACTTACTTGGGCAAGTCATTTAACCCCAATTGCCCTCCAAAAAGAAAAAAAAAAGTTATTGTTACCATACACATTGTTCTCTTGGTTCTGCTCACTTCAGTCTGTATCAGTTCATATAAATGTTCCCAGGTTTCTCTGAAACCCATCTGAAACAATAATATTCCATTACAAATGTATGTATATAATAAAATATATTATAATTTTTCAGTCATTCCTTAAGTTGATGGGTACTCTCCTGTATTTCCAGTTCTTTGCTCTAGC
Source organism: Gymnobelideus leadbeateri (assembly GCA_011680675.1). NCBI lineage: Eukaryota > Metazoa > Chordata > Mammalia > Diprotodontia > Petauridae > Gymnobelideus > Gymnobelideus leadbeateri. The sequence continues at coordinate 388,223 of WOXC01008724.1, read as the reverse complement.
AAAAAGAGCTACTATAAATATTTTTGTACATATGGGCCCTTCTCCCATTTCTTTGATCTCTTTGGAGTTCTAGGTCAAATGGCGGGCTTGCTGTGTTTGAAAATGTGCAAAGTTTATTGACTTTTAAGTATCATTCCACATTGCTTTCCAGACTGGCTAGACCAATTCTCAACTCCATCAATTTTTCATTACTGTGACTTTTCCCATAGGACCTCCACCAACTGTTATTTTCTTTTCTTTTTTTCTTTTTCTATGTCTTTGTCACTCTAAAAGATGTGAGGGAAATCCTTAGAGTTGTTTCAAATTTGCATTTCTCTAATTACTGGTAAAGTAGAACATTTTTTCATCTGACTGTTGAGAGCTTGAATTTCCTTTGAAAACTGTCCATATCCTTTGATCATTTATCTGTTAGGCAATGGCTCTTGTTTTTATAAATTTGAATCATTTCCTTGTACATATTGGTTATGAGGTCTTTATTAGAGAAACTTGATGCAGAGCTTTTTCCAGTTGTGTTTTTTTTTCTAATCTTAATTGCATTGGGTTTTTTAGTGCAAAGTTTTTTATAATTATATGTAACCAAAAGTCCATTTTATCTTCTTATGATTCTTCCTAAACCTTGTACTGTGATGAACTCTTCACCCTTTGACAATGGGAATAGTATTTTCTTCCTTGCTCCTCCAGTTTGCTTATGAAGTGACCTTTTTTCTCTAGGTAACATATCCATCTGGAGATTACTGGGTATAACACTAGGAGTCAGTGTTTTAGTAAGTGTGTGTGTGTGTGTGTGTGTGTGTGTGTGTGTGTGTGTGTGTGTGTGTGTGTGTGTGTGACAAACACATATTCTATGGGGGAGAAAGGGGAAGGAGAAGAGAGAGAGAGAGACAGAGAGGCAAAAGAAGAAAGAGAGGGAAGGGAGGAGGGAGAGGGGAGAGAAAAGTCAGACTGGGGAGCAAAAAAAAAAATGAGGAAGACTTGGAAGTGAAAATGGAAGAGTATCTTTTCTAAACTCCACCCACCTTCTTCCCAAAACCCCATCAGTGCCTCATCAGTGGGCCAATCCCCCAAGTCACAACCACAATGAAAATTAATGTCTTGGGAAGTGAATGAACCCAAACTCCCACTTAAAATTCTGTTTTGGGGAGATTGTAACTACTAATGAAAGCGATGAACATGGGTTTGGGGTTCCAAGTCAGCTAGGGGAAAAAAATTACCCAGTCTGTGTCCTTCTATGTGACTAAAATTAGCTTTCCCTCCTCTGCTATATACTCAATACTATATACTATATACAATACTATATACTGAGAACAAAGGAACCCAAGGAAATCCACATGATGTTGCCTTCTACAATAATAGGGAAGGTAGGAGGGGTCGGGAAGGGTTTAGGGGAAAAGATAATAAGTTCTGTTTTGGACATAGTGAGTTTAAGTTGTCTACTGGACATATAGTTTAAGATGCAGCTGGATTAGAGGCAGCTGGAGATGTGAGATTAGAGGTCAGCAGAGAGATTGGAGCAGGACAAGTAGATTTGAGAATCACCAGCATGAGCACAGAAACTGAAATTAAATCCATGGAAGTTAAGAAGATAACCAAGTGAAGTGGCCTAGAGGAGAAGAGGGCCCTGGACAAAACCCTGAGGGACACCTGAGGTTAGAGGGAATGACTGAGAGGAAGATTCAGCAAAGGAGACAGAGAAGGAGGGGTCAAATAGATAGAAGGAAAACCAGGAGAGAGAGGTAGAGAGAGAGAATATCAAGGAGGAAAGCATGATCAACAGTGTCAAAAGGCTGAAGAGAGGTCAAGGAGAATGATGATTGAGAAAAGGCCACTGGATTTGACAAATAAGAGAGCATTAGTAGCTTTGGATTAAGTAGTTTCAGTGGAATGATAAGGTTGAAAGCCAAAGTGTAAAGGGTTAAGAAGGGAGAGGGGAAAGAAAGGGAGAGAAAGTGGAGGGACCTATCAGAGATGAACTTTACAAGAAATTTAGTTATGAAGGGCAGAAGAAATACAGAACAATAGTAAGCAGGATGGAAGGATCAAGGGAGGGTTTTTTTCAGGATAGAAGAGACATGGGCATGTTTGTAGGTAGTTGAGAATGAACCAGTAGAGAGGGAGAGATTGGAAATAAGTGAGAGAGGGATGACAGAGATAGCATTCTACTGGAGAAGACATGACATGGCATCACTTGAACAAGTAGATGGAGTAGCCTTGGGAAGGAGTAAGGCCACTTCATCATGTGAAAAAAAAAGAGTGAAGGAGGAAAGAGTGGCAGAAGGCACCTGAGTGATAGGAGATGAGGAAGAAGGGAGAAGAGGGATTCATATTGAATGGCCTCATTTTTTTCTGTAAACAAAAAATAGGTAAGGATCTCAGTCAAAGTGAAGAGGAGAGGGAACCATGGGACATTTGAGGGGAGATGGAAAGGTTTAGAAGAGCTGATGTGAAGAGTGAGAGAATGAGCTCATGAGGGGGGTATAGTAGGATTGCCTGGCAGTAGTGAGGGCCCAGTTGAAGCTGTGTAACATAAATTTGAGTGTACTCAATCAAAACAGTTGCATTATTTTCTCCACCTTCTTTTAGCAGGACATATGTGGGTACAAAGCAACAAATGATGGGAATAATCCAAGGCTGAGGTTTGACTGGTAGCAATCAGCAATATGATAAGGGAATGAAGGATTCAAGAGAAGAGAACAGTGGAGAGTTGAATTAGCTCACCAAGGAGTCAAGAAAGGGAGAAGAGCAGAAAGTGGCTAGGGCAGGGGAGATAGCCTGGGAGATAACTGAGGGGTTAAGAGACTGGAAGTCACAATGAGGATGAAGAATAGGATTATGGAAAGGATTACAGAGGGAGAGATGAAAGGCAAATAGATTATGGTCAGATAAGGGGATTTCAGAATTCTTGAACATTGAAATGGTACATTTCTAGGTGAAGGCAAGATTGAAAGTATGACCATCTTTGTGTGTGGCTGAGGTGGGGTGGAAGAGTAGCCCATTGGGGGTGAGTAGGTTGAAGAACTAAGTGTTTGGAATGTTTGATGGAGAATCAATATGTATGTTGAAGTCCCCTAGTATAAGTTGGCAAGGAAAGAAAAATTGTAAGTCAGGTATCAAACTCATTGAAGAAGAAAGAAGAGTATCCTGAGGTTTATTAGGGGTTTTGTTACCAAGGGGTTACCAAGAATTTGATTGGGTGGTAAATATTAATAGCATGAACCTTAAAGCAAGAGATGTTACTGAGTGAATGAAGAAGGAGAAGGAAGAAGGAAGTAGGAGAACTTGGAAGTGGCATTGGGAAGTAAGGAGTATTTCAAGTCCCCTACCTTGACTAGTAAGCCAAGAGAATGAATGAAGGTGCATCCAGTAATGAAAAGGGTGTCCAGGGAGGCTGTGCCATGAGGGGAAATCAAGATTTTAGTAAGAACTAGCATATGAAAGAAATAGGAGAGGAATAGATTTAAAATGAAGGAAACTTTGTTGCCTATGAAATAGGCATCCCAGGAGGCACAGTGAACAGGCCAGGTTGAATTATTATAAAGTTTTGGGATAGAAAGGTTGAAGGGGATAGGAATGAGGAATCAGGTGGTAGGAGGTGTGGAGTGGTGTTTGGATGATACTCTACAGGAGTTCAGAGTCACTGGGATGTGAAGAGTATGACCAAGTATAAGTGAGTCAAGAGCACAAATCGGTACCTCAAAGGACAGACATAGCAGGAGATGGGGAACCTGAAGTTGAAGGGAGGGCTGTTCTTTTCATTGGAGGTTCTCCACATCCCACTAGGCAGATTGGGCTGCAATAGGAGAGGAATAGATTTGGGGGTGAGTAGGTTGAAGGTGAGACAAGATACTAGAACTTCAAGCCAGCAGCAGGTGGATGATGCCTTGTGGTGGGACAGAGGGAAGTAGTTAATTTGGGGTAGATAGAAGATTCCTCACCTAGCCACTAGCAGCCTTTCCTTAGGGGACATGCTGCACCAAACAGAGGACAGAAGGTTCCAGGTACTAACACACCTGTGGTCTAAAGTCTTTTCACCTGAGGAGGCTGGCTATGAGATGGCAGCAGGAAGTGGGAGACTCCCTGTACAGAGAGAAAATATCTGCCTACTCCCTTACATAGCCTTTCCCCATTTTAGAGACAAGGAAACTGAAGTCAGATGGAGGTCAAGTGATTTGCCCAAGGTCACACAGCCCCAGAGTGTGGGGCTGGATTTGAACTCAGGTTTTCCTAACTCCAGGGGCCGTGCTCTATCCGCTGTGCTACCTAGCTGGTAGAACAAATTATGGTACATGAATATAACAGAATACTATTGAGCCATATGATATGATGAAAGATAAGATTTCAGAGAATCCTGAGAATCAGTGAACTTGCATAGAGTGAAGTGAGCAAAACTAGTAGAACAATGTATACAATTACACTGCAAAAACAAAGAACTTTGAAAAACTTATGAACTCTGATCAACACAATGATTGATCATGATTCCAGAGGACGGGTGGTGAAGAATGTTACTCACCTTCTGACAGAGAAGTAATAAACTCAGGGCAGAGAATGAGTCAAGGGTATTTTGGACATGGCCAATTTGGGAATTTGTTTTACTTAGCTATCCATGCTTGTTATAAGGGTTTGTTTTGTGTTGTTTTTAAGGGAGGCAAGGCAAAGATGAAAGGAAGAAATAACAGATTTTAATTGAAAAAATAAAACTAATTTTAAGTAAGCTTAGTAGTGCTTTATTCCATTAAAGTTCTAATGCCCCCTACATACTGTAATGTTATACACAGTGTTTCCAGGTGAGTCACTCTTATTTACAAGCCTTTATCTAATACTTTCCGGAATAATGTATTCAAAGTTCTTTCTCTTCTTGATAGGGGCAATTTTAGGTCTTATATAATTCTGACCTTGGTTCTGTGGAACCTGGACTCTTTTTCTGACTACTTAACAGTATTTTTTCTTTGACCTAGAGGCTCTGGACTTTCTTATCTTTTTCTAGGAGATGGTTTTTTTTTCTTTATTGAAATATGGTATCTAGGCTTTTTATGATTGGAGTTTTTAGGTTGTCCAAGGATTCTTAGATTAGCCTTCCTTGACTTGTATTCTAGATCAGTTGTTTGTGATAGGAGATTCCTTACATTTTCTTTTGATTTTTAAGTTTTTTGATTTTGTTCTAGTATCTTATCTCATGAAGTCATTGATGTCTGTCTGGTGCAATGTAATTTTCAAGGAGTCTTACTTGAGTTAAGGTTTTGCACCTTCATTACTAAGATATTCTCTTTCCAGTTCTTTCTTCTAGATTTCTCATTGCTTTTCCTTTCTTTCTCCTAGAACCCTCCTTTCATTTAGAATATCATTTTAAAATTCTTGCTTCGTTTCTTCCAGGAATTCCAGAACAGCTTGTTGAAAATCAATAATTTTATTTAAGGTTGTACTTATATAGAAAATTTGAAGTTATTTTCTTCTGGGCTTGTGTCTTGGGTGTCCCTCTTTCTGTAATGTATCTTTATCTTTTTTTTTTTTTAATCACACAGCACATCCTCTATATAGCCATTTGTCCAGCCTTATTTCCTGAATTGGGCTTTGTGTCAGGGCCAGGATCAGTGAATTTCTGGAACAGTGGTACAGCCTTATTTGGTCCTGATCTGTATCATCTGTGGTTTGAGTAATGAGGGTTGTGTTGTTCAAGAACCTCACAAGTGGCTCTGGTCAGCAATTGGCACAAGGACATTTGGTACCAAGGAAATCTGATCCAGAACATGCCCTGATTATTACTAACACAATTTAAATCACATAAGATCCCCAAGTTCTGAATAGGGTTCAAAGTGACATAATTTCAGGCTCCAGGAGTATCTGACTAGACCATGGTTCAGGCTTCAATACCCCTGTCCCTGGGTACACATCTGTATTCTCCAGGCTTCCTTGGCTTGCTCCTGTTCTTCAAACTGGAAGGGTTCCATAAGCCTTATTCCTGGGCTAGACTTTTCTTTCTTTCTTTTTTTTTTTTTACTTTTGGAGGGCAATTGGGGTTAAGTGACTTGCCCAAAGTCACACGGCTTCTAAATGTGTTAAGTGTCTGAGGCCAGATACTTAAGGACTAGCCACCCTAAGGACTTTTCTTTCTTTAGTGCTTTTTGACAATTTGTGCAGAGCCAAGTTGGCAAAATGCACTTAATGTAGTTTCTCCTTAGATTTACTGATTGTAACTTGAATTGTTTTTTTGTTTTTATTTTGTTTTGTTTTTCCAACCTTGCTAGAGTCATTGTGAGAGAGCTAGGCTATTTAGCTTCCACTTATTCCATTATCTTTTTTATTTTATTTTATTTTATTTGCTTTTTGGAGGTCAATTGGGGTTAAGTGACTTGCCCAAGGTCACACAGCTAGTAAGTGTTAAGTGTCTGAGGCCAGATTTGAACTCAGTTCCTCCTGACTGCGACACCTAGCCACCCCTTATTCCATTATCTTGAGAAATGTCTTCAGTCATCCCATGGTTTACTATTGTGCCTTTCACTTTCAATCTAATTCAGTATTTTTACTTTAATGTACCTGTGTCTTAGTATTATTTGGGGTCTTATACAGGTGGGAAAACATTTGAAATCCTGTGAAGATGAGAACCTAAGACATCTGAAAAATTAGTAAATTCTCACTGGAAATATTCACACAGTAACCAGAAAAAAGGGCATAGCAATTAGGAGTCCAATGTACTAAACCCATTTGGTAATTAAACAAACCTTTCAAGACTAGAACCTAGGCACTGTTCATACTTGCACAAAGGAAAAGAGCAAGAGTACTTGAGGCTGGAGTCCCACCTGCTGGTTTGAACAGATACTTGCAAGTCATACCCTAGGATGCTTTGGAAGGATGTTTTTTTGTTCCTTCTATATATGGACAAGGGATTAATCCTCATATACTCGAGCTTTGTTCCCTAGAGGGTTCCTTACTGATGAGAGAGGGGCAGAAGCTGGAGCTCTGCAATGAAGTGGTGTCCTAAACTATCTGGAAAACTATCTACAGTATCTGGAAAAAGTTGGTGCTACTCAAAAAGCATTTCATTCTATGATTCCAAAAGCATTACATGATGACTTTGGGCATAGTGGTCAAGAAAGAACCCTATAGTTAATAAGAAACTTATTTTACTGGCCCAAGATGACAACAGATGTCAGTCACTAAGAAGCATGAAACCTGTGCTCAAACTTTCACTATTTACATAGAGTATAAACACAAATAAGCCTTTGGAGCTTATCTGCAATGACTTTATCTCTGGAAGCAGATAGAAGGATTATAAATCGGAACAAACCAACTTTCCCCCAATGCCCTGGCACACCAGACCAGGAATCAAATAGCTTTCTAGACCTACTAAAGTCTTGTGAGAGGAAATATTTCTCTGTATACAGATTCCCTGCCAGGATTCACTGTGGCCAAGGCAGAGACTTTGAGAGCAATCTCCTAAAAAAAGCTGTTGGATTTGGCAGCATGAGAGTAATTTCGAGCTGAGCCGAAGTCATGGCTAGCTGGTAGACTTCTCTCAACAGAGAAAGATAAGTTATAGCAATAATAAAGAAATGTTATTATAAATTATAATAAAGATATGTTATATTACATTATTATTATCATTAGTGTTATTGTACATCTGGACAAGAAATGCCACATATTGACTCCATTTAAATTTTTTGCTGAGATCTCAGTGTTCCTAACATGTTTATCAGAGTACAAATGTTTCAGCATTTCAGGTTACGATTCTCCTTGGGGACAAGAAGGTGTGGTTCTAGACTTCTTGATTTCTTGCCAAAGAAAACAATTCCATGAGCAACTTGTTCTCAAAGCTTCTGCCTTTGTCAGAATGAGGGAATCCATATGCCGAGGAATACTTCTTCTACAACATGTTAACTACTGTGGACATTTTCTGGTTCTCCATTGGGTAGGCCTGTGTATACCTGGTAAAATAATCAGTCACCTCTAAAACATAGCTTTTGTTCTTATTATTTCCTTGAGAGATTAAAAAGTCAATGAAGAGATTAGACAAGGCAGATTCAAAAACAACAGGACTCAATAACCCAGTGTTTGATAAAGCAGAAAACATACATTATTTAGGGGGGGGAAAACCTCCTTTTTTGGTAAAAACTTCTGGGAAAACTAGAAAGCAGTATGACAGAAATTAGGCTTAGACCAACATGGTATACTATATTCTACAATACATTATTAGTGGATATGTGACTCTAATATTAAAAATCAGACAATAAAAAGTTAGAAGAGAAACAGATGCATACTTCTCATGGGTAGGAGACGTATTTTTTAATTTTCCTTTTTAAAAATATTTTTCTAAAATTCATCATTTATTTTAAAAGTTATTTTCTTTTTAAATTGAGTTTCAAATTATCTCCCTTCCACTCTCTCATCTATTAAGAAAGCAAGTGATATAATATCAATTATACATGTGGATTCACATAAAACATTTCCATATTAGCTATATTTTTTAAAAAGCAAGAAAAATAAAGTGAGAAAAGTATGCTTCAATTTGTACTCGGAGTTATCAGTTTTCTCTCCCTGGAAGTGAATAGCACTTTTTCATCATGAGTAGGAGATATATTCTTAAGCAAACAAGAGATAGAGGCAATTACAAAAGATAATTTTAATTACTGGGAACTAAAAAACTGCTACACAGACAAAATCAATACATTTAAGACAAAAACAAAAGTGGCTGAATGGGAGGAAAAATAACCTTTGTATCAAAATTCTCTGATAAAGGTCCAGTATCCAATGTGTAAGTGTATGTGTGATATACACATCTACACACACACACACACACACACACACCATCCCCCAATAGATAAATGGTCAAAGAATATGAAGAAACAGTTCTCAAAAGAATTGCAAAGTATTCACAACTAATGAAATAATGTTCCAAATCATTAATAAGAGAAATGCAAATCAAAATGATACTAATGTTCTACTTCACACTCAGCAAATTGGTGAAAATGACCGAAAGTGCAACAGTCAATGTTGAAAAGGTTGTGGAAGAATAAATATGTTGTTAGTGAAGCTCTGAAATGGTACAACTATTTCAGAAAGCAATTTGGAATTATACAAATAAAGTTAATAAAATGTCCACATCCTTTGAACCAGAGATTCCATTGTTGGGCTTATGCCATCAATAAGATATTTCAAAATATTTACAACTATATTTTTCGCAATGGCTAAGACTTGGAAACAAAGTAAATGCCCATCAGCCGGGGAGTGGCTAAACAAATGGAGCACAAATATAATAGAATACTACTGCATTGTAAGAAATTATGTGATGATTACAGAGAAGCATGGAAAGAGTTATATGAATTGAAGCAGAATGAAGTAAGTGAAACTGAGAAAATAATAACTACAACCATGAAAATGAAAATAACAAAAATCAAAAGTAAATGTAATGAAATTAGAAAGGTCAAGCAGGACTCCAATGAAGAGATGAGAAGACACCTCCAACCTACCCTTTCATAGAGGCAAGAGGTTCACAGGTGTTCCATATTGTACATGTTTTTGAACTTTTTCAACATATTTAATCTTTTCTCCCCTCTAAAAATACAATTTGTTGTTATGAGATGGCTCTGGAAGGTGGGGAGGGACATAGGAGAACTGTGGTGATTTAATAAACAGAAAATATCAATAAAAACTTATTTTTTTTAAAAAGTCAGTGAAGGGGCGGCTAGGTGGCGCAGTGAGTAGAGCATCGGCCCTGGAGTCAGAAGGACCTGAGTTCGGATCGGACCTCAGACACTTAACGCACACACAAATAAAAACCTAGCCAGGTGACCTTGGGCAAGTTACTTAACCCCAATTGCCCTCCAAAAAGCAAAAAAAAAAAAAAAAAAAAAGTCAGTGAAGATAAGTTCCAAAGGCATGTTAATAGTTATATTCTTTAATTATAAAGCACAATTTAGTAACAATTTTCTTTGCCCACATCAAACACAAGTCTCATACTTCTGGAAGTGAATAGCATTTTTTCATGATAAACAGGATGTGCATTCTTAACAAATAAGAAATAAAAGTCACACACTTCTGGAAGTGATCTGCTAACATTGTATAATGCTTTCAAGGCCATAAAGAAAAATGCCCTGAATGCCATGATCAGGTATAATAAAGCATGCCATCGGAGATCACCAACCTTCTATCATCTCAACAATAAAGAACTTTCTAGGGCATGGACCTTGAGTCCTTTAGCAGAAGGACTTTAGCAGTCCTCCATTGCTTCTTGGCTCGTGTCATTTCTAATGGTCCATCAGTCATCTGATCTTGCAACTAATCTCCCAAAAGATAACTGGAGCAAAGAATGAAATAAGGTTCACATGCAATGCTGGCATGCTCTCTAGTCAAAATCTCAAACTCTCAGCATCATGTCTATGTTTATGACCTTTATTATCACTTTTCATAGGGGCCTCTGAGTCCAGATTGGATGGATCCTTAAGCAACTGAAAAGGAGATCATGCTTACTGTTTTCAGAGTTCAGTGACCTCCCTTTCTTTTCCTTTCTCTTCCACTCATACTGTCTGAGAGAAGAGCTAGGGGGGAAAGGGACTGGCAAGTTCAAAAGTTAAAGGAAGGGGCAGCTAGGTGGCACAGTGAATAGAGCACTGGCCCTGGAGTCAGGAGGGCCTGCGTTCAAATTCAGCCTCAGACACTTAACATTTACTTGCTGTGTGACCTTGGGCAAGTCACTTAACCCCAATTACCCTGCCTTCCTCACTCCAAAAAGAAAAAAAAAGTTAATGGGAACAAATTCTCTGAGAAAGCAAGGTAGAGAAAGAAGTTGGAATGGAATTCTGCTTGATCTCACCAACAGCAGCTATTAGTTTTGTCTTGATCTAATTGACACCATATTATACACCACCTCCTCTAGCTACCTCCAAATTGTTCCAAATTAGTTTTTCACAGAGTATCCATTCTCTTTCTGCCCTATCTCCATGAATGGTTTCATAAAGATATTTCATTCATAGTACTATGATCACTTTAGGTTTTTTTTTTTCTTTTTGGAAGACAATTGGGGTTAAGTGACTTGCCCAAGGCCACACAGCCAGTTTTTGTGTTAAATGTCTGAGGCAGGATTTGAACTCAGGTCCTCCTGACTCCAGGGCTGGTACTCTATTCACTACACCACCTAGCCGCCCCTTACCATGCTCCCTTTAATAATAGCTAACAATGCCAGGAGCTTTACAATTATTATCTCATTTTATTTGTACAGCAACCCTGGGAGATAAGTGCTATTATTATCCCTACCTTATAGGCAAGGAAACTGAGACAGGTTAAGTGACTTGCTCAGGGCCTCACAACTACTCAGTGTATGAGGTCAGATTTGACTTGGTTCCTCCTAACTCCAGACCCAGTTCTCTATCCACTGAACTATCTAGCTGTCCATAAATATAGAGCTGCAAGGGGACTTTTGCGGCCATGGCATTCTTTTCACATTCTGGGTATATGTGATATATAATAATATATTAATTCTTATTATATATACATCTATATCCTTTTCACACACTCTTAATTTGCCGAACTAACCTATTTGATGGAACAGCCATATAGATTTTGAGGCAAAATGAGACAACCCAAGACAGAGAGCATCCCAAGCTCTTTACCTGTGAAACCAAAGTGTTTGGGGTCAGGGGGAGAAAAGATGATCCCATACTAATATAGTGTCTAGGTGCACCTGGTGAAAACCAGGCATAGAAGATTGCATGTCGGAAGTTGAAACTTTATATTTTTCCTGGCAATAGCCTCTGTTCTGGAATCCTAACCCTATGCTTCAATAATTTTGGTTCTGTTTTTGAAAAATGTTCTTTAAATGAGTAATCTTCCAGAGTAGAATCTCAAAGAAGGTGAAGTCATCTGAAATGTATGAACTGCCCTCAAAAGATAGACAAGGAAAGCACTGGGAACAGCCCAGGCTGGCAAAGGATCATGTTTCATGTATATACCAGAGGGGAGGGGGTCTAACTCAAGCCATGGGCACTATCTAGTAAGTCACCTGAATGGTTGGCACGTGCCTAATAATCAAGGTGTGGCTGCCTGAACCTGGAGTGCCCCCTGGTGGCTTACTAGGACATAACACCTCGAGTAGGGGTTTTGAGCCCTACCTATAGGTGTTAGTAGATGAAATAATGGTACTGCCAGCGCCCGTGTGAAGTAGAGTGTTCCAATTGTGTTTTTTTTAAGTCCACAAGCACAAGGTGAAAATGGAATAGTTAGATAACAACTTGGAAAAGATCCAGGAATTTTGGTTGACTGCAAGCCGAACATATTGTGATGTGGTGGCCAAAAAAAAGATAAAATACTCCTGAGTATTGTTGACAGCGCAGTTGAGAGGACAAAAGAGGTCTTGCTTTTGGGTTGCAATAGTGGATTATCACCTTCTTGTTCCTAGAAGTTTTAGCTCTCAACTGTCTTAGTTTTTTTGGCCATCATGTCACATTATTGACTTGTATTGGGTTAAAATCCAAGGGTGGTGGTTGTTTATTTTAGAAAAATTGCTTTGATTGCTATAATAAGTAGTTCACATGCTTATAGATGGATAGCCTTTAAAGTAAATAAGTGTATTGTATACACATATATATATAATGATCAGATATTTCCTTATATTTCCATATATATGTTTATCTGTGTGTACATACATCTGTATATATACACATATTAACACATACAGGAGGAGGAGAGCAGGCTGGATTGCTTTTGGGAAATTGCAAAGTTTTTCTGATGATCCAAAATTATCAAATGTTAACCCATCCTTTTAACACCAAGGAATAAAGGAAAGAAATAAGCATTTATTAAGTACCTACTATGTGTCAGTCACTATGCTAATTGATTACAAATACTATCTAATTTTATTCTCACAACAACCCTGGGAGGTAAGTGCTATTATTACCCCCATTTTGCAATTGAGGAAAGTAAGGCAGACAGAAATTAAGTGACTTGCCCAGGATCACACAGCTAGTAAGTGTCTGAAGCCAAATTTGAACTCAGATCTTCCAGATTTCAGGCCCAGACCTCTATCTATTGTGCCACCTAGCTGCTAATACTCTTCTGGTGGAATTGTATGGGTTTGAGTCATAGAATATTTTAGTCTCTAAAGAATTAAAGTTTAAGAGCACTCTAAGGACAATGGGAAGCTGAATGGTGGTTATGAGCAGACTGTAACACTAGGAATTATGTAGAAGCAACATGAATGTCATTAAGGAAATATCTGAGCAAAAAGATTGGCCAGTCACATATTGAGAGTAAGGGATAAATAACCATGCTCCAGGAAAGAAGGAAGGAAGGGAGGGAGGGAGGGAGGGAGGAAGGAAGGAAGGAAGGAAGGAAGGAAGGAAGGAAGGAAGGAAGGGAAGAAGAGAGTAAGGGAGGAAAGGAGAAAGGGAGGGAAGGAAGAAGGCAGGGAGGCAGGGAGGGAGGATGGGAGGATGGGAGGATGGGAGGAAGGAAGGGAGGAAGGAAGGAAGGAAGAAAGAGAGGGAGGGAGGGAGGAAGGACATGAGCAATGGGAATGGAAGGGAAGGGGGGGAAAGACACTGGAAGCAGGGAGACAAGTTACCAGGTGACACTAGTGTAGTAGGAGTAGGATGTCCCTGGAGGGAGGCTCAGCGCCCCGACTGCCCCAGGGCGGGGGCAGGGAGCAGGGCGCATTTGACGCTAGCTCCAGTACCACTAACCCCGGGGCAGTGCCATTTCCAAGGCTCAGGTTTCAGCAGAGTTGAGATCCAAGTGTCTCTGAAATGACGTAATAATGTAGATCAGGGAGAGCCTCGGGGCGGCGTAACGCAGAGTCCGACCCGGAGCCCGCGCGTGCTGGGTGCTTTCTGTGCAACTTCAAGCAAATCGCTTGCTTCAGCTGGGCTTCAGTTTCTTACCTTCACAACGGATGGAGAGGGTGGGAGGAGAGAGAATTTGGAACTAGACAGTTTTTTTAATGTTAAAAATACATTAATTTTTTTTCGGGTTGGAGTAGATGGCCTCTAAGACGTCTTCCGGTTTAGATCCTTAGTCCTTTGCTCCTGTTATCTTTACGACAATTTAATGCAAATTTTAAAGAAAAATCAATACCCTGGGGAATCCCAGGCTCTTCAAAATGAAACGGAGTGCGGTTGTTAGGGGCACAGAAGGCCCCAAATATCTGCTTTACTAGGGAAAGGGCCTGAGACTAGTCCAGGACTCCATTTCCCAGAATGCAGAGGGCGGAAGGTTTCTCGAGACTTCATTTCCCAGAAGGCCTCAGAAGGAAGGCGCTCCAGGGCTCTATTTCCCCGGATGTAAGGGCGCCTTGTGTGAATGGTGTGGGATGAGGGTGTGGAGAGGTCACACATGCGCAGTGTAGTTTCCGTGGGGTTCAGTGCGAAGACGCGGCTGGGCTTGGCATTCGCCCTAAAGATAGGGAGGCTGAGGAAAGGGGCTGGGCTTTTGGCAGGAGCCCGGGCCGAGCAGGGTTGGGCTGCTGCTGCAGGGAGGGCGCGGGTCCTCCTTCCCACACTCCGGCAGGTACCGACCCAACCTGAGCTGGAAGCGGCCCCACCCATCCCTGGCTGCCCCTGCCCTGGGGCGCCCCTCCCCCCACCCTGCCCCCTGCACGTCCGGGCCCAGGCATGCCGACCCTCCCCCCGCCACCCCACAGACACACAAAGCGCTTCCCCGGGCCTGACCCCTCCCCCGGTCCCTGCACGTCCCCGGCCCCTCCCCCAGACCCTCCCCCCATCCCTGCCTCGCCGCCCCGCAGGCACACAAGGCATATCCCCAGCCAGTCCCCAGCCCTGCCTTCTTCCACCCGCCTCCCCTCCCCACACACACACCGCGCATCCCCAGCCTTCTTCCCCTGGACCCTCCACTCCCCCCCCGCCCCATGCACCCAGTGAACATCTGCAGGCTTACCCCTCCCCCAGCCCGTCCCCAGCCCTGTCATCTTCCACCCGCCTCCCCCCACCACATAGCGCATCCCCAGCCTCCCCCCATGCACCCAGTGAACATCTGCAGGCTTACCCCTCCCTCAGCACCCCCATCCCTGCCTCCTTCCACCACCCTTCCTACCCACCAAGCCCGTCCTTAACCCTGACCACTCCCACATTCCAGCCCGAGCCCTCCCATGGAGGGGTCATTCCCCCTTCTTTGCCTGGACCCCAGTACTGACCCCATCCCCGACACGCACACACACTCTCGGGAATGTAGACACCCTCCTCCACACCCTGCATCCACCCAGTCCTCAGCCAGGGCTGTCTCCCCTGGACCTTGTCCTTATTTACACTGGCACATACCCAGACATGCTGACATCCCCACCTGCTCCCCTTCCTTTAAGGACTCACTCTCAGTACCTTCCCCAGTCCCAAGCACTCGGACATCTACCACATCCCTGGTCCTTCCCCCAGGTCCTGCCCAATCCCTTTCCCCGTGTACACATTCCCCCAAAGCAATCCCCTACCTAGGTCCCTCCCCAGAAGCTGCTTCCCCAGGTAGGTTGAACCCCTGCATCCAGCCCAGGCTACCTTTACTCACACTTTCCAATTCTAGCCCCAAATACCCTGACCTGTGCCCCCACATCCCAACCAGTGCCTGGGGGTTCACCTTTGAAGGGGCTGAACTGGGTACTCCCCTCCAGATATCCTAACAGTCGACATTCATATGCACAGCCTGATAGCAGATTACTTCCCCTTCTGTGACTATTCACACTGCTGGGAGGGATTGCTCTTTAGCCCGGCCCTGTGCCTGAACTATTCCCAATCCTAGCGACTCATTCTTGCTTTGGTCCCTACATTCAGGCACCCTGAATTTCCCTCTTGGTATTTCCCCTCTTCAGTTTTCTACTGGAAATCCCTAGCAGGACTGTGCTGCCTCTTCCCAGGCATCTTACCTCACTCTTCCCACACACAGACTGCTAACTACCCCGTAGTGTCCACTCATATCTCTTGACCAAACCAGTGTTGTGCCTTGACAGCTACAAGATCCCTTGGCCCCTCTGGTACTTCCATTTCCTTCCCACCAGATCCCTTGAGCCCTCCCCCACATGTCAGCCAACAAATACACCTCATATCAGACCCTTTTCTCTCTAGTACCCCAAATCCCTTCCCATGCTCCATTTGTCCCAACCAGCCTACCTCAGTCTGTTTTTTTTATCTGTGTCCCATAGGCCATCTGTGACAGCCCCCTCCCCAAGTCTCTCCTTTTCTGGGGTCTTGGTGCCCATTGTAGAGAGAGGAGCCTGAATGATGCCCAGGGGCCGGGCCTGGACCCAGCAGGAGATCAGCTGCCTCCTGACCCTGATCCAGGACTCTGGGGAGGTCACATTGCTCATGGCCTCCACTTCAAGGCCTAATGAGGCCCTATGGCAATCCATCTCTCAAGGGCTGGGGGCATCAGGCTATGGTCGAAGTGTGGCTCAGTGTCGATCCAAGTGGAAGGCACTGAAGCAAGCCTTCTATTCAGAATGGGAGACCAGCCGCCAGGCAGGGGGTCCCTCCCCTCAGCCCCCGCCCCACTACCGTACCATGAAGAGACTGTGGAAGGCTGCAGGACGACCGGTTTTTGGAGAGCGTCGCCTGCCAGGTAAGGGATACCCCTGGTGGTGGCCTCAGAGAGACTTACCAGAACCCAGAGGCGCCCCATTCTGGCCTCCTACCTAAGGTTTCTTTACGGAACCCCCAAGGCTAGCAGGAAAAGGAGAAGAGTTGTAAGTACGGTCCCCCACACTCCTGGCTTATTCCTAGTCCTCCCCACCCCAGATCTGGTGAAGCTCCTAACTGCTCAGCTGGAGGCCCCCACCAGAGCTAAACTGCTGGGTGATTGGGTAGGTGGGGGATGGAGAAGGGGAAGCACATTGGAGCCACAATCATCTACCAAGTGCCTGCTGTGTACCAGTCACTGACTTTCCATTGAGGATTCAGACAAAAATAAAAACACAGCTCACGATGCGGTCTTGGGAATGATGCAGAGATTTCTGGAATTGGTGGGGAGCAAGGGGCCCTCCCCTTGGGCTGACACTGTTCTCTCCCAACTACCCAGGTTCTGACACAAACCTTGACACAGGACCGACACCTTGTGACAAGAAAGAATCTTCTTGTGAGTATTCCCAGGAGCCACTGTAGAGAAGAAAGTTGAGAGAGGTCGAGGCCTATGGGACTTGGTGGGAAAGCAGAACTGAGACAAACATTTGTGTGCCCGAGGCAGGGCTGGAAAATCACCACCCCCTGCTCCCTCAGATACACTGGTCAACACAGCAGACACTCAGTAGGTGCCTCCTTTGTCCTCGTCACTGAGCTGGCTGCTAGAGATTGGAAAACAGAAATGAAATGGTCTCTGCCTTGAAGAAGCTTTTGTTCTTCTGGGAAGAAACAACATAGTTTGAGGAGGACGAGAAAGCTCGAAGCTGGTGGGGATCAAGAAAGGCTACACGGAGGAGGAGGAAAAGGAGCCTGAGCTGAGCTTTAGAGGAAGCTCAGTCCACCAGAGCTCTGGGCCTTCCCTGCAGGGCGTCTTGTGACTTGTCCCAGACTTAGTGCCCACGTGCCACAGCAAGCATAATGTTCTGGGGTTTTGTTATATACATTTTGTACAATGTGCCCCCTTTTGCATGCTTCCCTCTTGTGATTGGACCAACTGACTAGTCTTTCCCTAACTTTCACACTTGTGGGGAGGTTAAGTTAGGAGATCCCTGGACAGCATCAAGGTTAGGTTAGGTAGGTAAAGCTAAATGTATCTATCTTCCTTCTGCAGCTCCTGAAGAGAAGCAGGACAGCCCTGCCCCCTCCCAGATTCCAGGTGAGGCTGGTGAGTTCCATTTTTCTTAGATGACTTGGGGTGCTCCTAAGGCTGTCCTGGGTAGAGGAGGCCTCAGCGCCAATGGGGAGGGCATGAGGAGGGAGTGTAGTGGAGTCTCCAGAGGAATGAAGCCATTGGGGAAGGAGAGGATATGGAAAGCATGAGGGGTAGAAGTGAGAACATGGAATTGGGGTGGGGGGAGTCTGTTGCCAAAAAGCAACAGCATGAGATAGGGGTTCTAGGAGCTTGGATCACTGGACTTTCCATGGGCTATTCCCCTGGAGTTTAAGAACCACTCCCAGTTCTCATCTCAGGTGGTTACCCTCCCCCCAGCTCTTTAGAGCCTTTCTCACCATGAAGGAGTCAGCTAGCTTTGTCCATTGCCCCCTTTTCTACCCTCCTGGGAGCTTAGAACAGTCCCTACCTTGAAACCAGATGAACAGTGGGGGGGTCTTGACTCCACTGGTCTCACGGGGCTAAGTTGGGAGTAAAAATGGACAGAATCCTCTTTGCAGGGGAGGGATATGTAGAGATGGAGCCCAATAGGGTTTGGCATGGTTTTTTGCCTCCCCCTACACCAGAAGAGCCTCCAGCCTTGGTGCCAGAGGTCCCAGTGAGACCAGATCTGGTCCCTCAAGGACCTAGAGAAGAGCCCAGCCATGTGTCAGGACTGCAAGGTAAGCTTCATCCCTTCTCCCATCCTTCTTGGGGCTTGGGACCTGGTTATGGGGGTGGCAGATAGAGGCCTTGACCTCCCACTGGTGCACTGTTGCAGGCCCTGGGGTGGTGAGCCTCCTCCAGAACATGCAGGAACTTCTGGTGCAGATCTTGCGAACATCAAGGCAGCAGCAGGCGCTGCTTGAGAGCTTGGCCCAAGACACCGTCTCTCACCTTCACCTGCTGTCTGATGGGCTGGGCCAGATGGGCCAGACCTTGCAGGCCCTGCTGATGCACAGCCCCAGCTGGCAGAGTCCCCGGTCCCTGCTCTCATCCACACCCGCTCCTACTCGACCTCACCCCCCTGCCCTGGGCCTGCACTCTTCCCATTCCCCTTCTGTTCCTGTTTCCCCTTCGAGCCCCTGCCTAAAGGAGGAGACCATCCTACCCCCACCCAGGTTTGCACCATTATGAATCTTGACCCACTTCCCCCAAGTTGTGGCAAAAGCTCAAGCCAATAAGACAACTCTCTCTCACCTCCTTTCTCCTGCTGGTAAATACGGAGCCCCGGGTTCCCCACCCCAAGTAGTCTGTTCCCAAGACTGGAGACTTTTATGTAAATGTCCTCATATTTTAGAAAATATTTAATTTAAAAGAGAAACATGCATCCTTTTTTTACAGTGAGATTATTTGATTAAAAAAATCCAAATAACAGGAGAGGGGACTGTGCCCCTGACTCCACCCTGTTCTTTCAATTTCTTGGAGTCTGTCTTAGGGCCAAAGATGAATGCTGTGGGCATCCCCATCATGGCTTGTACCTGGCCAGAATGATACTTGCTCACACACACATGGAGACATCCTGGTTCTCGTGGGCTCTCACATCTGCTTGCTTCCTGGTGCTCCCATGTACACATACCTTTTCTTGTATAGATGCTGCCAGGCACCTGTGTTCTCAGATGCACACAGATATGTGTACTTGCCCACCCCACCCCCCAAAACACCCTACCACTTCCTGTATTTCTGAAGAAACTAGAAAAGTGTAGTTGGGGCCGGAACTGGTTAACCTCAGAGGGACAGAGATGGGAGGGGTCATGAAAGCAGTATCCACCCAAGCAGGTGGAGTTTGAAGGTGGAGTTGGTCTTATGTCCAGGCTGGGAGCTTCCCCCGCCTCCTAGTGTAGACAGATAGGCTTCTGCCCATTGGGGGTTAATTTCCAGTACTCCAAAGAAGTCATTCCCCTGCTATGTCCCATGGTCATAACTCAAATTAAAGCAGCTGCGGGCCAAAAAGGAGAGTCAAGATGGGACTTCTTCCTATGGACAATGGCCTCTTTCCTCCTTCCCTCCCCCCAAGATGCATCTCATGCTTCAATCTGGTTCTTCTCTCATCCGTCTCCTGGCTGGCTGTTGGCATAGTCCTCGTTAGGAAAGGCTGCACGACGGGTCTGGGAGCCCACAGATGCATAGAGTTCGGGCTCTGGGAGTCGGGGTGTAGGGGCAGACTGCTCAGGCTCCAGCGTCATAACTACCTCTGAGTACTTGATGGGTGGCCCCAAACTGGGCCCTGGGGGCCGTCCCTGTGGAGGCTGCAACTGCAGGCTGGCATAGCACATAGCTTCCTCCCTTGCCTAGGGATATAGAGGCAGGTTAGGCTTGTGAAGGGTACCCCAAGATCCCCTCATCCTTCGATTCCCCACCTGTTGTGCACCAAGTCAAACTTACTCGAGGGACGTCTCCTGCTGATTGCTCCTGTGAGATAGGCCCCGCCTTCTGTGGTAGCCGTCCTGAGATAGGATGGAAGGAGACCCTCATTCAGGAGTCCCTAAGTCTCTCTATCCCACCCTTTTCACTTGCTCTGGAAACATCTTTGCCTCACCCCAGTTCCCTCCCTCTCACCTGTTTGCAGGTATGTCAGGTTCCCATAAAGTGGCACCTCTTCCACAGTCTTCTTGGAGCTGCAATATAGAGCAGGGGCAGGGATGATGTTCTGAAGTATACACATCCCTCTGGGATCTCTGAAGGACTAGGGGTGCCTGAGGGAAAGGCCTCTCAGCATCTTTCAGCAGCAGTACTCACCTTTCCTGTCCCTCCGAAGTCTTGTTCTTTGCTTTGGCCCATCGGACTAGGTGTTCAGCCAGTGCCAAAAGCAGCAACAGGGTCACCACCCCCAGCAGGGCCCACAGCCCAAAGGCACAGTGCAGCCCCGGGAACCCTGAAAGCAGTAGTCACTGGGCCATCACCACACCCTCTTCTTGGCCATGCCCTCCCCCTCCAGCCTGGTCATACCCATCCACCCTCCTGTCCCCACCTCACCAGCTGTAACATTTAAGCATTCTTTCGTATTCATTAATGCCAAAGATATCTGGGCCTGAGCCAGCCAGGAGAAACTGGTCCTGCTTCTCAGTCCCTGGGCCAGGTCCCTCTCAGCTTAGAGCCTCAGCTATCTTTCCCCCAGAATCAAGAACAGCCTGTTCCTGCCTCAGTCACCCTGTCTCCTGAAGCTCAATAACAGCCACAGCTGCGAAAGCCACAGGAGCTTCCTTCCGGAGCAGAGATGGGGGAAATGCTCCCCCCTCCCAGCTGGGGGAGTCTGATTAAACACCTCCTGCTCTCACCCCCTTTCTTCTCTTCAGTTGGACCTAATTGCCCCTGTGGAATATTGAGGGAGGATGTTCCATGTTCACTTAAAGGCAGGAGATTTCAGATCTGTTAACCCAAGGCACTTTGACCCAAGCCTCTTTATACATGTAACCACCTTGCCTTCCTGTCACTGCCGATCCAGAATGTGTAGGCCTTGCAGTGCAGTGGAGGCAAGGAACAACCAGGAATGGAGGGGAGGGATGAAACTCGGAACCCTTCCTGAAAGTTGGTTCTCCTTTCTAGCTTCCTCTTTAGAAGGAACCTCCTCTCCCTCTTACTCCCCCCCCCCCTTTTTTGGAGGGCAATTGGGGTTAAGTGACTTGCCCAAGGTCATATGGCTAGTTTTGTGTTGTGTCTAAGGCCAGATTTGAACTCTGGTCCTCCTGACTCCAGGGCTGGTACTCTATTCACTGTGCTGCCTAGCCGCCCCTCTTACCCCTTCTTTAACCAAGTCTTTTCCAGTTCTCTAAGCTATGGTGTATCTACCATCTAGACACCTCTTCCTCTTTCTTTTGAGTCCCTAACTGGTCTCTCCTGCTACCAGCCTCTTTCCATCTGTAATATGCCATCCAATTAATCTTCCTAATATACAAGTCCTACGACATCTCTCCTTGCTCTCCCTCAGCCACATTTCAGCAGCACCCCAATAAAACATCCATACCCTCTTTATTCTGACCCCAGCCTTCCTTTTCATCCAAGCCAAGTTGCCTTTGTTTCCTCTAACCTGTAATGGAAGGACAGGGCATAAGCTTCTTTTAGATGTGGGTAGTGATAAACCAGGGAAGTGATGAGCTCTGGACACTTGATAAAATATTTCTTGACTGACTCTCCTCCCCAAATTCTGCCCTCATGCTAGAGGACTTAAACATGGGTAATGATTCTTCCTCAAACACCCAAACCACTCAGTTCCTTAACATGCTCACTTCTCCTTGACCTACTCTTCCACACAACCTCAGCCACAAACATAAATTATACTTCTGAACTTGTCATCACTGGCAAAGGTCCCACCACCATGTTTGAGAAAGCTGACTCACCTTATATGACTATAATCTATTGGCTTTTCACTTCTCACTGAGCTGGACCTTACATAACCCTACTCTTCATCCTCACTGTGACCACCAATCTCTTGAACTCTCAGTTCTGTCCCAGGTCATCTCTCCCCACACCAGCCACTCTCTCCTAGTCTCCCCATCTTAACTCCTTAATAAACCTTTTCAATTTTACACTGTCCTCTTCTTTTGAATCTCTAGACCCTTTATCATATCACCCATGACACCCAGCCAAGCCTCAACCCTTTGTGCCTACACACATAAAAAAGAAAGAAGGTGGAGAAAATTACAAGACCATTCTGACTGGGCCCACTACAAATTTATGACATACAACATTATCACTGCTCCAGAATAATCCTACTAGACCCTCCTCATGAACTCAATATCCCACTCTCCACAACAGCACTTCCAAACTTTTTCATCCCTCCTCAAACCTCCCATGGTTTGGCCATTTGCTATGACCTCCTCTTCTCTCTCCTCCTTCACCCCTGTTTCACATGAAGAAGTGGCCTAACTCCTTACCAAGGCCAAGCCATCTATCTGTTCATGTGATCCCATTCCATCCTGTCTCCTCCAATTGGATTGTCCCCTCTGTCTTCCTGATTCTTTCACTTATTTTCGATCTCTCCCTGTCTGCTATTGTTGTTCAGTCATTTCTATTCTGCCTGATTCTTCATGACCCGACTCGTGGTTTTCTTGGCAAAAATACTGAAATTGCCATTTCCTTCTCCAGCTCATTTTACAGATGAGGAAACTGAGGCAAACAGGGTGAAGTGACTAGCCCAGAGTCCCACAGCTAGTATCTGAGGCTAGATTTGAACTCAGGAAGATGAGTCTTCTTGAGTCCAGACCCAGCACTCTATCCATCTCGCTGCCTAACTGCCTGATTCTTTTCCTACTGTCTACAAACGTGCCCATGTCTCCCCTATGCTGAAAAAGCCTTCACTTCATCCTTCTATCACTGCTACCTTCCTGTATCTCTCCTGTCCTTCCTAGCATCTACAATAGATGTTTCCACTGTCCTCCTCCTCCTCCTCCTCCTGTCTTAACACTTTATAATCTGGCTTCTTCCCCCCCCCCCCCATATTTTTGTTTTCTAATTTATTTTTAGTTTTTACCATTCTCTTTTATATGATTTTGAGTTCTAAATTCTTCCCCCCCTCCTCAAGACAGCAAGCAATCTGATATAGGCTATATATGTATGATCATATTAAACATTTCCACAGTAGTCATGTGAATCAGAACTAAAGGGAAAAACCATAAGAAAGAAAAAGCAAACAAACAAAACAACAACAAAAGAGAAAATCACATGTTTTGATCTGCATTCAGACTCCATCGTTCTTTCTCTGAATGTGGATCAGAAGACCACTCACCCAAAATGATTCAGAGACTTCTCAAGGTAGAAGCAAAAACTTTATTACCATCTCCAATCTTACAGAGGGCCAGAAGGGAGAAGCTCCGTACAGAAGGCAATGGCATGATTCTAAAACCCTAATATGGGAATTCCATACCCTCTCCACTGTCCCACCTTACCATTGGTTGGTAAGGCAAGCTCACAGTCTTCTTATTAATGCCAGCCAATTGGCACAAAGCAATCTCAGTTCATTACCATAATTATTACAAATGAGGCTCTAATTTTGTTAGATAACATACGTGATACATGAGGTCCACTACCTCATGCAGTAACAACCCCAGAATGCTGAACCCCCTCCAGTCCAACCTAGATGTGTCCTTATCTGGGCCTGAGTGTCCCAAGGCCGCTGCCTGCTTCGTGATTG
Organism: Gymnobelideus leadbeateri; assembly: GCA_011680675.1. Classification (NCBI taxonomy): domain Eukaryota; kingdom Metazoa; phylum Chordata; class Mammalia; order Diprotodontia; family Petauridae; genus Gymnobelideus; species Gymnobelideus leadbeateri. Next base: position 364,348 of record WOXC01008724.1, on the reverse strand, counting down.
GTCAAATCCACCTGCTGGGGGCGGCTGGGTTGGTGCAGTGAGTAGAGCGCAGGCCCTGGAGTCAGAAGGACCTGAGTTCGGATTTGGCCTCAGACACAATGGACACACAAACAAAAACCTAGCCGTGTGACCTTGGGCAAGTTACTTAATTCCAATTGCCCTCCAAAAAGCAAAAAAAAGAGAAAAAATCCACCTGCTGCTGCCAGCTCCTTTTATTCTACATTATTTCATTTTTAGTATTATCTAGGAGTTCTCTGGGAACTGGGAGCCCAACTTCTTCCCAAGGCTACTGCCTCAACTCTTCCCAAGGCTAGTGTCTGGTACTTTTTATCAGTAGTCTTGTTTCAGCAATTCTTGCAGTTCTATAGAAACTTAACCCTTTGCTACCTCTCACACTACCATTCCTTTCCCCAAACTAAAAATATCTCTAATTTGGTCTCAATAGTTAATTCAATCAATTGTATTAATACCCAATAGCTCTTACATTACCTCAAAATACACAATGACCTACATATATAGGGAAATGATACTGAACTTAGTTACAAAGCATAAGGAAGTAATAAAAATGTATATAGGATGTTCAGAATGGGGAAACTTCACTGCAAGTTATCCCTCACATGGATAGCATTTTCCATCAATTGTCTTAGATGATTGCATTGCTCAGAAGAGCTAAGTCTAACAAAGTTGGTCATCACACAAATGTTGCTGTTACTGTGTGTGGTGTTCTCCTGGTTCTACTCAGCATCAGTTCATATAAGTCTTTCCAGGATTTTCTGAAATCTGCCTGCTCACCATTTCTTATAGAACAATAGTATGCCAGTACATTCATATACCACAACTTGTTCAGCCATTCCCCAACGGATGGGCATCCCCTTGATTTCCAGCTCTTGGCCACCACAGAAAAAGCTGCTATACATAGTTTTGTACATGTCGGTTACAATCTGTATTCTAACTGTATCATTCCACTGAAACTGCTCTCCCCAGAGTTATCAGTGATCACTTAGTGGCCAAATCCAACAGCCCTTTCTCAATCTTTACTCTCTTTGACCTTTGTACAGCCTTTGACACAGTTGATCCCTCTCTCCTTGATATTCTCTCTCTAGGTTTCCAGGACGCCTTTTCCTCCTACCTACCTGACCCTTCTCTGTTTCCTTTGCTGGGTCCTCCTCCAGATCACACCCACTAACCTCAGGATTCTGTCCAGGGCCTTTTTCTCCCTTTACTCTACCTCACTTGGAGATCTCTTCAGCTTCCATAGATTTAATTTATTGTCTCTGTGATGGCGATTCTTAAATCTAACCTCTTTGCTAACCTCCATTCTCGTTCTTCCTTTCAGATCTCTTGAAACATGTTCAGTAGACATGAAACTCAATATGCCCCAAACAGAACTCGTTATCTTTCCCCCTAAAGTCTCCTTCCTATAGTCCTTATCGCTGTAGAGGGCAAAACCATCTTCCCAGTCCCTCAGACTTGTGACCTAGGAGTCATCTTGGGTTCCTCACTCCCTCTCACGCCATATCTAATCTGTTGCCAAAGCCTATAGATCTATCCTTTGCAATCTCTCTTTTCTGACACTGGCCCCATTCGGGTACAAGACTTCATAACCTCATACATGCACTGCTGTAACAACCTGCTGGTGGATCTGTCTGCCTCAAGTTTCTCCCCACTCCAATCCATCCTCCATTCAGCCACTACAGTGATTTTCCTAAAAAGCAGATCGTGTCACCCCACCCACCCACGCCCCACTCAGTAAACTCCAGGGGCTCCCTACTGCCTCCAGGAGCAAATACAGAATGCTCTGGCATCCAAAGCCCTCATAACCCAACTCTCACCCTTCCAGTCCTTCATCTTACTCCCTGACACGTAGTCTTGGGTCCAGAGACACTGGCCTTCTGGCTATTCTACAAACACTACATCGTTCTCTCGGGCTATCGCACACACCTAAGAAAGTTCTACTTCTGATCCCTCTGGTTTCCCAACTAAAAAAGCCCACCTTCTACAGGGGAGTCTGTCAATTCCAGAGCCTTCTCTCTTTAAATTACTTCCTCTTTATTCAATACTAGCTTTGTGTGAATGTTTGCATATTATCTCCCCCTCTTGACTACTTTTTTCTGTCGCCTAGGATAGTTATGAAAAGACTCAAACCACATTCGAGGTTGTAGCTAAAATGCAGACGCGCTGAGAATGAGCCCCGTTCAGTTGGTGCACCAGAGGGCGCACTGCCTGCGTGACTATTTTACTTGACTAAGGGCGGCCTCGCCGCGCTCCTTCCGCTCGGCCCTTCTACGAAAGTAGAGGTGCTTCTTCGCGGGGAAAGGGAGCTGCGACATCGACCAGACGCACATGCGTGCGTGGCACTTTCTGCCAGAGGTCCGGGGACTTTCCCCTAGGCGCAGAGGTGGGGAACGAGTCCCCCGTTTGTAGCCTAGGAAACAGGCCTTCAGCAAGCGCCTCGGTTGGGACTTTCCGCCCAGGCTTTATAAAGATCCAGAAATCGCAGCGCCTTTACAGTGTGGTTAGACTAATAATAATAATAATTTCCAGGCTAACCGAAATGGAGCCTTTTACTTCAAGAGAAATTTTCCTAATTTTACTTTTCTAAGTGGCCTGTCGCAGAAAAGTCATCGAAAGAAACAGAATCCCTGAAGAATTTGAGAGAAAGGAGACCAGCATGCACCTGGAAGCCAGTTAGGTGAATATATTATGTAAATGAAGGCGTTAGCCACTCTCTTCCGGAGCTCGCTCCGCCGTTAGGGGCAGGGCCAGCTAGGCGCACATACGTGTGTCGTCATGGGCTGCGTCACCGCATCTGCTCCCACGCCGCCGATCTGCGAGCCCTGACTTGCAGGGTCCTCCGGACATGCCGGCCCCGGCGCCCTGTGGCCCGGCGCTGCTGCCGGCCGCCCTGGCGCTCCTCCTCCTGGCCGCAGCACTCCGGGTCTTCCAGGGCGTTGCCGGGCCGCGCCCCACCGCAGGTAATGGGCGACGGGAGGAGGGGCGGGAAGGGGCGCGGGCGGAGATGGTCGTGACCCCGACTGTGGCCTCGCTCTGCAGGGGAGCCAGCCCGAGACGGGCTGCGGAGGACGCTGGAGGAGCGGCGGGCGGCGGGCCGGGCGTGGGGGCCGCTGCCCCTGGGAGCCTTGTACGCCGTGGGCGTCCTGGCCTTCGTGCTGCGCCGGTGTCTGCAGGTGCCGGGGCCGGGGGGGGCTGGGCCGGCGCCGGGAGGGGAGCCCCCGCGTGCGGTGCGGTGTGGTGTGGTGGGGGACCGAGCTGCCCTGCCTGGTTCTAGGGACAGGATGAGACCGAGGTGTCCCCGGAGGAGAAGCCCGCCGAGAAGGAGCTTCTGCGCAGAGGTGAGGGCCGGCCTGGGGGTGTTGGTGGGACTGGCCCCATCCACGGGAGTGGTAAATGCCGTCCCTTCCTTTCCCAGAAGAGCAGCTGGCCCGAGAACTAGCCAAGACGGAGCAGCTCCTGGGCGGCCTGCTGGACCAGCTGGACCCTCTGTTTGAGCGGTGAGAGCTGGTGGGGCCGGGGATGGGGGGGGCGGGGGGGGGGGCGTGCAAGAGGCAGGTGGGAACCTGACTGGGCATCTCTGCAGTGTGGACGCTCTGGCTGGAGCCCAGCAGGACCTGCTGACCCTAAGGCTTCAAACCATCAGCCAGCTGTTACACGACAAGGGACTGAACACAACTGCTGCTTCCCAAGGTAGGGGCCCTTGGAGTAGAATATCAGATGTTTGGTGTCTGATGTTAACTGATTTGAGGACTCATGCTACCCCCTTCCCCTCCACACACAGAGTACAACCCCCCTATCCATGAGGACCTGAGTGCTGAGGAAGATGATGACAGTGACCTTCAGACCGGGGGCTGGGGGGAGGGAGTAACAGAGGCCTGGGCTCCAGATGTCTCCTGGGACCAAAGTGGGGAAAATGGGAAGGAGTGGGGACTCAGGAGGAGGAAGTGGATTGAAGGAACCCAAGTCACACACTGAGAGGGTTGGGGAATGGTATCAGTTTTAGAAAAGCCAGTGAGGAGTCAAAGCTCAGATTTGAGGAAGTAGGCTCTCTTCAAGTAGCTGAGGTCTTTTAATAAAAATAAAATATATTCGATGTAAGTACACAACCTGATCATCCAAAATACATGTGCTCAATCAAACATAAATATACACGTCATGCACACCCCACCATATTCTTCACCACCAGACAGTGGCCGGTCACACATGTCCTCGGGATGCTGAGGCTTCAAAGCAGTCAGACTTCCTATTTCTAACTGGAACCAGCTGTCAAGGTGCTCTTCTACCTTGTGTGGCTGCTGTAGAGAAAGAGTACTAAGTGAGCCTTCTCCCCAGTCTGAGTGAAAACAATCAGAACTAGAGAACAAGGAAATACGGTAACTGCACATAGCTAAACTGGTCCTTAGAACCAGAGATGTGAGGCGTACCTGATGGCTGCAGTCAGACTGTGGTACCAGCGGGATAGGGCTTCTTGGTCTGTGGACATGAGCAGCAGCTTTTCATGGGGAAAAGAAAGCTGGGGGATGGGAAAAAACATCTAAGTTGCTTACCCAGAAAACAGTCCTAAAGCTATCCAGGGAAGGAATGGCTACATAGATGCTGTTCAGGATGGGCATAGGGACTGGATTTGTGATACCACTGATTGAGGGAATTTCCAGGAGAGGTCTGTATCTTCTCTACAATTTACAGCCTTACAGAGCTGTTTAAAGCAAGGGTTAGCAACTTAGAACCCATGGGCTAAACTGTTTTTCTAAAACTTATTTTAAAATGTAAAAACCATTCTTAGCCCACAGCAGTCCATCTGCCAGCCCCTGGTATAGGGCGCTACATTAAGTGATTTTGCCCAGTCATGTGCACACACATGTATGTGTGTATGTAGATACGTCAGAGGTGGGATATGAACTCATGTCTTACTGGCTAGCTCTCTATCCACTGAACCACACAGCTTGTCATGTACACTGCTTGGTGGTGATAGCAAATAGAGTTAAGGTCTGAGCTACATGGAAAGGTTTTAGGAGGACAGGACTTAGGGCAAGGAGTACTAAGAGGGTGTGCAGTCTTTGAGCCGGAAGCATCCTTAAAGATCTTCTAGAGCGGTCCCCTAATTTTACAAATAAGGAAACTGAGTTCCAGAGTGGCTGGACCTTGCCCAAATTCATACACTAGCTTGTGGTAGAAGTGGGACTAAAGCCCAGGTCTCCTCACTCCTAGTTCAGTGCTCCTATATAGTGTCTATAAATTTTAACAGAAATTCCTAAGAGAGATCTAAATAAATACTCAGGGAAGTTTGGGGCCCCATCTTTGTCTTGTAGGATTGTCTACAAATTGGGGATTGACTTACTGTTCTGTTGATTGTCTACACTTAAAGTGATGGATGTTAATAATGCTGCAGATTAAATTCAAAAGTGTGTCGTGCATATGTTTTGGGTTTTTTTTTAAGAGCAGATGTTTAACATTTACCTTGGGGGAGGAGGTAATTGTGGGCCTGACCTAGGGGCTGGGAATAGAATTCTGGGCTTACCCCAGAGAACAGTCTCCCTACCCCACCTCCAGTCTCATGACTTACACTGAGCAGTCCACCCCCTGGTCCTCCTGAATGACCAAAGATCCTTTGGAGCTGGCATTGGGCCATGGGATAAAGGGCCTGACAAACAAAGGTCCCTCCATACAGGATATGTAGGACAGACCGGGGCTTGGCCATTAAAAGTGCATCAGAAAAGAGGAAGAACATTCGAGACTTTGGCTCGCCTTTAGGGGGGACTACTAGTAGCCAACCCTGCCGCAGGAACCAGCGCCCTGTGGTAGAGAGAAGGGCATGTTAGCATTTTTCACAAAGACCAGGGATGACACTAGAAATGTGCTGCTTCTCTAAGAATAATTTTGAGATGTTGAGAGAGAAGGAACTTAATGGCCTGTGTGGAACAGAGGTACCAGAGGGGTAGGGGTTAGGGCTCTGACCTTTGGTCAAACCTTTAGCCAGACGGCCACTGAGTAAAGTCTTAATACGATGGAGTTGCCGGACATTCTCGTGTTCTCGACCAATAGCACTGACCTGCTGGGTGACCTCACTCAACTTCTGAGCAGCCTCTAAAATGACAACCCCCCCCCCCAACGCCATTTGATTAATAAAGCAACTAGAAACAAGGTATTAAGGAAAGAAGACAAATGAGACTAAAGATCAGGGTTCTAATTGTGGGGCCAGCTTTGGAGTCTGGAATACATTAATGATACTGGCTCAGGGAAAACATACTTGAGAGCTGTTGATAGTCAGGGCTGTCAGGACCCGTATTTTCAGCCAAAGCCACAACCAGGTTTTCATACCTGAAACACAAATTAGACTGAGGCTTTAGGGATATTAGTCCTGTCCCAACTAGGCCTGGGAAAAGCAAACATCCAATCATCCATTATTCAAAGTGCCACTTTTCCACAAGGCATATTGTTATTGGCACATCTGATTTCTGCATATTCTGCCTCAGAAGGGATTGGTTTCTTGCAGCTCTGGCTTGAATACTTTCTCTATTCCTACACCAATCTGGAGTTCAGAGTATGTGCTTAAACTTGGTTCTTCCATCCAGGACTAGAGGGCACTCTTTCCCAATTTCCCTGACTGAAACCTCACAAGACCACAAATAACCAAGACAGAATTTCAGAGATAGTTACTGAGCTATGGGGAGAGGGAATGAATACAGGAAGAATTCTCCAGAGCACTACAGACCTGAGGTTACTCCCTGAGGTTACTTAAGTCATAACCTTGTTCATGGCTTCCCAAGGACAAAAAGTTTATGAAAATGGTAGCATAACCAGATATTTGGGTATTTAAATCACAAGATACCAATGCTCAGTGTCTGGCAGTCAAAGGAGTTGGCTGAACCTAGTCTTAATAACATAACTGACCTTTATTTAGTGGTCTGAGATTTGCAAAACACTACCTTTACAGAAGTTATTTCAGTAGATCTTTACAACATGCCCAATCAGTAGGTACGACGAGTGAAAACTGAGGCCAAGAGGGCCGAAGTGACAGCATCTGAGCCAGAACCCTACATCCCGGCTCGGAGCTGGGGTGGCAGTGGCACCGGAGGGTCACTTACTGCTGCAGGCGTTGCAGTGGTAAGGGAAGCAGGTCCGCCAGCCGGAGGCTCCCAAACTCGGGCCGGCCCTCCTGGAGCTGCACAAACTTCCTGAAATGCTTCTTCCTCAGCCACTTCTGAGGTCAGGTGCGGTTTGGGAGACAAGAACAGTAAGAGGGTCACAGGCGGCTGTTGGCACGACAAAATACGGACTGAACAAATGCGAGGCAGCGGTACCTGCAGGATGGCCCCGGAGCGCGCCTCGTTGGCCGCGAAGCCAGTGTAGAGCGCCAGGTGGCCGCAGAGTCTCTCCAGGCCCGCTCCCCACCTTCCAGCCTCCAGGTGCAGAAGCAGCTCCCTGCAGGGGGAACAGCACGGACTCTGCCTCCCCAGGCACCCCCAGCCCCCATCCCACCGGCCTCCCACCAGCCGCCCTTCGGCCCTGAGTAATTACTCACTGGCTGACAGCCTGGAGGGATTCCCAGGGTCCGAACACGGCCTGGAGCTCCGCGGGGCGCAGGCTCCCTTTAGCTCTCAAAATGCGCAGGAAATACTGGGGAGGGGAGAGGCGGAGGCGCGGGGTGGGCGCGCGTCCTCGGGCCAGGGGGCGCGGCGGGGGTGGGCAGCCAGAAGGGCCGCGCTTCCCCCGCGTGCGTCCCGCGCGCCCCGCCCCCTCACCGCGCGCACCTGCACCACCAGCCCCAGCTGCTCCTGGTACCGCTGCTCCGTCTCCAGCAGCTCCAGCGCCGCGCGGCCTCGCTTCCTCTCCCAGCGGGCGCGCTGCTCACGTACCGGGCACCGCGGCCCCGGACTCGACATGGGCGGTGGCCTTGGGCCGGACCGGGCCACGATGGAAACAGTAACAACCTTCCCCCCCACCACCGCCAGGGAGGGGGCGCTTGGTCACCGGGAAAAAGAGCCGCTGACCTCCCCGCTCCCTGCAGAGCCCACGGCAGTGGCGAGCTGACCCCTCCACTCCAAATGCCTCAGGTACCAGACCGGATTCAAATTCCAACCGCCACCAAAGGAGGCGGGGCCGGGGCCGGGAATCCTGCACTTCGCCCCCTGTCGCCTCGGAGGCCTAGACACAGCCGCTACTGCGCATGTGCGAGGAAGTGCGCTTCACATTTGTGCGCATGCGTACACTCCACCCCGCTTCATTCGAGATCTTGGCTCCATCCCGTGGGATGAGCACTAGAAGGGTAGTTTGGGACCGTATGGGGGGAGCCAGGTAGCTCAGTGATGCACTCCCCTTTTTACTGATGAGGAACGCGAGGTTCAGAGAGGCTGGACGATTTTCCAAAGTCACACAGCAGGTGGCGCAGGAAGGGCTTCGATCCTCATCGCCTGCGTTCTTGCCATTACTTCTGTACGAGGCCCGGGGAGCTCCATTGCGCTGGCTCCTAAGCCCCAGCTAGCCTCCTGCCTCTGTTGGTCCCCGAGGCGGCCCCGCCCGCTGCCTGATGACCCCTCCTTAAAACCCGCACCCCGCTTCCTCTTCTCCTCCCTCCACCCCGGGCGTGAGCACACACCAGCCCGACCGCAAGAAAGCAATTCGCTCCACAATTAGGACGCTGGTGACCAAAGTAACGGGACTTAGACCTGGGAGAGCAATGCAGAGACTCCTCCAACCTCCTCTTTTACTGAGGTGGAAGCTGGAATGCACCGATCAGGCCGAAGTCAGGAAACAGGCAGCAGCTGCAGTGGGACAGGGCTGCTGGAGTGAGGAGAGCAGTGCCACAAAAGTGTAAATGGACGAGTTGTGCAAGACCGTGAGGAAGAGGCGAGAAGGCGCTGGAGTGGGAAGTCCACAAGTGATGTGCGTTGTGCTGGCTTTCAGACTTCCGAAGTAGTGATCTGATTTTTTCCTTTTTTTGAAAAACTATTTGTTATGTAGGATGACTCTCTGGAAGTGGGGTGGGGTAAGGAAAACTATACATGTAAGAAGCCAAAACATCAATAAAATGTATTTTTAAAACAACAGTGAGCAACCTAGGTGTTCCAGAAGAAAACCACCTAGCAGTAAGCTGGATGGCATTCAGATTTCTCAAGCTATTGACTCATTTTATCACCCTTTTAGGTTTACAGAGCATTTTCCTCACCACCCTGTGAGGTAAGCAATGTAAATATTCAACTCAAACAAACATTAAGAACCTATTCTGATACCCATTTTGGAGATGAGGAAATGAGGCTCAGAAATCATACTTAGCATCAAACAATGATCTGGCCAGGACTAAAAGCCAGGTTTTCTGATTCCAAATCCAGTAGGCCCAGATGACCTTCTTAAATAGCTCAAAATTTTAAAAGTTTTTTTTTAAAGGCTGACAATGTACTTTTTGCATAGCAACCCTGTGAAGCAGACAGTGCAAATATTATTATACCCATTTTCTCTAAGTGAGATTGAGTGACCCAATGGGAAATAAGTATCTGAAATCAGAAAAATCTAGATTTTAATCCTACCTCTGAGACTTATTAGCTGTGCAACAAAGGGTAAGTCACTTAAAATCCCTGAGGCTCATACAAATTCTGTAAAATATGTAATTAAAGGTTCTTAAACTTTTTTGTGTGCTGGACACCTCTGGTAGCCTAGTGATGCCTTCTGAGAGCTGTTTTTAAATGCATATAAGGAAATCTATAGGGCTGCCGAGGAAACTAATGATATTGAAGGTGTGTGTGTGTGTGTGTGTGTGTGTGTGTGTGTGTGTGTGTGTGTGTGTGTGTGTGTATTCACAGACCCCAGGTTAAGGACCCCAATAATAAGGTATTTTTTCTCAGTAATGCTCCTGAGCCCAATTTAGCCCCATGGGTCTCTCTAGGCTTGAAGTTCAAATATGCTCCTCTCTGGTGGGACCCTCATGCAGTAGCCTTTTCCTAGCACCAGAGCCCCTCCAACCTGATCTAGAATTCACCTGCACTGTCTCTAGAGGAGTATGTCTTTCCACCACCCTACACTCATTGTCTGGAAGTTTCCTGATTGACTGCCTGCTGCCTTTGGGTGATCTACCCACATTCTTACTTAATCTCCTGACTAATAATTGACTAACTTTCCCACATATTTTAAGGGTTCGTGATTTCATTGATGTGGGTATTACTTCTACTAGTTCAGATCACAAACTTTCCATGCCTTAATTTTATAAGTTTAGTAAGGTGATGTAGTTATTTAAAGAAAAAAAATCCTCTCCACTTGGTTCCCAAGTTTGAGGCAAGGAGTCTCTCCAAATTTAGCTGGGCTGGTCCTTAAAACAGCAGACTTACATTCTGTTTTAAAAGCTTGTCCTCAAAGCCCATTCATCTGGGAAGGACCTGTTGGAGCATGTTTTCCCCTGGTATAACCTTCCAGAGCCCAGGCTCACTTCCCCACCAGAATGAGGAATCTTGGAAGAGGAGGAATAATTTTTTAAAAGCTTCTTACTCTGACATACAAGGCTATCCATGATCTAGTTCCAACGTGTCTAGCATTTTCTTATGCTTCTTCTCTTAATACACAGCCAAACCCATCCTCTGCTCCCCTTTCTTATCCTCACCTCTCTTGTCCCTTTGCTTTCACTTATGCTATCCCTGATACCTAGTGGTCACCCTCTCCATCTCATCTACATCCCTCTCTGTAGAAGGTCCCTCTTTTCCTTCAAGGTTCAGTTCAAATTTTACTTATTCCATTGTGCCTTTCTTGATTGGTTTTCCCCATTCCCACCCTCGCCCCCCCACCAATCACCAGCCAAGGTTGGGCAGTCAGAATACTCTTTGCTACTAATTGCTACTTCTAGACTCCCCCCGCTAGCATCCTTCTCTTCCTTTGAGTTTCATTCAATGTAAATTTATCATCCAATCAAGAGGCTGATAGCTATTATCTGCCAATTCCTAATCCACCCTCTTTCCTTCCTGAGTAAGTTCAATACTGAGCTCACAGTCTTTCTCTCCACCCCAACTTTTTGCCCTTATACACAAGGACTTCCAATATGCATAGAAATAGTCCCTCAAACACCCTAATTTCCTAGCTTTTCAATCTCCTCAAAACCAATGACCTACTCCTTCACCCCACTAAAGCTACACACAAAGACAATCAGGTATATCCTTGACCTTACCCACAAATGTTCCACTTCCATGTCTATGAACTTCCTCTTCTCCCTTTTCCTCATCTCACATTGAAATACCTTCCTGCATCATTTCTGCCTTTACCCATGTCTCCCATGAAGAGGTGGCCCTTTTCCTTGCCAAAGCAAAGGCCTCTACAGTCATGTGATCTCATTTCATCTCATCTTCTTCAGCAGATTTCCCACCCTTTCATTCCCTCTTTCTTATTAATCTTCAGTTTCTCACTGTCTACTGCCTACAAACCAAGCCCATGTCTCTCCCATCCTTAAACAAAACAAAAAACCTTCACCTGATTTGCCCATCGCCTCTAGCTACCATCCTATATCTTTCTTCCCTTTCATGGTTTACCATCTTGAGAAAGCTGGTTATGACTGGTGCCTTGACTCCTTTTCCTCTCTCTCTTTCCACCTCTCTACAGTCTGGTTTCCAACCCCATCATTTAGCTAAAAAAAAGTTCTCCCCCAAGTTATGTGTTCTTTTAATTACTAACTCCATTCCATTGGGTTTTTTTCCTCAATTTTCATCCTCCTTGACCTTTTTGTTACCTTTAACACTGTCCATTAACCTCTTTCCCTTGATATTCCTTTTCTTTAGTTATCTTCTGCTCAGGCCCTTTTTGCTGCATTTTCATCTAGGTCATGCCCAATAAATCGAGGGGAAGGATATTCCCCAAAACTCTAGTCCCTTTTCTCTTCTTCCTCTACTGTTTCATTTGGTGTTCTCATCAGATCCCATAGATTCAATTAACGTTGAATTGTCATTATCATTTTTTTTTTGGAGGGCAACTGGGGTTAAGTAACTTGCCCAAGGTCACACGGCTAAGTTTTTGTTTGTGTGTGCATTAAGTGTCTGAGGCTGGATCCAAACTCAGGTCCTTCTGACTCCAGGGCCAACTCACTGCTCCACCTAGCTGCCCCCATTATAATTTTTATACAGATGATTCTCAGATCTATTTGTCCAGCCCTACCCATTCTCCTGACCTCCAGTTTCCCAACACCATCTGCTTATTGGATATCTCAGACTGGATAACTCAACATTTCTGATTCTCCAAAACAGAACTCATTATATTTCCTCCCAGACCCTTCTCTCTTCCTAATTTCCCTATTACTATCTAGAGCACTACTATTCCCAGTCCCCAAGGCTCATGACCTCTCTCCTCAACTGGAATTCACATCATATATCCAGTCTCTTGCCAAACTCTTCATTTCTACTTCTATAACATCTCTCATATATGTCTCCTTGTTCCACTCATACAATCACCTCCCTGGTACAGGTCCTTATGGCTTCTCATTTGGACTACTACAATAGCCTTATAGTTGTTGGCCCTGCTCACTCTCCCCACTCCACTTAGCTGCCAAAGTGATTTCTTCTAAAGCACAGATCTGACCACGTCAGCCCTTATCCAGTAAACCCCAGCAGCTCCCTATTCCCTCAGGATCAAATATGCTTTACATGTTTGCTTTAGCTTTGAAAACCTTTTACAACTTCTCTCCTTCCTTCTTTTCCAATCTTCTTATACTTTGCTTCCTTCATGTAGTCAGGAAATCCAGCAACACTTGTCTACACGCTGTTTCTCACATATAACATTCCCCTTTCCCCAACTTTGTCTTTTTGCTGAATGTCTCCCATGCCTGGAAGGTTCTTCCTCACTTCCACCTCTCTGCTTCTCTGGCTTCCCATCTAAAACCTCACCTGCAAAAGGCCTATGATCACAAGAGTGATCACAGGTGACCACTGATCTGCCATACTTCCCACAGAACTGGGCATTCATACTCTGCCTCTCAGGGAGGTCCCCCAGTTCAGATGATGAGTTGCTCCTCTGATCATCCCTGCTACAAATATAAAGGAAAAATAAAGCCTTTTAAAATCTGTCCCCTTTCCACCTTTCAAGAAAAATATGATATTTTTAAAAAATGAAATGACAGACCTGCATTCCCCCTTTCTTTATCTTTTCCCGGCTAAGAAGCCAGACCCATTGAAGCAACAGAACAGAGATGTGTTTAAGAGGAAAACCAATGCATGCAAATGGTCTCTTTCCCCCCAATAATAAACAGCTTGAGACAAAGAAATACAGAAGACTTCTATGTGCTGATTAATAGTTTTCCTAACCACAAAGCCCAAGGGGAAAGTTTTTGAGAATGTCAAAATATCAAAAAAATGTCTCAGTCCAAGTACTGGGAGCAGTACTTAGAAGATGTGAGAGTACACTCATTTGGACAGGTTAGCTCTTGAAATGTTACTAAATGCCAACCTCCTAGGCCTAGAGGAAGGAGGATTGCTACAGTATTTTATACATACACAGATATACAAACATAGATGTTTATGTAATCCCCCCCAATTATATGTTAATTTTTTTACCTTTTTTTTTTTTTTAAGTTTTGAGTTCCAAATTCTATATTCCTTCTCCCCAGAACACTCCCTGAGAGGGTAAGCAATAACATATAGGTTATACATGTGCAAACATGCAAAACATTTCCATATTAGTCATTTTGTATAGGAAGACTTGAATAAAAGAAAAAGAATGCAAGAAAGTGAAAAATAGCATGTGTAAGTCTGGATTCAAACAATATCAGTTCTTTCTCTGGAAGTGGATAGCATGTTTCATCATTAGGCCTTCGGGATTATCTTAGATGATTGTATTTCCAGAGTATTTCTTGGATTCTGGAGTCTAGTCTTCTAGCCAGAGAAGGAAAATGTCTTGGATAGGCATAGCCTTGGAAAGTGCCTCATGGATAACCTCAAGTTCTAGAGCCTTGGAATATTTCCTTCTAGTTAAAGAAGAGGGTTTTCCTATGTAGCATTATCCTAAAATCTAGCCCTCTTGCCATAAAAGGGAGTATTGGGTAGCCTTAATATCTGCACTGAGAATAGCCCCCAATTTCAAGAGTCCTAGAATTCAGCCAGACAAGGGAGCTTTCCTAGGCAGAATCTAGGCTTTTTGTGTAGATACTTCTTGATCAGCACAAGTCTCGGAGATTGTCTGGGTAGTATACCCAAGTTTGAAAGTTCGACTATCTAAACTTCCGAGAGAGAGGATTTCCTAACTACTATGTATCCTGGAGAAAGAAGAGGATTGCCCACATAACCCCTGCAACCAGGAAAACAGGGAGGGTTAAAGCCATGACTTAAGGGTCAGGAGATCATAACTGTCACACCTTCTATTCCCAGGAATGATTCAGATAGTGAAGGCTAAAGGAGGTTATCTATCCCACCTTTCCAAAGCATGTTTGCTTTCTGGGGAAGCCCGAACCACAGGGGACACTACAAGAATGGAAAATCTAGAGACCTACCAGAATGCCAAAGGGCTCACAATGACAACTCCAAATTGAATCCCTTCTGAAGAGAACTACTGTGAGAGTCCAACATGTTTTTAGGATTTGTTTGTGGTTCCTTTGAATTCTTTGCATTTTTTTATATCTACTGTTGGATAAAATAAATGTTATTGTGGAAGCATATTAAAAATCTTTTTAGTTCAACTGAAAATATTGAGAAATAAATATTTCTCTGCTCTAAGTCTCTTGAAAACTTTTCCCTTTAGGAAAGTATGTAGAAGACTTTCTTATACTTAAAACAGATTTAGGAGTGTAGCTATATTTACCTCTTCTCTTACTCTCCCCTCTTCCTAACTTCTCTGCTCTAGTTAGATCCTTGCCTTCCCCATCCCCTGAGGCAACTGGTCTGGCAGACAAATGTTATCTTCTATTATTCAGCAAGGAAAGAATTATGATATTAATATTGATATTGAATCCAAGAGCAGATAAGTGTCTTAGTGGGTTCAGTGCTATACCTGAGTCAAGAATATCTGAGTTTGGGGCAGCTAGGTGGTGCAGTGAATAGAGCACCAGCCCTGGAGTCAGGAGGACCTGAGTTCAAATGTGGCCTCAGACACAACACAAAAACTAGTCATGTGACCTTGGGCAAGCCACTTAACTCCAATTGCCCTCCCCAAAAAAGAAGCAGAAAAAAAGAATATCTGAGTTCAGATCCTGACTCAGATTTATACTAGCTTTATAACCCTAGGCAAGTCACTTAACCTTTGTTTGCCTAAGTTTTCTTAGCTATAAAAGGGGATCATGGCATCCATCTCCAGGGTTGTTGTGTGGATTGGATGAGATAACATTTGTAAAGTGTTTAACACCATGCCTGCAATTATATTTTATATGTGTGTATACAGTATTGTGTACCAGTATTGCATGTATATGTATATGTATATATTTTACTGTTGAGTGAAATAAATGCTGTTGTGGAAGTATGCTTATGTATGTGTGTAAGTATATGTATGTGTATATATACATATATACACAGATATACATATCACTGTGTGTATGTATATATGTATATATATTTATTTACTCCTACACACAAATTTATATACACATACTTCTACAATAGCATTTATTTCACCCAACAGTAATATATATGCTATATAAATGTTTATTTCCTTCCCCTTTAATCCAAAACTATAATTTAACATATTACAGCTGTTTCGTTGTTCAGTATTCCTATAGATGTTACCTTCAATTATCTTGGAATAGAGAAACATGTCTGAGGGTACAGTGGGGGTAAGATCATGGCAGTTTGGACATTTCTCTCTCTGAACAAAAATGCATGAATTTAGAATCATGTTAAATTGAATTAAGTTGTTACTGGCAGATTTTTGCCTAAAACTCAGAGTATAGTGTTAATGTGGATTTTTTTCCCCCTTTGAAACTGCCTTATACCCAACATGACTTTTTGTTTTTCACCTTGAGCAAGACTTGTATGGAAGCTGAGGATCCTGTTGCCCACATTTGTGGATACCTAGACACAAGCTGTCCTTGGGAGATTTTCCTAGAATAACTCTGGGAGAGAGCCATGGGCTAAAAGAGAAAATGACCTCTTTGGGAGTCAGCCCCTGAGATTGAACCTTGTTTATTCGAACTACAGTCCTGGATCATAGGTTGCAGCTTTTGGATCATAGTTCTTTATCTACTTGTCTTTCCTTCTATTTGATTGTATACTCCTTGAGGGTAGGATCCCTATCATATTTATCTATGTAGCCCCAGAACAGGGCTGTCCAGAAAGGAGGTGCTTAATGACTAGGTAGAGCTCCCTTCCCTCTTCCCAAATAAGGAAGGGAATAGGGAGAGATAGCCATTACCCAGCAAACAAAGTAATTCGACCTGATATTCACCCTCAAGTTTTAACAAAAGACATCTGCTTGCTTTCAGAATGCCTTCTATTTGCAGAGCACTGTGCCAGGCACTGGGGAAGATAGAAAGACAGATAATGCACAGCCTCTACCCTCCTGAGCTAATAGGAGGATATGACACATACATAAATAACTCCTGTAGAATACAAATTGGAGTGCTTGAGAAAAATGCAGCTTAAAGCTCTGAGAGGAAAAGATCATTATATCTCCCCCCACCCAAATCTACTCTTCTCTTTAGCTCCCCTTCCTCTGCCAATGCCATGATCATTTTCTCAATCATCCAGGTTAGAAGCCTCAGCATCTCTCCTTGGTCCTGTACATCAAATCAAGCACCAAGTCCTGTAGCTTTTTTCTCTATGGCATCTCTCTTGCATGCTTCCCCCTGTTGCCTATTTCTTCTTCCAATGTAGTTCCTTAAGTTCCGCCTGGACTAGTGCCTTCTCACCGATCTCCTGCCTTCTAATCTCTTCCCCCTCCAATCTGTTCTATACACCACTGCCAAATTAATTTCCTCATTCATGGCTCTGATCATGTCACTAACATACTTAGAAACCGCTATTGCCCACTGAATAAAATCCAATTTCCTTAGCCCGGTATTCAGGCCCTCTACAACCTGGCTGCAACCTACTCCTACTAATACCCATCGTATATTCTCTTATTCCAACCCAATTGCTGTTCTAGGCTCCTGTCTCAGAGTTTCGACGCCCTCTGTTCTCTATGCCTGGAAGCCTTTTTCAGCATTCTACCCATCCTTCTAGGCCCGACTCAAATGCTGCTTTCTTTGCAAAGTTTCCCCTGATTACTTAGATTGTTGTTTTTCCAAGCCTAAAATATAGTCTTTCCTTACCTAGTGGAAAGAACATTAGACTTCAAGACAGAAAGACCTGAGTTCAAATCCTGATTCAGACCCTTACTAGTTGTGTGACCCTGATCAAGTCACTTAACCTCTGTCTACCTTAATTTCCCCATCTATAAAATGGAGATAATAATGGCATCAACCTCTCAGGGTTGTTACAGAGATTAAATGAGATATTTGTAAAGTTCTTAGCATGGGACCTGGTATTTAGTAGGAGCTTAACAAATGTTTGTTTCCTTCTTTCCTTTCTTCCTCCATCAATTAGAATCCCTGGCTTCCTTCAAGGTCCAGCTCAAACACCACCTCCTACATTAGGCTTTTCCTATTACTAATGTTCTCCCTCCCTCTGTTATTGCATACATGTTTTATATTTAATTATCTGTGTGCATGTTCTTTCCTCCCAATAGACTATGAACTCCTTGAGGGAGAGATTATATCTTATTTTTATTAGCATCTCTCTCCCACTGCTTAGCACAATGCATTCCATATATTAAGTAGTCATTGTTGAACGAATTTTAGGGGATAGAGTAAAAAAGAATCAGGGGAGACTTCCTGGCAAAGGCTGAATTTTAGCTGGTTCTTGAAATATGGGGAGTATTTTTGTAAGACATGGGGTGGGGGGGATGAATGGAAGTAATATGGGGGCTGACCACTATAGCAGGGGAATGGAGAGTGTGATTAGGGAATCAGAGTCTGGAACCTGGGCCTGACGTGGTGTCAGGTTCCTCATGGTTTATAAGGACCATGCAACTCCTCCCATAAACCCTTCAAGCCTCCATAAGCAGATTAATGAGATGATATGTTTAAACAACACAACAAAAAGAACCTTACCTGGTGGCCAACCCTTTGACCCTCCAAACCTGGACAACAGACAAACAAGTTCATCCTTGCAGCCCTTCTATTCCTCTCCCCACTTTGTACTTCCCATGGAGCAGTTACCCAAGCAGGTAACTCCCCCACCAGAAGGAAGCTCCTTACTTGGGATACACTTGGTTCGGAGTGAACAAAAGACTCCATCCCAAGTGACTGGAGAGGTAAGTCCTAAGTAATTAGAAGTGGCAAGCTTTGAGTTACTGGAGACAAGATGATGAAAGCATCAGATAACTATAAACTCACCTTTGGATGATGCAGAAGACAGCTCCATGTTCTGCTATTTCTTGCTGAATCAAGGCATGGTTTTCATGTTAGAGCTGTGATGAAGGAATATAGATACAATCTGAGCAAGTCCTAAGAAGAAGATCCTTTTCAAGTTAGAGCTGGGCTG
Source organism: Gymnobelideus leadbeateri (assembly GCA_011680675.1). Lineage (NCBI taxonomy): Eukaryota > Metazoa > Chordata > Mammalia > Diprotodontia > Petauridae > Gymnobelideus > Gymnobelideus leadbeateri. Next base: position 345,866 of record WOXC01008724.1, on the reverse strand, counting down.
GACTTTTTTTTTAATCTTTTGAGAGGACAAAATGGTTGAGGGTAATACAGAGCACATGAGAGAAATGAGGATATACAAAGGCATACAAAGTATGACCACAATAATTGGGAAGACTTCAGAACCCGAATCAATGCAACAGCCCAACAGAACTTCAGACAAAGAATGATAAAGCCTGCCTTTGGCTTCTTAACAAAAAGGTGATGGATTAGAAGTGCAGAATGAGACATCTATGTCCAAACATGACAAATGTGCTGACCTGGTGTGCTGGTGACTTTTTACACACACACACACACACACACACACACACACACACACTCTCTCTCTCTCTCTCTCTCTCTCTCTCTCTCTCTCTCTCTCTCTCTCTCTCTTCTAGGAGCAGTGGGGAGTCACAGAGGTACAAAAAAGAAAACCTGTGTGAAACAAAAATTCAAAGAGAAAGTTAAAAGCTCAGAATGGACACAGAGATAAACCAAACAAGCTCATTACTAGTTTGCTGAATTGAATATTAGCTTCTTTTAAAATGAACTACATGACACATGGGAGGAAGGAGAATCAGCATTTATTATGCTCCTATTGTGTGCCATGGTCTACACTTCTCACAGTTCTCTCATTTGATCCTCACAACAGTCCTGGAAGGCAGGTGCTATTTTTATCCTCATTTTACAATTGAGGGAACTTGAGGCAGACAGAAGGTAAGTGACTTGCCCAAGGTCACCCAGAAAGTGTCTGACGCTGGATTGGAACTCAAATCTTCCTGACTCCAGACTCAGCACTCCAACCATTGAGCCACCAGCTGCCTCTGAATATTGGCTGAATACTGATTTTTTTTTAAATAAATGCTTTATTAACTTCTGTTTTACATCATTCATTTCTGCCAGATTTTGAGTTACAATCATTTCCCCCCCATTATTCCCCTACCCAACCTCCCAGAATAGTAATCCCACAAGATATCGCTTCCTCCAATCTGCTCTCTCCCATACCTTCTCCCATATCCCCATCGACTTTTCCATTAGAGAAAGGTGAGTCTTTGCATCCCAATGCCTGCACATCTTATCTCCCTATTACAAGCAAAAGAGTATTAATAATAGTATTTATATATATTTGAAACATTTAATGTTATGCCCTCAGATTTCAGATCCATTTCCTTCCTCCCTTGTCACCCATTCCCTCTTGGGAGATAAGTAATTCAGTATATGTTGTACATGTCTAGCTATGCAAAACATTATCATAGTAGATATATTGTACAAGGCTGCTTATAATTCCCTCCCACTCATCCCACCCCCCACCTGGTCCATTCCCTACATGATCCTGTCCCTCTTCTATAGTGGGTACTTCCAACCTCCCCTCACCCCAAGGATGCCCTCCCATCCATCATCCCTCCTCCCATCCCCCTTCCCCCTATCCTGCTGCAGGTTGAGATATCCCATTTAGTATGTATGTCATTTTCTCCCTGAACCAAATTCAATGTGAATGTGGTTTTGCCTTTTTAGCCTTCCTTATTCTCCCCCTCTTTTGCAACCACTTCCCCTTGCTTCTGCATGGGATAGTTTACACTACCCTGTCTCTCCCCATCTCCTCTTGCCACTTTCCTCTCTCACTTCATAATTTCATCCCTTGAGTATTCTCCCTTCCCAACAAATTCAACCTATGCCCTCTATCCATATATAACTGTAACCATATACACACACATTCACATATGTATTCATATGACCACACCCCCTTCTTCCATTATTTTCATAGTGAGAAAGATATCATCAGTCACAGTTATTGCTTTTCCATATAGGAATGTAAATAGTTCAACTTTGATAAGTTCCTTTTGATTTCTTTTCCCTGATTACCTTCTCAGGCATCTCTTCCTTCTTGTGTCTGGATGTCAAATTTTCTATTCAATTCTGGTTTTTTCCTCAAGAATGCTTGAAAGTCCTCTATTCCACTGAATGGCCATATTTTCCCCTGAAACAAAATACTCAGTTTTGCTGGGTAGGTGACCCTTGGGTTCATTCCCAGTTCTTTGCCCTCTGGAATATCATATTCCATGCCCTTCGATCCCTCAGTGTAGAAGCTGCCAGGTCCTGGGCTATTCTGATTGTGTTTCCACAATATTGAAATTGTTTCTTCCTGGCCACTTGTAGTATTTTCTCCTTGATCTGGGGATTCTGGAACCTGGCTATAATATTCCTGGGAGTTTTCTTTTTGGGATCTTTTTCAGGAGGTGATCGGTGGATTCTTTCAACCTCTATTTTGCCCTCTGGATCTAAAACATCAGGGCAGTTTTCCTTGAGAATTTCTTGAAGGGTGATTTCTAGGTTCTTTCTTTGATCATGGCTTTCAGGTAGTCCAATAATTTTTAAATTGTCTCTCCTGGATCTATTTTCCAGGTCAGTGGTTTTTCCCATGAGATATTTCACATTGCCTTCTAATCTTTCATTTGTTTGGATCTGCTTAATAGCATCTTGATTTCTCATAAAGTCATTAGCTTCCATTTGCTCCAGTCTAACTCTGAAGGAATGAATCTCCTCAGTGAGCTTTTGAGATTCTTTTTCCATCTGGCAAATTCGACTTTTTAAGGCATTCTTCTCCTCATTGCCCTTTTGGGCCTCCTTTGCCATTTGAGTTAGTCTATTTTTTAAGGTGTTGTTTTCCTCAGTCAGGCTGTTGACCCTCATTTCATACTTTTCCTGCATCCTTCTCATTTCTCTTTCCAATTTTTCCTCCACTTCTCTTATTTGATTTTTAAAGTCCTTCTTAAGGTCCTCTATGGCCTGCAACCCACTCATGTTTTCCCCTGGGGCTTTTGGAGCAGGACTTCTGACCTCACAGTCCTTTTCCCGCTCTATGCCCCCAAAATAGGAGTCTAGGGTTGCATTTTTCTGTTTCCTTTGCCTTGGCATGTTGCCACTTAATTGCTTGACTTTTGGGCTTGTTGCCACACTATGGCTTTAAGGCCAGATAGAGGAATTTTCGTCCCGAACGTGTGGGGGGCAACTTCCGTTTCTGGCAAGCTGTAAACCTACCCACGACTTCCACCCTAGATCACAATCCAGATCCAGGGAGGTTAAAGCAAGAGCGATTACCCCCCACGACTGATTGCTGGATCTCCCTATGATTTGGAGGCCGGGAGCTGGAGCTGCCTCTGAAAACTGCAAAATAGCGTGTCTCCTCAGCAGCTTCTAGCCCCCAGGGGAGGGAGCCGACGCATTCCCTAAATACCAGTTCCAAAGTCCATAGGACACCAACCTCTTACTTTGTCCTAGGCATGTCTATGTTGATAATTCTGGAGTCGCCACAGCTCCTGGTGTTCTGGGGTTCCTCCAGCCGGCTGCTGACCCTGCCGCCCTGGGGCTAAAACCTCGGCTCATGAGGACCTGGGCTCGGCTCGGCTCCTGCGCTCTTCGAGTTGCCAGCCTCTAGAGTGCTGCGCTGGTCCTTCCTGCAGGGCTGCTGGGCTGTCCTCAGCGGGAGGTTAGCTTCTTTGTGTCGTTCTGTGGGTGCTGGGGCTCCAGAAGTTGTTCAGAGTCCCCTTTTACATAGTTTGGGGGGAATCTGGGCTGAATACTGATTATTGAAAAATTCATAACAAAAGTGGAAGTGTTAAAAATAAATGAAGGCATGCAGCGTTGAGATACAAACCTGCATCAGTGGGGCTCAGCATCCAAGCTGTGGCTTGGAATATCCTCAGTGTAGGAAGTTGAAAATTAATGGATAACTGATGCCAGAAAGTCTAGCATATATTTTCTTTTTTGTTTTTGTTGTTTTTGAAGGGGGAGGGCAGGGCAATTGGGGTTAAGTGACTTGCCCAAGGTCACACGACTAGTAAGTGTTAAGTGTCTGAGGCCGGATTTGAACTCAGGTCCTTCTGACTCCAGGGCCAGTGCTCTATTCACTGCACCACCTAGCCTCCCCTAGCATATATTTTCAGTGTTACCCCAGAAAGAAACATGGTTTTCCATAGTGCTTCAAAATACAAATATCTAGTCTATCCATAGCCTTTAGGAGTAATGACAAGTTTCCAGAAGCAAAACAAAATTGTAGTCTTAGAGTCCTGATTCCACAGTGACCAGAAACCAAGCCCCAAGGACTGGAGGCATGACTTCCATGGCTCTTGAGTAACTACAAACATTGCTTCAGAGTTACTCAAGACCCAGACCCTATGTGGTTGGAGATACAGCTTTGAGTGATCCTTGACTCACCAACAAGGGAATTCCTAGAAGTCCCAAGCCACTAGAGGCATGGTCCCTGAGACACACCCCAAAGTTGTTTAAACATCTCAGAAAACACAACTTGAGTTTGGACCCCGGGGTGGCACCTAATAGATGAATTTCCTCATCTGTAAAATGGAGAGGTTGAACCAGAGAGCTTCCAGTGTTCCTTCCTACTCTACATATGATAACTTAGAGAAACAAGGAAAAACAATGATTCTGTGTGACACTGTGGAGTCCAGCCACAAGGGACAAGAGACACCGTGCTCCATGTTGCTAGACGTCTGGGTCCTAGGGACCAGGCACTTAGTTTCATCATAATAAAAGGCATGATGTTAAGTGACTGGAGATACCATCCTAGGAATGTCTTTCCCTATATCCTGGTTCCAGGATTAAGCTAAGGAGGTCTGGACTGGGTTTGTTGGACAATTGCTTAATAAATAGATACATTCAGAAGACTAAACTTTTATTTCCTCAGTCATTTCCTCTTTTACTCAACAGAAGTAGGATGGTAGAGGGGAAGTGATTAGTCAGTATGGGCTGAATACATCCAGTTCGACCCCATTGTCTTCCAGAGAACACATTCTGAGTTTCCAGTAGTGAACAGGCTTGGAGTCAAAGTCGACATCCTTACTTAGACAGAACAGTGGCTAGGGTGCTGCCTTGGAAGGAAAACCTGAGTTCAAATCCAGCCTCACACCATCATTCACTCACTGTGTGACTCTGGGCAAGTCACTTAACCTCTCTCAGCCTAAGGTTTTCCTCATAATAGTAATAATAGCACCTGACTTACAAGGTTATTGCGAGGATCAATAATCAATCAATCAATCAATCCATAAGACACTTTAGGCAGGATATAAACGTCAGGTGTTCTTCTAACACTGTTGTTGTTGTTCTTCAGAGACTGGAGAGACAGGGAGTTAGAAATACTGAGAGATAGAAAGGAAGAAATATTCTCCCCTCCTGTGAGGGAGGGATGGAGGACAGAAGCTGAGAGTCCCAGGAGGGGAAAGGGAGAGAATATGAAAGAACAGGCAACAGTAAGCCATGTTCAGGATTAATGAGACAGACCATAGCAGACAGAGGAAGAAACTAATGTTCTTGCTTTGCCCAATGTCACGAAGCGAGCAAATGCTGAAGTTAGGACTTAGACCTAATCCTAATGTTTTAGAGTCCAAAGGCTCTTCTTGCGATATTGTACCATTGTCTTAGATATTAGGCAATGAGGCTAAGCAGATAATGGAGTCAGAGGATTTGGGTATGAATCACGTCTCTGCCACTTCCTACTTATGTGACCTTAAACTCTATGGGACTTAATTTCCTCATCTGTAAAATTAGGGATTTGAATTAAATGATCTTTAAGGTCCCTCCCAGCCCAAGATATTAAGACCAAGGAACGAAGGGTAAAAAAGGATAAACAACGTGACCCAAAAGACAGAGAAACCCAGGAGCACAAAGGTAGCCAGGTGCAGGGATTGGCTTCTTTGGGGCTCAGTTTCCTCCCCTGTAAAGTGAGGAGGAGGGGCTAACTGATCCTCAAGCTGATCTGTTTTAAGGGTCTTTGAGACCAATAGACACAGAAGATGCTGAGGCAGAGACCGAGTCAGACACAGAAAATGAGGCAGGCACAAAGACAGAGAGACCAACCAAGACACAAAGCCACAGTAAGACAGGGTCAGAAATAAGAAGGATGGATTTACCCCCAGCCACAAAGACATCAAAATTGATGCCAGCATTCAATGAGACAGACTCAGAGGCAGAGTCTCACACACACACACACACACACACACACACACACACACACACACACATACATACAGGAACAAAACAGTCGCCCTAAGACATACACGGACATGGTGAGATATATACATGCATTGAGACAAATACACAGAGATTCCTCACATCCAAAGACACATTCCTTCACACATACCACAATACAGTTTCCCCGTCCAGCCTCTGCCCCTCACACCTCACAGTTGGATTAATCAAGTCCTATCTGAGGGCAGACCCCACTCCCATTCCCAACCTACCACCTCCAGACCCTGTGGCTTGGGATCTTTCTTGCTGAGGAACCCCACCCCCACCCCGCTCCCTTTGTGCACCATTAACTGAAGGAAGAGTTAGGTCAGGCAGGCAGTTTTGGTACCAGGAAGGAGAATGTCTTGTGCATGCCAGTGCCTTGTGCTGAGCCCAGCCTAGAACATTGATAAACTCTGCCTAAACACACACCTGCCCTGCCAGCCCTCATTGCATATGGGGCAGTGGGCCAGGCCAGGAAGACTTTGGTTCCATCACTATAAAAGGGCTCTCTCTGTGAGTCACCCTGCTCCCCTGCCCCTCCCCACACAGCTCCGGCTCTGCTAGCACGTACAGACCGTAGGCACCACCACCAGGGTATTCACCTCCCAGGCTGCAAGCAGTATGGCTCCCCCTTGCCTAGTCTGGCTTTCCCTCCTGTCCCCAGCCAGGGCCCCCATCTCTCTGCTGTTGCTCCTCCTGTTTCTGGTCCCCTCCCACCCTTACAGCGTGTTGGGAAGTGAGAGGGATTCATCTGAAGAGGAGGGAGATCCCCCTGAGGCAGCAGATGCACCCCCAGAGGAGAAGCCACCTGGAGAAGAGGAGCTTTCCAGTGAGGGAGATTCACCTGGACAGAGTGAGCCATCCAAGGAAGAGGATCCACCCAGGGAGGAGGTCCCATCCAGGGAAGAGGATACGCCCAGAAAGGAGGATCCACACATTGTTGAGGATTCTCCAGTCCCAGAAGAGAATCTTGGACCCCACAGGAACATCCCAGAAAAGAAAGGTTAGTTTTCCTTTGTCTCTTTCTGCCCTATAACCACCCCCTTTTCTCACCCCCTCCCCAGAAGCTGAACCCAGGGTTCAAGTATTTAATCCCTCCTTTCACCCTGTACAGGGTGAAAAAGAGAGGAAAGAATGGGAATGAAAAGAGTAGAGATTGCTTTATGTTGGGGCAGGGGAATGGCACAAAGGGTAGGAGGGAGGGAAGGAGAGGATGAGGGAAAGGGGCTTGGGGCTTTGCAGTTCTATCTAGAGCCCGTATCTTCTGCAAGAAATGGTATATCTTTGTTTCCCCCAATAACTTTTTCTTTCTAAATTCATCAGGGAGAGAGAAAGGGGAGGGGGAAACAAGGAAGGAAAAGAAGAAAGAAGGAAGAAAAGAAAGGGAGAGAGAAGGAAGGAGGGAGAGAAAGAAGGAAGAAAGGAAGGGAGAAAATGGGGAAGCTTGAACTGAGAAGGGTTGGAAGAGAGCAGATAGAGTGAGACATAAGAGGGAGAAGAAATGAAAAAGGAAGGGGAAGAGGAGTGGAAAAGGAACAAAAACTAAGTAAAAGATAAAGCAAGGAATATGGCGGGGGGACAAAGAGGAGAGGTTGGGGGAAGTTAAGAGATGAGAAAAGGAAAAAGAGAGGTGGACAGCTAGGTGGCACAATTGATAGAGCATCAGCCCTGGAGTCAGGAGGACCTGAGTTCAAATATGGCCTCAGACACTTACTAGCTTTGTGACCCTGGACAAGTCATTTAACCCTGATTGCCTTAAAAAAAAAGAGGGAAGGGAAGAAGAAAGAAAAAAGGAAAGAGAAAGAAGAGATAAAGAGAAAAAATGGGAGGGGGAAAGACAGGAAGAAAAAAAGATAAAGCCTTTATTAAATGCTTATTGTGTGTCTGGATGATACAAATACAAGTCAGCAAGAGAATTCTTATCATTAAGGAGCTTATATTCTAGAGCACATGAACAGTGTAAAGGGGAATTGCAAAAGGGGAGTAGTATAACTTGGTAGGGAAATGTGTGGGTTGGAGGGTATCCTTGGAGGCCTAGTTTTGCCAGATAGACAAGGGAACCCAGGGTCAGAGAAAGGAGAGAGGGAAAAGGGAAAGAAAGAAAAAAGGGAGATGTGAGAGGATGGAAGAGGAGTAGAGGAACAGAGAAGTAGGAATGAGATGGGAAGAGGAAAAAGGGGAAAAAGGTAACAGAGAAAGGGGAGTTAGGAAAGAAAGAAGAGGAAGGAGGTAGGTAGGTGGCAGACAAAGAGAAAGGGGGACAGGAGAAAAGAAGAGAAAGAAGGCAAGGACCCTCTACCTTTTTCCTTTGTAATCCAGTATGGGGCCTGGCAAATAGTAGTTGATAAATAAATGCCCGTTGATTGATTTTAAAAGGAAAGAAAGGGAGAAGATAAAGGTAAAAAGGAATGGGAGTTGAAATGGATTGACTAAGATCACGGGTTGGGGGGGGGATAGAAATCAGCATTTACACGTCCAAATCCCTTTGTAGTAGTCATAGGAAGAGGTTGTTTGCATAATACTTTAAGGCTTGCAAAATTCTTTCATTTCCTCTTGCTGGAGCTTCCTACAGATAAAATCACAGGACCCAATCTCCAACTGAAGCTCTCAACAATCCTGGTACTACAAGCATTATTGCCTCAATGATAGGGAAGATGAGTCTCAGAAAGGCTAAGGGTCCCAGAGCTAGCAACTGTCAAGAGGCAGGATTAGAACACAGATCTTGTAGCTCCAAGCCTAGGGCTAAGTCATGCCGCCTCACAAGAAGAGGGAGTAACATCAACAGAGATCCACTCCCGAGAGTGGATGTGGAAAGCAGACAGTTGGGAAAGGAGGAGAGGATTAGACAAAGAGCTTCACCAGTATTGAGCCATAAGCTGTTGGCCTTGGGGGAAACCAATGTCCTCGTTCCCATTTTTGTAGACGATGACCATCAACACTGGGGCTATGGAGGTGAGCTGTCACTTAGTCTTCTAAAACCGCCCCTTTCCCCCCCAAGATCACCACCTACAGTCATTCCCCAGACCCCATGGATCCTCGCCCCTCCCCTCATTCTAGCCCGAGCAACCTGAGCCCCCAGCGCCTCCCACCTCCCCTTTCTCTCCCTTTCTGCTGCCCCTTCATTCCTTCTCTTCTCACCCCCATCTCTTCCTCTCTCCCCTTTTCTTGCCTTTCTCTTTATCCTGTTCTTTATCATATATCGCCTTTCTTCTCTCTTTCTCTCTTAAGCCCCTCCAACATCCAGCACCTGAGCCAATAACATGACCTTGCTCCTCCCAGCTTGAGCCGGTCACCCCGACCTTTGGCCCCCTAAACCTCTAGACCCTATCACTCCCTTTCTGGCCCCGCCCCTCCCTTTCCCCCCACCTCTCCCTGATCTCCACCTACCCACCCCGCCCCTCTTGACCCCGATCCCAGGCGGCCCCCTCTGGTCCCGGGTCTCCCGAGCCTGCGGGGGACACCTTCAGTCTCCAGTGGACATCCGGCCGGACTCCACCTATTTCAGGCCTGAGCTGGTGGCTCCCCAGCTCCACGGCTTCTTCCTCTCCCCAGATCAGCCTTTAAAGCTGCAGAACAACGGCCATACAGGTGAGACCAAAAAGGCGGCCTCTCTGGGGGGGCGGAGCTGAAGGGGAGGAGCCAGGCCAAGGGTGGGGCTCTGGAGGAGGGAGGGGAGGTGTTGCTCCTACCAGGTCCCAGGTACCTGTGCTTGGCCGCGCGCTAGGCGGGACCCAGGGGTCCGGAGGTGCGATCTCGGGAGTCCCAGGTGCTCCTCTTCCAGTGTTTCCTCCCATCTCGTCCCCAGTGCAGCTAACACTGCCCCCGGGATTGTGGATGACCCTGGGCGAGGGGACAGAGTACCGGGCCCTGCAGTTTCACCTGCACTGGGGGGCACCTGGGGTACCGGGCTCAGAGCACACGGTCAATGGTCACCGGTTTCCGGCCGAGGTGAGCAGTAGCTTGAAGGCAGCGGTGGAGGCTGGGGTTAAAGGTGGCAGACCTTGGGAGACTGGGTTTGGGGTTTAGCGTCAAATGTCAGCTCTCATTCTAGATTCATGTAGTTCATCTCAACACCCGATTTGACACGGTCAAAGAAGCGTTGGGGCAGCCCGGGGGCCTAGCTGTGCTGGCTGCCTTCCTTCAGGTACTGGCCCTGGGAATCCTGGAGCCTGCAATCTCTGTACCCTATTACCCAGAAACCCACAGGATGCATGATCCCCAGGGCAAGCCAGGTCCTTCACCCCCAAAATTCTCATACTCAGTCTTCCCTCTCCCAAAACCCTCGTTCCCTTGATCCCAAGATCCATGACCGTTTGCCTGGGATTTCCAGTTTCTGCACCCTCTTGAATGCTCCAATCTTTTCCCATTCTCTTGAGACCCCAGGATCTGGTCTGTGAATGCCCTTCCTCCTTCCCTCCAACCTCAGTCACTTCCAGGTGGTAAAGCCTGGGGGAGGTGAAAGGAAGGGCATTGGATGGAATTCTACTGGGGCCCCTCTTCCATCAGTCCCTGTTCCCTCCCTCCTCCCCAGTCTCCTTCCTAGATCCTAGTCTTGTGCCCAAATGTGTGTCTCCCCCTCAGGAGGGCCCAGAGGAGAACGATGCCTATGAGCAGCTACTGTCACGTCTTGGGGCAGTTGATGAGGAAGGTTAGTTTTTGCCTTTGTCCTTTTTCTCACTCCTGTCTTCAGTCTTCATAGGACAGTCCTTAGAGAGCCCCTTTGGCTGAGGCAAAAGATGTGGTCCCTTCCATAAAGGGGCTCAGGTAACAGTTTAGAAACTACATAATTAATGGTAGCTTCATTACTCTAACATTAAGGAAGACAGGAAAGAGAAACCTACTAGTAAGTACAAAGAAACAGCGTGATACAAGACATGGGGTATTGTGGAATCAGAAAGACCTGGGTTCAGATCCTCTCTCAGATCCTTACTAGCTGTGTGACCACAGGCATTCCCTCCCTCTCTGCCTGTTTCCTTATCTGTAAAATGAAGGGGTTCTACTAAGTTGCCTTTACTCCTAGTTCTAAATCTGTGATACATGAGGGCTTTATACAAACCAAAGAAACAGTAAAATCCCAGAATAAGATCTAAGTTTTCTGGGTGGTTAAGGGTTTGACTTCCTTAAGCACCACAATTAAAGTTACCCATCTTGGGTGGATGGCTTTCTAATATTTATTGCCTGCTTTCTAGTCCTCTTCAGCAGAAGATACAAACAGTATTAATATATCCTTATCTTGATGACTTGGTCAACATTTATATTAGACTAAACCTGTGATTTTTATTGGAGTAGGGAACTCCCTTCTCTGGGACACACCAGCACCTGTCTTACAAAGCTGCTTGGGCACACTGAGGGATCAAGCAATTTGCCTCTACACATAGCCAGTATATGTCGGAGACAGAGGACTTGAACCCAGGGTCTTCTACCCTGTCATTACCCCTCCCTTGGTCATCATTTAGGAAGACTAATTGTACTGTGCTCAGATGCCTTGAGGGCCTAAGATAGAGATAGGGTTGACAGCTCATGCTTAATTGGGGGATTTGGGAGATGCAAAGCAGCAGCACCTCTGGACTGAATGGGCGTCAGGTCTGGTTAGATGTGCCTTTTAAAATGATTCTGTCTGATAAGCCAAGTTTGTTGGGATTGTGTGTAAAGAGCAAATAGGTCCATACAGAGGGTGTCTGTGTGTGGGGCTCTCCTGTACATGGGCTTTATTGCATAAATTTTGAAATATCTCATTTGATTACTGAGAGACCTTTTTTGTGTTCCTAGTTGCAGATTAGTGAGGGTTTCTTGTGTCTTTAAATGCTAAGATGATCCAGAGTAAAGAAATGATCAGAATTGGGTGGGGTTAATCAAGAAACAATTCTGGTGGGAGGCTTGGGGCAGAGTGCTAGACCTGGATTCTGAAGAGATCTGAGTTCAGATTCTCCCTCTGCCACTTACTGTGATGATGGTCAAGTCAGATTCCCTGAGCCTCAGCTTTCTCTACTGTAGGATGGAAATAACATTATCTATAGTCACTCATTTTGGAGAATCAAATGAGATTGTATATGAGAAGCATCTTGCAAACCTCACAGGACTGAATCAGTGTTATTACACTCAGAGGAGGGAGGCCTGGTGTCGGGTGGGGTTCTGAGGTTACACGGTACAGAGAGAGAGAGACAGAGACAGCGACAGACTCAAGGCCCGAGAAAATGGAGGAAGGGCCAGACTTCCCGTGATGACCTCCCGTGAATGACTGCTCATTCCTTCTGGACAGATTCAGAGACCTGGGTCCCAGGGCTAGATGTGTCTGCACTCTTGCCTCAGGACCTGCACCGATACTTCCGATATAAGGGGTCTCTGACTACGCCCCCCTGCTCCCAGGGTGTCATCTGGACAGTGTTCAACCAGACAGTGTTTCTGAGTGCTGAGCAGGTGGGTCCGGAGGGAAGCATGGAGCTGTGGGTGTGCTAGGGGGGAGACCAGAGCCCACACACAGGGAACTTGTAGGCAGGAGAAAGGGGAAAGGGTACGTTAGGCCTAAGGAGAAACACTGGGATATGTGGGGGGGAGTGACAGTGGGAGAGATGAGGAGGAGAAACAGGCGGTGTGGTGGGAATCAGGCAGCTATCTGGGCATAGGGAGTGTCGGTGTTGGGCTCATGACGCCATGAGTACAGTTGAGGGTCTCTGGACATGGTGACAGAGGAAGACTTCTCATCTCCCCTCAGTTCCTATGTTTGAGCCCTCTCCTTGTGAACCGCTCCATGATCTGTGACTTGACCAAATCACTCCATCATTTCCCTCCTACCCTTTCCCTGTTGCCACCAGCTCCAAATTCTGTCTGATTCCCTGTTGGGCCCTATGGGCTCCCGGCTCCAAAGGAACTTCCGATTAACCCAACCTCTGAACGGGCGAATGATTGAGGCCTCCTTCCCTACTTCTCCCATTGCCAGCAGCATGCCACCAGACTCTAGGGACCCAACTGCTGAGCCAGGTATGGATGGCTTCATTCCCTGCATCCCATAGATTCCTGTGTTCTAAAATCTTAACTTGAGGCTCTGACTTTCCCATCTCCCTTTTCCCCCCTATTTAGTGCATGAGAGCTCCTGTTTGCATGTTGGTAAGTTTTTGACAGAAAACAACCTTTCTTCCCCCTAACCTCCAAGGATCCTCAGTGGGCTTTCTCTGGGGCCATCCTGGTTGGCTGTGGCAGCAACATTGGCCAAGAAAATAGTCCATTTTGCTTTTTTACTCTCCTTTGCCATCACCATCTTTGACCTAGTCAGGAATCCTGTACTACTCCCAGTCTAGTGACCTCTAGAGCACACATACTCTAAAGGGGTGTGTGTGTGTGTGTGTGTGTGTGTGTGTGTGTGTGTGTGTGTGTGTGTGTGTGTGTGTGTATGTGTATGTGTGTGTGTGTGTATGTTTCTGCTGGGGTGGGGGGTTGGGAATAGGGAGGGATGACAAAGGGGAGTTTAAATAAAAGAGGAAAAGTTGGAGTTCCCCAGATTTCATGGGAAAGGTTTGGATGTCTGTGGATCACTTGGTGCCAGTTTGGAGCTCTGAGGGACCTCAGAAGCCATTTAATCCATATTACAGATGAGGAAACTGAGGCCCATACAGCTTAAATAACTTGCCCGGGACCTGGTAGGTTGTAAGCCTCATGAGTAAAATTTGAATCTGGGTCCTCTGACTCCAGAGGCAGGGCTCTTTCTACTGTATTGCACTGTTTGCTGTTCACTTTGCTGTTACTTCCCCTTGATCCCACCCCTCCATCACCATTTCCTGCCCCCATGCATAGAGAACCGATATATGGCCCCTCTTGCTCCATTATCCATATACAGCTGCCAATCCTGCCCTTATAATTGTTTTTTTTTCCTATAGACTCTACAGGTAGCTCTTCATAGGAGACGTGGGACATAAATTAGGTTGTTAGTTGCACCAAATGGTTAAATAGGATTAATTTGCTTTACATGGAAAAGACCTACTCTGCCAATGACCTACTTCAGTGACTCTTCTATCCATCACTCCCACCCCCAACATTTCTTCCCACAGGTGACATCTTGGCCCTGGTCTTCGGACTTCTCTTTGCTGTCACAAGTGTGGCCTTCCTTCTATATGTGAAACATCAGAAGAGGTAAAAATGATAGCGTTTTTGAGTCAGAAGGAATTTTAAGATCATGTAAGACAACCCTCTCAGTTTACAAATGAGGAAACTGAGCCCCCAAGAGAGAAGTGCCCATCATTACATAACCCCTGTGAATATTCTCTCTCTCCTTAAATACAGTTCCTCTTTCCTTATTTCACTCAGCACCTCTGACCTCCTGCCTTCTTCCCTATTACCCCATCCCTTTGCCATAAACATTGCTCAAATCTCATCCTGTATATACATTCTGGACACCCCCCAAAGTGTCCTCTCCTTATCCACCATCCCCTGACCCCAGGCCTTTGCCATCTTAAATCAACTGATTCCAGAACCCCTTGGGCCATTTCTAGAGAGCGTGCAAATTCCCTGAAAATGAGCCCTGATCATATTGGTTTATGATTAGCATTTGACCCCAACCACCTGTGCTCCCTAGGCCAACGAGTGTTGCCAAAGAAAATGTCATCTACCACCCTACGGAGATGACGGAGACAGTTACCTAGCCAGGGCTGCAGACTGAGAGACTGATCACAGATTCCCAAAGAGCTGGGAGTGGGGAGATCAGCTCTTCCCCAGCCACTTCCCCTGCAATCCCCCTATATTTTTTTAAATAAATGTTTCTAATAAAATGTCCCAAAGTCTCATGTTATCATCCAGCCTTAGAGAAGGGTAGCACGGGGTTGATTCGCAGTCATTAAGTATCTGGGGAGGGAGATTCTGTTCAAAGAAATCTTTCTCACAGATAGGGACTTGGGCTAATAAGAGTGACAGCTAACATCTGCATTTTGACTTCACACTTACAAACTGGTTTACATAGATTATTCTCATTTGATCCTCAGGACAGCCCAGAAAGTGCTTTGATTATCTTTGTTTTATGGTAAAGAAAATTGAGGCTGAGAGAGGTCTTAGTGATGCATCTGGGGTAGATATGTAGTAAGTGTAAGTGCTAAATCCTATGATCCCCTTTTTAGATGGCTGCCTGAATAAGTTCCTTTCTCTGTAACACGCACTGCCAGAAGACCTTTCAACTCTGAGGTTCTTATGGTCCCATTGACCTAGTCCTGCCTTAGGGAGCTACTATTCTGAAGAAAAGATATAATCCCAAACTTCTAGGAGATGGTGGAGAATCATGGGCTGATTGTTGAAAATGCAACCTGAACATTCTGTTGGCTTCATGTGGTTGCTCCTCCTGGAGATTGGGAGTTTCCTTCCCAGACAAAGGTTCCAAGTTCTCTTTTCTCCACAACTTCCAGAGAAAGACATGGCTAGCCAGTGACCAAGACCATCTGGGTTTGTGAAGCAGATTATACGATGATGTTCTGCCCTTATGTACCCATGTCTGGGCAAGGCAAATCTCCTGGGGAGCCTGAGTTCCTTTGGAATCTCCCCTTCCTCTTGAATGGTGACCCCTGTCATCAGGAGGGGGGAAGGGAAAGAGAATCCTAGAAGGACTCGACTCTGGTGTTGCTAGAAAAGCCATTCAGGTGTCTTCGTTCCAAGTTCTAGAACTCTTTTTGATAACCTTTCCCTCCTCCCCTACCAAGAAATAGCTCATACTGGTTGAGTTGGTGGTTTTAATGGGTCTGAAGTGCAGGGAAGGGTGCCCTGAGCAGGGAGGAGGGAGTGAGGGAAGGAAGGGAGGGCAAGGGTGGGGGCAGCCAGATCCACCTGGGCTGGGCTGGGCTGGGGCCTCACAGGTTGTTGAGTTCCAGCAGCGTCTGGTCCAGTGTCTGGTGAATCTCTACGTTCTCCTCCTTGGCACTGGCCAAGGTCTCTGTGAAAGGGGTGGGGGAGAAGAATGGCAGACACATAGGGAGAGATACAAGGAAACACGAGGGGAACATGGTAGTGATGGAATGAGGGCATGAGATACATGGATTGGACATGAACGAAGGAGGAAGGCATGGAAGACAAATACAGGGGGTAACAGGACATATAGCAACAGATGGAGGGGAGGTAAGGAGTAGGATGTGTCCATGCATGACACATGGAGGCAGGAAGTGGAAACACAAAGGTGATATGAAGGGGAAACAGATGTATGCAGAAAGGATGGGGTCATGGGAGATGGGTAACAGAGACAGGAAAGTGAAACAGGAACAGAGATACAGACAATTTAGTTAGTCACCTCAGATGCCAAGGCCACCCCATCCCATACGTAAGGGTTGGAGAAAAGAGTGGTGAAGGGTTTCATGTACTTAAGTTCCTGAAAGAGGAAACTGAATCAGCTTTAAAAGAGAGACAGGGACAGGATCAAAGGCAAGAAAGAGATCTTTAGATGAAAAAAAGCTTGTCCCTTTAGCATTTGAGAGACTGCTTTACCCATCCCTGCCTGGCCAGCACTGCCCTTCCTTGTGCACTTTATTCTTTCCTTTGGACCCCAGGTGAGGTCATAACTGTGTCCCGTGGGTAAATGTGAGTGCACAAGAGTGCTCTGTGGGAAAGTTGGGGTGACACTGGTCATGAAAGTGCTCAGTGAGGTCATACAGGTATTAGGGAGTCAGTGATATCTGTGCAAGTCATAAAGAGTGATGGCTACAATAGAAGGTGTTGGGTGTTCTATGGTAGGCACACAGTGATGCTCTATAGGATTCACAGGGATGCTCAGTGAGAGAGCCTTCAATCAGTCTAGGTGATAAGGATACAATAGGAAGATTAGAATGGTGCTTGGTATGCAGAATTATAAGGGTCAGTAGGAGTCACAGGAAGTGCTCAGTGATGGACACATGGAGTATCATGCCAGAGGTGATGGGAGAGAAACGTAGTGCAGCCCAAGTTGAAAGTTTATTAAATAGCAGACATAGATAGATGGATGGACAGTGAGTGGCAGGTGGGGGTGGGAGTGGAGGCAATGGTGGTTCTGGCCAGACTCCCCCCAGCCCCAGCCTGCCTTTTTGTGCAAGGTCAGCAGTTTTGACTCCTCCTGCTCCACCTTCCCATGAGAATGGAAGGAAGATGAGAAAAAAGGGATAGAGTAGAGAGAGGGCCAGGTCCGAGGATTTGGGGCTCGGGTCTTAGAGAGAGGTGATGTCATTGAGGGCGTTGTCCAGCTCTTCACTGATGGCCTTGTACTTCATCTTCTGGGCATAGACCTCATCTGGGGTGTATGGGAGGGTGTTAGGGTCAGGGAGGGGTAGGGTGTTGTTAGAGGGATAGAGGTGAGAAAGGGAAAGGGTGGGAAGATGTGCAGGAAAGGAGGAGGAGAGGAAGAAAGTGGGTAAAGGAAAAAAAAACCGAAAATCAGAGCCAGAGAGAGATTGACAGGCCAGAAAATAGTCTGGAAAATTAGGGTTCTACTCTAGAACTCCTCCCTCCCCATCCCCATCCTCCCAGTTCTCTACCTCTGCCCCTAAATTGGTCTTCCTCCCTTCATCTCTCCCCTATGGGGCTTCCACTCCACTCAGACAGCTTCTAGATATGTGTGGGGTTTTTTCACAGTGTAACCCCAATTTCAAAGCCCTTTGGCTTGGTACTCCCAACTTATTGGTGGAGATCAATGCCCCAGTGGAGAGTCCCATCCCAATGGGCTTTAGGACTAGGGTTACAATAGGGAATATGTGAGTGGGGCCAAGTACCTGGGAGAAGAAACTTGGGTTCTAGATGTTAAAACAAATTGCATATTCTGCATTATTTAATTTATATTAAAAAAATCCAGAAGAAAAGGTCAAAACTCCTTGAGAAGCCATTTGACTCTTAGCAAATGCCAGCATTTTTTAGCAGAAATCCAGGAGCATTACAATGTAGGCACTGTCTACTCTCTCTGAAGGAGGTGGGGTAGGAGCCCAATAACCAAAAAGGACTATCCCAACAGAGGGGCAGTGGGGGAGACGGGTGAAACAATTTAAAAAATATAACTATTTCAATTTGAGATCCTACATATTTTATGTTATGCCTTCAAAAGCATTATTCTGAGAAGGGATCCATAGGCTTCACCAGACTGCCAAAGGGGTCCATGATAGAGAAAACTTTAAGCCAGTCACCCCACCTTCCCACAAAGGAACACTATCACAGGGTCAGATCTAGAGTCCAAAGGCACCTCAGAGGCCATGGAGTCCAGTTGCCCTCATTTTAGAGGAGCTTCTGATGGAGACTTGACCAAGGTCATACAACCAGGAAGCCTCTGACTCCAGAACTAGTGCCCTTGCCACCCTGGGTGACAGCTGTTAATATTCATTACGTTTTAGTTTCAGTTCTGAGCTAATTAGGGAGTGGCTTCTTTTCCTGCTTCCAAGGGACTGGAGAGCTGGCAGGCTACACATCAGGGGAGAACAGCCTTTGAATCAGAAATAGGATTTTTAAATTCATGAGTTGTTATAGTTGGAAGGGACCTTTTAGGGATTAGTTCAAATCCCTTATTTTTATACACAGGGAAATAGACCCAGAGAGGTAAAGTGATTGTTCAAGGTGACACAGCAACTTTATGGCAGAGTTAAGTTTCCAACTAAAGCCTTCGGACTCGAGTGATCTCTTTCCACTTAGCTTAGAGTAATTAATCACTAATCACTCGTTAACTTGTAAAGCCTGAGCCAGCAGCTATAAAAAAGCACCCGGGTCACAAAGGCCAAAGCTTGTCCTGAGGCCAAGTTGAAGGACTTAGAATAAAAAGGAAAGTGAAGGTTTATCTAAACGATTGTTATCTAAGCGAAGGCAAGTACCAGCGGGTCCCTGGGTATTTGTGTTTAAGTTTTGTTCTAAGTAGAAGCCTTCTCTTAGAGTTGAATTACAAGCTTGGGGAATGCGTGTTTTCTTTTTGATGAAGGGGCTTTGTCTTGTGTATCTCTACCCAATACCTCATCATGGTGTGGGGGTGACCCTGGGTTCTAGCAGGATAAGCTAGGGCGGCACAAAGTCTGGTCATCTTACCCAAGCTAAAAGGGTTCTAGTGAAATAAGACCTAAAGGAGAAATGGGGTTCAAACACAGCGTTCTTGGGGGGTTCCCCTTTACCTTCCAGATCATCAATGGTTTTCTCCAGCTTTGCCACAGACCTCTCAGCAAACTCTGCACGGGTCTCAGCCTTGGTGGGGAAGAGAATTGGGGGAAGAGGCGTCAGGCACTCTGAGGGGGGCCCTTCTCTTTTCCTCTGCCTCACTCCCAGCCTGTATGTCTATTAGGGGTCTATTACTGCATGCATCATGGGTTGGGGGAGGTGAGGAGGGGGAGGTTGGGGGGAGGGGAGCTCTCACCTCCTTCAGTTTATCTCCCAGCAGTTTAATCTCCTCTTCATATTTGTCTTCTTTGGTGGAATACTTTGGGGTAATACAAAAATACTCAGTGTCTGCTCTGTGTCCTGAGAGGCCTCTTTATTCTTCCACTGACCCTCCACAGGCTATTTCTCTTGTCCCCTTACCATCATTCCAGGACACACTATATACCTTCTTCAGTGGCTCCTATCTGGCTTGATCCATCCATCCCCTTCCGCCTGGGCCCAACTCCTTTTCTAGAGGCGGGTTGTGACCCCATTGTCCCTATCCCCCCATCTCCAGTCCACATCTTGATGCCGTTGCCTCCCCTACCCAATCCTTAATTTCTCATGTTCTCACCCTGTCCCCCTTCCTCATTTCCTTCTAGTCTTCACCACCTCACCCTCACTGCCCGAATCCTTGATGCCCTCTCCCGCCCCCTCTACCTTGTCCGCTTGGGCCTCCAGGGATTTCAGGTTGTTGGTAACAATTTTCAGTTCCTCCTCTAGGTCCCCACATTTACTGTACAGGAGTGAGGACGTGAAGGAGCAGAGGAGACAGTGGGGGAGACACGAAGGAGAGTGATGGGGGGCAGGTGGAGAGAAGAAAAAGGGAAAGAAGACAGGATTGTGAGAAGGGGAATTCAGTGGAGAGAGAAGGAAAGACTGAGAGCAGGAGAGTGGACAGATGTGACATATCGACCCTAACTCAAGCACCCCACTGTCCTGATTCCCCCAAGCGGGTGGCAGTGCAGCCTGAGGGCCAGGAGTGTGAGCAGTGACCAAGTGCAAAGATGCAGAAAAAGACCAGAGGGCCTGGCCGGCCAAGCCCTCGGGCTGCTACCTCCTCCTCCGAGGCTATCAGGGACTTGAGGGCCTGGTCCATGGTTCGGAGCTCTTCTTCCAGCTGCCGGGCCCGGCTGGGGGGGCCACGGTGGGGGGCAGGGAAGCAGGTGAGTGAGGGGGACAGGATAGAACCTTTCATTGAGGGCTCCCAAGCCTGTACCAGGGAGTCCCAGGGATCCCCACCCCAATCCTGGATCCCTGTTCCATCACTCTTGGAGCCCCTCAGATGTGAGCCCCTCCCCTACCTCCCTCCTCCCTGCAGTGTTCTTCCTTCTGACATCCATGTCCTCACCTCTCAGCCACTTCTGCTCTCTCCTCTGAGCGTTCCAGCTCCCCCTCCAGGATCACCAGCTTCCGGGCCACCTGAGGGATGGGGTGGGGGACCCAGGCTATATTTGGAGGGGTCATGGGGATGTTGGGACTGGGGGTGAGGGTTGGGTGGTATCCGAGTGTTGGAAGGACTGGTGGAGATAGGGATTCTGGGGAACAACGGGGTGAGCTCTGAGGGAGCCTGGGAGGCTCTGGGGGGCTGGAGGGCACGGGGAGCCCGCACCTCCTCATACTTTCTGTCGGAATCCTCTGCAATGTGTTTGGCCTCCTTGAGCTGCATCTCCTGAAGTTCCATTTTCTCCTCGTCCTTCATGGCTCGGTTCTCAATGACCTTCATTCCTCTAGAGGAGGAGAGAAAAAGAGGGTGTTGACGTCGGGAGAAGGTCCTTAGCCTCTCCTCAGGTCAGGGGGCCCTTCTTCTACCAAGCCAATGGGTCACTGACCTCTCACTCTCATCTGCTGCTTTCTCTGCTTCCTCCAACTTCTGAAGAGCTGTGGCCAGACGCTCCTGGGCCCTGTCCAACTCCTCCTCTACCAGCTGGATACGCCGGTTCAGGGAGGCCACATCTGCTTCAGCCTAGAGGAGGTAAGAGGTAACAGGTTAGGAACACCTTATCTAGGCCACTTGGGGTCAGAGGCTACGGGATCTCAGTTCATTTCCTCCCCCAAGGTCTTGGCCAAGTGTATTTGTGGGTCTGGCCAGAAAGAACCCAAGATTTCCATTCCTTAATCTGGGATACAGACCTACCTTACGCTACCAGAAACAGGCAACAGTGGGGTCAGAGGAACACTTAGCTACTGTCCTCACACCCATTTCCTGGGTTCTCTCCATCATCTACAGTAGGTTGTGTCTTCTTTATGGACACACTGGGGTGGGAATGGGTTCCTTGACATTGAAATCTGACACAGAGCCCTAGGGTGACTTACCCTGGGCCCCAGAAATCTCTGACTTCCCTCTGAACTCCTATTGCACCAGGAAGAGGCTGAGTGAGCCCTCCATCCAGGAAACCTTTCAGGCCCCAGGGTTCAGAGTAGAGCGGGGATTTGCCACTTTTCCATGATATTACCAGTGTCAGATAAATTCTCTTCCTTAAGTTGTAGACACTAGAATAGCTCAGCCCATGGTAGAAACCCACAGAATCTGAAGACTCAGAGACTGAGGGAGGAATACTGAGAGACTGAGATAGGGAAAAATGCAGATACTGAGGTAGACAGAAACTCTCAGATGGTGGCAGAGACCTTGATATTGTGAAAGAGAATGACAAAGCAATCCTGAGACAGAGAGACACTGAGAATAACCCACATTTGTATATAGCCTCAAGTCTACACAGTGATTTCCTCACATTATGAGGCAGGCAGTGGCTTTTATCTCTCCTTTACAGCAGAGGAAACAGACTCAGAATTGCCATGGTCACAGAGCTTGTAAAAAGTCAGAGGTGGGACTGGAACCTAGGTCTTAGTTCAAAGTTGCCAAAATATTAAGAGTAACACTGAGGTAGAGACAGAAACACACAGATATTGGGATAGCACCAAAGAGAGAGACACTGAGACAAAGAGATATTGAGAGACAGAGATAAAGAGATATTAAGGTATTGAGAAAGAGTGACACAGTCACTTCAAGAAACAGGAATGGGTAGTGAAATACTGAGTAAAAACAGGAGTGGACATAAAGGATAGGAGGGACAAAGACAGAAAGGTTCAAGGAAGGAAGAAGCACCAAGAGGTGACCACTTGGCAGGAAGGACAGGCTGGCTCTCAGGCAGTATCAGCCATCCAAGTCCATATGATATTTAGGTTTCATTTTCTCCTGTAATTACTGAGAATGTCCAGGACTTGGCCTTTCTCCCTCTGGTTAACAGCCAGGGCCCTCACTGGTTTTTACTTTCGAAGTGTACAGATCGACTTTGATTGTTTTTGATGTTTTATAACCCCCAATTTATTCCCACCTATAATCCCACTACCAACCAGCCCTCCCCCTCCACTCTTCGTGCAAAAGTAGAAGACCTGGGAGCAGCCCTTATAACCTCTATCCTGTGAAACCTGAAAGATCTCTCTTCTGTCTCTTCTCCCAAGTCTCTCAAGACCCCTGCCTCCATGTTCCTCACATTTCATTTGAAGATGGTATCAGTTAGGGAAAATTGGAGGCAAAGAAATGATTCTCCGGGAAGGGACTATCTGGAAGCAGACACTTTCTTGGAAGGAGACTCTCTCTGGGAAGCCAGGGGGTCCTCAGGCCACTATCTACCCCTAAAATGCATGGGGGTAATCTTGATTCCATTAGCCTGTTCCAATCTGTTCCTTCCAGCCCCCACTATGTCCTCCCCCGGCCCCACCCCCCTTGCCCCAGCTCCTTAGGTTTCCAGGCCAGCCTCCAGTACAGGGTCCAGGGTTATTTATAGGGTGTCAGATGGCTGAGGGGTCGTCTCCCCCCATCCCCCCACCCAGCAGCTGCAGGTCAGTTCCTTCCCTAGTGGTCCAAGCTTGATATGGAACCAAGGGCGTAGGCTGGGGGAGAGCTTTGAGAAGTGGTAGAAGGGCACAGGGAATGGAATACTGGGATTTCAGGGCAAAAATAATAATTAGCAATAAATTTAACATGTTAATAATAGCAGTAATGATAGGATTAACAATCCCTGGTTTGTATATTAATAACAGTGGTTGACACTAACATAGTACCCTAAAGTTTATAATGTACAATATCTCATTTGATTCTCTGATGAGCTAGCTACTGTATTCCCCATTTTACAGGTCAGGACACTGAGGCACAGAGAGGTAAAGTGCCTTCCCTATGGTCTCGATGCTAATTAAATGTGAGAGGAAATATTTGAACTCAAGTCTCTCCTGACTCCAAATATAGCTACACCACATGTACACCAACATATACAAGTATTTTAATGTACATTATCTCATCTGATTTCATGACAGCTCAGAAGGAAGGCAGGGCAGAAGTTTTTATTTTCGTCCACTAGAACAACCAAGACAGGGAAGTTAATTGCCTTACCTAAGGTCACCCCACATTTTGTTTTAGTCTCTTAACTCATAGGCCAATGCCCTATTCATTATCCTATGACGGGAGGTCTCTGTTAGGCAGGGATATTGGTGAAGTGGGGCCGGGGCATGGCTGGCCAAGTTGGCTACCCTGACACCCATGGGTCCTGTGTCCTGTTGACCTGGGCCCTGGCAAGGCCTCGGAGCTGACAACTTAATGAGGGTAAATGAGGAAGGGAGCACGAGCCCACTGAAGGGCAGAGACAGAACCCTAGATCAATGTCACTGCCCCTGGCAGTAGGCAGCTAGGGCCAGGGGTCAAGGCCAGGGAATTTCTAGTGGCCCCTCAGGGGCTGTCACTCAGTCATGTAACTTGAACCAGAACTTGATCCTTTGATCCCTGGTACACCCTCCCCCTTCCTTCCAGTCCCTATCTCTGGGTTTGTTCCTATCTCCTTAAACTCCTCTTTCCCTGCCCTCTACCTTGATCCACCCCTGTTCCTGCCTTCCTTCCACATTCTACATTATGCACTGGAGATTATCTGTGGCAGTGGTTTGCCTGTAATTTTGGATAATTTGTCCAATTTCTCCCTAACTCTAATTCCAATAATCCAAAGCAGACTAGCTCTTGGGGAGAGTTTGGGGAGAGCCCTCGATAGACTGGCTGACCTGTGGCCCAGACTCTTTGCTTGCTTCACACACATACTCACATCAGTGGCTTTTTTCTCAGCCTGCTCTAGTTTCTCCTGGGCATCTTTCACAGCCTCGGAGTACTTTTCCACCTCATCCTCTGTCCCCTTGAGCTTTTTCTGGAGTCCCTGCTGCTCTTCTTCCAGCTGGGGAGAGACAAATCTCCATCAGGTTGGGTTGGGGCAGCAGGATCAGGGCACAGGAAGAAGTGAGTTTGAGAAGGGGGGGGTTTGTCAGTTTAAGAGTGTCCTAGGGGGGTGAGAGGCATCATAGAATCCCAGAAAGGTGAGAGACCCTAGATAAGATCTAATTCACGGGTGGGGAGACCACACATGGACCTCTAGGTCCTCAAGTACTGTTTGTTTTGTGAAATTTGGAATCAGTCAAAGGGCCGCACTTGAGGACCTAGCGAGCCACATGCAGCCTCAAGGTCACAGGTCCCCCCATCTAACCCAAACCCCCCAATTTACAAATGAGGAAACTGAGGTCAAGAGGGTCACTAGACTTGGCAGAATGGAGAGTGATGTTGGAGAGTAAGGATAGCCTCATGAGGGGTCTGTAAAATGCATGATGGTGGGCATAGAGACTAGGAGGTATGGACAAAGAAGGTTTTAGGCCTTGGGGTGTCTAGATATGGTACAGAAGGAGGAGGTCTTGAGTTGTGTGGGTAAGATATGACAGGGAATAGAGAGAGGTATGGGAATGGGTGAAGGGAGATCTTGGAGGTGGGGCGGGAGAATGAGTGAATTGTTTCAGGTAAATCAGCAAGCCTGGGGTACTTACCCTACTTCAAAGATAATGCCACTGTGAAGGGGGTGAAATAAGAATGGGGGGGGGGTCATCTGGGACTTGGGGATGGTGATGAGGAACAGAATAGAAAACCGAAGAGGGAGTGAGTGAGTGTGTGAGTGTGTGAGTGTGTGAGTGTGTGTGTGTGTGTGTGTGTGTGTGTGTGTGTGGTGGGTATCTGGTATCTGGGTATCTGTAGGCTATCTGGGATCCCCAGATGGGATCCTGAGAAAACTGGAAGGCAGTTTGGACGGTCTGAGTGGAGCATCCTGGACTCGGGGGGATCTGGGGAAGGGGGCTGCGAGAGCCCAGGATGGAGCGCCTGGGGGCGCTTGGGGGCCCACCTGCTTGCAGCGGTCTTCTGCCTGTTTCTTGTCGGCTTCCGCCTGCTCCGCTCGGTCGATGGCATTCTCCTTATCAAGTTTCAACATCTGCATCTTCTTCTTGATGGCGTCCATGGCTGCGGCTGGGAGTGGGCTGGAGAGGCTGGGCTGGGGCAAATGGGCTGTGCGGACCGGGTCGGGACGCGCCGGGCACACGACCGACTGTATGGACCGAGAGGCACTGAGACGTCCCAGCCCAGAACCACCGCCTAAAAGGCGGGGAGGGACCGGGCGGGGCCGGGGACCCGGGACCCTCCCCCACGAGCCGCCCGAACCTTGTAGGGGCAGAAGCAAGATCTGGGCAGAAGGGGAGGGGCAGAAACGAGGTGTGCGTGAAGGGGGGAGGGGGACGCAGGCGGTAGGGACTTTACCTCTTAGGCCCCTACCTTCCCAGCTGCCCCTCGGGATCACCCCAAACTTCTCTGACACGACTGCCCCCACCCTTGGTTCTTCTCTAGTCCTGCCCATTGCGAGTGACCTGGGCTGGAGGCTTGAGGTCTGGAGCTGTGACCTGACCCTCGAGTAGGCTCGGGATGGGAAAGAAACCCCCAGGAACAGGGCAGTCTGCTCCGAATATGGGCAGGGGTCCCAGGCTCTGAAGGGTCAGGGGTCCAGGCTGAGTGACACTGGGCAGCTGCGGCCCGAGGCCCCTGGGGCTATTTCGGGGCGTGAGCTCAGCGCAGCTGGCGGGGGGCAGTCACTCCCCCCACCCCCACCCCCGCCCTCGGCTTGCAGCAGTCGCTACCCTTAATTTAGATATTATCGCTAAATCCTCCCCGGATAGAATGTCTCCGGGGAGGCTGTCCGGGACGCGCAGCTCTGACTCCCGGCCTCCGCTCTCCGCGTGCCTCAGTTTCTCCTTTGAGCTTGTTATGCTGGGGAGGGGAGAAGAGCACCGAGAGGAGGGCAGCCGCGTGGAGCCGAAGCCCCGGACCTCGGTCACTTCTCTGGTCCGCCTCTCTTTTGTGGGACGGAGCGGGACCTTAGGGAGAAACTGAGGCCAAGAGGGGCTCGAGGCTGACACTGGGGGTTAGTGAGGCTGGAGCGGCGTGGAAATCCGGCCGGGCAACCCGGACACTGGAGGCGTCCAGCCGGGACGTGTGATCCCGGCCTGAGAACCGGTGCCCTTCCCGCCCAGACCCCAGGCTGCTGGCACGGATCCTTCTCCGAGCCGATCTGGCTTTCCCGGACCTCCCAATTAACGGCCCCTCACGCGGGACCACAGCAGTCCTTCCCTCCCTCTACTCCCTTCCCTTCCCCCTTCCCTCACTTTTCCTCCCCTCCTCCCCCTGGCACTGGGACACGCCCCTCCTCCCACGTGCCCCGCATTTTTTCCACGATGCCTCGGGCTGCTGGAGCCCTTCACCCCAGTTCCGACTTGGTGATTGCCAGTCAGCGGGAGTCCCACCTTGGGTCTGTCCCTGGAGACTGTCATAGGACGGGATCGCTCTCACTCCTCTGGTCCCAGGCTCCCTCATCCCCCTCATCCCCCTCCTTTCCATCTCCCTCCTCCCCTCCCTCCCATTCTCTCCGCCTCTCCAGCTTCGCAGGCCAACTTTGCTCAGAAATTTCTTTTCGGCCCTTTTTTGGGTTCATTTTCCACGGAGAGGCGGGGCCAGGCTAGGGCGGAACGGGGGAGGTGCTAGTACCAGGGAGCCTCCTCTACGCCTCCCCCCCCCATCTCTGCCCTTACTCTAGCGAAAAGGGGAGATCTCGGGAAGAGGGGAAGCATCTCCGAGAGCTAGGCTGGATTGGAGTCGAGGGTGGGGTTGGTCAGTTGATCTTAAGATGAAGAGAGACCCTTCAGGGACAAGGATTTCGGTGGGGGCCCACGGGGAACCAAGAGCGGTCTAGAGTTTCAGAAGTGGGGGCAGGGTGGAGAGGAAAAGCTGCTTTTATGTATTTTTAGTCCTGATCCCAAGGATGATGAAAAAAGACAGGATGGTGGGATTGAAGAGAACTAAGCAAGTCAGGGAAGGAGGTGACTGGAGAAAGCCAGCGAAAGTCCGAGTCCCAATGCTCTGGGAGTGAGATGTTTAGGGTCTGGAGCTGGTGACCTGACAATGGGGAGCCATGGGAGGGGAGATACACTGAAGACACAAAGTCTGGGTCTTTCCCCACTTTTATATACTATACTACCTCTGTAAAAGAAAGTCTAAATACCCAAAAGGGAGAGACATCAGCCAACCTACATCCCATCCTGCCACGGAAAGGGGGCGTGGGGTGGGGAGGGTGGAGAGGTAGGATGTGGCAAACCAAAGATTCCGTGATTAGTGAGATGCTGAGAGTCTGGGTGTAGGTTCATAGTGTGAGTATATAGCTTGTGTATGGGGGGAGGGGGAAGCAGTGGACGGACACAACCGGGGTGGCCCATACTCTGAGAGGTAGATACTTGACCCTGATTTCTTAATTACAGTTACTGGACTGGTCTGCGTAGGAGAGAAATGTTATTAATCAGAACAAACTAAGCTCTCTTATATCCTGCTTTCTGTCTCCGCCTTTGTTTAGATGGCCTCCATGCTTAGAATAGAGTCCCCTTTCCAACCCTCCCCAACATCTTCATGTCACATTCTCCAGCTCACTTTCCCTGCCTCCCACCCAGTTTAAATTAATCCCCTCCTTGAGATCTCTCCTTCAAATTTCTCCTGACATGTCTATAACTATAAAAAGTCTATAACGTTTAACCTGATGTCATTACTTGTGTGCAAATCTGTTCCCTTACCTTCCCTATTAGATCCCTTGATGGCAGAAATCCTTTATGAAAAATCTGAGATGTAGGACCTTATACATCAACTAGTCCAGCCTCTTCATTATATAGACTAGAAAATTTAAGCCCAGAAAGGTTAAGTGAGATTTTCAGCACACAATAAGTAAATACCTAAGATAGAATTTAAATACAACTCTTCCCAATGACAAGTCAGGGAATTGCCTGGCTGTATATTATCTTTCTGTTGAAAAATGCCTAACTTGGTGCCTTGTACTTAAAAGATGCTTAAAGATGTTGAAGGAAACTGAAGAGAGGGTCTAGGTGGGTTACTTCTGATTGGGGGGTCAAGGGCTAGGTGGATACTTGATCCTACACACCCCTATCCCTATTCCTCAAGCTCTTTGTTGCTGCCTCCCCTTCTCCTCTGGGTCTGGGTCACCCCTCCAAAGCTCACTCAATTCCTTAGTCTGCAGAGGTCATATTGGCTTCCCCTCTACCTCTAACTCACCTCTTTAAATCATTCGATAGATATTTGTTCCACACCTACTATGTGCTATGTACTGGGGGCTACTTGGATGCCTCTTTTAGAGGTAGCTGGTAGCACAGAAGACCCAAGTTCAAATCTAGCCGCAGACCCTTACTAATTGTGTGATCCTGGACAAGTCACTGAAACTCTGTCTGCCTCCATTTCCTCACTTGTAAATATACCTACCTCTCAGGATTGTTGTGACGATTGTTGTGAGATAATATTTGTAAAAAAAGTTCTTGGCACAGTACCTGGAACATAGTAGGTGCAATATAAATATTTATTTCCTTCCTCTTTCCATAAATGAACAAGACCTGGTCTACTCTTAAGGAATTTGTAGTCTAATGGGGGAGACAAGGCATCACAGAAAAGAACTATACCAGAAGGCGGTGGGGATTAGGAGGGCAAAGAGATCTGATTGGGTTTGGAGTTGGGGGTGGGGAGGCCAAAGATAATTTCGTGAAAGAGGTAACATTTTATTTCAGTCTTGCAGAATGAATTCAGGTTAAAAAACTCTGCTGAGGATATGGGGTGGGGGAAACCCCAAAGAAACAATGTTTGGAAGCTTGGAGAGGTTAAATTCCAAAGATGTAGTCAGTGATTTTCAGGCTGATCCCATATGACCTTGCCTGAAGTCTGTTCTTGCCCCTGATTTTTAATAGTGTTTTCAATTAATACCTGCTTTAGAGGCACTATACTCCAACTAGGTTTTTTAATTCATAGGCTGGAGTCCCCAGAATTGTCTCACTACTTCTTCCCTCAAGTTTCTAGGAGTAATGCCTAGGTAGTGAGGTTTCTAGTATTGTTGCTCACAGGTTCCCCACTGGTGTGCTTCCTCATTGTTTTCAGCCAGTGGCCTTGACTATCTTCTTAGCAAAGGTATTTACTAAATAGTATAGTAAAAAACATTTGGTACAAAATAACTTCAGAGATTAGGCTCACATAGCTAGTAGGTGTCTGAGGTAGGATTTATACCCTGTTCTTTCTGACTAAATTCTAGTGTTCTATCCAATGATGCTTACTACCTATGTAGCTTTGGGCAAGTAAAATTAATCTCCTTGGGCTTTAGTTTTCTCAGTGGTAAAATGAAGGGGTTGGACTGACAACTCCTATGGCCCTTTTTAGTTTTATGATTCCTATGATCCTCAATCTTCCTTCCAACCCCAACTCTACTCAACTCCCTCTGAGTAAATGACCAGAACCCTTTCCCTATTTAATTTTCCTCAGACTCATTTCTTTCTCCCTTTTTCTCTTATCCCTCCTCCTTTCTTAACCCTTTCACCCACATTTTTGATCCCATTCTCTTTAGTCTTCTGGAGGGCCTTACTCCATTATTTCCTCTTTCTCCAGTGAGTAGTACAGTGCCTGTCACACTGTAGGTGCTTAATAGATATTTATTTATTTATTGATGTTTCCCCCATTTTTAGTCTTTCCCTCTTTACTCCTTTCTTGCCCCAAAGGTCAACAGAGACCTGCCAGACAACCATCCCCAAGGAACTTTCTTAGTTTTCATTGTTCTCGACCTCTCTGCAACATCTCTCCCCCTTGGCCGCCCTTTCTTGAAATCCTCTTTCTAAATTCTTGGGCAGTTTGTTCAGTTCTCTTCACTGGTTCCTCTTTTCTTTTCCAGTTTCCTAAGCATAAGGGGTCCTAAAACTTTCTACCTTGGCCTGTCTTCTTTTTTCTCTCTATACAGTCTTACCTAATGATCTCATCCACTTCCATGCTTTCAACCCTGACTTCTATGTAGATGATTCTCCAATCTTTATCTCCAATTTGTGTCCTCAAGTTCCAGATGAGCATTCCCACTTGCATGCTGGGTATTTCCTTTAGTATATGCCAAAAGGAACTTAGAATTTCCCTTTCCCCCCAAAAATGTCCAAGAAGCTCCTCTTCCTCTGTGCTTTCCCATTTATGTTAATAGCATCATTAATCTTCTCATTCAGGATAAAAACCTAGGTCATATTCAACTCTTTCCTCCTTCTCACATCTTACCATTTATTCAGTTGGCAGTTTCCCCCCAGTACCTCTCATAGCATCCTCTCCATTTTTACTCCCTTTTTTACCACCTTAATTCATGTTCTTAATACCTTTTGGCGGAACTACTGCAAGTGCACCCTAACTTCAGTCCATTCTACACCTGATCACCAGATTCATTTTTCTAAATGAATCATGTCATTCCCTTGCTTAAAAAAATCAAAAGTGTTCTATTATTTAACCTAATTAAATAAAAGCCGCTTAGTCTGGTACTCAAGAGCCTTCTGTCTGGTATCAATGATGTACCCTCCTCTCTAGTCAGGCTGACATACTCACTGTTACCTCCTTTCTACTTCTGCCTTTTGCTTTCCCGTCTGGAATGGCTGTTTTCCTTCTCATTGTAACTTTCTGATCTTGCAAGTTCCCTCTCAATTGCCATCTCCTCTATAAAACCTTTTCTTATTTCCAACCAGATGTGCTTCCCCCCTCTGAAGCCCTAGAAAACCATACCTCTCACAGTAAAATGACCTCCTAGTCTCCAAATTCAAAGGCTATTTTTCAATACTCATTCTCAGTCTCTCTAGAGCTACTGTTATTGGATAACCTTGCCTTCTTGGCTTTTTATAGACCGCATTCTCTTTATTCTCCCCCTATTCCTCTAACTGCTCTTTCTCTGGATTCTTGTATTTACCAAACATTGTTAGCAGCCTTATTTGTAATCTATACTCTCTCCCTTGGAAATCTTGTCTAGTTCATGACTTTTGACTACTTTTTTTTTTTTTTTTTTTGCAACTGACACAAAAACCTATCAGTTCTGGTCCCTACTCCTGACTACTTTCCTAAATCTCCCATTGTCCATAAGACATCTCCACCCTAGTGTCTCCATACCACCTTAAACTCAACAAGTCTGAAACTGAGCTTATTTTCTAGATGGCTATGTAGTTTGGTGGATAGAGTCCCGGGCCTGCAGTCAGGAACACCTGAGTTTACATATGGATTCAGACACTTAGTAGCTATGTGATCTTGGGCAAATCACTTAACAAAACAAAAAAGCTCTCTGCCTCAGTTTCCCCAACTACAAACTCCCAGTTTCTGAGAGGACCAAATGAAATACTTTCTGTAAAGCACTTAGCACAGTAACGCTTGCTCTTTCCCTCTCTCCCAAACTTCCGACTTCCCTGTTTCTGCTTGTGTCACTACTATTTACCCCATCTCCCATTTCTGGAGCTTTGGCTTATTTTTAGTTTTTCCCACTGTTACCTCCTCTCCAGTTACCCAGTCTCCTTAAAGCCACTCCAACATCTCTTGCATCCGTTCACTCTTCTCAGTTCCCACTATCACCTCAATGTGGGCGTTTACTACGCCCTGCCTGGACTTCTCTATTGTTTCCTAAAGGTCTCCTCCTCTCACTCAATTTTTCATCCCAATGCCAGAGTTTTCCTAACATGCAATACCTAATCACGACGCTCCTCTGCTCAAGCCTTCAGCATTGCAGAATCAAAAACTAAGAGTCCATTGACTCCAATGTTGCACTTGACCCCGAACTTCCAATACAATATTTCTGACAAGTGAACTTTAGGCTTCAGTTGGCCCTAGTTAGAGCACTGTCTCCAGTTTCCTTACCAACAAGATCACTCCCTTCTGAACATGCTCCAACTGATATATCACACCCAGAACTCAGTTGGGTAATACAGATGTTGGCCAACCAGGGAAGAGTGCAGAACTATACCACCTTGGGTGCAGACACTATGTCTCTCAATGCAGCTTGTATTAACTTTTTAGTAGCCTCAAGTTTGCACTTAACCAACATTCTCCACTCCCCTTTCCTCCCACCCCCAATCTTTTTCAGAGGAACTATTATCTAGCTCCACCTTCCTCGTTTTATTTGATCTGGCTTATTCTTCTGGCGTGTCAGAATCTTTTTGGATCTTGACTCTTCTGATTTGTTAGTGATCCCTCCCAACATCACTAGAAAATCCAATATGCCCATCTATAACTGTCATTAATTTTTAAGAAGTTATAGAGCCTAGGGCCAAAGAGCGACTCCTGAGGCACTCTTAGGAGTGGCTAGGAGGTGAAGTGGCCAGCCTAGAGTCAGGAAGACATCCTCCTGAGTTTAAATCTGCCTTCAGACCCTGGGCAAGTCACTTAACCTTGTTTGCCTCAGTTTCCTCAGCTATAAAATGAGCTGGAGAAGAAAGTGCCAAACTCTCCCAGTTTCTTCATCAAGATAACCCCGAGTGGGGTCATAAAGAGATGGACGTGACTGTAAAAGGACTGAACAACTGAGTATAGTTCTAACTCTCCTGCCTGGAATTCAAGGTGCTCCGTAATCTGATGCCACACTACCAAGTCTCCATGCTTCCATCAGATTGACCTACTCTTCTGACACACTTCTGTCTCTATCTTTGCTCCCTGTGTCTGGTGTGTGTGCCCTCCCTCTTAACCAGCTCGATTCCTACTATCCCTTTAAAATGCAATGCAGATGTCGTTTCCTTCATATAACTCCTCATGATCCCCCAAGCCAGGGATGTCCATTCCAAAATGTAGCAGCTCTCACCTATTTTACCATATGGTTTGTATTATAGTTAGCTGCTTGTACCTTACTTCCTCCATCAGAGTAATATTTTTGAAGGCTGAGATGGCAGCTTATCTAAACTTTCCATCCTATCCCCTCTAGCAAGAGCTCCAGAAGCCTTGAATGTATACTTCCCATTTCCAGCCTCAGTGTTTTCATACTTCATTTTCTCCTATTAGTCTGTAAGATCCATGGGTGCAATACCCAAAACTGAAGAAATGTGTGCATAGCAAAAGCTGACCAAGTGCTTTTTGAACAACGGGGGCGATTGGCATGTGAGGGGGATAGTTTCAATAGGGGTTTGGGAGACCATTGGCAGATGAAGCCAGATTAGGTAGTGACATTTAGTACTGAATGAAAAACGGGGCAGCAGAATAGTGAGGAAGGAGAGAACCAGGAGTCTCAAGCCCAGCTCTTGTCCCCAGGCCTAGGGCTGGTGCTATGAGAAAAAGATCAAATAGCCAGACAGTGCATGGGCCAAGAGAAAAGCATTAAAGGTCACAGAAGGTATTCAAGACGGCACCTTCCTTTTGCTTTGGTTTAGTAGGGGGAAGTTCCCAAACTAGGGGTGAAGAGAAATACAGGGGCTGGAGCCAGACTTTTGTTGAGATGACAGAGTCCCTTTTGGAATCTGACCTGATTTTACAAATGCAGACACTGAGGCTGAGAGCCAGTAACACAGAATCCTTGATTTAGGCCCTCAAGAGGCCTCAGGCCATTCTGTCTATTCCACTTGTCTTACAGGTGGGGAAGGTTCACTGAGGCTCGCCCAGGGGTCACCCAGCTAGTTCAGTGTTGGAGTTGGGATATGGACCTGTCTTCCTGACTCAGATTCAGCCCTTTCTGTCTTATGGCTGCATGGTTACTAAAAAGAAGAGCTGGGAGTCAAACTTAACTCTTTCTACCTCAGTTCCAAGAAACATGACTCTTCGGAGGGTTCAAGATAATGGGCACGGCTGAGGTCAGGGTGATGATGGTATGGGATGGCAGGGATACAGATACATGCCCTTGGGAGCATGCAAAGGGCAAATGAGGGGCTGGGTGATACAGGGTATGGCTATGGTGGCGACTGGCGAGGGGGAACCATAATACAGAAAGGTTTGCCCATCTCAGGTCTAAAGCCTGTATCACCCAGGCTGGGGAGTGTATGAAGACAATTGTGTTTAGGGGAGGGGTATCTGTGTTAGGGAGACAGGCTTGGAGGCAGCTCTTCTGGTGCTGTCAGCAGGTGTGGCTCCTTAGACCCTCCCCTCCATACTGATCCACGATGTCTGGCTGCACTAGTGAGGAAGCCCTCTCCCCTCTAACTCTAGCCTCCTTGGGTAGAGGGCAGTGACTTCAGAGAACCAGACAGGAGTTGGCGGCAGAACCACCTTTATTGGGGGTGACCTGTTTTTGGGTGGGTGGGAGGTGACCCTTGCAGCCCCCACACATGGCTAGGGTAGAGAGGACAGTATCAAAAAAGGTGAGCGGAGCCAAGGATGGTGGGGACTGGCTGAGAGCCACTGAGGGTGAGGCTGGGGCTGGTGGAGCCCCTTGGCGGTGCGAGGTGCAGCAGCGTTAATACTCTTGGAGCGAGCGTTAATACTCTGAGAAGGGACAGGCACTTAGGGGACCCCAGGACTGTGCTGAAGGTTGAGTCCTAGGGCATGAAGGCACTTGGACAGGGAAGGGGCAAGGGGAAGTGCAGTGGTGCCAGGCAAGGCCCAGCCCCAGGGGTGGCAGGCACTTTGGGAGTGCTGGGGATGGATCCCTCTTGGCGCAAGAGGCTTTGGGCCATAGGCAGTTGGTGGGTACAGTCTCTGGCCTAGGTCTGCATTAAATAGAAGTTCTTGCTCTCAATGCTGTCCCTCATCTCGAAGCTCTGAAGGCAGGAACTTGTATTGCTGCTGTCGGATCTGGGCCAGCTTCTTCCGAGCTTCTTCCAGCTCCCGCTCTTTCCGAAGCATCTCCTCTTGGGCTGCAATTATCTGGGGGAAGGAAGAGGAAGAGGGGGCTCAGAGTAGGGGAAAAGGCTAGCTTTGGGGACTAACCACTCTTCCTCCTTCTTCCCCTCCCTGCACTGTTCCCAGAGGGAGTGCTCACCTGAGCAATGCCTCCAACCATCCTTTCCTTCACCACAACTGTCTCATTCTCTTGGTCTTCAAAGGCTGCAGCCTTCTGCGCTGCCTTCACCAGATTGTCTGAGGCTCTCTTCACTGCATTGCCAGCCGCCTGGGAGGAGGAGGGACAGATCGAGATGAGGAAGTATCAGAGAAGGGTAGTCTAGGGGTCGTAGGGTATCCTAGATGTGGACGGGTTGGGTAGAGGAGACCCAAACACAAGAATAGTGGTCTTTGGGTGACAGTCCAGAGTAGGGCAAGCCAAGCAGCTGCCTCGTGCTCCAGGAGATACATGGAAGGCCTGGGAACACTCACCTGCAAACGCTTCATGGCCTCTGAATCCTGATCAGCCTTGACTTTGCAGGCCACTAGCAGCTGGGCTGTGGAGGCAGCCACCTGCTTGGCAGATGAGATGAGCTTCTCCTGACTGGCATGACCCTGCACAGCTGCATTGGCTGCCTCACACAGATTGTTGGTCGCAGCAGCCACCATCCGGGCCTGGTGGGATGGAGGCACAGCCGTCAGATCCAGCTCTGTCCAATCATCTCTAGCCCCCCATCCTAGAGTATAATTGCCCCCCAAAACCTCATGCATCTTGGGTACTCACAGCAGAAATGAGGCCCTGAGACCACTGCCCATCATCCAATGCATTGGCTGGGATAGCACCCACCTGTGAGGAGAGATGAAAGGCTATCTGGTGCCCCACTCTGTCCAAGTCAGGCAGCAGGGATCTGTCCACACCGTGCCCTTCCATGAGGCCTTACCTTCCCCTGAGCCACCAATTCCCTCTGGGCAGCAGATGCCGCCTTCACCAGGGCACTGGTTGCAGCCGCAATGGACTTAGCTGCTTCTAGGATCTGCTCCTCAAAGTTTAGGGATTCATCTGCTTCCTGCAGGGGAATATGAGATTGGAGTGTATGTGATAGGAGATGACAGGAGTGTAATGGGCTAGGGATGGGCTTGAGATGGGCCAGAGGCATGGGGGGGGGGGGGGGGAACAGCGGGGGAACAGGGGAGGAGCTGACCTTGGGCTTGGCCCGGGGTTTCAGCTGTTCCAGCTTCTTGGCTGCTGCCTCAATGGCTGCTGCGGCTCCCAGGAGTTCATTTTCGGCAATGACTGTGGGGTCCTCAGGATCTACCCATTCCGTTCCTGGGCAGGGCAAAGCAAGTGGTCATCAACATTTGAGGGAATGAACTCAGGCTAATGATGGGATTGGGCTCATGTAGAAAACTTGGTGAGTAGGTGGCAGGGGCTTGGTAGAAAACCATAGCCCTTTCTGGATCTGAACAGCTCAATGAGCCCTGATCAGGAGGAGGGTGGCCCAGACTGTGCTGCAGGGCTGCTGCCCACCCTGACCCTGCTGTCCTTCCTCACCCTTCATGGCCTCGGCTGCTTGGATGAGCTCAGTGACGGAGCCCGCCACACGCTTGGAATGTCCTGTTAACTGCTGTTTCAATTCTGGGCTTGGTTTCTGCAGGGTCTGTGGTGGTAGTTACACAAGGATCAAATTACAAATCCTGCCCAACCAACTCTTCCCCCATGAACTTCAGACGCTCATGATATAGACAAAAGCCCCTCCTTGCAGCTCTCCCTTATTATCCATTCCCCCAAAACTTTACCCCCCAGCCCCTGGCCACACACACACCATGCCCCCTTCAAGACACATCACGGCAAACCCTCCAACCATCATGCCCTCACATATCATCCAGGCAGTGAGGTTA
This sequence comes from Gymnobelideus leadbeateri, assembly GCA_011680675.1. Lineage (NCBI taxonomy): Eukaryota > Metazoa > Chordata > Mammalia > Diprotodontia > Petauridae > Gymnobelideus > Gymnobelideus leadbeateri. Next base: position 308,921 of record WOXC01008724.1, on the reverse strand, counting down.
AGGGGCACTCACCGGCTGAGAAAGATCAAGAAGAATGAAGAGAGAAGAATGAGTGAGAATAGTGAAAGAAGAAGAAATGTCTGTGTGTTGGGGAAGGGAAGGAGACAGAAGCAAATGAAAAGAAAGGGACCGAGGTAAAGCATCTTGGGCTGGGATTTCTGTAGGATGAGTGTTTGGGGAGATTCCTGTAAGTGATTAGAGCTGGGCACGGTGCTACAAGGCAGTGGGAAGATGGGAGGAAGAAGGGCTGGGGGGATGGGAGGTGCAGGGGCTCCTCCCTCACCAGTAGCACATGGTCCAGCAGCTCCAGGTAGCCATTGGCACACTCCCGGCCATAGTGTAAAGCCCGGAGTCGTACTTCAGGGGCCACTTCAGGGTGATAGGCAGCTTCCTGTTTAGCCAGAGAAAACACTGTCAGCATCAGAACACCTACAGCCACTCCAGCCTTTCCCCAGCCAGGACACCTTCCCCGTGGACCCTTCAACATCCACTAGCTTTCTCCCCAGCACACCTTGCAGGCCCTCAGCATGTCGGCTATGGCTCGTCGGCTCAGGTTGGCTGTGGCAATGACGTCTTCTTGGCGACAGGAGTTGCCGGCAGCAACAGCCTTGGCGGTAGCCATGGTGATACCTTTGGTCATTCGTATAAAATCCTCTGGGGTGGAGGTCTTGGCTGGGGGCTCTGGGGAACAGAAAACCTGCAGAGAAGATGAAGTTCAAATCCCATGTTCAAGGAGACTGCTATTAATGGGGCAGGGAGAGTGTGGGAGAATAATAGGAAGAAAAGTTTCACAGCTTACAGTTTATACCTGCTCTATCAGCTATAATACATTTGTGGAAATCCTACCTGCTTCAGGAGCTTTCCTGATCTCCCCAGTTGTTAGAGACTTTTCCCCCTTGAGATTTCCTTCCATGACTCTCCATACCTACTTAGGGACCTGTTACCTCCCCATTAGAATGTAAGCTGCTTGAGGGCAGGGATCATTTATACTTTTCTTGTATCCGCTGCAATTAGCACTCTGGGTACTCCGTGGGCCTGGGGTGATAGGTGGGCTTTTCACAGAGAAGAAGTGCATTTCAGGTGGAGGAAATGGCATGCACAAAGGCCCAGGAATGGGAGGTCCTGAAGGTGTTCAGACAATGCTGGGCACGCTGTTCCATTTGGCTGGGACCTAGGGGCTCTGCAGGGGAGCAGAGGCCAATCTGGGCCGTGTTCTGGGTCACGAAAAGTGGAAGAAAGTGACTGGACTTGATCTGGTAAGCAACGGGGAGGCAGAGGCAATGAAGATTTCTGAGCAGGGAAGTAATATGAATCATTAGGAAGACTAATTTAGCAGCTGTGGGTAGCAGGGTTGGGTAAAAGGAGGCTGGAATCAAGAAAGTCAGTGAGGGGGTTGATACAAAGGTCCAGACCAGAGGGCAATGATGGCTTGAAGGGGCTAGGATGCCAGTAGTAGGAGTGAATGGAAAGATGGGAATGGATTTGAGAGATGTTGAAAGAAGAACCAACACCACCTGGAAATGACTAAATATGGGGAGAGGGGGTGAGGGAGAGAGGGAGAAAAGGAAGGGGGGGTGGGGCAGAGGGAGAGAGAGAAAGAGAGATGGTTGAGGTAACTGAAGTTTTCCAGCCTGGTACTGCTGGTATAATCAGCAGAAAATAAGGGAGTCGGGAGAGGAGAGTCTGCCTGCAAAGGTGATCTTAGAACCTGCTGAGGGTACACCCATGCACATGGTAAATGTGGGGGCCTAGAGCTTGGAAGAGATGTTGGCTGGTGTGTGGTTGGGAAGATAGCTGGCAAGAGATGAAAGCCGGAGCCAGGGGAGGGGGGTGAGGTCATCGAGGGTGAGAGAGAGAGTGTGTGTGTGTGTGTGTGTGTGTGTGTGTATACATACACAGGTATATAGAAATGTTCATGTGCACACCTATAATATGTACACATACATATATAAAACCATGCATGATCCAGAACAGAACTTGGGGAATGCCCTTGGGGGTGGGAAGAGAAGCCATCAATGGAGATTAAAAAAAAAGGGTCAGAGAAGGGAGAGGCTAAATAGGACCCTGCTGTGTCATGGGAGCCAGAGGAGTAGGCTTTAAGCAGGAGGATCTGGGTCAACAGTGTCATGGACTCCAGATGCCAAGATGTGAGAGCTGAGAGAAGCCCTGGGCTTGGTAGCTGGAAGCCACTTGGGAGAGCAAACAGGGACAGAAAGTTTAAGAAGTGAGTGTAGCAGACTCAGTCTGATGGTGTGTGCATAGGCCTGGACATGCGTTTCTAGGTGACCTCTGGAGTTCCAAGCCCTGACCCCACTCCCCAGGCTCTCTCACCGCCAGCTCCTGCCGAATGTGTTCTGTCGTAGCTTCCAGAGCCCGGGTGCCTTTGGTGGCCTCATCCTCCACAGCTTTCACAGTCTTGAGCAGGGATGTCACATTGGTTACCATTACCTGGGGGAGTCAGACATGGGAGAAGTGTGAGGGCACCACCCTTCTTCCCCCTCTTCTTGCCCCACTGCTCTCTCCTAACCCACCTTGGCAGAGTTCTTGAGCTGCCATACGGCAGGGTCATCTCCCACTTTGCCTGCTGCGGCCTTGGTGGCACTGATGAGGTCACCCAGAGCCTTGGCCACGTCTTTAACTGCATTGATCAGGACCACCTGTGTGTGGAATGACAGACTGTAGCTCAGGGGGCTAAGAGGGCAGTTTGGTTAGAGATAGGGAGGGGACTGGGTGGATACCTGGGTTTCAGGGTCCTCAGCACCCAGGCTGGCTGCACCTAGCTTGACCACATCAGCCAAGCGGGTAATAGTGCCCACAGAGGATTGGGCAGCCTGGGCCAGCTTCTCCTGGCTTGCAGCTGCATTTTGAACCAGGACCTTTGTGTCTTCCACCAAAGCCTTTGCAGTCTTCAGAATGCCCTCCCTGAGTAGAAAATCATGGTGAGCCCCAACTCAGTGCTTTCTATGGTGTTTAGTCTGCCCTGTCCCTATGCCCCATCTCCTTCCAGTTCTCATCCCTCCTCTTCTCTTGGTTTCCCTGAAATAAGTTTCTCTCTATCACAAAACCCACTGGCTCTTGCTTGGTCCATCTCCCAAACCATCTCAGCCCCCCTCTCCATTGCCAGGTTCTCCTCACCGGTGATCAGCAAAGGTCTCGGCACCCTCTCGGTTGAGTGTTCCTGCTGTGGCAAACATGATGGTGGTGTCGAGATCGGCAATAATGCCAGACACCGCACTGGCTGCTGTGATGCAAGCTTGGGTGCCACGGTTTCCAGCTTGGAGTGCTGCCAGAACATGGGAGACCTGGAGGTTTTAGGGAAGAGAGAGGATGTTGTCATCTGGTTTCTGATGGGCAGGGTGCTTAGCACGAGGAAGGTACCACAGGCTGGGGAGTGTATGGAAGTGAACATAGTGCTTTGGGGGGTGGGGAGGTTACCTTTTCAGACACACGCCGGGCACACTCCATCAGTTCTTTCCTGGTGTAGGCATCACTGGGGCTGCACTGCAGGGCACCTGCCTTTGTGACCAGGGCTGCACAGCCATGACCTAGCTCTTGTACACGGTGCTTGATGTGGGCACCAATCTGTGAGCACAGAGAAGGAGACATACAGGGAATACATGGGCTTCTCTTGGAGGTTATGAAGTCACCGGGCAGGTCATCTAAGATACTAAGGAATTCATTTGGAAGTAAAAAGGGGCACAGAAAACATACAGGTACTCGGTGGAGTCAAAGAACAGTCACAACAGCTAACACATGGGGCACATGGGGGCACAGAAGCAACACGTGAGGTTTTGAAAAACAACCAAACAACCAAACAACCAAACCCAAACAACCCATGACCTATGTCTCCCTGGCTATGCAACCTTACAGACAGAAAACCCTTATGTGGGAAAATGAACTATGCCCAAAGGCAGGCACACGAATGCAGAGGTCAGTGTTAAACGTGGAGAGAAGATGAGGAAGAAGATAAGAAAGATAAGATGGAGGCATTGTGCATCCAAGCAGGCTGAACATTAAGTAACAGTAATTACTCACACTTATGCATATTTTTTTTTGCTTTTTGGAGGGGGAAGGCTGGGCAATTGGGGTTAAGTGACTTGCCCAAGGTCACACAGCTAGTAAGTGTTAAGTGTCTGAGGCTGGATTTGAATTCAGCTGGATTTGAATTCCTGACTCCAGGGCTGGTACTGTATTCACTGTACCACCTAACCACCTCTATGCAGCATTTTTTAATGCTTACCAAGAGCTTTCCTCACAATAATCCTTTGAGGTGGGTAGTGAAGGGTTATGCCTCTCATTTCAGAGTAAGCAGTGATCAAAGAAGTTATGCACTTTGCACACAGTCTTGTTCAGTCATGCCTCACTATTCCTGAGCCCATCTGGGGTTTTCTTGGCAAAGACACTAGAACAGTCTGCCATTTCTTTCTCTAGCTTATTTTACAGACAAGGAAACTGAGGCAGAGTTAGGTGACTTGCCCAGGGTCATACAGCTAATAAGTTTCTGAAGCCATATCTGAACTCAGGTTCTGGTTCCAGGGTCGGTGCTCTAGCCACTGCGCCACCTAGCTGCCAGTCACATGGCCACTAAGTGTCAGAGCTGGGATTTTGATCCATGCCTCCTAAGCCCAGAGTGCTTCCACTGGCATCCTACTGGGAAAAAGAGATGGTGTCTGGGAAGGTGGCAATAGGTGAGAGAGGGAATGTGCAGCTGCCAGGAGCTGGCTGGTGCCCCAGGGGCCAGACCGAGAGAACCAATGAGAGCAGGGAAAAGCCCTTCACTGGAGCTTGGAGGCTTCTAGAGAGAGTTAGACTGGAAGAGAAGCAAGCAGGAGCAAGTACAAGTCTGAGGCAGATTTCCTGAAGGACTCAGAAGGGCATGAAAAATGTCAATGTTGCAGCAGGAATTCAGAATCAAGAAATCTAAGTGAGATGTTTCTCCCTAGAACTCCAGTTTGTCTCAGTGACTGATGACCCTGAGTCTGTGTCCAGATGGCGCTTTACTTGCAGAATTTCTTGTTGCCCTGATGCTGACTAACCTGGGAGTATTTAGTCCCCAGAAAAAGATGGACTATATTTTAGAAGGGAGACTCAAGTTGTTGGGTGGTAGCCAAGAAGGCATGGAGGGAGGGGGGAGGGGGAAATCACACAGGAGGCTCATACAGGTGGATACCAAGAGGGTAACCTGTCAGGATTTCACAGGCTGGGGTCACAGGGGAGGGACTGCCACTCTGGCCCCAGCTGTTATTTACTGTTACCTCCTCATTTTCAGCAGCCATGGCTGCAGGCTTGGCTTGTAGTGCGAGGCGGCCATAATCACTGGTCAGCTGGTTGGCCAGAGGGCCGAGCTCCTCTGGGCTGGTACTTGACTTGGTCACCTGGGAAAGGGGCAGAGGAGGTTGTAGCAAGACACATTCTTCTCTGACCCCTCCCCAGGCTGACCCCATAGCGTCTCCTGCACTCACCATCTCCTGTACGTTGACTGCAATAGCTTTGGCCGTCCGTACCATGGTTGTCTGGTAGTCTACAAAGGAACCATCTGGCTCTCCCATTGGTCCCTCATCGAGCTGGGATAGGGGAGGGATGGAGAAAGGAGAGTTCAGAGTTTGCCTCTGGCTGAGCCAGTAAACTTGCCCAGCCCAGCATGGGCGCTCTATACCCTGCTAATGTGGGCACCTGGTTGATGGCCTGTGTGATAGAATCCACCATGCCCCCCACCACGCCGGCTGCACTGGCTGCCTCATTAAGTGTGGCTGTTAGGTCTTCCACAGCTTCTGTTACCATCTGGACAGCTTCTTCCAGAGCCTCCTGAGTGTGGGCTGCTTGCTGTTTGGGGATGAGAAAGGAGAAAAACAGAGAGGGCAGGGGTGAGAAGAGCCCTTCTACTTCCTTGAGGTCAGCCCCCCGCCCCCCACTCCTCCCCATACCTTGGGGTTGCCCCCTGCCTCTTTGGCTGTGTAGAGCAGCTGGAGGGCAGACTCTGCCAGTGTCTTGGTCTGGTCTAACAGTGCCATCTGCTGGGGGTGGCTCAGCGTCTTGGAGGCAGCACCCACAGCAGCCAGGGTGAGTGGTTCAAAGTACTGGGCCATCTGGGACACCTGAGGTGGTGGGGGTTGAGGGGTCAGCCTGGAGAGCCAAGATCCCAGGGGCTTTCCCTTGACTCCCGCTCCCCAGGTACCTTGTGCCCCAGCTGGGAGGCCTCAGCCCGGGCAGCACTGGCCAGTGGCTCAATGAGGTGGGAGATCTCTTGTACTGCAGTCAACATCTGAGTGTGCAGGGCCTGGAAAGGAAGGGCCCAGCAGTGTTAGCACAGGACAGAGAGACAGACCCTAGCCTCTGAAGGCTGAGTCAGGGAAGGAGACACAAGCCTGGTGTCTTGGAAGGTCTTGTCCCTCAGCCCCTCCCATTCTGCCACTTCCCCAGTCTCCCAACCTTCTCTCCTCGGGATCTACACGCTTCTTGACACCCCAGCCCATGCCCTGCTCTCTATGGTCTTTAACAGGATGTGTCCCTCTGTGTCACCTCTTGGGAGATGCCCTCTCGAGGTGCAAGCTGCTGGCTGACAGCGGCAAGGGAGGCCTGGTCCAGGTCACGAAGACAGCTGTTCAGAGCTGCGATGGCCGCCTCACACTCCCGCTGACCTGGAGCCTTGTCCCTGGGGAAGCCATGTCCTTTCGGGTCATTCCCCTCCTCGTCTCCACGTCCACCCACCAGGCCACCGAGCTCTTTGGGGCACCCATGAGGCACCTCTACTCCCCCCGACAGTGAACCTACCTCATACTGGTGATGAGCTTCTTGATGGAGTCTGAGACTGTCCGAGAGTGTCCAGCCAGCACTGACCAGCGAGGGGGATCTCGGGGATTGACCGCTAGGGCCCGGGCTGTCTGAATCAGTCCCCCTGCACTCTCTAACATGGTTTTAGCTGAAACCACTATGGGCTCCATGGCAGCTCGGCCCTGGGAGGAAGGAGCAGGTGGTTAGAGAGCTGTCCCATGGAAAGGGAGGAGCAGTCTGCTCAAGCAAAGAGGGAGTGGATGCTGGAGGGCCGCCTGCCCCGGCCCTCATGTCCACCCCCACCCCCCTCCAGCTTTGCCCCCTTACCTCGGGGCTGATTTGGGCAGGAATGCTAGAGAACTCAGGGTTGGCTGCAAAGGCACTCAGGTTGTCCACGGCCTCCAGCAGAGGGGCTGTGGCTGCTCGGCACTGGGCCCGGTTTTCCTCCGTGAAAGCCCCGTCTAGTGCCTGACGGTTGGGGAGGCAGAGTTTGGGGCATTAGCAACAGGGTGTGCAAAGTCTATAATCTCTCCCATCTTAGACTTTGAGACAGGTGGGGCTTTGAGAGGGGAAATTAGGAAAAACAGCACAGGCACTTTGAGTCTGATGAGAAACAGTACATAGGAAGCAGAAGCAGAGAAAGGAGACTGGGAGGGGACCAAGGAGGAAGGACTGGGAGGGAGTATGGCCATGGAAACCTTGATGGTCTTGACAAGGTTGGCAGTGCTGTTGGCCACTTCCTTGGCTGACTGGACAAATTGTCGCTTGGCTGTAGGGTTGGCTGTGCGGGAAGAGGCCAGACGACAGCTGTTACACAGTGCAGAGGTGTGTTTAGCCACAATGGTGGCTGCAGAGAGCACCTGGGGACACAGAAACCCATGGAGAAGGCAGAATCAATCATAGGATCACAGAATTCAAAGCTGGACGAGACCCTGGAAATAACTGAGGCCACCCCCTTCAGTTTACAAAGAAGGAAACTGAGCTTTCAGAACTAAAGTGACTTGCCCAAGGTCTCACAGATTAAAAGTTAGGAGGGCAGGACTGGAAGCTGGGTTCTCTTTCCTCTTTATCAGAGGATAGAAAAGTCATGAAAAATAGGAACCTAAACACCCCTTCTCTGTTATGGTGGAAGACAGGACAGATCACCTAACAGGGCACCAATTGGGAGGCACTGTGATTGGAAGGGGGCAGAGACCACTGTCTCTTTATTAGTTCTTCTTTCTCCCTGGTACCATACGCCTTCCTCTGCTTGCCCTGTGCTGCCCTCCCCTTTGTATGGGCTGGCTATTGTCCTTAGGGCCCACCCAACCCTTCCTGTGTGCCAACTACCAGCCTCCTTCCTAAGTTACCTGGGCCTGGGTGCAGCCTGGCTCCCCTAGACTCTGACAAGCCATCTGAATCGCCTGGTTAGCTCTGGCAAACTGGGTGGGCTCCACTAGCCCCTGTTGTCCCGCTTGGCTATTGGGGTCTGAGACGCCAACCAGGTATGCGGCCTGGGGGTAGAAAGGCAAAGAAAAAGATGAGTGCAAGGTAAAGGGCAGGATTAACCAGTTAGTGAACTCTCGTTGGTGTTCTCTTCAAAGGGACTTCTGTAGCAGTTCTGAGGTTCCAGGAGCAGGAAGGATGAGTGAAAGAAAGAAATCTTCTGCCCCCAAGTGAAGCATCCCTGATGCTGAGCATGTCACCTTCTGTCACACTGAGCCCTCGGTGGGGACAGCAAGGCCAAGCAGTGACTGCTAAGAGTGGAAATGTAACTAAGAAGCTACCGCACTGAGGTGCTTGTATTTCTTCTTCAATCAGTCTGTTATAGCCATTTAAATTTGCTGTGTGTGAATTCTTACTGATGTAGCTTCATTGAAGAGCGTCATTTTGATGGTGTGGATGGTCTGCAAGGCTATGAATTCCAGGCTACCTTAGTCAAGTGGTCCATACAGACCTGACCCAAGGGGGTCTCTAGGGCGACTGCCAAGCCTACCCTTCCTGTGATGGCTGGGGAGTATGCTAGGGTGCCAGGGTTTTCTGTCAGGCCCTCAGACTCTGGGACTGGGGGAGGGAGCATTCAGGGTAGTGTGTTGGGCAGAAGGGAGCTCAGCCAGGCTCCAGGAGTCCATGTGGCTAGGGCAGGGGAGCTTACCTGAGCAGCTGCCTCTGTGAAGCCACAGAGGGCTTTGGAGGCTGTGCGGATGGCCTCTCCAAACTCAGGCAGGTTACTGTTCTTGGCATTTTGGGAAATTCCAGTCATGGCCTCACCCAGGACCTAGGAAACATATATCAGATCCAACCTTTAGAGAGCAGACTAGGTAGGTCCCAACTCCTTGGCCATTCCTTCTCCTGGGTCCTTTCCCACATACCTTAGAGTTCTCCATGACACTATCTAGGCAGCCAAAGTAGGACATGTCATTAATGGGCTGGGCTGGGTTTTCCAGGAGCTCTCGTACAGTCTGGGGTGGGGTAGAGAGACAAACAGTGGCAGGCGAAAGCCTTAACTTCTTTGACTTGTCCCCCACCTCATTCCCGCCTTAACCCTGTACCCCCCAAACACCCTTTCCTCCCACCCCCACTGGTAAGAGTCCTTACCTCCAGCTCCCGAAGGGCATTGTCACACTCTTTCTGGCCTGGTGCCTGCTGGGTACACATGGTGATGAGCTGGTTGATGCTATCAGTGACGGCCCTTGGATGGGGAGAATGAAATATAGAGGTCACTCCTGTATCTCCCCTACCCCTGACTCATGCCTTTTACTTTTTACACTGTGTGAGCCAAGACTCCTCTTCTCCCATCCTAGAGGACAAGGCCGGCCGTGAGCTCCTCTCCACACTCGTCCTGTTTCTGACCCCCCCCCCCCACCTCAGTGTTGAGTCTCCCCCCTCATTCATCCTCACCGGGCGGCTGCTGCCAGCTGACTCTTAAGGTTAGGGGCAGCAGGGTCTGTGGATAAGGCCTTGGCCGCCAGCAGCAGTTTGCTTGATGACATGGAAATGCCCTTCAGGTTAGACACCACTTGGGCCTGGTCCTCTGGGCTCTGTCCAAGGATTGAAAGAGAAGGAGAGTGTCACATGTCTTCTGGTCCTGTCCTTTTCCTTGGGGGGTGTATGAGTGGGGGTTTGAGCTTCTGTAAGAAGTGAGGGCACAGATATATGAGGCTAGGGGAGGAGCGCTCTGTCTCCTATGGGTGCTTCTATTCAGACATTTTCCCCCCAACCTATGGTCAGCCAGGTGTCCTCTGTATTCCAGAAGAAACTGTGGTGCCAGTCCTTGTAGCCTCTCTTTTCCATACCGGAGCCTGTCCAGCCATCTCCACTCCTGCCTCCAAGAAGGTGTTAAAGTCTTGTCCAAAGCGACCAGAGGCTCGAGCCAGATCCTGTGGGGTGCCCCGGGAGGCCTGTACCAACTCTGTAGCTGCCTGGTTCAGTCCGGCAGCTGCTTCATTCAATCGGCTTTGAGCCTCTTGAAACGTCCCGGTGCTTGGTGGAAGCTGGAGGGGGACACAAAGAATGTCAAAGGGGTAGCTGGGGGAATGAAGGGTATAGAGGCAAGATGAACTGGGGAAATCGAAAGAGAGAGAACGTGAGGAAATGAGGGCAGAAACGGTAGGCAAGAGGATGATTGCATTTTACTGGAGTTGGAGAAAGCTGGAGAGAGGAAATGGGGGCAGAAGGGAGAGGTAAAAGAGCCTCAGTGTGCTGGAGGCTTGGGGCCTGCCAGCCTCTCTGTTCTCCCACACAATTCCTCTTCTCACCGAGTCACTCAGCAGGCGCTTGCTGGCATCTCCGACAGCTCTCAGGGCATTGTCCACATCACGTTGGCCTGGTAGGCAGCTGACACAGCGGTTCAGAGCCTGGGTCACTGCTTTTGCCACCTGAAGGAGGAGAGATGGTTAATATAATGGCAATACCCCAGGGGATCCTCCACTCTGCACAGGAGAGAACCAATCAATAGTTCCATCTTTCCTGATGGTGGAGCAGGTGAGGAGATCTACAGTAAGATAAACTTTAGTTAGGCTAATCAAATGGTATTGAAGAGACTGGCCTAAGCTCTAGACTGGATGACCTTGAAAGCATTACTCTATAGCCTTTAGCCAGGCCATGGCCATAGTTTGACAAAGACCAACGATGTGGACAAACAGGAGTCAGAGAAGCTGCTCATGGGGCACAAAGACTAGCAGCTCCTCACTAAACGGAGCTGAGGAATTGTCCAGTGAGCCATCTGTCTGGGAGCTGAGTCATGGGGGATGCAGGTGCTGAAGATGCTTCTATTCTCAAAACGATAGGCCCAGTATATGTGCCTGGGGAAGGGGTTGGCCAGTGACCTATGAGGATGATGACCCTCTTCTCCTTCCCTATCCTCTCCCTGCACCTGACCTGGGCTAATCGCTGCTGGCTCTCAGGGTCCCCAGGCCGGCTGGCCGCCTTCTTGGCTTCATCTATCAGGCTGCTGGCCTTATCCAGGACATCACTGGCTGTGTCAAGCACTGCTGCCTGGACTGCAGGTTCTGACGTCAGGGCTGCCACACCTCTCGCTGCTTGGGCCAACGCTCGGAGTCCTCCTGCCACATCTCGTGCTGCTATGCCTGGAGGGAAAGGACCCCAGGATCTGTGCCAGGACCCCTGCTTCTCCCTGTGCTCCTTGCTGAACCCCTCCCACACCCACATGGCTCTTACTTTCTCTCCCATCACTACTTCCCTGATTACATCTGTGTACATACCTGCGTAGTTCTCATTGCCCTGGGCCACCTCCCCCAGTAGCTGGGCAATGGAAGAGCTCACAGCTTTGGTACTGTTCCCCAGGTCCTGTGCACATTTCTCCATCTGGAAGAGAGAGACTGAGAAGTTTCAGGGGGCCTCTATGATCTCCCAGGCAAGAGGAACTGGAGTCACCTGGGAGTGGGGGAAGGCCAAAAGAGTTAGACATATGATCTGAAAGATCTGAGGGGAAATGGGGGTAGGACCTAAGAATCTGGGGCTTGGAGTACAATTTAGTTTGTGATGTGCTAGTCCTCACCGTCTCTCCAGGCAGGGGTTTGAGTTTGCCGTCTCTGGCTGCTGCTTTTATTTCTTGCAGGTCCCGCTCAAGGCTCTGTACTAGGCTCAATGCAGAGTCCATTTCCAGGGGACCACATGCCTCCTGAGCCTAAAAAGGGAGAGGCTCTGGATGAAGTGGGGACTACTGTGGAGGAGAGACTGTCGGCCTCAAGGAAGATCCCCATCACCACCCAGGCCTCCTCTATTCCCTCCTCCAGCATGCCCCATGTCCCAGCCCTATCACACCTTCTGGGCAGCAGTGCGGAGCTCAGCCAGAGCAGTGCCAAGTGTCTTGGCACACTGACTCAGCTGCATGGCTGATGCCTGGTCTTGAATTGTGGGGACTGAAGCCTTCGCTGCTGATACCATCTTTCCTCCAGGCTGTAGGAGGAGAAACAGGGATGACACAAAGGGACTGAAGATACTATCCTCCTGAGGGGTGGGGGAGACAGTGAGGACACTATCCTCATGGAGGACAGAGCCTAGAGCCAGCATATCAGCCTTCTCTGGGGTAGAGAGACAGTATTACATAAGGTGCAAACACATGGACAGAACAACTTTGAATTGCCTTAAGGACAGTCACAGGTTTTTGAAGGAAGTGTATGAGAGGTGGTCCTATGGATGTTTTGGTCCCAGGGAGACCAGTCTTAAAAGGGGTCTGAAAGGGCAAGAAGGGACAGTACTTGGCAAAGCATGGCACAAGAAGAGAGAATGTCATACCTGTAGGAAGCTCTGGCTGGCAGCAATAAGGGCAAGTTGGGCACTAGGGCTGTCGGGCTGGGCTTGGCTTCCTCGGACACCCTGCACCAGCAGTGGGATCTGTTCTGCCACAGCCTGGGGGGCACAAGAGAATCTCATCAATCCTATTCCCCATGGAATGGACCAGATTAGGTAATACCCTAGCCTCCTCATCCCATGTGGGGTATGGGGAGACCGCCCTTAGCTTCTCTGCATACTCCCCTCTCCCCAAGACTTGCAGGGGTCTTACCTTGCAGCTCTGCACTAGCAGAGGCTGAGGGCCTGCAGGGCCCTTGGGAGCAGAAGCTGCATGCTGAGCGGCTGCAATGGTCTGGGTAGCTGAGGCTGCAGCCTGCTTGGCTGCATGCTATGGGGAGAAAGCATTCAGGACTAGTACCCTCCTGTCAGGTCTGGTTCTGATCCACCCATCCCACAATGTCTCCCCTCCCTGGTCTCTCCAAGCACCCCATGCCTTCCTCTCTCCTGACTCCTCTTTTGTCCCAGTTCTTTGTTTCTGATGATGGTTTCTCCCTCTCCTATCTCTCCTCTTCCCCTATCTCTTGTGCCCAAGCCTTCCTCTCCCCGTTTCTACACTTCCTCTTTTATGTCCCCCTGCCCCCACGAGTTGACTCTCTTCCCTACTGACCTCCAGCCGCTGCACGAGTTTCTTCTTGATGGCATTCTGGGCAGCTGCATTGGTTGCCATGCGCAGGCCTTCTGCTGCCTCCCGCAGCCGCTGCTGCTGCTCCTCACTGTCAGGGTGGGCAGCTGCCCCCTGAGATTTACGGATAAATGGACAGATTATCTTCATCACCCTGTGCTAGTGATCTCTCTCTGACCAGCCACGTCCTACCCTGTTTCAAAACCTGTATCCTCCACGAAGTCCTTCTTGACTGACTCCACCTCAACCTATCACTCTCTTAGTTGGCACCCCTTGAAGAAAGGCCTTAGGTATCCTTCCTGCTTTGGAAAGAGAAGGAACCAGGAAACCCAGGAGACTAAGCTTCTCTGTATAATTTGAACAGATCCTACATCAATCCCTAGCAACTATTAACAACCTAACACTGTCACCTTTGGGTCCCACTGTCTTCCATAAAAAGCTTCCTCTAGAGAATCTACAAAAAATAGAAGGGCATACAGGATGCAATCCCCACATCCCCAAAGAAGGTGAAAATGAGCATTAACTGCCCTACTTTGCAATGCCCAGTCCGCCCCACCCCCCCAACACTGACAACCAAGCAGGTAGGGCTGGGTAGTTTTGTCAGGATATGCCCTAAGATGACCTTCCTATGTGAAATGGGAAGGTATTGAGAAAGAGGTATTTCATGTAAATGGAATTTACATTTATAAATTTCATTTATAAAATCTTAGAATGGCAGAGCTGGAAGAGCCCTGAGAGGTCACCTATTTTAAAACTTCAGACCTAAATCAGATGTTTTATTTTATAAATGAAGAAACTAAAAGTCAAATAGTTAGTGGAAGAGCCAGTGCTGGGACTAGTATCCTGACCCTCAGTTGCATATGGCTTGTATCACCACAATGCCACCCTGCACATGTGGTCCTGAGATGTGAAAAATGGTGGGGGTGATGGGTGGCTGTTTGTGTGGATCTGTCCAGTCTCAATCATTGTTGGTATCAAGTGAGTGGCTCTTAGAGGCGAACAAGACAAAGAGACCAGTGGAAGAGAGGATGTGAGAGAGATTAGGCCTAGTTCCATTTATAGTCTAATGAATAACAGGGATCACTCCAACACTGACACTTCTTGTAATTTTATGGTAACTTTCTTTACCTCACACTTGTTTCCCGTGAACCCCATTAGGGTTCCCATACCCTCATTCTCCCCTCCATCTTCCTGTCTTGGGTTACTAGAAATCTCAAAAGGACTGAGTGCCTATTTTAAATATAGGGATAGGAAAGAGGCTGAGAAACACGTTCTTATTCTACAATGAGCACAATAAAGAAACCCAAGATCAGGAACCATGGGAGGTGTTGGCTAAGAAGAATGCAGACGATAGGCCAGCCTGGGAGGAGGAGCAAAGTGTGATGGGGACTCAGTCTAGTGCTAAAAGTGTCTGAAATAGGTGACCTCTCAGAGCTCTGCCATGCTAAGATTTTATAAATGAGATTCATTTACATTTCAGGAAATGTCTCTTTCTCAATACCTTCCCATTTCACATAGGAAGGTCATCTTTGGACAAAGGTTTCCCTGTGAGAATTTGTGAAACCTCTGTAAACTTTCCCTTTACTTTTTTGTTTATTTTTAACTATCCCATAGTCCTCCAGGAAAGCCATCTCCTAAGGCCACCACATGACGATTTTTCTTTTTTGGCCACAACTCATTAAACTGTCTACTTATGCATGGAGGAAGCAGTGGACTGCTGGGCCTGGAAGACCTGAGTTCAAATCTGACCTCAGACACTAGCTATGTGACCCTGGGCAAGTTATTTAACCCTGTTTGCCTCAGTTTCCTCACCTGTAAAATGAACTAGAGAAGGAAACAGCAAATCACTACTGTATCTTTGCCAAGAAAACCCCATGTCATGGGGTCACTAAGAATTGGACATGATTGAACGATTAAACAATAAATCATGCATCGAAAGGCTATGATCTGTACTGGCGTAAAGAGTGCTCCCAGTCTTTTAAGTACTAAAATGAGCATTCTCTTGTTAGGGACAGAGATCTAGGTGAAGAAACTCCTACCAATGCAGGCAGCATCACCTCTGCAACTTAAAGTCTTAAAGAGCTGCCCAGAAGGCTAAGTCTCCCTCTTCCCTCATTTAAAATGAGCACTTTTTACTTCATTCGTATTGCTTTCTAAATGCTGTGCAATGGAATAAGCACCAGACTCCTGACACTATTCTGGCAGACATCAGGACTCAATCTGTTTTCTCACCTGTAAAATGAGGACCATAATCTCTGCATTCCCTTCCTGGGTTGTAGTGAGGGAAGCACTCCTTGAACACTCAAATGTTCTGTATGGGAACGCCCATTTTCCCTAAGTCTGAGGGCCAGGACCCTGGCTTGAGGCTGTCAGATCAAGGGCTGCCTCTCTTCTGTCCTCTGTTTTCTCCCTGAGCCCAGAAAGGGCTCTGCCTACAGGAAATGAATGGCCCAACGGAGCTGCCTGTTAGAATCCTGAAGCAGTACCTTGGCAGCCTCCACCATCTTTGCTGTGGCATCCGCCAGGATTTTGGCTGCACTAAGCAGCTTTCGTGAATTTTCCAGGTCACTTTCTCCCTCAGCATCAGCCTTGATAGCATTGACCAGGTCAGATGTTGCTTGAGCCAGAATTCGGGCTTGTCGAACCATCTCTCCTGAAAGGGTCAGGGATGTGGTTCAGCATGGGGAGGTTGGAGCCAAGAGGACAAAGGGAGAAAGGACTTACTGGGAAAGTAAAGGGGAGAGGAACTGAGAGGAGGTTTGTTCTTATAAGTGACTTTCCTGAGGCCATTTTCCCCTCAAGTCTGGGATCTTGGAACAGGTTGGGGAAACCTGAAATCCATTTCATGAGAAGAGTGAATCTCAATTGGCTCAGTGGGTGGGGCAGGGAATGTATCTGGAAGTCTCCAGGGTAGATACCGAAGGAAAAGTCATATAGATTTAGAGTTGAGAAAGACCTTAGAGGTCAACTAGTCCAATCCCTTCATTTTGTAAAAATGGCAGGTAGTCCCTCTCATACTGGGGAAAGGAAGAATCCCTGAGGGACTATGTGGGAATATTGTGGGGATGGGGCAGGGTGAAGGGAGAGGGGGATCTCACTAAAGATCTTCAGAGAGGACCTATTAGGATTAACTAGGGAAATAGAAGTACGTGGTTTTCTTAAGGATCTCTTTATGTGCCTTAAATCAGAGCAGGTCTTACTGGGAATAACGGGAGAGGATCCTTAGCAGGGACCTTGGGAAACAAGTTTTCTGGTGTCCTATGGAGGTGTGTCTCAGGAGAAGGGAGTCTAAAGGAAGGACTATCTCACTCAGTAAAGATCTAAGACTGAGGTAGTGACATTTTCCAGGGGTGTCCTCACCGGCATCACCCATGGAGCTAAAGATGTTCTCTGTGACTGTGAGGATAGTATCTGTGGCTTGGTCATAGCGTCCAGCAGGGCGCCCTCCTGTGGCATGGGCTCTTACATGCTGCAGCAGCTCATTCAAGGCCTGGGTCACAGCAGTAGCTGCTGCCCCCACACCCCGAAGCAGCGACCCATCTTCTGTGGCTGCTTGGGATGCTGCCACACAACCCTCCACAGCCTTTGCCACTAACCGCCCAGCCTCCACCAGCTGCTCCTGGCACACCGGTGAACTGATTGTAGGTGCGACCACCTGCAGAGAGATTTGACATGGGGACTCCTGGCTGAAGGAATATGAACTGCGGAATCACTAAAGTGTACTTGGAGAGGGGTGCAGAAGGAGGGGAGGGTGGCAGCAGAAAAGTTAGGGGGGCCCAGAGAGATGGTGCGACCATCTGAAAGGGCCACAAAGAGAGAGCAGGAAAGGGGCAAGCCATTTAATAGGACTGAGTCATTGGTATGAGAGCGGGCATTATTACCTGTCACATCTTGGAGCTGACTGAGACCTTTTGGACTCACCTTGGTACAGGCCACAAGCTGGGATGTGGATAAAGCACATTGTGTAGCTGCAGCAATAACTTGGGTCTGCAGCCCTGAGTCCTCTGTCCGCTGGGCAACACTCTTGGCCTTGAGGACCAGTGCAGCTGCAGCACTGGCTACTGCCTTGGCCAGCTGCATCAGCATGTCCTGTGGGGAAACAGTAATTGGCGTGGTCCTCCCTAGTCCCCGTGACCCATGATTCCAAGGCACCCAAGTAGAAGTTGATCGATGTCCCTGTTGACCCTGATCACAAGATAGTATGCAGAAACCACCAGCCACCAGAGCACCCCTAAAGCAAATCTGGAGCCCTGAGCAGGACAAAACCCATACAAAGAGGAGAGAACCCACACCAAGGAGATAAAAGCTTCTATCATTAGGAGGCCCCAAACCAAAAGGAAAGACGTATGAGGCGGATACACTCGGATAGTAAGGGGCTACAGAAGTGTTCTGTGCGTGCACTGGGTGGAGGGAGATAGCTATTCTTGCCTCCTATCCTTCTTTCATTTCCCTGTCTGAGAGAACAAAGTCCCATTCATTCTCCTCCCTTATCCCATTTCTCTTCCTCCCTAATTTCTGTGCCCAGTTCCTCTCATCTCCCATTATTTTGTCCTTTCCTCCTCCTCCTCCCACCAGGAAATGGGGCAGGGGCAGAGTATTAATCGAGTGTATACGGCTCAGGGAGGACAGAGATGAGAAGGCCCAGGCTAGGGGGCCATTACCGTGGGGGGGTCAGGGGGAAATCGGACCCCAGACCCTCTGGGCGCAAACATCTGCATGGGAAATTGGGGAAAAAATGTCAGCTGGAGAAATAGGTGTGGAGATTAAGTTGGTCTAAAGGGTGTGAGGGTTAAAGCTGTCCCTAATGATGGGGACAAGAGGATCATAGGTGGAAAGGTTAGGGACTAAATTCATATGCATTTTAAGGGCTGGATTCTGGGGGCCAGAAAGCAGGTATTAGGGGCTCATTCCATTAGAAGCTGGGGTTGGGATTCAGGAGTATAGGGGACATTCTCCTAGATAGGGACTAGGGGCGGTATTCAGAGAGCTTACTGTAACCTACCTGGAAGTGGGGGTCAGTGTCACTCTCTCCAATTTGCTGCAGAAGTTCTCCACTGGCCTGCCCCACATTCCCAGCAGCCTGCAGCAGGTTCTGACGAGGCTGAAGGAACCAGGCACTGGTCAGATGCCACCCACATTCTGTCTAAAACATGGACACTCAACCCAGTCCTGTGTCCCTTATCCAAACTGCCTGTTCCTCCTTTCCTCAAAATCTCTAACCCTTAATTAACCATGAAAGTGACTAACTAGGTACCAGATGCCAATTCAGATATGACCCCAAGCCCATGCCCAGCCTCATGCCACCCAAGCCTTCCAGCCCCTGACCTCGGCACTGGCTGGCTGGGCACTTCGCAGCAGTTCTGACACAGCCCCTGCCAGGCCTTTGGCTGCCTGCAGCAGAGGCCGCCCACTTCCTCCCTCATCTTCCAGCAGAGCAGCTAGCATCTTCACACCACGGGACATCTCAGTTAAGTTGGAGGAGATTGTAGTCACTGCACAGCCCACAGCTGTGTAGTCAGTCTCTGCAGGATCTCCTAAAGGAGAATGTGTAAAGGGCAGAGTAGTCAGCAAATTCACAGGGAGGGGCTGAAGCTGCAAACACAGTAAAACCTGTCCTTCTTCATCCCCAGTGCCATTCTATCATACATACAAGCAGGACTAAAAGTCCTTGATCATCCTACCTGCAGTCAGATTCACTACGGAGGCAGTGCCGGCTGTGATGGCATCCACTTGAGAATGGATTTCATGTTTTGACTCATCCATCTTGTTCTTACGCCAGGCCTTGGATGCCTAAGCAAGAGAATGAAAGAAAGAAATACCTATGGCCCCCAGCTCCACTGCTGACATTTGAGTGCACCCATCCTTCTGTCCCCAGGCCCATCCCCACACTTACAGCATCCTGGCCAAGTGGGGGCAGAGTCTCAAAGTCGTCCAGTGTGGCTTGGGCAGCCTGCACAGCCTGCATGCTGGAGTTGATGGTGCCAGTGAGAGCCTGTTGGGCTGAGGTCTAAGAAACAAGAGAAAGGATGGAAGAAAAAGATAAAGAAGAAAAGCAAAGGAGGTTAGGGATGGGAAGAAAGGCCATAAGGAGCACAAAACAGGGATACGGGAGAAGGGTCTGAGATGTGGTGCTCTTACCAATGGGGGCATGTGCCCACGGTGCATCTGGCCACTGGTGATCTGCTGCTGAGCAGGCGGCATGCTGCCCACTTGGAAGTTCTCAGGGCCAGAAGCTCCAGAGCGCATGATAGCAGGCAGGGCCACGGAGCCATGCTCTACCCTCCCTACCCGGTTATACTGTTGCTGCAGGACTGTGGACCTGAAAAGTTGGTAAAGGAAGAGATAATAAACTTCTGACCCACACCTCACATGTCAGCATATCCAGGCAGGAGGCATGAGCTAAGAGACTCAGAAAACATTTCTCATCCTTCCAAGTTATGTTGCTATTACATAACCGATCACAGGAGCTAGGGACTTGAGTGGTACAGTGTTCTTAGAGTATCTGCCTCACCTCTGTCTCTTATTCTTGGATACTCTATCACTGAAGGGCTAAAACTTAGGGAGCCAAGTTGGATATAATCTCAGGCAAAATATACAATCTCCTTCTCACCCCTAACCTCAACCAACAAATCTTCTCACTACAGCCTGTACCTGTGCTATAGAGGGCATCATATGTCAGGAAAGCACTGGCTTAAATCACTTCCAAGAACCTTTTTGACTCTAATACTATGACTATGATCCTAGGGACCAACCTTCCTATAGCCACTGTAGTCACACCTCTCCCCTAAAAGATGGGGTTTCTCCCCCAAACCTCTCTCCATTGCATACTTCTTGGGAGACACCGAGTCCTCCAGCATAGTGGATTCTTCATCTCCTTCTAGACCAAAGTGATCCTTGCTCTTCTTCTGCAGGGAGAAAGAAGCCCCAGGGAACAGAAGTCAGTTAAAGAAGGTGGAGGGGAAGGGAAGCAGGGGTCTTCTTTTCTAGCCCCAACCAGCTTGGTTCCTCAAGATCTTGGGCTTCTTGCCTCCTGGAAGAAGGTGGAAGATTCAGATTTGTGGAAGTAAGGCTAGGAGGTCCTCACCTTTTTAAGGATAATGTCAATATAACCAGCAATGAGTTGAGCAATCTGTTCTCCTTCTGTTGTCTGCACTGAGTAGTATCCATCTTGGTAATCTCCAAAGTCCTGGGGGTAGAATGTAGGTGTTCAGGAAGAGGCCCTCGGTATATACAAAGTAGAAGACAGGGTGGGAGGCTCCTCCAACCTTCAAACCTAGATAGGATGTGCACATCTCTCTTGTGCCGGGAGCACTCACTTCCTCATTCCCTGGAACTCACATGCATCCACTGTGGGGAATGCTACTTTTTAGGCTAACTGTCTTGCCTCTTGCTGAAGTGAAAAAGGTTGAACTCAACCAAGCCATGAGAAGCTCTTCTCTCCTTTCTGGGGTTGCACTTTTGAGTAGTAATCTACCTGAGATAGGGATAGACCCAGTTTGGCTATCTTCTTGTTGGTACTTCCCCCATGCCCAGTCACCCTGGGCTTTCCTCTGCCCTTGAATGGCCGCTCACCAGAGTGAAGCTCTTTGGAGAGGCAGCCCATCGCTTGATATTTGTAAGATTCCACTCCTGGATCACTTCCTTGGTCTTCTCGTCCACTCGCATCACACATTCTTTGGTGATGCCCAGGAGCCGAGGAACCAGCTTATTCTTACCCTTCATTTTCTCCTGTCAAGAATCAGAAGGGCAAACAAGAGGTCACATGCAGAGCCATGAAGGAATTCTGAGGTGGAGGCAGGGTAGAGGTAGCAGAACGGGCAGAGTCAAAGGGAGAGGCTCTGTGGAGAGCACAGAGTTAGTTTAGAGTTGGGTTAGAGTTGAATGGGAGGCAAGTAAATGACTGAGTTTCCAGAGGATAAGGAGGGTAAGCAAGTGTGGGAAGTCAGTCAGGCAACAGAAACAATTGTTCAGAACTGACCTTGACCAGGAAGAAGGAAACACCATACGTCTTGAGGGAGCGGGCAAGCTTCACATAACGCACCTTCGCTTCAATCTCGCTCATCTGCCCGCAATTCTTGTGGGCCTAGGGGCATGGGGAAATGAGGGGTGATGGCATAGGGGAGAGTTGGAAGGTTCACAGGGAGGAATGAAATAGGAGCAAAGGATGTTTCAGGGACATGGGGAAGGACTGATGGACCATAGAGAGCCAGGCTGAGGATTAAAGGGAATGAAGACTGGTATGAAGTCTGGGAGTCAGGGAGTGAAAGAGGTATAATGGAGACATAAACATTGATGGACCAGAGGTGTGTTAGGTGGTGATGGACAGAATATGTATGGGGGCATGGTTAGGGAGGGAAGGGGTTATGCAGGGATAATAGGTAAGAGGGAAACAGTAAACCTGAGGGGACAGAAAGAAGGCCTGAATGGGTAGTCTCGTGAGGTATTAATTATACCACAACCTTCCATTGGCACAGTGCTTTATACTCTTCAAAGTGCTTTCACTTACATTATCTCTTTTGATCTTTCTACAACCTCATGTACAGCAAGTATTATTAACCGCATTTTATAGATGGGAAATTGAGACACAGACAAGTTAAGTACCTAAGATCCCATGGTGGAGTTGGAAGTAGAAGTTTAAGTCTGCTGCCTCCTAAAGCAATGGGGCCCAGAAACAAGTTCAGTGGAGGGTGGGGGGCAGACAGGCCCCTCCTCATAGTCCTACCCCCTTACCTGGAATATCTTGCGTTCTCCTTTCTGCTTTACATATTCCTTGGGCAAGAAATCTTTCAGGCTACAATAGAAAAGGTGGGGGTAGGTCAGTAAGAAAGAGTGGCAGGGATGGGGGATAAACCTTTGGACTGGGATCTATCTGCACGTATGAGGAAAACCCTTTAAGACAGCCTTTCTTTCTGAAGAAACAAGACAGATTGAGCTTGGGGTTCTTTTGAAATACAGCTAAATAAAAGTCAGTTAATAAACATTTATTAAGCACCTACTATGTGCCAGGCACTGTACCAAGCATTGGGAATACAAAAAAAAGCAAAAGACAGCCCTGGCCCCTCAAAAAAGCTTGCAAATCTAATGGGAGATTCCACAAACAAACCAGTATGCACAAAGAAGTTATATTTAGGATAAATAGAAAATAATCCAAAGAGGGAAGGCCCTAGAATTAAGAGGGGTCAGGAGAGGTTTCCTGTAGAAGATAAGATTTGAGTTGAGACTTAAACGAAGTCGGCAGAACAAAGGAGGGAGAGCGTTCCAAGCATGAGGGATGGCCAGAGAAAATGCCTAGAGCCGGGAGACGGAGTCTTGTTTGTAGAGCAGTCAGGAGGCTAGTATCCCTGGATTAAAGCATGTGTGTTGGGGAATCAAGTGAAAGAAGATTGGAAAGGTAGGAAGGGGCTCGGTTATGAAGAGCAAAACATGATTCTGGATTTTATCTTGAGGGCAATAGAGAGCCCAATGGAATTTACTAAGTGGGAGGGCAGTGGAATGACAAGGTTGGACTTAAGTTTTAGGAAAATCACTTTGGTTTCTGAAAGGAAAACTCTGAACCTTTGTGCAATACCCCCCTCTTCCCCCAACAGTGGTCTACTGTTACTGTTAGCAACTATGGGCATTTGATTACCATCTCCCCAACTTCAGGGTCCAATGTGTGGGGGGAGAGGAAAGGGAACCCGAGATGGAGCCTTCCTTAGGAAGGGGACCCAAAAATAAAAATCCTAGGATGGTTGGACAGGACTCATGAGTGTAGCAGAGGGCAGAGATGGAGAGTATAGTGAAGTTGAAAGAGAACAGGTCTAGTTCCATTTATATTCGAGTAAACCCCTAACTATAGTCCCACTTTGAGGTCTCATAATAAAATGCAGAAGACTGAAATTTCTGGAAATCTTTGTTAACAGAATAAAAATTCTGGTGGGTCCTGGGAAGTTGGAAACACTTCAAGTAGGAGCCCTGCAGAGAGTTGTGTGTGTACTTGTGCTTTAAGAACAAGCCTAGTTGGGTTGTAGAAAGCCTCACTGCCAGAGTTGGCCACTCGGGGATGAATTTTTTTAGCCACAGCAACTCATTAAGACCATCTACTTAGGTGTAAAAAGGGTTATAATCCACAGAGGTAGAGGGAACAACCATAATCATTAAAGAAGAAATCCCTCAATTACTGCACATTAGAACACTTGTGTTATGAATAGCATGTACTATGAAACCAAGACATTTCATAACTTTCTGGGCTCGTTATTTTTTTTCTCATCTGTTTTCTTATTAGCAAGATAATCCTTTTTCCTAGCTGATTCTGTTTCCCCTCAACACAGTGGCTATTCCAAAACTTCTCTTCTCTCTTCAAGCCTCTCACTCAATCCCTCCTCCCTCCCCTCAGGTGACTCCCTTGCTTCCCACTTTACCCAAAAATCTAAGGCCATTCACCATGAGCACCTTTCTCATCTTGCAAGTCTTTAATATGATCTATTTCATCCTATATTCCAGTCTCTAATGAAACAACTGCTGTCCTCTCGATCCTGTCTTTCCCAGTAGGTTGTACCCACAACCATCCCTTTTCTCTAATCTTCAATTTGTCCCTAACTACTTGTTCCCTTCAAACTGCCTAGAAGAATACTTGGGTTTTCACCCTTCTTAAAAAGTCCTCACAATATCCTCTGCAATCTGCCCTCTGCCTTCATTTCCCATGTGAGAGCTCTAAAGTTGCCAATGGTCTCTTGACTGCCAGGCATGAGGGCCTTTTCTTAATTCTCATCTTTAACTTCTCTGCAGTACTGACACTGCGGACCCCTCTTCCCCCAAGTACTGTTTAGTCTCTAGGCTTTCACAGCGCTGTCCTCTCTTGGCTCTTCTGACATGTCTGACTACGCCTCAGTTTCCTTTGCTGGATCACTATCCCTGTTATGATTTCTAGCTGTGGATGTTTCCTAAGGCTCTGGCCTACAGCTTCTTTGGTTCTCTCATCAGCTCCCACTCGGAGAATCATCTCTAGACAGATTGATTTTCAGATCTGTACCTCTAGTCTTGAGTACCAACACCACATTGCCAAAAGTCTATCAGACATTTCGAACTATATGTCCTAAAAAATATCTTAAACCCAACATTTTCTGAAGAGAACTCTTTTTAAATTTCTTCCAAATTCCCTTCCGTTCTGAACTCCCCTTTTCTATAGAAGATACTATCATCCTTTCAGTCACCAGGGTTACAAGCTTGATGCTTCACTTTTTCCTCACTCCACATATTTAATTAGCTACCAAATACTGTCATTTCTGTCTTTATAACATCTCTTCCATAATTCCCTTCTCTTTACTTTTGTTATTACCACCCTAGTTTATACCCTCATCACTTGTTGCTTAGATTACTATAATAGCATCCTAATGGTACATCTTTTGTCAAATCTTTCTGCATTCTAATCCATCTTCCCTACAGCCAAAGTGATTTTCCTAAAGCACAAGTCTGACCACGTCACCCTATAACTCAGTAAACTCTAGTGGTTCCCTAATACCTACAGGATCAAATAACAACTTTTCTGTTTTGTATTTAAAGATCTTCACAACCTAGCCTTAGTCTTCCTTTCTAGACTTATTACATATTAGTCTTCTCCTTAGCTTTTATGGGTCAGCTGAACATCTTCATACTGAACCCCATACACACCATCTACCATCTCCCTAACACTGTACTTGGGCTAGTCATTATGTATAGAATTCATTCCCTCCTTCCCTGTGTCTCTCGGAATCCCTGACTTTGTGCTACCTTCTACATGAAATCTTTCCTTGTATCTCTGGATATTATTGCTTCTCCCCCACCCTATGACCCTGAATACCGATATATGTGCATACTGTCTTTCTTGTTTGAATGTAAGCTTCCTGAGGGCAGGGACTATTTATCTTTTTATCCCAGTGCCTGAGTGCCTAGCATGTAAGAGACATTTAATTAATGCTTGCTGATTGACTGATTCCTTATAGTTACTATAGTTACATTACCTTGAAAGGGTTTTAGGTAAGAATAAGGCTGGGGAGTTTTATTTCTCTTCTTTAGGGATTCCCAAAAGAAACTATATTTGGAAGCCATTTGTGGTAGCACCTAAGAAGGGAACAAGCAGGCCTATCCCTGAGCCCAAGGGAGAGAAGAAATAATTTACAAGAGAGGCCAAATTATAATTAAGACTCTTTCATGGTGTGGAGGGGGTACCTAACATCAGAGTAGGGAGTACAGGTCACTTACTCAAGGAAGCCAGGCTTATGTTTCTGCTCATTGTGAGGTCCAAATTGAATTTGGCACTGGAAGCCAGCAAACTCACAGGCTTTGTCAAAGGAAACAGGGTGGGAGCCATTCAAGATGTCATCTCGTGCCTGAAGAATTACAACACAGCATTCAAGCTGGGCCTCAGGAAAAATCTGTTTGGGTCAGAACTACTAGCCTAGAGGGCACTGACAGGCCTTCCTACAGAGCACCATTGCTGTCTCTGCATCCCTCTTCCCTACCAGCTGTGCCCCCATTCTCACACCTGAACATAGAGGAGATTCAGCTGTACAGGGTCCCGGGAGTCCACATTTTGGTCTGAGTAGAAGAACTTTCTTCGAAGGAGCAATGTTTCATGTTCTTCTACACCTTGTTCCCTCAGTGTCCGCCCATGGTCCAGCCAGTTCACTGGAGCAAAAAGATATCCCCTTTTCAGTAGTGAGACCTATAATAAGCATTGGAGCCCTCACTGACAGGAGTGTAGCCCCTCCCCCACTGCTCACACTCATCATCTGTATGTAGCTTCTGCTTCAGCTTCTCCATTTTCTTCTCATCCCGAAGCAGCGTCTTATCCTTCCTCAGTGTTCCTGTCCCCTCCTCTTTTTTCTCTTCTAGGAGCTCCCGCACCAGGGAGTACTCCTCATGGTTGGTGATACCTGGGCAGGGGTGTGTTCAGATGGGTGAGGGGTGGCTGCAGGGGCAGAGGGGGCAGCTTCTGCCCCTCCCAGTCACCTTCTTACCAATTCGGGCACAGATAGTCATGAGCATGTCGGTGACTGTCTTGGAGTCGTCGACCATGATGGTCTTCACAGCACCGTCCAGCATTCTGATCTTCAGGGGCCGCTGCTTCTTCCTGTACTCCATGGTGTCCTAGGTGGGATCGGAGAGGAAGGCAGCACCTTAGGCTGTGGGTAGGGTGTTGGTGGGGAGGAGGACACAACTTTTCCGTTATTTCTGTATCCAAAATATGAGCATATTTGTACAAAGGGGACCAAAGCGGCAATAAATGATCACAGATGGAAACAGTTGTGCTCCCCATATCAGGAAATGGTCAAAGTCTGGTTCTGGTCAAGTATGCAGTGGTCAGAAGGGGAACTAGAGACAGGGTTGTAGGGTTTCAAAGACAAGGGTTTGGAGATCAGAAATACTCACTCCATTTCGAAGCATGTAGTAATCCAGGGCCTTTCCAGCCTCTAGCCAGATACCCTTTTTGGGGTCATCATCCGACAGAAACAGCCCAAAGTCATTGGCTGGAAGAAAGTATTTATCAATCCAAGCTAGACTCCCCTAGAATTCCCCACTCTTCATCCCTATGCCCATGCCTTCTACAAGCCAGAAGGTTCCGTGGTGTACTACAGACCTTTATGGTGGTAGGCTGTGATTTGTTCCCTGCCCCTAGTAGACATACAATCCAATACCAGGAATAGAGCAATAGGATAGTCAGGGGAAGGAGGGTCCAATCCCTTCCTGCTTACAGGACTGTACAGGGGAGCCAACTGGAGAGGGACTAATTGGGTATTATTAGGAGGGAGTTGTATAAAGTTGTCCCAGAATTTAGCCCAGTGTCCCTGCTTTCCCCAAGTAGTGCCTAGAGACTCACGAGGGCCAGCGAGGGCTTCTGGGATTCGCTCTCGGATGATCCGGCAAGCATCGTACACCATCGTAGATGGCTCAAACTGCATCGTCTTCACGACATTCCCAATGCTGATTTTCAGCGACAGTGCAACCATGTTGGCGGTTTCTCTTTCTGGCTACACCTGCTGGGTGGTAAAAGGATGTCAGCTCAGTAAGTGAGGAACTGGGGGACTCTCTTAGCACACTGAGTTGGGAGGTAGATAGGTAATGGTAGGAAAGCTGAGAGGGCAAGGCAGGGAGGTGGTTTTCCGTAAGACGACAAAAAGTCCCCACAAACAATCCAAATTCTAAAGAAGAATGCCTTAAAACAAGCTGTCCCTAGCTCTAAAACGCCACAGAAAGACAAACCAGCCCAGAGTCTGTTGCTCAGTGTTTGGGGGTTAGCCCCAACATCTAGAGTCTTTGGGGGCTTTTCAGCTATTTTTTCCCCATTTCCCCCCTTCCATTTCTTTCTTCTCTCTTTAGCTTTTGTTCTCCATACCCTGCCTTTTGTTTCTCTTTCCCCATTTAGTATTTTTCCTTCTTTTCTTCCTTCCATGGAGCTGTAGAGTGTGAAAGTTAAGAAGCTCTCTAGTTCAGGCTGTTGGCTTCTGAGATTTATGTTTAAGCCAACCATGACAGATGACTACAAGCCCTGATCCTACCTGTCACCTGCCTCTGGTACCCCCCTAGCACACTGTCCTTCCCAAACTCCTAATCCAATCTTCTAATGATTTTCTCTTCTCAAAGATATCAGGATGAACAGCTCTATAGACTCCCAGGTTACCAAATATGATGCTTGGTTTTTCTAATGTTGGAGCTATCTGCTGTTATAATCTGAACCTCTGTCTTCTACCTCACTTGGTTCTTCCAAACTTTCCTTGAAGACTGATTTTTTTTTCATTCCTTTCCTCTGTATTCTCCTCTTCCTTGATCTTTTCCCTTTCTAACAGTTTGGACCTAAGCAGGTCAGGGGCAGTAAGTGGCAAGTAGCACAGGGCTCTTTTCATACAGAAGAATCTTCCTGGAAGCCAGTGACATCACCAAATTCCGTGTAGTGATTGGTTATCTCACAGCTAAAGGAGGTGTCTGACCACAGGCTGAAGTAAAACTATCAATTTCCTACTGCCATGACCCCTCCCCAAGGTAAACCAGTTTGTAGGTAGGTGGCTGGGCAAGAAACTGGAGGATGACAGTAAGTGGATTGGGGGATAGAGAGCTGGGAAGTGATGGAGTGCTGGTATCGATCTGGGAGAGGGAATCATAGAGATCGCCTGAGAGGACAGGTAGTAGGGCAATCTGGGGACAGATAATCACGGGGGAAAGGGGAGAAATCTGGAGGGACAACAAATGGCAGTGAAGAACTAAGCTTTGGGCTATTAGAGGAAAAAGACTGACCAGTGACTTCTGGAGTATAAATAGGCCAGAGGTCCCTGAGGAGAGAGCCCTGAGCTGTGCCCTCCTTTCCTTCCCACCAAGATCCCTGAATTCTGCTTACAGTTCCTTTTCTCCTCCCACCTTCATCACTGGGTACCATTCCCTGCATTTAGACCAACCTGGTGGTGGGAATACTGACCACACCGGAGCAATTCAGAGAAGCAGGCAGCGGGTAAAATTCAGAGCAGGACTGGGAAGAACTCCTCATCCTGGCCTGAAAATGTGAAACCTCATGCCCCAATTTCCTCCGGACACAAAGACTCCCCATCATTTGGGCAGGAAACCACTGAAACCTCTGGTGAGACCCCGATAAGAGAACTGAGTCATGCATCCCCCTCTCCCTACTGAATATCATAAAGGGAGGCAGTAGAAAGAGCCTGACTAGGGTCAGAAGGCTTGAGTTCCAATCCCACCTCTGACAATTATCCGTGACCTTGGACATGTCACCTCTTTGGGCAGCCTATATTTCCTAAGGTGCAAAATAAAGTTGGACTAAAGACTAAACAGCCTGAGGTCCCTTTCAGCTCTTCATTTATGACCCTATAACGGGAAGAGGGAAGGGGAATGCAACCCTGAGGAGAGGGTCTCTTAAAGATTATTATGCCAGAAAGCTATTTCCAATTATCCTTCCCCATCTAGTACCACCCCTTTCTCTCCCCTCCCCCTTTGAGGGAATCCCCCTCCCTCAAGACATTCCAGAGTCACATTCCAGAGGAGTTGGGCAATGGGGGGGGAGGGAAGGGGAGGTGTCACAACCCAGCAAGGAATGGAATGTGTGCTTGAGGGGAGGTGGGGGGAAGTGGGGTACACAATGTACAGGCAGAGCAGTGAAAGACAGGGAGACAGGGAGAAAAAGAGGGTAAGAGAGAGGGAGATAAAAACAGAGAGAGAGAGAGAAAGACTGAGGGAAAGAGAGGGGAGATCATGTGTATAAAGACAGAGAGATGGGAGAGAGAGAGAAAGGCAGAGATACATGAAGACTAAGTTAGAAAGTGTAGACAGGACCGGGGGAGTTATGCTTAGTGTCTGTTACCAAATTTGGCTTCTGAGTCTTAACCACGAGGAGGAGGGGGAGCCTGTGGGTTAGATGCTGACACATCCGGCCTCAGGCTGTGGGAGGCTCATTTAGGACTGGACTGGGCAACTGAGAAGACTAGGCCAAATCAATCTAGCTCCTCTGTGTACTTCTTCCACTCCTTTTATACATGACTTGACCTTTTCCCATATGTGTGTATGATACCCTTCTCTCCTATATAGAGCCCCTTTCCCATATACCTAATATTCATTGAATATACAGTCCTTTACCAATATACTTTTCCATATAGCACCCCTCCCCCCAGTCTTCTACACACTGCTCCTACTCCTCAGTCAAGTACCTACTACATATAAGTTAATGGGCTAAAAACTACTGAATATACAAAGGTGAATAAGGTAGGGTCTTTGCCCTCAAGGAGCTTAAACTCTAGTGGGGGGGGGGTGAGATAACTCCATAAATAACTCTAATACAAGACAGGATATAATAATTGAAACGAGTAATCTAAGTAAGTTCTGGGAGGGTTCAGAGGAGAGAGAGAAAGAACATTATTTGGCTAGGGGCAGCCAGAGTAAGTGTTAAGGAGAAGGTAACATTTAAAGTGGGTGAGATTTCTTTTTTTAATTTATGGAATAAAGCAAGTATTTCCATAACACAGTATAATAAAAAAAGATGACTGAACATGGAACTGCACATCTATAATGTACACCTTGCTTATTCCTTTCAACGGGGGTACATATAACATAGAGATTGAAAGGAGCAAAGGCTGGAATTTAAAGTATCTATAAAAGAATAGCAGGAGATTAATGATAACAGGGAAATGTGTAGAGAGAAGTGACTACGTATGAGGATCGTTTAAGGATGGACATAGGGAAATTATAAGGAAAAACCCTGGGCTAGATTACTGATGGACTTGAAGGAAAGACTGAATATGGACTTTATATTATAGGCAACAGGGGACCCAATAAGGGTTTTTAAGTAGTAGAATGACACAATTAATTAATGCTATGACTGGGAAGACTGCTCTGAGGATGGTGTATAGGATGGACTAGAGGGAAGGAGATGCTGGAGGAAGGGAGCCCAGCTGGGAGATTACTTTGACCTTGGATAATGGTAGTTGGAATGGGAAGGAAAGAACTAATGAGAAATACTGTAAGGAGGTAGGATCAAGAGGATTTGATGGGGGAGGGGCAAGGGAAGAATCAATGATAACCCTAAGTTTTTGAGTCCCAGTGACTATAAAAATAGTGCTACTCCTTAGAAAATTCGATAAAAAAGAATTCAGGGAAGCTGATTTGGTGGGAAAGATGAGTTCAGCTTTGAACTCAGACCATGGAGTCGCTGGGTAGATACACCCAACAGACAGTTGGACAAACAGAAATGCATTTTGACGAAGACGTTAAAGCTTCTCTCCTTGAAAATACACCAACCTCCTCCTACATAGAAATACTTTGCTTCCCCCTCCCCCCTCTTCTCCTCACAAAGTTGAGGACCCAAGAGACCTTGGACTACCCAGCTCACTCTCTTAAGGGTTAGAAAAAAGCCAAGCTGGGTATGATCTGAGGCCAGAGGTTGGAGTGATACTGGAGAGTATAATGTAGTAAGTGGCTGGATTGGTCTTGGAATCAGATTAGAGTAATCAGTAGGTGGCTTGCCAAGGATAGAAATGATATCAGGGTATATATAGTCAACTCCTTGGCCAAGCTAGGGGTGAGATCAGGGTGGGGTCAGTGGCTGGGCCAAGCTCAGGGTAAGACCTGGGTGTGGTCAGTGGCCAGGCTGGGGATGTGATCAGCAGAGACCAGCTTCCTTCTCAGGCCTCATTTCCCCTTTTCTTGTTGGGGAGGGAGGAGGAAGATCTGTGACTGGACCAGGGAACTGGAAGAAGTTCAGAATTGGGGAGATGCCAAATTGAAAGAGTAGGGGAGTTCAGAGCATGTCCTGGGTTGAGGGACTCAGCAGATGGTAAGGGACCCAGGGGGAAGTTAAGTTGGTGGGAATTTTTGTTTAAAAAAAAAAATAAACAAAAAAAAATAGACACACATACATGGGGGGGGGGGTGGTGGTGGTCAAGGAGGATGTGAAAAGCAGGAAGTCATAATCTCCCACCCTCTTGCCTAGTCAGGCCCAAGGGAGGGGGATGGGAACTAAGTGACTAAGGAATGAGGGAAACATGGGGTTGAGCTTTCCGGGCACAAAGCCATTCTTCTCAAATCTACCTCATTTTAAATTACCTCAGGGCTGACCAACCTACTCCCCACCCCATATACAAATTGGTAATACTTTTCCAAATAAGAAGGCAATGAATCCTTGCCCTTTCCATGTCATCAAATACTTCCTATTCTATCCCTCACAGCACCTGGGAAGCACTGAAACCACTGGAGTCTTTGGGGATGGAACAGCCTTTTGCTAGAATCTGAAACCCTGTTAGCGTGGACACTAAACTAGAAACTAGACATGAGAGTCTGGAGCAATAGTTCTCCATAGCCCTTCAAAGGGAACTATGATGTTCTGATAACTACAAAGGAAAAGAGGAGGAATGGTCTAAATTAGGGAAATTAAGCTCAGCTCATGATTGAGGCACTGCTGTAGGCCATAAATCTTGAACCCAATCAACCCATGATTCTTCAAACTGACCTTGATCCTAACCTTATGTAAATTTTAAGCCCGAGTTAAGAGTTTAATCCCTCAACTTCAACACTGATCCTGATCTGATCACTGACTCACTCCTACCCTGACTTTTAAGCCTCAGATTGACTTTTGACACTTAATTCTACCCTCATCTAAATAGCTAACC
The DNA here is from genome assembly GCA_011680675.1 of Gymnobelideus leadbeateri. Lineage (NCBI taxonomy): Eukaryota > Metazoa > Chordata > Mammalia > Diprotodontia > Petauridae > Gymnobelideus > Gymnobelideus leadbeateri. The sequence goes on along the minus strand of WOXC01008724.1, from coordinate 276,614 downwards.
CTCTTTCTGATTCCTAACCATTTACATCTAATGTTAACCTATGACTAACCAAAACATTCAACCCAATTCCTGAACCCTAATGCTGACTCCGAAAAAAATCACTGACCTTTAACTCTCATCTCCTGAACATTAATGACTTCAAACACTGACTCTAAGTGGAAGAATCATTAGTTAGTAGATATGATTCCTAATGGCCTACCAATGATTCCTGAACCAATCATATTATAGTAACATTGATCCTTAACCCTCATCCCATTCTTGCATCCTAACAATGATTCCAATCTTTGGATGCCTGACCAAGCATAAAATACTATTTGGCATTTAACGTTTTTACCTTTTCAGTCTTTAGACTTTACTCTTCTCTGTGAACTGTGCCACCCAGCTAGCCTGGCCTCCTTGCTTTTCCTTTAACAGGGCACCGTGTCTCCAGTTTCCGTGCCTTTTCACTGGCTGTTCCCCAAATCTGGAATGCTCTGTCTGCTTACCTCCAACTCTTAAGTTTCCTTTGTTTTCTTCAAAATTCAGCTCAAATCCCCCTTTTTGGAGTAGACCTTTCCAGATTCTCCTGGCTGCTAGTGCTCTCCCTCCTCAGATATCCCTCCACTGACTCTATAGCTTCTTTACATACTTATTTACATGAAACTTCCTCCTTAGAATGTAAGCTCCTCGAGGGCAGGACCTAGATTTTTCTTTTTTCATTTCTTTGTATTTTCATTGCTTCGTACAATGCCTGACACATAGCAAACAATAAATGCTTGTTGACTGATTGTTGGCTGGCTGACTTCACTCTAACAGACCCCAATGCAATTCCTAACACTTGAAGTCTAAGCTGATTCTTGGAAGATAAACCTATCTTTAATGCTGACCCCAAACTCAAATGCTACCCCTGACTCTTCATTTGATTCCTGACTGGCCCTTTCCAATTCTAAAACTATGATTCTACAGTCCCCAACACTGACCCATAAACTAATGCTGACTCTTTATCCAACCTATGAACCCTGAAGCTATCCCTAATATTAATATGTAACTTGTCCTCTGTACTCTAACTGATCTAAAAAACACAAATCCTGAGTGTAAAGCTTGCCTGTTTGTCTTAATCCTAAATCTTATCCAGGTTTTCCTGATTTCCTTCAAGCCTCAGATAAAATCCCACCTGCCAAAAGCTGCTCCCTCTTAATGCTCAGTGCCTTTACTCTGAGAGTTTCTTCCATCCACTCTGTGCATTATCTGGCATGTACACAGATGTTTGCATGCCCTCTCCCCTCTTGTACTGTGAGCTCCCTTCCAGCAGGGTCCGTGTTTTTGCCTTTGTTTGTGTCCCCAGTGCTTATCACAGTGCCTGGTAAATAATAAGTGCTTAAATACTTGCTGACCAATGCCCACACTAATAAATAATAGTTAGCACTTTACAAATATCTCATTTCAGACTCATAACTGAGAGATAAGTGCTAAAATCAATTTAGTTCTCATAAAGGTCATCTGGCTTCACATTCCAACCCTAATTAACTCTTAACTGTTCCCAGAACGTGTGGCACACCTGACCCTAAACTCTCTGAATATGCCCAGCAAATGCCAACCCACACACCCCATCCGGACGCCCCCGAACCTTCCCATGGCGACTCCACATTCCTACTGAATCTGACCCCATGGCCCAGTCCCGCTCATCCTAAGCCCTAGCCAGCGCCCCCCAGCATCCTGGGTACCACAACTCCACCCACCCAGCAGCTGGGCAAGCAGGATGGACACACCCGGACACTGACCTCTCAGACCAAGGAGGGAGCCGGCGGCAGCGCCCACCCTGACTCCCCTCCTCGCACCCAGCTCCAGCCCCCCGGTCCAGTGCTGCGCCCTCTGCTAGCCCCCTGCCTTTTCTTCTTATCCCCCCCGCTGCGGGCCTGGCCCCCTCCCCCGGATCCAGTTTCCTCCCCTCCCCCCCGTCCGGCCCTGCCCCTTCCCGCCGCCGTCCCGTCCTTCCTGGTCCCGCCCCGCGCTCTGCGCCGCCTCAGCCCTACCTGGGCCGCCCGAGGACCTCCTGCTCGGCGGCCCGCCCTCCAGGCCACTCACTCGTTCGCTCTCCGGGTTCCCGGGTCCGGGGTCCGGCCTCGCCCTCCCGCCGACTGACGAACTCTCCGCTACTTCCGTCCCCGGAGCGCGTCCCCCCCCCACCCGTGGGCGGCGCCCTGGGCCCGCCCCTCTACGGCCCTGGTTGCTGCAGGAAGCTGCTCTGGCCCCCGCTCTCTATGCCTGGGAGCCGGCCCGGAGACCGGTGTGCTGGGGGCGCATGCGCAGGGCTTGGGCCCGCGACTCCGTTACTGCGCGCAGCCTAGCGGACCCGAGGCGCACTCTGCATCATCTCATTCTCTAGCCAGGCTAGTCTAGCGGTGGGGGTGGGGGTGCCCGCGGGGAAGAGGAAATTCAAGGAGCCCACTGCTTGGCTAATTCTGCAGCCAGGCTCCTGTATTTTGGATTGACTTCCCAGCCTTGGGAACCCGCGGAAAGGCTAGGACGTGGAGTCCGGCCGACCAAAGCAGACCCACCTGTTTCCCTGAGACCTCCCCGTGCTCCGCCCACCTGCCCTCCCGGGGCGGCTGCGTTTATATAGCTCAGCTCTGTCTGCATTGCATGTGTCAAGTGTGAGTCGTGAGTCTGCCCGCCAGACTCAGGAGTTCCCCCTTTCGCCCTCCTCCCGAGGGCAGGGCCCATGCCTGTAGCAGAGGAGATGTTCAGTGATGCTCTGTCTAGGGTGGTCGCTCCTCCATTCGCGTAGACTCCTGAAAGTTAGAGACACGCGTGGACAGAGGGATACCATTAGGAAGTCACAGATTGTGTGTGTGTGTGTGCGTGATAGTGGGAGACGGGGGCTCTTAGCGTTCTGCAAAGAGCTTGGGTGGGCGGTAATAAGTAAAATGAATAAGTGGTCCCGTACACCATACGTAAATAATTTAAATGAAAGCAATCCTGAAAAGTAGATGAACTCCGATTAAGCCTCAAGAGAACGGACTATAGCAGAGTGGTGTGGGACTCCCGCTGTTGGAACATCGAGTACGCAGTCAGATCTCTGTGTTGGGGCTGTGTTTTTTTCCCCTGTGTTCAACTGGGGAGGGAGGCTGTCAGGAAATGAAAGGCACCAATAAAACCTAAACGAGCAAGAGAAAACGTACTGCGTGTGCGCAGAGGGGATACCAATCAGCTTAAGGAACGGAAAGCCTAGCAAGGGGTACAAGGGGTACAAGGCTTGACAGCAGTCTGGGTGCTGCGCTGCATCCGGGCAGGGAGTGGGGAACTACATTTCCCAGCATGCCATTGCCCACTGGCTGACGTGATTCTTGTGGTGTTGGAAGGGTGGATCTGGGTCGGGGTGGGGAGAGACGGCCCGGGTGGGAGTGGAACCCCAAATTCGGCCAGTTCGCGTAGAGGTGGAAAGTAGCGGACGAGGGGTGGAGTTGGAAACCTGGCAGAGGTTGGTGTGGGGGCCGAGGAGGTGGAGAAGTGACGATTACAGCCATCCAGGGTAGGTTGGAGGGCGTGCCTGTGCTCTCGGCTTTGGGGGGCGGGGAGGGGACTAGGGTTGGGCTGGCCCTGGCCTTCTGTTCCCCAGTCTCCCCTCTGGGGTCTCTGATGGTGTCCTAGAGAGAATAGATTGAGCTCCCCGTGGCAGGAACTGGCTTTTGCTTTTCTTTGTGTTTCCTGTGCACACAGTAAGTGCCTAATTTGAATGTTTGTTGACGGCCACAGCCAGCTGCTCCTCTTTCACGTCCTCATCTTTGGGAGGGGGGGAATGAGGATCAGGATGGGGATGATGATCCCTTCCCCTTCTTCTAGATGTCCACCGTGGAGGCTACCCTTGACCCAGGTGACAAAGACCTGCTGGATTTCCTGAAGGAGGAAGGGGGAGATCTGTGGGAAATACTTGGGGAGGGGCAAGAGGTCCAGCAGGATGATGGGATGCTGCCTCCTGAGGTGAGTAGGGGCGGGGCCAGGCCTAGTCTTGGTGGTTGGGGGGGGTGGTAGTGCTACAAATTGAGAGGAGAAGAGTCTGAAGGAGAGTTGGGACTGGTAGCTGGGAGAAAAGGGGCAGCTCTGGTTCTAAACGAAGTGGCTGGTATAGGTGCTGAATGAATGGGAAGCAGAAGAATTCTTGATGTCTCTGCTGGGACCCCCCACCTCACCGTCCCTCCCAAGTCCTTCTAGCTACAGCTTCATTCACACTGATCACACCTACTCCCTGAACTGGAATGAACAGGCTTCCTCCCAAGATGATGTCTACATCGACCTGGGTAAGTTTAGGGCTAGCAGACACTGGGTAAGCTCATAAAGGGGAATTATGTAAGAGAGTAGGTAGTGACTGGGAAGGCAGTAAAAGGATTCTGAGGGAGGGACATGGGAAGGGCAATGAAACCAGGAGCCAGGGTTCTTGACTCAGATTATCTTCCTCCTGCAGATGACAGGGTTCTCAGAGATGTGGCTCAAGAATCAAGGGTCTCCTTGCAGATGGAAGAAATGACACTTAAGGTATTTGGATGAGGGGCAATTACTGCAGGATACTTTTACACTTCTCTCTCCTCAAGCTACAGATGTTCTCACTTTACATACTTCTTGGTCTGTTCCTCCCTGTCACATGTCCTTTTCCTGTTTTCTCTAGCATGAGTTTCCTCAGTTGATATTGACAGATGAAGAGAAAAGGCTGCTAGAGAAAGAAGGGTTGACCCTTCCTGAAACACTCCCCCTTACTAAGGTAAGATTCCTTCATGGCCCAAGGGAGCGTGGTATCATGTTTGGTAGCATTTGATGGTGGTATAAAAGGCATGCTTTTCAAGTTTATGGGCAACAAACCTGGGGAGGATGGCTAATATTCTGGATGTCAGAATCACATTTTAAAATACCGTAGTGAACAGAAACAATGTGCCCAAGCTAATATGATTAAACTTAGAAATGGTAACTATAAGTAAGTTCAAGAGAATAGTTGCACAAATATAGGGGAGGGGGTGATGTTACTTAACAATTGCTGTGAAAACTTGATGGTTTTAGCTGATTGCAAACTCAATATGAAGCAGCACTGTGATGTGGTTTCCAAAAAACAGCCAAGAAATTCTGGCCAGTATTAATAAAAAGTATAGTATCCCCTGAAAGGGACCATAGTGCCTGGAGCATAAGAAACACTTTATAAATGCTTGTTGACTAGTAGGCCTACCGTAGTATGTGTTGTTAAACAGAATCTAAAAGTGATGATCAATATATATGAATGAATGATTAAATAAGTGCTGGAGATACAAATAGAATCCCTGCCCTCAAGGAATTCACCTTTTGAATAGAGGAGACAACATGTATGGAAGGTTTCAGCTGCTAGTCAGATGGAAAAATCCAATAGTTAGCATGAGTCATTATGGGTTCATTAAGAATATCATGCCAAGGGGCAGCTAGGTGGCACAGTGAGTAGAGTGCCAGCCCTGGAGTCAGGAAGACCTGGGTTCAGATCCGGCCTCAGACACTTAATATACACACACAAAAAAAACCTAGCCATGTGGCCTTGGGCAAGTTACTTAACTCCAATTGCCCTCCAAAAAGGAAAAAAAAATCTCATGCCAGACTAGACTCACTTCCTTTGATGGGTAGATCCGAGTAATGATTTGGACAGATTATATCTAGATTCCAGCACAGCATGTAGTAGTCTTTTAGATAAGGTGGGGAGACTGGACCAGACATGATAGTACAGATAGGTGCATTTGGAATGAACTCAGCATGGAAATAAACCTCTAGTGGAGTGCTAGGATACTCTCTCCTTGGCCCTGTTTTGTTCAATATTGTGAAGGCACAGATGACATCTTGATAAAATTTTCAGTTGACTAAGGGAGGGATAGCTGATATTATTAGCATCGGTCCAGTCTCTAGATCAGTAACCTAGTTCAAGATGATGAAATTTAATAGAAATAAATGTAGTCATACTTGGGTTATAAAAAAAATCAACCTCATGAGTCTGGGATGCGAGAGATATAAAATAATAATTTATATAAAAAGGACTTGGGTGTTTTAGCAAGCTCAATGTAAGTCAAAAGTGTGATGTCATAAAAAAAAGCTAGTGATCCAAAGTTGCAGTATTAGTCTCAAAGTCCTCTTGCCCTGGTCAGAGAACTTTTGGAAGACATTACCTTCAGGTCTAAGAACCATAGTTTAGGAAGGACATTGAGAAGCTGGTATGTATAGAGAGATAACAATTTGTCTCCATACATTTGAACAATCATGAGCTGGAAGGATTCCTTTTGTTCTTTGTCCCAGGCAACAGAATCAAACCAATAGATGACATTTATCAGATTTTGATTTAAGTTAAAAACTTTCTAATGGTATATTGTCCAAAAGTGGAACAAGCTGCCTTGAGACAGTATGCCCCCTGTAGCTGGAAGCCTTCAGACAAAGGTTGGATGACAAATTTATTAGGACTGTGACAGAGAAGATTTGTGCTTCAGGTAGGGGCTTAACTAGATGATGTAAAACGGGGTGGGGAACCCTCAGCCTTGAAGCCATATGTAGCCCCCTAGGTCCTCAAGTGCAGCCCTTTGAATTTAAATATCACAAAACAAGTCTCCTTAATAAAAATATTTGTTCTGTAAAACTTGTGACTCCATTAAAAGGTGGCACCCAAACACCTAGAAAGCCACATGTGGCCCTTGAGGTCACAGGTTCCCCACCCTGATCTAAACCCTTCCTGCTCTAGGCTCTATGGAATATTATGTTCAGTTCTGGACACCATATTTTAAAGACATGAATGCGTACAAAATCAATATGGTGAGTGACGTGGAAACCACGTCATATGAGAACATTTGAAGGGGCTTATAGTCTGGAAATGAAGTTTAAGATATCTGAAGATATCTCAAAAGAACAATTCTTCATGTCCTATGTAGTCCCAAAGCCAGAACTGAGACCAATGGGTAGAAGTTAAAGGGAGGCAGAGTTTTTTATATTGTTAGATTCTTGGCTCAATGACAATTGAAGGGCAATCCTGAGATAGTTTTTTTTTTTTAAACACTAGACAAAGTGTAGAGCAGAAGTTCAGATGACTATCTATTAGGGGTTGAGTTAAGCTAAGTCATGTCTAAATTACTTTTCAAGTCCAAAATTCTATTACTTCCCTCCTTCTTTATCCACTCTCCGACCCAGGCAGAAGATCGAGCCTTGAAACAAGTTCGGAGGAAGATTCGGAACAAACAATCAGCTCAAGAAAGTAGAAGGAAGAAGAAAGTGTATGTGGGAGGACTAGAAAGTAGGTATGTCAGGGGCTGGGGAAGGAGACAGGAGAATGCTGCAGGAAGAGGGTGGCTGGCGAGGGGATGTCATACGAAAAGGGGGAGGTGACTGGATCATACTATTTCCACGGTTGTTCCAGGGTCTTGGCTTGCACAGCCCAGAACCTGGAGTTACAGAAGAAAGTCCAGCACTTGGAGAAGCAGAATTTGTAAGTAACTATAAAACAGCTGGTGCCTCAGTTGCCTTATCCTCTTGGGCTAGTGTCATTCTCACATCCCTCACCCCAATTTCATTTTTCTTTTGGGGTGTGTGTACGTGCGTGTAAATCCTGTCTTCTGTCTTCTTTCAGGTCCCTTTTGGATCAGCTAAAGAAGTTCCAGGCTTTGGTAGCTGAAATGACAACCAAACCTACCAGCAATAGCACCTGTATTGTGGTAAGCTATAGAGCACTCTGAGCCAACTTCCCCCACTTTTCAGTACCAACCCTAAGGCAGGATGGGATGAGACAGGGGACAACAGTAAGGAGTCCTCCTTCTCATCAAATCTTCCCCAATCCCTAGGTCCTGCTCTTCTCCTTTTGCCTTCTCCTCTTTCCTGCCATGTATCCCTCTGAGATCAGGGGCCGCCAGCCAGCAGCTGTCAGTAAGTGGGCCAAGGAAAGTTATTGGGTGGAGGGTCCTGGTGGTTTGGATTATGGTTCATGGGCTGTCCCTTACACTCATTACTCTTTGTGGCTGTCTTCTCATAGTACTGTCCCGTCAGATCCGGTCCCTTCCCAGCAATAATCACTCTCTTCTGGAGTCTCCTGCTTGGCCGACAGAGAAGAAATCAGAGGTCACCTTAAATCCATCGGAAGATGTAATCTCTCTAGCCCCAGGCAATTCCTCCTCTGATCCTCTTGCTGGAACAAGTGATGAACAGATTTTGAGGCCAGTAGCCCCCACACATTCTACTCTTCTGTCTTCAGAGTCCACAGAGAAGAAGGCCTGGGCCCCTACTACACCCACTATTGTTCTTCGAGGACGGCACTCCAGTGAGATGTGATGGAGGGGCAGGAGTTAAGATGTTGGACATACTGAGCTGGGGGTAGAAAGTGCCCATGTATCAGGGAAACACTGAATAGACAGAAGTTAAGTGGTTTGGTAGATATACATACTATCTCCTTACACCTTGGGGACCCCAGATTATAGAAGGTAATAAAGCTGATGTATCTGAGGCTGGCCCTCCCAGAACGGAGCATTCACATTATAGTCTTACTGGTTTCTTGGGTCTTTTATTTGTGTAGCTATGTCCACTCCCCCACCCAGTCTTGGGCGAGGGGGTCTGGCTCAGGGCATGGTGGGGGGAGGGGAATAGCTCAATCATTGTTAGCATTCCATGCAGCAAATAATTGGGGAGTGGTGGGAGGGAAAATAAATAAGTGATTGTGGTGCTAGTGTCTCCCACCCCCATGGCTCTGCTGGGGGAAGTGGGTGGTAGGTGATTGTCCTGATGGCTCAGGGTTGCAGATGGGAACGGGAAGGTGTAACAGTGTTTCCAGCTTCTTCCTCCTCTAAATAGTATCTAAGAGTCCTCCAGGTCTGCTCTGGCTTTTGACTTGGTATGAAGTCCCATAGCTGGTGAAAATTTCTGTCCAGCAGTCGCTTCCATGCTTTCTGCACCTGTCTGTCCAGTCAGTCCCATGCCCTGCCCAGAGGCTCTGCCATGCTGCTGTAATGCCAGCTGCATGGCCCAGATGCTGAGTGGTCGCATATAGGCAAGGGACCGGAACACTCGACGCTGGCAATATGCCTCAGGTGTCTGGAATGCCATCCCTAGTCGCTCCCACACTGTGCGGTAGCAGCCTTCTGCTGTAAGGAAGCCCTCCTGGATGAGGCCCTATTGGGAAAAATAATGTACAAAGTAAGAATTAAGGAAGGGGATGAAGCCCTGACTTTCTCAGAGATAACCTAGGATAGAAGAAGGAAGCTGGTTACCTCTTGGATCATGGTGGCTGCCAGCCCGTAGACCACACCTACCCAGACCTCATCAGACTGAACACTGGATGTGTCAGGGATGCCATTTGGCTGCATACCGTTCACAGCCCCCATGGCTCCACCTGCAAAGCCCTGGACGTTTACTTCAAAGATTGTCTGGAGAGCTCGAATCACATGGGGTGTAGGGAACACCTGCCCAGAAAGAGATGGGATCACTTCCTCTAGCCAGCAAAGAGAGACACATGAGGGTTTTTCCCTCCCAATGTCCTGACCCATATCCCAGATCACTTTCATATCTTCCCCTCTTACCTCAGTATCCCCCTTTCCTAGTCCGCATGCTCTCAGGAACCACTGGCCAGCACATTGGTCAGACATGATAATTCGGGATTGTGGCTGGGAGCTGCTATCGTAGTTATAGTAACGGCCTATTTGGGTAGAGAAGGAAGGCATGGTAAAGCTGATTCACTATTTCTTACCCCCTTAAACTAATACCCACACCCATTCCAGCGCCAATCTCCCCCAACTCTCCTTAAACCCCCCCCACCCCAAGCCTGCCTTACCATTCCAGAGAAGCCTCTCGTAAGACTCTCGGCCTCGGCTCAGGATGGATGAGAACTTCTCCTGGACATCCTGAGTTCCACACGTGGCAGCCATTTGGACCATCACAGCCACAGCTGCCAGCCACAGACCCCCACAGTAGGCACTGGCCAGGAATATAGGGTCAGGATGATACCATGTCCATCCCATCATCATATATATTCAGGACATGGGGTCAGAGATCAGAATAATACCCCTCTACTATTCCTGACCAGGAATGTGGGGTTGGGGGCCAGAATGATACCCAACCCACACTGGGGCAATTCTTCATTTCTAAGTATACCTGGGTCCTGTGGTGATCCATCCATCGTAAGTCTGGTCTGCATAGCCCCCATTCTCAATTAGGCCATCCTGGTCCTTGTCAAACTTCATCTCAGATTCCATTACAGCCTGTAGTGGAGTACTCCAGGGCATCAACACATGAAGATCTGGGTTCACAACAGGCCCCACATTTTCTCCTCCAACCCCAATGGCAAGGTGCATGGAATTGCATTACATGCCTGTACTTCTAGCATATGAGCCATGCCCAATGGGACCTTACCTGACACACAGGCCACATGTCCCTCAGGAAGCTCTCATTGCCTGTCAGGTAAAAGTCCCGATAAATCTGCAGCACAAATTTCAGGTTCAGATCCTTCCAATCAGCTGTGTCATGAATTAGGTAAGCATTGATACGAAGCCATGGCTCATCATCTGGTGTCAGGAAATGGGATACATGTAATTAATCAACCAACCAGCATTTATGAAATGCCTACTATATACATGGCACTGGAAAGTCAAAGAAAAAAGTGTAAGAGTCTGCTCTTCAGGGCATTTATTCTATCATAAGAGAGGTACGTATATAAAGATTTAGAGAATTATAAGGTTATTTAGGGAGAGAAGACATGAGCAGTTGGGGGGGAATCAGGAAAGGCTTCATGTAGGTGGTATCTAAACTGACTTGAAGAGGCAGAAAGGAGGAGTACATTTTTATTCCCAGCATGGGAATGGCAATGCTTGGAATTAGGAGAGAAAATGTTGTGTGGGAGGAACCATAACAAGGTCAGTTTGGCTAGAAGGTAGATGGTGGCATAATGAGTCTAGGAAGATAGGTTTGGGCCAGTTCTGAATGGCTTTAAAAGTCAAACAGGAGTTTATATTTGATCCTGGAGGAAAAAGGGAGCCCAAGGAGTTTACTGAAGAGGGAAATGATGAGGTCAGAACTGACTTGCGTTTAAGAAAAATCACTTTGGTAGCTGACAGGAGGATTGACTGGAATGGGGAAAGACTTCAGGCAGGGCAATCAACCTGAAGACTACTGCAATAGTCCAGGTGAAAATGCTAAGGGCCTGAAATCAGGTAACTGTGTAAGTATTAAGAAGGGAACAAATAAGAGAGACGTGGAGGTAGCAATGGCAATATTTGGGATGAGGGAAAGTGATGAATTGAGGACAGCACCAAAACTGAACACCTTGGAAGATGCCCTTGACAGAAATCAAGAAGTTTGGAAGTGGGGTAGGTTTTAACGGAAAGATGCTGAATTCTTGTTTGGATGTGCTGATTTTGAGCTGTCTATGGGAAATCAGTTTGATGTGCCCAATGGGCAATTGATGATGTGAGTCTGGAGCTCAGGAGAGAGATGAAGGCTGGACAGCAGATATGGGATGATAATTAAACCCATGGAGTTTATAAGGGGCTGATAAAGTCAAGTGAGAGTAAAAAGAAATTGGAGGGGGGAGGGGATCCAACATACCTGGGTCCCCCACATCATGGGGAATCACATTTTTCTTCTTCACAGGAGCCGTCACACCACTCATTAGATATTTCCGCCGTGTCAAGTCTTCACTCAGAGTTGCTACAGCTAAGGGAAAACAGACTTCAGTGGTTGTGCAGAGAGACTGTGGACATGTCAGGTGGAGGACAGGAGCCTACCAGGGTAGAAGGGAGTGGGGAGTGAGGTATGCCAATAAATATCTTTTTTAAGGGGGAGTCATGGTTGGGGAATTCTTACCCATGTCATACTGAAGGCTGAGCTCGAGTTTGGGCCACAACATGATGAGGGCAAAGGAGGCATAGAAGTGAACATCATATGTGTTGTACATGTGGTACTCCTGTCCTAGGAGGAAGAGTCTCTGAATGTCCCTGGGTGACCACACCTCCAAACACTCTTGATACTGCTCTGAACCCTTAGCTCCTACCAAACACTGACTGCCCTCTTATGCTAAGATTCCCATGATTCTTCCATGTCTCCCCATGTGCTCTCCCATACCCTCAAGGTAGGCAAAGCGTCCATATTCCTGCAGGGTAGGCCTAAGCTGGTTCAGCATCCCTTCAAACTCCTCTATGGTTGTTTCCTCTGTAACTTCCAGCCACACGGTACCCCCGTCAGCCAGGAAGTATAATTCATTGAAAAGTGCAGACTTGTACCAGGCAGGCAGGGACCTAGGGAACAGAGGTAGGGGAGAATTATTTATATACTTTCCACTGAATATATTAAAAGTTTTTTTTTCTAAAAGTGTAAATATATTTAGAACAGTGAAAAGTTTACCCTTAAAGAAGACTAGAGGAATGGGTATTCTAGTCATACCTATGGGAAATGGGTGGAACTGAGTAAAGAGATAGGCATCTATAGATTAGTATGGCAGCCAAGTTTCACTTTAGACTAGCCTTAATAATTAAGTGAAATAACATAATACAGTTGACTACCAAGAATAATACCAAGTAGAACATATGGACATGGGGCTGCTAGGTGGCGCAGTGAGTAGAGCACTGGCCCTGGAGTCAGAAGGACCTGAATTTGGATCCAGCCTCAGACACTTAACACACAAACAAAATAACCTAGCCGTGTGACCTTGGGCAAGTTACTTAACCCCAATTGGGCTCCAAAAAGCAAAAAACAAACAAACAAAAAAACAAAAACAAAACAAAACAAAAAATATATATATAGAGAGAGATTAAGACCCGACGTATAGTTAAACCAGTAAATTGGTAGCCAGATAATAGAAAGAAGAGATTTCCTGACAGGATATTTGCATCTCATATTTCAGAAGTACTTTCAGTCTCTAGGAGCCAGGAAATCAGGGAGAACCTATGCACCACCCCACTCCAGCACCCCATCCTCCTTCCGTGATGTAACTATACAGAATATAGCCTTGGAACTGGAAGAGAAGGAGAAGAAAACACAGGGTTCAGAACAGGACACTAGGCAGCTAAGATCTAAGACAAGGCTTCTTCACCTTTTCAGTATTTCAGACAACTTTGGTAGTCCGGTGAAGCCTACAGGCCCCTTCTCAAAATCATGTTCATAAAATAAAATACATATGATTACAAAAGAAACCCATTATGAAGGCATGCAGTAATTATAATATTTCAAAAATTAGTCCATGGACCCTAGGTTAAGACCACATGCTCTAGAGGGCATGGAGAAGCCACAGAGAAGAGAATCCAGTGCAGCAGTTAGGGTCCGAACCAGACCTCAAGCACTCCAGGGAGGAGGATGGAGAGAGAAGGCCTCATCACCTCTCAGCCAGAATAAATAAAGACAAGGTAGGGCTCAACCCACAATTTGTGGGAACCCAAAGACAACTTTCCTGTGTGGTTATGACTAGAACGAATTTCATTTTGAACCTTCCCAGTCTATGCCCTGAAGTGAGCATCCTGGAACATGAATGGTCTGGGGGATCCCACAGGCTGAGGGACAAGAAGACCAAAAGCAGGACCATACTATCCAGAGGAACCTGCAAGCTGAGCCCAGCAAGGTGGGGAAAGGGCCACCTCCCCATACCTGTCCTCCAGCACAGGGCTTTGCCATGCTGCAATTCTCTCCTCCCAGGAGCTATACTGGGTGAGTGCATGATGACAGAGGGCTGGAGCTGCATTTCCTTCTTGGCCAAAGAATCTAGTGTATCTTCTGAAAAAGGGATAGAAGTTGATGATCAAGGAATCTTTGGGCCACATGAAGCAACTTCTCCACACTTTATCCAGCCTCCCTCCATCTTCCCCAAAGCTCGGAGTCTCATCACTGCAACCCAACACACCACCTTCCCCACCCTTCCTGCACACACCCACTCACTTCCTTCCTTTACCTGTAGTGGGCTTGGCCCCTAGCTCCAAACACAACCTTGGGCATGTCCCAGGCCAATGCAAATTCCAGCTGGCATCTGCCTCTCCGGGGCAAATGGGCTCCTGCACACACAGCTCCACCTATGCCCTGTCCCTTTTGGGTTTGGGGGCTAGGGCCTAGGGATGACATAGGAATGATCAGCAAAGGAAAGCCCCTAGCCTTGGGGATCTGATATTCCTACTCAGCCTAGGACTAATGGAGAGTTTGGGGCACTCTATGAGATGGACATGGAAATAAAGTAGGTTCCTGGGTCGTCCCTTACTAGACCCTTTCAACCCCCGTGAATATATTTAGGTACCCTTAGTTGTAACCCTCTTACCAGGATGGGAAGCAATCATTATTAGATTTTTCACCTGTCAGACTATTAAAGCTGGGAACAAGTTTAACCATTCTCTAATCCAGTTAGAACCTCTCACTCCTCTCACTCCCCCTTCTCCCCACCTCACCAGATGGGGAGTCCAACTGTCCATCCAGGAGCAAGTCCCGCCACACCTTCTGTCCAGTGCCATCAGGGTCAAAAGCTGTGATGTGAGTCACTGTGGTGTTTGCCTGTCAGGATGGCACTCTTAGTAATGGTGGCTAACAGCAAGTCTAAACTGCCCCCTTGCAGATCAGATTACATCTTCTTGCTATCCACTCCCAGCAAGTTGGAAGAGTAAGAATGTAGGGGTTATAGTGAAGACTACGGAGAGGATGCTGCCCTGAGGCTGTGCTATTCTAACTGGTGCACATGACCCTCTCTATCTGGCCAGGCCCAAACCCTGGACTGGGTTTCACTTCCCATCCAACCATTCACCTCAGCCATCTCCTTGATAAGTTTCCTATCGATTGCTCTGGGAAGAGGAATCAAATCAACACTACCATTGCTTCTGGAAGGATCACACTGATAGATTCCTCTATAGCCCCACTTACTAAACTTGTAATTTCTCTGGCCACTACTCCCTTATATATGTTATCTTCCTCTACTAGAATGTAAATTCCTTGAAGGCAAGAACGATCCTGTTTTGTTTTTGAATCTCCAACACTTAGTACAATTCCTGGCACATGCGTTAACAAGCACTTAATAAATATTTGCCATTCGTCCATTCATTCAAAGCCCACACCTCGTCTACTTGATACTCACCGTGAGTCGGGCAGCCAAGGCCATTGTGTATGGGTTTGGGGGGTTTGGATGATGTAGCAACAAGCCCTGAACAGTTTCCCCATCACGCTCTATGCAGAAGGGCTCATTCCACAGCCCTCCTGGGCCATCGTGTCCACCTCCTAGGCCATTCCTCATGGAGAACATGATGGATACTTCCAAATCCTCATCACCAGTGTTCTCCACATCCCACACAAATACCCCCACAGGTAGGCTGCTGTCCTGGGTGGGAGAAGGGAGAGAACAATGAGAAAGTAGAGTCTGGCTATTTACCCAAAACGTACCCTTCTATCTTCTAAATCTCTTCCTTCATCAAAGACACTGTCTTGGAGGAATTTAAGGGGTTATTCAAACCTAGAGAGCTGTACTGACAGGCAAAGGGAGCATCTGTGGAAGTGGGTGCCACCTGATCATCCTCAGTCCAAGGTCAGGGATTAGTCTTACCTGGTAGTCATGGGGGAGGATGGGAGTGATCTGGCGACAGGTCAGGGTGACTTGCTGCCCGGGCAGCTGGTAGACAGTCCAGGCTCGGGGGTAGAGTGCATGATAAAAAGCAAAAAATCCACAAAGGCCCCAATTCCAGCTCCGTAGGACATTGGGACGTTCTAGGGACAAGACCTGCTGGTACACAGTCTGTCCTTCCCGCCGCAGACATACGGTGAACTAAAAAAAGAAGATGGAGTTTGGTTAGCCTGTCAACACCTCAAATTCAACATCTCTTAAATCTTACTTTAGGAGGAAACAGAAGCCCAGGGATCTCAAGTGAGTCTTAACGTCACATAGCTATTAAGTATCAGGCCATGTTTGACACCCAAATTCTCTGACTCTGAACCACAGGTTCATCTGCTATGCCTCTTCAAGTCTCCTTGACGTATGTATTTTTCTTTTTATTCCCAATGCTACCACAGCGGGACAAAGCTCCCATGATTGCTTTCTCGGGCTTCTTCAAACAACTTCCTGATGAGTCTTCTTAAAACCCTGCTTTTGTCATCCTATTTACTCAAAAGCCTTCAGTGGCTTCCCAGTGTTTGCTGGATCAAGTCAGTCCTGCTTAGCCTTGGCCTTCTCAACCCAGTCCTATGCTACATTTCCAGCCTTCTCTCTAGCTACTTTCCTACACAAACCACCTACTACAGCCAGGATGGTCTCATTGTCCCCCAAACATATGAGGTATGCTCTTTCCTAACTCCATGCTTTTGCCCTAAGCTGGAATGACCTATCTTCCACTTATTTGAGCCTCACTCATTTTCAGAATAACTCAGTTTCAGAATTGGAAGGGATTTTAATCCAATCCAGATTTAAATAAGAGTCATTTCCTTTACCTGGCTATGGGTTGGCTTAAATGTCCTCTGAGGTCCTTTTGAAATCTGAGATTCTATGATTTTATGAGAAATGACAATCTAGTTTCAGTTGGAAGACCTAAGACCATAGATTTAAAGAGTTGGAAAGGATCTTAGAAATCATCTGGTCACCACCTCATTTTAGAGAAAGCTGAAGCTCAAAGGTGATGTGTCTTGCCCAAGTTCATATCCAGGTTTTTGTTTTTGTTTATTTTTTGCTTTTTGGAGGGCAATTGGGGTTTAGTAATTTGCCCAAGGTCACATGGCTAGGTTTTTGTTGTGTGTGCATTAAATGTCTGAGGTCGCATCCGAACTCAGGTCCTTCTGACTCCAGGGCTGACACTCTACTCGATGGGCCACCTAGCCACCCTACATCCAGGTTTTAAACCTAGACCTTTTGACTCCAAAAATCAATGTTCTCTTCAGAGGTAGCAAACCCACTGTGTCCAGAGGAAGCCCACTTTTCCTTTTGGTCAGTTCTAATTGTTTGGAAGGTTTTCCTTAGATTGAGCTGAAATCACTCTCTGCAGCTTCTTTTCTCCTCATAATTCCACCCCCCAGGGATCATGCAAAACAAGTCTTCATGTTTATAGTTATCAAGTATGATATGGCATAATGTTACGGTTCAAGTCCCACTTGAATCATACTCTCCAAGGAATGCTCATGCTTGTCAATAAGACAGGGGATTTGGATTTGGACATGCTGAGTTAAGATATCTACAGGACAGCCAGTTCAAGATGTCCAATAGGCAGTTGGAGAGGAAAGACTCTGTGTCAGTAGAGGATAGGGCTGGATAAGTAGGAGATATGAGGATCATAAGCATAGAGATGATGATCAAATCCATGGGAGCTGATGAGATCAAGTAAATAATACAGAGGGAGAAGAGAAAAGGACAGAGCCTCAGGAAACAACCACAGTTAGTGGAACTGTCCTGGATGAAGACCCAGCAAAGGAGACTGAGAAAGAGAAGTCAGAGAGCTAGTCGGATAATTGGGAGAGACAAGTGCTCCAAAAACCTAGATAGAAGAGTGTGGCTGACAGAGTCAAAGGATATAGAGAGGTCAAGAAGGACAAACATTGAAAAAAAGGTCATTAATTTGGCAATTAAAAGATTGTTAGTAACTTTGGAGAAAACATTATCAGCTGAATGAAGTCTCAGAAGCTAGACTTCAGAGTGTGAGAGGTAAGGAAGTAGGGGTCTCTTTGCAGATGGTCTTCTCACGAAGTTGAGCCGCAAAGTGGGAAGAAATGTAGGAAGGCAGCTAGCAGCAGAAATGGATAATTCAAGTAAGGTTTTGATGATGTGGGGAAGACATAAACATGTTTGTAGGTGGCAGGGAAATAGTCAGTAGACAGAGAGAGAGACTGAAAATGAGTACGAGAGTGAGGACAAGAGAGGGGACAATTTGGGGAAGGAGACAGGATGGAACGGGATCCCTTGTGTGCAGGAAGAGCGGTTTGCCTTGGGAAGGAGAAGGGCCCCTCTTCACATGAAACAGGTAGTAACAGGACAGAGTAGTAAAAGGCACATGAGTGATATGAGATGAGAAGGGGAAAGCAGGGAGTTCTCAGCAAATGGCCTCAAGTTTTTTCAGTAAAATATGAGGCAGAATATGAGAGGGTGGGGAGAGGGAGCCAAAAGAGGCTTGAAGGAAGGCTGAAAAATGTGGAAGTGAGCCATGGTGAGTGGGATGGTGAGTTAATGAGGAAGGTATGAAAGGATTGCCACACACTACAGCAATAAGGACCCAGTTGTGATTACGTAATAAAAATTGGTAGTGGACAGCTTCAGCATGGTCTCATGATTTTCTCTAGTTTTGTTCGGCTGCAGGTGTACAGGAACAAAGACAACGGATGATGCAAGTGATCCAAGGGCACGAGTGGTTACATAAAGACTCAATAAAAGAGGGAGTGAAAAGCTGAACTGGTTCATCGAGAGACCGAGATAGCAAAGGGAGAAGAGTGCAGCCGAGTGTAGGGGCGGTGGCCTGGAAAAGAAAGGGGAAGTCAAGGGAAGATGAAGAGTCTGGAGTTGCAAGGCAGAGGGAGCGGTGGAAAGACACAAAACAGACCATGACCAATCAGCTGAAGGAAAGAGCAAGGCCATGATAATCTCTGTATGTAGCTGAGGTGGGAGGAGTGGGTCAAGTGAAATGATTTAAGTTGAGGAACTGTGAGGGTAGTGTTCTATAAGGAGTACATATCCGTAAACTGAAGTTCCCTAGTATAAAGACAGGAGTTAAGGAAGAGATAAAGGCTATAAGTTAAGCACTGAAGAAAAAAGGATGGGAGGGTGTCCTAGACATCAGTAGACAATGGCTTCCAGGGTATGAGATATGTATTAAGTGAACCTTAGAGGATGAGAAGAAGTTACTGTGTGTGACAGTGATATTTTGAGAAATTGGAAGTGACAATGGGGAGCCAGGAGGACTCCAATTCTTCCACCTTGACCAGCGAAATGGGGGTAATGAAAATGCAGCCAGTGCTAGAAACAGAGGCCAGGGAAGTTGTGTCATCTCATTGAGAACAAAAGATAGAAGGAGTGGGAAAAGATATAAGATGAAAGCAAATTTGTTGCCTATGGTGCAGGCATTCCAGAAAGCACAGTGGAAGAGGTAGATGGCTTTGGGGTAGGACATGGCAAAAATGGGAATAAGGAATTGGCAGTGGGTAACCAGGGAAGAGGTCTGAATGATGATTGCTTGAGGATTAGAAACACTAGGACTGAGAGGGTATGACCAGGAGGAAGTTAATCATTGAGAGAGTTTAAGTACATTTTCATTGTTCATAGGGTTTTAGGCAACTCAGGGCAGGGGACAGGTCTTGAAGCTAAAAGAATGATATTCCCTTTCCCCCCAAATAGGAGACATGCCTGGAAAATTGATGGAATGGCTTTTCTCCCTTTCCTGGAAGGAGGAACCTGGTGTTCAACGGAACAGCAGGAGGCAGAATAGAACACTGTCTCCTTTTCTAAAGGGATGTTGAAAGAGGTGGGAGACCTGGGATGAGGAAATGCTTTTCTTCACTTACCACATCATCCAAATTCATATAAACATGGCCTCTTTTTTTTTTTTTTTTTGCTTTTTGGAGGGCAATTAGGATTAAGTGACTTACTTAAGGTCACAGGCTAGCTTTGTGTTAAGTGTCTGAGGCCAGATTTGAACTCGGGTCCTCCTGACTCCAGGGCCAGTGCTCTATTCACTGTGCCACCTAGACTCCCCTTAAACATACCCTCTTTCTCAGTGGTGGGACATATTCTTTCCAGAATAGGGAACAGGCCCTCTGCCCCAAAGTTCCCCTATAACTTTCATTTAGCTTCAGATAGTCTGTTTTACTTTATTCCCACTCTTCTTCCTCTATTCCATTGCTGAAATGTTATTTAACCAGTGTTTCAGAGAACCTGGGTTTGACTTTGGGCTCTGCCATTTACTAGCTGTGCTACCGTGAGCCATTCTCTTAACTTAAATCTCCTATTCCATATCTGTAAAATAGGGTAACTGCTTCTATATGACCTACCTCTCAGGTTTGTGGTGAGGACCAAGTGAGATAATTGTATAAAGAACACTGTCTATCTGGAAATGATACTCTTTATCCTCCTTTCTCTACAAAGTCTTCTCCTTGTTCCTCAAGCCCATGCTGGTCTTTCTGCTGACTTTTCCATTATAAAGCCCACTATCTACCACTTATTTCTGACACTTAAATCATAGTCTCAGAAGGAAGATAGCACCTTCTAAGGACCATGCACTGTGCTAAGCAATTACAAATATTATCTCCTTTCACTGTCACACCCAACCTGAGGAGTAGATGTTCCTATTATCTCCATTTACAAGTGAGGAAATTGAGGTGGACAGAGGTTAAGTGACAAGCCCAGAGGTAGGAAGCTAGTGTCTGATGATCCATTTGAACTAGGTCTTCCTGCTCCCAGGCCCATGTTTTCATGTAGATTTAAGTCCTATCTCTCCCCAAAGACCATAAGGTCTTTGATGGCAAAGGCTATGAAGAAATTAGCCTTCTTTGGTAGAAGTTTATCTATCATCATTATTATATGTGTTAAGTAATTTTAATGTTGTAGCACAATTGTGACAGGAATCTGCAAGGTCACCACCCTGGAGGAACCTGAGTGATATCATTAAAGAGAACCTGACAGCCTCCTTCACTGGTTCAGGGCTTAACAGTCTTCTTTGCTTTACAAATGAGCTGAGAATTTAAGGCATCCCTCAGACCAGAAACATCAAAAAGTCAACAGGGAAGTTAAGTACTGAAAGGGGAAAAGATAGGAAGTCTCATGTGATGTGTAGAGGCTCCAAAGGAAGGCTGGTCCCTGTCACTGAGGTGATATGTTGCTAGTGGGTGTGGCACTTAGACCAATAAGTTAAGAATGTGAATGTCATTACAGGGTAGAATCAACCCACAGAACTAGTTAAATATGCTTCAGGCAAACCAAATAGGGGAGAGAAAAACAGGTTAGAGTGAATCAGGGCTGGGGAACCTTCAGCCTCAAGGCCACATGTGATCTTCTAGGTCCTCAGGTGGAACCTTTTGACTGAGTCCAAGTTTTACAAAACAAATCCTTACATTAAGGGGATATATTCTGTGAAGTTTGGATTCAGTCAAAGGGGGTCAGTTGAGGACCTAGAGGGTCACATGTGGCCTTGACACCACAGGTTCCCCACCCTGGAAGATATTAGGCTCATAAGGTTTCAAGCTCAAGATTATCCAGTCCACTTTATGAGGGTTAGAAACCAGTAACTAGCAAAAAGGACAAAGAAGGGAAGATTAGTGGAGAATGGCCTGAAATTCAAGGGGAAACTTTGGGAGTCAAATAAAGAAGTACTTTGGTCTTCCAGGGGCCAGAAGAGCAGAACAATTCCAGGGCAAAGGAGATAAGTTGAGGGTTCATACCTGAAAATAATACTCAAAGCAGGTTCTGGGAAGGACTGAAATCCCACAAGATTTGGCAGTGGTGACAATCTGAATCTACCTCAGGCTAAAAGCTGGAGTATCTCTGTCCATCACCCATTCTCTGGCATCTACTCCAAAGAGCTGACATAAGAAAAAGGGGCAGAATTTATCCTGTAAAATCTGTGCCAGCCAAGCCAATCTTGAGTTAGACGTTAAAGTTTGAATCAGAAATCTGTATTCTATGAGCTTATTTCCTTTTATGCTTTTATTTTCCTTGAGTTTCCCAGTTAAAGTTCTTAAAAATTCTAATCTTGTTTCTACAGAACCAAAGAAAAAAGGATTTGTTCAGGTTAAGAAGATAAACGGTCCAAGGAGGGAGGTGGCCACGACAGCCTTGGGAAAGGCCTTTTTTAGAGCTAAAGTAAGTGCCCTAGAGGTCCCTTTTCTTGGCTTCTAAGTATATCCTTTCACTCCATTCATCAAGGATTTGTAATTTCAAACTCTCTCTGCTAAGAGAGATTGCAACCAAAACACAAGGGTAAAGACAAATGTAAATGAGGATGCCAATCCCCTCCTACTTGGGCCACTCCTCCTCAGGGACTAAGTCATAGCTCCTTGTTTGCTCTTTCTATTCTGGGGTCACAAGGAGGCACATGTAGGCACTTGGTGAATTCAATGATTTTCTTTCACAGCCTTCATCCTCACTCTCTTTACCTGGTCAGCCATTACTGTTCGGTGCTGGTATATCCCAGGGTTGAGCTGCCATCGACAGAACTGGCCCCTCCAGCCACGGGTGATGGTACCACCTCCAATGCCACCCAGGGGACAACCTAGAGACAGAGACAGAGGTCACAGACCAACGCTGAAGGACAGCAGGGGAGGGACGGGGAAAGGGAAAATAGTGATAGTGAGGTGACAAGCTATAGATGAGAGAACATAAAGTCACATCTTATTCCCTGGACTATAGGGAGGGAGGGAGGGTTTTTGTTTGTTTTAAAAGACAGGGAAGTGGCCTCTTTTCTCCTTTTCAATTTCCCATCTGAGGAGGTTGGAAGTGAAATGAATGAGGTCTTTGCCTTTTCTCCCTTGAGAAGTGCTCACCGTAGATTTGTCTTAGGGGAAGGCAATTTAACATGTCTATGAATGGAGTCTTCTTCTCCACCTGTGTCTTCTGGTACCACCATTTAAGATACCTAAGGGCAGAAATGATACTGACAGGTAAGAGAGGTAGCAGCAGCTCCACCTATTTCCAAACGCTTTCTCCATGTTCTGACAGCATCTCAAACTTAACATGGCCCAAACCAAACTCATCTTCTTCCCTTCTAGGCCAATTTCCCAATCTTTCTTATTTCTATCAACAACAAATAAACTCTTTCAGTCAGCCAAGTTAACTTTAGGGACATCTTTGAGGGGATTTGAAGAAGGGCGATTTTTCTCTCCTCCTTAAAGATTTATTCTGTTAGCCATGTTTTCCCCCATGAAATTCCTTCACATCATCCCTTTCTTTTCACCGCCACCAACTCAGTCCAGTTTCTCCTCATTTATGAGCATAGATTTAGAGCTGGAAAAGGACTCTGATCGAACCTTCTCATCTCACGGATGAAAACGAGGCCCAGAAGAGTAAGTGATTTGCCTGAGGTCACACAATAAGCGGCAGAGCCAGGGTTCGAATCCAGGTTCTTTTGTTCCTCATCCAGCACTATCCACCTCACCTCACCTCTGCCAAGCTCTCCTTTTTACTCTAACCTGCTACAGGATTAATCGCAAACACCACTTTCGTCATCTCACTTCTTGAACAAAGTACCATTAATGGCTGCCCAGCATTTATAGCAGGCCGAAAACCAAACTCCTCAGCTTGGCACTCAAGGTTCTCCATAATCTGGCCCCTTCTATTTTTCTAGGCTTATTTCTTGTTACTTCCTCGTTTGAGACAGCCCGAGGGATTGGGAGGATACATGAAGGTGCCATTTATAGAAATAAGGAAGTCAAGAGGAAACCTGGTTTACCAAGCAAGGTAATTATGGAAATAATGACAGTGTGATCCACCAGTTCTTCAAATTCAACAACTCTGGTTTTGGATTCAAAAGACTTGGGTTAGAGTCTGGACGTTGGCACTTGCTATCTATGGAACCCTAAGTAAATATCCTGACTATCTGTTTCCTCATCTATAAAATATCGATAATGATAGCTATATTATCTCTCTGCAAGTTGTAAAACACCCTATCAACAGGAGTTATTGTTATATAAACCATGACTCCAGTCAGCCTTGAATTCTCATTGCCTCTGTTTAATGTTTGTAGCCACACCCATATTTTTGCTTGTGATACTGGCTCTTTCTGAAATAGTTTTTACCATTTTTTTCTACTTAATTCAAATCCAGTATTTCAAGGCTGACAAATGAAATTTACTTTTTATTGTGTGGGCATATAACAGAACAAATGTTGAGTAAATGACTATAGTGTAGAGAAAATGCCAGGAGTGAAAACTTTAGAAAATATAGTCTCTCCAGGCAATAAACCAAAAATAAAGTCTAGTATCCAGATAGAGATAGAAGTGCAATGTAAAGACACTCATAGGAATTAAAAAATGAATGTTCCTTGAAGTCTGAGAGAAAGGTATCTTTCAGATGAGGAACCAACCTGTCCTGAAAGACTGGCATTTCGGCCGAGCTTTAAAGGATTAGTAGGAACAATATGACAAAACCTCTGTATATGAAAGGTCATTATGACAATGCTATGAAGAATGGACTGAAAGGAATAGGAAATGTAGATGAGAAGAACTGTTAGGAAGCTATTTTAGTAGTCCAGGTTCTTATGAGGGCCTATACTAGAGCAGTCGTTATAGGGACAGAGAGGAAAAGGCAGATTTGAGAGATGTTGAGGTGGTAGAATCACTAGGATTGATAGGACATGAGGAAGAGGGAAGTGTCAAAGATATACTCAAAGTGAATGGTGATACCATGTATAGAACTAGTAAAGAAGGAAGAAGACGTTTAAAGAAAATAATGAACCTGATTTCTGAATGTAGGTTTTGTAAGATTTAGACAACAAAGACCTTAAGGAACATCTAACACAAATCCCCTGTTGCACAGGTAATGAAAATGAAGCTCTGAGGGCTTAAACTGTATGTGTTGAGATAACAAGTGAGCCAGTAGCAGAACTAGGGTTTGACCTCAGGTCCTCTGACTTCAAATATTTTTTTCAATATGCCAACTGACTCCTGAGATATCCAGGTGAAGATGTCTTGTGAGCAGATGAAGATGTAGGTCTGGAGCTCAAAAGGAAGATCATACAAATATGGGAGCTGTCTGCATAAAGGTAGTGAGTGAAACCCTGGCAATGAATGAGATTGCCAAGGTGGGAAGTGTAGAGAGAATTTTTCTGGCCTTTATCTGCATCCCCAGCACTTAGCCACTTAACACAGTGCCTGGCATATAGCAGGCTTAAAAAATGTTCACTGACAGAGAGGGAACCAAGGTCAACTTCCTTGGAAAGCATAAAAAAATTGGGAAGTAGATGAAAAGCCAGTAACAAGGGCAAAGAATTAGTGGTCATGAGAACTAAGAGACTATGATCTCTGCAAAGTTGGGGGATGAAGGAATATCCAGCAGGAAAAGGTGATCAATGTCAAAAACTATAGAAAGGTCAAGAAAAATGAAGACTGAAAAAACTGAAACTGAACTTGGTGATTAGGGGATCCTTCACAATCTTGGCAAGAGCAATTTCAGTAGAGTTATGGTTGTGGAAGCCTCGTTGCAAGGCCCTGGGTAGTGAAAAAGAAGAGGCATCTGGCATAAACAATTTTTTTAGTAAGTTTAGTAGTGAAGGGAAAGACAGTAATGGTTATCTGGTTGTTTGGGACAGGAACTATGCCTTAAATCTTTGCCCCAAAGTAAAGAGAAACACCTCGCAAGTATTAGGTACACAATAAACGTTTGTTGATTGAAGGATTAGTTCAAATCTCATCTAGCTTATTAAGTCGTCCCCATCCTAATCTATCATAACTTCTGTTGCTTTTTGAAGTTTTTTATACCATTAATTTTAGTAATTGACTACTGTGATGAAACATTAGAACCATAATGATATAGGTTTCATCCACTTATGCCAACTAGATTTAAATTCTTGAGAGGGCACAGTAGTCCTGGAGTGCTTTGGTACTTAAAGGATTTTCCACAGGGCATGGCACAAGTGAGCATTTAATAAAACTAGACTGAATAAATTAATGAATGATGGGGTGAGAAATGGAAGAGATGCAGGGGTAGACGTGAGGTGAAAGAAGTGGGATAAACAGTACATTCCAAGGGAAAGTAAGAAAGAGGAAAACAGAATTAAGATGGAAAGAGAGAGGGCATAAGAAATCTGGGGACAGAGTTTGGCAAGGAGTTGGGGGAAGGTGGGCTGAAAGATTAGGTAGGAGAGCATGACTTAAGAGAAAGATAAGAAAGAAATTTCTACCCAGCTGTGACAGTGCTGACAGCAAATTTATGTTCCACAAACTCAAATGGTGCCTCACTGGTGTTAAGTGATCCTTTTATCCCTTCTTACCTCACTATCCCACTCTCCGAAGCAGCTCTTAACAAAAACTTTTCATCCTTCCTCAAACTTCCCATGGCTCTGTCCATATTCCCATGGCTCTGTCCAAATCTTGTCTCATATTTTAGTGAAAAAAAAAAATCAAGTCCATTTGCTGGGCATTTCCTCTTCTCCCCTTCTCATTTCCTAGTACTCAGGCGACAGCATCTCCTCCTTCACCCATTTCACATGAAGAGGTGACCCTTCTCCTTCCCAAGGCAGACTCCTCTATTTGCACAAAGGATCCCATTCCATCCTGTTTCCCACAGCAGAGTGCCCATCTTTCATCCCTACTTTCTCACTCTTCAATCTCTCTCCATCTACTGACTGCTTCCCTACAAACATGTTTTGCCTACAAACCTGCCCATGTCTCCCTCTCATTGTCAAAGAAGCCTTTCTTGAACCACTTATCCCCGCTGCTAGCTCTCATCCTATATTCCTTCCAATGTTTGTTGCTCAGCTCCCCGAGAAGGCCATCTACCATAAATGGCTCCACTTCTTTTCCTCTTACTCTCATCTTAACTCTGTAGTCTGATGAAATTGTCCTCTCCAAAGTGACCTGTGATTTCCTAACTGCCAAGTCCAACGGCCTTTTCTCAGTGCTCATCCTTCTTGACTCCTCTATGGCCTCTGACACTGTCCATCACCCTCTTCTCTCTCTATTTCACTCTATAACTTTTTCCTGTTTCTTCTCCTACCTCTCTGACTGTTCTTTCTCAGTCTCCTTTGCTGATCTTCAGGTCATGACCACTAACCTATTAGTGTCTCTACTGCGCTCTGTCCTGTGCCCTCTTTGCTTCCTTTATAAAATTTCATTTGGTGATATCATGTTCCATGGATTGGATGACCAGACTGTATGCTGGTGATTCTCAAATCTACTCATTTAGCCCTGACTTCTCTAGTGACCTCCAGTTTTGCATTTCCAAATGCTTTTTAGACATCGTGAACTGGATGTCCTGTAGACATCTCCTATGTTATCCAATCTGCGGCCAAGGCCTGCTGGTTTCTCCTTTGCAAAATTTTTGTAAGAGCCTCCTCCTATCCTCTGATATTTCCACCATCCTGGTACAAGCCCTCATCTCCACACATAGACTAATGTAACAGTCTTGTAACAGTCTCTTGGTTGTCTGGCTGCTACAAGTGTATTCCCCTTCTAATTCATCTTCTGCTTGAATTTATCTAAAGCGCAGATCTGACAATGTCATCCCCCACTCAAATTCAAGTGGCTATTACCTCTAGGATTAAATACAAAATCCTCTGTTTAGTATTCAAGGCCTTTTATAACCTAGCTCTCCTTACCCCTGCAATCTTCTTATAACTCAGCACTCCCCCACTCCCCAAGTACTCTCTGGTCCAGTGACACTGGTTTCCTAGCTGTTTCTCAAACAAGACACTCATCTCTTGGCTCTGGGAATTTTCATTGGCTGTTCCCAAAGCCTGGAACACTTTCTTTTCTGTCTGTCTCCTAGTTTCTTTTGAGCCTTAGCTAAAAATCCTATATTCTACTGGAAGCTTTTCCCAATCCCTTAATTTTAGTGCCTTCCCATTGTTGATTATTTCCTATTTATCTCACATATAGCTTGTCTGTACATAGCTTTCTTTGCATGTTGTCTCCTCCATTGGACTGTAAACTCCTGGAGAACAAGGACTATCTCTTGCTTTTCTTGGTATCCCTAGGGCTTAGCACAGTAAATAGTAGGTACTTAGTAAAAGTTTGTTGACTAACTTACTGACCATGAGCCAGGAAGAGCTTTATTTCTCCATCCCCACACCTCCCTTCTCTCTGATAACTCTCTTTCTTGGGTTCTTCTCTCTCCCTTCATTTAAAAGCAGCCTAGTCATTCCTTGGCTTGTTTGGCTTTCTTTGTAAGGTCAATCACATCATGTAGTGTCATCCTTTGGGCTTCCCTCTTTGCCCCACCCTACATGTTCCTTACTGAGGTACCCCAACTTCCAGTCTCATTCCAGTTCCCTGTGTCACAGCTCCCACCCTACCCTGGCATGGGGAAACTGAGGCCCCAGTCTGGATCCAGGATGACTCAGCCTGTGCTCAAGCTCCTCTGAGCAAGGTCCAGGGAAGACTTAGCCATTCATATATTATCACTCCTCCTACACTTCCCCAAGACCTCCAAGATGGACTCTCAGGCTCAAGTCATTCAGGGGGAAAAAGCCAGATTAGGCTGGTGCCCACAAAAAGGATGGAGCAGCCTTCTCTAACACATAGTTACGGCTAACCAAAGGGAACTCTCTCACCCTTTCTCTCTACACAAGGTGGTGAGACTTGACCCTACTTAGTGTCTGATGGGGGAGTGGGGCAGAGGACCTGAGGTCAGGGGTGGGGAACCTGCAGCCTCAAGGCCACAAGTAGCGCTCTAAGTCCTTGGGTGTAGCCTTCTGACCGAGTCCAAGTCTTCCAGCACAAATCCTTTTATTAAGGGACTTGTTCTGTGAAGTTTGGATTCAGTCAAAGGGCCACCACACCCAAGGACCCAGAGCGCCAAAGGTGGCCTTGAGGCTGCAGGTTCCTCACCCCTGCTTTATGGCCTTCAGGGTAGTAGTAACATTTGCATATAGTTTCTTCTTATCTCTCTATCTTTTCCCAATCTTAGCTAGTATCAGCAGCGGGTTTGTTTTCCTACCCTTTTCTCCAGGTGTGTATTCCCCCCCCATCCTACATCCACCTGTTTGTTCACGAGGTTCACGTCCTCTCACTTCACTCACCGTGTACTGTAAAACAGCATTATTGGGGGGGGGGGGGAATACAAGGGAGAGAATTATGGTCCTGAAATGAACCTTGGACCGGTTCCAGAATAAATGGAAAGGTGCATTAATGTCTCTGGTAGTCCATGTTACCATCTGCCTTTTTTCTTTTGAAGGCATCTCAGAATGATTATTATTGATTATTAAATGCAATTATTAAACCACACATTATCCACTGAAGCAGCTGCACTAATACTTCTAAGTTTCCTTTCAGCTTTAAATCTATGATTCTTGGAGCTAATGCAAACTGCCTGCCACCCTGACTATCCCCCCAAATCCAGAAGGTGTCAGGTTGAGCTTTTAGGGAAGGCTTAGATGATGGGACAGGACCTTGGATGCTGCCTCACAACAGTCATAAAGCTGGTCCCTACTTATCCTTTTCTTGCCTTTGGTGACTAGCCACCTGGACACATAAATAGTAGCCTAGAATGAAAGCACAAGAGTTCAGGAAAAAGGGGACAGGAGGGTAGGGTCTAGTAGTCTTCCTTCTGGGTAATGCAGGGCGCTGAGTTTCCTAGAGGTTAAGTGGTCACTGCAAGACCCCATTTCTTTGATTTTTCCCTACCTCAAATAATAGGGCAATGGGAAGGAGAAATACTTCTGGAGCATCAGGGGCACTCAATGATAGCTTAGATACCGCAGAATCAGAACCAAGGAGACACTTACCGCACACCCATGCCCAGGTGCTTCATCAAGTTGCTCATGGAGACGTTGTTGGCATTGAAGGGCTTCCTCTTCTCGGGAAATTCGTGAGCCAGGCAGATGCGCCAGCCAAACCCGGGCACCTGGTGGCCCCTGGCCGTGCCCTCGTAGGCAGCCATCAGCTGCCCGGGGTCTTCTGGGATTCCATTGTTTGGCTCGCTCCTCTCCCCGGGGTCCGGAATGTCCTCTGGGCTTCCCCGGCTTGGGCTCGCCACGTTTTGGGAGCTACAGCTCTCTGTCCCAAGGGTCCCTGGGTGCCCCTTGATTCCTCTGACGTCGGGGGTCCCGCACCCCAAGGCGCCCTCCATGGTTCTTGGTCCTGCAGACTCGCGCTCCGAGTCCAACGTTAGCAAAGTTCCGGCCCGGGCAGCGTCTTGTCAAGTGTCTGGGCTCTCGGGTGACCCGGACCGCGTCCCCGGCGTTGAGCGACTGCTGCGGGCAGAGATGGACTGAGCCAGGGCCACGGAGGAGGCGCGGAATGACTTCCTTGAAGCCGGGCTGGGAAAGGCTGGACCCGGACCTCCTAGTCATGGGTCCAGAAGATACAGGACAGCGGCAGGAGCGGGGGGAGGAGCCCCTTTATCGGGCCTCACAGGCCCCGCCCCGCCCCGCGGGCGGACCGGACGGAGGCGCCAGGCCCCAGCCCCCAGCCCCCAAGCCGCTCCGTTTCCGGCCCCGCGGGACCA
This sequence comes from Gymnobelideus leadbeateri, assembly GCA_011680675.1. NCBI lineage: Eukaryota > Metazoa > Chordata > Mammalia > Diprotodontia > Petauridae > Gymnobelideus > Gymnobelideus leadbeateri. Next base: position 246,598 of record WOXC01008724.1, on the reverse strand, counting down.
GCAGCCCCAGATCCCGGATCCCGCCCCCCCACCGGCTCTTCGACCGGAAGAGGCTCTTCCACCGTATCGGACGGGAAGTCCCGCCTCCCGGGCCGGCGCCTCCACGCACGCCACGCCGCGGTACGTCACGCCACGCCTCGCCAAGCCGGAGGGACAAGGAAGCCCAGGTAGCCCAGGTAGCCCGAGGTTCGGAGGGTTCCCCGCAGGTCCTTGGGGCGGGGCCTGGGGCCAGAGGCGGTGAATCCGGGGGAGACTCGGAGTGGGACGGGATGGGGAGCAGAGCAGGCCGGGGCGCGGAGGTCCCGGCCCGCCGCTTCTCCAGCGTCTCTCGTGGGGGCGATCCGGTGTCCCTGCCGCCGGGCCGCCCCCCGTGCGCGGGTTCCGGGCTCCAGGCCGCCCCGCGCGTGGACTGTGTGCGGACTTGTTTGCACGTTGTTCTCTCCCTCAGACCGAGCTCTGCTTGTTGCGGTTCTCTGTAGCCCCGGCTCCCGGCCCAGAGCAGGCGCTGACCTCCCATCTGCGCCTTTCCCGGCTGCCATGATTGAGCTGGTGGCAGAGCTGAGCCGGGGCCCCGTGTTTCTGGCCGGGGAGGCGCTGGAGTGCGTGGTGACCGTCACCAATCCCTTGTCTCCCACGGCCACCTCTGTGTCCAGGTACTCACTGTCCTGTGGCAGGAGCAGAGCGGGCCTGACCTTGGGAGGGTCTGCTTCTGTCCCTCATTCTCCTCTTGGTTAAAATGCATTTGTTTCGTGTATGTCTCAGAAATATTTATGTATGTACATCTTGTTTTTAACTTGATGGAACATAAAACTCTTGAGGGCAGGGGCACTTTAATTATTGCCTTTGGACCCTGAGCACCAGCACTTTGCACCATTCCTGGTATATGGACACTTAGCAAATATTTGTGGATTGATGGGTTCACCTTTTTTATTGTTACGCTCTAATCTCTGTGGGGAGGAGTATCTCTGACACAGGATACCGCTGTCCCGAGACCTTGCCTTCTAGATTGTTAAGCATTTTCCTAGAAGTTCTTTTGGATCTGTGGTTTTCAGGAGCAGTTGTTTATGTGACTTTACAATAGAACTCTGTAGATCAGGGTTTCTTGGGACTGGGATAGAGGGAGGGTAAGGGAGGGAAGGGGAATGGGCATCCACAAAGTTTGTGGGATCAAGGACCTGCCATCTGTAATACTTGTCCCTTCACCAACAGTGAAGCATTGGCCTGGGCCAGTGCCCAAATACATTGCCAGTTCCATGCCAGTGAGAGCCGTGTGGCACTGCCCCCCCCAGACTCCAGCCAACCAGATGTCCAGCCTGAGAGCCAGACTGTGTTCTTGCCACACCGAGGTTAGGGACACGTATCTTTTGTTACTCAGGGCATGGAATCTGCCTTGAGTAGATCCTTATTATCTGAGGAAGTTGGTATTGCTATATAGGGGTTGGGTAGTGCTGGTGGTGTTGGGGAGAGTAGCAGGAAGTGTCAGTATCAGACTCTGCCCCTGTCATGTGAGGTGGTGACTGTCATATGGAGGTGACATAACATGCCCTGTCATACAGTTGTGTGTATGACTGTGACTGTAATATGGGAGGGGTCACTGATGATCCTTGTCACACAGGATGAGAATAAGATTATTGGATTGCATGCCCCTATCATAGCCAAAGGAAAGGATGAGCTAGGAATTGCATGGCATCCTAAGTACAGAAGCTGTCATCACTACGTGATATCCCCTCCCCACTACTTTCATGGCTTCCTCTGTCCCTGACTTTGTATCTTTCAGTCTCATCCAGTTTTACTGGTCTCCTCTCTCCAGGTGAGCGGGGTCAATGCATCCTATCTACTCCTCCAAAGATTCTGTTCTGTGACTTGAGGCTAGACCCTGGAGAGTCCAAATCCTGTGAGTAGGGTGGTTTTCTGTTTTTTTTAATACCCTCTACATACCTCCCCCTTAGCCTGACAGGATTAGGCATACATTCTCTTATTCCTGATTTTTTCCCACCTAGATTCCTACAGTGAAGTGCTTCCTGTGGAAGGGCCACCATCTTTTCGGGGTCAGTCTGTCAAGTATGTCTACAAGCTGACCATTGGCTGCCAGCGTGTCAACTGCCCCATCACTTTGCTTAGGGTCCCCCTAAGGGTGCTTGTGTTGACTGGTGAGTGTCAGGGTCACTGGAAAGGAGAATGGTAGAGGAGACATTAGTCTTTGGGGTATGGAAGGAGAAGGACTTCAGGGAAGCTTCCCATTTCCACTAAAGGTGCTATAGGATGGTAAGGATCAAGGCCCTGTGGAATAAATTGAGTCTCATGTTCTCATGATATCTGCCTGTGTCGGAGCTTTTTATGTTTCCAGACATATAAAGGTTTCCAGCAGGTTTCCAGACCTGCTCACTATTCTGTTCCTTTATAGTTTCACTATTACTTCTATCCTTCTGACACTCTGCCATCTGTTTTCTCTTTTTGTTCTGGAGACCCACATCTCCCTAATCTGTTTCCAATTCCCCGGTACTTCTTAACCTACAACCTTTGTTATCTCTCCCAATATACCCCATTCCCTTACATGCTTTATCCTAAATGCTCTCCTCAGGTTTCCAAGATGCCCTGTTCCCCCAGGATGAGGCTGTGGCTCCATCCAGCCCCTTCCTGGAAGAAGAAGAAGTAGGTAGAAAGGACTCACGACTAGCAGAATTGGCAGGAGAGTTCCTCATGGCTGCCACATCCCGACGCAGTTTGTGTAAGGATATTTCTCCCCACAAAAGCCTCCCTTCAGAGGTACCTTTATGTGTATATTCATAGACCAATTTGTGAGGAGGGCTGCCTTTTGCTTCAACTTGTATAAGGATACCTTTCTTAGGAAAAAAAACAAACTTTTCTCAGAGACACCCTCATGTGTATACTCAGACTAGTTTGTGAGGAGGATTACCCTCAACTCATACTAGGGTCAAGGAACTCCGCCCTGTCCCTCACCCCATACCACCCATCCTGTTTGAACCCTCTTCCTCCCACTCTGTTGCCATTCTAATCCAATCCCTACTGGATCCTTAGGAAGGGACCTTTGCTGGCTTGGGAGTCCTGGCTTACAGATCTCCATTCCCCCTACCCCCAGATCTATACAATATCAGCGATGGTCGAGGGAAGGTTGGGACCTTTGGAATCTTCAAGTCCGTGTACAGACTTGGGGAGGACGTAATAGGGACCCTGAACCTGGGGGAGGGGACTGTGGCCTGTTTACAGGTGAGGGGGAGAGAATACCATGGGGGCAATGGGGGATGGGGTTGCAACTTGTAGTTGACCTGTTTCATATGGATGGGAGGCTGGGAAGGAGTCTATGAAGGAAGTCTTTTTGGGGGTGGTGAGCTTGCATGTCCAAGGTGGTAGTGGGAATGGCCTACAGTGGGATGATATAAAGACTGTGTATGGGTAAAGAGGGCTATACATTGGAATATCCTATCCATGCAGTGGCCACTAATTTCCACTTGTGAATGCCTTTCCCTACCATCAGTTCTCAGTGAGTCTACAGACAGAAGAAACTGTCCAGCCTGAGTACCAGCGGCGCCGGGGGGCAAGTGGGGCTCCATCTGTATCCCATGTGACTCATGCCCGACACCAGGAATCCTGTCTACACACAACCAGAACTAGCTTCTCTCTTCCCATTCCACTGAGCTCTACCCCAGGCTTCTGCACGGCCATTGGTGAGGCTCTACACTGATGTTAGTCTCATCCCAGTGCTGCCCCCAACTACTGTGGGAAGGGACTATACTTTGTGCATGGGTGGGCAGGACTGACCTTCATTCCAGACACATTAACTCCCATTTTCCCCACCCTTTATATCCTGTGATTTGCTGAACCACCTCATCCCACCCCCAAACCCCAGCAAATCGTCAGACTTCTGCCTCTGTGATAGTTGACTTCTGCTTCCCAACACACTTACTCCAAGCTACCTGATACTGGTCCCACACAACTTTAGGCTGTTTGTTAACTTGATCTGGTCTGAGAATCTCTAGTCTAAACATTTATAAAGGGGTCCTTGATCCTCTACCCCCAGCTCTAAGTTCCCAATCCTGATAACTATTCCCCTTTCTTCATATTTCTTATCACATTCACTGCTGCCCGTTTTTGTCTCCCCCCCTTATCTTGCTGCTTTCTCCCCTTCATTCTGACCCTTCACCCCATTTTCTCTCTTCCAGTGTCCTTGAAGTGGCGGCTACATTTTGAATTTGTGACTTCTCGGGAACCTGGCTTGGCATTGCTCCCTCCCTTGGAGCAGCCTGAGCCTGTGGTCTGGACAGGACCTGAACAAGTGCCTGTGGACACCTTCAGCTGGGACCTCCCCATCAAAGTGCTGCCCACGAGCCCCACCCTGGTCTCCTATGCTGCTCCGGGCCCCAGCGCCAGCAGTGTCACTATCTGATCTGGGCTCTAGTTACCCACCATGGCACTGCTGTACTTGGGCACAGCATTCATGTGCTCTCCTTCCTTTATGGGGCTCTGCAAGTCTGAGAAGGGACTCCACGGCAGACATTTGGCTGTCCATTAACTTATTTATTTAGAATAAATTCACAGCTGCTAGTGGTTTCCCTGGAGGTGGCAGCAGCCGCAGTGGGCAGGCAGGCAGCAAAGTGGATGGTTGGTGGAACCTAACTGGGACGTGGTCCAGGGGCCCCGGAGTCAGGGGTATTGGCTGAGCCCCATTCAAGGTCAGGGGGACCTCCCCTGCAGGGCAGGTGAGGGTCCGATTTTTGCACCAGGGAGATGTGGCAGGTCCCTTCCTCCCGTCGTACCTCACACCCAGCTGGGAAGTCGATGGGATGCTGGGACCTAGATGAACATCATGGGTAAGGAAATTGCACACTGAGGTGCTGCCTCTTCCCACCAGCCCTGCCTCCAGTCAAACCATTCTATTCCAGGAGCCCTTGTTTTAAAGCAAGAATAGGACTGGACTTCCACACTGGACATTCTCCCGTTTTGTACTTTCCCCATCCCAATACAACATATTCTTGATATTCTTCCTTTTCTCCATGCCTTAATCCCTTTTGTCACACCTCACAATTTCTCCATCATCCCTAGTCATTTTGCTTCTCCAAGTCCCTCCTTTCCCATTCCCAGTCAGGCACATCATAGCAACCCCAAATCACTTACGTATCGCAACACCCCACACCAACGGGGTGTAGGCAGGTGCAGTGGAAACAGTCGCTTCGGAGCCAGGATTCACCCAGGGTAAAATATTTCCCCTCGTAGTGACAGGGAGCTGAGGAGGAATGAGGAAAATTAGCAGGGGTGGAGTGCCTTATGAGAAGAGCTTTGGCCTAGAGTGGGAGAATAACCCTACTCTGTAATTTTTTATTTTCTTTTTGGGCAGAAGAGGGGTGGAAAAGAAGGGAAAAGGGAGCATCTTTCTATAAATAAGAAAGGAAGGACACTTGTGCTAAGGATCGGGCTCAGATTATCTCCCCTCAGGCCCCCAGTTTCCTGTTTCTCTGCTCTCCCCTCTTCCATTCTTTTTACCTTGAGCTTGGAAGTAGCATTTGCTGTGAGCTCCTTGCAGTTGCAAGAGGAGTGAAATCACCAAACAGATGGTTCCCCAGCTTCTTGGGTTCCCTTTGGTCCTCCCAGACCACTGCCTCAGTGCCATTTCTGCAGGGCTAATTTTCACAGACCCTACTTTACTCTCACTTAGAACCTCTGTCTTGTCTCCTCTACTTCTCTGTCTCCCTTCTTAGTCTGTCTCCCCTGGGCTCTTGTCTCACACCATTCTATGCCCTCTGCTCTTGCAGGCATGGGGATGTTTATAAAGTGAGGACCCTGGCCCCCTGCTGAGGAGAGCTGGAAAAGTTGTAACTTGGTGTTTCCTGGGGTGAGGGCATGAAAACAAGAGGTCCAGCTTTAACAAGCTGTGAGAGCTGATTCATGTCCCAGCACAGCTTGGGAGGGGTGGGGGTTGGTGGACATGGAAGGGGCACTGGACTGGGCACTTCCCCAGTAAAGAGAAGTGGGAGGGGTAGTGGACTGCTAGGTGGTCCCCAGATCTTTTCCCTAACCTAGAAAGGAGGGAGCATTTTTTCCTCTTTTCTTTTCCCTCCTTCCCCCAAAGTGGGAGGGTGTAGGGCATTGGGATTCCTGCCTGGACCGGAGGGAGGCATTTCCTGGGGACGGTTAGTTCTGTGTTGAAGCCAAACCAAGGAGCTGCAGTGGGGCGCGACGGCCAGAGGTTCCAGGAAAGGGAACTAACATTGCTTTTGCCACCTGGAGTGAAGAGAGGTCCCCTCCACATCTGAGATTGTTCCAGAGATGGGGCTGCCACCCTTGGGTGGAGCTTTCATCCTTTTTACATATCTCTCTCTCTTCTTTCCCCTTTATGAAATGTTCCCCCTCTCCCCCCAAGTCTATTAGAGATGGAGTGACTTTCTCTTCACAGGTGGAATCTTTACACACAGGTGAACATTCTCTTTTGTCCTGAGATGAGTTTGAGGTTTTCCCTCTGAGGTAGGGAATATCTGTGACATCCTAGATATGGGTTTCTCCCATCCAGATGTTCCAGAGATGTCACTCCCCATCCACATAAGCAAGCTTCTCTTCTAAGCTTTCCAGTGGGAGTTGTACTAAGCTAGTATGGACAAATGTACTTGATTGAGCATGGACAGAACAGGCCTTCTTCATACCCCCTAGGCTGGGGTAGAAATGGAAGGTCTTGGGAAGAAGGGAAGCAAAGCCTGGAGATGTTCTTTGTCCTGGTATTTTGCATGTGCCTTATTAAACTTCTCAGAAGCCTTCCACTCAAGGTACAAGAGGATAAGTCGTCACCAAAAACACTTGCTAGAGCCTTGTATGTTGGTTGGATCTTATGTAATGGGCACTGCTTATGTGGGAGATTTACAGTTCCTATCTTTACAACAGAAGGGGTTATCACATCCCTTGTAATTCCACTGGTTAAAGCTGTCTTTTCTGCCCTCATGTGTTTCATAATACTTGTTGCCTTTACCTCATGTCCCTAATATGTCATCCCATTCTTCATCTATGTGCCATCACAAGATTCCTTAAGGTAGGTTGTGGAGGCACCATTGTGTAAGGGCAAGAATACTGAATTTGGAGGCAAAAGATCTGACTTTGAGTCCCAGCTTTGTTGCTACCTGTGTGAACTCTGGACCTCATTTCCTTCATAAGATTGTGGGAGGAGAACATGGTTCTGTAAGGTCCCAGCATTGACATGATTCTGCGCTCCCACCATTAAATTTATATTATGGAGCTTGTTGACTCTGGTATCTGTTTCCCCCTTGACACTATTAAAGGGAAGGTTGGTGTAATCTTAATCTCTCCCTACTCTATGTAAACAGCTTTTCACCTTCCACCCCAAATTTTAATTTAAATTTTTTGTTTTTTGGCTTTTTGGAGAGGGGAATACAGGGCTATTGGGGTTAAGTGACTTGCCCAAGGTCACATGGCTAGTAAGTGTTAAGTGTCTTAAGTGTTAGGAGGCCAGATTTGAACTCAAGTTCTCCTGACTCCACGGTTGGTGCTCTATTCACTATGCCACCTAGCTGCCCCACCACCCCAAATTTTAAGACTGAGGGAGGAGCATTTTTCTTAGTCCTACTCTTTTTGATTCACTTTTTTTCTGTTCTTAACAGTCCCTGGTCTTATTGGCTTCCATATTACTGTTTCTCCACCCCCATGTGGTGTCCATTCTTTTCAAATGCCACTGCCAAAATTGGAGGGGATTTCACTCATCTGTGATTTCCCAAAACATGGTTAAGACTTCCATAAATCCCCATTTGTCCCATCACTCCCTATCCCCTCCAGCAAATCCTCTGGCTCTCCTTGTCCTAAATCCATGTCCCTTACTTACTGAGCACAGGTTTGGGAGTGACTTTAAAAGAATCCTTGCACCTCCACCAAACTTCGAATCCAAAAGCTTCTCCCTCCCATCTCCCCTCGACCCCCCCTCCCACATCAACCAGCATTCTCCCCACATTCCAAGTGATCTCCAGGAAAGAGAGCTACTCTGCATCTGCGTCCTTACCCCTTCCCTGGATTAGTACGGAAGAGAAGTTAAAAAAATTCACCCCCTGTTTTGTGTCGAGAAGATGCTGGGTACCAACCTGCAAAATTCTTGGGAGAGTTTGCCTCGTATGCAGTGAGTGAATCTAGCAACCCCATTGACCACTACCTGGAACTGGTAGTCTTAGAGGTCTGTGGAGCTTGGAGACTGGCTAATTGCCCCCCTCCCCACCCCTAGTGATCTGCAGTCTGGGGAAGTGGGGAGAATAGAACTGATTTGTACGGGAGGAATCTGGAGGTCTGGGTTCCTGCTGGGCTATTGAAGCGAACGGTAGCCCTTGGACTTGGCTCCAGGTGGGGTAGAATCCACCGTTTTCTTGGTACGTGGGGGGCGGGAGCCGGGATTGTAGGTAGTTTGTTGGTAGATTTTCAGTGCCACAGGGTTGGGCATTTGCATTCTGAGGGATGTTTGGCATTCGAGCCTAATTGCGGGGGAGGTGATGGGGGGGGTGTTGTGGCTTGGGATGGGGACGTAGTCTGGTGCTGGCTGTGCGTGTGGATAGAGGGCGAGGGGCAGTGTGGCGTCTTTGGCGTATACAGTTGGGGAGGGGGCTGGCGGAACGATGGCTACGAAGACTACGCTTGTGTACCCAAAGAGCGTTAGTGGGGGTAGGGACTGTGGACGTGCGCCGAGGGCCTGGGCTCGGCGGGGGGACGTTGGCGCGCGCCTGTATCCGCGGTACGGGAGGGCGGGGGGAGGGCGGTGTGAGCTGGTGGTTGGCGAGCTGTGCTTGTCTTCGGTCCTGGGGGGTGGGGGTGAGCTGGCGGTTGGCGCGCGCTGGCCTCGCGGGGACAAGGAAAACATCCGCCGGAGGCCGGGCGGCGCTCCAGGAATCCAGGGCAGGTGCGCAGCTGCTGAGGAAGTGAGCACATTCCGGCCCCCCGGCCTGCAGGCAGGCCGGCTGGCCCTCCGGGTGAGTCACCCCCGGACCCCCGGCCTGCTGCACGGCCGGTCAGCCGGATAGGCGGGGAAGCCAGCGGAGGGAGCGGGACTGAGGGAGGCCAGGTAGAGACGGGGCTGCAGAGGGAACCCGCGCCCCGAGATTCTCGTGCGAACCCCACCAGTGCGGTTAAAATTCACTTCTGTGCCTCAGATCATTAGAAATCAATTGGGCATTTTTCAAATGCATTCTTTATGCTCAGGGTTACGGACACGGAGGGGACCCCAAAGGGGGTGCCAGACTGGTTGCTTTGTATTTGCATGGTGCTTGCTCGTCTGCAGAGCTTTGTTTGAAATCTCTGGACATCTACGCTTTGGCTGGGCGGGGTGGGGTAAGCAGGTGGTGCTATTACTCCATTTTAGAGGTGAGTAAGCCGAGGCACGCAGCTGAGCTAGCGCGAATGGCCCAAGGGCAGAACACATTGTCCTAGTTTCTAAAAGCCTGTGCCATTTTAATTTTTGAAAAAACTTGCCTGCCTCCTTTCCTCCCCACCCCCTTCCATTACTGCCCTCAAGGAGCTTATGATCTCACTGGGTTGATAGTCAACTAGCATTTATTAAAAAGCTACCACAAGATAATAGGTATACCTGTCGTATGTATACCCAGCCTGTTAATGTGCCTTACATGCCTATGAATGACCCTTTGGGAATGGCTGGCCAAGGAGCCGTGGTAATGCCCAGTCTTCTTAGCTGCCCCTACTTGAGCATTCATCTGCCTCCTGTTTTGCTTCATCTTCTTTCGTTTCACCCCAGCTTTAGTGTAGGGTCATGGATGGCAAGCTCTGGTTATGCCATTCTGCATTTAGTCTTTAATTGAAAGCAAAGATCTCTCCCCCCCCAGTTTTCCTTTTTGTAAACACTAAAGCAAAAACCTGTTAAAATACCTCAGAAATGGTGGTGTGCTTGCTTGGGAATAGGTGGAAAAGCTGTGCAGTGCATTCTAGGGCACCTCTTTTTTTCAGGAGCTCTTTGAGAACTTGAGAGCAGGGATTGTCTTTTGTTGCTTTTTATCTCTAGTTCAGGCAACTTGGGTGGTTCAGTGATATGGACCTAGAATCAGAAAGACCTGAGTTCAAATTCTGCTTTAGACACTTACAACTTATATGTGACCCTGAGCAAGTCACTTAACTTCTGTTTGCCTTAATCCACTGGAGAAGGAAACGGGCAAACCACCTCAGTTAAGAAAACCCCATGGATACTATTGGCTGTGTTGTGGTCTGTGGGGTCATGAAGTGTTGGACAGGACTGAACAACAACATTTCTAGTACATTGCTTGGCATTTAACAGGTGATTAATAAATACTTATTGACTGAATTGAGAAATTTTGGTTAGAAGCAGGCCTGATGTTTTCTCTTTGGGGCTCTTAGAAAAAAAAAGAAAAGGTTGTTAATAGTCCCTGGCTCAGACCAAGAAGTATCCCTGAGGATTTTCACTAGCTCGAGGCCACATCCTTCAGAAACCTTGCCTGACTCTCCCTCCTGCTGGAACTCCTGTCCCAAACTGTGGGAGGTACCATTGAAGGTATGAAACTGGGGAGAGAAGACAGTACCAGTCCCAAGGGAAGGGGAGATGTGTTTTTAGCATCCCAAGGTGAAGCTTTCAACATTCTTAATTTCTAGAAAGGTTATTATGTATGGTGGTTCAGCTTTGCAATATTGTAATCACAATGTTATTCTTAATGGGTTAAATTTGTGGGCTAGTGTTGGGAAAACAACCACTATGGATAATAACATTTCTAAACAGATATATTTTTGAATAATATTTTATTTTCCCCCAGTGACATGTAAAAGTTTTCTAAAACATATTTTTTAAAGTTTTGAGTTCCAGAGTTTCTCTCTACATCCCTTGCCTCTCCCCTTCCTGAAATAGTAAGCAATTTGATATAAACTATACATGTGCAATTATTGCAAAACATATTTCCACATTAGTCATGTTGTGAGAGAAAATACAGACCAAAAACAAAAACAACACCCTATGAAAGAGATAAAATGAAAAATAGTATGCTTCAATCGGCTTTCAGACTCCATCAGTTCTTTCTCTGGGGGTGAATAGCATTTTTCATCATGAATCCTTTAGAATTGTCTTGGATCATTGCATTGCTTAGAATAGCTAAGTCAATCGTAGTTGATCATCATTCAGTATTGCTGTTATTGTATACAGTATTCTCCTGGTTCTGCACATTTCGATTTGCATCAGGTTATGTAAGTCCTTCCAGGTTTTTTCTGAAATCATTCTGCTTGTTATTTCTTATAGCCCCAGAGTATTGTTACAAACATATACCACAGCTTGTTCAGCCATTCCCCAACTGATGGACATTCCCTCAATTTTCAATACTTTGCCACCACAAAGAAGTGTTATAAAGTATATTTGTACGAATAGGTCCTTTTCCCTTTTTAATTATCTCTTTGGGATATAGACCTAGTTGTGGTATTGCTGGATAGAAGGGTATGCACAGTTTTATAGCCCTTGGGGCAAATTGTTCTCCAGAATGGTTGGATCAATTCACAACAACAGCAGTGCATTAGTGTCACAATTTTCCCACATCCCCTCCAACATTTATCATTTTCCTTTTCTGTCATATTTTCTTTCTTTCTTTCTTTTTTTTAAAAAGCAATTGGGGTTAAGTAACTTGCTCAAGGTTACACGGCTAGTCATTATTTATGCGTGGGTGCTCATTTTCTGAGGCCGCATCTGATCTCGGGTCATCCCAACTCCAAGGCCTGTGCTCTTACTCACTGCGCCACCTAGCCGCCCCTTTAGGGCAATTGGGGTTAAGTAACTTGCCCAAGGTTACACGGCTAGGTTTTTGTTTGTGTGGATTAAGTGTCTGAGGCTGGATCCCAACTCAGGTCCTTCTGACTCCAGGGCCGGCGCTCTATTCACTGCGCCACCTAGCCGCCCCTCCGTCATATTTTCTGATGGGTGTGAGGTAGTACCTCAGAGTTGTTTTTAATGTGTATTTCTCTAATAATGATTTACAGCATTTTTTATATGACTATAGTTAACTTTGATTTCTTTGTCTGAAAACTGCCTCTTCATATCCTTTGACCATTTATCATTTGAGAAATGACTTGTATTCTTATAAATTTGACTCAGTTCTTTCTGTATTTGAGAAATGAGGCCTTTATGAGAGACACTTGCAAAGATTTTTCCCACCTTTTTCTTTCCTTCTAATCTTGGTTGCATTGGTTTTGTTTATGCAAACCCTTTTAAATTTAATATAATTAAAAATATCAATTTTCAATCCCACAATGCTCTATTTCTCTTGTTGGTTATAAATTCTTACCTTCTCTATAGATCTGATAGGTAAACTATTCTATGTTCTCCTAATTTGCTTATGACAGGTATGGGGAACTTCTGGCTCCAAGGTTACATGTGGCCTGCTAGGTCCTTGGATACAGCCTTTTGACTGAGTCCAAGTTTTACAGAGCAGAACTTTTTATGTGACTTCGGGGCTGCAGGTCCCCCACTCCTGGCTTATGATATCACCTTTTATGTATTAAACATGAACTGATTTTGACTTTTATCTTGGTATATGATGTAAGATGTAGTCTATACCTAGTTTCTGCCATACTGTTTTCCAGTTTTCCCAGCAGTTCTTGTCCCAGAAGTTGGGTCTATGGGTTTATCAAACACTAGATTACTATGGTCACTTGCTACTGTGTCCTGTGTACCTAATCTGTTCCCATTGATCCACCACTCTATTTCTTAGCCACTACCAGATCATTTTGATGATTGTCATGTTATAATATAGTTTGAGATCTGGTATAGCTAAACCATCTTCCTTCACATTTTTTTCACTGATTTCTTTGCTATTGTTCTTCCAGATGAATTTTATTATTTTTTGTAGTTCTACAAAATAACTTTTTGGTAGTTTGATTGGTATGGCACTGAACAAGTAAATTAATTTAGGTGGAATTGTCATTTTTATTATATTGGCTTGGCCTACCCATGAGCAATTGATATTTTCCTAATTCTTTAGATCTGAATTTATTTGTGTGAAAAGTGTTTTGTAATTTCGTTCATATAATTCCTGGGTTTGTCCATTCAGATAGACTCCAAAGTATTTTCTATTGTCTACAGTTCTTTAAAATGGAATTCCTTTTTCTCTTGCCCCAAACAGCTATTTTTAATGCATTTATTTGGCATAACCCATTTGTCAGCTGGGTATTGCCTGTATCCATATGAGATAGTGGATATGCTAAAAAATGCTTTATTTTTTTAAAGACTCTTATGGATAAAGATAGACCAAAGTATATGATTATGGCATTATAGGTGAGATGGGAACTGAATTGGACCTTGAAGAATGGATTGAATTTAGATACTGTTGGGATTGGATATTTTAGGTGGAAGGAGCCACCTTACCAGTGTGTATGGTATCATGTATATACAGGGTCTATTGTGGTGACTAACTCATTTGGAAGGGATTATGTATTGAAGAATAGTAAGTATTAAGTTTGGATTGGGGGCAGCTAGGTCCACAGTGGACAGAGACCTGAAGTCAGGAAGATCCGAGTTCAAACTTGATCTTAGATGCTTAACTAGTTATGTGACCCTGGATAAGTCACTGAATCCTGTTTGCCTCAATTTCCTTATCTGTAAAATGATCTGGAGAAGGAAATGGCAAATCACTCCTGTCTTCGCCCAGAAAACCCCAAAAGAGGTCGTAAAGAGTCAGACGCCACTGAACCAACTAATCAGTAAGTTTGGGTTAACAGAGATGGATCAGGTTAGGGAAAGCTTTCATTATTAAGATGAGAAGATTTGATTGCCATGATCTCTTTTACAGTGAGTGGCTATTCTAGGTCTTTGAGCAAATGAGTATCATGATGATACATAGTTACTGTTTAGAGATAAGTTTGCTGTGCTTGTCAACCATTGTTTTCATTGACTATTTTCATTTTGGTTTTTGTATCCCTAGTGTTTGATACATAGTAGATATTCAATAAATGTTGTTGAATTGTCCTTTTTGAGTGAGTTGGTTAGGCATATTCCAGTGAATCTGCTAATTTGGTAATTTCAATTTAACTCGATTTGCATTGCGTAGTTTGTTGTTCTCTAGTGTCCAGCTCTTTGGGACACATTTGCAGTTTTCTTGGCAAAAATAATGGGGTAGTTTGCCATTTTGTTCTCCAACTTAACTGAGGCAGACAGGGTGGAATGACTTGCCCAGGGTCACATAGTTAGTAAGTTTCTGAGGTCAGATTTTCACTGAGCAAGACACGTTTTCCTGACTCTAGGCCTGGCAGTCTATGCACTGTGCTACCTAAATGTCCATATATTGTATACTTGGCAAATTATAAAAATGACTTTGTTAAATATTAAAAGTGAAGTGTAATCTGTTATAAGAATTAGTTGAAAACAAAAAAAAAATGCTTTCCAGCTAATTGAACCAACAAACATGGGGACTAATTGAAAAATAGTGCTATCTTTTAAAAAATTTTTTGATTTAGATTTAGTCTTATTTTCTTTCGTTGATTAAACGCTTGTCTATAGTTTCTTGGTATCTCATTTTAAATTATCTGGATAGGACCTTAGAACTTTTTATTTTCTTATTCTCTGATATGCTTCCCATAATTTATTTTGTAATTCTTCTGTGATTTCTTTTCAAGTGATAGGTTTTAGAACTAGGAGGGATACTTATAGTTTCCTTCTATTAGATTCTTATCACCATCACTTTTAATTTAACTTGTATTTGTAGATTCCCCTGAGTCAAAAGAGTTTTAACAGTTTGTTTTTTTTCCTCCCTACTCCAAGTGGAAATATGGCAGCAGTTTCTTGGAAGCAGTTCAGAGTATTGCCACTAATTATAAAATAATTCCATTTTTAATTTCTTTTAAAGCTTTTGGAAAAGGTCCAGGGCTTCCATGTATTGTGCAATGACAATGACTTCTTGGCAATTTTGAGACTTTTTTCCCCCTATTTTTGTTTCAGATAAACTATTTTATTTATTAAAAAAAACCTCAAAATTCAATGAAAAATTCATTTAAAACAATAGCTTATGTATTAAGATATAGGATAAACCAATAAGAGTAATTAACTTTTCTATATCTTACTGATAAAGATCAGTAGGTAAAAATAGAAATTTTATTCAAAAATATGAGATGAATCAATATATGGGACTTAACATATGCACTCCAGATTTACATAAAGTAAGACTTAAATAGTTGGAGTGATTTATTGTTCTTGGTTGGGCTGTGCCAAGTATAATAAAAATGCCATTACTACCTAAATTACTTTGTGAATTTATTGCTTACCTAACTAAACTGTTAAGGGAATTGATTACTCTGCAGAACCAAACAAAATAACCATAAACATTTGTTTGGGGGAACAAAATGTCTAGAGTTTTAAAGAAAATAATGAGAAAATAAAATGAATTGACACTCTTAAGACTGTTATATAGCAGATAGAAGACAAGGCTTGGAGTTAGGATGCTGTGAGTTCAAGTCCTTCCTGTTGTGTGATTTGAGCAAGTCATTCCCCCCTCAGTATCCTTAACAACATATAAGACTATAAGTTGTAGAAGAATAATTGCTGATCTTCATGGGTCAAGGAAATTTCTTTGCTGAGAACTACCTGTGCTCATGGGTCCAGACCCTTTCCCTCAAAAAATTTTTAAAATTTTGTATAACTTAAAAAATCTTGAATAATGTTATTCTCTCTTAACACTGACACATATGTGACTATTAGATCTTTGTGTCAAAAACATCAGCAAAATCTATTTTAGACAATTAGCCATGATGGCTAATTCCTCTGATAATGTTTATTTTCCAGTTAGATTTTGTTCCATTTAGATGTTAATAATGTATTTAAAAGCTCATGTTGTAATTATTGCTTTTTGCTCACTAAATCTTACCACAGCCTTTGGCTAAAAACAAGAACATTCTGACCAGTTTATATTTAATTCCAGTACTCTGTTTTATTCTGGACCTGTTGTTTTTCTGTCTTGCTGTTTCAGTCAGCCTTAACCTGTATTAGTAACTGTGTCTCATTCCCTTTATCCTTTGCCTTCATTCCTGCTCTGCTCTGTTGGGCACCTTTAGAGGAAAACTTCACACTGACTTCCTCTACTATAAATTCTTTCTTTCCTCAGTTCTACTCTTCCTTGCCAATAAGCACGGCTCCTTCTCCTTTGTTGATTTTCTATCCCACAACTGTTTCTGGCTCATCTCTCTCTTTTAACTCTTTTAAACTCTTCTTCATCCTACTTGTTCACAATCATGTTAAAAATTTAATATTCTTTTATATTGGGCTTTTCTATTTCTATAACCTACTTTAGTTAATCACCCCCACTTCTGCTATATGACATCCATATTTCATTCTTCCCTATTTGAAACAACTTTATGTGCAGTTTTATAAGCCCTTGAATCATATCTCCCCATAACTTCAAGTTCTTAAGTCTTTTCCATTTTCTTTCCTTTGTAAGCAAGCATTTTCATACTTCAAAGGTCACTGATCTGGGAGCTAGAAAACCTGAGTTGTACTTGTAGTTCTACCATTAATGAACTTCCTAACCTCAGGCAAGTCACTTCTCCTCACTTGGGTGACAGTTTCTTATCTGTAAAATTAATGGGTTGAACTAAAATGAAATGTCTTTAAGATTTCTCCCAACTCCAAAATTCTATGAATGTCTATGGGATTAATTTTTCTTACCTCTGGTACATACCTCTCTTTAAGGATGTAAAGTCTCCCAACATGTAGTGCCTTTATTTTTTTCTTACTGCTAGATCACTTTTTAACCCCTTACAATCTTGTTTCTCCCCCATTTCTCATCTAAAAATGCTTTTTTGAAGGTGATCATCTGATTGCCGAATTGAGGGACTTTTTCTCACTCTCTATCCTCTATATATTTGTAGTGTTTAACACTGTCAACCACCCCCTACTCGAAACTTCTTGCTTTTGACCCTGCTCTGTTTGTTTGGCTACGTCTCTGATTGCTCCTCATCTGTCTCTCTTTTTCTTCCCATTTACTAAATGTAGGCATTTCTCAAGGTTTTGTCCGGAGCCCTCTTTTTATTTCCATATGTTTTTCTTGGCAGTCTAATTCTCTTCCAGTGGCTTCAACTATCATCTGTTTCAAAATGACTATCAAATCTCTATCTCTAGTTCCATACTTTTTTTTTTCTTAGTTTGGTTCTATGATTTCATTGGTATAAGGGAACCCTGACAAAGAAATTTCCTCTAACAATACAACTCTGCAACTGTTTTAGAACCTATAGTCTTAGAGAGTTAGCCTAGTCCAGGGTCACAGAACCAGAATGTATTTGAGGAAGTACTAAAACCAGATCTTCCTGACTCCAAAGCTAACATTCTATGTTATATTTTATCTTGAGCTCTAGCCCGCATTTTTAGCTGCCTGTTGAACATTACTACCTGGATAATTTGCCAATATTGCAAATTCAACAAACCAGCTCTTCATCCTGAATTCTTTATTTCTAGTAATGGCATGTCCACATTGCTGTGCACCAAGGTTCTCATGCCTCATCAGTCAGCAAGTGCTTTTTATTTTCTCTCCTTTCTCTCTCAAATTGATAGTATTCAAACCCTTTTTTTCCTTCCACCTCCACACTTCCTTCCTTGCCTTTTGATTGGACTGTTGGTATAACTTCCTCACATCTCCCTACTTCTAATCTCCTTTCCAGTTTACACTGTATAATGCTTCCAGTGAAACACAGTGCTGATAATGCTATTCCTTTTGTTAAAAGCCTTTATTGCTCCCCACTGTCTACAGAATAAAGTAAAAATTCTTTAACAGGTCATTCAGGGCTCTCCGTGCTGCATCACCAAACCTACCTTTTGGTCTTGGTTTTTGTTTTTTCCTTTGCTCACTCTTTGTTGTTGTCAATCTAGGTCACTAACCATTCCCCCCAAATATGACCTCTGTGCCCCTCTTCCTTCCTCTGCTTTTGTTTAATCTTTTCCTGTATTTAGAATAATTTCCTTCCCTTTCCCTATTTCCTGTATTAGGTTTGTCTGTGTTTCCATGTGGCAATGTATTTCCCTATCTACCTCCTACAGTCAAGAGTCTAGCCATCCTTCAAGATCAGTTCAATATCTAGTTACAGACCCTGTTCAGCCATCTCCATGAAGGTTTCTTAGCTTTCTCTAGCCCCAAGTAGTGTCTCTCTCTCTCTTTGGTACTAAGCTGGCATTTTATATGTCTCTTGTGGCATTCATTTCTGTGTATATTGTAGAAAGGGAGTTGTATACATGCTACATACACTATGAACTCTGAGGGCAAGGACTACAGCTTATTAACTTTTATCTTCCCCCCAGTCCCAAGCACAGTGCCTTGGGCATAGTAGGCACTCAGATTTTTGAGTTGGAAGCAGTTTTCCAAATTAACACCTCCCTCAATCTCTTTTCTTAATATCTGATATCATTAGGTTGTAAGCTCCTTGAGGGCATTGTCTTTTGCCTCTTCTTGTATCCCCAGTGCTTAGCACAGTGTCGGCACATAATAGGTACTTAATAAATGTTTGTTGATCACTTGATATCCAAGATCTTTAACCATACATAATTATGGGAGGCAGTATGGCTTGGTTACTAGATTCTGAGTCAGAAAGACCTGGATTCATAGCTTACCTCTGGTATTTAACTAGTTGCGTGACCATGGGCAACCTGGTCTGATTATCCGCTTCGTCTGTAAAATGAGGATAATAACGCTTGTATCGGCTTCACAGAGTTAATATGAGATAATGTTTTTGTAGATTTCAAAGTGCTATATGTGTGTCAGTTATTACCACTATAATTACTTTAAAATTTATTAATTAGACACTTGTCAGGTTCTATATAGAGAATTTATAGACCTAATCTCTGAACTCTTGGTGTATGCAAAAGGCATTGATATAAATGTTCAGATGTATATATGGTTAACAGAAATATTTAATTACAGCATAAATATGTATACATAGTATGTATTGCATTCTATATATGTATGACACTACATATGCATACTATAGCACATATACATGAATATGGAAGTGC
Organism: Gymnobelideus leadbeateri; assembly: GCA_011680675.1. Lineage (NCBI taxonomy): Eukaryota > Metazoa > Chordata > Mammalia > Diprotodontia > Petauridae > Gymnobelideus > Gymnobelideus leadbeateri. The sequence continues at coordinate 227,622 of WOXC01008724.1, read as the reverse complement.
ATATTGGGGTTTAAACATAAGGCTAAATCTATACCTGGAATAGAGATCTGAGAGCAGCCATGAAAATTCTCTGTCTACATTGAACAGGGGTGAGGGGAAATAACTCTTTAGGATAGTCTGAGAGAATTTAATAAAGGAGGTAAAATTTTAGGTATTGGGAGAGGTGTTTTGGTGGGGAGGGAAATGCTGCATTGCTAGGGGGGGTTAGCCAAAACAAATTCTAAGGGCTCTGCCAGCTCTAAAATTCTATGATAAGTGGGAGGGGGTTCCAAGATATAAGAATTACTATACTGTGTTAGACCCGGGAAATGTATGGACAGGCCTGCTTTTTCTCCTTGATGTCATCTTAAAAGATCAGGAAAATACCTCCAAACATCCTAATTTGCCTTACTCAACCTTTGCCAGCTTTTAAGTCCTGTCTTCAACACTGCTGCCCTTATCAAATTCTCTACCAATGACTTCTTGGCAGAATTCTAAAATCCTTTGCCAATTTTTCGTGACTACATAGCACCCAACATTCAATAAATCCTAAAAAACAACCACTATCTTTGAGTCTCTGGATTTTTCTAGGGTGGGATGAGTCTGAGGTTTTTTGTTTTTTTTTTTAAATAAACCTCTATACTTTGACATAGGACTTTGTGTGCATATCATTGTTGGGGACAGAATATTTTCCTGTAAAGGAATTTGGGCTTTCTCTTTAAGGTGAGATGTTTATCACCCTTACTCTTTTCTTTTAATGGTTTAGCTCCTACTTAGCATTTCCTTTTTGTTTCTAGATGTCTTCCTTATCTGTCTTCCCTAGCCAAAGCCCACAATGTCTCTCCAGGCATAGCTTGAATCTTTAGGAACTGCTCCCCATATCTCTGCCCTAGGCTTGACCCTGCAATGCCATAGTTGCTGCATTACCCACATTTTTCCCTACCAGTCTTCCCCCTCCTTCAGTTTTGCTTCCGCTCTTGGCACTACAGTGCCAACACAAATAGGGAGGCCACAGGTTACCAGGACAACCAGAGCACAGGAAACCGTAAAGGTTCAGGGCTCCCACAGGCATCACAGACTGTGGCTCAACTACCTTGATTTCTCCCCAGGGAGTCAGCCACACCTCTCATCTACCTACCTCCTTCCCCTAAACTACCCAGTAGCCCTTGCCTGAGGTAGAAGTGTGTGTTCAGGATTGGCAGATACCCAGGCCTAAGCAAAGAGCTGGGTCTTCTTCATCTTCCACAGATCTGATTTCCCTGCCCTGGAAATATGGAGTGGTTTGGGGTGAGAGGGAAGACATTGTAGGTATTCTCCAGAGTTTATAATGAGCAGAAATCTACTTCTGACTTTTTCATTTGTCTCCTTGCTGATAGATATTGATTGGAACAGAAGGATTAAGAATTATGGGAGTGGGTTGGCTCCTTTAGTGTTTATCTTCAGTTTTTGAGTCATGACACTCCCATTTATATATACTTCATTGACTTGGATCGGTATTTCTCTATCATTGAATTTGCAGAACCATAGGATTATAGAATTAGAAAAGAGCCATTTGGGACCATCTGGTCTAACCCCTTCATTTTATAGATATGGAATTGAGTTACAAAGTCACATAGGCTGAAGGAACAGAATTAGTTTTCAGACCCAGGTCCTCAGGTCCTCTACAGACCTATTGCTCTTTCTGCTTGAAGCCTCATTTTTAGTTAGACTGGCTGTGGCAGACTGGCACAGCCTCTCTTAGGCCCAGAGCATCCATTCTCATGATTTCAACTATACTATTGATTCCTAGATTACATTTGACTATAACCCTTCTCACCCTCTACTCAAGTATTTAATATTTTCTCAATGCTTAAAAGTTATTTCTTAGAATCATAGAGTCCTACCCAAGCTGAAGCATGCTATCCACCTTCAGTCAGAGACTCAGGATTCAGATTGAGACCAATATTTTTTGGACCTGGCCAGTTGTATTAACAATGCAATATTCACTATGCCTATGGCAATTATAAATAGGCTTATGTGGTTATTAATCACAAAATATATCATGCTCTCTATATGGGGGATAAAGCCAGAACATTTATTAAAATACCAAATAACTGAGTCCCAAAACCAGAAAGTCAAAGCCATCAGAGTAGTTATGAAATTGGCACAAGTAGTTAATGTAGTAACCAACCACATTCTTAAGCCTTCAAAACAGAACAGGCTACTTCAGGCAAAGGTCCTTCTCTCCCCACTCACAGCAACTTCTCAGCGTCCAGGAAGCGTGCTCACAACAGCTCAGGCCCCCTGCAATTCCAGTCCCTGGCAGTCCCCAACAAGAGTCCTTAGCAGAAATTCTGGCTGGCTCAAAAAGGGGTTTGTGCCTCCACCTCTACCTCAGCAGTTACTGCTGTTGCTGTGGCCACCAACAGTCCCCAACAGTCCCCAATGGAACTCTAGCTTTTTTTTTCCTCTTACTCTTGCCCCGCCCCCTCCTGCTATGTCAGCAAGTCCAATGGGGCATGGAAGATCTTTAAATCCCATAACCCTTACACCAGTGCAGGAAGGAGTTTGTTTTGCTTTAAGAGGCATACTTAATTACAAGAGTTTTGTTTTTGTTTCTTTTCTGATGGGGAAGGAACATGGGTTTTTGTTAATTGAGAAACAATTAAATAAAAAAAATCATAGACTCCTAGACTAGGAAGGGACCTTCTCTAGGTTATTTGGTCCAACCTTCTACTGAATATAAGAATCCTTGCTACAATATCTCTGGGAAATGGTCATCTAGCCTTTGCTTAAAAATCTCCAGCAAAGGAGAGTGTTACATTTGGACCATTTACTTCTCTTGGTTATGATGTAAGCCATATGTAATATTGAGTGCCTATTGAGGGCCTATTCCACTGGTTTCTTGAGGCTGATTGAGCTATAATCTTTTTTTTTTTTAATGCTTTAACTTCTGGTTTGTATTATTCATTTCTGCCAGATTTTGAGTTACAATTTTTCCCCATTTTTCCCCTACTCACCACCCCAGAATAGCAGTCCCACAATCCCCTCATCCAATCTGTTCTCTCCCATATCTTCTCCCATACCCCCTTTGACTTTACCATTAGGGCAAGGTGGAATCTCTTTGCCCCAATGCTTGCATATCTTATCTCCAAATTACATGCAAAATAGTATTAATAATAGTATTTATATATATTTGAAACATTTAATTTTAAGACTTTGAATTCTAGATCCATTCCCTTCGTCCCTTGCCACCTACTCCCTCTGGGAGGATAAGTAATTCAGTATGTGTTGTACATGTATAGCTATGCAAAACATTACCATAGTAGATATATTGTAAAAGACTGCTTATATTTCCCTCCCACCCATTCCACACCCCACCTGGTCCATTCCCTACTTTGATCCTGTCCCTCTTCGAAAGTGGGTACCTCCAACCTCCCCTCTTCCCAGAATGCCCTCCCCCCCATCATCCCCCCTCAATTGAGCTATAATCTTATACATACTAGGGGAATCTTGACTGGTCATTTTAACATAGTGTCTCTGCTGGACTACTCCCTCCCCAATTTACACTTGAATATTGGATCCCCCAGGGTCAAATACTCCCCCTGGGTCTAACATACTTCATAGTTCTGTCCTCTAAAACTATAGCTCTCAAGTTCCCACTAGCACACTTACCTTTAACAAGTTAGCCAGGAAACACTATTAGCTTAAGGCATTTAATGAGATGGTATGGTAAAAACAGTAGTTCCTAAGAATCTCTTTAAATCTGGGGTGCACTGTTTCCCACACAGTGGGAAACATGGGCATCCCCAAGAGTACACTACTAGAGAGGCCCAGGCCACTCATACCTCCAGTGATGAGGGCCCCAGCCTTCCTTCCCCTGTGGTGACCTCATGCTGTCTCCATCAGGATACAGTTCTCCCAATGGGTAGATCATATCACTAGATTCTGCTGCTCACTTCCTAGTGGCCAGAACTGTATGTCTTCTGGACTCACAGGGTTTGTATTCCTCAGAACGGTTCTCTCTCTCAGTGAGGCTGCTTGCTTGCTGGCATCATGTCTCCTGCTGGGTGAGCAGCTCCACTGCAGGGTGCCATAATCTATGGTAGGAAAGGAGAAGTATTTCTTCCCCATTCCCAAGTAAAGAGGAAGCTAGGTATCATAGTGGATAGTTCAAACCTGGCATTAGACACTAGCTGTGTGATGCTGGGTAAGTCACTTAACTCTTTTTGCCTCAGTTTCTTCAAATGAGCTGGAGAAGAAAATGGCAAACCCCAAATAGTGTCACAAAGACTTGGACAGAACTGAAACCCCTGAACAACAATAGAAATCCCCACGTGTATGAACAATTCCTCCTCAAGAACTGGCCTCATCCATAGTTGACTTTCTTTTCAGTTGCCAGAGGTCACATTTCTTAGAGTAATCTCCTTCTTTGACTCTCAGCTGACTCTCTTAGAGAGTAAGTCCCATTTTTAAGGGAACACCTGAAGTGTGGTTAATCCTTTGTCAACCAGTGGCTAGTTGCCTTCTAATTTGATCAGTCTTGATTGGGTAACTTTTTCAAATCTTATAAAGAGGTAACAGTTATCAGCCTTTTCTAATTTATTTAAAACCTTAAAACCTCTTTGTCTCTGTTCAAGGTCACTGTCACCTGCTTTTTACTAGTATTCTGTGGTTACATCAGGATTAGGTTTGGGGGGATGAGGGGAGACCACCCTGAACAGTAAATTTGCTAGCAACTGCTATCAATACAAAAGCCCTTCAATGCCCACCTCACTTTCATTTTCACTACGCCACAGCTTTGTCCTGTAGCAGATGAAATAGGAAGAGAGAAGAAACTGGAAAGAAGGTGGTTCTGGTCTCACTCTGAATTGGACAGATTGCAACATAGAGATGTTAAATTTTTATGCTGGCCATCAGTGGCATAGTCATCATCATCATCAAATATTTACTAAGAGCCCACTGTTTACATGGTAAAAGCCAAGAAAATGTTCTTTGCTTCCACCACTGATTCCACAAAGTCTCATCCGACGGAACTGTTTCAGATTATTGGCAGCCTTTTTCATCCTGGCTGTCTGATGAATGGGGAACCATTTTCAACCAAGTGTTGTGCTTCAAAAAAACTTAAGAGAAATTTGAAGGTAACAGACCTATAATGGGCTGTTAATTGTCATCAGTATTATAATTCTGACATTTTGAGGCCAGTGTCAGGGAGACTATTATTATCAATTACAGTGTATAATAAGAAAAGCAGAGTTACTTAGATGCTCTTTCCTTTAGTAAGGAGAATGATCTTTTGAATGAAAAGGATTTTATGAAAAGAGTTAATAAGGAGTTGAAACCTAAGATTAAGACAAAAAGGCAGTAAGCAGACTTAGCTGCCCAGGATGAGACTTCACCAGGCCTGGATGAATTCTATCTCAGGGTACTGAAATCCACAGAAAATGCTGTTAGGAAACATTTTTCTACCAAAGACCATTGATCCTTCATATAAATGAGTCCTGTGTTAGTGAAAAATAGCTTTTGTTTGTGGTAGCTATGTTTAAAAGAGTTTACAGGGATATTTTATATTCTCCTTTCTGGAAAAAATGCCTATAGTAACTAAATAATCAATGAAAAGTTAAGAATTAGAAGTAAAACATTCCTTAATATAGATAAAATCATAAAAATACAATGGAATTACATAATACTTTCAATTTAGAAAAAAGAGAACACATTAAAAGGAAAGGATATAAAAGAACTATTGGGTCAAACTTATGGTTCACACCACCCAATAGTCTACCTCTGAAAGGATTATCAAAGATTGTTTTGGGGGAGGGTTCTAGTCTTCCTAAAACTGACCTTTAAAAGATGGATGTATAATAGAGATTACTTTTTGGGGATATTATGATTATGTCACCTGTGCATTTCTCTAAAATTTTTCCAAAGCTTTTTTAGTGTTAGGAGCATTAAAACTCAAATGAGTAGAGGTTATAAATTAATATGTTAAGGAAAACAAAAAGGGTTTATTTTTTAGCTGTATGAGGGACAAGAGGAGGATCAAAGAAGGGAGAGGATTGGAGTGGATGTGACAGTTATAATGAATCAAGCATTTATTAGGCACTGACCAGGTGACAGGAACTGTTTTAGGCAGGAAGAACCACTCAGCTATTATTTTGCTTCTCTTTTCTCTTCCAAGGAGATAATGGCCATTGGAATAGGAAAGATAGAATAAAAATTGTTGTCAGGGGATTGCAACCTAAGGTAAATATGAATATAGTAAGAGAGCCCCTAACTGTTCTTGATTCATGGCATTAGGCTCTGGTGAATTGAAATAACTAGTTGATTTTTAAAAGATTATGAATAATGGGAGCAATGCAAGTGGAGAAGGGCAAATGGCATCTGTAAACTACAGATGGGTGTTCTTGCTCTTAATTCCTGGTAAAATTATGAAAAATATTATTAAAGGGAAAATTTGGAGAGGGAAGAAATGATCAGTAAGAGCCAGCCAGCATGGTTCTTACTGAACAAGCCATGCCAGACTAACTTCATTTTCTTTTTTGATAGGGTTACTAGATTGTAGACATAATAGGACAGCTAGATTTCAGATGTCACATGTCATCCTTATAGACAAGATGTAGAGATATAGGCTAGATATTAGTATGATTAGGTGGTTATTGTACTTGTTAGGTGGCTAGATCACAAAAATATTAATGGGTCAGTTTCAACCTGGAGGAGGTCTCCAGTGGAATATACCAGGGATTTGCCCCTGACTTTGTGCTGTTTAACATAGGTCAGGCCACGGATGTCGTGCTTATTGAATTTGCAGATTTCACAAAACTGGGAAGGATAGTCCAAACAGATCAAAATCAAGATCCAAAAATATCTCAGCAGGCTAGAACAATGGGATAAATCTAGTACTGTTATGTAAGCTCCCAGCAGGGAAACTCTTTATGAATAGAAATCAACAACTTCTTTGTACTTTGTTTTCTTAGAGAATTGCTTGGGGCACTGGGAGGTTAAATGACTTGTCCAGGGTCACTCAATCACCCAGGATTTATTATATACCTACTCTGTGTATGGAACCATGTCAAGCACTGGGGATATAAAGAAAGGCAAAAACATGGTTCTTGTTTTCAAGGAGCTTCCATACAAATAATTATGTACATACTAGATATATAGAATGTAAATGGAAGGTTATCTCAGAGGGAAGGATTAACAGTTGATAGTGGGATTGGAGGGGATTAGGGAAAATCTGCACATAACTAAATCTTGAAGGAAATTAAAGAAACCAATAGGTGAAGTGAGAAGGGAGAAGGGCCTAGGGGAGATAACTAGGAAGGGCCAGGTTGTGAAGTCTTTAAAAGCCAAACAGGATAGCTGATCCTGAAGATATTAGGGAGCTATTGAAATGTATTGATTAGGGAGGTAACATGGTTATACTTGTGCTTTAAGAAAATCACTTTGGCAGCTGTGGATGAATTGGAGTAAGGAGAGACTTAAGGTGGGGAGAACAACCAGAAGGTTATTGCAACTGTGCAGGCATGAGGTGATAAGGGCCTGCACCAGAGTGGGGGCTGCATGAATGGACAAAGGTGGGTATCTTGAGATATCATGAAAGTGGAAACAACAAATTGGATGGATATTTAGAGAGAGTATGAGTGAGCAGTTGATTGACACCAAGACTGTGAGCTTGATTGGTTGGGAAAATGGTAGTGTTTTCAACACTAATAGGGAAGATGGGAAGAAGGGAAAGGGTTTTGGAGAAAAGAACGAGTTCTGTTTTGAACCTGTTGATTTTGAGTTGTCTATGGGACATCCAATTCAAGATATCTTAAAGTGAGTCAGTGATGTGCGAATAGAAATCAGGAAGGGGGGTGGCTAGGTGGCGCATTGAGTAGAGTGTTGGCCCAGAGTCAGGAGGACCTGAATTCAGATCCGGCCTCAGACACTTAACACACACACACACACACACACACACACACACACACACACACAAAACAAACCTAGCTGTGTGACCTTGGGCAAGTTACTTAACCCCAATTGCCCTCAAAAAAAAAAAAAAAGAATTCAGGAAGGACATTAGGGCTGGATATAGGGCTCTGAAAATAATTTGTGTAGAGATGATAATAATTGAACCCATGGGAGCTGCTAAGATCACAAATGAAATAATATGGAGGAAGAAGAGGACCGAAGGCAGAACCTTGAGTGTTAGAAACTTATGGTTAATAGGCATGATTTGGATGAAGCTTTAGCAAAGAAGACAGAAGAAGAGGTCACACAGGTAGAGAGAGAACCAGGAAACCTAGAGAGAAGAGAGTATCCAGGAAAAGAGGGTGATTGATTATGTCAGAGACTGCAGAGAAGTCAAGAAAGGACAAAAATTAAGCAAAGACTGTTAGATTTGGCAATTAAAATTTCATTGGTAACTCTAGAGAGAACAAGTTTCAGTTAAATGAAGAGATCAGGATGTAGGATTATAGGGGAGTGGGAAGAGGGAAAGTAGGAGTCATTGATTATAGAAGGCTTTTTCAAATAGTTTAAACTCACAGGGAAGGTGGACAAATAGGACAATAAGTAGCAGGGTATAGTTACATTGAGTGAGGTTTTTAAAAAATTATCAATTTATTTACTTTTAGTTTTTAATTTTTTGGAGGGCGATGGGGGTTAAGTGACTTGCCCAAGGTCACATGGCTAAGTTTTTTGTGTGTGTGTGTTAAGTGTCTGAGGCCAGATCTGAACCCAAGTCCTCCTGACTCCAGGGCCAGTACTCTATTCACTGAGCCACCTAGCCGCCCCATTACATTCAGTTTTCAATATTCACTTCCATAAGTTTTAAATTTTCTCCCTCCCCAAGATAGCATGCATTATGATATGGCTCTACACATACATTCCTATTAAACACTTTTTCCACATCAGTCATTTTGCATAGCGGAATTATAATGAGTGGGAGAGACCATGAGAAAGAAAAAATGAAACGAAAAAGAAAATTGCCTGCTTCATTCTGCATTCTGACTCCATAGTTCTTTCTCTGGATATGTATGGCATTTATCATCATGAGTCCATTGGAATTGTTTTAGGTCCTTGCATTGCTGAGAAGGGCTAAGTCTATCAAAATCAGTCATCACACACGGTGGCTGTTTCTGTGAATAATGTTCACCTGGTTCTGCTCATTTCACTTATTATCAGTTCATATAAGTCTTTCTAGGATTTTCTGAAGTCCACCTGTTCATCATTTCTTATAGCATAATAGTATTCCATTACATCCATATACCACAACTTGTTAAGCCATTTCCCAGTTGATGGGCATGCCCTCAATTTCAAGTTCTTGGCCACCACAAAAAGAGCTGCTATCAATATTTTTGTACACCTGGGTCCTTTTCTCATTTTTATGATCTCTTTGGAATACAGCCCTAGAAGTGGAATTGCTGGGACAAAGGGTATGCACATTTTTTATAGCTTTTTGGGTGTAGTTCCAAATTGCTCTCTAGAATGGTTAGATCAACTCACAGCTCCACCAACAATGAATCAGTGTTCCAACTTTCCCACGTCCTCTCCAGAATTTATCATTTCCCTTTTTTTTTTTTTTGTTATGTTAGCCAGTTTGATAGGTGTGAATTTTTTTTCTTTATGGGTAGGGGGGACATGTATACGTTTGTAGGTTACAGGGTAGGAGCCAGTAGATGGAGGGAGAATAAAGACTAGAAAGCATAGGGATGATAGTGGGGACAGTCAGCCAGAGAAGGGATAGGATCATGGGTGCATGGTGAGGGACTTAAACTTGGAAGGGGATAGACGACTTCTTCATGTGAGGTGGGTGAAGGAGATAGTAGGGGAAGAGGATTGAGTGATGTGAGGTGAGGGGAAAAGAGGGAGTTTTTGGCAGGTCACCTTAGTTTTTTTCAGTAAATTATGAGGTGAGGTTCCAAGCTGAGGGCATGGAGGAGTTCTGTGGGAGACTTGAGATTTGCAGTAGCTTCTGTAGTGAGTTAAGGTGTTGACTTGATTAGGGAGAATTGTATTGCTGAAGTGAGGGCCAAGTTGAGAATACTGTACTTGAAGTCAGTAACATCTGAATCCTGCCTCAGACACTTACTAGCTGTGTGACCATGGGCAAGTGACTTGACCACTCTCAGCCTCAGTTTCCTAATCTGTAAAATAATGAAACCTTCCTTACAAGGTTATTGTGAAGATCAAATGACATAATACATTTAAAATACTTTGTGAACTTTAAAGTGCCATATAAATGCTAGCTATCATTCTTATTGTTTTGTTATTAACATAAATTTTAGTGGACCCAGTAAACAGTTTTTGTTCTAGTTTTATTCAGAAGCATATGAATAGGAGTGAAGCATGTAGACGAGGAATTAATTCAAAATTGGGCTTTTCAGGGATGGGACAAGACACCAAAGGATTTGTATATAAAGGATTGCAAAGAATTGAATTGATTCATCAAAAGTTCAAGATAATAGCTAACATTCATATGATGCTTACCATCATATGAAATTACTAGACACGGACTAGGCACTTCACTAGTTATTATCTCACTGGGCCCTCTTAACAACCATGGGAAGGGATGTGCTATTATTTCCATTTTGTAGACGAGGGTGTTGAAGCAAATAGGAATAAACTGATTCACATAGCTAAGTATCTAAGACTGGATTTAAACTCAGATTTTCCTGACTCCAGGCCCAGTGCTCTGTCCACCTAGCTGATGCAGGAAGGGAAGTGTAGTCAGGACAAGCATGGTAGCCTGGGAAAGAATTGACTAATGAAGTTTGGACAATGGACAGGATTCAGCATCAGAGAAAGATAGAATGATAAAATATGATCAGATAAAGGACTTTTGGAATTCATGAATATGGAAGTAGAATTCTTGTGGATGTTGGCAAGATCGATGGTACGATTATCTCTGTAGCCGAGTGGAACTGAACAGATTGAGGAACTGGGAAGTTAGGGTATTTGAGGGAATATCATTATATGTAGCTGGGTGGCACAGTGGACAGGGTGCTAGGTCTGGAGTCAGGAAAACTTGTTTTCCTGAGTTCAAATCTGACCTCAGACACTTACGAGCTGTGTGAACCTGGGCAAGTCACTTAACTATATTTGCCTCAGTTCCTTATCTGTAAAATGAACTGGAGAAGGAAATGACAAAACTACTCTAGTCCCTTTGCCAAGAAAAGCCCAAATGGGGTCACAAAAGAGTTGGACACAGACACTACTGAAATGACTAAACTTAAACAACAAAATATATATATGTTAAAGTCTCCTGGGAGAACAAGAGTTGGGGTGGAGAAAATGACCATGAACTAGGCACCGAATTTATTCAGGAAGGAAGAAGAATGTCCTGGGAGTCAATAGAATCATCTGGGTAATATGGCACCTGCAAAATGGATACAATTTTAAGCTGTGTTTACAGAGGCATAGTATTTACAATAAGGGAGGTACTCTGCTCAGGTCACATCTGGAATGTTGTGCTGGCACCATGTTTTTTTTTTTATATGTATCTAGAAGACAGTGATCCTGATTGTGTGTGTGTGTGTGTGTGTGTGTGTGTGTGTGTGTGTGTGTGTGTGTGTTATATAACATCAGGATCAGGTGCTAGAACCTGGGAATAAACAAGTAGAGAAGACTTGGAGGGAGGGATATGGTAACTACCCTCTAATATTGGACGGGCTGTTGAATGAAAGAGGGATTGTACTTGTTTTGCTTGGCTCTAGAGAACGGAACTTGGAGCAATGGCTGGATGTTTAGAAAGGGAGATTTAAGCTCCATAAAACACCACCACCAGCAACTAACTTTCTAACAACTCAAGTTATCCAGAAAGAATGTGCCACCTTGAGAGGAAATAGGTTCCCTCTCACTGGAGGTCTTTACACAGAGATTGGGTGATCACTTGTCAGGGTTATTGTAGAGGTGATTTCTGTTCAGGTAATGGATGGAGTGGCGCAGTGGAGAGAGTGATGGACCTGACAGATATTTAGTGGGAATTACTACATTAGGTGGGAAGTTGAACAGCTGACTTATAAGAGCTCTTCCAATTCTTTGCCTTTTTTTTTTTTTGGAGGGGGGAAGGTTGGGCAATTGGGGTTAAGTAACTTGCCCAAGGTCACATGACTAGTTTTTGTGTTAAGTGTCTGAGGTCAGATTTGAACTCAGGTCCTCCTGACTCTAGGGCCGGTGCTCTATCCACTGAACCACCTAGCCACCCCTGCTCTTCCAGTTCTTAGATTCAATGGTTCTTGAGATGAATTGGCCAAAACTGCTTATAGCATCCTGTGATTTGTACAAGGGAAAGTTTTTTGTTTTTTGGAGGGCAATTGGGGTTAAGTAACTTGCCCAAGGTCACATGGCTAGGTTTTTGTTTGTGTGTGCGTTAAGTGTCAGAGGCTGGATCCGAACTCAGGTCCTTCTGACTCCAGGGCCAGCGCTCTACTCACTGCGCCACCTAGCCGCCCCTGAAAGTTTTTTTTTTTTAAACTTTAAGTCATCTTCCTTCTCATGTCTAACACTTGTATTGGCCATTTTGACTGTAAAAGCCCATTGAACTCTTTAGGCCCTATCTATAATAACTTACATAACTCATATCACTTCCTAATGACTCAGAGCTTTTTCTATTAAAAGTGTAGTTTGTATTTTTTTTTCTTAAATACATTATCTTATACTTATCTATATTGAAGATGATTTCAAATCTGAAGTTAGACACCAACTCTGTGACCTCGGTCAAGTCACTCTCAGGATAATATTCGTACCTGCCTCCCAGGGTTGACAATATATGTGATATTATATGACAATAAAATGAAATCATATTCATAAAGTACTTCACAAACCTCAAAATGCTATGTAAAGGTTAGCTATTATTATTAAATTTGATATTTCTGTCAACCAGCAAATAGTTAAGTGCTTTTCTGGGTTCAAGACAGATTCATTTTGAAGATACTAAAAAAGGTAAGAGCTTCCAATCGCAACCTGGCTTCTCTACCATTTTAATGAGATTCCTCTCTCAGAGGTCTGTAATGGCTTCTTTTTTTTGTTGTTTGTTTTTTTGTTTTTGTTTTGCTTTTTGGAGGGCTTGGAGTTAAGGTCACATGGCTAGTATTTGTGTTAAGTGCCTGAGCCCAAATTTGAACTCAGGTCCTCCTGATTCCAGGGCTGGTGCTGTATTCACTGCACCACCTAGCCGCCCCTGTAATGGCTTCTTTATCACCAAGAACCATGATGTTCTTCTCACTCCTTATCCTTCCTGATCATTTTTTGATGTTCTTCTCCCCAGGCTTCTATGGTATTACACTCTTTTGGTTTTCTTCCTGCTGCTCTGAAATGTCCTCTGTTTCCTTTTATGGATGTTCCCAAGGCAGTTTTCAGCCCCCTTTTCTTCCCTATGCCTTCTCCCTTGTTAATTCATCCATAGTTTCAACTATCATTCTCCTAAAACTACTCTGTGTTTCTAATCCTGACTCCCACTTATATTTCTAACTACCTACCACTGTCTCCACCTGGTTGTTCTTTTGGCGCTCCAAACTCAGTGTCTTTCAAATTGAATTTGTTATTTTTTTCTACAGATTGTTTTTGTCTTGATTTAGGATCATCGGTTTATAAATGGAAGGGACCTTGGAGACCATCTAGTCCCACCCCCTACTTTTATTGATGAGCAGATTGAAGCCTAGGGAGGTGAAGAACCCTTCCTGGAGTTGCATAGGGAGGGAACCTCAGAGGGAGTGTTTGAGTCCAGGTCTCCTGAATGCAGAACCTGACTATGTGTCTGATTCATCCCTAGTTCTATTAACAGCTATGTTTATCTTACCTTTTTTGTAACCTCTGAGAGATCTTTAGCTCCTTTCTCTACCCTTAATTTCCATATCTTCATTCTTATTGCTTCTACCTCAGTTCGTGTGCCCATTGCCCCTGGACTACAGTTATCTCATTCACATTGCAGCTTTCCCCATCGTAGTTTTGATACATTGCAGGTAGGCATAAGAAATTAAATAGGAATTTGGGGGGAGTTTTGTGCAAGTTGCAGATGACAAGTTGAAGACCAGCAGACAATATAGAACAAGTTTAGAAATTCAGAAATGCACAAAACATATGTATAATATTGTATAATATCAACCCAAATTCTATAATAAGGTACTGTAAGTATCCCATAAAAGAAATGAAAAAAATTCAGACTTCTTTCTGATATGAAGGGAGGGTCAAAAAATTGTATAGGGATTTTCCAGATTTCGGGGGTATGATGCTCCTAATCCCTGTGATGTGGAAGAGAGAACTGTATTTCAGCAATCTTGTAGATAGGCTTTCTTGCCTTTAGTCCATGGGCTTTAAAACTCCTTGAAGGAAGGGACCATGACTTAGTCATCTTTGTATCTTTCTCAGCACCTTGTCTTTTCGCTTTGCATAGAATTGGGTCCCATAGCACCAATTGTTTATTGGACATTCCCAACTGGAGGTCTTGTATACATCTCAAACTCAACAAATCTAGCGCAAAGCTCTCAGGCCTCCCTGTCTTCCAGACTTTCCTATTTCTGTCCAGGACCCCGCCATCTTTTCACAACCTCAGAGTCATACTTTTCCCTTGACTTCTTATCTCTCATATCCAATCAGATCAGCAAGTCTTGTCTTTTCTTACCCCATAGCATCCTTTACGTCACACTCCTCATGGCTACCACCCCAGTTCAGAACATCACATTTCTAGCCCAGATTTTCGCTATGTCCTTCTAATTGTTCTCTTGGCCTTTCAGTTTCTCCCCCCTCCAGTACGTACTACACAAAACTAAGATACCGTAAGATCATTCCTAAGATACCGTTCTGACCACATCACTCTCCCGCTCAGGAAGATTCAATGGCTTCCTATTGCTTCTACAAACAATGACAAACTCTTGCTTTTAAATCCTGTCACAATCTGGCTCCTACTTCCAGCCTACCTTTCCAGGTTTATTATTCTACATTTCCCTTTATGCATTCTATATTCCAGCCAAATTGGCCTACATTCTGCCCCTTAAATATGATATCCCACCTCTCATGCACCGCCCCCCCAAATTTGTACAGGCTGTCTTCTATGCCTGGAGTGCATTCCTTCCTTCTTTACCCCTCCTAGAATCCCTAGTCTTATTCTAAGCTCAGCCCCAGTGCCTCCTTCAGGAAGCTCTTCCTGACCCCAGCTGCCAGAGCTGCCCCTGAAAATCACCTTGTATTTACTTTGTATTATTCTGTATAGCTACATATAGATGTTAGTTCTGAAGAACAGGGACTGTTTCGGTTTTATGTTTGTACACCCAGTGCCTGCCACATAGGAGGTGCTTAATACCAGATTAATCTTCCTAATGCACAAGACTGATCAAAACACCCCTTTTCTCAAAACTGTTCCGTGGCTCTCCTTTGAGGTTCTGTCCTTATCCTGAGGCAGACTCCTGGCCTGGTGTTCTTTCTGCTGTGCCACCTGACCCTTCTCTATCTTTCTATATTGAGTAAGCATTTACTAAGCACACAGGTCTAAATAGTCTTCATTAACTTTGTTCTTAAATCTAATATTGAGCTAATTCAAAACCCATACAAAACTCACCCAAGTTGTCAGTTTATAGAACCCTCCTTTCAGATGGTGGAAGGGTGAAATACAACAAAATACATGTGAAATAAAAGATATGTTTATGAAAGTACGCACAAATGAATCCATTAATAATGGATTAGATCCAAGTTCCAGCTACCTTTATCATCCAGATGAAACCTAGATCCACCCTTTGGGGCTTAGTGTAAAAAGTATCATCACACTTCTGTCCTATTCTCATACCATCAGCTGAAACCCAATCCCCAAAGTGGGTGCATTTTATAGCCTCCAGCTGGTCTCAGCCACAGCTAAGGCAGCAGTAAGTCTGAGAATTCATCCTTAAAGTGGTTAAAAGGCTTTCAACCATAGAAAAAGAGCTGACTCCACAGGGGAACCTTTGGTCATGGAGAATCCAGCTGGTGGCTTAATTTCATTGATTTTCAGTACATATAGTAAAAACTTTGTTATGGGACGACAACAAAATCAAAGAATCTACTCTTCAGAAAAACAGTTTGGAATTGTGTAAGGAAAGTCACTAAATTATTCACATACTTGGCCTACTGGCTTCCAGTCTCTTCTTCCTTCCTCCTTTAACCTCCACTGAGTTGCCAAAATAATCTTCCTCAATTAGCAAAGGCCTATCCATGTGACTTCCCTACTCAAAAGGTTTCAATGGCTGACTGTTACCTTGAGGACAAAATTACAAATTCCTCAGCCTGGCTTAAAAGTCTTTGCCAAATTTGGTTACAAACTACCTTCCCAGAATTAATTCACATTATTTCCCATCACATACTCTCCGAATTCCAGACAAACTGAACCACTAATAGTTCCTCTAAGTTAGGATTCCATCGTATGCCTCCCTAAATTTGCATAAGTGTGTCTCCCAGGCCCACTGGGATATGCTTTCTCCTCATCTCCTCCTTCAGAATTCTTGTCTTTCTTCAACACTCTACTCCAATGCTAGCTCCTTTGTGAAACCTTCTCTGATACCTCAGTTGTTAATGGTCTCTTACCATTACCTCATAGTTATAGATTTCTGAATATATTAGCTCCCCAGTGGAACTAAGCTTCTTGAGGGCAGGTACGATTTCATTTTTCAATTTTGTATGCCTAATACCTAAAATAAAGTCAGACCTATAGTGGCCAATTAATGTTTTTCATGAATTATCTCTTTTTGTTTCTTTGCTTCTTATTCGTTTTCTTTTTCACAAAATCTCAGAGCTGGAAAAGATACTTGGGGTCATATAACCAAGGCTTCCTTAAGCATGAATCCCCTCTTCAGAATCTCTGTTGAGTTGATCATCAAGTCTCAGCTCATATGCCTCCAGATGGAGGGAGCTGGCTACCTCTTGGGGCAGTGCACTTATTTTGGGATGGCTTTGCCTGCTAGGAGGTTCCCTCCTCATCCTGAGCTGAAATCTGCCTCTCTAGAACTTCTATCCATTGATCCTAGTTCTGCCCTCTAGAGCTAAAAGAATGAAAAGAATACCAAAAGTCTTAGGACTTAGAGTGATCATGTAGTTCAACTGGGAAGGAAACTGAAGTCTTACATAAGTGAAGTGACTTGCCCAGGGTTGCATAGGTAAGTTGTAAAGCTAGAATTTGAACCCAGGTCACATTCCAGCTCTAGTATTCTTGCTTTTTTTTTTTTTTTTGGAGGGCAATTGGGGTTAAGTGACTTGCCCAAGGTCACAGGCTAGTAATTGTGTGAAGTGCCTGAGGCTGGATTTGAACTCAGGTCCTCCTGACTCCAGGGCTGGTGCTCTATTCACTGCACCACCTAGCCACCCCCCAGCTCTAGTATTCTTATTATACCAGTCTGTCTCTCTTACACATGATAGCCCATCAAATATTTGAAAACAGAAACCACTTTCTGTGAGACAGCATGTAACAGACTTGGAGTAAAAAAAACAAACAGGGTTCTAGTTGTAGTTCTGTCACTAAGTGTGGAATCCATTCTCTATTTTTACTCTTCTAATGTGAGATTAGGTGTCAGAAAGGGCCCAAGAAGCATCTTACAAAGTACTTCAAAGTTAATAGGAAATTCTATAAATTCATCAAAAGAAAAAAGATAAAGTAAAATAAATGGGACAACTTGATGAATACAAGTGTACTAAAGGATGGAAGGACACAGCAAGACTGAAAAAATGATTTGACTCAGTTTCTACAGAGAAAGACATTATGGAGATTTTTTTTAAACAAATGTTTTATTAACTTCTGTTTTACATCATTCATTTCCACCAGATTTTGAGTTACAATCATTTTCCCCCCGTTATTCCCCTACCCACCCTCCCAGAATAGCAGTCCCACAAGATATCGCTTCCACCAATCTACTCTCTCCCATACCTTCTCCCATACCCCCTTCGACTTTTCCACTGGAGGAAGATGAATCTTTGTGTCCCAATGCCTGCACATCTTATCTCCCTATTACAAGCAAAAGAGTATTAATAATAGTATTTATATATATTTGAAACATTTAATGTTAAGACCTCGAATTTCGGATCCATTTCCTTCCTCCCTTGTCACCCATTCCCTCTTGGGAGATAAATAATTCAGTATATGTTGTACATGTCTAGCTATGTAAAACATTATCATAGTAGATATATTGTACAAGGCTGCTTATAATTCCCTCCTACTCATCCCACCCCCCACCTGGTCCATTCCCTACATGATCCTGTCCCTCTTCTATAGTGGGTACTTCCAACCTCACCTCCCCCCAAGGATGCCCTCCCATCCATCATCCCTCCTCTCCTCCCCCTTCCCCCTATCCTGCTGCAGGTTGAGATATCCCATTTAGTATATATGTCTGTATGTCATTCTCTCCCTGAACCAAATTCAATGTGAATGTGGTTTTGCCTTTTTAGCCTTCCTATTCTCCCCCTCCCTTGCAACCACTTCCCCTTGCTTCTTCTACATGGGATAGTTTACCCTACCCTGTCTCTCCCCATCTCCTCTTGCCACTTTCCTCTCACCTCATAATTTCATCCCTTGAGTATTCTCCCTTCCCAACAAATTCAACCTATGCCCTCTATCCATATATAACTGTAACCATATACACACACATTCACATATGTATTCATATGACCACACCCCCTTCTTCCATTATTTTCATAGTGAGAAAGATATCATCAGTCACGGTTATTGCTTTTCCATATAGGAATGTAAATAGTTCAACTTTGATAAGTTCCTTTTGATTTCTTTTCCCTGATTACCTTCTCAGGCATCTCTTCCTTCTTGTGTATGGATGTCAAATTTTCTATTCAACTCTGGTTTTTTCCTCAAGAATGCTTGAAAGTCCTCTATTCCACTGAATGGCCATATTTTCCCCTGAAACAAAATACTCAGTTTTGCTGGGTAGGTGACCCTTGGGTTCAATCCCAGCTCTTTTGCCCTCTGGAATATCATATTCCATGCCCTTCCATCCCTCAGTGTAGAAGCTGCCAGGTCCTGTGCTATTCTGATTGTGTTTCCACAATATTGAAATTGTTTCTTCCTGGCTGCTTGTAGTATTTTCTCCTTGATCTGGGGATTCTGGAACCTGGCTATAATATTCCTGGGAGTTTTCTTTTTGGGATCTTTTTCAGGAGGTGATCTGTGGATTCTTTCAACCTCTATTTTGCCCTCTGGGTCTAAAACATCAGGGCAATTTTCCTTGAGAATTTCTTGAAGGGTGATTTCTAGGTTCTTTCTTTGATCATGGCTTTCAGGTAGTCCAATAATTTTTAAATTGTCTCTCCTGGATCCATTTTCCAGCTCAGTGGTTTTTCCCATGAGATATTTCACATTGCCTTCTAATCTTTCATTTGTTTGGATCTGCTTAACAGCATCTTGGTTTCTAATAAAGTCACTAGCTTCCATATGCTCCAGTCTAACTCTGAAGGAATGAGTCTCCTCAGTGAGCTTTTGAGATTCTTTTTCCATCTGGCAAATTCGACTTTATAAGGCATTCTTCTCCTCATTGCCCTTTTGGGCCTCCTTTGCCATTTGAGTTAGTCTATTTTTTAAGGTGTTGTTTTCCTCAGTCAGGCTGTTGACCCTCAGTTCATACTTTTCCTGCATCCTTCTCATTTCTCTTTCCAATTTTTCCTCCACTTCTCTTATTTGATTTTTAAAGTCCTTCTTAAGGTCCTCTATGGCCTGCAACCCGCTCATGTTTTCCCCTGGGGCTTTTGGAGCAGGACTTCTGACCTCACAGTCCTTTTCCCGCTCTATGCCCCCAAAATAGGAGTCTAGGGTTGCATTTTTCTGTTTCCTTTGCCTTGGCATGTTGCCACTTAATTGCTTGACTTTTGGGCTTATTGCCACACTATGGCTTTAAGGCCAGATAGAGGAATTTTCGTCCCGAACGTGTGGGGGGCAACTTCCGTTTCTGGCAAGCTGTAAACCCACCCATGACTTCCACCCTAGATCACAATCCAGATCCAGGGAGGTTAAAGCAAGAGCTATTATCCCCCAAGACTGATCACTGGATCTCCCTACAATTAATTCGAAGGCCAGGAGCTGGAGCTGCCTCTGAAAACTACAAAATGGCATCTCCTCAGCAGCTTCTAGCCCCCAGGGGAGGGAGCTGACGCATTCCCCAAATACTGGTCCCAAAGTCCATAGGACACTAACCTCTTACTTTGTCCTAGGCATGTCTATGTTGATAATTCTGGAGTCACCACAGCTGCTGGTGTTCTGGGGTTCCTCCAGCTGGCTGCTGGCCCTGCCGCCCTGGGGCTAAAACCTCGGCTCACTCGGACCTGGGCTCGGTTCGGCTCCCCGCACTGTGCGTGCTTCGTGCTGTGTGCTGACAGCTCCCAGAGCGCTGCACTGGTCCTTCCTGCAGGGCTGCTGGGCTGTCCTCAACGGGAGGTTAGCTTCTCTGTGTCGTTCTGTGGGTGCTGGGGCTCCAGCAGTTGTTCAGAGTCCCCTTTTACATAGTTTGGGGGGAATCTGGGAGCAGAGTGGCTTGGACGAGCTGTTTCTACTCTGCCATCTTGGGTCCCCATTATGGAGATTTTTACTCCCATATTTTCTTTAAAGGGGGATGGGAAAGGAGTGCCCAGGGTTGCATAGGTAAGTTGTAAAGCTAGAATTTGAACCCAGGTCACATTCCTGATTGTCATATCCCAGGTCACTACATTCTCTGATTGCCCCATCCCAGAGTCCATGTTATCTCAGGTCTCTGATATCCTTGGCTTGGTCTGTCATGCCATCAGCCAACCTGTCAGTTCTGGTATTACACTGAGCAAACCCTGTTTGCTGGCTGCCTTATAAAAGAAGATTTAGCTGCTTGGTTACAGGAGGAAAAAAGCCATTGGACTAGGCCTAGAAATTCTTACTCTCAGGGCTTCCAAGGGGCTTTTTTTAGACAGAGCTCTAGGACCTTCTTTCCATGCTAGAACCCCAGAGTATAGTTATGATATGTATCACTAACCCCATCAGATTTAGGTACCATCACCTCTTCTGAGCACAGAGGGCCATGCTCAGCTATTTCCCATAGGCTAGGAGGACTTACCTGTTGCCTTCCTAGTTCAGAAAATATTTATGAAGTCCCTACTATGTTCAAGGCACTATGCTGGGTACTAGGGGTACAATGATGAAAAAGCAACACTGGTCCCAGTGACACATCATGATCTAATAGAAGAAAATGTGAAGCACAGAAGGAAGTGCAACACAGGCTAAACTAGAAAAGCAAGGCAATGCTCTTGCAAAGCAGTCTGGGACATTTTAAGAAGAGATCACTTGCAGCTGGTGCGATCTGGGAAAGCTTCCTAGAAGAGGTGGCACCTGAGCAGGGCTTTGGAGGAAATCAGAAGACCCAAGTGCTTAGAAGTCACTGAGTCCAATCCCCTATTTTGCGGATAAGAAACTGAGGCCAAGAGAGAGGTGAAGTGGCCTGCCAGACAAGGAACAAAAGTGAGGCTGAAACTCAGCCCTTCTGACTCCAAATCAAACTCCCCTTCCATCATGCCAAGCTGTTTCTCTGAAGGACTTCGGCAAGCAGAGATGAGAAGAGTGCCCTCTAGTCATGGGATAGGGTCTACTGGAATGCATAATACAGGGCAGAGCAGGACAGAGCTTCCTCTCCTTAGCTCAGTGAAAAACACAAGAAACTGTGGCCCCCAGCAAGCTCTTACTGACACTGTCTCCAGGACCAGACAAGCCACAAGCCCTATAAATCTGTTCACTTGTCAACCCTGAAGTCCAGCATTAGGCTGTTTTACTGATCCTTGTGGATATGATGGAAGAGAATACTCAAGGGCTAAATAATCTGTCTTAACAACACTGTCAGCCAACTCTAGGAGATGTATATGCAAAGCCCTATGCTAGGCACTGGAGATAGAAAGGTGAAAAGTTTTTATCTCAGCAAGCTTTGTAACATACTGGAGAGGTTTGGTACAATATGATGTACACAGGTAGTGTCAAAACTCAAACTGAAACATCTCTGTGGACACATGTCAATTTTAGAAAACCACAAATGAACAATATATATGTTGTATTGTATTTGTATTTATTTTGTTAAACCTTCCCCAATTATATTTTAATCTGATTTAACAGCAGTCAGGTGTTTTGCCAAGGTCAGCGGATTTGAATTATGCATCTTTGTGTACATTAGAGGTGTCACACAAATCCTTAGGAGTAGTTGTCCATTAACCATGTTGGGTCACCCCTTCTGCACTGTATAGACATCTTGCTCCCCCTGAAGAATCAGTTTTGTCTTCTGAGCTACCTTTGGACCCATTTAAGGTCCCTGAACCATTCCTAGATCCAGAGAATATTGAAACTGGAGGGAACTTAAGAGATCACCTAGCTCATTCATTTTACAGAGTGGGAAACATTCAGAGAAGTGAATTTGCTGAAGATCATACAGCAAGCACTATCAAATATCTTCAGTATTCAATAACTAGTTCTAACCATTCCTGAATCCTTTCCTAAGGCAGAATTCTTTTTTAAAATATTATTTAAATTTTTTTAAAATTAAATTTTAGTTTTCAATATTCACTTCCATAAACTTTTGAGTTTTAAATTCTTTGTGTCCCTCTCCTCCCCCCTTCCCAAGATAGCATGCAATCTGATATAAACTCTACATATACATTCTTATTAAACATATTTTCACATTAGTCATGTTGTAAAGAAGAATTAGAACCAATGGGAGGAACCATGAGAAAGAAGAAACCAAAAAAAAAAAAAAAAAGGGCAAGAGAGAGCAAGCAAATAGTCTGCTTTAATCTTCATTCGGACTCCACAGTGCTTTCTCTGGATGTGGACAGCATTTTCCATCATAAGTCTTTTGGAATTGTCTTAGATCCTTGCATTTCTGGGAAGAGCTGAGAATATCAAAGCTGGTCATTGCACACTGTTGCAGCTTCTGCCCATTTCAGCATCAGTTCACTAAGTCTCCCCAGGTTTTTCTGAAGTCTGCCTGCTCCTCATTTCTTATAGCACAATATCATTAAATTCATATACCACAACTTGTTCAGCTATTCCCCAATTGATGGGCATCCCCTCAATTTCCACACAGAAATAAAAAGCATCTAAAAGATGACTGAGTCCAGCACATTCATTTTAGAGAGATGAGGAAACTGAGGTTCAAAGAGATACAGTGACTTCCCTTACATCACACTCCCCAGTTCAGGACATCACATTTCTAGCCCAGATTATTTTCATGTCCTTGTAATTGTTCTCTCTGCCTTACAGTTTCTCCTCACTCCAATACATACTCCACAGCTGCCAAAGTGAATTCCTAAGGCACCATTCTGATCACATCACTCCCCTGCTCAAGAAGATTCAGTGGCTTCCTATTGCTTCTACAAACAATGACAAACTCTTGCTTTTAAATCCTGTCACAATCTGGCTCCTACTTCCAGCTTACCTTTCCAGGTTTATTATTCTACATTTCCCTTTATGCATTCTATATTCCAGTCAAATTGGCCTACATGCTGTCCCTTAAATATGATATCCCACCTCTCATGCACTGCCCCCCCCCCCCAATTTGTACAGGCTGTCTTCTATGCCTGGAGTGCATTCCCTCCTCCTCTTCCCTTCCTAGAATCCCTAGCCTTATTCTAAGCTCAGCCCCAGTGCCTCCTTCTCCAGGAAGCACTTCCTGACTCCAGCTGCCAGAGCTGCCCCCGAAATTACCTTGTATTTACTTTGTATAGATTTTGTATTTATCTGTATAGCTACATATAGATGTTAGTTCCTGGAGAACAGGGACTGTTTCATTTTTATGTTTGTACATTCAGTGCCTGCTAGTAGGTGCTTAATACCTGATTAATTGAATTAATATATTAAATCATTCACCCAGATTAATCTTTCTAATGCATAAGACTGATCACTCCCTTTCTCAAAAATGTTCAATGGGTTCTTCATATAACGAAAATAATGATAGTTTAATTTACAGCTCTGCTTTCTTTACTCTCTTTGTAATCATGAATTTCCTGTTGCTGATTAAAGTCAACCCTCCTTAATTTGGTATTAGAGGTACTCCACTGATTGGCACCCAGAAGAAGCCACTACATTCCAGAATATTTATGAAAGCCATTTGGGAATTCCCATATTTAGTCCCCATATTCTTCCATCAGCTCTGAGGTATGTAAGCATCCTTAAGAATTCTGCCTTAACCTCATTTCTAAAATATACAGAGAACTGAGTCAAATTTATAATAATACAAGTCATTCTCCAATTGATTAATGGTTAAAGGATATGAACAGGCAATTTTCAGATAAAGAAATTAAAGCTATCTATAGTCATATAAAAAAAAAACTCTAAATCACTATTGCTTAGAGAAATGCAAATCAAAACAGCTCTTAGGTACCTCACTGCACATATCAGATTGGCTAACATGACAAAACAGGAAAATTATAAATGCTGGGGAAGATGTGGAAAAATTGAAACACTAATGCATTGTT
This sequence comes from Gymnobelideus leadbeateri, assembly GCA_011680675.1. Lineage (NCBI taxonomy): Eukaryota > Metazoa > Chordata > Mammalia > Diprotodontia > Petauridae > Gymnobelideus > Gymnobelideus leadbeateri. The sequence goes on along the minus strand of WOXC01008724.1, from coordinate 203,247 downwards.
GGTAGAGTTGTGAACTGATCCAACTATTCTGGAGAGCAATTTGGAACTATGCCCAAAGGGCTATAAAAATGTGCTTTGACCCAGCAACACTACTTCTAGGGCTATATCTCAAAAAGATCATAAAAATGAGAAAAGGACCTCAGTTTCTTCATTTCTTTTTTTTTTTTTTTTTAAAGCAATTGGGGTTAAGTAACTTGCTCAAGGTTACATGGCTAGTCATTATTTATGCGTGGGTGCTCATTTTCTGAGGCCAGATCTGATCTCGGGTCATCCCAACTCCGAGGCCGACGCTCTTACTCACTGCGCCACCTAGCCGCCCCCAGTTTCTTCATTTCTAAAATGAATATGTTAGACTCAGTACTCTTTCAGATGCTTTTTATTTCTGTGATTTTTTTTCCAACCAGAGATTGGTTGATAAAATGCGTACTATTATGGCGCATTTTGCATTGGCTTTTTTTTTTTAAGATTTAAATTTTACTGTTTTTTAGTGGTCAAGCATTTATTTTTATCTCCCTCTCACCTCCCCCATTTGAAAAAAAGAAAAACAAAACCCTTGTAAAAAATATGCATAGTCAAGCAAAAAAAAATTTCCCCTATTGGCCATGTCCAGAAATGTGTATCTTATTTTGCATATTAGTTCATTTACTCTGCCAGGATTCTAAATCATTGGTTCTGGAGAATTGTGGTTGATCATTGTGTTGATGAGAGTTCTTTGTACTCCAGAATTGTTTGTTTTTAGTAATGTTGTGGTTACTGTAGAATTTGTTCTCCTGATTCTGTTGACTTCACTCTGTATCATTTATTACAAAGTCTTCCCAGGTTTCTCTGAAACCATCTTTCATCATTTCTTATAGTAGAGGTGTCAGACTGGAACCCTGAGTGTTGTGTGTTGTGGGAAGCATATTAAAATGTAATTAGAAAATATTTAGCGAAATAAATAAGAATACAATACAACATAATATCAATATGTGGTTTTCTAAGTTAATATGTGCCTACAGGAATTTATTCCTGTTTGAGTTTGATACTGCTGTCTTACAGCTTAATAGTATTCCGTTACATTCATATGCCATAATTTGTTTAGCCCAACTTTTGGGCACCCTCATAGTTTCCAGTTCTTTGCTATAACAACAAAAAAAAAACTGTTACAAAAATTTTTGTATGTATGTGTCCTTTTCCTCTTTATTTGATCTCCTTTCGGTAATAAGCCTAGTAGTATTATCAATAGGTCTAAGGGTTATGGTTTTAGGTGTTATAAGTGGACCTCAACATGAAGATTCTAGAATTTCTTCTTGGACTTTATCAAAATAGATTAAAATCTAAAATTTAAATATAAATGTTGATTATATTGTTGTTGTCCTCTTTTGAGCCCATACCAAAGGCAAGTTTCGTAGTTCGTTTTGTTAAAAGATATCACCACTTCTGGGGGTATACTCACAGGTTGTCTGGATGACTGTCCCAGATTCCAAATTCTCTGTGGGCTCTGGAGGAACCCTAACAATTCACTACCTTTGATGTCCACGAGGAGAATGTAATTAGCTCAAAACAAAGGCATTTACTGAGATATGACACCTTAAAAGTAGAAAATATTTTAAAACATTGTCTCCATAAACCTAGAGCATACTGTCCCATAGAATGGGGACCCATAGAGCGATACACATATGGAGAAGTCATATGGCACAGGAAACTCGCACCTCTTGATCTCGGGCTCAATAACCTTGGCCTCTCATAGTGTCTTCGAGCTCTTCCTGCTGGGGCACAATGTCTCCACTCTCCAGACCAGCTCAGTTGGGTTCTCTGGATCTGAACTTCTCTGCATCTTGACTCCTTACAGAAGGGATAACTTTTGGACCTGCAGCTCTTCCAGGCTTATGTCTTGACTATTGCCCTTGGTAGTGTATATTGTTTTTTTTAGTACTCTTTCATTTCATCATGGTTGATCCAGTAACTTCTTCACACCTTGTTGAGAGATAACACTTAATACCTTGTTATTTCTGTCACCTGCTCCTTACATTCTCTTATTTTGTCAAATGGGAAAGGGGGGAGTCTGTCCCTTGGGGTATCCTAATCAAATTTCTTCCACTGCAAAGGATTTAGTTACTTTCGGTAAATTGATTATGGGATATTTTCAGCTGTAGATGATAGGAATGGAGTCATCTTTCCATTCCAACTTTTTCTCTGATGTATGAAGTGTCATGTGACACTTTAAACAAAAACAACGACAAACAACAGCATTTGTAGCACTCTACAAATATGATCTCATTTTATCCGCACAATAGTCTTGGGAGGTAGCGGCTATTATTGTCCTCATAATTGAGGCAGACAGAGATTAAGTGATTTACCCAGGGCTATGTAATTCTTAAGTGTCTGAGGTCCAAGTTGAACTCCAGAGTTAGGAAGGCTCCAAGACTAGCACTCTATTCACTGTACCATCTAGTTGCCTTAATAGGAAGAGGATAAATTTTAGATTTTTAGAGCTGTAAAATCATATATTCTGAATTTAGAGATCATATGTTCTGATCCCCTCATTTTATGATGAGGAACATGAGACTTGATGAGTTTAAATGACTTGCCCAGAAGTCATCTCAGATGGTAGGTAGAACTGACCTTAAACCTAGATCCTCTGATTTTAGGTGCAGGTAGAGGCTCTTTCCATTACATAATACCCATGAACCTGACTTTTACGATCTCAAGGAAGAATTGACCCTACTTATGTGGTACAAGAACAGGAGAAACATTGTCATGGTGCGTGTAGCTCAGTTTTCTGTTCTTGAAAACAAGAGGTTTTTCATGGAAGAGCAAATAGGCTGCCTCCATGAATGTTCTCAGGTTATGTTTCCTTAAATCATCCATAGCTTTTTATCAACAACCTTTCCTATATCTGTAATTTACAGGTTTATATACGCCATTTTGTCCTTGAATGTTTATAGTTTCATTTTGTACAGCTTCCATAAATGTGCTGGCTGTGGCATAAAGAATATTTTTTTAACTGTAGTAAACATTTGTGGGGTTGTATTTTTTAGGCCTGGGTGCAGGGTAGACAACTGAAATTTGGTTTTACCTGGTTTCTAGGGATACTGAAGATGTTCACAATCACTTCTGTTGACAATTTTCAAATTCCAGCACTGTGAGCTGAAGATGAGAGGCCCTACTTCCCTGGAATACCCTTCTTTGAAGCAGGCCTTTCTGAACCCTCAGATATATCCTTTATAATATGTTACCAGGCAAGTAATTTGGTTGGGAGCCAGAGTCTGCTTTTAAAATGTTTTTGAATAACTTTAAATGTTTAGACCATTGTAGAAATTTGTTAGCTTAAAAAAAGTATGTATTAATGCAAGCTAAAATCCCTTAGTATGTTGATTAGATTTTACAGACTTGAAAATCAGTTCCTAGATTGCTGAGGGGAGGCTGTTTAAAATTAAGGAAATTTCTTGCACTGAATGCTTTAGTCCATGTCCATATTCCTGGTCTACGGCTTAGTAGCCATTTGCTTTTTGGACATTTATGGCAGTTCTGTTGGCAGGCCCTCAGCCTAGCTAAGGTTTAAATGAAGTTGGTCTGGTCACAGGGGTCTATCCCGGAATATACCTCATTGCCTACAGGGTAACCATGGTTTTTGGGGAAGCGTGTATGTGGACCCGGAGGACAGTGGTGGCCTCATGATCTGGGATTATGGGAATCTTCTTTTAAAAAAATTATTTATTTACTTTTAGTTTACAACATTCAGTTCCACAATTCCTTGAGTTCCAAATGTTCTCTCCCTCCCTCTTCTCCCCACTCCTTCCCCATGGCAGCATGCAATCCAATATAGACTTTACAGATACTTTCATGTTAAACATTAGTCAAGTTGTAAAGAAGAATTATAACCAATGGAGTGAACAAGAAAGAAGGAACAAAACAAAACACAAAAGACAGAGAGCAAGTAGTTTGCTTCCCTCTGCATTCAGACTCTGTAGTTCTTTCTCTGGATGTGGAAATCCCTTTCTATTTTGAGTCTTTTGGAGTTGTCTTATAACCCTGCATTGCTGAGAGGAGCCCGGTCTATTGAAGTTAGTCGTCACAGATACGATGTGTCTGATTGTGTACAGAGTTCTCCTGGTTCTGCTCCCCTCACTCAGCATCAGTTTATATAAGTCTTTCCAGATTATTGTGAAGTCCGTCTGCTTCTCGTTTCTTATAGCACAATAGTATTCTATTAGATTCCTATACCACAACTTGTTTAGCCATTCCCCAATTGATGGGCATCCCCTTGATTTCCAGTTCTTTGCCACCACAAAAAGAGCTGCTCTAAATATATTTGTACATATGGGTCATTTTCCTACTTGTATGATCTCTCTGAGATACAGCCCTAGAAGTGGTATTGCTGGGTCAGACGGTATGCACTTTTTTATAGCCCTATGGGCATAGTTTATGTGAATCTTCTTTGTCTACTACCCAGGCTGAAGCTAAAAGACAAGATGATCTATAAAAAAAAAAAATAAAACAAACTCCAACTTTTTTCCATGAGCTTTTTCTCTTACCTCTCTTCCCCATCTTTTTTCCATATTGAAAAGCATTGCTTTGAAATATACCTTATCTGTTTCTTTTATTTCTCAGAGCTCTCTTCTTGTCCTTTATGGCAGGTTCTCTTGGTGTTCTGTTCCATCTGATGTGAAGAGAGATCACAAATATTCTGATTTAGTATAGACCTAGCAGCAAGCAGACAGGTGACCAACATGGGCAGAGGGCCCTTATTGCCCAGGAACCTTGGAGGCCCCAGAGGAGGTTATGTTCCTCTTGTCCAAAGCAAACCTGAGAATTCACAAGTCATCTCTGTCTGGGACATCAGGTTAGTTTTGAGATACTTCTGGAGAGTACTCATATGGTTTTGGCTTTAGATAACTGTACACCATATTTGTCATATATATATTTCTTACACCACTCCACAGTCAGGGATTCCTGGTCCATTGTCAATAAATAACTTAGAATTTATTCAATTGAATTTATCCTGAATTTCCACATTGTAGCCACCAGATGTCGCCTTAATTTCAGAGAAACTGCATGCTGTCTGCCTGGGAGCTCCCTCCCCAGGGCAGTGACATCTGTTAACTGGAAGGGGTAGAAATATCAGAGGCAAAGAATCATAAGATGTGCATCTAGAGCTAGCTGAAGGGCCCTGTAGTTTGGCCTGACTGACCAGTATTCACTTTTGGGGAAAGGAAGTGAGTTTTTAATCTCCATTTTTTTCCTCTCCTGAAAAAGGAATTCTTCAAGATCTCATTTATTTTCCCTCCTAGCAGACTTGATGTGATTCTTGATATGATAAGCTATTCTTCAGGAATAGAGCAGTACCTCCAGAAGGAAATTAGACTTACAGGGAGAAAAGTAAGCAGTCGTGGTTCAAAGAGGGAGCATGAAACTGGGGCCCAGTTCAGCTGTCAAGAACTTGTTGAAAACTTGTTATATTCCATCTTTCACTGATTTCCTGTTGAACCAAAAGAAACATCTTTCTGGTCTTGGGTTGGAATGACTATTAATAGTTGCAGGAAAGTCTGCTTAGTCAGCAAAGATTGATTAAGCACCTCTGCTCCTGTGGGGCAATGCACAAATCAATCAGCAGGACAAAGGAACAGATATAGTGTCATAGCATATGGAGAGGAAGGAGTTCAGGGCCCATTTGGTGCAGTTGGTCCTTTGGCAGATGAAGAAACTAAGGCTGAGGGCAGCTAAGTGACTGGTGGCCAGACAGGTAGTAAGCCTTAGAAGAGGGATATGACTCTACAGTTAGGGCTTTTCCCACTGGCCCACTCTGCCCCTGAACTGTTCCTTTCCCTAGATGAAGTAGTATAAACCATAAGGGGTTATATGCCATGGAGTTGGGAATTGCAAAGGCAAGAGAGGAAAGAAGGGGTTCATAAGCCTTTGTAGCACTAGTAGGGAGATAAGAATCCCACTGAGGTTTGTTGGGAAGCTGAGGGGTCTGAAGGGACCTGGAGATAACAGAAAGGAGTAAAAGGGAAAGCATAGGAAGGGAATTAGAAGATCACCTGGAAGCCTTCTAGGAATGTGTGTTTCCAGCCGGCCCCTAAAAAAAGGGTGTCTTGAAGAAAGTAAAAGGATGCGGGGTTTAGTGGGCAGGAATAGATTAACCTTGGGGTTCTAGGTCACTTGTAAGAGAAATGGACGGACCAGACAGACTGCCATTCCAAGAGGGGCCGGGGGACAGTGTAGGGGAGAGATGCTTGGAAGAATGGGTGTGTATGAAGACTGGGAGAGATGTGTAGCTTCTGGGAGTATCCAGGGCCTTTAGCAGAGAGTCCCTGCGGGCCATTTCGGGTGAGGGGGCCGGGCATCCCATCTGCGGGTCCCCCGAGGGGGCCGAGCCCAGGGCAGGAGGGCGGCACTGGTGGGAGGCAGGAGGCGCCGTTTCGGGAGGGTGGGGCCGGCAGGGGGAGGAGGAGGGGCTGCTGGGGCGGGGGCGGGGGCAGGGGCCTCGGGAGGGAGGCGCCGGGAGGGGGCGGGCGGCCTGCCCCGGGAGTCGCACTCGGCCACCACCGGCGCAGCGAGCAGAGACGGGCCCGGGCCGGGCCGGGCGGACCTGGCCGAGCACACCGGGGCCCGGGGTCCCGGACGGGAGGAAGAGGCGGCCAGCGCAGGCCGGGACACGGGAGAAGCCGAGCGCCACGGAGCGGAGCCGGGACACGGGTGGGGCCGCAGCCTCAGACCGGACCAGCGCCCTGGTCCGCTAGGTCAGCTCCAGCGGGAGCCTCGGGAGAAGCCTTTCCAGGGAGATTTACCCCCTCCTTCCTTCCTCCCTTCCCTCCTGCTCCCTGGCCTAAGACCCTCCGCAGCAGTGACACCCCCCTGTGCCTCCTCCCGGTCCTTTCCACCTTCCTCCCTGCTCCTATCCCCTTCAGCTGCGAGGGCGATCCCCCGGCCCCCCAGGCCGCTTCTCTGTACCACTCACTGCCGCAGCCTTAGTCCCCCAGGCCCAGGCCCCCACAGCCCGACCCGCCTGCCGCATCTCAGCCCCAGACCCCGTTCCGCTCTCTAGTTGTGAGTGCCCGGGGTTCCCTCAGCTTTAGACCTCAGGCCCCTCTTAGCTCCTCCTTTCCTAGACACCCCCTCCCAAGCCCCAGGCCCTCAATCCTACCAGAGCTTCAGGTCCTCTCCTCCCCAGCTCCATCCTTACTTTCCTTACTGGTCCTTTTCTCTAGCTTCCGATTTCTCTGCCTTTTCTATGCCTAAGCTGTCCCAGCTTCAGTTTCCCCAGCTCTCTATTAGTTCCCCTGCCCTAGCCTTGTGCCTTGAGGTCTCAGGCTGGGGCTTGTGTCTTTCCCTTATAGGCCAAAAGGGACTTCAGAGTTCAGAGGCTGTGGGGCAGTTGCCTTCTCCTCATGGCGCTGCCCCCAATCCTGTTGATGCTGGCAGCCTTGGTGGGTGGGGCACGCCCCCCTGAGCCCCGGAATCTAACACTGGCAGTGGTGCTGCCTGAACACAACTTAAGCTACGCCTGGGCTTGGCCACGGGTGGGCCCCGCTGTGACACTGGCCATGGAAGCACTGGGGAGAGCATTGCCAGTGGACCTGCACTTTGTCAGCTCTGAGATGGATGGTGCCTGCTCTGAGTACCTGGCGCCTTTGAATGCTGTGGATCTGAAGCTGTACAATGACCCTGACCTTCTTCTGGGTCCTGGTTGTGTGTACCCTGCTGCTTCTGTGGCACGTTTTGCCTCCCATTGGCGGCTGCCCCTATTGACTGCAGGTGCTGTGGCCTCAGGTTTTGCAGCCAAGAGTGAGCACTACAGAACATTGGTTCGCACTGGGCCCTCTGCCCCTAAACTGGGCGAGTTTGTGGTGACATTGCATGGGCACTTCAACTGGAGTGCACGGGCTGCCTTGCTCTATCTGGATGCCCGCACTGATGACCGACCCCATTACTTCACGATTGAAGGGGTCTTTGAGGCCCTGCAAGGCAACAATCTCAGTGTGCAGCATCAGGTGTATACCCGGGAGCCAGGTGGTCCTGAGCAGGCCACACACTTCATCCGGGCCAATGGGCGCAGTGAGTGTAGCTTGGCCTCCACTTGGGGTTGTGTAGCTAGATTTAGGGATCACCGGGGTATGTGGGGTCAAAGTGGGGATTTCAGGGACTTGTGAGCAAAGATTGATATTGGGGAATTATATAGACAGCTTTAAGATGGATATGGACAGAAGCAAGTTTTGTGAGGGGAAGCAGCTGGGTATTGTGTTTGAAAACTAAGGGACTTTCTGAAGATGCAAATAACAGGAATGTGTGGGAATAGGATGTTGTAGTGAAAGAATTAGTTGTAGGGAGGAATGGGGGTTTTGGGCTCCAAGAGGTTTTGTGGTATTGTGGGAGGTATAGAATGTTGGAAATGAAATGATTCTATAGTTGTGGATGTGATGGTCTAAAACTCCAAAGGGCACTGTTCCCCTGTTTCCAGATGCCTTATGACGCATGTAAGATTCTTTTCAAACTAATATCCTTTGCTTAGGGTGCAGTAAGTTGGGTTAAGGTTGAGCATGTTTGGTTGGGAAAATCAGTCAGGATTTAAACTTAAAGAAAGTTTCTAAACTCATGACCCCTGAATTTCACTTTTCCTTCTACCCCTCCCTTCCTTCCCAACCTTCCTCCCATCAAAAGCAGAATGGGGGACTGAGAAAGTGAAGAATAGGAGAAAATGGGGGAAGTGAGAGTGAGAGAGAGTGGGGCTGGGGATAGGGAGAAACTTGAGGAGGTAGTACATCCCTCCCTCTGGAGGTCAAACTGTGACTGATGCCAGATGTTCCTTATGGCCCCAGGGTACTTGCAACATACTTCTGGGGAAAGGGATGTATCTTCTGGGTACTTAAATGGATTGAGGTTCTCATTTTTCTGCTGAGTGGAATACAGAAAATAGAAAGCCTGCAAGCCCCAGGGGAAAGGGCTAATTTGGAGATGCTGGATGCCCTTCCTAAGGGTACTCCATTTTTAAATACCTGCCCTCAGTTGTGTACATTTGTGGCCCCCTGGAGATGCTGCATGAGATCCTGCTTCAGGCCCAGAGAGAAAACCTAACCAACGGGGACTATGTCTTCTTCTACTTGGATGTCTTTGGGGAGAGTCTCCGTGCCAGCCCCACCCGCCTCCGAGGTCGGCCCTGGCAAGACAATCGAACAGGGGAGCAGGCCCAGGCCCTCAGGGAGGCCTTTCAGGTAACATATGGATGGGAGTTGGAGGTGGGTTAGGTGGAATGTCAGCTGTGGGAAAGAGGAAGAGGGAAAGAAGTGTTTCCTGGTAGATTTCTCCCCTCTTCTCCCACCCTATGGCATCCACAGAGCCAGAGTATGGATTTTAGAATGAAAATGCTCCAGTGTATTTCCTTTAAGTAATTTTCCTGTGACTTTTTACTATGTATAGCAAAGTTCTTAAGATCCTGGCCTGCTCTTTCTTTTTCAATAAATCAAGTTTTTACTAAATTCTTCTATGTGCTAAGTAGTGTGTTGGGCTTCTGTGGAGGAGATGAAGGGGGAAAAGGCACATTCCCTGCTCTTGGAGATCTTATTTACTAGTTGGGAAACAAAGTGTACAGAGGACAGTTAGCTAATGATGAGGCAGTCTGAGATACTGTGCCAAAACATCTGGTATAGACAAGTGCTTTTGGAGTTGAAATGAAGCAGAATTCTGTAAGGACAGAGGTCTCATTGAAGGCCCCCATGTATGGAATGAGACTTAAATTGGGCTTCAGAGGTGGGTCATAAAGATAGAATGGGGTCAGGGATAGAAGCTGGGGAAGGTGTGGATAGCATGAACAAACACAGAGAGGTGAGACTGAATATAGCATATGTGGGGAACAGTGAAGAGACCACCTTGACAAAGGAGGGCTTATTGTGGTGAGTGGTGAGAAATAAGGTCAGATTATGAAAAGCTTTGAATGCTAGGCTAAGGAGTCTGGACTTTATCTGAAGTAGTGAGTGCAGATCCCTGGCAAGGTTTTGAGGAGATGAGTGACATGATTGGAGTTATCTTCAGGAAAATTATTCTGTCAACAGCATCGGAAATAGATATGAAAGGGAAGCACCTGAGTTAGAGACACTGTTAGCAGAGGCTATTGCAGTCATTCAGACCTCATGTGATAAGGGGAAGGATAGTGGTTATAGAAACCCAGGGATGAATCTCCAGGACATGGTCATTGGTTGGATATTGGAGAGATGGAAAATCAGTCCAGGAGAATTGGAGAACCAATAGAAATAGAGAAGTTTTTAGGAGAAGCTAGTTTTGGAAGTGAGGATGATCAGTTTGATTGTGGAAATGCTGATTTTAAGGTTAAAAGACACCAAAATAAAGATGCCTATTAGGCACCTCTGACCATACCCCAGGTAAGAAGGGGAGGGTGGGGAGGGACTAGAGGTGGGAATTTGGGGCTCAGGGTTACCTGCTCTCTTGTTTTTCCCAGCCAGCCCAGCCCAACTCTTTTCTCCCTGTTGGCAGCATTTTTCTCCCACTGCTTTTTGTTGCTCTGTAAAGTACTCCTACTTTTCAAGTGTGACTTTGATGAGAGCTTTTGTAAATCTCTCCAACCTCTGGGGGTTTATATTCTAAAGCAATCAAACAAAAGCTGGAAAGAGAGGAGAGAGGCACATTTTTGGAAAAGAGGTAGCAACTTGAGGTACGTGAAAGACTTTAGGTCTATTCCATCCATCCTGAGAGGACCTAAGGAAAAAAAATAGATCTGGAGGGCAGGTGAAGTAGGAATAATGGCAGTATGGCTGGTCATTGGGCATGAGAAGGATGAAATCAAGCCAGGAAATAGGATATGAAAGAACATAGAATTGGATGGAGCAGAAATGAGAATTAGAGGAAGACCTAGAAGTAAGGTTTAGAACACTGAAGTATAGATATATGCCTTTCATAAAATGGCAAAGTACCTATAAAATGAACTTCTGTCCAGACACTTTCAGATTCTCTGTAGTTGCTAGGTGATACAGTGAATGGAGTCCTAGACTGGAAGCCAGAAAGACCTACATTCTCTTCCTGCCTCACATACTTCTTAGCTTTGTGACTCTGGACAAGGTACTTCTACTTTCTCAGCCTCAGTTTCCCCATTGATCAGTGAGGATATAAATGCCTCACAAGATTAAGTGAGTGAGGATCAAGTGAGATAATATAGGCAAAATACTTTGTATAACCTTAAAGTCCTCTATAAATGTTAGCTATTAATGGAGAAGTACAGACAACTTAGAAGTTATTTACATTTGTAAATAACTTATGCCTGGGCTTGAAAATTGGTGTGTCTATTTTGGGAATTAATTTTAAATACAATATTGAAGCTAGAGAGATGTTTTGGAATGGAAGGAATTGGGAAATAGTCCCGAATCTGCCCTTTCCTTCCATTAGAGATGTGCCTAGAAAGATTGTCTCTGGAAGCACCCACATAAATACTACTGCCCTCTGGACCATGAAAGGTGGGTAAATGGTAGGAGTTAGAGCAGTAGTCATTGTGGTATTGTTGGGAGGAAAAGTAAAGTACTAGATGAGGACTTAGAATACCTAGGTATACCTAGTCCTATTTCTTCCAATTTGTGCTCTTGGTCAACACATTTAATTTATCTCAACTTCATTTCCCTCATCTGTAAACTGAGAATACTATACCTGTCCTCTCTGCTATTGTGAGGAACAAATTAGATAATATGGGTGAAAGGGCTTTTTAAAAAAGTGTATTTTTACCACCACCCATTCATTGACTTAGGACAAAGTAAATGGTGATATACGGTGAGAAGAAGTAATTAAGTAGATGCTGTTAGTAAGCCTGAAAGTGAGGTTTGTCTCTCATAAACTACATATACAGAATACACCTTCAGGGACTTGAGTTTAAAGTATATAAAATTCTATTTCCCACCAGGTTTCCACTGTAATATTGGAGACATGTTCTTCCAGCCCTCTGGATCCACCCCCCCCCCCCCAGATCCTCCATAATGCTTGTCCACATAGGGATGATAATCGCCTTGTCTTCCATTCCCTACTTGGAAATAATTATGATTCTTCTCTGGCTGAGCTTAATCCCTGAGTTGATTGTTCAGCTGTATCCTTGAGGTTATTTCTTTCCTTCTTTCTTCTGTCCCTGTGGGACTGTCTTCTCTGCTTTTGGCTAGTGATCTGGTAAGTGTTTAAAGAGGGCTCTAGGCACAGTAGATTGTTGGGAGCTATCGAAAAGAGTTTCAAGGTAGAAATTGGATCTGATAGAAGAGAAAGGGTAGGGGTAAAAGTGGATGCAGCACTCAGCACAATGTTTACTAGTGTTCCACGGGTTCTATCTCTGAGTTTCTGTTCTTTGTCTTCATGGAATGGGAAGATGTGGGAGGAGGGTAACGGGAACTTTGAGCAACACCAGAACCCATGGTTCTCTGTGGGTCTACAGTTGGTTATGACTATTCAGGTCACAGCTGTTTAGTCATGACTTTGGAATTGGTTGTTTCTAAGAGTTGAATTGGTAGCCATTCTCCTTTGGATTTTAAGGTTTTATATGACCAAAACTGTGGACATCCAATTTGACTTATGTGTACATGTGACTGATTACTATACATTCATTTGGGCAGCAACTGGACAGAGTAGGCCTAGGATGAAGAAAGGAGAAAAGGGGAGGGGGCACCAGGATTGTGAATTTGCTTAGAAAGGAGCAGAGCAAGCAGGTCACATAAATGAGGTAGGTAGGCTAGAAGTCAAACCCAGGAAGATTAGCCAAGGCAGGAAGAAGCAAGCAGGTACTATGGGTCTAAGGTTGGCAAAAGATTGAGAGTCCTTTGCCATCAAGCAGCATAGATCAGATAGCCGTGGTTCAGAGACTGAGAAATGTAAGGACCAGGGACCCTGTCTGAGCAACACAGAATCAAGGAACATGGGCCTAAGACTCTGGGTAATAAGAGGTAAGAGTCTAGACAGTGAGTGTGAGTAATAGGTACAGGGAACTGGTTATAAGAACAGAGCTCAACACGGAGCTAGTCTTCATAAGGCAGAGAGAGTTCCTGTGTATGGAAACTCCTTTTAGGTCTAGATCTGGCCTTAGAATATGGGCAGACTTGAGCCAGCATGCAGAAGATAATAGGCATACCTCACAAAAAAAGATCTGGACAGCTATGGGAGTTTGGTCCTTGCCCCCCAAACCCCAAATTATTTCATCCATTACCATTACATCCCTTTCCTTCTCTCTCACCAATATTACCTAGCGGGATTTCCTCCTTGTCTTTAGAATTACTCACACACGGATCTTCCTTTCTGAAAAAAAAAATTAGATTTTAGTAATACCTTTTGTGTTTATGCCAGTTATTTCTGAATATAACCCCTCTTTCCTTCACTGTCTACCGATCTTTTAATCAACAAACTTTTATTAAGTATCAAATATATGTCAGGCACTATGCCAGAGAGAAACAAAAACTAAACAGTACCTGTTTATTCTATTAGGAGTGACGACATGAACATATACAGGAGCACACTGAAGGGAATTGGACCTTTCCTTGTAACAAAGAGAAACAGTTAAGCAAGAACAAGCTGCACATATGTTGGGAGAGATCATGGGCTATGAGGGCAGGACATCCCATACAGTGTTGGATATGGTCATTGTGTAGGTTGTGTTTGCTTAACTATATTTGTTGCAAGGAAGTTCCAGTTCTCTTTGGAGGTCTACCTGTATATGTACCTGTTGTCTCCCCTGATAGAATATATAAGCTCCTTGAGGGAAAGGTGGGTAGAGCTTTGTTTTATTATCTCTTCTCTGGGATAATTACTAATTTTTAATTTATTCATATTTTTGTGTGCTTTTAGTTTTCTTTCCATTTACATTGTAGTTATCGTATATATTATTCTGGTTCTGCTTATTTGACTATAGTGGTTCATACAAATTTTTAATTTTTTCTTTGAATTATTCATTTGTCATTTCTTCCTGCATAAGAGTATTCCATTATATTCAAATGCCACAATTTGTTTAGTCATTCCGTAGTCAATGGGTATCCATTTTGTTTCCAATTCTTTGCTACCACAAAAGTGCTGCTATGAATATTTTGGTACATAATGGACCTTTCCTTCTGTTTCTGACCACTTTGGAATATCTGTGCAGTAGTGGGACTGGTGGGCCCATGGGCAACAATACTTTAGTCACTTCACTTTTGTTTACATAATTCTCCTCCTCCTCCTCCTCCTCCTCCTCCTCCTCCTCCTCCTCCTCCTCCTCCTCCTCCTCCTCCTCCTCCTCCTCCTCCTCCTTCTCCTCCTTCTTCTTCTTCCCCCCCCTTCTTCTTCTTCTTCTTCCTCCTTCTTCTTCTTCCTTCTTCTTCTTCTTCTTCCTTCTTCTTCTTCTTCATTTTATTTTTTCCAATTATATGTAAAGATAGTTTTCAACATTCCTTTTTTTATAAGAGTTTGAGTTTCAAATTTTTCCAAATTTTTCTCTCTTCTTTTCCTCCCTCCCCTTCTTCCCCTCCTCTCTAGAATGGCCATGAAAAACAAAAAACAGCTAAAATAATACACTTTGATCTGATTTCAAATTCCACAGTTCTTTCTCTGAATGTGGATAGCATTTTCTGTCATGGGTCTTTTGGAATTGTCTTGGATTATTGTATTGCTGAGAAGAGCTAAGTCAATGATAGTTGATTGTTGCTGTTGCTGTGTACAATGTTCTCCTGGTTCTGCTCACTTCAGTCAGCATCATTTCATATTACAGATTATTTTTGAGGACAATTGGACCAATTGAATAGTTCTACCAACAATGTACTAGTGTCTCTGTCTTTCCACTACATCTCCAGCATTTACTGTTACCTCTTTTTTTTTTTTGGTCACCTTTACTCATTTGCAGGATGTGAGGTAAAACCTCAGAATTGTTTTAATTTTAATTTTTCTTATTATTAGTGATTTTAACGAACAAATCACCTTATTGTCTTGAGACTGTCTGACTGGATATTTCCTTATCTTTATACCTATCCTGAATCCTTGCCTAGTCATTTCTCACCCTGGCTCCTATTTATAGACTGTGTTGGTGATTACATATCGAGAGCCTCCAAACCCTGAATATCAGGAATTCCAGCATCGTTTGCTGCTGAGGGCTCGGACTGACTTTGGTGTGGAGCTGGCCCCCTCCTTGGTAAGGAGCCCTTTCCTTCTCTGAGGATTGGTCTGTACCTCAGAGAAGCCTTTTCCAGACCCAACCTATTCTCCCTACCCTCCATCTCTATTCACTTAACCCTAAATAAGATGCCATCTTATACATGGATCCAGACTATGAATTCTTACCATCATGCTCTCCCTTCCACTGGGAGGTATTGCAGGTTGGAAATGGATGCCCCCAGGGACTGATAGGAGACAAAGGATGAATGGAAGTGGGGGGAAGACTGGGGGGAGGGGAGGAGAGGAGAGAAGGTGGTTTTTGGAAGTGGGGGTGAGTAGGGCTGAGGTTGCCATTCCCAGATGAACCTCATTGCTGGCTGCTTCTACGATGGGATCCTGCTATACGCCGAGGTCTTGAATGAAACGCTGCAAGAGGGGGGCACCCGGGATGATGGACTTCGAATAGTGAAGAAGATGCAAGGGCGCAGATACCAGGGTAATAACAAATAACTCACATTTATGTAGCAATGTAAAGTTTACAAAGTACTTTTTCCCCCTAGGAAAGCGGATTCTAGGGTATTGGAGAGCAGGGAGCAAATAGAGGTACAGTGGAAATTAATGCCATGAGTGTGAGTTAGAAGGTGGACATTGAAATCCACTTGTCACTTAACTACCTGTATGATATTGGGCAGACCACCTACCTTCCCTAGGGTTCAGTTTCTGTATCTCTAAAATGAAGAGGTTGAACTCGGTGGCCTGTAAGGTCCTTTTCAATAGTAAATCACATGAGATATTTGTAGGGCACTTGGCACAATGCCTGGCACATAGTAGACACTTATTAAAAGTTTATTCCATTTTCTTCATCTAAATTTCTGATGCCTTTTTAAAAATTGGTATTGGACTTGTGATTCATTGTTACAGGGAACTTCCCAGTAAAGAAACTCCTGACAATGCAGATCAGACAGGCTCTTAAGCTGTCTGGGATAGAAAGGTTAAGTGATTTGCTTAGGGTCACTCAGCAAGTATGTGTTCAGAGGTCAGACTTGAACTCAGGATTTCCTAACTCTGAGGCTGTCTCTTTATCCGCTACTGCAGGTTCCCTCTAATGATTGTGGGGAGAGGGTAGGTATCAAGATATCAGAGAGCAGGGGGCAGATAGAGTGGGAGGGGTTGATGGGAAGGAGAAGCATGGGGTTTCAGGGGAAGGAGAGAACTGATGAAAGAGGAATATGCAGATGAAGAAGATGAGGGCAGAAGGACCCACAAAATAAGGCTATCAGGGTATCCATCTTTCTGTCCCATCTCAGGTGTGACAGGGCTGGTTGTAATGGACAAGAACAATGACCGTGAAACAGATTTTGTCCTTTGGGCCATGGGGGACTTGGACTCCGGGGACTTTCAGGTGAGGGGGTTTATGCAGATTTGCTCTGTGTGTGTGTGTGTGTGTGTGTTAAGTCTGTTGTCCTTGAATCTGACCAGGTGGCAGCACTGGAGTGACTAATGGTAGGGCCTTATTTTTTCTGCATAGATATGGCTGGTGATAGAGGTGGTGGTTGGGGAAGTCACAAGGGAAGGAAGTGTTTTGTGTATGACAGAAGATGGGAAGTTGCTGTCTGTAATCCCTGCTTTCTCTCTTCCATGCAGCCTGCAGCCCATTACTCTGGAGCTGAGAAGCAGATCTGGTGGACTGGGCAGCCTATCCCCTGGGTGAAGGGGGCCCCTCCTTCTGATAATCCCCCTTGTGCCTTCGACTTGGATGACCCGTCCTGTGATAAAAGTGGGTGTGTGCAGGGGCTGGGGGCACAGCCTCCTCCCTCCTCTCCCAAGCAGCCCTCTCTTCCCCAAGTAACTACCAAATCCTTGATTTGGGGACTGCCTCCTTCCAGCTGCCTCCTTTCCTAGCTTCATACCTCCTTTTGAACTATCCTTACCCTTTCTTAAGGCATCTCCCTGCATACCTTGGGCCCTTTTCTCCCTTCCCCTCAAGTGACCACATCCTCCTCCCCCCTACACAGCCCCTCTTTCGACTCTGGCCATTGTGGCTTTGGGCACAGGGATCACTTTCATAATGTTTGGTGTTTCCAGCTTCCTCATTTTCCGGTGAGTTCTTGGCCTTACACTGCCCTCTTCTTTACTCCATTGTCCCCAGCCCATCATCACTGTCCTTAAAGCCTTAGGAGCAAGCCCCAGTTCTTAGACTGAGTCCAGGAAAGCATCCCAGGGGCTAATCCAGTACACTTAAATGGGTCTCCTTTTCCTGCCTCCTCCCCACCTCATCTTTCCCATAATATGGCCTGTTTGGAAGTGATATCTTCACTGGGCATCTATTGCACATCTTGGCCTATCGACTAACCCAGAATCAAGAATGTGTTTAGAATTTATTGGGATTAGCTTCAGTATAGGTTCTTGCCTAGACTTTGGACTGATTTCCAGCCCCTGAATTTGAAGAATAGTGCATTCAACTGTGAATAAAATCATCTAGAACATATGCTTTTTTTTTTTTTTATTCATCCAGATGTGGTGGTTGCATTATTAAAATCTTTGCTCTACCCAGGTCAGGGCCTTCCCTTGCTCCCTTGCCCCAGTGCTGATCTATGGTGTGGACCTGGGCTGGGCTGCTTGAAGTGTGCTGTCCTTTTAGGAAGCTAATGTTGGAGAAGGAGCTGGCCAGCATGCTGTGGCGAATTAGATGGGAGGAACTGCAGTTTGGCAATTCAGAGCGTTATCACAAGGGCGCAGGCAGCAGACTCACATTGTCCTTGGTGAGGCTGCTGCAGGTTTGGGGCTTCCTCTCCCTCCTACTCTGAAATTTCATCTACTCTCATTTGCATCCTCCTTCTCTACCATATTTCCTTCTGTTTCCTTCCTAACTCTTCCCCAAGGAGAACTCCAGGTCCATTCCCCAACTCCCTCACCCTCATTTGATAACTTTCTCTCAGGCTCCCCCATCTAAGAGATGTCCCTCCTCTCCCACCCCTGTTCCTTTACTTTTCCTGGTTCTTCTCTGGCACTGAGTGCTTTCTATCAGCCTCAGCTCCCTGGTTTGTAATGATAGTCCATGTACTACAGCTACTGTCCAACCTCCCCTTCCCTCCTTCCCCCCATGTCGCCCTTGGCCCCAGCGGGGATCCAGTTACGGCTCGCTCATGACAGCCCATGGGAAATACCAGATCTTTGCCAACACCGGTCACTTCAAGGTGAACAAACTTCTGCTCTCAGCCCTTGCCCTATTCCCCACGTTCCCTCACCCTCTGGTCACCCTGTTCTTCATCCCCTCCTCTTGCTCAGCAATGTAATCAACTGGGCTCCTGACCCTTTCCCTCCTCCAGCACCCCAATCCCCACAAATTCCTTCCTCTTGCTAGGACTTTAATCTCTTCTCCCTCTTCTACTCCTTTTCCAGGGAAATGTTGTTGCCATCAAACATGTGAATAAGAAACGCATAGAGCTGACACGGCAGGTCCTGTTTGAGCTCAAACATGTAGGTCCTGGTCTTGGGAAGGGATATTGGACAGAGGGGGTAGAGGGAGGAGAATTGAAGATAGGGAAGAAGCAGTTAGAGGAAGGGACTAGGGATTTTTGGAAGATTCAAAATTGGAGGAAGGCTTGGAAGACTATGATAATTCACTTAACTTTAGCTATCTCTAAATATATATATAAATATAAACATCCAGCTTCTTGGTGGAAGTCAGGTGAAGGTGGACACCAAAAGTGGACATTCATATATCTCTTTGTATTGTTCCCTTTCCTCCCAACCCCTCCAGATGAGGGATGTTCAGTTCAACCACCTGACCCGATTCATTGGTGCTTGCATAGACCCTCCCAACATCTGCATCGTTACAGAGTACTGTCCCCGAGGGAGCCTGCAGGTGAGAGTTAAGGGGAGGTTGGGATTGTGGGACAGGCAACGAATGACTGCAGTGATACTGTGTCAGAATCAGGGCAGGCATACCTATGTCTTGTCACTCCTAGGACATTCTAGAGAATGATAGCATCAACTTGGACTGGATGTTCCGTTATTCACTCATTAATGACCTTGTGAAGGTGAGTGTTCCCTCTGCTTAGGGGATAAATTTTAATCTCTAGTCCTTTTTCTCTTGGGGGATGGAGATAGGGGGACTAAGTGGGCAGAATTTTTGTAGGTAAAGGAAAATGAATGGAGAGATGGCACGGTCGTAATCTCAAGGACATTACTTTGACTCTAGCCGTCACAGCCTTCCCTGTCCCTCTTCACCAGAGAGAGCCTGAGATGAGAATGGCAGGGTGGTGATTAGGGGAGGATTGGGCAATGCTCACAGCTGATTGGAGCAGTTTAATGCTTGCTTGGGCCTGGATCTGCTTCCCAACTTTCTCTAGCTCTGAAAATGGCAAGTGAGATGCCACCCCACCACGACTCTTTGAACTCCCTTTTGACCTGTAAGTGTAGGCTGTTATTTCACAAGATCCTGAAGCTTCATGCCTTTTCTGGAAAAGAAAAGTACAAAAGGGAGAGTTTGTAGAGCACGGGCTTCTGAGTTGTCCAGGTGCGCCCTAAACTCGTGCTGTTGTGACTGGCCTGCCTCCTGGAAACTTGGGGGTGGGTTTTCAGTTCACACCAAGTTCTTTATGCCCTAACTTGTCTGGACGGGGCTCTAATTCTCTTAGGCTCTAGCTACTTGGGTCTCTCCTATGGCTTAAGGCTGCCATAACTACCTTCTGGTTGTTTCCTTCTTTACTGTTTGTTAGAGATTACACTTGCTCCTTTTTTCAGGAGCTGTTCTTAGTGTAGATCCAGTGTCTTTCCTAATACATCTGAGTCTTCTAACATGATCAGCCAGGCTAGGCAGGCCATGGGAAAAGCATTACATTTTAAGTTGAGTTCTGGGTTTAAACTCCAGTATGGATAAGGTGTTACTTAGCCTCTCATTTTCTCATCTATAAAATGGGGATAATCACATGCTTACTGCCTATCTCACACAGTAGTTGTGAAGAAAACGCTTTTTAACCTGAAAGTGTTGTATAAATGTGAGCTTTTATTAGTTATAATTAGCTTGCTCATGAGTCAGTATTTACAGCTGGTACTAGCTCTTGTTGCATCATCTCTCTTATCTGGCACCCAGACACTGCTTTCTTGGTAGTCATTTAGTGGGTTACATGGGGGCTTGCCAGGCCCCTTTCAGTGCTGTGCACCTAGCTTTGGTGTCCACCTTCACCTGACTTCCACCAAGAAGCTGGAGCATGTGTAGTGGCCACACTCTGGTAAAGCCTTCTAAGCAAACGGACCTCAAACCTGTCAGTGAGTTAGGGGAATGTCTACGTCAGATATGTGAAGATTTCCCCTGGCAGAGTAGGCCGATGAGAACAATTTGTTCCAAAGGCCATGAAGGTGTCTGAAGCAGGTGCTGTGGAGCACTTAGAGTGGTCAGATATTGAAGACGCCAACATCATCCACTGAATCCTGAACCATTGCCAGGTCATTCTGACTTTTGTCCTGCTACACTGGACTTTGATGACTCTGGAAAAGAGTGAGGGCCAACGACTTCGTGCAGCTGCCTCACTTAAATCCAATTCATGCTCAAGTTAAGACATCGTTCCATGATGTTATCAGTCCTTTTTGAAACAAAGGACAAACAATGGAGTCCTATAGTTTATATCGTATTGTCCTGTCACTTTTCCTATAGTTTACCTGGAGTTCTCCCACTTGGCTGCTGTTCTTTTAATCACCAGAAAGAAGACTGATTTCTAATCCACAACTCATAGGCTCCCCTTGACTTGTCAGCTGACCTGGCTCATTACTGCCTTAGCATTGCTTATGACTTTCAGTGAAGTTGATTCTCCCTTCGGCAGAATCTGTTTGTATTTCTCTGGAGGAGGGATAGTCTTCCAATATCAGCTCATTTAATTTTCATAGTACAAGATCCTTAAAACATACATTGGAACTAATAGTTAATCTTCCCAGGGAAAGGGGGTGGCACTCATCAGAGGCCTCCCCTTTCTTTCTTGGCCCCAGTGACTTGGTTTGTGTCCTGCAGGGCATGGCCTTTCTCCACAACAGCATCATTGCCTCCCATGGGAGCCTCAAATCCTCCAATTGTGTGGTAGACAGCCGGTTTGTGCTCAAGATCACTGACTATGGCCTGGCCAGCTTCCGGTCAGCTGCAGAACCAGATGACAGCCATGCTCTCTATGCCAGTGAGGCCCCACCATCCTAAAGCTACCTTCTTTTCATCTCCTCTGGTTCTGGTTGTCTCCATTTGGGTTAGGGTGGGATGGGAATAATGGGTTGGTCTAAAATGGGGCAGGGATGTGAGTTTTTTCCCCATCTTGGGGCCTTGGTGAGTTGGAATGTTATGGGTTTGAGTCTCTGTGAAGACCTGGGTGCTGTCCCGTTTAATAACTTAGACCAATCCATTTATACTTTACAGAGAAGTTGTGGACAGCTCCAGAGCTGTTAAATGGGAGTCGCCTGCTGACTGTAGGTATCCAGAAGGCTGATGTTTACAGCTTTGGGATCATTCTGCAGGAGATTGCACTTCGAAGTGGCCCCTTCTATGTAGAGGGCCTGGACCTCAGTCCCAAGGGTGAGTCCTCTTCTCCTTGCCCCACACCTTTTTTTGGGAAACAGTCAGGGTTAAGTGACTTGCACAGGGTCACACAGCTAGTCAGTGTGTGAGGCCAGATTTGAACTCAGGTTCTTCTGAGTCCAGGGCCAGTGTTCTATTCACTGTGCCATCTAGCTGCCCCAACTCCTTGCCCTCCCCCCCCTTTTTTTTTTTGCTTTTTGGAGGGGCGGGGAAGATAGGGCAATTGGGGTTAAGTGACTTGCCCAAGGTCACGTGGCTAGTAAGTATTAAGTGTCTGAGGCTAGATTTGAATTCAGGTCCTCCTGATTCCAGGGCAGGTGCTCTATTCACTGTGCCACCTAGCCACTTCTTCCTTGCCCCTTTCAATGAGAGGTGCTAGACCATGGTTCCTAGGGTGAGCACTATAATTTTCTACAATCTCTTTTTGCCTTCTGCATCCCCAGAGATTATCCAAAAGGTCCGCAATGGTCAGCGGCCATACTTTCGGCCAAGTATTGACAGAGCACAGCTGAGTGAGGAGCTAGCCTTGCTGATGGAGAGATGCTGGGCCCAGGATCCAGCTGAGCGACCAGACTTTGGACAGATCAAAGGCTTCATCCGACGTTTCAACAAGTGAGAGGGCATCAGAGGCATATGGGGTGCCCCTGGGAGTGAATGAAGCTGAGTCCTGGTTGCTTTGGAGGGACTGAAGGACTTAAGAGGAGGCCCAAGTGAGGTACAGGTGGTATGTGTTTGTGTTTTTGGGGGGAGATTCACCAAATCAAGTGCCCTTCCCTCCCATAGGGAAGGTGGTACCAGCATTTTAGATAACCTCCTGCTTCGAATGGAGCAGTATGCAAACAATCTGGAGAAGTTGGTAGAGGAGCGGACACAGGCCTATCTGGAGGAGAAGCGCAAGGCTGAGGCACTGCTTTACCAGATTCTGCCACAGTGAGCTCCTTGAGAATCCCTCAGTCTGTCCTCCAGCCTCTAGGGGCTCCTCTCTCTTATCCAAGGCACCTCTTTAGACCCCCCTTCCCCAGGAAGCCTCTAGCTAGGGTTCCCCCTCCCCTTCCTGCTTGCTCTGGTGAGCTCCTAGGAGAGGAAGTTCCTTCTCAAGCCTTGCTTCCAGTGTCAGCACCCTCTTTCTACTGCCACACCAAGATGCATAGACACATTCATCCCTTCCACCCTTCCCAGCTCAGTGGCTGAGCAGCTGAAGAGAGGGGAGACTGTACAGGCAGAGGCCTTTGACAATGTCACCATTTACTTCAGTGACATCGTGGGCTTCACAGCCCTTTCAGCAGAGAGCACCCCTATGCAGGTGAGAGACTTCTGTAAGCCATAGGACAGAGGGGCCTTTGAGTCTCTGGAGAGGATTGGGGTCTCTCTGGTGGGGACTTGGAATACTTGGTCTTAAGGGAGTTTGGGAGTGGTATTAGGTTTCCATTGATGTCAGGATTATCTATCTTTGGGAGGGATTGGAGTCTCAGGGGAAAGTCATAACCTTTGTGGAGGTCAGGAACATGAATCTCAGAATCTCCCTATCCTATGTCAGGTGGTGACACTCCTGAATGACCTATACACCTGCTTCGATGCCATCATTGACAACTTTGATGTGTACAAGGTGGGAACCAGGGTTAGCACCTCTTCCCCCAAACCAGGATCTGGTTTCCTGAAACCCTGAAACTAGGACTACATGGGGCTTCTGAACCCCAGCCCCTGTGAAAAAATGTGGGTTTGGGGACGCTGCGTGTGTGTGTGTGTGTGTGTGTGTGTGTGTGTGTGTGTGTGTGTGTGTGTATGTGTCCCCTAATTTGGCTCTTTGGGAACTCACCATCACTGGGACTAGTAGCTGCTCTAAGCTTGTCTTTTTAATCATAGCAAACTTGTATAGGTCTTGGACTGATAAAAGTATTTTAAAATAAACTTTTTTATTTAGGGCCCTCTGTTGGCAGAGATTGAATTCCTATTCCACAGACCCATACTGTAGCCTAAGACCCTCTAACTAGAGTCAACTCTTTTAAATTGCTGGGTGTCCCTGCCTCACCTCTGTTGTTTGCCATAATGCCGTTGTTCACAACAACCTCTAGTATGCTGCTCTTTCTTGTAATTTGTTGGTTCATTCCATTCCATTCACAGTTCATAGCTGCAGATAGGATATGGTTGTGTTGTTATCACATGGTAGATTCAAACTTATCTTAGAAGGAAAAGCAGTTAATTTCTGTTGTGTGAGGGCGAACTTTAAAGTTCCTCAGTCTGGGTCTCAGATGAATAAACTGTATCTGGTCCTTAGTCTTTTTGTCACCCCATTCCCGTCCCATTTCTTCCTTTCTCATCTCCTTCTCCTATCCCTTCCATTCCATCTTCTTCTCTGCCCCCTTTACCTGCCACCTGCTGTTTCAGGCCAAACACACACAGATGGAAATGAGTGAGTATGCTTCCATGGTACTGACCACCTGACCCTGTTATTTTACTTTATAGGTAGAGACTATTGGTGATGCCTACATGGTAGTATCTGGTCTTCCTGGGCGTAATGGTCAGCGACATGCCCCTGAAATTGCTCGTATGGCCCTGGCACTATTGGATGCCGTTGCTTCCTTCCGAATTCGGCATCGGCCTCATGATCAGTTACGCCTGCGAATTGGTGTACATACTGGTAAGATTAGTTCTGGCTCTTGACCCCTACCCCCAAATGGCTATAGGATCCTCCAACTTGCCCTCCCTTTAGGGCCAGTCTGTGCTGGAGTTGTTGGCTTAAAAATGCCTCGATATTGCCTGTTTGGGGACACAGTGAACACTGCCTCTCGTATGGAGTCCAATGGTCAAGGTGAGATTTACCCCCCCCAGATCTTCTTTGCCTTTTAGAGAGTTAGGAGCAGAGCTGTTATTCTTCCCTACTGTTTTGTGTCAAATGGGTGGGAGGAGATGGGAAAGGGATCCACAGTTTCATTTCTTCCCCTTATTTCCCATCCCCAACCTTGGTCAGCCCTTCTCTGACCCTTCTTGGCTTCTTAGCCTTGAAGATCCATGTCTCATCCACAACCAAGGATGCCCTGGATGAGTTTGGCTGCTTTCAGCTGGAGCTTAGAGGAGATGTGGAGATGAAGGTGATTGGGGGCTGGGCGGTATTGGGATGAAGGGGTTGGTAATGATGTGAGGAGAAAGGGGACAAAAGGGTACCTGTAAAATGGAGAGACGGGAAGAAGGGAACTGGAACTAACAGGACAAAGCACTGATGTGGGTGGGGTCGTGGGGGTGGTGCTTTGATTTTCTACCATCACAGGGAAAGGGAAAGATGCGGACGTACTGGCTCTTGGGAGAGCGAAAAGGACCATCTGGACTGCTGTGACCTGAAATGCCTTCCTCCCCCTTTTTTGCCAACCCCCAAGGATCTGTGGCCATGATCTTTATTATTCACTAGCCATATGGGACACTATCACAGAGCACTGTGTGTGCACTTACTATGCCCTGGGGCATCTGACTTTGGGGCTTGTACATATTCTCCTTTCCCCACCCTTGTAAATATCTGTATCTAAACCAGAATATTTTGGTCAAATATAAAAATTATAAAACCAGCCATGGATTCACAATTATAACTGAAACCCTTAAGGGGTGAGCAAGGTCATGGCACCTCTTCCTCCTTTATCCAATTAGGCAGTCTCAGACAAAGAGTAAGAGCTATTTGTATGATTTATTTCCCCCATCCCATTAGCCAATCTGCTTCTCTCCTACCATTTCCCCTTCAGAATTGAGGGGAATTCTCAGGGCCACAGGGTAAGGGCTGCTCCATGGACAGATGAACAGGTGTTGAGAAACTACAGTTTTTTCGAAATGGGGTATCATATGTCCGAATATCGCTGACACCCTGAAAAATTCTCCAAGTTAGGCTCAGACCTCTTCCCACCAGCCTACCCTCTCTCCAAACTTCAGCCTGCCCTCACCTCCCCCAGGAAGTCCCCTTAACACACCGGAAGTTTTGATGCCCTTTGCAGCCAGTAGGTCTCTGGCTGCTCCTGCAGGCAGTGACACTGTATGGAGAAAAGGAATTGAGAGTCCATGGGGGTGGGAGGCATAGTATTTTTCCTCCCCTAATTTTCTTGTGTGACCTTTCCATCCCCTGCTTCCCAAAGGGTTCAGAAAATAGCCCCAAAGTCTCCTCCCACCAATCTATTGAGGACAGTCTTTATTGGGAGGTGATGTTCTCACCCTGGTGGGAGGTGGTTGCCCAGGTCGATCCAGCTCCCTCTGATAATCATGGTGGGTTACGGACTCATAATTGAAACACTTTGGTGGACTCAAGTCCGGGTCCATTTCCTTCCTGCATAATAATCCCAGAGGTCAGGGCCATTCCCCACCCCACTCCCCTTATTCCCACCCACCTTGTCTCTCCCCATCCAATTCCTCCCCGACTTCCCCCCCCACCCCCCCACCCCATTCCTCACCGGATCTGGTGTTGCAGAAGCGTCTCCAGCATAGCTTCTCTCTTCCCTAGGGGGAGGATGGGACAGGAGGTCAGTGGGTTGGGGGGGAGGGCGGGGGAAGAGGAGGAAAATGGGGAAGACAAACTTGGCCTTTCAGTTTCGAACTTCATTATCACCCTTTCCCACGCCTTCCAGAGTTTTTCTCTCCTTAGTCTTCGTGTGTACCTCGGAGAGCTGTCCGAGGATTCCCTGGGTGCTGGTAGGAATCCTTGTAAGTGGTCCTGGAGGCCTGGGGGGAGTCCAGCTTTAGGGTCAGCAGGCCCAAGTGTCCCTGGCGGCAGCGGAAACCTTCGCTTTCCTCATGATTTGGAATCCAGTCCAGCTCGTTGGTGGCTCTCTGTGGGACCCAAAGCCCTGAGTGACTCCAAAGCCCCCCACGGATCCCCATGGGTGGGCAGAGCCCCCAACCCCGCCCATAGGAAAAGGAAAGGGGGCCGCACTACCTCTTCCAGCCAGTTATGGATGAGGCAGTGGCCCCGCGGCAGCGGCTTCCGGGGCTCCCGGGGCTCCCGGGACTCGGGGCACAAGGGCAGCCCCGGGGCGCCAGGCTCGGGGACTTGCAGCGCCTCCCAGGAGCGCTGCCTCGGAGTGTTAGGTCCCCAGGAGCAGCAGTGCAGGGGGGGCAATCGGGGCTGCGTCAGGAAGCCGCCGCAAACCCGCCCCGGCTCCATAGCGTAGGAAGATTCCTCCGGGCACTGCGGCAAGATCCCAGAGCTCTGCTGGGACGGGACCATGGGCTCTTCTCCCGAGAACGCCGGGGCCTCAGGGGGGCCGGCATCCTGGGCCGCCGAGGCACCCTTCCGAAGACCCTGGCCCCCTTCGGGACCCGCCCCTTCGGCCTCCTGGGCCGCCTCGCCGCCCTCCGTCATCCCCAGCATGTTAGCGGGTCGCCAAGGAGATGGCCGGTGGCGTCGTGAGGCTCGGAACGCCGGGGCGCGTCCCAGACACGGCCTCGGGGGCGCTCACGGGCGAAGCTCCGCCTGGATACCGAACTGGAGCTGGGACGCGGTGAGAAACAAGCCCCGCCTGGGGCAGCGGCCGGTCTTCTCCAAACCATTTCAGCGGGGCACTCCTTTCCAAGACAAGCCCCCAGTCCCCCCATCCCTCACCACGTGGGTGCGGCCGGTGCCGCACGGCTCTGGCGGACCGAACTTCCCTTTGGTACCCGGCTAGGATGTGCCACAGTTGGCAGTCATTCAGCAAACACACTACACACAGGATAAATACATCGTTGACAGTCAAAATAGGGAGTCCCCGAAGTCGAGCGATGCCCAGAGTTATGCATAAGATTATTCTGGCAGGAGTGTAGAATTAATTAGAAGTTGCTGCTCTGGTCCAGCCGGCTGGCAACAATGCCCTGGATAGGGTAGTGGCAGTGGGAAGGGGGATGGATGTAAAGTGCCGACCCTTGGGTCCTAACTAGCATCTGGCACATCTATCTTTTGTAGGCATAGCATACCAAAGGCCTGGAGATGCTCTGGTCACCCAGGTGGCTCCCCATCTTAATTGTTCCTGAAACTGCCCTCCACAGAACTGTAAAACTCCACTAACTCCTAGAGGTGGGCATTCTTCTCTGTTTTTGGTTTCAAGTCTATGGCCCAAGTAGATTCATTTTTTTTTTTTTAAGCTTTCAGGACAGTATCTTCAGCATTTGACCCTTGTTGTCTGCCTAGTTCTGTGCTGATGTGCTTACTCTCTATGCAAGGTGCCTGGGGCACTCCAGGGACAGCTCAGTCCCCCCACTTCACAGCTGGTACCGACATTAGATAGCTCCACAAGGGAATAGCTTTCCCCACACAATAGGGATGTAGAGTGCTATTATATTGTCAATCTCTTTCTCTGCTGCTTCTTAAGTAAAATATCCTGTGTTCTCCAGTGGTTTTTTAAAGTAGCTAATATCTATTGGGAAATGGAATACAGATGGAGAGAAATCCAACAGTACATGCTCAGTGCCAAGTCTTAGAGAATACCTTTTCAGTGGGTTGAAAAATACAATCTATCACCTATCTCTCTGTGTTCCAGTCCCACCTTGGGCCTTTCATTCCCTGTCTCCCCAGGAAGAAGTGAAAACCTTCCTCTTTTACATTTCTATTCTTTCCTTTTTTTTTATTTTTTATTTTTGGAGGGCAATTGGGGTTAAGTAACTTGCCCAGGGTCACATGGCTAGGGTTTTTTTTGTTTGTTTGTTTGTTACAAGTCTGAGGCTGGATCTGAACTCAGGTCCTTCTGACTCCAGGGCCCGGGCTCTACTCATTGCGCCACCTAGCCGCCCCCAACATTTCTATTATTTCTAACAAGTGAGACATGCCTTTTGACAATCTCACAGGGCACTTGTTTGTGAAGAAAACCTTTTGTAAACCATAAAGTGCTAGAGAAATGTGAATTATCATTTTAACATTAAAAAAGTATGCTGACTTTTCTCAGTGATTCTGTTCCTTCAGTCAAGGAATGTGAACAAAGACTATTTTCCCTACTAGGTCAGAGGCAACATAGAGTAGAATGAGTGCCAGATTTGGAGTCAGAGGACCCGAGTTCAAATTTCATTTCAGATTTACCTTCTGTGTAACCCTTGCTTAGTCATTCTTAGCTTCAGTTTCCTTATCTGTAAAGCGAAGATATTATAGTACCTATTTTATAGGGTTATCGTGAGGGTCAAATGAAATAATGTAAGGTGCTTTGTAAGCTTTAAAGCATGACATAAATGTGAACTACCATTACATGTGATCCTGAACAAGCTCCTTAATCTCTTTGGGCCTCAGTTTCTTCATTTATAAAATGAAGGGTTGGACTAGATTGTCTCTGTTGTTCCTTCCAGCTCTGACTCTGATTCTTCCCTTCATCATAAGCATATTCCACAACAGATCCCAGGCACTTTGGTGAGATAGTCACTGATGGAAATTGGGATAAAAATGATCTCCCTTCTTGTGCTCCACTTTCCCCACCTCCAAAGTGTGAGTTAGAGGAGCTTTGTTCAAATGGCTGAAGATAGACATGGAATCAGGAGTCAGGGTTCAACAGGTTTATTAACAGTCATAGATTCCCACACCCTCTCATCCTGTTCAGGGTCAGCCTGGTGGCCACTGAAGTTGCCGACCCCCAAGTATGTGCAGGTGCAAGTGATACACAGATTGGGCTCCAAGCTTCCCATCGTTGATCACTGAAATTACATGGGGTTAGAGGCATTAGGTACATAGGTAATGGGGCTACAGGTTAGAGAGTCTGGGTCAGGGGGAGCAATGTAAGGGTTAGACATAAAGGTTTGAAGGTCAGGACTTGGATTGCTCACCTAACCGGTATCCATCTCCTAGACCCTCAGCTTTTGCTGTCCGTGCAGCCACAAGTAGAAGGTGGCCCAGGAGCTGGGACAGGATAATCAAAATGGAAGAAAGAGTTAGGGCCAGAATTCCCTGGTCTGTAGTTAATAACCAAGCACCTCTCACCCGAACTCTGCCCTTGCTAGTTTTTCCTCCTGACCCCACACTCTCCAACACCTGTTTGTCCTGCTCTTCAGCCTGGCTGATTCGAGGAATAGGCTTCTTGGGAATGACTAGAAGATGCACTGGGGCTTGGGGGGCCACATCTCGGAAGACAAGACACTGGGGGGTAGAAAAAGTATATATCAAATAGACTGTAATTGCAAAATGAGGTGCCAATGTGTAAGTAGAGCAAGAAGGTGATGGATATTCTATGAGGGTGGCTACAGGGCTATGTGGCATCCTACCTGTTGGTCCTCATAAAGGATGTCAGCAGGAATGCTTTTGTCAATGATCCGGGAGAAGATGGTAGGGGCTGCTCCTCCAGGGGCTGCTTGCTGGGCTTTGAACACCTCATCCCCACCAGGGACCCCTGAGACTCCTCGAACCTGAGATAGGGTCACATATTGACCCTGGGTCAGTTAATCATTCAGCAAACATGCACTGACTCCATTTCTCACCCATCCCCAAATCCCCTGTGTGTAGTAGCCCTAGCCAGGCAGTACTGTAAAGAAGAGAAAAAAATGTGCAGTTATAACTAAGTACAATTAATGGTGCAGATTATAAAATATTGTAGGAGTCTGGAGAGTCATATGGGATAGGGTAGTGAAGAAAAAACTCACTAGAGATTAGATGATCACCTAGATTAAGCCAGGACTTAAAAAGAGAGGAATGGGAATGGGGGTAAGGTACCAATTACATTACTTCACTATCATTATAGATTCAGTCAAATTCGAGCCAGAAAGCTTGGGCAAAGTCCCTCTAATCCACTTTAGGCAAATCCCTAGGCACCAGGCATCTTGATAGGTGCCCGAAATACCTTCAGCCCTTGGGAATATGAAACTTGAGCAGTAATTTACTAGAGACTCCATCTGAAAGTTACTGTACTCCCCAGAGGGTCAATCAGATCTCCTATCCAGGCTTAACTCCATCCTCAGCAGGTTCTGACTGACCTGACCAGACTATCCACAGGGTTTGATTGCATTCATTAAAATAAACACATCTGGAGAGGTTAAGACAAAAGGGGCTAAATATCCAAATATTTAATAAACATCAGAAGGCCCCTTTCTAATGAGTGACTTAATACTCATTGTTATCTACACCGTGTCTGTCATTAACTATCTAGGTGAACAAGTCACCTAGACTCTTTGAGCCTGTTTTCTCATCTCTAACACGGGGGAAAAATGAAATAAATATGCATTTAAGTGCCATGGACTGAAGGTCCAAATAGAAAAAGCAGACAGCCCCTTTTCTAAAGGAGTTCACATTCTAATGGGAGAAGACAATCCATGCAGAAGTTTGGCGTCTGGGAAGATGGCAAGGCCAGGGAGTCCTTCCTTAGAAAACCTGAGGTTTCTGCCCCACAGAAATGGCCAACACCCTTAGGAAGTGGGGCGTGAGCCTACTGGTTAGAGTGGAGAGGAGATACTGACTTCCGCTGGGAAGGATAGGGTTTCTGGAAAAGCAAAGGGAGAGCAGGAAAACTGGGTAGGAAGGCAAAAGCTGGGTCCCCAGATAGGGGTGATACTCAAACTACTTACTTCATGGAAAATGAACTCAAAAGCGCGTTTGTAGAGCATTATATACATGTGAGTTAGTGAGTCTGCCGGCTTTGTCTAGCCAGCCAGTTCACCACTTACAACAGACTAGCCAGCAAACTCAAACCTTAGACAATGTCAGGGGAATCATTCTAATGTAAAATGTTAAAGATTTTCATTCTTTTAAAAATCCATTTAAAAATCCACTGGCGAATAAGTGCTGCAGTGGATAGAACACTGACCCTGGAGTCAGGACCTGTATTCAAATCCAAGCTCAGACACTGGATACTTACTAGCTGTGTGACCCTGGGCAAGTCACTTAACCCTGACTGCCTCTCTCAGGAAAAAAAAAATCCATGTCCAAAGCTTATCTAACAATAAATAGATGAGCCTGGCTAGGCATGAGGGGAGGTAGTGTATGTAGGAAGACAATGCTAGATAAGGTTGGTTAAGGGAAGATGTACCCAGATTGTGTTAGATCTTGAATTCCAAGCTGTCATGCCTAAAACGATACCACTGATATTTTTCATAAGCTTCATTTTATAGCTCTGGAGCACTGATATGGTACTTTGTTATATTGAAACATCATTCTGTTTGCTCTATCAGGCCAACTTGTTAGTAAATCAGAACACCATTCTGAACGAGAGGTAACTATTTTGTCCCCTGGCTTCAGACTGGCATTTCTGACTTCCAAATAGAATTCTCTACCCCTCTGGTCCTATTGGTACTTAAGTTCAATATATTCCAATCCAAATGATCATCTCTGCTCCCAAACCTGTTTCTTGACATCTTCAATTTCATCCAAGGCCCCAAACTGCATCCCCTCCGAATTTTCCCTTTCTCTCACTAACACATTTAATCAGTTGCCAAGTAGCTACCAAATACTCTGGATTTATCTTCAGTAGCATCTTTTCTTTTTATCCTCATCTGAAACTACTTTAAATCCTAATTATGTACACTTTTATGAGTCCCCTCATCAGTCTTTCAACTTTGAGTCATAACCCCCTCAAATCCATCTCACACACTGACAAGTTTGTTTTCATAACACAGGTCTGATTGCACTACTGTCTGCTCAAAAGCCAGGCTGCTATATATACATAATTCGGGAACAAGCTAACTTTCCAGCCTTATCTACCACTGAAATTCCAACCACATATTCTATGCTTCAAATTAGACTACTCAACAAATATATCCTGTGCATATCACCTCGGCATCTATGCTCACACAATTCCCTATGTCAAGAATGAACCTTCCATTTCTGCTTACTGAAATCCTAACTGTCTTTCAAGGTTTGTCTCAAATGTTAAGCCCCTTCCTCTAAGGCAAAAGTATTTTTTTCCTCTCTTGGCTGAATTCCAACAGGAGTTTATATAATTGTTCTATTCCATTTTATATTTCAGTTACTTTGTCTTATATTCCTATTAGACTATAAGCTTCTTAAGAGGAGGAATATGTCTTAGTTATCTTTGAATTTCCCTCAGCCCAGAGCCCTGTGCTGTTTATAGTAGGTATTTAGTAAATATTTATTAAATTTTGTGTTCAGTAGTGTATATATATTTCAGTAGTATATATGATCACTTTCATCACAGAGGAGAAAGTTCATCTAAATCATTTCAGTTCTTCCATGTGCCCCCAAGCAACAAGTATTTCCCAATGGTGGAATGGAGCAATCCTCTGTAGCCACTTTTCAGTTTCTGTTTTCACTGGGCTCACAACCAAAAGAGAAAGAATTATTGCATTGAAACAAGTTGTCTGTGCACAGCAGGAAACTGACCCAAGCCATTATGTAAGCACTTCTGAAAGATGTGTACTAGCAACGGTTAGGGACAGTCTCTCCAAATTATAGTGACCCTCCCCTTCCTCTCTTCTGTAAAAGATGGGAGCTAAGGAACTGTGCAGAGTCATCCTCTCTCATCTATCTCCATGTGTTTATGAAAGCTCTGAAATAAAACTCAGAGAATTGGATAGCATTTCTGAGATAGTCCAAACTTCATTTTTCTTTTGTGTAGTATATATTAAGTTTAACAGTTAAATTTTTTAAAATGTTGTATTTAGAAAAAACAATTAAATTAATTTGCATTCCCCTTCAGCACACTTTTCTCCCCTTAGGAACCTTTACTGGTATAAACTGGAAACTAACTAGAGGCTACAAACTTCAGATAATTCACACATTAGAAAAATGCTGACTTTAAAGTTTGTTGCAGATAACAGACTCAGTTCAGTGAACAAATACTTGCTGAACTGTATACATGGGAAAAATCAGTACTCAGAAACTTGTCATTTGTTATGGTTCATTATAGGCAGTGTTGTATGGTGGAAAATGTACTAGATGGGGAAGACTGGTTGAGTATTCATGGGTGAATCATTAATTTAACTATTCTGAATGTTTTCACACCTGTAAAATGGGAATGACACTTTTTGCTCTTATCACTCTCAAAAAATTAATGTAAAGTGGTTTGTAGCTGTAAACTGCTATGTAAATGTAAACAATTAATATTATTACTCATGGGCATGACCCAATATAATATCCTAATGGGACCTGGTCTAACTAATCTTTTTATCTCCAGACATAGTGGGCCCTAATGAATGCTTACTGGATTGTTACCCTTTTTTTTTTAAAAGGAAAAGCATGTGCTGTAAAATACCAATTTAGTGATTATGAATAAAAAAAAACCCGAAAAGGTTTACTGATGAGCATTTGCATTCACAAAATTCTTTATAAGTTCCTATTTTCTGTGTAGAAGATAATTAAGTCTGTGACCTGTTAATTGTATGCAAGTATAATATAAAGTGAAAAGAGGCCTGGCTCTAGCCTTGAAACCTGTTTCTGCCACTTACTACATGACCTTGAACAGCACAACAAACAGTTATTAATCCTTCCTTCTAGCTGTAGTTCTGTGATCCTACAAAGACAATAACTCCCCTTCTCTGCTCCCCTCTTCCATTTTTATGGGGTATAGGCAGGAAGGGAAGATAGATACTACGTGAACACATAATTTAGTACGAAGTAATTTTAAAAGGCAGAAAAAAATTAAGTGGAGGAAGGAATCAGGAAAAGCCTTCATGAAGGAGTAAAACAGTAATAGCCGGCTCGTACAGAGCGCTTTAGGATTTGCCAAGCGCTTTACACGTTCTCTCAGGTGGCAACTGTGCTTTGGAAAGAGGCTTTCCAGCCATGGAGGGCGACCCCTGCAAAAGCACCGAGACTGTGGATGACACTCCGCGTGGGGGCAAGACCCAGCAAGCTAATCTGGCACCGACAGGGAGAAAAGGTCGGCTTAAGCCGGGGAGAGAAGGGGCGCCGGGGGAATCCGGGCCGAAGACAGGTGGCACACCTCACTCCCTCCTCACCTGCAGCCGCGCGGCCCCGGTCACACGTCGTATCCCTCGAAGGGCACCCCAGGCGATTACAGCCGCCATAGCAGCCCAGGAGCCACAGTCAGTTCCGAGCGCTCCAGACCCCCGCCCCCGGAAGCGAAATTAACCTTTCCTTCCGTTGGCTGCTCTACTAGCCTGTCCGCGGGCCTTTCATTTCATTGGCTCTGTCCCGTTGGTTCCGCCCCCAAGAGCTGTACACCCTCTGCCTTCCATTGGCTCCACCGCGGGGTGGGGCGGACCTTTAAACCCCTTAGGGTCGGTTACCTTTTACACCGTTAATTGACCTATTAGGGACTGGGTAGGAACTGTCAACAGGGGGAGGGGCTTTCAGCCCCTAAGGCTGTGCTGTTTGGGGGAGGAGGTCTTTTGCACCTTTGGCTCTCCTAAAGGAGGGATGGGAGGGCGGCGGAAGAGGGTGACCGAAAAAATTCGAGAGACCCTGAGGCCCTGGGAGACTAAGACCGAGAGAAAAACCAGAGAGACCGAGCCCGAGAGGCGGAGGTTAAGGAGAGGTCGCTGCTTATTGGCTAGTTCCCCTCCCCATTTAAATTAACCCCCTCGAGCCTGTATCTCTGGCGTGGGATTTCGGCCACGGCTTCTCGCAGCTTATTCTCATCCTCTTGGGGTAGATCAGGCGGCTGTGAACGTCCCATTTTATAGATAGAGACACCGAGGGAGACTGAAAAGTTCCTGAGCCACTCAAAGAGACAAAGGTGGCAAAATGACCATCCGAAGGCTAGAGCCTTGTCCGTAGAGACTCAGTCACCAGCTATGCCACCTTGGGCAAGCTGCCGAATAATAACTCCATTTTGCGCAATGCCTTAGGATTTACGGAACACTTCTCTCACAACCCTTATCATTCCCATTTTACAGCTGAGGAAACCGAGACATATCGTCCAATGTTACGCAGTTAGTGTCGGGGCTGTTGTTGGAATCCAAGTCTACTGTCTCAGAAGTGTTTAACTTACAAGAGCCTCCGTTTTTCCCCTCAGGGAAATAAGAGGACCGGGCAAGAATCTATTAATTGGAGATCACTTAGATTTCTTCCACTTGTGATTCCAGGCTAAGCGCTGTCTCTGGGGGTCGGACCAGATTCTCTTCCTGGTGAGCACACCCCGAGAGAGAAGATACTGAGATTGACAGCCACTTCCTCAGACATTTAGGAAGGTTCCTTTCTTTGCATCCCCAGCTCTAGGTACCGTTACTAGAACATAGTAAGAGCTAGATAAATGCCTATTGACTGACTGTAATTACTTCGATGTCGCCACCTATTAAAGTCACTTCGAAAATGCCATATGAACTCATTTCATGTACTCCTACCAGTACCCCCTGAGGATAGGGCAGAGGTTGGAGTTTCCTATTCCAAGAAAGAGGAAACTGAGGCCCAAAGAAGCTTAGTTACCTTCCCAAGGAGACAGAGTTGGCGACGGAAGCAAGACTGGAACCCAGTCCTTGCTTTTCTGAGCCCTCCACCAAGTAGGTCTGGATCCTTATTCAGGAAATGGAAGAATTCTCTCAGGAAAGCGACAAATAGGGAAAGCTTGGAGGATAAAAACCGATCCCCAAGACAAAACGGAACCCTACACTTCTGATGGAATAGCGTACATGCTTGTAGTGAAGAGAAAATGTGTGGGTAACCTGTCCTCCTTTCCCATTATTCAGCTGAGGCGCACAGTGGCCGCTCGCTGCTGACTTTAGTATTTTACTTTAAACCTTGGTGAAACGAGGGTCTGAGGAGCTCAAAGGCTAGCCTCAGGAACCCGCCAGCCGGAAGAAGTTCAACAAAAATTTTCCTACGATTTGGGGCTTTCCCCAACAGACGAATAAAGTAAATGCACCAAAAGGACAGAAGACAGTTATTTTAATTTTTCAAAACAGTACCAAGTCATCCACGAAACTTTGATGCAGAATCATTGCAAACAGAAGGGTCAGGGAGAAAGAAGCTGGACCATCTCTGTGACCACACGGGGATGAACGCTGACAGACTCAAGAGACACATTTGCCAAACAGGAAACCTTTGTTTCAAATCATTTAAGTCCCTGAAACTCAGTTTCCTCGTTTGTAGAATGGGGAGGTTGGTCTGGATGGCTTCTGAGTTCCCTTCCGGCTCTAGCTTTCTCTGAGCCCATGAGCTTATCAAACTTACATCATTCAGTATTAAATTCCATCAGAGTCTTCTTCCTTTCTTATACTAAATTTGAACCAAGACTGGGTGGATGAGTTGAGAGAGGGGGACAGGTAAAAGTGTGTGGGGGGGGGGGAGGAAGGGTTGAAGAGGCTCAGAAATGATGATTGAATGAATTCATTTTTTTTAAAAGGAAAAATCAAGCTGAATATGTAACCAAAGAATACAACTAGAAAGTTCAATAATAATACTATTATTTGTATAATTTAAAAACTATATATAGTTTTATTTGAGTCTCACTACAATCCTGTGGGGCAAATACTTCAGTTTTGTTTTTGTTTTTTTTTTTGTTTTTTTGCTTTTTGGAGGGTGATATGCAGGGCAATTGGGGTTAAGTGACTTATTCAAGATCATATGGCTGGTAAATGTTAAGTGTGACAGGGCTGGTGCTCTATTCACTTTGCCACCTAGCTACACAATACTACAGATATTTTGATCCCCCATTTTACAAATGAGGAAATAGACTCAGAAAGGTTAAGAGACTTGCTTATGGTCACTCAGCCAATAAAGTAGAATTCTAACCTAGGTCTCTTTTGACTCCAAGATCAGCACTCTCCCAACTATACCACATTTATTGGTTCTACATTTGAAACTTTTATCACCAGTACAGAAATAAATAATTTGGAAGCAGAAAAGGAAACGGCCAAAATGACAGGAATCAAGAGTTGTTTTTTTGGGGGGAAGATGAATAAATTGACAATCCCTTTGCTGGAGTAGCCAAAATGAAAATATGAAAAAGACAGGTATGAAGACAATATTGCTACAGAAAAAAAAAAACAGAAGAAGCTTTTTCATAATGCTGTAAATTATTGTATGTTCATTCTCTTTAATAGTTCAATAAATTCTTTTTGAAGACCTAGGTTTGAATCCCAGCTCTGATACTTCCTGGATATAGGACATAGGGAAAAAAGGTGTGTGTGTGTGGGGGGGGGGGGGGACAGCTAGGCAGTGCAGTGAATAGAGCACAGGCCCTAAGTTCAAATTTGACCTCACTTAACCCTTACTAGCTGCATGACCTTGGGCAAGTCACTTAACCCCAATTGCCCTGCCTTCCCCCTCCAAAAAATAAAAAACAAAAAAAGAATTCCCTTTTCCTCATCATTTCCTCAACATAAAATGAGGATATTAATGAAGTACTTGCTTCACAGGATAATTTATAAATCTAGAGCTCATAGATCTAGAGCCCAGAAATTCTCTAATCCAATTTTTTATTTTACAGAAAAGGAAAAAGATGCCAAGTGAGGTTAAATGATGTGCCCAATGTCACTTAGATAGTAACTATCAAACCTAGGATTTGAATCCATATCCTCTAATTCTAGAGTCAATGGTATTTCCACTAACCAATCATGGTGTTCAAATGAAATCAAGTTGAAATCCTTCAAATTGAAGGCTTCTCAAACTGTAAAGTAATTAAGACATTTCATTAATCTTACAAAGATTTATTAAATGTCTTCTATGTGTAAGACTGGGCAGTTATGTGGCATAGTAGATTGAGTTTTGGATCTGAAGTCAGGAAGACTCATCTTCCTGAGTTAGAATCCAGCCTCTGACACTTACTAGTTATATGACCCTGGACAAGTCACTTAACTCCATTTGCTTCAATTTCCTCATCTGTAAAATGAGCTGGAGAAGGAAATGGCAAACCTCTCCAGTATGTTTGCCAAGAAAATCCCCAACAGGGTAACAAAGAGCTGTCTGAAATGACAGAACAACAACAAATATGTAAGGCTTTTAATAAGGTAGAAAGAACACAAAAACAAAATGAAAAAGGCTCTTCCCTCAGGAGCTTATAGTATACTAAAGGGGCAGAGCATGTAAACGTAAGCAGGCTAATACTAATAATTTTTACAGAACATTTAGTAAGTACCTGTTGTGTGCAGAACACTATTCGAGGCCCTGGAGGAGATAAAAAAAAACCCAAACAAACAAAGTAATGATAGAATCCTAATAAAGCTGCCCCCAGCCTTAATATTCTAACTTCCTTATAGGCCCCACTGAACAGCAGGCCCACTGCCCCTACCTAGCCACTCCTTCCCCCAACTTTACTCAATATTCTAACTTCTTCATATATGCCTCACTGCTCAGTAGAACAACTGGTGTGTGCATGAACTCATTTCTCACAGAAACAGCAGGCATGTCCATGTGATGGGATCCCAGTCACTCCCTATAGCCAGCCATTGCCCCCAGACTCACTCCTCGTATTTCCCACAGAAACAGCAGGTGTGTTCATGCACTCAACCACAATCACATCCATCTAGTCTCATACTGGACCACAATACTCCACCAATTAGAAAGCAGCAACACCAAGATATCCAAGCAGGATGTGGACTCCAAAACAATAGAAGGCATTTCCCCTAAGTAGGCACCTGCTCAGTAACAGCAAAAGCTGTCTTTTAGGTGAACTTGTGATGTAGAGAAGCTTATTATAATATCATTACCATGCATACATACCTCCCCCCAGTGGGTTTTTTGGTATGTATTGTGGGTAATCTAAGGCATAGTTCCACTGTGACTGGGATCTTTCCCTTATTACCTAATCCATTAACAAACCCCTCTTGCCTTTTTAATATTCATAATTTCTGTTATGCAATTGCATAAAATCCATCTTGCTTTCTCTGAAATTGCTGTTTCCTCTTGGAATTTAGCTCATTTCATGGGAGGCTTCAATCTCAATAAATGTCTATGCTTAGATTACAGGTGGTCTGACTCTGAATTCTTTGAGATGGTTCCAGCACGACACATCATGAAACCCCAAGAGGAAGACACAGTTCCTACCCTCAGGTTATTCATCATTTATCAGGGGAATGAGAAAAGAGATTTTTTTTGACAGAAGATAGCTCATTGGCTTCCCATTGTCTATAGAATAAAAAAAACCCAAACAAACCTAGTTTCACTTAAGAAATCCTTTTACCACCTGGCTCTAACTTTTTAAAACAAAATCTAGATATATTTTGTTGTTTATTTTTTGTTTAGGTAAAGGACCGTCAACATCACAGATGAGGTCTTGACTTGCTTGTGAATTGGATTTAAGTGAGGCAGAATTGCACAAAATTGTCAGTCTCATTTTTACTTCCAGAGTCATTGAAGTCCAGTGGCAGGAATACATCAGGATGACTGGCAATGGCTCAGGATGCAGTGAATGACCTTGGCATCTTCAATATCTGACCAAGCCTTAAGCACTTCATAGAGCCTGCCTCAGTTGCCTTCATAGCTATTGAAACAAATTGTTCCCACCTCCCCATTCCACCACAAGAAGTCTGCCTGCTTGAGGTAGACATCCTCCTAACTGATGGGTCTGAGGTCTGTTGGTTACTCTCAACCTGATTTATAATACTGTCTCTCAGGCACTCGGGTCAGATGGGCCTCCAGCCTTTCTGCTTTGCACTTTTCCCCTATGCCTGGAATGTTCTCTCTCCCTACCTTGGAATCCTCAATCTCTTTTTAAGGCTCAGCTCATGTGTCTCCTCTTCATGAGACCTTTCCTGATTGCCCCCAGGAGTTGGTAAGCTCTCTGCCCTTCTCTATTTACCTTGTATGATTTTAAATTTATTCTTCGGTGTACATATTGATTTCTATCATTGGAAGGTAAGCTTTTTGAGTGCAGAAGTTTTTATTTTTATCTTTATATACTCAGCCTAATATCTAGTACACAGTAAGGGCTTAATAAGTGCTCGTTGAATGGATTGAATTGGATAATATATGATAAGTATATTAGAAAGCTTCAAAAAGAAAATATTTTATGAGGTTGAGGGGGAAGATCACCAACCCAGAGGATCAAGGAAGGCTTCATAATACAAGTGGCATTTGTGTAGGCTTTAAATGATGGATAGGAATTCAACAGATAAAGACAGAGAGGGAGGATATGTCAAGTAGGAAGAGCAATATAAGCCAAGAATCTGGGCTGTCTTTGTTCAGATGACAAAGTCTCAAGGATCAGAACCTCAAGGTTATCTGTGACTCCTCTCCTTACCCCATGCATCCAATCAATTGTCATGCTCTGTAGGGACTACTTCCACAGTACTTCTCACACATCAATCACCTCATTTCCTCTTCTGTGGCAAACCCCCATATCTTTTTATCTACCTAGATGATTGTAATAGCTTCCTAACTGGATTTTGGGCTTTTAGTCTATGCCATCTCCATCCTATTCCTCACAGTGCTGTCTGAATAATCTTCCAAATGCATCAATTTCTGATCATGTTCTCTACTCGAAAACCTCCAGTGGCTTCCCACTGATCACTGAACAGCATAAAAATACATGATCCCTGTATGCAATCTAAGTTCACCTTCCTTTCTTTTTTTGATAACTTTTGTTTTTCAGTTAACTAGCATTTATCTTCTCTCTGTTCTCCTTCCCCTCATAAAAAAGGGAAGAAAACCCTTCTTGTAGCAAATATACATAGTTAAGCAAAACAAATTCCTGCATTATGTAACTACTCTAGGCTCTTTTTGGGCTACTTTCCTTTACACATCAGGTTTCAGCCAAACTGGATTACTCTTTACCCTCTTTTTTCCCTCTTCCTTTTCTTGTGTCCATATCATTGCTCACATAATCCCCCCACCCCCACCCCCCCCTCTGCCACATATGCCTGGAATGACTTTCCTAATCTCCATTTTTGGAAATCCTTTCCTTCTTTCAAAATCCACCTCAGGTGTTACATCAAATCTTCCCTGAGAACAACTCCCCTCTGGTGAAAACGATCTTTTCCTCATCAAATTTCTTATAATATTTTGAGGATAGCCTTTACATTTATCTTCCTTGGTGCATAGTTATTTGTTCTCATGACTTCTCTTCTCCTCTCGGTTTGATTGCAAGGGTTTGTTTTGTTTTAGAGCAAAGTTTGTTTTGTGTCTGTGTAACCTAGGGGCAGCTAGGTGGCTCAGTGGATGGAGTGCCAGGCCTGGAGTCAGGAAGGCTCATTTTCCGGAGTTCTAGCCTGACATCAGCTAGGTGACACAGTAGATAGAGTTCTGGATCTGAAGTCAGGAAAATTCATCTTCCTGAGTTCAAATCTGGCCTCTGACACCAGCTGTGTGACCCTGGGCAAGTCACTTAATCCTGTTTGTCTCAGTTCCTCATCTATAAAATGATCTGGAGAAGGAAATGGCAAACTGATCTTAGTATCTTTGCCAAGAAAATTCCAAATAGGGTCATTAAGAGTCAGATATGATTAAACAACAACAAAGGAATTGGTCTCAAAAGCCTTTCAAGGCCTAATCAAAGAAAAGGGGTCAATAATGAGGTCCTGAGATTGTGTACATGCCAGGTGAAATAAGCAAATAGGCCCCTTGTGTAAATTAAAGAGAACAACTTCTTTGGATAAGAAAAAATTGGATATGCCTTTGCAGGGCTTTAATTAGTTAACCCCTAGAAGAATTTAGGAGTTTGATAAAGTACAAGCCAGGGACTACTTTGCAGAAGAGACCCCTGCTGTAGAGGGGAGGAGGAGATTTCTCTTTCTTCCATATACTATTTAGGCCATTGTATCTAACAGCAGTTTGACTAGAGAGAAACAGTTCAGAGACACACAGCAGTTTGAAAGATCAATGGTTTGAGAGTTCAAGGCAGGTGAGGGAGCAGAGACAGATACTCTAGAAAGACACAGATATAGAAAGACTCAGGGGAAGAAGCACTTTGAGGAGGGGGTATCCTGACAGGAGAAAAGAGAGCTGGTTATGAACTCAAGAGAGCTAGCCCTGACACAGAGAGTCAAGCTTTGGAGAAAGGCAGACCCTGGAAACCCAGCTAAGCAATTTGGCCCCCACAGAAATAAAATAGCTAACATTTATATAATGCTTATTTTGTAGGTGCTATTATTATTGTTATTTTTATTTATAACTACTTCTATATACATTTTTTCTTTTAAGTATTTTATTTTTTCCAATTACATGTAAAGGTAGCTTTTAATATTCTTTTTTTAAAATAAAATTTTGAGTTCCAAATTTTCTCTCTCCCTTCATTCCTTCCTCCCTAAGACAGCAAGCAATTTTATATAGGCTATATATGTATAATCATGTAAAACATATTTCCATAGTAGTTATGTTGTAAAAGTAGAAACAAAACAAAAGGAAAAACTATTAAAAATGAAAAATAGTATGCTTTGATCTGCATTTAGACTTCATCAGTTTTTTCTCTGGATGTGGATATCATTTTCCATCATGAGTCTTTTGGAATTGTCTTGGATCATCATATAGCTGAGAAGAGCTAAGTCAGTCATAGTTGATCATCTCATAATGTTGCTGTTATTGTGTACAATGTTCTCCTGGTTCTGCTTACTTCATTTTCATCAGTTCATGTAAGTCTTTCTAGGTTTTTCTGAAATCCATCTGCCCATCATTTCTTATAGCACAGTGACATTCCATTACATTCATATACCACAACTTCAACCATTCCCCAATTGATAAACATCCCTTCAATTTCCAATTCTTTGCCACCAAAAAAAGTTACTTCAAATATTTTTGTACATGTAGGTCAGTAGGCGTTATTATTAACCCCATTTTATAGATGAGGAATCTGAGGCAAATGGAGATTAAGTGACTTGCCTAGCGTCTCACAGTTTATAGTGTCTGAGGTCAGATTTGAACTCAAATTTTCCTGACTCCAGACCCTGTGCATTAACCACTGCACAACCTAACTACCCCATACACATTGTGTCCAGGGAGAAGCTATGTGAGGATTATACAGGAGAAAAAGAATGTCCATGCCCTGCAGTTGTGAGTTGCCTTGGTCACATGCGTTACCTATGTATACACCTTACCACCAATATACTTTAGGTCATTATCTACCCTTCCTATGCATCCTGTGTGTGCCAGTAGAAGAGAGTACCTCTGGCTTATGGTGGCGGGGAATGTTCTGTAATCATCTTAACAGGCGGCTTTGCTAAGAGTTGTGTCTCTACTGGATGACTGCTAATTGGAAGCATCCTAGCAGGGGCTCATGAGCTAGAGTAGTGATAATAAGAGCATATATTAGAGAGTAGAAGTACAAACCCATAGACTATGCCTTAGAACCTGGAAATAGCAGTCATATTTGGGGACCCATTCCATCAATACAAATGTAAATTGGGGAAAGTATCCCATAGGAATGGTTACATATGTACCACCAATACCTAGCATCGTATCATGCATACAGTACGTGCTCAATAAGTATTTGTAATATTATTTTTCACTAATTTTACTGCAGCAGAGTACATGGAGGAAAATAATATAAAATTTGGACTGGTAAAGTAGGGTAGTGTAAGATTGTGGAGGGATTTGAACAACAGGCAAAGATATTTGATCTTTGCAAGCAGGCAATAGGTTGTTCTGAATATTTTAGTTGAAAGGAATGACATTTTTTATTTGTTTATTTATAGTTTACGAGATTCAATTCCATAGTTCCTTGAGTTTCAAATTTCCCTTCCCTCCCTCCCCCTGCCCCCCATGACAGCATATAGTCCAGTACAGGATCTGCAAATACTTTCACATTAGACATTAGTCAAGTTACAAAGGCGTATTGTATTAGGTGGGATGAAAAATGGTAAAGAAGAAATAAAACCAAACAATGAAAAGAAAAAGATCAATTAGTTTGCTTTCATCAGGATTCAAGCTCAGTTCTTTCTAGTTATTTTTCTGGATGTAGGCATCTCTCTCCTTCATGAGTTTTTCGGGGTTGACTTATATCACTGCATTGCTGAGAAGAGTCCAGTCTGTCATAGTTGGTCATCACACATATGCTGTGTCTGTGATTGTGTACAAATTTCTCCTGGTTCTGCTCTTTTCATTCAGCATCAGTTTGTATAAGCCTCTCCAGGTAAATATGAAGTCTGTCTGCTCCTCATTTCTTATAGCACAATAGTATTC
Organism: Gymnobelideus leadbeateri; assembly: GCA_011680675.1. Classification (NCBI taxonomy): domain Eukaryota; kingdom Metazoa; phylum Chordata; class Mammalia; order Diprotodontia; family Petauridae; genus Gymnobelideus; species Gymnobelideus leadbeateri. The sequence goes on along the minus strand of WOXC01008724.1, from coordinate 158,734 downwards.
CATTACATTCATATACCACAACTTGTTTAGCCATTCCCCAATTGATGGACACCCCTTTAATTTCCAATTCTTTGCAACCACGAAAAGGGCTGCTATAAATATTTTTGTACATATGGGTCTTCCTCCCACTTCTATGATCTCTTTGGGATTGTGGTATTGCTGGGGAATTACATTTTTTGCCACTATGACCAGATCTATGCATTTGAAAGGATTAGTTTGGCAGATATATGAAGGATGGATTGGAGGAGGTAAAGAATAGAAGTGGGAAGCCCTATTGGGAGTCTATTATGATGGTGCAGTCTGGTGGTAATGAAGGCCTATATTAGAGTAATGCCAGTGGGAATAAAGAGGAAGGGACAGATGCAAGAGAAAGTGTAGGTGAACGACTCCAGAGGTAACTGGTAGCTGATTGAATGTTAAGTAAGAAAGAAGACAGTTGAAGATAAAAAAACTAAATGTACCTATAAAGATTAAGGAAACAGAGAACAAGTTAAAAAAAAAACCCAAACAACCAACCAACTTTCCCAGACAATGCCCTTTGACCATGGCTAGGGGAAGCCAGGATCTTGGCTGTAACCACACTGGGGTACTAGACAAGACTCAGTTGGATGTTGGTCATCCTCAATTTGTTCCCCACTTCTCTGCTCTTACAAAGGAGTTGGTAAAGAAGAAACTCAGCAGCAGTTTAATCTGAGGGTTCTAAAACATCCTTTGTTAAAGTGTTAGCAGGGTAGCAGCCTATAATTTGTATCATATTTGTTACATGACATCCTTAAAAATATTTAAGGATAGAGAGCATGTCCCCTGGTAAGACCTCATTTTTCCATCCCTTGTCCAATCCTCAACCCCTCTTTTTGCTTATAGTTGACTGTCTAGGGCTATAAAACCAGGCAGATTGTAGCTGGCAATACAGTTATGTCTTGACACCTCATGTATGCAAAAGCTAAAATTAACCATGGAGGTTAATTTAAACTTGGCTATAGGCAAATTTTCTTTGTTCCCAGAGGCACATTTCTTTCTTTTCTTTTTTTTTTTTTAAGGCAATTGGAGTTAAGTAGCTTGCTCAAGGTTACACGGCTAGTCATTATTTATGTGTGGGTGCTCATTTTCTGAGTCCAGATCTGGTCCCGGGTCATCCCAACACCCGGGGCTGGCACTCTTACTAACTGGGCCACCTAGCTGCCCCCAGAGGCACATTTCTTGTTAAAGATCTGTGGGGAGCATTATAATTCTGTTTGAATGTCATAGTTTCTATTCTGCTCTAGTCTTTTTTTTTTTTTAATCAAGAATGCTTGAAAATCCTCTGACTCAGCAAATGTCTATTTTTGTCTCAGTTTTCCAAGGTAGATGATTGTTGGTTGTAATCCTAGTTTCTTTGCCCTCTGGAATATCATATTCCAAGATCTCTGCTCCTTTAACATGGTAGCTGCTAAATTTTGTGTGATTCTGACTGTGGCTCCATATTTGAATTGTTTCTTTTTGGTTACTTGTAATGCCTTCTCCTTGATCTGGGGACTCTAGAATTTGGCTATGATATTCTAGGGATTTCTTTCAGGAGATGATCAGTGGATTCTTTCAATTTCTATTTTACCTGCTTGCTCTAAGGTATCAGGGAAGCTTTCCATGATAATTTCTTGAAAGATGATGTTCAGGCTCATTTTTTGATCATGGCTTCTAGGTAGTCCAATAATTCTTAAATTGTCTTTCCTTGATCTATTTTTCAGGTCAATAGTTTTTTGAATAAGATATTTCATATTTCCTTCTATTCTTTCATTCTTCGCCCTGTTGCAGTAGACTTCTCTTGTAGACCTCCCAAGTAGTCTTAGGTTGGAAAAATGTCTCCCACTGACTTTTTGTTGGCTCTGCTGCTCTAAAATTTGATTTGAGGTATTATTTTAAAGTTGTTTAGAGGGGAACGTTTGGTGAGTTCAGCTGGGGTACTGGCTTATAATTCACCATATTGTTGAAGGATTTTTTTCTTTGATGGTGAAGCTCTGGATTTTGGCTGTGATATTCCTGGGACTTTTCCATTTGGGTCTCCTTTTAAGAGGTTATTGGTGAATTTGTAATATTTTCACTTTGCCTTTTGGTCCTAATAATTCTGGGCAGATTTCAGTTTTGGTTTTTTGAAATATAGTTTCTGGGCTTTTTACAATCCATGACTTTTAGGGAGTCTAACAATTTTAAAATTATTACTCTTTGACCTGTCTTCCAGGTCAGGGTTTTTTTTTTTTTTTTGGTATTTGAGTTTTTTACATTTTATTTTTTTCAATTTTTAAATTTTGTTCAAATATTTCTTGTTTCATGGAGTCTTTTTTGTTTGTTTATTCTAATTTCAGGGATTCCATACTTTAAGTAAGGCTTACCATACTCTCTTCTAAGCTACTTATTCTTTCCAATGCTTTCCTTAAGAGCTTTTATTTACTTAAAAAATAACTATTGCTTCACTTCTTCTAGCTAGCCCTTGAAAAAAACATCTTTTTTTTTTCTTCTTTGAGTCTCTGTTTGCAGTTGTTATGGAGTTGTGCTTGCGGTCATTTTTGATACTAGATTTCTTTTTTTATTTAATAATTTCTCCAGCCTTTGTTCCTGAACTGGACCTTTGTGCTAAGGCCAGTCTTCCCCCCTTGCTGCACCTTTGAGTGGGGGTACTCAACCCAGTTTGGTCCCCTGGAATCTTATGCTGACTTCCACTTCCCAGGGTTTAGCCTTCTAGTTTCTAATCAATTCTATTATCTGCTTCCATTTCAGTGGGTTAGCTCTCCCACCCACATTCACAGTTATGATTACTGTATATTTCCCTTTATCCTATTTTCTTCTGTTTACTCTTCTCTCTTTTTGTCCCATCTGTTGTCAAAAATCTATTTTGCTTCTAACCACTTAATGTGCATCCCTTAATCTGCCCTCCCTTCTCTCATTCCCCCTCAATATCTTTTATTTATGAGATTGAGAGCCCCTTGGATCCTCAGGTGACTCTCTGGCATCTCAGGACTGAATGCTAGGGCCCTCAGAGCTGTTCTTGACCTGACCTGTTATGAGTATTGCGGCCTCCACTGGACAGCACTGTGCTGATTGTTGTCTGCTGCTGTTCTCTGAAGTTTAAAAAGGTCCCTGTTTGGGGATTGTTTGAACACCGTGGGGCTTAAGGGGAACCCTTCACTCTTACTACCCTTGGACACAGAGCCTTTCAGGCTACATGTATACTGTCTCTGGTTGTGCTGGGTAGATGAGGGTCCTTTCTTTTTGCTTATGGGCTGCTAGCTGACTTTTTATGTAGTTCTGGGGAGGAAGAAACCACTGTACTTCCTCACTGAATTTCTTAATCATTGTTTGGTCTGGAAAACTTCAGGGTTTTGTTGGAATAGGTAAGTTAGGGCTAGGTGGCCTGCCACCAATTCAGGTGGCCATCTTGGCCAAAAGAGCTGTATAATTCAAAGTTGCCTGTGTCACTTTTTAAGTATCATCATGCAAAACAATCCCACACATTGTCTGGGCAGTGTGTTGGTGGGCCTGGAGTGAGATGAGTTCAAATCCAGCCTTAGACACTTACTGTATGACTTTCAGCAAGTCATTTATTCTGTTTGCCTCAGTTTCCTCATCTGCAAAAGGGGGATATTAATAGCACCCATCTTGCAAGGTTGTTGTGGGAATCAAATGAAATAATATTTGTAAAGTACTTAACACAGTTCCTAATGAATTCGTAGGTACTATACAAATGTGAGCTGTGATGATGATGTCAGTGTCTGAAAATGTTGTCTCTTCCTTTAGCTCTAATCCATTACTTCTAGGCCAAGAGGTGGTAAACATGATTTCTCATCAGTCTTCTGGAGTTATAATTGATCACTGAACCAATCAAATCCTTCGAAGGTGTTTTACAATTACTATGTTATACGAATTGTTTTCTTGTCTGCACATCTCATTCTGTGTTAGTTCATACATGTCCTAGATTTCTTTGAATTTCTCCCTTCCGTGATTTTTGTGCCATAATAATATTCCATCACATTGATATACCATAATTTGTTTGTTGCTGTTGTTGTTCATCTGTGTCCAACTCTTTGTGACCCTATTCGGGATTTTCTTGGCATAGATAGCTCATTTTATAGATGAGGAAACTAAGGCAAACAAGGTTAAGTGATTTGCCCAGGGTCACAAGGCTAAGTGTCAGTCTGTATAAGTGTATAAAGTATCTGAGTCTGTTTACGTTCAGCTCTTCCTACCCCCAGGCCTGGTGCTCTATCTGTTGTACCACCTAGCTGCCCCATAATTTATTTAGCCATTCCCTAATTGCTGGGCACTGTACTTTGCTACAGTGAAAAGTGCTGTTATACATGGGGTTTTTTGGTTATTATGGATCCTTTTTCTTTCTTTGATCTCTTTGGGGTACCCAAGCCTAGTAGTGTATTGTTGGGTTTGAAGTCATAGTTTAATGACTTTTGGAGTATAGCTCCAAAATGTTTTCTAGAGGGGTTGGACTACTCCACCGTGCCACCATGAGCTCATTAGTGTGGCTGTGCTTTCCATAGCTCATCCAACAACTGTCATTTTTCCTTTTTTGCTATCTTTGAAAATCTTAGGCTTTATATACTTTTCATTCCAGATAAACTTTTCCACTTGATCTTTATGTTCTTTATTCATGACATCCCATCTCCCAACTCTATGCTTTTCCATGGCACTGTTCTTCATGTATGGAATGTACCTCCTTCCCACCTCCACCACACAGAACCCCCGACTTCCTTCAAAACTCAATTTAAGTGGTATATCCTATAGGAAGCTTGTCTTGATCATTCCAAGTTGTCGATATCCCTGGAAATATATATATATATAATATATTCACATATATGTATATGTGTATATATCTCTATATATCAATATGTAGATAAAGATATACATATAAACTTTCTATATCTAAATATAGTATTTAATTTTCTATGCACATATTATTTCCTTCCAACACAATATACAATATAATCTCTTTGAAAGCAGGCATTATCTGTCTTGGTATCTCCAGTGCTATAGCGCCAGTGCAATATTTACAGCACCCATGATCAGGATAAAGACCGTGACTATAAATATTACATGACGCTTGATTACAAAATATAACACAGTCTCAGACACCAGAAAATTGAATCCCAACACCAGTAAGATGATTCCACTATAGTAGCAAAGAAGTTAATAAACCATAACCACACAGTGAGCCACACCATCCTTTAGCCTTCCCATAAACCAATATAAGATCAATATTTACTCAAGGACCTCTCTATCTCCTTGCCTGAGCTCCTCTCTCTCCCACCATCTTGCTAGCTCTGGCTCCCAGCTTCCTGTGGCTCTGCTCTACCCTTCAGCAAACTCCTCTCACAACAGGCTCCATGTGACTACATTCAGCCTATAAGGGGCTAGAGTTTACTTTCAAAGTAGGGAAGATCTTCAAATTCCCATTCCCATTACAAGTGCCCAGGCACAATTCCTGGCTTGCAGTAGGGTCTTCCCCCCTCCCCCTGCACTTAATAGTATTTTGTTTTTCCAATTACATGTAAAGATAGTTTTCAATATTCACTTTTATAAAATTTTGAGTTCCCAATGTTTTTCTCCCTTCCTTACTTCCCTCCCACCTCCCCAAGAGAGCAAGCAATCTGATATAGGCTATACATGTACAATTATATTAAACATATTTCCATATTAGTCATGTTGTAAAAGAAGAATCAGAACAAGAGGGAAAAACCAAGAGAAAGAAAAAACAAAAAGAGAAAAAAGTGTGCTTTGATCTTCATTCAGACTCCAGTTCTTTCTCTGGATGTGGATAGCATTTCCCAACTTGAGTCTTTTGGAATCATCTTAGATCATTGTATTGCTGAGAAGAGCTAAGTCTATCAAAGTTGGTCATTGCTCAATGTTGTTGTTACTGTGTACAATGTTCTCCTTGCAGTAGGCTCTTAATACTTATTGAATTGAATTGTAACTCAAACTTCCTTTGTACCACCTATATCTAGCATTGTAAGGGTGGCTGTGATCTGGTGGTTCTTCTGGACAGAAAATTCAGTGCCTTCCTGCTCCTTTTGCTTTTATCAAGGTAGAATTTGATTATTTCCTTCAGACTAGGGTGACTGGTGAGGCCTTGGTCTCTCCCCTCCTCTTCCCTTCAACCACATAGCCATTTTTTTTTACACTAGCAGGGGTAAAGGCTTAATTAAGTCCAGGAATGACGCTTTAACAGTGAGATTTTGGACACAATCAGGAGATGAGGAAGAGAGATTGGTTTTGGGTGAGGGGGCCTTTTAGAATCCCTGAAACTGTATGAGAGAGGCAGCTACCTATTCCTAAGACTATCTGGTTTACAGATGTGTATTCATATATTTTTCATTCCAGGTATCCTTTTGTAGAAATAGGCAAATGGTACCCAACTTGGCAAAAAAAAAAAAATAGCTTTAGTTTCGATCCAACTGTATCTCCTCATCCCTTTTGCAAGCTGGATATGGGTCCAGCTCACCACAATGATCAGTGAGGAAGGGACTTGGGACCCAACAGTGAGGGTCCCAGCCTCCACCAGCAATTCTCTTGCATTCAATTCACTTTTATTTCTCAGGCAGCATTTCCAAATTCTTCATCCTATACTCTGGCTATTATCTTTATCTCAACCTCTTCCCCTCCCTCTAGAACCTTGGACTCTTGTCCCTAGAGCCATCCACTATACTAATGTGTACACATACTCATGCCTATACAGGCTACTGATCTAAATATAGGCTGCACTCCCCTGCCCCCTTCTGGTTAATTTAAAGCCCAGGAGAGGTCTATTGTTGATGCTATCAGTGTTTTCCTTTATATTTTTCTCTTTTCAAAGAGATACAAATTTAAGAGTATGATATATACAAGGTGTTCCAAAGGTCTTAGTGTAGCTTTAAGCTTTTAAAGCTTAAAACTGCACTAAGACTTTTGGGATGCCATAAGTATGTGATGGGACTCTCTCTCTCCCTCTCCCTCCCTCCCTCCCTCCCTCCCTCCCTCTCTCTCTCTCTCTCTCTCTCTCTCTCTCTCTCTCTCTCCCCCCCTCCCTCCCTCCCTCTCTTTCTCCCTCTCTCTCTCTCTCCCCCTCCCTCTCTCCCTCCCTCCCTCTCTCTCTCTCTCCCCCTCCCTCCCTCCCTCTCTTCCTTCTCTCTCTCTCTCTCTCTCTCCCTCCCTCCCTCCCTTTCTCTCTCTCTCTCCCTCTCCTTCTCTTCCTCTCTCTCTTCTCTCTCCCTCCCTCTCTCCCTCCCTCTCTCTCCCTCTTTCTCTCTCTCCCTCCCTCCCTCTCTCTCCTCCTCCCTCCCTCCTCCTCCTCCTCCTCCTCCTCCTCCTCCTCCTCCTCTCTCTCTCTCTCTCTCTCTCTCTCTCTCTCTCTCTCTCTCTCTCTCTCTCGCTCTCACACACACACCCCTATATTCAGACCAATACTGGTCACAGACACATTAGAATGCATGCACACACACAGCCATATCCATGTGCATTCTCCTGTGCTCAGATACACATGGAGACATACACATGCATATGCTCACATATATAACACACTGCACATATACATGTACCTCCATATCAACAACACACTCCTCTCCATGTGTATGCATACACATGAATTCATACATAGGCTCAAAAAGTTCAGAAGGTACTGACATGCTCACACACATGCTTACACACATTTGTGTTCATCCATGTCCATATTCTGTGGACATATCTTTATTTCTTGGCATTGGGGCCCAGCTCACATGTTCCTATGCCGGGTGTAATACTGCATGTCCCTGAGGAGGGAAGAGCAGAGTAGGTGAGGGTTGAGGATCAGAAGGGCTTGCTGGGGCCGGGACCAGAAGGTCCAGGGAGCCTAGAAGGGCCTGGGGAGCTCTGCTGCACAAGGGCCTCAAATTCCGAGGCAGGGAGGATGATATCTCGAAGGGCAGGCATCTCAGCAAAAGGTATGTAGTCAGCTCCTGAGGGGGAAACCAGTATGGGGTGGGGGAGAGGGATGGTCATGGATGGTTGTAGGGGGGTAACTGTGAGGAGTGGGTGACAATAGAGGGAACGACCAGGGAAAATGGTTATTGGGGGGATGATCTGGGAGGTACGGGAAATGGTTATATAAGAGCTGGTCTTAGATCCAGGGAGAATGGCCCTGGGGGAATGGCTTTAGATAAAGGGATTTGGGGGAAGAGGTAGGAAATTGGGGCAAATTCATAAAAAGGAAATGGGGGGGGATGGGTGGGTTATGAGGATCGGGAAACCCCCTCACCATAAGAACTTCCCTCACTGTATGGCCCTCTTTTCCAAATGGGATTTCTCACCATATGACCTTTCTTGCCGTTTAGCTCCTCCTCCATAAGGCCCTCATCATTCTGTATAGCCAGCTTCATTATATGGCCTCCCTCACCATACCTCCTTCCTTGACATGTGGCTCCCCTCTCCATATGACCTCCCTCACCACCCTCATAAAGTTATCTTTTCATCTGGCCTTGTAAGGGAACGCTCATCTTGCTTTGTTGGGATTCAATATGCATATCCAATTTTAATGTCTATTTAAATATTATATTCTGTAAGAACACAAGGGACTTTAGGATAAGTCCTCATCCCTGGGGGATCCCTGAAAGAGAATATGGGGAGTTGGTCTAATCTGATAACCTAAATCTGAGCCATGCTTTCCCTCTCCTGCTCTTTCCTTTGTCTGCTAACTCAGAGGGAGACAGGAGGCTGCTGGAGTAAGAGCCTGGTTCTTTCCATCTGATTATGAGGATGGAAGGAATTGGGTCAGGAGCTGGAGTGAAGGAAGAGAATCAGTGACTTGTTGCTCCATAAACTGGGTCAGCCAAACCAACCAACTTTGTTTAGACTTTAGTTTAGTTTGAATTTTAAAAATTCTCATCTCTTTTTTTTATGCCAATATGTTAGTTTTGTTTGTTTTGCCTCTTTCCCTTTAATTTTTGGGTAAAAAAAAATTCCTTCTCTAAACTCTAGCCTTGTCTTGGCTAAAACTAAGGGGGTTGGGGAAGCAGATTTCTAAACCTCATAGGAAGTGTTTATGGTGATGGCAGTAACCAAGTCATTGCCAGAACCTAGGGAGAACAGGCAGAATGGGAAGATGGAGGCAGAAGCCCCAGGAGAGGTGGTTATGGATGCCACAACACTTTACTACCTGGGCTATTCATCATGATCCTCTTCACCATATGGTACCATTTATCATGGTTTTACCATATGGTTTCATTCAATATATAATCCTACTCACCATGCAGCTACCCATTCTCCAGAGGCCTCCCTCACCATGCCCCGCCCTGAGCACACAATCCCCCTCACCATATCGCTCCACTCTCCACATGTCCCCCTCACTGTACAGCTCCCTTTGCTGAACGGCTCTTCTCACCAATGGGTCTCCCTCCCTGCCTCCTGGTCTCCTCTGACTCAAAGAAAGTTTCATGCTCCTCCCATCGTCGGTCACATGCAGCACAAAGGAAGTTGGACTGGAAGAAGTTACACTGGCAGCCTGTGAGAGGGCAGAGGGAAGGGGGCAGCAGCAGCAGAGAACATAGAGGCACATAGGGCATTCCCCAGTCTTGGTTCCCCTTGCCCACTTATATCTCCCCATCTCTATCCTTTTCACTCATATTCACAATGCATCAATCTCTAAATTCTCTCTCTCTCTCTCTCTCTCTCTCTCTCTCTCTCTCTCTCTCTCTCTCTCTCTCTCTCTCACCTTTTAGAGGGCAATTGGGGTTAAGTGACTTGCCCGAGGTCCCACGGCTAGTTTTTATGTTAAGTGTCTGAGTCCAGATTTGAACTCAGGTCCTCCTGACTCCAGGGCTGGTGCTTGCTTTTTTTTTTTTTAATCTCTAAATTCTCATTCCATCCCCATTTTTAACTTCACCTCTATCTCCATTTTCATTCCAATACTGTTCTGAACTCTCATGTCGCTCACTAGCCTCCATTCCCATGCCCATACCATTTCCAACCTCTCATCTCCATTACCTCCAGTCTCCTTCCTATTCTGATTTTGTCTCCTTTACCACTTCATTCCCAATGCCATTTCCATCTGTAAAATGACATTTTGTGTGTGTGTGTGTGTGTGTGTGTCTGTGTGTGCGTGTGTCTGTGTATGTGTGAGTGAAACAAGATGGCTTGTAACTAAATCTCAATCCTCTGTGCAACCCAAAGACTCGCTGGGAGGAGGGCTTCCTCCTTCACACGGATTCCCTAACCCCACTTCTCTTCCCATCACCCTAGGCAAATAAATCTTATTACAGTCCTTTGGACTCCCAAAGAATCATTCACAATGCCCTTGCCTGCTTTCACTCCCCAGGTTAATTCACCGAGTAGGCAGTGTTCTGTCTCCGTCTCCATCTCCATTCTCTTCTCACCACCCTATTTTCCCTAAGCAATTAGTGCCTACCCCCCGTCTCCCATTGACATTTCCCATCACCCATTCCCAGGGGAGGGGTACCACGATGTCGACAGGTGTGGGACCCTGTGGCTAAGTGCTCCTCGTGGTTGTGTTTGCAGCGACAAAGGGCCCTCCAAGCTTTGGGGTCAAAACCAGATCGTTTCTGAAGCCAGAACTCTCCTACTTCTTCTGGTCGGGATGGGATAAAGCAGAACATCTGACACCGGCACGCAGTCTTGGTACAGGGGACAGATATATCTGTGGGGGAAAAGCGGCGGGTGGGGAGGGATCTGCCCCTCCGGTAACTGACAGGATCGAGCCCACTCCGGGAGCCCAAGAGAATCCAGCCTACGTCTCCCTGCTGTAAAGCCGGGAGCATCTGGTTGCCTCTGCTCCCTGCTGGTCAGGGAATTCTCCTGTGTACCTGAGGTGATGAGGTGCTGGGCCAGCAGGTGTCCACAAAAGCACTTTGACTCGTTTCCAATCCGGTAGCAGTCCCATAGGTAGTGAGGGCAGCGCCACCCAATGTAAAGACCTGAGGAAGGAAGGGTTAGAAGGGGACTGAGTGACCAGAAAAGGAAGGGGTCATGCTACACAAAGTGGGGTCAGTTAGGTTGACCAACAGACTGGACAGACCACATCTCCTTCATCTCATCACACATTCCTGTCATTCCCTTGCTCAGGGATACCTCCAGGGCTGACTCCTCTCTCACAGGTAACATAAACTGTGTTCAGTGACTGGGAGTTAAGTTCCTGGCTTCAAATGACCATTTGGCCACTTACTTGAGCTTGGTCAAGTCATTAAACTTTTCTTGACTTCAGTTTCTTCATCTGTAAAAGGAGGGGGTTGGGTGAGATGATCACTAAGGTGCCTTCTTGCTGTATATTATATGAAATATATGAACATAACCCAGCTGGGCTCATCTTGCTTCTAGGTACCTGACTTATCCTCAAGAATTTTCAATTGTCCCCAGATACTCTCACCTACTCCTGGAAGCGTTTTTATTATGAGAGTGAACTTTTCTAATCAAAGTTGGAAGATAATAGAATTTTAGAACGTCTGTAGGGAGCTGTAGGGACCTTAAAGACCATCTTATTCAATCTTCCCCCTTTATGAAAGGAAGATAGAAATAAACAGTCTGGTGTTTCTTCTTCTAGCTCTATACCTGCTACTAACTAGTGGTGTGCCTTTGGCCAAGCCACTTCAGTTTTCTGGATCTCACTTTCCTCACTTATAAAATCAGGATTTTAGACTAGCTGGTATCTTCTAGTTTTATATCCTATGATCCTATGAGATGTAAAAGAATCTCATTTGAGTTCTTTGTGCACCCAAAGAACCACTATCAAAGGCAATGTCAACTTGGGAAGGGGTTGCTTCCTCTCCCCAAGTTAATTCAACATTTATTAAACACCCACTATGTGCAAGGCCATAAAAACTTACATTAGGCTGGAGGGCAGAACATATAAAGAAATAAATAACTACAAGATAATTTGAGGTAGAACACCAATAATTAGGGGGAACAGTAAAGGCTCCATAGAAGAAATGACACCTGACCTAAATCTTGAATGAAGTTCAAGATTCCATTCAGCAGAGCCCAGAGGAAATGCACTCCAGGCCTGTGTATGGGATGGAAAGCTGAGTTTTGGTGGGCAGGCCAATTTTGTTGGAACAAAAAGTGAGAAAAGAAGAATAGTGTGGAACAAACCTGAAAGTCAGGGCGAGCCAGATTATATAGGGCTTTAAATGCTAGGGTGAGTAGCTTGGATTTTGTCTGAGATGCAATAGGAAATCTCTGGAGATTTATGAAAGAAACATAGCAGACCATGAAAAGGGCCTTAAAAAAAGGAAGCAAGATCCAGGAGCCCCTGGGTTGAGGTGTTAGCCCCAGGAATAAAAGAATTAAGGAGTTTGTCAAGACTGGCTCTGAAGACAAAGATATGAGTTAAAAAATAATCGATGGAGTCAATATGTAGTTACTGAAAATGGAAATAATTTAAATCCTCAAACTTAAGATAGCTATATGTTTCCTTATCTTTTAAATTTTTGTTCACAGTCTGTTTCACTGTAGTTACTACTAATAAAGACTCTTAAAACCTAAAGAGAGTACAGAAGCAAACCTTTATGTGTTTACTTTGGGTCAGAAGATCAGAGAAGTTGAGAGATTTCATTTCCATGCTGTTGGGGGGTAGAGTGGGGAGGGGAGGAAGGAGTAAAATCTTTCTTAATCAGAAGCAATGATTACTAGCAGCCAGAATAGAGCAGGTGGTAAAGCTCTGGGACCCCCTTGAAAGAACAATAATGAAAAAGTAGTCACCCTTGGACAGAGAAGTGTCTCTGAGAATTCATACAGACAGGAAATCCTTTGTCCCAAAAATTTAATTATAAGTAGAGGGGATATAAAACTTCTTGGGACAAGGATAGACTATGTCCTTAGTGGAAGTTTTCCAGGGTGCTTTCAACTACTCAGAGTTAAGAGTCAGGGGAGATATACAAACACAGGGACAGGAGTAAGGGAAGAGAGGTTGAGGGAGTCATGGCATTGAGTAAAGATGGGAAGGAGTCTAAGTAGATCCTGATTCTCCCAAAGCCTAGCCGAGAGGTTTCAGAGATCTATAGCCTATCCTGAGAAGTTGGCAGATCTTTTTGCTAGCTGCTGAGTTAGTGCTAAGAGGTGAGGGGGACTAATTGATAATTTCCCCACTCCCCCCATAAATTTTCTGTGGGTTGTTTTTTACCCTGATCTCCCCATTTGATGAGTTGTAGGAGATTGTGCCCAACTGTATAAAGGGCAGAGTAGACTCTACTACTTGGTTTGTTTTTCATTCTTTATGTTTCTTTCAAGTCTTAATTGAATGCTTTTGTTGTTGGAGTTAGGTGTCTCTTATATGGTTTGTTAAAAGTTGTATTGTATGGGGGTTAGGAGCTACGAATTGTTTAACTGATTGTCCCAAACTGTCTCATATTGAACCTAAGATGTAAAAGTGAAATGTAAGAGTCTTAGTTGTATGGGACCTGTGCTATAGATGTATGCTTGATGGCTTGCACAGAGACCTGAAACCCTAATTCAGAGCAGTAGAAACATTGGAACTTAAGGGGATAGACTGAGCTCTAGTCATGGGAAAATAGTTGTAGGGGGGGAGAGTCCCAGTTGACAGGTTGCTATAGTGAGCTGAGGAATATACTAAGGTTTTAACTGGCACAGAGGTACAAGCAGTGGTGACTAAGGTTATTCAAAGATGACTGTGAAAGTTATATGGCAGTGACTTTACCAAGAGGAATAAGGAAAAGGTCCCCTAAATACCAAGATGCTTTGGAAGGAGATTGCCGGAAGAAAATCATCAAAGATGATTACAGAAGTTTGGATAACTGATTGAAGATAAGTGATCGAAGGTTCTTTAAATTATGCGAAGTTCACCAGGGGTCCCAGAACCACAAGTGTGATGGATCTTAATAATGCCTAAGGTGAGAAATATAAGTCTTCTGTCAACAAGGGTAGAAGGACAGAGACATTAAGGTCAAAAAAGAGTAATTTTGGTCTGAGTAGAGGGGGAATTGGAAGAAATTTGTTAGTCTGAAGACTCTCTCTCCTTTAAGACATGGAATAATTAAGAGAGTGTGGCATGCCCAAAGAGCCATAAAACTCTGCATACCCTTTGATCCAGCAATACCACTGCTAGGTCTGTATTCCAAAGAGATCATAAAAAAGGGAAAAGGACCTGCACATACAAAAATATTTATAGCAGATCTTTTTGTGGTGCCAAAGAACTGGAAATTGAGGGGATGCCCATCAGTTGGGTAATGGCTGAACAAGTTGTGGTATATGAATGTATAGCATTTAGAATATTAAATGTAGCTCATACTATAAGAAATGTTGGTCATGCAGATTTAAAAAAAACTGGGAAGACTTACACGAACTGATGCTGAGTGAAGGGAGAAGTAGAAAAACATTGTACATGGTAACAGCAACATTGTGTGATGACTAATTTTGATAGACAGCTTCTTTCAATAATAAAATGATGTAAGACAATTTCAGAAGACACATGATGGAAAATGCTGTCCACATTCAGAGGAAGAACTGTGGACTCTGAATGTAGATCAAAGCATAATTTTTCTCTCTTTTTTTCTCGTGGTTTTCTCCTTTTGTTCTGATTCTTCTTTCACAACATGACTAATGCGGAAATATATTTAATGTGATTGTACATGTTTAACCTAAAAAAAGAGAGCATGGCAGAGGTAAGAGAAAGAAGAAGCAGTAGGAGAATGGAATTAAAAAAAGAATATGAACCACTTCAACAACAATGAACATTTACAGAGGTGGCTGAAGTGCCAGGCTTCCTTCTAGTAGAAGGTGGGAGAGTCATGTGTGATGAGATTAAAATGACCATCTATATGAGGTGCAGATGGAGCCAGAATCGATGAAGCAGAGATCATTGACTGCCTTGCCTAACCCAAACTGCATGTATGACTCTGAAGACCCTGGGCAGGCAGGAGACAAATGAGCCTTAGAGTCGGGGCATAGGTAAACTGAGGCTCAGAGACATTAGGTGACTTACTTGCAGGTATTATTTGTGAGGCCAGGATTTAACTCTTGGAAAAAACCCAGAAAGCCCTGCCCAGGCTGAATTCTATGAAAAGCCACCCTTCTGAGCTGTGGAATGGGAATAATTAGACATTAATATGGACTCCAGAGTAGGGAGCCATTAACAACGTTCCTGAAGCCTTCTCCAGGAGTTAATATTTTGCCTCCTGACTCATTGTAGGGGGTAGGGGGAGGAGAGAAGGTTAAAAATAAATAGTGACTTAGTTTTTATTTTTAAGTCAGGAGAGAGAGAGAGAGAGAGAGAGAGAGAGAGAGAGAGAGAGAGAGAGAGAGAGAGAATTGTCAGGGAATGACCTAAGATGACTTTCCAAAGAAGGAGAATGAGAGAGATACAAGTTGAAGTTTCCGCTGAGTAATAAATGAATCTCATCTGCATATTTTGTGCACCCCAAGCCCGATATTCACATCTATGTTCACCTTTTTTTCCTTCTATCCTACAGGGTCTATGAAGTCCTGAAAAGAAATCCCCAGTATAAAAGCTATGTTGGGCATGTGGGGCTCTCAGAACAAGTTAAAAAAGAATGAAAGAGCCTGAAAAGAAGCAAAGTTTCCTTTATATTCCAAAAAAAAAAAAATGAAATATAGCTCATGCATGTTCTGGGTTAACTCTCCCATGGCCTGCTCACACTGACCAAAGAGTCAGTTTCCTTACACAAACATAAGTCTTGATTCCAAGACTTAAAAAAATTATTTTTTTACTCAATTACATGTAAAAACAATGGTAATGTTTTTTCTCTTCTTCAAATTTTGAGTTCTAAATTCTCTCCCTCCCTCCCGCCTTTCATTGAGAAGGCAAACAATTTGAGATAGGTTATACATATGTAGTCATGATTGCAAAACTTTTAATATTTCTTAGGATCATAGATTTAGAGCTAGAAGTAATCATTTTTTTCTTTTTGCTTTTTGGAGGGCAACTGGGGTTAAGTAACTTGCCCAAGGTCACACGGCTAGGTTTTTGTTTGTGTGTGCGTTAAGTGTCTGAGGTCAGATCCGAACTCAGGTCCTTCTGACTCCAGGGCGGACGCTCTACTCACTGCGCCACCTAGTCACCCCTAGAAGTAATCTTAAGAGATCGTATAGTTCCAACCCTCCCCTATTTTACAGGTGGGTTAACTTGGACTCAAAGAGGTTGTGTCTTAACCAACATACTTTATCTGGCCGCTAGACCCAGATTTCTCCAGAGGAAAAAGTGAGGCTGGTGACTTTGCACAGCCCTGCCTCACTTAAATCCAATTCACTTGCATGTCATGGCATCACCTCCTTGATGTCATGGTCCTCTTTGAGGATGAAGAATGAACAACAGCAATTAATAATATAGTAAAATAGTAAGTGGCAGAGTCAGGATTTGAATGCAGGTCCTCTGACTCATGGATTTGAATCCCAGCTCTGCTCCCAAATCCATTGTTCCTTCTACCACATTGAAGTTTCTCTTAACATTTTTGTAACTGGCTAAGATTTTTTTTTTCTATTACCTCATTATCCGCCCCCCCCCCTCCACCTCATCTTGTCTCTTTTACTTTAGCTACAGGCATTAAAAGAACCACTAGAAAATCTCCTAGGGCTGAGTGCCCAAGGTCAAGAGGAAAAGAAGAAACTGACTGACTGCAACTACAGTTGTCCCCTTCACATCACAACTTTCCCCATCGAGGTTTCAATATATCCCAGGTTGGAATAAGAAATTAAATGGAAATTTTAGGGGAGTTTTGAGGAAACCATAGATGACAGAAGAGGACCAGCAGATGACCCAGAGCCTATGACCAAATACTTAACCCAGATTTTACAACAAGGTACTGTAAACCACCCCATAAAAGAAAAAGAAAAAAAATTCAGACTTCTCTGGTGCAAAGACAGGGCCAAAAAATTTTATGCAGATTTTCCAGATCTTGGGATGCCCTACCCCTAACCCCCACAATATAGAAGGGATAACTGTATTTCCATGAAGAGAGACAATCTCCAGTAAGGAGTAATGGGTGATGACAGCCAGATTTGGGGATTTATGTTAGCAGAAGGCCCCAAATCCCTAAGACTCATCCATTCAATATCCTCACTTTTCTTCTTTTGGGGGAATATTTTATTTTTCCCCCAATCACATGTAAAAACAATTTTTAACATTTATTTTTAAAAATTTTGGAGTGCCAAATTCTCTCACTTTGTCCCTCCTC
The DNA here is from genome assembly GCA_011680675.1 of Gymnobelideus leadbeateri. Lineage (NCBI taxonomy): Eukaryota > Metazoa > Chordata > Mammalia > Diprotodontia > Petauridae > Gymnobelideus > Gymnobelideus leadbeateri. The sequence goes on along the minus strand of WOXC01008724.1, from coordinate 141,584 downwards.
TTCCTCCTCCCTAACATGGTAAACAATCTGATATAGGTTATACATGCCTCACTTTTCTTCCTAGGGTTCTTCCTCTACCAAAAGGCATTCATACCTCTTCTGACCACTCACACTTTCCCCCTCAGGTGTTTCCCTCCACTTTTGTAACCCTTATTTGTCAATTTGATGTTTAAACTTTTCCTCCAAGAATCCTATTCTATCTTCCAATTATCCTTACCAGCCTAGATATCTTTTGATATTTTTGCGCATAAGATGTCACCCAAGACATAGATGGCATAGTAATAAAGTTTGTTGGGAAACAAGAAATTGGAAGGGCTAGGGAATATGTTGGGTATTTGGAGCAGGATCCTAAAATACCTTGATGGGTTATAATGGTCCACCAAATTTGACAAGAAGACACATTAGAGATTAATGTGAAGCTCTGAGCTAAGCTAGAAGGGACCTTAAAGCTCAATTATTTCAAGTCCTTTATTTTATAGATGAGAAAACTAAGGCACAGAAAAGTCAGCTGTGGAAGTTTCCAGACTTCTCAACCCATAAATGCCAAAGAGAAAGTAAAAGGTCAGTGGGGAACTCTGTTGCAACTGGGTGACAGAAGAACGAAGTCTGGTCCCTGCCCCTGGGGTGAGAGGTGGCAGAGGTCTGGTGGCTGCAGCTGCTGCCACATGGCTGCCTCAGGAGCTCCTGGCCTGCAGATTGTAGGGGGATCAAGTGGCCATTCAGAGGGTAATCACTCTTGCTTTGACCTGCTTGGATCTGGGTCACAGTCTTGGGTAGTAGTTGGGGGTGTGTGGCAAGGTGCCAGAGCTTGGAGTGTCTGTAGAGAGGGTGCCCTCCTCAGACCTCTGACAACATTTGAGAAGACCCCAGTGATTTGGGACATAGCTCCCTCCACTCTGGAAGCAGAGCTCTACTGTGGCAAAGAGCTCAAAAGTCAAATAATTGGCTGGCAAGATGAGCAAGCAGAAGCGCAATCAGACCATACAATCCTTTTCTGGGGACAAAAAAGGATCAAAACATGTAACCAGAAGAAGTCAAAACTCCTGCATCAAAAGCTTCCAAGAAAAATATGAATTGGTTGCAGGCCATGGAGAAGCTCAAGAAGGATTTTGAAAATCCAGTAAGAGAAGTGGAGGAAAAATTGGGAAGAGAAATGAGAATGATGCAAGAAAATCATGAAAAGCAAGACATAGAAAAAAATAACATCTTAAAAAATAGACTAACTTAAATGGCAAAAGAGGTCCAAAAAGCAAATGAGAAAAATGCCTTAAAAAGCTGAATTGCCCAGATGGAAAAAGGAATTTCAAAACTCACCAAAGAGAATAATTCCTTCAAAATTAGATTGGAGCAAGTGGAAACTAATGACTTTATGAGAAATCAAGATGCTATAAAATAGATCCAAACAAATGAAAAAAAAAATAGAAGAAAATGTGAAATATCTCATTGGAAAAACCACTGACCTGGAAAATAGATCCAGGAGAGATAATTTTAAAATTATTGGACTACCTGAAAGCCATGATGAAAGAAAGAGCCTATAAATCATCCTTCAAAAAATAGAATATTCTAGAACCAGAGGGCAAAATAGAAATTGAAAGAATTCACCAATTGACTCTTGGAAAAGATCCCCAAAAGAAAACTCCTAGGAATATCAAAGCCAAATTCCAGAGTTCCCAGGTCAAGGAGAAAATATTACAAGCTGGAAGAAAGGATTTGAGTATTTTGGAAACACAATCAGGATAAAACAAGGTCTAGAAGCTTCCACACTAAGGGATTGAAAGGCTTGGAATATGATATTCTAGAGGTCAAAGGAGCTATAATTAAAACCAAGAATTACCTACCCAGCAAAACTGAGTATAATGCTTCAAGGGAAAATATGGTCATTCAATGAAATAGAGGACTTTCAAGTATACTTGATGAAAAACCAGGGCTGAACAAAAAATTTGACTTTCAGATACAAGCAGCAAGAGAAGCATGAGAAGGTAAACAGTAAAAATAAATCACAAGGAACTTATTAAAGTTGAACTATTTACATTCCTACATGGAAAAACAATAATTGTAACTCATGAGACTTTTCTCAGTATGAGGATAGTTGAAGGGGACATGTGTGTGTGTGTGTGTGTAGGAGGGTGCACGTGTGTATAAATACATATGTGAGTGTGTGTATATGTGTGTACATGTATACATAGACAGAGGGGACAGGATTAATTGAATAGGAAGAGATGATATCTAAAAAATAAAGTTAAGAGATGAGAGAAGAATATAATGAGAGGAGAAAGGGAGAGAAAGAAAAGGGTAAATTATCTCATAAAAGAGGCAAGAGAAAACTGTTACAATGGAGGGGAAGAGCAGGAAGGTGAAAGGGAATGGGTCAACCTTACTCTCATTGAATTTGGCTTAAGGAAGGAATAACATACACACTCATTTGGGTATCTTACCCTACAGGAAAGTAGGGGGAAAGGGGATAAGAGGGGGATGATAGAAGGGAGGACAGATGGGGGGAGAGGGTATTTAGAACACATGCATTTGCAAAAGGACAGGGTCAAAGTAGAAAATAGAATAAGTGGGCGGTGGGATAAGGTGGAGGGAAATATAGTTAGTCTTTCACAATATAACTACTATGGAAATGATTTGGGTAACTACACATGTACAACCTATATTGAATTGCTTATCTTCCCAGTGGGTGTGGGGGAAGAGGGAAGAAGGGAAAGAATCTGGAAATACAAGTTTTAAAAACAATTGTTAAAAATTTATTTTTTTTATATCCCTCTGGGAAATAGGATATAGAGGCATTAGGGTATAGAAATCCATCTTGCCCTTCTAGAAAGTTAGAGGGGGAATAGGGGAGAATATACGAGAGAACAGATTGGGGAAGGGGTATTCAGTAGGCTCAATATCTTGGGGTGGGAGGGTAGGGGAAAGACAGGAAGAACATTTGTAATTCAAAATCTTGTGGATATGAATGTTGAAAACTAAAAATAAATCAAAGTGAATGTCAAAAAAATTAATAAAAAGAATGACTCTCACAGTGTTTTAAGCCCTAGAAAGTACTTTCCTTACAACAAAAAGATAGGTGATTCAATTATTATCATCATCATTTTACAGATGAAGAAATGGAGGCTCTGAGGGGTCAAGTGACCAGCTGGGGTCACACAGTTAGTCAGTGTTGGAGCCAGCATTTTCACCTAGGTCTTTCCTGACTCCAAACCAGTATTCCTTCCAGTATACCCAAATGTGCAGGCATGATGGTGATAGTGATTGTCCTAGCAAAAGCCTGTATAACTGTAATGAATGAATGAAAAAAAAACATTTATTAAGTGCTTACCACGTGTTAAGTACTGTGCTAGATGCTAGGGACAGACAGAAGATTGGGAAGGGAGTGTCCAAGCTGGGTTACCTGAGGAAGCTTATTCCTTGCTGCCTATAATGTTTTCCCTTATAGCTGTGGCCCTATTTTGTTACTGTCTAGTACAGCCCTCTGTACATAGTAAAGGCTTTAATATGTTTTTCACTGAATGAATGACTGTCCTAATATTTGACTTCTAGTTGTCTCCTGCTACTCCCAGGTGGTCTCACTTATTTCTTAGTCGAGTTCAGAATACTCAGTGGTATGCAGAGTTCTGTACTAAGCATACAGAGGAACAGACACAAGGGAAATAGCAGCAGGGTGCTGGAGCCAGCTCTTACCACCTCTTAGGGCTGATTGTTAATTTTTTAGTGTGAGTGTTTATATTTGGGAAACTGACAAATACTACAGGGATTGATTTTTTGTTTTGTTGATTGCCTAGATTTAAGAAAGTGATGGAAAAAATGTTAATTCCGATTAAACTTTAAAGTGTGTTGTGTATACATTTCTTCTCCCTCCTCCTCCCTTCCTTCTCCACCGCCCCCCCAAACCCAGCGAGCTGTTAAAACATTTACCAGCACACCCCTGGAAAAAGGTGATGTAAGTCTGAATGGAAGGGAGCTTACAGATGCATGGAAACATAGAATATACACAAAACTAACCAGGCAGGATATTTACGAAATAGATACAGGCACAGTGTATAATTTAGCCAGCCCCAAACATCTGGATCTTAAACTTCTTGCATGTTACACAGTGTATGTATGTATATACTGTTGTCCATGAATAGAAGACTACTTGTTCCCAAATAGGTTGTTCTCCAGAATCTGAGGATGATGTCAGAGAACGGCCCCCTCTGAAAGTGAAGCTAACAAGGATAAACTCATAATGGATTGGAGCCAATGAGTCAACAGGCAGGGTGATGTGGCTGCCAATAAAGCTGAAGTGAGCTCAGGATGGAAGAAATGGAGAGGCCAGGATGGGAGCAGTGGACTAACTGGATGGGTCAAGCTACATCTGGGGTACTGCATTTAGATCTGGACACCACATTTTGAGAGCACATAGAGTAGACTATGGTCTCCAGAGAACAGTAACCAGGAGGAGGAGGGGACTTGAAACCATGCTATGGAAGAAAATTCCTTAACAGAATTTGGTATGGTTAGCCTGAAGAAGTCCCTATGTCGTAGGTGTGTGTGCCAGGACCTACTACAACAGGTTCATGAGAATTCAGAAATTGACAAAAGCTACAAATCAGGGCTTGATTCAATAAACACTTACTAAGTATTTATTATATATTCTATTTATATATTATATGTTTATTTACATATTTATATATTATATAATTTATTAAGTGTTACTATATGCCAGGCAATATGGTAAGCATTGGAGAAACAAAAACGGAGGAGAAAGTCCCTGTCCTCCAGGATTTCACAATCTAATAGAGGAGACAATTTATTTTGTTTATTGACTAGATTTTTAAAAAGTGATGGAGAAAATACTAATAATGTAAATTAAACTTTAAAATGTGTTTGACATACATATTTCCATTCTTCCCCCTCCCCCAGAGGACTGGCTTTTATTTTTTTATTTTTTTAGCCTTTTGGAGGGCAGTTGGGGTTAAGTAACTTGCCCAAGGTCACGTGGTTAGGTTTTTGTTTGTGTGTGCGTTAAGTGTCTGAGGCCGGATCTGAACTCAGGTCCTTCTGACTCCAGGGCCAACGCTCTACTCACTGCGCCACCTAGCCACCCAAGAACTGGTTTTTAAATATTTGTCAGTATACTCTTGGGAGGAGGGAGGGCCTATAAAGGAATATTAGTATCTCAAGACCCACTGGTCCATGGTGGACTTTCTGAAGTAATAGTTCCTCTTCTCGTAGTCAGCCCAGGACCCTTTTTTGTGTCTCAGGTGGTTGTTTTCTCTTTAGTGTTATGTATGTTAGTGTTTATAGTAATACATACATATGTCACACACATGTACATATATATGCATAAATAAATGTTCACATGTAGGGCATATATAAATATTTTGGACTGGACCTGTGATTTCATTGATGAAAAATATTTGTAAAGTGTTTAGCATAGTTTCTGGCACATAATAGGCACTTGTAGCAGCCAGCACCCTAGCATACCCAAGATGGCTGCTAGCACAGGTTCTTTGATCTGCTTTTCTAAAGGAAAGCAACTCAAAAGGGTTAACAATCTTACTTTAATCAAACATATATCATTTACCTAGTTCAGGGGAAAAAGTCAGCACCCTGAACTTCAGAGAACACAAACAGAAGTTATAAGCAGACAAAAATACAGACAGAGAAAATGACTATTAAACAGACAGGGCTTCTAGCTGTCTCACCATGACATAATACAGTTAGTCACCAGAGAGAGAAGCACCAACATTTGGGTTTTCAAAGCTGGGGGGCTCAATGGCTGCCCAGAGTCTCATCTGGCCAAATCACACAACTTTTCCCAAAGTGAGCCCCAAAGCAAAGCCTCGTCTCAGAGGTACATATAGCCTTCTCCAGGGTCAGAGAACATCACGACCCTCTTGACCCACTTGACTAACAAAAGTTGTGCATTCCTGAAAAACAAGCCTACTACCACAGGCTCCATGTGATCACATTCAATCTATTAGGGGGCAGAATACATGTTCAAATCAGGGAAGGTCCTCAAATTAACTTAGGTCTATCAAGGGGCAGGGAAGATCTTCAAATTCCCGTTATCATTATAGCACTTAAAAATGCTTATTCTCTTTCCTATTCCCCTCCCCTCCTGGTATGGAGCCTTCTTCTGCCAGCACAGATCAGCATTTGCTCTGTAGCACTCCTTGGGGCCACCATTTTGATTCTGAAGGGAGGTTAATTGGTTGATACAAACAGGACTGGTTTTCTGTGGGACAACCTCCTGAATATATTTCTAGGGGCTAGTGACAAACATTAGGAATGCTGGTAGATGAGTAGTCAAATTCTAAATTTGGCAAAAACTACTACTACATCCCAATATCCTTTTCTCTCCTTTTCCTCTCTTCTTTGCCTAATGGCAAGAGCTATCTTGTAGTGTAAGAATAGGATCAAAATATCTGGTGTAATTAAAATGAGCTCATTAAATATAATAATAATAATATAATTATTCAAATAATAGTTTAGCACATATAATATGTAATAACAGAAGGATTAGTGGAATAAGAGTCACATATTCTCTGAATTGGAAGGGACCTTAGAGGTTCTCTTGTCAAAACTGCTATGAATCCACTCTATGGCAAGTTGTTATCAACCTTAGCTTGAACACCCTTATCAATGGGAAACTCATTACTTAATGAGACAGTCCATTTCATTTTTTTGATAGCCCTTTAAATTGAGGTGATTCTTCATCAACTCTTCAATGGACAGAGCTCTTTCATCTTTCACTCATGAGAATTTTCCCCATCTTCCTCAAAGCCTGAAACTCCTACTTGTTCTAGTGAAGAGAGTGCTGGGCTTAAAGTCAGAAAGACCCGAGTTCGAATCCAGTCTCAGATATTTACCAGCTGTGTGACCCTGGGCAAATCACTAAACCTCTGTTTTGCCTTAGTTTCATCATATGCAAAATGGGGATAATGCCTACTTCCCAGGTTGTTGTGAGAAGTAAGTGAGATATGAGATAATAATTGTAAAATACTTAGCACAGTGCTGACATAGCACATCATCAGTGCTATATAAATTAGTTGTGGTTAATATTATTATTGTTATTATTATTCCGGGCCCCTGAGCCAACTTGGCTTCTGAGACTCAGAGACCTGTTACAACTCAGCCTTAATTACCTGCCTCTGCTCCTGCTACTGTTATCACTAGGTAACATTTCATAGGACCTGCTTCCTTCCTTCCTATCTGTCCCCTGTCTTCACACACTCCCAAGCATAGAAGTGTGTTTTCTTTTAAATTAATGTATGTATAGTATGTGTGTATGTGTATGTATATACACACATAGACACACATATAAATATATACATATACACATAAATATATATTTATATATACATACACATATATTTATATATACACACATATATAAATATATACACACATTTATATATATATACACACGTTCTTGGTGTTTTCCCTCCTAGAGAGCCATCCTTATAACAAAGAATAGAAATAAAAAAGTAAGAAAAAACAGTTCAGCAAAACTAAGACATCAACCATGTCTAGTATCAAAAGCCTGTGTTCCATACTCATTGTCCCCCAACTCTGCAAAGATAGGAGAAGTGCATCCTCTCTTGGGAACAAGCTTGGTTATTATAATATCCTAGCATTCAGTTTCGACTTTTTAAAATTTTTTATCCTATTCATATTAATGTAGTAATTGTCTATAGCAAATGTGTTAAACACGGGCCTGTGGGACTCCATTGCAGCCTTCACTACTCCCTAATGTAGTCAGAACCTAATTAAAATGTAACTGAGAAATATTGGACAAAATAAATAAAAATACAATAGAACATAGGTAATGTTAATATATGGTTTTCTAAATTAATGCAGGGAGGTTTAGTGGCCTCCTTTTCTATTTCAGTTTGATACCATTGGTATGCAGTATTTTCCTGGTTCTGCTTACTTTGCTTTGTATTAGTTTACAAGAATCTTCCTATGCTTCTCTGTATTCATAATATTTATCATTTCTTATAATGTGGTAATGTTCCATTACATCCATACATTACATTTTGTTTAACCATTTCCCAAATGATAGGAATCAATTTTGTTTACAATTTTCTGCTACTACAAAAAGTTCTTCTATAAATATTTTGTTGTATATGAGACATTTCTTTCTTATCATTGGCTTCTATGAGATTTTCCAGGATAGATGGACCAATTTACAACTCCACCAATAATGCATTTTTTGATTGTTGTGTGTTTTCAGTCATGTCCAACTCTTTGTGACCCTATCTGGGACTTTCTTGGCTAAGATACTGGAGGGGTTTGCCATTTCCTTCTCCAGATCATTTGACAGATGAGGAAACTGAGGCAAACAGGATTAAGTGACTTTCCTAAGGTCACACAACTAGCATGTGTCTGAGGCCAGATTTGAACTCAGGAAGATGAGTCTTCTCGACTCTAGGTCCAGCACTCTAAGCACTATGGTGCCACCCAGTTGTCCCAAAATGCATTAGAATACCTATCTCTTTACAATTCCACCAACACTGTTCACTTTCATCTTTTGTTTCATTTGCCAATTTGCGGAGTCTGAGGCAAAACCTTAGCATTGTTTGCATCTGCATTTCTGTTATTATTAGTGATTTATGTAGAATTTAAACACCTTGAAAGTAGGGACTTCTACTCTTGTCTTTATGTGCTCAGAGCCTAGCTTGGCCTATTACATGCTAGTCCATGGTTTATAGTAGGCATTCAATAAATATTTCTTGATTGGTAAAACTGGAGCAATATTTTGTATGGTTATTAGTTTTCAATTCTTTTGAGAACTATTCATTTTATTTGTCCACTTATTGATTGGGGAATGGATTTTGTTTTTATACATTTGTGTTAGACAGGTCCCATTTGTGTGAATAATGAATACCCTTGAAGTGGTAACATTATTCAAAGTACTACATATTTTTCATTAGGTATATTTTACATAATTACGACTTGGGTTTGAATGCAAACAACCTCTTCAGGGGATTCATTATTGGTACCATTTAGGACTTAGCTGTAGTTCCCTATGGAGTTGAATATCAAACCTTGGTCATAGATATTTAATATAGATTTTTTCCCCCAATAAACTTCCATTCTTATCCTACTTATTTTAATTTTGTTTGTGCAAAAACTATTCAATCAAAATTTGTCTTCTAGGATTTGTTTACAAAGGAAAAGAGAATATATAAGACATAATACAGTTGGGCAAAGTAATTAGTATACAAAGTCTATTGATATCCAGGTTAGATGGTCGTAAATTTCCTATGCTCTATTAGGCTAAAAGTTCCTTCAACTCTAGCCTAGTCATTTGTGTTCCCCTGGGTGATGGCCCCAGACAATAAGGATGTTGTCTCTCTTGAGCACACCTTGTCAAATTAGGCTTTTGTCCAAAGAGGCTCTCAAGACTCCAATCATGACCACTCTTCAAAGCATGCAAATTAATCAGGAAATAGTGAATATTTGAAGGGCTAGATTTAGCACTGGAGAAGTTGGGTTGGAATTCCAGCCCTGCCATTTATTACCCATGCTGACTTGGGCAATTTACTGAACCTTTCTAGGTCTCACTTTTTTCATCTATCAAATAAGAGGGTTGGACCAGCTGACTTCTAAATTCCTTTCCAGCTTTAACTGTCAAATCCTATGATCTTATGTCAAAGTGACATAAGACATATTAGAGCAAGATCCTTTTTTAAAGTTAATTTACTTGTTTTTAGTTTTTAACATTCACTTCCATAAGTTTTAAATTTTCTCCCCATCCCTTCTTTCTCCCTGCATATTTTCCCATTAGTCATGTTGGATAGCAAGAATTAGAACGAGTAACAGTAACCATGAAAAACAAAACAAAACAAAAAGAGAAAACAATGCTTCATTCTGCACTCAGACTCCATAGTTCTTTCTCTGGAGGCGGATGGCATTTTCTATCATGAATCCATTGGAATTGTTTTAGGTCCTCTCATTATTGAGAAAGGCTAAGTCTATCAAAGTCAGTTGAACAAGATTCTTAACGGTTCTGCGAACTTTAAAAAAAATTTAGTAGCATTGATTTCTTTTTAATCTTATATATTTTATTCTATGCATTTAAAACTATTCTGAGAAGGGGTCCATAGGTTTTACCAAATTGCCAAAAATTTCCATGACACAAAAAAGGCTAAGAACCTCCTCTTTAGAGGCAAAAAGAAGACCAGTGGATATAAGTGATAGAGAGATTGATTTCACTTCACTATAAAAACTGTCTAACAGAGTTTTGTTATAATGTAATGGGCCCCCTTAATCAACAGCAAGTTTGCTGTAAATGGAGGTCTTGTTGTAGGAAATGTTACAGAGTAGATGAATGTTTTAAGAACTGCCTCTATGTTCACTTCCACCTCTCCTATCTTAAGACTTTGTGCCTCAAAGTTTCGTGGGCCTTGAAAAGTAAGACGTATAGCAGAAGGGTTTGGAGAAAAATGGGAGATAAGCATTCTTGTATAGTTCATGGACATGGCTAGTGTCAGAGTCTTGATAAAGGGTCGCATATTGATGTTTAGGGAAATTCCTGGATGTAATAGACTAAAACTTTGAGCCCATCATCCACAAGGTGGCATGCGTAAGGAATATCTCAGGACAAGACAAATAGAAGAGATTTGCATGAGATAAATTAGTCATAAGTTGTAAAATCCTTACCTAGTATTTGGACAGTAACTACTCTTGCCCTAATATGTAGTGACTAGATAATACTAATAGCTCGTACTTATTTTTGCAAAACTCTTTATATGCATTAACTTATTTGATCCTTACAACAACCTGGTTGGGGAGCTAATGATAGCTAGCATTTATATTGTAATTTAAGGTTTGCAAAGTGTCTTACAAATATTATCTCATTTTATCCTCATAATGATCCTGGGAGGTAGGCACTCTTATTTCCACTTTATAGATGAAGAAACTGAGGCTTAGGGAGGTAAAGTAATTTTGCTTAGGATCACATAGCTAGTAACTGTCCAGGATGAGATTTGAACCCAGACCTTTCTAACTCCAAATCCAGAGCTCTATTCACTATGCTGTTACTTTTTCAGCTGCCTTTGTCCTAGGGTAGTATAAATTAAAGAAACTTCCCACCCCAAAAGGGCTGGACAGTCTTGGCATAAGATGCTTGTTAGACATTCACCTAGAGAATAACAACTGAGTATTCTGGACTCTGAAGTGCTAAGTATTGCATCCACCTAATTAATCAATAAGCATTTATTGGGCCTTTTAAATATCATTAGCATTCATAAGGCATTTATTACACTTATTTATGGGCACATTTGTTATTTGCCAGGCACTGTGCTAAGCCCTGGAGATACAAAAGATGAATGTTAATGCCTGCCCTCAATAAGCTTGCATTCTAATGGGGGAGAAAATATTTACAAAACATAAGCATATATGACATACAAATCAAATTCAAGTGTAGCCAATTATACAAGTTAACCCTGAAGAAGAAAGTATTAGGAGATGGGGGGATGAGGAAAGGTCTCTGACATTATCATTTGAGCTGTTCAAGGGCAACTTTTGATGTATAACTGATAACCTTTGCCCAGAAAATTTCTCTCTTTACTATTATGGTGATGTTAAGTATGATTATTTTTGCTTTTAATTGGGTTTATCTATGTCCTTATTCTTTCAGAAAATCCAGAGCCCAGTCAATACAATTGGTGTTAGAAGTGGCACCTCATAACCCTAATGAACACTTATCTCTAAGTGAAAAGGAGAAGAGAAGGATGAGAGGACTATTCTGGGCTGGTCACTCTACAATTAGTGGTATTACATAGCCAGGAGACCATTCCAGGTTACCCAGGCTGTCCACCAGGATAAGCAGAATGTCCCCTGGACCATAAGGAGACATGTTGGTCAAGAACCACAACATGTACATGCAATTGGTAAATAAGATATACAGGCAATGGGGTATATAAATTCATGTTGCCCTACAATAAAGTAAGGGTTAAGGGCAGGAATAGAGGAGATATAAGGGAAAGCAGACTGGAGCAAGGGATAATCAGTATGCTTGCCATTTTGGGGTAAGGGGTAGGGGAGAGATGGGGAGAAAATTTGGAACTCAAAATCTTGTGGAAATGAATGTTGAAAACTAAAAATAAATAAATTCTGGAAGAGAAAAAAAAGACCACAACATGTATGTAAAGGAGTAGCTGACCCTTACTGATCTTCATTGTAATTGAGAAAATGACTAAACTGTTAGAAGTAGCCCAGGAGACACTGCAGTATGTAATAGAAGAATTTGGTGGAGGGCATTGGAGAAGGACTATGCAGACTGTTGTACGAGTACCTTCAATATTATCAATTACCAGTGCTGAAGCACGACAGACACAGTTAGTTAAGCTCCCATCAGATTCTCTGCTCTTGATTATGGAGGACTCCTGAATGATTTGTGACAGGTGGGGTATGTGTGGGGTGTGTATTTTGTGGTATTGGGAGTTGTATCTGTCTACAGGTGACTTCGATCCTGCTTTTGGTAAACCACAGAGATGCACTTGATTAATTACTCAATCATGGAATTTCATTTTGGCACTGCACTCAAGCCACTATCTTAATGGCAATGTCAGAAGGTAGTCAGCACATATATGTTATATGACTTTTGCCTATGGCTGTAGTATTTTCCATTGCTCACCAGAGGGCACTCAGACTACAGACAGGTACCACACCCTCTTCCTACAGCCTAAACTCTTCCTGCCTTTTGGGCCTAGAAATATGATTTGAGACATATTTAAATATTAAGATAGGAAAATCTGCCTCTCTGTTCTGAGAATTCATCCCTGCATATAGGGTAAACCTTTCTTATTCATCACCCACTGGTCCTATTCATAGGACTTAGATGATTTTTAATGGTCATTTGATTTATTGAAACAGTTCTGTGAATGAGACAGACATTCCTTTTTGAGCTTCATGCCCTATACCCTCTATGTTTGGGGCATGGAGAGAAAGATAAAGGAAGGGATTTTGAACTGAAAACTCACCAAGATTGGCTTGGCGAGCACTCAGAGAAACAGAGGGAACATGTTGGATTGGAAGTTGGCACCACCTCCTGCTTGATCTCCTATGGCTAAGGATTTTAGGGCAATTGCCAGCCAGCCTTATTCATCTCCTCCAATCCAAATTTGGCTTTGCTTTGCAGTCCCTCCTTTTGGATCTCTGCTTCAGCTATCACAGGTCTTCAGGATCCTTTCCAACTCTTGCTTTGCTCTGCCCTGGTTGGCAGTTGGGTAAGGGAGAGGTTCATAGCTACATGATTGCCTTGCCCTACCGGTCAGTCAACAGGTTTTTAGTAAGCCAGGCATTATGTGCCAGGTATTGTTCTAAGCATACAAAGAATTGGGATACAAAGAAAGGCAAATATATAGTCTCTGAACTCAAGGATGTCACATTCTAATGGGAGAGACAATATTTAAATAACTATGTTTATACAAAATATAGATAGAGTAGATGAAAGGTTATCTCGGAGAGGAAGGCACTCACAGATGGAGGGACTGGGAAAGGTCTCCTGGCAGAAGTTAGGATTTGAGCTGAGTTTCAAAGGAGGTGTGGGAAGCTGGGAGGTAAAGGTGGGGAAGGAGAGTATTCCAGGCATGGGTATTGCCAATGAAAAGTCATGGAGTTAGGAGATGGAGTGTGAAGGCAGGTGCTGTTGGATCATAAAGGACACAGAGGGGAGTAAAGTACAAGACTAGAAATGTAGGAAGGAGTCAGTTTATGAAGAAATTAGGGTTAGGATTACCAATCCTAAATGCTATATATTTATTCCTGAAGGTAATAGGGAGCCACTGGAATTTATTGAATGGGAGTGGTGGTAGGGGTAGATCTGTGCTTTAGGAAAATCACCAGGACATCCTGTCAGAAGCCTTTCCAGTCCTAGCTGTTATGGAAAGAAATTCCCTTATGCTCAGCTGGGGAATCTAGTCTCTCTTCTCCCAGCTGCAAAGAAGAAACTCACATGGAATGCTGGACCTGGGTGAAGCCCTTAAACACAGTCCAGGGGATAAGGCCTCTCTCATGTACTTATCTATTAAGTTTTGTCATGCCTCTCAATTACTTGTGGCTTTATCATACTCTTGAACCTATCTATGGCTGTCAATCCTACCTAAGATTGGAGGTGGGAGGGGATTGATATAGGAAAAATGGGTCAATGGATCCTTTTCTGCCAGGGAGGCTATAGCCCCGTCCTATTCACTTCTTGTCCTTGCAAAAGCTCCAAGTAACTGTGGGCCCACATTCACTGAAATCCCAAGAGGATGTTGTGCAGTGCTTGGGAAAGGGTATATATCAAGTCTTGTTAATATGGGTCTCTCTAATCAGACAAAAGTAGATGAAATCAATTGTGCCCAGGCAGTGGAAGGCCTTGATCACAGTATTAGCAGCAGATAGAGCAGAACAGTTAGGAAAATAACTGTTTAGCTAGGTGAACCTCTTCCCCAAGTGAACACTGGGGAGATCCAAATTCGTCTCTTCAGACAAAGACCTTCATGACAGATAAAGGACTCTTCAGCAAAAGAAGAGATATAATACTTGTTCATTCAGTTATTTTTTTTCTTTTCAGTTTTATCTGACTGTTCATTACTCCATTTTGGGTTTTGTTGGCAGAGATACTGGAGCGGTTTGCCTTTTCCTTCTCCAGCTCATTTTATAGATGAGGCAACTAAGGCAAACAGAGCTAAGTGACTTGACCAGGGTCACACAGTTAATTAGTATCAATTAGCCAGATTTAAATTCAGGAAGATGAGTCTTCCTGACTCCAGGTCTGGTGCTCTATCCACTACATCACCTAGTTGCTGTGTAGAAAAAAATGCTCCAGGACTCTCAAATGGAACTTATAAGAGACAGGAGGCACATCTTAGATAACAAGAATAGCAACAACATGACTTTAAGAAAGCTTTTCGATCTTGTGGAAGTTAGAAAACAGAACCATTCTGGAGACCAAGAGTCAAATGTGAAGAGCCACACACTTTCCCTAGAGGAATAAATACATCTTATATCTATGTGGTGTCTCATTCCCTAGAGGGGCGGGGAACTCAACTGATGACAAGGGGCCACCCTGAACTCAGAACAAGATTATCTATAACAAAGCAGTAAAGAATTCACTGTACAGAAGTTAGGACAAAGTAGGAGAGAGCTCATTAAAAATAATGAAAAAGAGAGGACAGCTTGTACCGAATAGATTTCTTTTCCCCGGAGGACTATTTGTGTCCAAATGGCAAGGTTTTAAAAACACAAGAAAGGAAAGCTAAAATGTCGGATGTGCAGGGAAGGAGTCTTTGGGAAGCTATGGGTCTTTCCCAGAGGGTTGTGGGTGGTGACAAAGAGAAGGAAAGAGATAACTTCCAATGATTTTGAAGCTTAATTTCATAGATGCTGGAATCCTGATGTAACCTTGGGAAAAGTATCTGGAATCACCCTATTTGAGCACCAAATGTTGGGAACATTTATCTGAAAGGCACTTGTACCCTCCCTTTTGGCAAATGGTTATTGTAGAAGCTTTTACAATTGAATAATAAACATGATATAAGTTCATGTATATGTTTTAGGTCATGACACATCTGTATATGAACTTGCTATTTAAACGCATATGTTCACTTATTTTTTGAAGTTATTTTAGTTAAGAATTTATTGTTCCTTTATTTAGTCAGACACGAAGGACTTTCAACACTTATCAAGCTTCTGTCTGTGTGTGGGTGTATGTTTGTGAAAGTTAATTACTTCAGTAAAAGAAAAGTTTCAGAAAGTCTAGACATTTGGAACTGTGAGTCCCCAAATTCTAATGAATAGATGATTTATTTGTCTGTGTTTGGACACCATAAGGGTGTAAATTTCAATATAAGATGAAGGGCAGAATAGGTGGGATTTTTTTGTGGTGAATTTGAACATCAGTAAATGAGTATGTCTGTGTGAATGATATGAATCCTATTTTCAGGCAAAAGGAAACCTTGGCAAAAAAATCATTACAGTCACATTTAGCTAACTATGGCTTTGGTTTTAATTGCAAAGCAGCGGTCAGTCAATCTGTGCTCTCTACACCAATGAATTCATAGGTCCTATCCCTTCCCCTCCTCCCTGCACCCCTGATGTTTTATATGCTAATTATGATCATGGGAGTGATATTGGGTTTCTAATTATAAGTTTCATCATTGTTTGGAACTTAAATCTGTATTTGTAGTATACTGCAGGTATATGGAATTTCATGTTTTTTCCATTGCATATATGCTTATTGGTGTCTAATGGTGCACATATTTAGTGTGCATCTCTGGGGTGGGGTAAGGAGGGAAGAAAAAAGGCAAAACAATATTTACATGATAATTTTTGTTGTATATTTAGAGGGAATAGCAAGTTGTACACGGAAAATTTGTGGCTTAATGTGCAATCATCTTTCTTTTTTATTATCTGTGTTATTGAAATGCTTGTTTGTTCCCTGAATGGAAAATAAATTTTAAAATTAAAATTAAAAATTTTTTAAAAACTAAAAAAAGGAAAAAATAAAAGATAGAACAGCGAAATCTAGCAATGACCGCAAATCCTAGAAAATAGGTTGTCTGCCTTTTCACCTGGTTTTAAGTATCCTTCCTAGTGTCAGTGGATGACTAGCTTGAATGTGCTGTTCTCTAGGGTTATACATAAAACTCTGTAAGAGTTTTTGGTGGGTAATTGCAGTAGAGGCAGAAGACAAGTGTTTTTCTTTGCCTGTCCCTTGTAACACCTGGCCTAAACCAGCTGGTAGGCCTCTACCCTTCACATCATATTACAGCATGCATATAATGTCTGAATAAAGAGAAGGGATATTTCAACTCAGTATACATGTTTGATATCTACATATCCATAGATCAAGAAGTTTACAAACGTTAATTGATCCATGTACATTTGCTTATACACATACATATGCTTACACATGGTAGGTAGAGCAGAAGATAGAAATTTAATATATGTACTGCACTAATACACACTATATCTAAACAGATTATTCATATCAAAGAATTGTTAGGAACCCCAGTCTTTGACCCAGGACTGAAAGGGCCCCAGAGAAAGAGCTATATGGGGTGGCTAGGTGGTGCAGTGAATAGAGCACTGGCCCTGGATTCAGGAGGATCTGAGTTAAAATCTGACCTCAGACACTTAACACTTACTAGCTGTATGACCTTGGGCAAGTCACTTAACCCCAACTGCCCTGTCTTCCAAAAAACAAAAGAAAGAAAGAAAGAAAGAGCTGTATGATGATGACAAAGATAGAGTCCTTCTAACTATCCTCTTCTTAGAGGAAGCTCCTCATGTAACCCCCTGAGGTGTAGGTTTGTTCAGGGAAGACTAGCACCTCTGGCGTGAAGGCTGCTAAGCCCTTTTCAGGGCTGCTCTCCACCTCTAGTGTCTACCTGATCTGCCCAACTCTTGCTGGTGGCTCTAAGAAGCTTTAGCACGTACAGCAGCCACACTCCAGTAAGCTGTTTCAGCAGAGGGGTTAAAAACCAGGTTGAGGGTAACCAAGGGGTCTCAAACCCATCAGTGAGTTAGGGGGGGATGTCCACCCCAAGCATATGAAGACTTCCCCTTGTGGAATGAGAATAATTTGTTCCGAGAATCACAAAGGCAGCTGAAGTAGGTGTTGTGGAGTGCTTAGAGCTTGGTCACACATTGAAGACACCAAGGTCATCTACTGCATTTTGGGCCATTACCCGTTGTCTTGACTTTGCCCTGCCACTGGACTGTTATGGTTCTGGAGGAGAGAGTGAGGCTGACCACTTAGTGCAACTCTGCCTCATTTAACTCCAGTTTATGCGAATCACCCATACCACTTTACCATTTTTACCTATCTCAAAGTCCTGTGGTGACAGGCAAGTGACAAAGCGGCAGTTTGGGGATACACTGGGAGCTGTAGTCACAACCCTGCACATTGGTGGCCCAGGCCATAGGGTCATTTCTCACTGGAAGCAGCAGTGGGATTCAGCAGCCCCTGGGTGTCTGAGCAGCCTTTTAAGGATCACACTGTTTACTTCTTGGTGTGAGAAAAGCTAGAAAAAGTGCCCTAAACATTTTCTGCTTACCAAACTCTGACCTGATTACCTTAGTAGGCAGTAGCTCACCCTGCAGCCAAAACACAAAAGCATGTACAAAAACTTCTGCAAAGTTGAATCCACTCACCATTGGCACATAGAATGTGTGCACACTTATATACAATACAAAATCTGGAAGACCTGAAATATGAACAGCCCTTGCTGCAAGAGAATTCAGCAGGTATCAGATACAAATAACAGCCCTGAGTGAAGAAAGACTGGCAAATGAAGGTCAACTTACTGAAGTCAGAGTTGGATACACATTTTTTCTGGAATGGTCATGGTGAGGGGGCACACTATGAAGGTGGTGTATTTAATTTTGCAATCAAAACTAATCTAGTCAACAAGCTTGTATGCCTACCAAAAAGGACTGAACAATAGGCTAATGACAATGTGTAATGCCATGCACAGAAGCTTTCCAGAAGAACTGCTACTGTGAACAGCTTTTAAGGTTCTGATTACATAGTATAGTGAACACTCTATTTATTCCATAACAAATCAAAGCAAATCATTCACAGAAAATCAAGGTACAGCATTCACAATATTACAACTTATATTCACTAACAGCTTATCATTAAAATGGCTACATAGTTTTCACCAAAGTGGTCACAATATTTAGGACAAAGAACAATCATCTCAAAGTACAATAGTCAAAGTCTTCCACTCATGGGGCAAAGTTTTCCACTCCTAGGGAACTCTTAAGTTAACTCAATGAGTTACTTATTAAAAGTCTTAACAAAGAACAATCATCTCAAATTACAGTAGTCAAAGTCTTCCACTCATGGGGCAACTTGATTAACTCAATCAGTCACTTATTCAGCAATCAGTTACTAAGTATCATATACAAACCCTCCACCCCTGGGTCACTAGTAAACTACAATTCATCGTTACTCAGTACCCATGGAGAGGTCTTTTCATCTTGACTTGGGGCCTGTTCTCAGATTCCCTGGATCCCCTTCTATGGTCCCAGATTCTACCTGGATTCACCAGACTGTCACCTAGGTTCAATGGCAGACAGCTCCCAGTTCCTTGTCCAGCTCTCTGGGAAGGTCCTGCTCCACATTAAAGTTCACAGGGTCTACTCCATGTCAGATCCTTCACAATTTCTGCTCCAGGGAATTCAAGGCTCAATCAAGCCACAAACAAACAAAGTCTCAGCTTCCCAGTTATGCTTCCTCAGTCTCCTGGGCTCCTGGCTCCAGGCTCCTGGGCTCCTGTTCAGAAGAAGCTCCACCATCACACATTCTCAGGAAATTCTGGCTCAGTTCTTCATTCTCTCTTCTGTAACTGCTCTGCCACCAGATGCTGGTCTCAAGAAATTCTGACTGCCTCTCTGGGGCTTTTCTTATATACACACAGCATTAGCTTCCTGTTTCAGCCAACCCCTTCCTGTTACATCAGTAACAGGAGACAGGAATTCATACCTTCTGTTTCCCACTAAGTGCTAAGTACCTGCTACCTTTGCCAACATAAAGGGAATTACATTACCATTACACAATGCAATTTCCACTTGCAGGAAAATACCATGCCACCATAATCAGTGCTTATGCTCCCACCATGACAAACCCTGATGAGGTCAAAGAAAAATTTTGTGAAGATGTTGAGACCCTTATCATCAATGTGCTGAAAGAGGATAAACTTATAAGTACAGGCAACTTTAATGCTAGGGTAGACTTACACTACTAGACATGGCAAGTAGTCCTTGGGAGAAATGGAGTTGGAAAGAGCAACAGCAATGATCATTTACTACTGAAGACTTATGCATCTCATGACCTCATCACTAACATTGTCTTTCATTTACCTAAATGCAATAAGACTTCATGGATACATCCTCGCAGCAAACATTGGCATTTAATATACTTCGTGATTGTAGAAGTGTATTAAGAGAATTAGAGAAGAGACAGAAAGGAGGTGAGAATGATGGAGACAGTAAATGGTACAGAGTGCTGGACTGATCAGAGACTTATCCTACCCAAACTAAATATTTGCATTCAACAACAGCAGCTGCACCAAGGCAAAACAGCTACCAGAAAGATAAATGTCAATAGATTAGAGGGAAAGTTGAGCCAACACACAGTTGGCAACAGTAGAGCAGAAAACGAGTGGGCAGCTTTCAGAGATTTGGTGTACAGCATTGCATTTGCTCATCTGGGTCAGAACATTCACAAACATCAAAACTGGTTTGAAGAAAATGATAGGGAAATCTAGAAGCTGATAAATGAAAAACAAGAACTCCACAGAGTTTACCAGCAGAATGGTTCATCCATCTCTAAGAAGGCAGCATTTAATTCCATCAAAAGTAAAGTACAAACAAAGTTTAGAGAGATTCTTGACTCAGTACTAATGCAGAGGAAATTCAGTTTTATTCCGATAGTAACAATCCAAAGCACTTTTATGATGCCCTGAAGGCTATTTATGGGTCAAAGACCCATGGTGCATCTCACCTACTTGGCACTGATGTTGCCACACTGATCAGTGATCAAGACATGATCCAGGAGAGATGGGCTGAACACTTCCATAGTGTTCTGAACAGACCCTCATCAATCAATGCTGAAGCCATTGACTATTTACCTCAGTTTGAAGTCAATCCCTCCCTAGCTGAAGCTCCAAGTGAAGAAGAGGTTGTGAATGCTGTTAGGCTCCTTTCATGTGGCAAAGCACCTGCTGCTGATTCTATTCCAGCTGAAATTTACAAGGGGGTCCACTGCTCCTACAAAAGCTGACTGAAATTTTCTGGGTTGTATGGCAAGAGGAGGTTATCCCCCAGGAGTTCAAGGATGCCTCCACTGTCAATTTCTATAAAGGTGAAGGAAATAGATTGTCCTGTGACAATCAGAGAGGGGTCTCTCTCTTAGCCATTGCAGACAAGATTCTTGTCAGAATCCTCCTTAATAGGCTGAACCTTCACCTGGAAGAAGGTCACCTACCTGAGAGCCAGTGCGGCTTCAGAAAAGGCTGAGGAATGGTTGATACAGTTTTTGCTGTCCAACAATTCCAGGAGAAAAGCCAGGACCAGAACAGAGGTCTCTACACAATGTTTGTAGATCTGACCAAAGCCTTTGATACTGTCAGTTACAATGGTTTATGAAAACTTAGCTTTGATGAGAAGTTCATCAGTATTGTTTATCAGTTTCATAACGGCATGCTTGCCTGGGTTCTGGATAATGCTCAATACACTTACACTTTCCCAGTCACCAGTGGAGTGAAACAAGGTTGTGTGCTTGCTCCCATACTTTTTAGCATTATGTTTTCAATCATGTTGTCAAAATACCTTCAATTAAAACGTGCCATCAAGGTCAGATACTGCACTGATGGTAAATTCTTCAACTTGAAAAGGTTACAAGCCAAGGTTAAAGTTGGTGCGTGATTTTTTTTTGTTTGCAGATGATTGTGCACTCAAATGCAGACTGAGGCTGATGCAGCAAAATATGGGTCAGTTTGCTGTTGCTTGTGCTACTTTTTGCCTAATAATTAACACCAAGAAAACACAGGTGCTCCATCAGCCAACACCACACTACCCATATGTGGAATCATCAACTACAGCAAATGGACTTTTGCATACTGTGGATAAGTTCACTTATCTTGGCAGTATACTTTCTAGGGATGTACAAATTGATAATGAGGTTGACTCATGCATTGCCAGAGCTAGCTCAGCTTGAGAGGCTCTGAAGGAAAGTGTGGGAGAGAAGAGGTATTAGACTGACCGCAAAACTGAAGGTCTACAGAGCCCTTGTGCTGACTTCATTGTTGTATGGCTGTGAAACATGGATGTTATTATCAGTGCCATGCCAGGAAACTTAATTGCTTCCATTTGAGTTGTCCTAGGAAGATTCTGAAGATCACCTGGCAAGATAAGGTACCAGACACTGAGGTCCTTACTCGAACTAAACCAGCAAACATTCAAACTCTACTGCAGAAAATGCAGCTCTGATGGGCTGGTCATGCTGTTCAAATGATGTATGCTTGCCCAAAAGTCTATTTTATAGAGAACTCACACAGGGCAAGGGCTCACCTGGTGGTCAGAAAAAGTGATACAATGACACTTTCAAGGTCATACTCTTAAGAACTTTAGAATTGATTTGTGACATGGGAGACATTGGCAGAGGACCCTCCGAGTGTGGCATGCCCTCATCAAAGAAGGTATTGTGCTCTATGAGGAAAGCAGATGAAGTAGCTCAAAAGATATGTGAGATGTGCAAATTTAGAGAATACACCCAAATGTTCGTATGGGCTATTTGTGCCCACAGTTGGACACACTGTGACTTGACTCTAACATAGTGATGCCATTTTGGTCCTCTTCAAGAAGAGGCAATGGAACTGCCGTGGAATTAAAAAATGTGGCTTCCCATCTGATGCAAAGAACCCAAAGTTCTTGGGGATGAGTGAGAATAGTTACTCATTTCCATAGGAATTAAACCCAAGACATGAGTTAGATCCTTTTAAGAACCTGAAAATATGCCCAAGAGGGCAGAGTCTCCCATGCAGACCTAGGGGAAGACAAAAAATCTCAAGGATAATTCCCCTAGATAATTCATTAGGGGTCCTATGCTGCCTTTGTCTCTCTGATCTAGGAGCCATAGGCTTCAGTTCCTGTACCAAATTATGACTTGCTGTTTCTGGCAGCCCTGAAGCTTGCCCACCAGGTCACTGGTCCTTCTTGTATCTTGACTAACTTCCATGCTAGCTGCCTTCCCTAGTTTGTTCTTAGTTTAGCCTTGACTATCACATATGATTATGACTGCCCCAGCTGGGCCTGAAGCCAGATGTCCTCAAAAGGACAACTATATGCAGCCTACCTTAATTTTTACAGGATGGCGTAGTTATAGGTGGATTTATAATGTGGATATTGTTTACAGAAATAGAGTGTCAAGTACAGTACCTGGCTCATGGTAGGCACTTAAATGTTTGATGACTGATGTTGTTTTGTACAGAGTCCTATGGAACTGGATCTGCAGATATTTCAGGACCAGCTGTGTTTTCCTTGTAACTGAATGGTCAAGTTGCTCTTTCCCCTCCTTCTCCTCCTTCCTTCTTGCCTTACCTGTACGGTACTCAGCTCCTCTTCACCTATATAAATGGTCCTTGGGTTCATCTGTGTGTGGGGTACTAAGGTTTCTTTCCCTGAATGGACCTTAGTTTTTTCCATTTAGTCTTATCTTTCCAGATCTCCTCATTCCCTCTTCCCCCTGCCCAGGCTCACCTGACTGGATGGCTTTCAGTGCGGCATCCTTCTCCCACTGGAAAAGCTGCTTTACACGACTTCCAAACTTCTCCCTGTGCATAGCCTTGGCAACTGCTATCACCTCTGGTTTGTCGGCTGGGGCGATGGGGCGCAATGTATAACCTGTAGGGAGTGGGCCACATAACCTGGGGAGCCCTGTAACCTGGGGGGAAGGATGTTCATGGAACCTGAGGGAAGAGACACATGTAAGTAATCTGGGAGAGGACGGGGAACAAATAACCTGAGGGGTTTGGCTCTGGGTTACCAGAAGAAAGAATGTTCATGTGGCTTGGAGTAAAAGGGATTTTGTGATTTAGAGGGAGGGTAATAATATACCAAGACAGACATTGTGGAAGGAGCAATAAACTTCGGATGTCAGGAGAAATGTGCTTGAATATTGACTCTGACATTTACTAACCTTGGGTAAGCCACTTTACTCTTGGAGACTCAGCTTTTTCATCTATAAAATGGGGTTAATAATATATTACCTACCTCATGTGAGAAAAGGACTTTTTTAAGGCACCATTTAAAATTATTATTATTATTATAGTAATATAGAAGGATATGGAAATATCCTTCTTTTCCACAGTGAGTGTTTACCTTTATTTTTAAAATCTTGTAAGCTTAAACATGAAATATTGTAGACGTTACAAGTGCACTGTGAATAAGGAACTTCAGTATCATTGATACTTTCAATCAATAAACTCTTTGCTTTTCTTTGAGGTCTTTAGAAAACTTGTCCGATACAGTTATCATGTCCACCTTTTGACTTTGTGGTTTTTGATATATTGTGGGCTGGCATAAGAAACTAAATGGGAATTTTTGGGGAGTTTTATAGAAGCTGCAGACAACACTCCAAGACCAGCAGATAACACAGAAAAATTTAGAAACTCAGAAACCACACACACACACACACACACACACACACACACACACACACACACGTATTCTTGTATGATATTAACCCAACTTTTACAATTAGGTACTGTAAACACCCCATAAAAGAAAAATAATAATAAAAATTCAGACTTTTTCTCTGATACAAAGGGAGGACCAAAAAATTTTACATGGAGTTTCCAGATTACAGGGGCACTACACCCCCAACAACTGTGACGTAGAAGGGATAACTATTATTGGTGGCTAAACCCTGATAATTCTATTTCAGGTAACCAAACAATAACAACACAGTGAGAAGCATTTCAAGATCAACATCTTCATTCTAACCTTTTGTTAGGTCTGAGATTTTCTGGAGATATCTGTGAATTGTTTTAATCGCTGCTTTGTTTTATATATTCAGAAGTTTTGCACCTTTCTTGGATTTTTTCTTGCATTATGGTGCTTAGGGTTTTTTTTTTTTTTAATATGTCATATTCTTCTGGGAGACTTAAAATCTTTAAGTTGTCTCTTTGCATCCTACCTCTGAGATCAATGGATTTTGGACATTCTTTTCTCTTCCAGATTGTCTTTCACTTCAGCATGTTTGTATTCCCGATTATTTAATTGTTCTCTCCTTTGCCTCTTTAGTGAGATTTGCCACCATGGATTCAAGTCTTTCTATTCTGTCTATTACTTCTGCTGTGCTGCAGTTTGCTCACTTTTAGCTTCTTGTTTCAAGATTCTGATTTTCCTCGTGAGCCCTTTGGGAACATCCTGTGGCAGTTCCATGCTCTCTGGGGAATTCACGGGTTCTTCTCTGTCATCAGGTGTTGGTTCAATTTCCTTTGTTTTGCAATAGTTATTTGGAGATGCTTGCAGTCTTTTAGATGTCATGGTGAACACCTTCCCTTTTATTTCAATATCTCCTCTATTGATTTATTGCCTGTTTTCTAGTTTTCTTCTTCCTGAGATTTTTGGAAATTTTAGTTTTTTTTCTTACATTTCCTTATTCCTCACTTTCTGACTCCTTCCTCTGTGATGGTGGTCCTCTAGGGGCTAAACCTCAAAGTTATCTATGTATCTTTCTATTTTTCACTCATCTCAGTTCCTATAATATGAATATTTGGTGGGGATAGAACAGAACTGGTCCTAGATGGATGTCAGGCCCTTTATTTTAGTCCTGGTGCAGTCCCCTATGCATACTTGATAGTGTCTTTCCCTTGCTTCTTTAGTTCTCTGGTTGGGCACTGCTACCCTAGAGAGAGCATACTTTTACTTTCCTGTGTCTCTCCCTCCTCTGAAAAAGGGTGGTCAGAATTGGATTCTTCTAGTTGTTGTTACAGAATGGTGATAAGAGCAGGGACAAAATTTCCTGGCAGAGACTGAAGCAGCCAGGAAATTGCTCAATGGATTAGATCTCAAAGCACAAACTAATAGGTTGGATTGTGTATCTTGTTTGAATCTGGGGACTAATTTTGGGTGTGTTGTGTGAGTGACCTGGAACTTAGTGTTCTCTGCTACTAATTCCCAAGACTTGGTAGGTGTCTTAGCGTCTGGGACTATAGAAAGAGTTGTAATTCATTTTCCCCTGGCATTCAATTCTTCTTTTTGGAGGAGTTTTTGAGAGCTAGTGAGAAATGGAGAAAATGCTTAGTTCTCCATCTTATTTGTCCTGGAATTTTCCAGTGTTTCATGGCAGGTCTGATTTTTAGGATTCTGAAAGTGGCACTATATTTCAGTGATGTCATAACCATTGATAAACAGAAATTATACTCACTGAAAGACTTCAGGAAGGTCAGAGTAGTTTTAGACTTTGATAGGTGAACAAATAGAAATGAGATTTCAAAACTCCTAGTATTACCTTCTTAGGCTACTGATTCAATGCTTCTGGGGTTCATCCCACCCAATATAAGGAACATGCCAATGAATATAATCCATATGCTTTGCCAATGTTAATTTGTCAACCAATGTTGAAGATGTGCTTTACCACAAGGTAGCATTGAGGGACAAATTGTTTATTACTCAAGCACAATATTATCCACAAAACCAAACTACATATAGTTGTATATCCCTTGATGTCATCACAGGAGAAGAAAGTTCTATAATTAACTACTGTGATGTGTGGTTAACTGGGCCTTTTCCCCTCATACCTGTGAACTAGGTATAGAGCCTCTCACAAAGGCTCTTTGACTTATGTCTCTATCTAAAGTTTACCCTAGGAATATAAGAATTTTACTTATTTCTCTTCCCCAAAAGGGGTCTCAGCTACTTTGCAAGCATTCAAGGTAATGAGATATTGAATATAACAGATTTTTATTTAACCCAATGGAAAACATATGGGATTATGCCAAAGTTCCTCAACAACTGGGAAAAACTCTGCTCCTCCTTCTAGGAGGCATTAAACAATCCTATTCCTCTTGGGTTTCACTTTCTCTTGGGAGCTATACACATAGTATTAGGGAAGCATTAGACATAGGCTGTTCTTCAGATCATATGATTCTTTGCTATGCCAATTTTTTTTCCTCTTGGGAGTCAAGCCAGTGGTACAGCCTGCAGGACTCTTTCCAGACCCAAATGAGACTGGGTATCTGCATTTCTTCTTCCATCCTCTCCTGACTAGACTCTGAATCCCTTTCCTCCCTTTCCCTCAATATTCCCTCTTTCTAGATATATAATTGGTGTTCTTCTCTAAGGGTACATGGTTCACAGTAGAGAGTGTATAGATCACACGACTATAGCATATATGAATTTTTGGGATGAAAGCCTTGGTTAGAAGCTCTTCTACTGGCCTGGAATTAATCCATGATAGCAGCAACAGTAGCAGATTTAGGGGCTCCCAGCCCAGAGATGGTAAGTGGGTTGGACAACTGGTCATAAAGAAATTACAGGGGATCTTTTGCTGGCACTGGGTGCAGCTGGCACTGATTGGCAACTCTATTGCCCACAAGTAATTCTGAATTGCAGTTTCAGGATGGACAGGAGTGCTTTTCACCCAGTCAGAGGGGAGCAGGGGCCCTGGTTTCAGTTCCAGGACCAAGAAGAGCACTAGTAATTGGGGCTGCAGTGGGGCAGAGACCCTTCCTGGGGAAAGACCAGAACACAGACCAGGAGAGCAGTGACCACACCTCTCCCAGGATCACACTACCTTGGAAGCATTGAAAACTTGCAGACCCCAAGAACTGACTCTGAAAACAACAGCACATAAAAGCATAAAGCTTGGAACGGTGTATCCCCAATCTCAGGTAAGTACAGACCAACTTTAACATAAAGTTCAGAGTGAAGAAATAGGCTGGGAAAATAAGCACAACAACAATAAAAGAACTTGACTATATAAAGCTACTGTGGTGGCAGAGAAGAAAAAAAAACAATCTTAGAAAAAGACAACAATATAGAAACAGCTGCAAGCAAGGATTCAAAGAAAAATGCTAATTGGACCCAAAGACAGAAAGAATTCACAGAAGAGTTAAAGAGATAAAAATGGTAGAGGAAAAATTGGGAAAAGAAATGAGTGATGCAAAGAAATGATAAAAAAAAAATTAACAGCTTGGTAAAAGAAGCACAAAAATGCTGAAGAAAATAACACCTTAAAAAAACAAAATAGACCAAATGATAAAAGAGACAAAAAAATTCATTGAAGGAAAGAACCAATTTAAAAGCATAACAGTCTTAATGGAAAATTAGGTGCAAAAATTCACTGAAGAAAAGAACTCCTTAAAAAGTAAATTGATCAAATGGAAAAAGAGGCACAAAATCTCACTGAATAACTCCTTAGAATTGGGTGAGTGGAAGCTAATGACTCCATGAGACTTTAAGAAACAATAAAATAAAGTCAAAAGAAGAAAAAATAGAAGAAAATGTGAAATATATCATTCAAAAAACACCTGGCCTGGAAAATAGATCAAGGAGAGATAATTTAAGAATTATAGGACTACCTGAAAGCCATGATCAAAAGAAGAATCTGGATATCATCTTTCAAGAAAATACCATGAAAAAAATGTCCTAATATCCTATATCCAGGAGGTAAAATAGAAATTGAGAGAATCTACAAATCACCTACTGAAAGATATCACAAAATAAAAACTCCCAGGAATATGATGGCCAAATTTCAGAGCTCCCAGCCAAGGAGAAAATATTGCCAGCAGCCAGAAAGAAACAATTCAAATGTCCCACCACCAGGATCACACAAAATTTAGCAGCTTCCATGTCAAAGGATCAGAGGGTTTAGAATATAATATTATGGAAGCCATAGGAGGTAGGATTACAGCCAAGAATCATCTACCCAGAAAAATTTAATAGGATTCTTTAGGGGAAAAGCAGATATTTAATGAAATTGAGGATTTTCAAGTATTCCTGATGAAAATACCAGAGCTGAATAGAAAATTTCACATTCAAACAGAAGATTCAAGAGAAGCATAAAAAATTAAACATGAACAAGTAATTATAAGGGACATTCCTATATGGGAAGATGATACATGTAACTCCTCAGAACTTTATCATTATTAGGGCAATTAGGAGGAATCTTCATAGACAAAAGAGCATGGGTTTGAGTTAATTATGTTAGGATGATCTCCAAAAAAAGAAAATGGGGTGGAGAAAGAGGGATGTACAGGAAGAAGGGAAAAGAGAAAGGTAGAATGGAGCAAATTTTCTTGCACAAAAGAGGTAAGTAAAAAAAGAGCTTTTATAGTAGAGGGGGAAAATAGGAGGAGATCATGGGCAATGTTTGAACCTCACTCTCATAGGAATTGGTTCAAAGTTGGATATAGAAATCTATCTTACCCAATAGGGAGATACTAGGGGAAGGGGAAAAGAGATACTAGAGTGGGGATGATGACAGGAAGGAGGGCAGATTGGGGGAGGCAGTGATCAGAAGCAAGACAGACTTTTGAGATGGGACAAGATAAAAAAGAGGGAGAGAAGATAAAGAGAGGAAAATGGGATGGAGAGAAATGCAGTTATTGATCATAAATGTGAATGTGAAATGGAATGAGCTGATCCATAGAAAATAAACTGATTGCAGAATGGATTGGAAACCGTAATCCAACAAAAAGTTGTGTACAAGAGACATACGTGGGACAGAAAGACACACACAGAGTTAAAATAAATGGTTAGAGAAAAATATATAATGCTTTAACTGAAGTGAAGAGAGCTGGGGTAGCAATCATGATCTCAGACAAAGCAAAAGAGAAGATAGACCAAATCAAAACAGATAAGAAGGGAAACTACATTTTGCTAACAGGTACCATAAACAATGAATTAATATAAAAAACATTTACAGCAAATTTCTTTGATAAAGGTCTCATTTCTCAAATATATAGGGAACTGAGTCAAATTTATAAAAATAAGAGTCATTCCCAAATTGATAAATGGTCAAAGGATATGAACAGACAGTTTTCAGAGGAAGAAATCAAATGCTCTAAATCACTATTGAATAGAGAAATGCAAATTAAAACCACAGAAATGTACCAGAAATGAAAAATACTGGAGAGGATAAGGAAAAATAGGTACATTAATGAATTGTGGGTGAAATAGTGAGTTAGTTCAACCATTCTGGAGGACAATCTGGAGCCACACCCAAAGGGCTATAAAACTGTGCCTACCCTTTGATCCAGTCTAGGTTTGTGCCCCAGAGACAAAGGAAAAGGACCTATATGTATTAAAATATTTATAGCAGCTATTTTTGTTATGGCAAAGAACTGGAAATTGAGGGGATGTCTATCAGTTGAGGAATTAAGTTGTAGCATATGATTGTGATAGAGTACTATTGTATGGTAAGAAATGATAGGGGTGGAGGGGCAGAACTAAGATAGTGGAATAAAGGCAGGAACTTGCTTGAGCTCTTCTAAATTCTTCTCCAAACAACATTAAAATAATACCTGAAAATGAATTCTGAAGTGTCAGAAGCAACAAAAGAAGAGGGTGAAACAAATTCCCAGCTCAAAATAACTTAGAAATTCAGCAGGAAAGCTCTAAATCAAAGGAATGAGAGTGAAGTACAATTCAGTGAAGGCCAAGAGCCAGCCCAGGCTGTGCCAGAGAGTCAGCAGCAGGTCATGGCAGTGGTAATGGCTTCTGGAGCTGTCAGCTCACAGACAGTAACAGGGTTGGAAAACTTATCAGAAAGAGATTATAGGAAACTCTTTGCTGGCACTGGGATCAAGACTCTATCACATTGTCTATATTAGGTTCCAGATTGCAGTTCTAGGGTAAGGAGGAGTACTAGCAGGAGCAGGGATCCTGCTCACAGTTCCAGGGCAGAAAAGATTGCTTGTGGTCACTCACAGACCAGAGCACAGGACAAGAGAGCAGTGACCACATGTCTTCTTAGATCGTATCTCCTTGGAAGAACTTAAAACTTATACCTGCCCCTCCCCCCGGAACTATCTGAAAACAACAGCATGAAAATACACTCCAGGAGTAGAGCCCAACTTTAATATAAAGTTAAAATTCAAGAAGTAGACTGAAAAAATGAACAAACAACAAAAGAAGAACCTGATTATAGAAATGGTGACAGGGAAGATGAAAACTCAAAAGAAGACAATGACATCAAGGAAGCTACATGCAAAACCTCAAAAAAAAAAAAAGTGAATTGGTTTCAGGTCCTGGAAGAACTCAAAAAGGATTTTAAAAATCAAATAAGAGGGGGTGGCTAGGTGGCACAGTGAATGGAGCATTGGCCCTGGAGTCGGGAGGACCTGAGTTCAAATCCGGCCTCAGACACTTAACACAAAACTAGCCATGTGACCTTGGGCAAGCCACTTGGCCCCAGTTGCCCTACCTTCCCCCCTTAAAAAAAAAGAATCAAATAAGAGAGGTAGAGGAAAAATTCAGAATAAGAAATGAGTGATGCAAGAAAATCATGAAAAAATTAGTCAAAATCTTGGGAAAGGAGGCACAAAAATATTGAAGAAAATAATACCTTAAAAACAGAACAGACCAAATGATAAAAGAAGCAAAAAAAATTCACTGAAGGAAACAACTCCCTAAAAAGCAGAAATGACCAAATGGAAAAAGATGTACAAAAATTTGCTGAAGAAAATAATTCCTTAAAAATTAGAATTGGGCAAGTGGAAGACTCCATGAAACATCAAGAAACAATAAAACAAAATCAAAAGAATGAAAAAAAATAGAAGAAAATATGAAATATTGCATTAGAAAGACAACTGACCTGGGAAATAGATTGAGGAGAAACAATTTAAGAATTATTGGACTACCTGAAAGCCGTGAGCAATAAAAAGAGCCTAGACATCATCTTTCAAGAAATTATCAAGGGAAACTTCCCTGATCTCCGTCCCTGATACCCTTATCCCTCTGGGTAAAATACAAATCAAAAGAATCCACTGATCACCTACTGAAAGAGATCTGAAAATAAAAACTCCTAGGAATATTATGGCCAAATTCCAGGGCTCCCAGGTCATGGAGAAAATATCACAAAAGAAATAATCCCAATATCTTGCCACCACAGTCAGGATCATGCAAGATTTAGCAGCTTTCATGTTAAAGAATCAGGGGGCCTGGAATTTGATATTCTGGAGGGCATAGGAGCTAGGATTACAACCAAGAATCACCTAACCAGAAAAACTAAGTAGAATAATTTTTCCTTTTTTATTACTAAAACTTACACAATAAAAGAAAAAGAAACATTATAAACTTAAATACAAAATAAAGAAAAAAACATGTCATGTGCATAGCAAAACATAAGAGAGGATTCAAAATATAGAGCAATAAATTTCCATTTCAAGAAAGACTATATAATAAATACTACACATAGTGTTGAGAACTGTCCAGCTTTTCTTTGCTCCCTTGTAAGTTTTCTTTTGCTCTCTGCTGTGCACTTTTTTATTTGTTTTTTTCCTTCTATCTCCTCCTGCCCCTGAAGGCTACAATTAAGTGCAGATATATTTACATATAGATATAAAAATATAAGCACACTTATATATACACATACACTCACACACACACACACATATATATCATATATATATATATATATATATATATATATATATATATATATATGAGGGAGAGGGAAAGAGAGGGAGGAGAAGGAGAGGAGGGAGGGAGGAAGAGCAGGGAGAGAGAGAGAGAGAGAGAGAGAGAGAGAGAGAGAGAGAGAGAGAGAAAGAGAGAGGAAACAACAAACAGGAGAGAAAAGCAAGATGAAGGGAAATACATAGTTAGTAATCATAACTGTGAATGTGAATGGGATATACTCATCCATAAAACAGAAGTAGATAGCAGAATCTATTTAAAAAATACTGCAATGTGGTGTTTACAAGAAACAAAAAGACATATACTGGGTAAAGGTAAAGGGTTGAAGCAGAATTTATTATGTTTCAGCTGAAGTAAAGAAAAAAAGCAGGGGTAGCAATTATGATCTCAGACAAAGTAAAAAACAAAAATAGATCTAGTTAAAAGAGATAAGCAGGGAAACTACACTTTGCTTTAAGTTACCATACACAATGAAGTAATATCAATGGAATAGCACCCAAATTCTTAAAGGAAAAGATAAATGAGTTACAGAAGGAAATAGACAATAAAACTATACTAGTGGGGGACCTTAAATTTCCCCCTGCAGAACTATATAAAAACTATATAAATCTAACCAAAAACTATACAAGAAAGAAATCCAGGAGGTAATAGGAAAATCAGAGAACTTTTTAAAAGTTAGAAAGGACAGACCTCTGGAAAAAACTGAATGGGAATAGAAAGTAATTTACTTTTGCTCAGTGATACATGCCACCTACAAGTGAGGTATAAAAACCTCACAACAAAATGCAGAAAAGCAGGATCCTTTCCAGATCATAATGAAACAAAAATTACATTCAATAAAGGGCCATGGAAATATAAATTAAAATTAATTGGAAATGAAATAATCTAATCCTAAAGAATGAGTGGGTCAAAGAACAAATCATAGAAACAATTTTTTTTTTTTTGCTTTTTGGAAGGGGGAAGGTAAGGCAATTCGGGTTAAATGACTTGCTCAAGGTCACATGGCTAGTTTCTGTGTTAAATGTCTGAGGCTGGATTTGAACTCAGGTCCTCCTGACTCCAGGGCTGGTGCTCTATTCACTGTGCCTGCCACCTAGCTGCCCTGAAACAATAATTTCTTTAAAGAGAATGGTAACACTGAGACACCATACCAAAATTTATAAGATGCAGCCAAAGCAGTATTTAGGAGAAAATGTATATCTCTAAATGCTTACAACAACAAAATAGAAAAAGAGCAGATCAATGAATCTGGCATTCAACTAAAAAAATACTAGAAAAAGAACGAATTAAAAATCCCTAATTAAATACCAAATCGAAAATTCTGAAAATCAAAGGAGAGATCAACAAAATTGAAAGTAAGAAAACCATTAAATTAATAAAATCAGAAGCTGATTTTACTAAAAAAAGAACCTCAAGAAAATAGACAAACTATTGGTTAATTTGATTTAAAAAAGGAAATAAGAAAACTAAATTACCAGTATCAAAAATGAAAAGGGTGACTCTACTACCCATGAAAAGAAAATTAAAATAATTATTAGGTGCTACTTTGCTCAATTATATGCCAATAAATCTAGCAATCTATGTGAAATGGATAAATATTTACAAAAATATAAATTGCCCCAATTAAAAGAAAAGTAAATAGAATACTTAAAATAACCCTATCTTAGAAAAAGAAATTAAGTAAGTCATAATGAGCTACCTAAGAAAAAATCAACAGGACCAGATGGATTCACAAGTGAATTGTACCAAACATTTAATAAACAGTTAATTTGAATATTTTATAAACTATTTGGAAAAATAGGCAAAGGAGTCCTATCAAATTTCTTTTACAACCTAAATATGGTGCTGATACCTAAACCAGGAAGAGCAAAAACAGAGAAAGAAAACTATAGACCAATTTCCCTAATGAATACTAATGCAGAAATTTAAATAAAATGCTAGCAAGGTCATTACTGCAATATATCACAAAGATCATATGCTATGACCAGGTGAGATTTATACCAGGAATTCAAGCCTGGCTCAATATTAGGAAAACTACCAGCACCATTGACCATATCAATGACAAAACAACAAAAATCATATGATTATCTCAATAGATGCTGAAAAAATTTTTGACAAAATACAATACTTATTTCTATTAAAAACATTACACAAACCTCATCATCTATGTATACACTGTGTATAGTGAACTTATACACAGCATTCACAATTTCTCCATTTGCTGTAACTAATGGTTCCATTTATGAATGCAGTACTTGCTGGTGGAGAACCTCTGTTTTCTTTGTGTTGTCAGGCCCAAATTAGTACAAGTGGCAGGGAAATGATCCATGTTCTGCTGCTTCTCAACCTTAGAGTCTGCATTAAGTGCACAATCATCTGTAAACAAAAAGTTCTACACTGACTTTCCCTTCACTTTAGTCTTAGCTTGTATCCTTTTAAAGTTAAATAATTTACCATCTTTGTGGTAGCTAATCCTGATTCCATTTTTGTCTTTGTTGTAGGTGTCTGATAACAGTACTGAAAGCATCATGCTAAAAAGTATGGGAGCAAGCACAGAGCCCTGCTTTACTACAATGGTGACTGGGAAAGCATGAGAGCATCGTCCATTAAGCAGAACCCATGTAAGCATGTCATTGAAACTGGCATATAATACTGATGAAATTCTCCAGGCAATCTAATTTTGTCATGATCTTCCACAAGCCCTCATGACTGACAGTAACATCAAAGGCCTTGGTCAGATCTATGAAGGTTATGTACAGATCTCTGTTCTGCTCCTGGCATTCCTTCTGGAGCTATTAGGCAGGAAATACCATATCAACAGTTTCTCAGCCACATTGGCTCCCAGGAAAATGATTGTCTTCCAGGTGAAGGATCACCCTATTTATGAGGACTCTGGCAAGAATCTTGCTGGCAATGACTAAGAGAGGAGATACCCCCCATTTCCCTTTCCTTTATAGAGATGGAAAACCATGGTGGCATTCTTGAACTCCTGGGAGATAACCTTCTTTTGTCATATAACCCAGTCAGCTTTTGTATGAGCAATGGACCTCTTGCCTTGTAAATCTCAGCTGGAATAGAATCAGTACCAGGTGCTTTGCCCCATGAGAGGAGTTTAATGGCATTCAAAACCTCTTCTTCAGTTGGAAGTTTGACTAGAGAGGGATTGACTTCAACCTGAAGTATATTGTCAATGGCTTTAGCATTGATTGATGACAGTCTGCCAAGAACGTTATAGAAATGTTTAGTCCATCTCAATCATGCCCTTATCACTAATCAATTAGTGGCTACATCAGTGCTGAGTAGTTGAGATGCATCATAGATCTTTGAGCTATAAAGAGCTTTTGGGGTATCATAAAATCACTTTGAATTGTTTCTGTATGCATAAAACTGAATTCCATCTGCCTTGTTACTGAGCCAAGAATCCTGCCATCTCTCTAAGCTTCACTTATGCTTTACTTCTGATAGAGTTAAATGCTGCCTTCTTAGAGATGGAAGAATTATCCTTCTGGTAAACCCTGTGGAGTTCTCATTTTTCATTTAGTAGCCTCTGAATTTCCCTATCATTTTCACCAAATGTTTGTGAATAAATGTGGGGCTGTATACACACCTTTTCTGCTTCACTGTTGCCACTGTTGTCTTGGCTCTGCTGTACCTCCAAGTCAGTAACAAATTGTTTATGCATGGAGAAGCGCCCTAATCTGTTGACATTAAGTTTTCTGACTGTTGTCTTGCCTGGGGCTACTGCTTTTGTTGAATGCAAATGTTTAGCTTGGAGAGGATACATCTATGACTGATCCAGCATGCTGTACCACACCTTGCTATCACTCTCACATTCTGTCTGTCCCTTCTCTTTATAATAACATAGTCCATTAAATGCCAGTGTTTACTGTGAGGGTGTATCCACGAAGTTTTGTTGCATTTAGGCAAACACAAGATGATGTTAGTGATGACAAATCTTCAGTAGTAAGTGGTTGTTGCTGTTTCTGACTTCATTCCTTTCAAGGACTCTCTGCCATGTCTGATAGTTTGTGCCTATTCTGACATTAAAGTCACCTAGAATTACAAGCTTGTCCTCTTTAATGAATATCTCAAGGCCTTCATAACATTTTTCTCTGACCTCATCAGATTTGTCACGGTGGGAGCATATGCATTGATGATGCGGGCATGACGTTTTCCTGCAAGTGGCAATCACATTGTCATGAGCCTGTCATTCACTCCTTTGGGGAGGCATATAAGCCAGTTCACTAGATAAGTTTTGATTATAAAACCTACACCAACTTCACTGTGCTCCCCATCACTATGACCACTCCAAAAAGAAAATGTATCCAGCTCCAACTTTGGTAAGCTGGTCTCCATTTTCCATCTTTGTTTAACTCAGGGTTGCCATTTGGATATGATACCTGCTGAATTCTGTAGCAACAAGAACTGTTCATCTTTCAAGTCTATTGGATTTTAGGTTGTCCATTAGTATATGTCTAGTTCATGTACCAATGGTGAATGAAATCATCTTCACAAAAGTTTTCATACATTTTTTGGGTTTTGATTTCAGGGTAGGATCCCTGCCTTCCATGATAAATAGGTCAGGGTTAGGTTAGGTAAAGCAGACAATTTTTTTAGCCTTTTCTAGCCTCTTTCTTAGGCCAGGAGGTAAGCAATGTAATCCTTAAAGAAGGCTGCTCAAAGAAGAGTTAGGAAGAGAAATTCCATTTAAAATAACTGTAGACAATATAAAATACTGGGATGCTACCTGCCAAAACAACCCAGGAACTATATACACACAATTATGAAACACTTTTCACACAAATAAAGTCAGATCTAAACAACTGAGAAAATATCTACTGCCCATGGATAGGCCAAGTCAATATAATAAAAATGACAATTCTTTCTAAATTAATTTACTTACCAATGAAAATACCAAGGAGTTATTTTATAATAACAAAATTCATCTGGAAGAACAAAAGGTCAAGAATATCAAGGGAATCAATGAAAAAAATGTGGAAATCAATGAAAAAATGTGAAGGAAGATGGCTTAGCTGTACCAGATTTCAAAATGTATTATAAATCAGTAATTATCAAAACAATCTGGTACTGGCTAAGAAATAAGAGTGGTGGATCAGTAGAATAGATTAGGTACACAAGACAAAGTAACAAATGGTCACAGTAATTTAGTGTTTGATAAACACAAACTTTGTCACTATTTGACAAAAACTGCTGGAAAAATGGGAAAACAGTATGGCAGAAACTAGTTATAGACCAACATATTATATACCAAGATAAAGTAAAAATGGGTACATGTTTTATACATAAAGGGTGATACCACAAGCCAGGGGTTGGGAACCTGTGGTCTCTAGGCAGGTGGGTGGCAGGAGGACACCAAAGTTGGAAAGCAGCCCTCACAACAGAAGTACTACTCTTCCTTGAACACCCATATACCTGAAACTAGTAGCATTCCTAGTAAGATCAGGGGTGAGGAAAGGATGCCTATTATTATTCAATATTGTACTACAAATGCTGTCTGTAGAAATGAGAAGAAATAGGAGAAGAAAAAGAAATTGAAGGAATTAGAATAGGCAATGAGGAAACAAAACTATCACTCTTTGCAGAGGATATGATGGTATACTTGGAGAATTCTGGAGGATCAACTAAAAAACTAGCTGAAATAATGAACAACTTCAGTAAAGTTGCAGGATATAACACAAAGCCACACAAATCACCAGCATTTCTATTTATTATCAACAAAGTCCAGCAGCAAGAGGTAGAAAGAGAAATTCCATTTAAAATAACTGTAGACAGTATAAAATACTTGGGAGTTTACCTGCCAAGGTGAACTCAGGAACTATAGGAACACAATTACAAAACACTTTTTCACATGAATAACTATGTCTAAAAGGCTATAAACTGTGTATACCCTTTGATCCAGCAATACCAACAATACCAGGTCTGTATTCCAAAGAGATTAAAAAAAGAAAAAGAATTTATATGTATGAAAATATTTATAGCAGCTCTTTTTGTGGTCACAAAGAATTGGAATTTGAATAGATGCCCATCAATTGGGGAATGGCTGAAAAAATTGTGGTATGTGATGGAATACTATTATGGAATACTATTATGCTATAAGAAATGATGAGCAGACAGATTTCAGAAAACTCTAGAAAGACTTACATGACCTGATGCTGAATGAAGTGAGCAGAATCAGGAGGACATTATATACAGTAACAGCAATATAATCAACTGTGAATGATTTACCTATGCTCAGCAATACAATGATCTAAGACAATTCCAAAGGACTCATAATGAAACATGCTATCTACCTCCAGAGAAAGAACTGATGGAGTCTAAGTGCAGATCAAAGTATACTTTTTCTTTTACTTTTAAAATTTTTCTTGTTTTTTTTGTCTGTGTTTCCTTCACAACATGACTAATATGGAAATATATTTTGCATAAATGCATATGTATAACCTATAACAAATTGCTTGCCTTCTCAATGAAGGGGGAGGGAAGAGATGGAGGGAGAGAATTTGGAGCTCAAAATCTGAAAAAACAAATGTTAAATATTTTTACATGTAATTGGAAAAAATAATGTATTTAAAAATGAAAAAATAAATGGTGGGGTGGGGCTGTTTCAGAAAAAAAGGAGCAAGACCTATATGAACTGATGCAAAGTATAGAGAAGAACTGGGAGTGAGATCATTGTGCACAGTACCAGTAATGTTGTAATGATCAACTGTGAAAGACATGGCTACTCTGATCCAAGACAGTTCCATAGGACTTGTAATGAAAAAGTGCTATCAACCTTCAGAGAGAGAACTGATGAACTCTGAGTGCAAACTGAAGCATAATTTTTCTTCCTTTTTTTTTTTTTTTTTTTGGTTATATGGCTAATAGGAAAATATGTGTCTCATGATTTTACATATGTGATTGATATCATATTGTTTGCCTTCTCAGTGGGTTGGAGAGAGATGGGAAGAAAGAGAGAATCTGGAACCAAAAATTTAAATGGAGAAGAATGTTAAAAATAAATAATAAATATAAAAACTAAAAATTAGAAGAATTGTCACATAAACAAAATAAGACAAAACAAAACAAAAAACTATCCAACAGAGAGGAGCTGTAGAACCCAAAAGAAGGGGGCTGTTTAACTTGGTGGTGGAGAGGGTTATATAACCTGATAGGGGCATGGAAGCTTGAAGAGAGAGGGGAGGACACTGTATAATCTGATAGGAAGAGCAGTTTCAAAGGGGCCGGTGATGAATGGGGAGAAGGTCATGTAATATGAAAAAAAGGGGAGGAGGTTATATAATTTGGGAGGAGAGGTGCAGTGTAACCTGTGGGCAGGGGGGGAATCCTTATAACTTGGGAGGTGAAGTTTTTATAACCTGAAGGAATGGGAAGGAAGGTGGAGATGGAGGAGAAGGGTTGAGGCTTTGAACAGGTGTTCTGGGATGGGGACAAGAGCAGCTTAGGGAGTAAGAATAAAGGGGGAAGGCATATGTCTCAGGACTGTGAGAATGGTTCTAGGGAAAGGGTCTGGGGATATGAATGAAGGCCCTTGGGATAAGGAATGGGTCCTGTACTTGGGAGTGTTGAGGGAGGTTTTGGGGAAGCAGTTATTACGTGGGCTTGGTTTCTTCACCATCTTCTTTCCTTGGGTATTTCGATGGCTTGTTTGGGTGTGGTCATAGCTGATGCCTTCTTCATACTGTTCCTCGTGTTTTTTAGCTGTGGATTTTTCTGTTATGGTTTCTGGGGATTTGGTTGGAAGGAAGTGGTCTGAAGAGAGTGAATTCTCCACTGGACTCTTAAGGTCATTAGCACTGTGGGCCTCTTCTTCCTTTTCACTGATATGGGCCTCAGAAGTAGAAGATCTACTTAGCATCTGTGTATTGAGAGCTGTAGCGGTAGGTTCTTTAAAGAAGATGGATTCGTCAAGATTGAGGACATCCTCAGGCATGGGGGTCACCACAGAGGTGGGGAACTCAAGAGCAGAAGCCTCAGAATTGTAAATATCATAAGTGGAAGATTCCTTGTGATTTGTCTTATCAGCATCCATCTGTTGGTAGAAAAGGGAACATGGTTTATCAGGGTAGAGAGAATGAAAAGCAGGAGGAGTATAAAAAATAAGGGGTAGAGGTGGTTCAGGGAGGTGGGCAGCTCTAGTTCTTGGGTGAGGTCACTAGGAAGCCCAAGTGTTCTCCAGGTAAGGAAAAGTAATACAACCAAGTACTCTGGGGAGGAAAAAGGAAAAGTAAGACATGATTAATTTTTTTGGTAACTGGTGAGATATAGGAAACATCAGGTTGTGAATACAGGATAAAGATCTCACACTAGCAGAATTGTGAGAGGAGGGGAGCTTTGTGTGGGTTGGAAGACAGAGAAGGTGATAAAGAAGATGACCAGTAGCTGAGATAAGAATGGATATGAAGGGTCTGTGAAGCTTATGAGCTAGCCAAAAAGTATAAAGAGCAGACAATAAGGCATAAATAGTGGTCCAAAATCCAAGCCTGGGAAATTGCTGAGAGGGAACAGGAAAGAAAAACAAAGAACAAGGTCAGGAAAAGGTGCTTTGTCAAAGGCATGGTCATTAAAGCAGCTTTGGACTAGAGCTAACTTCCAGCATCTTAGACGACACCTACCTGAAATGAGGCTGAAATATAGTAACAACTATATGGGCAACGGTACAAATATCCTTGTCTGAGTAGCCAAGGATAAAGGCATTACCCTAAGAGAGAAGACTTAACAGTCATGAAAGGTAAGCTTTTCTTTGGGGGAAGGAAATGGTCTATTTAGATGTTGGAGGGTTCTTGTTATAGGGAGGGCTTAGGGCAATGAGATGCTGAGCCATGGAACTGCAAAGGAAGTAAAGGAGGTGGGAGGGAATGTCCACTCTTTGGGGGAATTGCATTTATGTACTTTTTGTA
Organism: Gymnobelideus leadbeateri; assembly: GCA_011680675.1. Taxonomy (NCBI): domain Eukaryota; kingdom Metazoa; phylum Chordata; class Mammalia; order Diprotodontia; family Petauridae; genus Gymnobelideus; species Gymnobelideus leadbeateri. The sequence continues at coordinate 100,524 of WOXC01008724.1, read as the reverse complement.
TCATGTACTATAAACATATAATTAAGACAAACTGTATATAAAAGGAAAAAAAAGAGTTTAGAGTCTGGTCTAGCCTAGGAATCTTTTGAATCAAGGTGGAATAATGGATTGAAGGCTGGCTTTGGAATCAGGAAAAACCTTGGTTCGAATCCTGCTTCTGATACCTATTGGTTGTGTGATTGTCAGTAAATTACTTAAACTCTCAGTGCCCCAGTCCAGGGTTGCGGCTTGCTCATGCAATCTGAAAGATGAATTATTGCTCATCTACATTGGTAATGAAAGGTCTTAAAGCAATGAGATCACAGGTCTGGACATACACACAAAAGAACCATTTAAATGTAAAGAAGAAAAAATAACAGTACAGGTAAAAGAGATCATTATAATGTTAAATATGAATGGGACAACATCCTCTTTTAGAAGGATCAGTGACCAGATTAAAAGAATAAAATAAAAAACCTTTCTCCTGAGAGTGACACACTTAAAACCAAGAGACATAAGCATAACAAAAGTGAAAGAAGTGTTTCTGGGAGATGTACAAATAGGGAATATTTATAGGCTTGAAATATATTGACAGAACTCATAAATACAAGTCTGGGGAACCTAGGTTATGTTATAATTATGATTAGCTAGGGAAATTTTTGAGCAAACCAGAGAAAATGAAGCCCACTTTTGTACCAAAAAGAAATCCCATATATAACAAATATGTTTTTGGTGTACATGAGGAATTTCTTCTTATCATAAGAAGCCTATAGAAGGATTTTCTTCTTATCATAAATCTAGTAATGAAATCTCTAGGACAAAGAGTATGAACTTTCCAAAATGGTTGTACTATTCATAGTTCCACCACCCCTAAGGCACCATTGTGCTTGTTTTCCCATAATATTTCGGTCCCCTTCTCCTTTGCCCTTACAAATAATGACAAGTCTTATTTTGATATCTTTGTCAATTTGCAAAGTATGAGGGGAAATAGTAGAATTTTACCTTTCTACATGATTATTAATAGTTTACAATTCTTCTTTTGAGAATTTTTTACTACTTAATTATTAGGGAATGACTTTTGATTCTGTCTATCCATCCATCCATCCATCCATCCATCCACCCACCCATCCATCCATCCATCTATTTATCTATCTATCAACATTTATGTATCCTGGATACCAAAACCCTTATCCTAGATACATTAATTTTGTTTGTGCAGAACCTTTCAGTTTAATATAATCAAAATTATTGATTTTATCTTTTGTAATTGCCTCTATCTCTTGTTGGCTAAGAACACATCTCCTACCTATGGCTGTGAGAGGCATGTGATCTGCTTCTCTCTTTTTTTTTTCTGGAGGGGGGAAGGTAGGGCAATTGGGGTTAAGTGACTTGCCCAAGGTCACATGGTTAGTTTTTGTGTTAAGTGTTTGACATAGAATTTGAACTCAGGTCCTCCTGACTCCAGGGCTGGTGCTCTATTCACTGTACCACCTACCTGCCCCTGTTTGCTTCTCTTTTAATATTTTTATGGTATGATCTTTAATATTAAGGTCAGATATCTATTTAGAATGCCTTGTGGAATAGAGTTTAAGGTGCTGGGTCTAAACCTAATTCTGACAGACTGCTTTACAGTTTTCCTAGCAGTTTTTAATCAAAGAGGGAATTCTTTTTTTTTTTAATAAAATAGAGAGCTTTTTAAAAAAAAAAATCAAATAAGGAGTTCTTTCTTAAGTAATTAATGCTTTCCAGTTTATTGAACACTGAGACATTGAGTTCCATTTTTATTATTCTCCCTTGTCTAGTCTGTTCCTTTGACCTACTTCTCTATTTTTTAACCATTACTAGAAAGTTTTAATGGCTGCTGCTTTATATATCGTTAGAATTCTAGGAGTGCTATTCCCTCTTTGTCTATACCTCTTTTCATTATATCCCTTGATATTCTAGATCTTTATTTTTCCAGTTCAAGTCCTTCCTCTCTGGGCTAGTCACTTAATCTCTCAGTGTTCCAGGCACCTTTGTAAGACCATAAATTTTAGAAAAGGTAGGATATGTATTGCTAGAGGGAACTGCTTAGCAGGAGTACCTTATAGGTCTAGCCCATTTAATTTCATGTTTCATATTTTAGAGAGAAAATATAGCTAACATTGATTTTTTAAAAATAGACCCTCCCCCATTACATGGCATGGAATAGTTTCTGATTTTGGGATGAATGGCTCCAAAAGCTATCTTACTTGGATGAGTATAAGAAATATACAAGGCTCCAGCCTGGAATTAGCTATTGTGCCACCTAGTCACCCTAGTAAAAATAACAATTAACAGCTAAGAATACCAGACAATAAGTGTTTACTAAGCACCTATTGGGTAGCTAGGTGGTGCAGTGGATAGAGTGCCAGGGCCTGAAGTCAGGAAGACTCATCTTTGTGATTTCAAATCTAGTCTCAGGTACTTACTAGTTGTGTGACCCTGGGCAAGTCACTTAACCCTATTTTCCTCAGTTTCCTCATCTGCAAAATGAGTTGGAGAAAGAAATGGCAAACCACTCCATTATCTTTGGCAAGAAAACCCCAAATGGGGTCACAAAGAATTGGACATGACCAAAAATGACTGAACAACAAAGAGCCCAAGTGCTAGAGATAAAAAGAAAGGCCAAAAAATAGTCCTTGGTCCTAAGGAGTTCTCAGTCTAATGGGGAAGAAGGCATGGAAACAAATAGATGAAAACAAGCTACATTTGGGATAAACTGGAGAGTATCAACAAAGGGAAGAAGACATTAGCATTAAGGGAGATCAGGAAAGGCTTCTCATATAACATGGAATATTAGCTGGGATTGGAAGGAAGCCAAGAGGTAGGGACAAGGGAGACTATTCCAGGCATGGGGGCCAGCCAAAGAGAATGCCCCAAATCTGGAGATAGAGTGTGTTGTGGGAGACCTTTGTTACTATATCTCAGAATACATGGCTGGGGTGAGGTGTAAGAATAACTAGAAAGGAAGGAGGAGCCTGGCTATGAGGGGTTTTAAATACCAGAGAAAAGATTTTATCCTGGAAATGACAGGAAGCCATCAGGTTTATTGACTAGGGAGCAGACATGGTCATATCTGAACATTAGGGAGTTTAATTTGGCAGCTGAGTGGAGTATGGAATGGAGTGTGGAGAGACTGGAGGCTGGAAGACCAACCAGCAGGCTATTGCAATAGTCTAGGTATAAGGTGATGAGGGCCTACACCAGGGTGGTATCAGTGTCAGAAGACAGGAGGGGATATGTTCAAGCAGTGTTATGAAGGTAAAATCAACAGGATTTGGCAACAAATTGGTTATGGGGGGGTTAAGAGTGAGGAGCTGTAATAGAGCACTGGCCCTGGAGTCAGGAGGACCTGAGTTCAAATCTGGCCTCAGACACTTAACATAAAACTAGCCGTGTGACCTTGAACAAGTCAACCCCCAATTGCCCTACCTTATCCCCTCCAAAAAAAAAAAGAGTGAGGAGTTGCTATGCCCAAAGGGCTATAAATATATATGCATACCTTTTGACCCAGCAATACCACTTCTAGGTCTATATCCCAAAGAGATCATACAAATTGGAAAAGGACCCACATGTACAAAAATATTTATAGCAACTCTTTTTGTTGTGGCAAAGAATTGGAAATTGAGGGGATGCCCATAAGTTGGGGAATGGCTGAATACGTTGTGGTATATGAATGTAATGAAATACTATTGTACTATAAGAAATGAACAGACAGACTTCAGAAAAACCTGGAAAAACTTATATGACGTAATGCTGAATAAAGTGAGCAGAACCAGGAGAACACAGAATACTGTAACAGTCACATTACATGATGACTAACTTTGATAGACTTATCTCTTCTTAGCAATGCAAAGATCTAAGACAACCCCAAAAGAATCATGATGCAAAATTCTGTCCAAATCCAGAAAAAGAATTATGGAATCTGAATGCAGATAGAAGCATATTATTTGCTCTCTATTTTTTATTTTTAGTGTTTCTTCTTTCTCATGGTTTCTCCTATTGGTTCTAATTCTTATGTACAATATGACTAATATGAAAATAGGTTTAATATAAATATACATGTTGAGCCTATATCAATTTACACAACATCTTGGAGTGGGGGGAGGGGAAAGATGGGGAGAAGGTGTGAAATTCAAAATCTTATGGAAGAGAATGTTGAAAACTAAAAATAAATTAAAAAAGAGAAAGGAAACCAGACATTAACACTACAAAAAGAGTAAGGAGTTGAGGGTGATACCTAGGTTGTAAGCCTGGGTGACTGAGAAGATGATGGTACCCTTAACAGTAGTAGGAAAGTTCAGAAAGGGTATTCATTCCAAATAAAATAGCAGCAAAGTTAAAAAGTCATACTGCTGTAGTGGAAAGAGCAATGAATTTGGAGTTAGAGGATGTAAGGTCAAAATTGAATGTAGCTACTTCCTGTGTGACTTAAACTTTCTGGGCCTCAGTTTTCCTCATCTGTAAAAGAAAGGCATTGGACTCGATTGGACTGTACGGGGAGCATGTATTTGGTTAAGGAAGACTTCAACAGTAGAAGGTCATAAATGGATGAAGTACATGGATATGAACATATTTTCAGGTCTGAGCCTCTAGCTAGCAGCCTTTCTAGTTGACAAATTAGGCATTCAGGATGGCTCAGACCTAGACTTCCCTGTTCTCCATATGTAACAGAGATGGGTCTGCATAGCAAAGGAAGTACAGGAAATACCCTGAAGACGTTGTGGAGCTGAACTTTACAGGTCAAACGAATGATGATTTTGGAAAAAGGGAATGATCCAAAGAAATGGGCATGTAATCTTTTGGAGTTCTGGGTGGTTTTTTTAATTGCATAATTTTTTAATTGTATAATTTTTAAATTAACAAACATTTATTTCCTTTCTCACTCACTTCTTTCCCTTCCCCCAATGGAAATAAACAAAACCTTTGTAACAAACATACAGCATAGTTAAACAAAACAAATTCTGGAATTACCAGTGTCCAAAAAAAATGAGTGTCTCATTCTGCACCCTGAATTAATCACCTCTGTCAGGAAGGAGGTGAATAGCATGCTTCATTGTCAGTCCTCTGGAATCATAGTTGATCATTGCATTGATCAGAGTTCTTAAGTCCTTAAGGTTTTTTTTTTCTTTTGGGTACAATATTATTATAGTATAATTTTTTCTCCTGGGTCTGCTGACTTTATTCTGCATCAATTCCTACAAATCTTCCCAGGTTTCTGTGAAACCATACCCTTTCTCATTTCTTACAGAATAATAGTATGCTAGGTGTGTTTGAAGTACATACTTGGCTCCCAACCAGAAAATTTTCCTAGGCCTTGTTGTTTATGTAATTTTGTGGTTAGCTGTAGGGGCACTTGAGTGTTGACTCAGGTGGCTCTGTTACAATGGGATTTATATATTTTATAACCAGGACAGGAGTAAGTGCCAGGAAATAATGTGGGGGGAAACAATAGCTTGAATGAAAAGGTGATTTACTTGGAACAATACACAAGTCTGAGCAGTGAGAGGTAATCAGGCCTGATTTCCTTGTTGGTAGGTGGCAAAGTCCTGGAGGTACTGTATTTGTTCATGGTTTGGTTTTTTGTTTGTAGAGAATATATATACATTGATCTTCAAGGTAGAGAAGAGGTTCTGCCCAAAGTATAAAATTAATTGAGGTCCATCATCAGGAATTATCTGGTTGGGGAACCCATAGAGTTGGGTTTTGGTGTGAAATCATGCATCAATGGATTGTCTGGCTTCCAGGATCCAAATATAGGTTTGATTTTCAGCAACAGTTTCTCATGGGTAATATATTTTATATTTGTGTAGTGGATAAGTAAGTGTATAGTTATAAATATACTTTTCCCTTGCTAGGCTGGGATAAGACTATACCTCTCATTATGTTGGAGGCATTAGTAAAGGGCCATTATGGCCCAGGGTTGATGTTGCATTAGATTTTTATCTCAAGATAACAAAGATGTGATAGGTTTCATTAGGAAATATTCTTTTGCAGCAGGTTAGTGAGGAGGAATGGTTAAGATAGATCTACTTATAATATGAAAAGATAAGTAGCACTCTGCAAATCTCAGGAAATATCAAATATCCTTGAAAGGTCACAGAATATGTCAATTTGGAATTACATTACCTCATATGAGTCTTTTTTGGAGGCTGTTAAAAGATGATATATCCCAAGATATATTGATTCAATTCAATGCAATGAAAATATTAAGTAGCTACTGTGTGTTAAGCTCTAGGTAAGATAAAAAGTTTAAATAAAACATAGTTGCTGCCCTCTTGAAGCTTATAGTCTAGTAAGGTGGATAAGACACTCAAGCAAATAACTATAGTACAAACAAATATATAAGTACATCAGGAAGGTGCAAAGTGAGTTCCAAGTGGGAAGGTTATTACCAAGGGAGGGGAAGGGTGGAGAAGTGAAGCAGAAAAGATTTGCTGGAGGAAGTATCATTTGAGTTTGGCTTTTAAATATACATAAGACTTTGTCAAATGGGAAGAGGGTTTTAAGGCAGAGAGGGGAGAGCATTCTAAGCATAGGGAATAGTGTGAACTTAAAAACAAAGAGTCAGGAAAGTATAGAAAGTCTAAGAGAGAATAGTTTAACATGCTACATGTAAAGATATAATTCTCTTCTATCTTCTTTTCTATGAATGCTTTGTGTGTGTGTGTGTGTGTGTGTGTGTGTGTGTGTGTATGCTTGTAAGTATTTTTTGTAACACTAAAAATTTCCTATAGAAAGGAATTTTCTTGTAGATTACATGGTTTTTTTTTGGGGGGGGGGACTAGGAATTTTCCAAAATAATCAAATTATATTTTAATCTTTTACATTTGATATACACCTCTATTTTCAAGGAGAAATGTGTGTATGTGTATGTGTGTGTGTGTGTGTGTGTGTGTGTGTGTGATTTATTGGGTCTAATAAATCCTACTGTCATGATTGAAAAATCCTTGGGTTTCCACAGCTAACAGTATTCTGGGAGGCAGAATCCATTTGAATCCTTTCTGTTTGCTGGTCTGGGAGACAAATAATGAGCAGACATGGATGGGGGACATGATAGACAAGGATGAAGGGATGCCAGAGGGAAAGAAAAGGAGATGAGTATCTTGAAAGTGGGGATATGATAAAGGGAGGATGCAGATGTAATTGGAAAGAATGTCAGGAGACTGGGGAGGTTAACAATAAGGGGACAGTATGGGATATGAGGAGGTATGTGATGGGAGGTATGTTAAGGGGCTATGTGATGGAGGGTGAGGAGACAAGATCCTTAAATAGTGGGGTAAAGATAGAGGGTGATGGAAAGAGGAGGAAGGCCATAATTGGGGAAGATGGGTGAGACTGGAAGAATGGAGAATGGAAGGTATTTTGGAGAGAACTGGACACAATTTAGGACATAATGGAAGGATGAAAGATATAATACAGGGAGGAGGGGGAAGAGAAGAATGGGAGAATACAGAGATGAGGGGATATAAATAAAGTTTTGTACCTCTAGTTTACTTGTAACAGTTGATCCTTAGATACACTCCTGGAACTTTGGGAAGAGAAAATTTGGGGGATGACCAGAAAGGGCAAGCTGGAGGCTGGGGAGTGAAAGGTGAGTCCTTAACAAAAAGTCTAGCATTTGGGGTGAGGGAATTAGGTACAACTCTGAGATGAAGGGAAGATGATTCTAGGTGTAGATCTGGGATCTGGGGAAAAAGTTTTTCTGGGAGAGGTGTAGGTCTAAGAGAGGGGAGAGAGTCCCAAATGGTAGGGCCAGGATTACTCTAGAGGAGGGGTAGGTAGAGAATGGGGAGGTAGGGAATTGGCAAAGGGAAGACAGGTCTTTGGAATTAAGTTGGGGGAGGGGAGGGACTAAAGATTTCCTATAAGATCAGAGAGGGAGGTGTTTATATAGAAGCTTCCAGACCAGTAATGGAGGGATCTATTACCCTGGCAACTAGAACCCCTGCTCCATAGCAACAATTCCCATTGTTAGGGGGCTGGTTTCTGAGGGGGGGCAGCAGGGCCTGACAGGATGGTGAATAACGGCAATGGTAGAGCTGGCAGTGGAGGCCTGAGGCAGGGAAGAAAGTGGAGGCTAGAAGATGAGGTGTTAAGAGTGAGGACTTTGAGGGGGGTTAGCAGAAGGCATTTAGGAGGGGCGTTGGGGAAGCTAGCAAGAGGGTATTGGAGGTGAGGCCTTGAGGGAGAGGGTTAGTAGGGAGGGTGGGGGAGGGGCTACCAGAGGAATTGCTGGAAGAGGGGATCTAGCAATGGGGACTGTGGGAGGCCAATGTCTGAAGTCAGCTTTTCCTTGTGGCAGGGAATATTTCTCCCCAGAGGGTTGTCTTTCCGAGGAGGGGGAATAGTCTTGTTGGAAGAGGTGGGGGTCAGATTCGTGGAACGCCCGTGAAGCGCCCTTCCAGTGGGGGGCAAAGAGAGGCGGGCAATGAGATGAGGTTCTGTCTCAGGAGCCGGAGGGCAGTCCCTGTATGGGGCCAATGGGGCCGGTCAAACTGACCCTGAGTGTGACCAATGGGATCGGACAAGGGGGTGGGCTTTATCCTACAAGGCCTATAGAGCCAGTGGAGGGCGGGGCGTCAGAATGACGTTGAGTGGAGGGCCGCTGCTTGGCCTGGTCTTGCAGCTCAGAGCCGCCCCCGCCCCCGCCCCCGCCCCTGGCGCGGCCCCGGGACCCCAGGCCCTGGAAGCTGCAGCCAAACGCTAGGGGCCCGCCCCCTCCTTTCCATCCCCCAAACCCCCACCTCCCTATGCTGGGACCCCAGTACCAGGCTCTAGAATCCTGCTCTTATCCACTCATTTCAGGACCCTCACCCCCCATTCCGGGACTACCTCCTTCTCCTCCCATCCCTGGAGCCCCCTTTCCCCCGCCTCTTCCATTTCGCCTCATCTCCCCTCACATCCTGGAAACACGCCTAAATCCTTGCTCCATCTCGTCTTTCTCATTATGGAGCAGAACAGCGGCCTTTTCCCACTTCAGCACCAAGAACAGCCCCTCTTCCTGCCTTTTTCTCATCGGCTCTCCCAGTCTCAACCCCTCTACTTGTCTCTCTCTCAGCAGGACTCCCTTCCCCTTTCCCAGCCCCTCTCTCAGCCCCAGCCCCTTTCCCAGCCCCAGCCCCTTTCCTTGCCCATTCCCCAGCCTCTGTCGCTACCTTTGAACCAGCCCCTGTTCCTCTCGCAGCCTCTTTCACAGCCTTTGCCCCTCTCTCAGTCTTTGTCTGTTTCCAAGCCCTTATCCCTTTCCAAGCCTCTATCCCTCTCCCAATTTCTCTCCCTTCCCCTCTCCCAGGCGCTGCCTCTCTCCCAGCCCCTGTCCCTCTCCCAGCCTTGGCTCTGGTCTGGGCTCCAACTGCCACCTTCACTATTCTTGCTGCTGCTGCTGCTCTTTGTGCTGTGCCCAGGGGCTGGTGAGTGCAGACGCAGAGAGGCATTGGAGGCTAGGAGGGGGTTTATCCTGGAAGAAGGAAAGCCAGGAGAAAGGGGAGGGAAGGAAGAGGGAGAGAGGAAGTGGAGGGATGAAGGAGGGAATGAGCTGGGTATGAAATGGGGAAATCAGATTGGGGAAGACGTATTGAAGAGACTAGAAACTCCCGGGGACAGAGGGGCTGTAGAAATGGGGGCTACAGGATCAGAGAGGTGAGAGACAGTGCCAGGTGCAAAGATTCTCTGTATATTGTATTTTCCCACACCCCTTATTCCTGTTGCTTGCTTTCTCAAATAAGTGTTATCATCACTGGGGATAGGGATGAGAGGGGAAAATGCCATTAAGTAGTTACCGGATTTTGCCATTAAAGTCTGATGAGCGAAGCCATAGCCTTTGTCCTTGGGAAGCCTCTAGTCTGATGCTTGATACAGGAAACATATAACATAGGTTTAAGAGAATAGCTTTCAAGAAACATGTTTTAAATGTAAAAGAGATACAGGTTAAATCCTATTATAACCAACTTTGAGAGAATGTTCAAATTCTTTTCTGTACTGTTTTCTTTATAAAAGAATATTGCTCAATGTAAGTTGAGTGTCTTAGATAATTGTAAAAAATTTACTATTTCCACCAGCCTATTGCATTTCTAATTTCGTTTAGAATCAGAAGATTTTAAAATTGGAAGAAACCTTACAGATAATCTAGTTTAACACCCTTAATTTACAGATTAGCCAGCTGAAGTCCCAGGGAGGTTAAATGACTTGATTGAACACATAGTGAATTAATGAAAGGGCTAGAACAAGAACACAGGTCTCCCACTTCCTAGTCCAGTGGTCTTTTATAAGTACACCATGTTGTTTCCAACAGTGTTTCTCTGTCTAGGACACAGACTAAGGCAAAGACAGTGAAAAGGCCAACTTCTAACCACTAGACCACTAGGGATCATGTGCACACCATGTCTGTGGGTGAGATGCTTCCATAGAAAAAACATTCCTCTTGTGCCTTCTGCTTGTGCACTGGGTCCAATCAGGTTGCAGCATGAGACTTATATGGAAGGTGAGTGGACATGGTAAGGTAGGATAGGGTCTGGAGCTACAAGTCCCAGGTAAGAGATAAGAGAACTTAATACTGTACTTGTTGTCACAAAAGATCTCCTTGTACTGCAGTGATAGCTATCATAACCCTTCTCTGTTGGTAGAATGTACTTAAAGGGTAGAGAGAAATATTCAGGGAATTGAGGTAAGAAGTCTCAGTCACAGAAGTCAGAGGAAATGCAGAAAATATGCAATTCTACCCTTGTGGCTTTCTAAAAGGCCTTATTCTGATTTGTGGAATTTGGTGACTTGAATCAGAAGTCTGTTATTTTGTACCTGTGTGGCACCTAACATTTCTGAGCCTTAGTTTCTTCCTCTGTAAAACAAGGGGGTTGGATTAGATGATCCAAGGTTCTTCCAGTGCATCCTAGGATCCTATAATTTTTCTTGTCATATTTCTTCTTCTTCTTCTTCTTCTTCTTCTTCTTCTTCTTCTTCTTCTTCTTCTTCTTCTTCTTCTTCTTCTTCTTCTTCTTCTTCTTCTTTCTTCTTCTTCTTCTTCTTCTTCTTCTTCTTCTTCTTCTTTCTTCTTCTTCTTCTTCTTCTTCTTCTTCTTCTTCTTCTTCTTCTTCTTCTTCTTTCTCTTCCTCTTCCTCCTCCTCCTCCTCTTCCTCCTCTTCCTTTTCCTCCTCCTTGTCTTCCAGTCTCTGTATCTGCAACATTAAAATGTAAGCCTTTGAGGGACAAGGGTTATTTGACCTTTGTCTTTGTTTTCCTAATGCCTAGAACAGTGCCTGTTACATAGTACCTGCTTAACAGAACTTGTTGAATTGAACTGAATTTCAAGTTAACTCCTTTGTATCATAGAATCCAAAGGATTGGATTAGAGTTATTATGGATCTTAGAAGTTATACAGTCTGACCCTCTTATTTTGTAACTGAGAAAACTGAAGCCAGAGAAGTGAACTGATTCACTCAAGGTCACATAGGTCATAAAGTAGTAAAGCCAGGATTTGGATACAAATTCTCTGACTCCAAAATCATAACTCTTTGCAGTGTATCATATTTACACTTCCTGCAACATCTATTCCTAATTAGGAAATTCAGCCTTTTTTCAGCATTTGTTATGACTATGTCTTTTTCCCCCATTCTGCTTCCTTCCATTTCTGGATTATCTGGTGATGGACTTAATGGATGGATAAAACCCATCTTGGTCCAGGGCCCTGGCTGCTTTGATTGACCTTTAACTATTGAATTTGTTCTTCTAGCAATGAGACCCTTGCAGGATTCCGGCACAAAAACTTGCCTCTCAAGGGAAGTAGTGATCATTAGGTTCCACTATGGGTTCATGAAAAAGTCATGCCACATTAATCCACTTTGCTGTTTTGATAGAGTGATTGCACTGATCTTTGAAGGAAATGCTATAGAAATCACATAGCTGTGTTTCAGTAAAACTTTTGGCAAAGTTTCACATGATATTTTTGAAAACAAGATGGAGAAATGTGGGTTGGATAATAATACGATTAGGTGGATTTATCGATGATTGAATAACCACTCATATCTAATGAATGTTGAATAATAGATTGATGGCCTTGAAGGAGATTTCTATTGTATGACTCAGAGCTGTGTCCTTGGCCCTATCCTCTTCAACATGCTCCTCAAAGACTTGAAATGAGGACATGTAGGAGATATGTTTATTTAATTTGTGGATGGCATGAACCTGGGAGGGATAGTTATTACATTGTGGACGATAGCATTGGAATCCAAAAATATCTTGATATATTGGAATATTGATAAAATCTAGCAAGATATTATTTAATAGGTATAGGAGATTCATCAAGAGAGTTCCTTGCTTCACTTGATGAATATACAGTGAGGTGAACCTTTTAGACTTTTTTTTTTGAGAGGGGAAGGTAGGGCAATTGGGGTTAAGTGACTTCCCCAAGGTCACACGGCTAGTTTTTGTGTTAAGTGTCTGAGGCTGGATTTGAACTCAGGTCCTCCTGACTCCAGGGCTGGTGCTCTATTCACTGCACCACCTAGCTGCCCCAACCTTTTAGACTTTTGATGGTACCTTCCTATGGTGAGGATAAACATGCTTCTTGGTATCTCCAGGAGAGGTAGGTCTTAGTGATTACAGATAAATTGGTTGACTTAGCCTTTTGTGGGACAGATCATTATGAGAGGAGACATCCTTTTTAATTGATTTATTAAAAAAGAGTTTTAAAATAAAATATTACTTATGCTCTTTTAAAAATATTGCCATCAATTCTCCATGATACTTCCTCTATCTCCTCCTTGTATAGATCTTACTTTGTAAAGTACAGTTGAGCAATCAATGTAAGTTAACATTTGGCTGAGCTTGACAACATATGCCTTATTCCACACCAATAGTACACCACCTCTTGGATGAGAAGTGGGAGACATACTTCACCATTAAGCTTGACTACTGTACTGACCACTGTTCTGAAGTCTAAAAAGAGAATCTTTGAAGACTCTAGCCCCTTTTCTCCCTTTGGTCTTTCTCCCTTTTTTCTTTGTGGAAGGTAGACCAGAGTGCACTAAGGCTAAGACTGGACCTGTGTACTGGGTGTGGGGAACTTACTCCCATTAATCAGTAATGGTTCACTCAGGCAGAAGTACATGGCAGTTTCATGTACTCTCATACCCACATAGGCCAAGAGTTGGACCCCAGATTCTTTGACCCAGTTTTAGAGAGTCAGTTGCATAATCTCTCAGCCTGAGAGAGCAGCTGTAAATAAGGGTGGAAGTTCCTGAAACCTCACCTCCTGGATTGAGGAGGGGAGAGACTTTCTGGGCATCATGTGAGAGATGAGAGATGAGAGATTTCCTGGGACTCTTGAGAAGTTGTTTGCTAGCTACTCAAAGTTCAAGTATTTGGGGCCCTAACCTTATATTGAAAGAGTGTGAATTCTTTGCCAGTTCTAGCCTCTTGGAGAAAGAACCTACACGTGACCCTCAATCTTGGAGGAGCAGGAGAGTTATCTATGCCATGATATGGGAGAGCAAAAGACCTGACCTGGAGTTATTTGAAGGATGGAAGTCTGATGGGTAAAGAGACAGTCTCTCCCTAAATTTGTTTCCTTATGGGGGGAGTCTAAGTTTCTTCAGGTAGCACCATAAATCTGAGTCCTTCTGTTGTTCTTTGGACTGAAAACAGGACTCAACAAAATCTCAGGGGGGTAGTCTGTCTAGGAACTCCAAGTACATTTTCCTTCTTGGGAAAGTCCGTATCACAGGATAGAATTGTAAGTTTCCATAACTTACAAACTTCTCATATGAAGCAGGGACTTACTGGAATGTTAGGATCTTGCCTCCTTATCAAGTCCAAATATGTTTCCTTTCTGAAGGAAGTGGAGACCATAGGAAGTTGCTATTAGGAAGGTTTTAGGACCACGAAGGAGAGTGAAACTCACTGGAAGGGAGAATAGCATTGATTGTTCATGGGATATGGCAGTCCTTTATGTGGTTTTGAATTTTTAGTGGTGTAGAATAAAGGCTGTCTTGTGTTTTCAGACTGAATGCTTGTATAGAATCTCTAAACACTCTCATCCACATTTATGGAGATCTAGTATCAACGTACATTTGGATTTCATTTTTTAAATTGCACATAATTCTTTATTTTTTCCAACTACACATAAAGATAGTTTTCAGCATTTATTTTTTTTATAAGATTTTGAGTTCCAAATTTTTCTTCCTTCCTTCTCTTCCTCCTCCCCAGGAGGGAAGTGATATAAGTTATACATGTATAATCATCTTGTGAAAGAAGAAACAGAACAAGAAGGAAAAAAACATGCCCTTCCAAAAAACCCAAAATAAAGTGAAAATAGTATGTTTTGATCTGCATCTGGATTCCATAGTTCTTTCTCTGGATGTGGATAGCATTTTCCATCATGAGTTTTTTTGGAACTGTCTTGGATCATTGTATTGCTGAGAAGAGCTAAATCTATCATAGTTGATCATCACACAATGTTCCTGTTACTGTATACAATGTTTTCCTGGTTCTGCTCACTTCACTCAGCATCAATTCATGTAAGTCTTTCCAGTTTTTCTGAAATCTGCCTGTTCATCATTTCTCATAGTGCAATATTATTCCATTACATTCATATACCACAGCTTGTTCAGTCTCCAACTTATTGGCATTCCCTCAATTTCCATTTCTTTGACACCACAAAAAGGACTGCTATAAATATTTTTTGTGCAAGTGGGTACTTTTCCCTTTTTTTAATGGTCTTTTTGGGATACAGGCCTATTACTGGTATTGCTGAATCAAAGGGTGTAGACAGTTTGATTGCCCTTTGGGCATAGTTCATTTGGGTTACATTATGACATTTGCTAGGTTAGGAGGGTAAAGTAAGCCAATGTTTTTGATATTGGGGATTGCCTTCAAGATTGAATTCAATCTATGTAAACCAGATTTTGGGGTGCTGTGCCATGGGTTACAGAGAGAATAAAGTACTTGGATTTAATAAGTTAGGTAAATAGAGTTGAAAAAACTCAACTGCCCAGGTAGAGGATGGAAGATGCTTGGTTCAATAACCATTCATGTAAAAAAGATGAAGATTTTAGTTGGTTAAAAGTTCAATAGAAGTTAATGCTGTGCTATGACAGGTAGTAAAATTTTCCCATTACTGGAGGTCTCCAAAGGCTGGATAACCCCTTGTTGGGGATGTTATAGAAGGGATTACTCTTACAGGTTAGATTAAATGGTCTCTGAGGTCCCTTCCAACACTGAGATTTTATGATTTTTGTGACATCTCTGTATCTGATTTATCCTATGTGCAGCATGACATGGAAGTCAAAACAACTGATGAAATTTTAGGCTGTATTGATGGAAATGTGGTGTTCAGAACAAGTGAGATGATGGTTCTGCCGTTCTCTGCCTTGGTCAGATCAAACCTGGAATAGCATGTACAGTTCTGGCAACCACATTTTAAGAATGTAACATGCCTTCTCAGTCAGCTCCATCCTGTCCCCAGATTGGAAGGCATTAACCCAGAAAAATAATGACAAATTGGATGATGCTTAGAAGAGAGCCACCAGAATAACGAGGGGACTCAAGACTTTGTCTGACTAGGAATGGTTGCAGGAATCAGGAATGGTTAGCCTGGAGAATTGATGATTTAGGGAGAATGTAGTGTCCTTAACCTGGATATTATAGGTCACATACATACACTTATATGCTTATGCTTATGTGTGCATATGTGACATGTGATTATAAATTAAGGAAAATAATTTCATTTTAGTGGCATTGGTATTGTGATGAGAATTCTTATAACACATGGAGATAAGCATACTCATTTTAGTGATCTAAGTAGAGTAATGGAATATTTCATGCAAAACAAAGGTCATATATGTGAAAATATGCTTTGTAATTAATGACCTCAGTGTCACAATGAAATTTCATCTTGGATAGCTCAGGCCATAAGAAGAAGCAGGTATAAATGGATAGAACACCAGACTTGACCTGAAGGAGACTTGGGTTCAAATTCCCCCTCTTCCCTCCTCACCTTTCTACTTAGTAGCTATGTGATCGTAGAAGGGTTACAGCTTGGCCATGGAATCCCTGTGTGGATGAAATTACATGTCCTTGACATTTCGACCCAACACAAGCCATGTGAATATATTTCTTACTGTGACCTGGGTATTGCAGTGAAATTTACCTTAGGTAATGAGGTCATCTGTATGAGTCTTCATGACATTCAAAATCTTTTCATTATCTTGATCTTCTTATGATCGTAATATTTAACTGGGATCCTGTGGACCATTTGCATATATTTTTGTGGGCTTTTGTGTACATGTAATTGATGTGACTGTAAAGTAATGAGACAAGTCTCATAAGCCAAATGAGGAAATGAGACATCTTTACTCTAAGGCCACCCTTTCCACATTTATGATTCTGGCCTTTGATTTGGATTGAGTGGGATTCAGCCTGGTTCTTGCAGGCCATTATGTGAGTGAATTCATTATCATGGCTTGGGGATTGTAAGAGATGCTGCAGGTTGTGTATAATGAACACATTTTTCATTGGGAATTTGGAAATGTTTTCATTACTGTGATCTGGGTGTTAAAATAGTATTTATTTACAAGATAAATATTATCAATGCCTTTTGTTTTTATTTCACCGTCATTTCCCAATACATCTTTTTCTCTTTGTCTCCTAACATTAAGCTCTACCTTGTACTGAATAAAAAAAATTAAGCAAAAAACCCAAGTGATATAGTGATCATGTTTGAAAACACAAGCAACATTCTGCCCTTGTAGTCCATTGCTTCTCTTCAGAGAGAACAGAGGGGGCATGCTGTTATCTATTCTGTTTAGATAATCCTTTCATTTACATTGCAATATTGTGTGTATTGTTTTTCTGCATTTCTTTATCTTCTATTTGTCAGTTTGCACAAACCTCCCCATTTCCTTTAAGTTCATCATATTTGTTATTTCTTATTACTACAACATAATATTCCATCATGTTCACATACCACAAACCATTCCCCAAATGATGGGCCCTTAGATTCTCTTCAGTTGTTTGTGACCACAGAAGTGCTACTATAGGTATTTTGGTATGCATGGGGTCATCTTTTCTGTTTTTGTTTGCCCTGGAGTACATGCTCAGCAGTGTTATTTGTGATAGAATCCCACCTGAATATCACATACCACATCCCTGTCTTTCTGTGTATGGTTTATGTATAGATAAGGTCAAACTTATCAAATAACTGGACTACATTTAATAAATTGATGATGATGATGATGAAAATATGCCATTATGCATATTTTAGTGTTTGCAAAGCATTTTAACTCACCTCATTTGAGTCTCAAAAGAACCCTGCAAATTTATTATTCCTATTTTATAGACAAGGAAACAGAATCAGTTCAGAGAATTTAAGTGGCTTACCAGTGGTGACATAAGTATCAGAGGGGAAATTTGAATATACACCTTCTTGACTCCAATTCTAGCACTCTTTAGTCTGTATCACACGTTCTCATTGTCTTATTGTCATATAATACATATTCATGGTATTAGTATTATGATGTTTACAAGGAAATTTGTTGCTATTTGTTTTGGTAATGTGACTTAGCTTGGACATTGTTGGTTCTGTATGGAGAACTCAGCTGTTTTCCTTATCTTGGTGTTACAATGGAACTTATTCAGGCTAAGGCAGTCTTTATATGAATGCATTCATTATCATCTTGGTATTATAATAAGAACATCTGGCTATAACACAGACTGTGGTATGTGAGGACTTTTCTTTCAATGACCTTGGTGTTATGGGATTTATCTCTGATAAGGGAGGGTGTGTATATAAGATATCTATATAAAGAAAGCATATATAGTACACTGGAAAGAGTATTCAACCAGAGTCAGAAGATGGATCTATTAGTTTATTAGCTGTTTGACCATTGACACGACCCTCAGTTTCTCTGAGCCCTATCTGTAAATTCAGAATGCTAATGCTTGTACTATCACAGAGTTGGCATGTGGTTCAGATGAGATAAGGCCTATGAAGTGTTTTGTAAACCATACAGAGTGTATAAATACGTGATTTATATTATTGTAGTTTCCCTGGTATTGTGATAGCATTTATCATGGAGGCCATATGAGTGGAAGGATTAGGTACATTATTTAGTGGGTAGAGTATGACCAGGGTAGTATAATAATACTCTCAGCCCTCTTGTTCTAAACATCATTCCACTCTTAATGCAGACCATTTTTTTTTTTTTG
This sequence comes from Gymnobelideus leadbeateri, assembly GCA_011680675.1. NCBI lineage: Eukaryota > Metazoa > Chordata > Mammalia > Diprotodontia > Petauridae > Gymnobelideus > Gymnobelideus leadbeateri. The sequence goes on along the minus strand of WOXC01008724.1, from coordinate 82,323 downwards.
TCTCATGTCGAGCTTGCAGCTAACATTTCAGGAGAAAGTGATGAGAAACAGGAAACCCTTTATCTTGCAGGGGTCCTGGGAATAGGGGACTTGGTAAGTTGTGGAAGTTAGTGCTACTGAGAATTTAGTAGATACAGAAGGAATGTGAAGTGTCAGATTTAGGTGACAGTGAGGAAGAGTGGGCAATGATGATCCCCTATTGTTTTCTTTGGAGGTCTAGGTCATATGATACATGGGTGAGAAGTAGGGTTGTGTTAAACCAGCCAAACCCTGTTGTGAGGCTGAATTTTGAGTGTGAGCATTTACACCTCAAAAATCAGTAAATGCTACAATTCAAGACTTGATTATTTTGTTGATTTTCTAGACCTAAGAAAATAATGGAGAAAATACCAGTAATACAGATTAAGCCATGTTGGTATACATTTTCCAGCATGCCCTTGGTACCACATAGGTTTCAATACTGACCTCACTTTACTGACCCCTTCTTTCTTTTGCTTTTTTCATTTTTTTTGGAGGGGGGAAGGCAGAGCAATTGGGGTTAAGTGACTTGCCCAAGGTCACATGGCTAGTAAGTGTTAAGTGTTTGAGGTCAGATTTGAACTCAGGTCCTCCTGACTCCAGGGCCTGTGCTCTATTCACTGTGCCACCTAGCCACCCCCTTTTTTCTTGCATAAAACCTGGGTGCAACTTGTACTCATGCTCTTAGTACAGTTTACACATTACCACTGCTGGTCTCTACAGCAAGAGCAGCAGAAATAGTAGCAGTAGCTTCCTACCATCCATTCAGTGGTACATGGGAGGGGAATTCGTGCTAATTACCTCTTAGAATGTTAAGGGAGACTAATCCTTCTCACTGCCAGCCTCTCAGGGCCATGCTGTATCCCTGCCCCAAGCTCTTTAGAGAAAGGGAACTCGGCAAAGTTGGTTAACTCTGACTCTCCCACCTTAACCTCTGAAGCTGGAAAGGACCACTAGGTAGGAGGGGAATTCTGGGATACCCTCTCTACAGAGAGTAAGTATTTGGTCTTCTATCTCATTCCATTTCTAATCCATCCGCAGTCTTCTCCCTCAAAACTGACTGTTTATCCAAGCAGAGGCAGCCCTATGGGGTTCAGTGTCTTGGAGTAGATGAGTAGGCAGGGAAGGAGACATCAGTGGAAAGGGAGAGGGATAGAGAATATCATGGAGCTGTTGTGTTTCCAGTGTTTACAACTATATTGGGGACTGTCCTAGGAGTAGAATACAAGAAGAAAGGGATAGAAGGAAGTGGGGGAAGGAAGGAAGAGGGCAATAGTATATAATAGTCTCTTCCTCTGCCAGGGATAGACCAACTACTTATGTTTATTGGCTGTTAAATTTTCCTACTTTCCTGGGGTTCTCTTTAACTAAATAAATGAGTTTCTCCCAAAGAGTGTTTTTAATGCAGTAATTTACCTAATAAATTTTCAGTAAATACCTAATATTTTTCTTTCAGGGATAATGAATGAATGAAAAAAGAACTCATTAAGTGCTTACCATGTGCCAAACATTTTGTGTTAATTGCTGGGGACACAAATAGGAAAAGTGAGATAGGCCCTGTTTCCAACCAACTAACACTCTAATTGGGAGAGACAATGCATAAAAGAGAATTCAGTTGCAGGGGAGATGGGAAGTCTTAAGGGTGCAGAAATGGGTCAGATGGCAAAGTTTAGGGATCCTGGGGTTACCCCAGTAAGTCAGAGGATGTCAATGCTTGTTCAGAACTTAGAGGCAGGACATATGAGAAGAGAGGATGTTTAGGAGGCAGTGGTAGGGTAGAGGACAGCACCTGATGGGCCTTCATCTGATGGGAAGGGATAGAGTTAGTGACTCCCATTCCATCCAATACTGTGAACACTTAAGCAGCAGGGTGGATTCTGGGGACTGGGGAGGAGTGAAGGGAGGTAATAAGCTTGAACTTCAATGACGCAGACTGTGAACATGGGTTTGTATGTGTTTGTTGAGTGTTCAAAGGTGTGTACAAGGTTTCACTATAAAATAATGGGACTGATTTCACCTCCAAACAAAATGAATCTCATCACATTATTCTGTTACTCTATAGATTTGTTATTAGGAATTTGACTTTATAATGCAATAATGCTAGCTGCGTATTTGAGCATTTCTGTGGATTTTATCTTACCTTTTATTTTGCTAGAGAATCACTCAGGCATCATCTGCCTAGGCTCATTCTCAGAGGATCATTTCTGGGTCTCTGACATGCCCCAAGTCATCACCTTGTCCTTTCATCTGCAGACCCCTGGGGAATGGACTATCTCTTCCTTTTCTTTACTTCTGATGTCTATTCTGTCATACCCACTCTTCATCCCATTGGATCCACTGAGAAATAAGCCTCCCAATTTCTCCCATATCCTCCTGGCCTTGAGCAAACCCTTGGAATTTTGCTAAGGATTTTTACTAACAGTAACAACATGGATAACAGATACAACTTGAATGCTGCCCTGATACATGGATGAAATATTAAATGACCCAAAGGAAGGCCTTCTGTTTATGGGGTAGATGGTCATCTGTGGAGTATTTATGGAAAGGACATGGGCATGGGTGATAAAAATGTGCTAGGGGGGAGAGTTCACAGATATCAGTGAGATTCTTCGGGGGTCCATTCAAGTACTCAAAGGATACAGTGAAACAAATAAGGGATTAAAAAAAAAGCCCAAAGTTGGGGCGGCTAGGTGGCACAGTGAGCAAGAGTGTCAGCCCCGGAGTCAGGATCGGATCCGGCCTCAGAAAATGAGCACCCACACATAAACAATGACTGGTTGTGTAACCCTGAACTAGTTACTTAACCCCAATTGCTTTTAAAAAAAAAAGCCCAAGGGAAGTTACAAAGTGATAGGAATTCTTAAAAATTTTGTGATACATATTATCCTCGCTCCCAACACAGCTGCAAACCTTTGTGGGATTTCCTCTTCCTCTCTCCTTTCTCTGCCACCTCCCTTCCTGCCTACTAATCTGCTCCATGACACTGAACCCCATAGGACTACTTCTGCTTGGATAAATGATCAGGGATGGGGGAATAATAATAAAAGCAACTAATATTTATATAGTGCTTTCATTGTGATTGGCATTATTGATCCTCACAGCAACCTTGAAAGATAGGTTCTAGTATTACCCTCTTTTACAGATGAGGAAATAGAGGCAGAGAGAGGTTAAATGACTTGCCCAAGGTCATAATTAGTAGTGTTTAAGCTAGTAAATATCTGAGACTGGATTTGAACTCAGGTCTTCCTGACTCTAGGTACAGCATTCCATCTACTGTACCACTTAGCTGGATGATAGATATGAGAGGAATAAGTACTTACTCTTTGGAGATGGGCAATCCCCTCCTAACAGCCACTCCTACTCCTGGCAGTCCTATCCAACTTCAAGGTTAGGGGAGGTGGATGTGGGAGAGGCAGAATTAGTCAACTTGTCTGTGAGGAAATGGGGTTAGGCCTGATGCTGCCTAGATTCACCTTCATGTCTTTGGAGCTCACCAATCAACCATGCCCAGTAGCTTTAGTTGTCTTTTATTTCTGGCACCAGTGCTCCTGGGTTCCTCCCTTCCCCCCAAAGAACTCCCTTTCCATTGGTAACTCAAAGTCATGAAATTACTCTTGTCCTCTTTTCCCCTAAACCTGTTTTCTTCCCAACTTCCTCAGTTTTGTTTATAACAGCAGTAAGTCAACAAGTATTTGTTATGGTCCTACTATGCACCAGGCATTGTGCTAAGTGCTAGGGATACAAAAGCAAAAACACAAATCCCTCTCTTTAGAGAGCTCAGAGATCCTCCTATCCATTAGCCTATCCAGACTAAAAAACATTAGGGTAATCTCTGACTTTAGGTGGAGCAGTGGATAGAACTTTAAGCCTGGAGTTAGAAAGATCTGAATTCAAAACCAGCCTCAGATATTTACTAGCTGTGTGACCCTGCTCAAGTCACTTCACCTCTGCTTGCATACCCAATTGTAAACTCTATTCCCCAGGGTGGTTGTGAGATGCATATGGGATAGAGTTGTAGAGCACTTAGCACAGTGCACATAATAGGCATTTAATAAATGCTTGTTTCCTTCTTTCCTTTGTCCTCTATATCTAATCTGTTAAATCCTTTTGGTTCTACTTCCATACCATCTCTTGCATTCATTCTCTCCTCTTCATTAAGTTCCTCACTAATTTCAACCCTATTTAAAACTATAACCACAGCTAGCCTGGGCTATTGTTACAGGTCTCCTGCCTTCAGAGTCTTCTCTCTTTAATCCATCCATCACACAAAAAGCAATCTTACCAACACACATGTCTGACCATGTACATCTTTAGTGGCTCCCCATTAATAGCTTTTAAGACAAATCACAGACTACTTAGTATGTATTTTGTTCTCTGCTTTTCAGGGACCAACCTACATTTCCAGACTTACTCATCTGTAAACCTTAAGATGTATAAATCTGAGAGGATTAAGAAGACCCCTCCCAACTTTCCATTTCAGCCAAACTGGGTTACAAACAATTCCTTCACCTCATCTAGCCGTCTTTCAGAAACCTTTCTGTTCCTTTGAGGTCCAGTTCAAGCACCATCTCTTCTGTGAAGCCTTTCCTGACCCTGTCCCTACCCCCAATCAAAGACAATTTTTCCAAGTCTTCCTAGAGCATTTTGAATCGCTGGTGCCTATATGGCATCCTAATTTTTTACTTATTAGTGGACATGTTGTATGCCCCCTAGTGGACTGTGAGATCCAAAAGGCCAAGGAACATGTATCCCTAATGACTACTACCATGCTTTCTACATAGTAGGCCCTTAATGTTGAATTGAATTGAAGGGCTCAACAAGGGTGAAAAATAGCTGCTGATTACCTTGTTCTCCATATGTCTCCTAAGGAGAATCAAATCTATTTTTCCTGAAAACCATTTAGAAGTGAATTACAGCAGATACTGCCTTTTTGTTTACCAGTTGCTCAGCCCATTTAATTTGGTCCCAGGAATTTAACTCATCCTCCTCACTACCACCTGATGGGAACATCTTCAAGGTGGCCCCCACTATGGAAATATTGCCTTCAGACAACTCTCTGACACTATAAATCGCTGAGAATGTACTGAACTGAATTTAGTGGGAGTTTCCTCAGAGGAAGTTCCCTACATCATTGAAATTTCAGGCCCTACCCCCCCTTTCCCCCTCCCCCCAATCATTTAGACTTTCCAAGTGGAAGGATTTTCCTGAGAAAACCACACTCTCTCTTTTTTTCTGCCGTAAGACTTTTGGGGGCAACTAGGTGGCATAGTGGGTAGAGTGCCAGGCCTGGAGTCAGGAAGACCTGAATTCAAATTTGACCTCAGACACTTACTAGCTGTGCGACCCGGGGAAATGTCACTTAATCCAGTTTGCATCAATTTCCTCGTCTGTAAAATGACTTGAAGAAGGAAATGGCAAACCACTCTAATATCTTTGCCAAGAAAACACCAGATGAGGCCATGAAGATTTGGACATGACTGAACAAGAATGAAAAGACTTCTCTGACAGGGAGGCACATGTTACAGGGTGTTGCCTGTTACAGACCACTTCATGACTTTTCTCTCCTGGTCTTGGCTCTTTGGGTGCTTAGTTTAAAAGTTCTTCATAAATAGGCTTAGGGGAGAGTGAAACCAACCATCCTTAGATGAAATAAGCCTTGGATTGGCTGAGCTTTTAAGAGATAGTGTGTGTAGATGTTGAACTTCATTTCAAGGAGTGATGGCGTGCAGAGTATCCAGGGAAGCACAGTAGGTGATGCCAGTGATGTGGAAGAGGTGATTCTAGTCTTTGTTAAACAATCACAGTAGTATAGATTTAGCACTGGAAGGGTCATTTGAAATCATATAGTCCAGGTCCCTCCTTTTACAGATGAAGAAACTGAGAAAGGAAATGACTTGTATAAGGTTACATGAATAGTAAAGAGCAGAGCTAGGATTTGAAGGTCCTCTGGGTCCAAATCCCATGCTAATATTTGTAGTATTTGTGAGCCATTTTGGGAAGGATAATGCTAAAGCAATCCAGCAACCAGCAAGCATTTATTAAGCTCCTACTGTGTGACAGGCACTGCCCTGAGTACTGCTCAATGAAGACAAAGTAAAAGTCTTTGCCCTCAAGGAAGTTACATTTTCACTGGGGACACTACGTATACATATATGAGTGGTAAATAAATTAAACCACCCCACTACTGAAAATAAATGAAAAGATTTTATGTCCTGAAACATCCATCAGGTGGGAACATCTTAGTAGTTGGGGCAACTAGGTGGACTAGTGAATACTCTATCCACTTGTGAGGTGATACTACAGGCATCATTCCTATTTTACCAATAAAGAAATGAGACTCATAGAGGTTAAATAAGTAGCCCATGGTTTTACAGATAACTGTTAAAGGTGGGAATTGAACCAAAGCCTTCCTGACCCTAAGGACAATATGGCATCTATCATACCACGCTGCCTCTCAGCAGTCTCAGGAGCCATCTAACCTAGCCCATACCTGATTGAAAATTCCCTGACGAGTTATCATACTTAGCTTCTACTGAAGGCCTCCAGAATTCGTTTTCATATGACTTCTACTCATTATGCCTAGTTTTGTCCACTGGAGCCAAACCATGCTAACTCCTCTTCTATTAGACAGCCCTTCAAACATTGGAAGATTGCTATCATGTGTGTGTCTCCCCTCAAGTGGGGCTTGGAGTCAGAAGATCAGAGTTCAAATCTGGCCTCACATACTTACCAGCTGTGTGACCCTGGGGCAAATCACTTAACTTCTGTTTTCCTCAGTTTCTTCAACTGTAAAAAAATGAAGATAATGATAGCATCTACCTTGCAGTGTTGTTGTGAGGATCAAATGAGATAATAGTTGTAAAACACTTTAGCACAGTGCCTGGAATGTAATAAACACTACATAAATGTTAGCTATTATTAATGTTGTTATGTTGGATATGAACTAGGAATATAAAGGAAGTTTATTCAAATTGGCTGAGGGGTTGTAGTAGCTACATTCTGGGGATCAGATTTATAAATCTGAGGAGTAGTTAGGATAGACCCCCTAGGATGTATGCTCCATAAAAATATATACAGAAGGGGTGGCTAGGTGGCACAGTGAATAGAGCACCGGCCCTGGAGTCAGGAGGACCTGAGTTCAAATCCGCTTTCAGACACTTGACACACTTGCTAGCCATGTGACTTTGGGCAAGCCACTTAACCCCAATTGCCCTCCAAAAAGCCAAATATATATATATATGTGTGTGTGTGTGTATATATATATATATATATATATACATATATATGTATGTATATATATGCATATATATATGTACATACAGAATATCTACAAAAAGAATATAAGGTAGTTTGGAGAGAGGGGTCACTAATAGCTGGGGGAGGGGACCAGGAAAACTGCCACATAGAAAGGAAGCCTTGAGCAGACTCTTGAAGGAAACCAGGGATTCTGAGAGATGAGGAGGGAATACATACTAGGGATGGGAGACAGTCAGTGCAAAGGCGTGGAGATGGGAAATGGAGTATTGTGGATATAGAACAGCAACTAGTCTACTATGGCTAGATCAGCGAGTACACAGAGGGGTGATAAGATGTAGGAGGACTGGAAAGGTAAGAAGAGCCTAGTTTGTGAAGAGCTTTAAAAGCCAGAGCACTTTATATTTGATCCTAGAAGTAATAGGGAGACATTAGAATTTACTGAGTATAGTAAAGGGGTTGGGATGATATGGTAATATCAGTGTTTTAAAAAAAATCCCTTTGGCAACTTTGAGGAGGAGGGATTAGAGTGGGGAGAGACATGAGGTAGGGAGACCAATTAGGAGGCTATTGTAGTAGTCCAGTTGAGAAGTGAAGAGGGCTGGAACCAGGAACACCCTGGAGCATGTTCAGAGGAAAGCAACCAGGATAATGAAGTAACCAGACACTATGGGTGCCATGCTGTAATTACTTGAAGGAAATGAAGGTGCCTAACTTGGAGAATAGAAGACTCGGTGAGGGGAGAGACACACACATGATAGCAGTCTTCCAATGTTTGAAGGGCTGTCTAATAGAAGAGGAGTTAGCATGGTTTGGCTCCCATGGACAAAAGTAGGTATGATGGGTGGCAGTCATAGGGAGGCAGATTTTGAGTGAATCAGTATAAAAACAGAGGCCTTCCCTGGAAGCTCAGTGTGATAATTTGCCAGGGAATTTTCAGTCGGGTATGGACTGGACTAGATGGCTTCTGAGATCCCTGAGGGGCAGCATGGTATAATAGATGCTGTGTTGTACTTAGAGTCAGGAAACCTTGGGCTCAAATTCCAACTCTGAGATTTAACTATCTTTAAGAACATGGTCTATTTATTTAACCTCTATGAGAGTCTCATTTCTTTATTGGTAAAATAGGACTAATGCCTATAGTACCTGCTTCAAAAGGCTATTATGAAGCTCAAATGAGATAATATAAGTAAAGTCCTTTGAAATCTTTGACATGCTATATAAATGCCATCATCATCATCATCATCACCACCACCACCACCACCACCACCACCACCATTATCACTACATCATCGCCACCACTATTACTGCCATCAATACCATTACAACTCTTAGATTCGGGGATGTCACAGGAAAGGGAAAATGTCATCACAGCACACAGCTCCCCTTGGCTGTCTTCCCATGGGATAGTATATTGGGAAAGGCAGAAAGAAGGGTAGTGACCCAGGGATTCTCAAACAATACGGTCATGTCCTTCCTAGAAGAGGATGGGTTTGCTTGTGTCTGAATTATGAGTCCACAAGTAACTGAGTTTACCAAAAGGCTCTGCAGTAGCATTTGGTTTGATTAATACCTAAGGCAGCAGTCATTGCTCTTCTTCCTTTAATCTCCCTTAAGCTACTAATGGCTAAGCAGTGCAGTGGCTAGCTGTGCTTCTTTCCAAGCCATGGTGCTGACTTGAGCTCCTCTTCCATTCTGCCATCAATCCATTGTGTGGCTCTGACATAAGGTCCCTCATTCTCTTTCTCTATATCTACAACACTCACATATTCGAGCACTAGGAGAAACTTGGGCTCCATCTTCCTGGTCCTGGTCTTTCTCATGTACTTGGATTAGAAATGTCTTAGTTTCCTATATCCATACCGCACAGCACCTTTGAATCTCCATTTTCCTTCCTTCCTTCCAGTTTTCACAATGGGGCCTACTGGCTCTTTGCCAAGTAAATCTTCCTTTCTTTTCTGTTGGGCAGGCTCATATTCTCTTATCTCTCTTGGAAAGTAAGGCTCACTTGCTCTCTGCATGAAAGACAGTCTGGTGCTTCTGCTCAATTACTAATTGTCAGATCTCCTGGGAGGGAAGATATAGTATATCAAGGGATATCATGTCGAGGTCTTTTTCCATAGCATTCACCTTAATTGCTTGGCACTGTCTGACTGCCAAATCTCTTAATACCATAGTGATGAAAGACTGACTCGTCTCAGATTATAGTGCCTAGTTTGGTCCAGAAATATTTCTGGTTAAATTTGATCCTTGGGAAGACCTCATATAGGTTGCTATTTTAAAGTTTTCCCGGGGGCACTTCTTTCTGGAAAAAGAGGCCTGACATTGCCTCTGTTGAAATGCCCTGACATGTGGGCATGGGAGAACTGCAGAGAATGGGGGCATCTAGGATGCACTAACATTTGGGACTTATTAGAAAGGAACTTATTAAATAATTCCTGAGGGTTTTCTGCTGCTCTCTTGCCTGTCAAAGGAACATAAGAAGATATGGGGCATATCTGTTGTTTTTGTTCAGTCATTCCTCAGTTGTGTCTGATTCTTTGTGACCCCATTTAGGGTTTTCTAGGCAGAGATACTGGAGAGGTTTGCCATTTCCTTCTCTGGCTCATTTTACAGATGAGGAAACTGAGACAAATAGTGTTAAATGACTTGCTCAGGGTCACAGAGCTCTCTCTCTCTCTCTCTCTCTCTCTCTCTCTCTCTCTCTCACAAACACACACACACACACACACACACACACACACACACACACACACACACACACACATGCACGAAGTCTGAGATCAGATTTGAACTCAGGAAAATGAGTCTTCCTGACTCCAGGTCTGGCACACTATCCACTGTGCCACCTACCTGGCCATGGGCCATATTACCATCTCCTTATTCAGGGGCATCCTTTGTCTTGTTTTTTCCCCCATTTTTCTCGCAGTTAAGCTCAATATTAGCTCAAGCTCCATCTGTAGCTCTGCTTGTCACATTACCTCATTCTCTTCTTCCCTTTGCAAGATTCTCTCCCTCAGAGCCATGATTAACCCTTGACACTCCATCTCTCTTCTCTGTCCCTTTGTAGAAGCTTCACCCCCTACATGCACTCCCTTGTTACCTCCTTGTTTTAGAATCCCTCCTTTACTTCAAAGCTCAGCTCAAATGCCACTGTTTACAAGAAACCTTTCCAGATCTCCCATCCTTTTATATATTCTGTGTATATTTATCTATGTCCATTCCTTGAGGAAAGGGATGGGTTCATTGTTATCTGTATCCTGAGAGCCCACCCTAGTGTCTGTCACATATAGCAAGTGTTTATTATGTACTTGTTGCTTGATTCATGAATTGAGGTTTAGATACTCCTCAGTCTGGGTATATTTATCTATTCCTCAGTACTTAGTTCAAAGCTACCCTCCTGGGCTCTTCTTACTTGAGCCCTTGGACCTTCCTCCTCCTTCTCTGCTTTCACCAACACAGTGCCTGCTGTTGCCTGAGGTTTTGTATTTCACGAGTTATCCTTGGGGCTTATCCAGGGCTAGTTCTGGCTCTTGTCACTGAGTAGTCCCCGTCATCCTTAATATCCTCAGCCACAGTTGGATAGCTGGGCTTCTAATCTCTGTGACCTTCTTTGTCAAATTTCTCCCAAGACTTTCCCTCTGGAGTTCCCTGGTATTTGAGGGTCTCCTCCATCTTGGAGTTGCTCCCATAAAACTTCCCTAGTTGTGTCTTTAAATACCCAGAGGCCCAGTTGCTTGCCTCTATCCACACTAGTTATAGTTTCAGCATGTTCTCTGGGTCTCCATGGGCAGCACAATCATCTGTTGCTATCAATCAATCAAATAATAAACTGGAGGCCAGGAATACAAGTGCAAAAGCAGGACAGTCTCTGCTCATTCATCTGAGGGAAACAATATATACATATACAAGTAAATATAGATTATACAAAATCATTTCAAAAATTAGGAAGCGGGGGGATCATGAAAGGCCTCATATTAGGAGGTGCCATTTGAGTTTCATTTTGAAGGAAGCTGACAGGCAAAGAGAGAAGGAAGTGCATTCTGGGTATGGGAACAATCTGTGCAAACTCAAGGAGTTGGGAAATGAACTGTTCTGTATGAGTGCAGTAAGTGGGTCAGGTTGGGGGTAGGGGAAATGGACCGTAGAGTGTCAAAAGGGGAATAGTGTGTAAACCTGGAAAGGTAGGCTGAAGTCAGGATGTGAATGGCTTTAAATGCTAAACAGGAGTTTGTGTTTTCTATTTTTCCTTAGAGGTAATAGGGAGCCACTTGAACTTTTTGAGTAGGGGAATGACAAGGTTGAATCTGTGTTTTGGGAATGTCACTTTGGCAAGCTGAATAGAGGATAGATTGGAATGGGGAGAGAGTCTTGAGGTAGGGAAACCAATTAATTAGAAGGCTAGTGTGGTAGTTAAGCCATATAGATAGATGAGAAGTACTATGGTGGTGGCCATTGGGATCAATTTGAGAGATGTGGAGGCAAAATCCTTAAGACTTGGTAACTGATAATTGATAGCATCTATTTAAAACCATCAGCAAGTATTATATGCAATGGGGATAAACTAGAAGCTTTCCAATAAGATCAGGAGTGAAACAAGGGTGTCCACTATCACCCCACTTATTCAATCTGGTACTAGAAACATTAGCAGTAGCAATTAGAGAAGAAAAAGAAATCAAAGGAATCAAATTAGGCAAAGAAGTGACCAAGCTATCACTCTTTGCAGATGATATGGTGATATACTTAGAGAATCCTAGAGAATCATGTAAAAAACTACGTGAGACAATAAATAAATTTGGCAAAGTTGCAGGATATAAAATAAACCCACACAAATCCTCAGCATTCCTGTACATCTCTAATGAAACTCAACAGCAAGAGATAGAAAGAGAAATCCCATTTAAAGTCACTGTAGACATTATAAAATATTTGGGAATCTACTTGCCAAAACAAACCCAGAATCTATATGATCACAACTACAAAAGACTTCTCACACAAATAAAATCATATCTAAGTAGTTGGAAAAATATCAATTGCTCATGGCTGGGTCGAGCTAATATAATAAAAATGACAATTTTACCCAAACTAAACTATATATTTAGTGCCATACCAATCAATTTACCAAAAAACTACTTTTTAGAGTTAGACAAAATAATAACAAAATTTATTTGGAAAAACAAATGGTCTAGAATATCAAGGGAATTAATGAAAAGAAATGCTAGGGAAGGTGGACTAGCTATGCCAGATCTTAATCTGTATTATACAGCAGCAGTCATCAAAACTGCTTGGTACTGGCAGAGGTGTAGAGTAGTGGATCAATGGAATAGATTAGGCGCAGGAGACCCTGCAGTTAATGAATATAGTAATCTATTATTCGATAAACCCAAAGACCCCAATTTTTGGGATAAGAATGCACTATTTGACAAAAACTGCTGGGAAAACTGGAATACAGTATGGCAGAAACTGGGCATAGATCATTATCTAATACCATATACCAAAATCAAGTCTAAATGGGTGCATGATCTAGGTGTAAAGGATGATACTGTAAGCAATTTGGGAAAGCAAGGAATAGTTTACCTGACAGATTTGTGGAGAGGGGAAGACTTTAGGACCAAACAAGAATTAGAGAGCATTATAAAATGCAAAATGGATAATTTTGATTATATTAAATTGAAAAGCTTCTGTACAAACAAAGCCAATGCAACCAAGATCAAGAGGGAGGTGGGAAATTGGGAAAGAATTTTTACAACTTGTGTCTCTGATAAAGGACTCATTTCTAAAATTTGTAGAGAATTGAGCCAAATCTATATGAATACAAGTCATTCCCCAATTGATAAATGGTCAAAGGATATGAACAGGCAGTTTTCAGAGAAAGTAATTAAAGATATCTATAAGCATATGAAGAAATGCTCTAAATCACTATTGATTAGAGAAATGCGAATCAAAACAACTCTGACATACCACATCTCTCCAGTCAGATTGGCTAAGATGACAAAACAAGAAAGTGACAAATGCTGGAGAGGATGTGGACAAATTGGAACGCTAATACATTGCTGGTGGAGTTGTGAACTTATCCAACCATTCTGGAGAGCAATCTGGAATTATGCCCAAAGGACTATAAATAATTTCATACCCTTTGACCCAACAATACCACTTCTAGGGTTATATCCCAAAGAGATCATAGAAGTGGGAAAAAGACCCATATGTACAAAAATATTTATAGCAGCCCTTTTTGTGGTTGCAAAGAATTGGAAACTAAAGGGGTGCCCATCAATTGGGGAATGGCTAAACAAGTTGTGGTATATGAATGTAATGGAATATTATTGTGCTATAAGAAACAAGGAGGTGACGGATTTCATAATTACCTGGAGAGACTTATACAAACTGATGCTGAGTGAGAAGAGTAGAATCAGAAGAAATTTGTATACAATCACAGACATATTATATCTGTGATGACCAACTATGACAGACTGGACTCTTTTCAGCAATGCAATGATATAAGTCAATCCCGAAAGATTCAAGAAAGAGAGAAATGCGCCATCCAGAGATGTAACTATTAAGAACTGAGCCTGAATCCTGATGGAAGCAAACTAAATGATCTTTTTCTTTTCATTGTTTGGTTTTATTTCTTCTTTACCATTTTTCACCCCACCTAGTACAATACGCCTTTGTAATTGGAATAATGTCTAATATGAATGTATTTGCAGATCTTATACTGGACTATATGCTGTTGTGGGGGAATGGGGGAGGGAAGTAAAGGAAATTTGAAAATCAAGGAACTATGGAATTGAATCTTGTTAACTGAAATTAAACTAATAAATTAATTAAAAAAAAAGACTTGGTAACTGGTTGGATATGGTGAGAGAGAGTGAATTGTCACCTGAAGTCACTGTGGTCTCCTGGAACTCCAGTCATCTCTTTGGGGACAAAAGGATGGACCTGCCTCCTGTCCTGTTATCCACACCGGGGCACGGGTCTTCTGTCCTATGATTTCCGGCAGACTGGGGCTCCAGGCTGCTAACTTCTCCCATCCCTCCTCTCCCTGAATAATCTCACAAGTCTTTTGGAGATTTTTTCAGGGTTTTTATTACTCATAACCACAAAGGTAAAAATAACAGACATGAGGAAAGTTACAAAGTTACAAGATCTTAAAAGCCGTGTCTTATAGAGCCCTTGCAAAAGACTTTAAATACATCTTCTCATTTGATTGTCACAGCAACCCTGGACTGAATGTAGTGTCTTCATGTTACCAATGAGAAAATTAAGACTCAGTGAGGTTGTTTAAATGAGGCTGCAAGGTCACAAAGCTAGGAAGTGTCTGAGTTGGGTGGGATTTAGGTCTCTCCTGATTTCAAGGCCAGCGTTCTTGTCTCCATGCCATTTTGGACTCTTAGAATACATACCTTTCTCCCTTTTCTCCCTCTTTCTCTCCTCCCCTCCTCCTTTCTTCCCTTCATCCATCTCTTCCTCCCTCCTTCTCCCCTCCTCCTTTTCCCAGGTGGCCTTTTGGGATTATTGTTAGAGGTCTCAGGAGGGTACAGCTTCTACTAGCATGTGACTGGGGTGGAGTGAAGGTCTATTTTGGTTACTGGTGGGGACTTGGGACATAAGTGTTATAGCACCTTCTAGCTCTTGACCTTGTCCTTTGTCCTCTTGTTAAAGAGCTCACTGTGGTTACTTTTGAGATTTTGGGGTAACTATGGAGGTTTTAGGGCTCACAGCCTATTTCCAGAGAGCTGATTTAGGTCACTGTGGAGGATTTAGGGGATCCTTGTGTGGAGACTTGGGAGTCAGAAATTCCTCCAACATTAATTTCTCCCTCTCCCCAGGAGGGGCCTATTATAAATCACCTTAGTGGACTTGGATGTTGTCATTTGAGATGTTACATATTCTCTCTCTCTCTCTCTCTCTCTCTCTCTCTCTCTCTCTCTCTCTCTCTCTCTCTCTCTCTCCCTCCCTCCCTAATATTAATCTCCCCCAGGGGGCCTCTTCCTGACTGATTACTCCACCTGCTCACCCCGAAAACTGAGTCCTTTCCGCTCCTTTGCCAGCACTGAGCTCTTCCACTTCCATGTCCCTGAGGACACAGTCCTGGCTGTCTGGAACCTCATCATCTTCAAGGAGCAAGGGGGCACCTTTGGGGACCATTGCCCAGACCAAAGTGTGACTGTGTGAGTAAACTCGGTCCTCAGCTTTTGACCTTCAGCCACTCTCTGATAGTGTGACCTCCCATTCTTATCTCCTACCCCCTGACAGTTGGATTCTCAAGCTTACCACCTGCCCCCTATTCCATTACATGAACCCTCACCCCCCACTGCCAGCCCATAGACACTAAAAGCCTGGTCTCTTACCCCGAACCCTCACAGCCTAATCTTCCATTCCAAGCCCTCTCCCTTGACTAAATGATATCCCACCCCTGATATCCTGATCTCACACCCCAGATAGACTGAGACCCCTCACCCTGGGAATCTAATCCCCTTTTGTAAAATGAGACCTAATGCTCTTGTATGTCAGGACCCAGATCCCTTGCCCTACCCAATGTCCTATAGCAATAGATGTCAGGCAAAAGGGACCTCAAGAATTTAGGGTTAGGCTTGCATCTCTTGGTCCATAGAGCTACCTGCTCTGAGGAGGTCCCCTTGCCTTCTAACTTAAAGACTTTTGGGAGTAAGAAAGACAAAGATATGAGATAATTTATTAGTCATTGTTACTATTATATAATAATTAATATTTATGCTTTTTAAAGTACTTTATATCCATGATCTCATTTAATCATCCCAACAACCCATAATTTACATGGTATCAATATTATCTTCATTGTACTTATTAAGAACCTGAAGCTCAGGGAGGTAACATGTCTTCCTCAAGGTCATACAGCAAATAAATGGTAAAACCAGGACATGAATCTATGTCTTCTTGACTCTTGGATCTTTCCAGTGTGCTTATACTCCTCTGGAGGCAACATCCCTTTAGGATCTGTGTAGATTGCCCTTGCTGGGGCTGGTATGTATAGCAGAATGGGGAGCTACAGTTTTTTAAAGAGCTGTGCTTCATGGGGAGACAGTCAGTACAATTTGCTTTCCTTGGAGAGTTTCCTGCTGTCTGTTCCAAATGAAGGCCATTGGATGGCAAAAAGCCATGTTTGAGCAGGCAGAAGACTCCTGGGGTGAGGAAGTCAAAGTGTGTCACTTGCCTTGTTATTCATACCACTGTTGTGTTTGATCCTGAGCTAGCCTGTTAACCATACCCTTGTTTTCTTCCCATCATCTGCTCGTTTTACCTGTTTTGGCTAGAAACTTGGCCCTGTTTCATCCCAGACTTGGCTGAGTACCTCCTGGCTTCAACCTCCAGCTATATCTCCGCCTGAAAAATTATCTGCCTTTGTCCTAAAAAAATACTAACTTGCTCACACCTGCACTCAACTATATAACCTATTAGCTGTATTGCTGCATTATCTGTCACTATCATTTGCTTGCTGACCTTATGTGCTGAGCATTTGTGGGTGGTGATTGTTCCCAGGGATTGGGTTCAACCAAATGGACTCATTCTGGGAAATATGTGTGTATGCATGTATATGTAGCTGTATATGTATGTATGTATGTATGTATGAATGTATGTATGTATATATGTATATATGTATCTGCCAACCACTTAGATGTGAATGGATAAGTCCCAGGCTATCATTCAGGTATTAAAAAACACAACCCATCAGGTATAGCACTTCCAGATGTCTGAGGAGAACCAGGTTAACTCTAGGCCCCATTCCTCATAGAACACATTCAATTCCTCTTATACCTGTGATTTAGTGCTACACCAGTTAAACTAGAGTAGAGAAGTGGTACCTTGTAAGCAATAGAAAGTTTCTTGACCCTCTTCCTGGGCCTCACTCAGTTCTCCAAAGATCCCATGAAGGTGTGATGTTCCGACTGGATGGTCTGGCTGTTGGGCTATTCCCACGTGGTTAAGCACAATCAGAATAATGCAATAGAAAGAACCTGGTTTTGAAGTCAGTGGACCTGGGCTTGAATCTCAGCCCAACTACTTGTTACCCTTGTGAAGACATTTGCTTAATTTCCAGGGCCCCATTCATAAAATGAAAGATGATCTCTGAGGTCCTTCTAACTCTGAACCTATGAGCCTCCTACACAGTTCCTTTGAGGACTTCATCACCAAGTTGCAGCTGGTATTTGAAGACCTGGCAATGGAAGGAAGCTGAGAGTTTTATAGGATCGTAGTTTTAAAGTGAGAAGAGAGCTTGCAGGCCATCTAGCCCAATCCCCAAATTTTATGGATGAAAAAACTAAGGTTTTAAGAGGTTATATAATTTGCCTCAATTTATTTAAATTTTGTCAGAGGTAGGATTTTAGGACTTCAAGTTGAACCTTTATCCACTATGCCATGTTAGAATTTAATCATAGGCTATATAAGTTCCTTCAGACCTGTGGCTCAGGACTTGGACTGGAATAATGAGGAGCTGTTCCAGGAAGGCACAAGTGAGCTAATCTGGGATGAATAAGTTTAGGGAGAAGTGACTATAATTCTGCCTCTCTAGATCCATCGGAGCTTCTGAGTCAAGGTCTGGTTGAGCTTTCAACTTGGAGCCTTCCATTGAAAGACAACATCCTGAGCAACCCCCCATTAACTTATCTTAAGATTCCCAAGCAAAGGCAGAAGAATGGAAAATTCCATACCTGGCTTTCTCCAGATGAAGAAGAAAAGCTGTTCTATGATGTTAAATTTGTGTCTCCATTGTGAGTCAATGGGCTAAGTACCCAATCATAATCAAGGGGGAAAACCCCCACTTTGTGCTGTAGAATACCAGCCAGCTTTCCTTAGGGTGCCCTGGATCTCTGATTCTCTCTCTACCCTATTTTCTCTTGTTCCTCTGGGCTCTTGGGAAACTCTGTTGACCAAACCCTCATGAAACATGTAAGCATTCTATCCCTAAGACCAATTTTGCAGTCCCTTCAGGGTTGTCCCCTTGGTTTCTGACCCAATGATTTCTTGAGAACTAAGCTCTGTACATGAATACTGAAAAACATGGAAAGGGTAGATTACCTTGGATATAAGGTAATCTACCTTTCCTGGTAAGTCTGTTGGCTAAAAACAATATGACCTGGCTCTCACCTGGCATAAATAAACTAATGTTTACTTCTGGGTATTGTTACCAGTATTGTTTGGTATACACCAGGGCTGGAAACAGCTCTACTCTATATGGGAGAATCAGCCCACATGGCCTAGGCATTTGGTATGGTATCATGGGGAAAACTGTAGGTTTGGAGTCATGAGAAAATCTCACTCCTGTCATTTATTAGCTGTATTAGCTTAGAGAAATCATTTTTTTTTACCTTTCTAAGCCTGAGCTTTCTCCTATGCAAAATGGGGTATATAATACCGGCTTACCTACATCACAAGGTTGTTATGAAGGTAAAATGAGATAATGTATATGACATGTTTCATAAACCTTTAAGTGCTATATAGATGCCAGCTATTATTAGCAGCCTACTGTGAATTGGAGGACGTGCTCAAATGGAGTTTTCTTTGCCCTATGCCTCTGAGCCAATGCTTGGCACTCAAATCCTGGTAGGAAGAATTTATTTCTTTTTTGAAACAGTCTGGGAATTAATTAAGGTTAATCCTCAGTGAGCTTGGATTCCCCTCTCCAGCTACTTCCAGTACCAGAACCACAGGACTTCTTGAAAAAGAAGAATGATTCTAATGCTGACAGGGCTCTCAACCAAATCATTATCTTGCTTGGTATTCCTTCTGTCACGCCCACGTATTTAAGACAAGCTCTGGGGGGCTATGATTTATACCAAATTAGATCCTGGTAGGGGAGGAGGAAGCATATAGTTTGGTCTAACTGAGAGAACATCCGAGGACCAGATTCCACATTCTGAGTGAGCAATATGTCATTCAGATTATGTAATATGCCGGTGGTCTTCCAGTAATTTATAAAGGATGTCTTCCAAGACCTGCTAGACTAGTGTGTGATCATCTGCTTGGATGACATTTGCATTTAGGTCAGAAATGGCCTCACCTTCTTCTTAACTAAGACTGTCCCATTCTCCCTTTCTAAGCTTTGACCTGTGGCAGTCTGACTAATTGAATGATGGAAGGTCTGTAATTACCATCTGTTATCATATCTATACTCCAGTCTTCCTCCTCAGGCCACATTACTGAGTGGTAGTCACCAGCACATCTCAGCATTTCCTGTCCCATCTTCCCCATCAGACAGCTCCCAGCGATCCCTACCTTGACCAATTTGACTCATTCTATACACTCTCGTCATCTTCAGTCCAACCCAGGTATTCTTATGGCACCAGCCCTGGGAATTAAGTGGGGTGGATGGCACTTCTTGGGAAGTCTCTTGACATGCTGCAGATCTGCTTGCCTATCTGCTTTGGCTGTGCCCAGGTCTTTTCATCCTCATTCTTCCCTAATCTGGCACAGATACATGGAAAATGTGGTATCTGGAAAAACTTTTATTGAAAGTTGTTAGGGATTTCCAGAGTTGAAAGGTGGCATAATGGGGGTATAATGGAAAAAAAAATGGTAGACTTGGAGCCAGGAAAAGATCCCCCTCCTTAACATTTCTTAGCTGTAGGGCCTTAGAGAAATCATTTTTATGTCTCTGAGCTTGAACTCCCTCATATGCAAAATGGGGCTGATAGTACTTGGTCACCTGAGAGGCCATCTAGTTCAACTCATACCTCTAAGAAAGAATTTCTTATGTAATACTGCCATCCTGCTTTCATCAACCCCTCCCAAGGCATTATACTTTTGGACAGCTTTAAAGGTTAGGAAATCTTTCCTTCAATTGAATTGTTCTGGTGTCTATGGTTGCCTCCAATATTATCCTTCCTTGTTCCCAATTTTCTCGGCCCCCAGCTCCTCTCACTCCTGGGGCTAGTATAGTGATTATTGTAGAGCTGGAAGGGATATTAGAGGTTATCTAGTCCAATTCTTTTTTTTTTTACAGATGAAGAAACTGACACCCAGAGAAGTTAAACAAGTTGCCCAGGGGCAGGTGGGTAAGAACTCACAGAGCTAGGATTCGAACCTGGGTTCTCTGCCTCTAAATCTGGTGCTCTTTTTAGTGACCCTAGGTACATCTAGGTGCAACCAATCATGGGGTGGGGGGGTGGGACACAATGAGCCTCTCTTTTTAGTAATTGAAGTGGGGGAAACTCTTCTGCCCAATCCCAAAGCAACTCCAAATATTTTAAAAGGTGATTTTTGTCAAGAAAATAAGGCCATTTAAAGTACAAAGAGTTACCTGTGAGTCACTTGTATTCCCTCCATGGGGGGATGAGGATCCCTTGGATGACCTTGTACTACTCTTAGCCTCAAAGGCAGAGGTCTAGCCAAGGAAAAGCTTTACTGAGTATTTGTTTCTGAATTGGTCTGGAAGCTAAACAAAGAGACTCTCCTTCTAGCCTGAGATAGATTTGGGTTGGCAGCACATCCAGATCAAGTGGGGCCCTCAGTCCCTCCAAGAACATACTTCCTAGTCTTAAAAACCATTCCCTCTCTGCCTGGGTTACTGTCCTTCTGATTAGCAGCTGCCCTTGGTTTCTGTGGGTTCTGCCCTAGTCTCTTTACATGGCTCCAAAGAGTCTTGTCCTGGGCTTCAACATATCCTCCACTGACCTTGCAGATATCTCCTTTGTCCTAGTCCATCCATTCATCTGTTCATTGGAGGACTTAACTCTTTCCTTTATTGCCTGGAACTCCTGTAAGCTGCTCCTCACTTCTGTTCTGACTGGTGGGGGCCTCAGTCAACTGCCTTATCTGGTCCCAGGCTCCATCTATATCTTCTCATCAAATGGCTTCACTGCTTGATCCTCTACTCCAGTGCTTTTTGTTTCTGAACCATAATCAAACCACCTTTCAGTGCTCCTCAGAAGGGTATGCCAATCCACTCGGGCTCTACTTATGATACCTGTGATTTACGGCTAGGGATTGGATGTATGATTTTATCAAAGAAAGTCCTTCTGTCAATGCAGATAGCGCCATCTCTCTTCAACTCCCTTAGAGCACTGAGAGGTTAACTCACTTGCCTATGGTCAGAGAGTCAGTCTATATTAGAGATGGGATTCGAACGCAAGTCACCCTGCCTCTGAGGCTAACTTTCTATCCATTTTCTGCCCATTAACTTTCCCAACCAAAATATTCCTTCTTGGCTACTGCTCCCTTCCATGTGATTTCTCCCTCCATCAGAAGGTAAGCTCCTTGAGGATAGAGACTATCTTTATTTTTGTATTTGTGTCTTCAGGGCTTAGCATAGTGCTTGGCAAAAAATAAATTCTTAATAAATGTTTTTTTTTAATCCATTCATTGATTCAACAAGCATTTATGAAATACATGACATGTGCCAAGTACTGTACTAGGTTATGGGTATATAAAGTTCTGCTTTTAAGGAGTCCACATTCTACTGGGGGAAGATCATTATGACATTGGGTCCCAGGGGGTCCTGCTCTTGTCTGGGCCCCTTTCTCACTGTCCTGTTTGATTTGACTGAAGCATGTTTACCAGCTGGTTGTGAGTGCTGGTCCTATCCTTTGGCGAAGCTTGGCGTCATCTCATCTTATAAGTTAGTATCCCTCCTCTGACACTACCTTTGTGATATTGAACAAATCACTTAAACTCTTTAGGCCTCAGTTTCCACACCTGTAAAATAAGGTCCTTTCCAGCTTTAAACCTATGATCCTATGATTTTGGCTCAGTCTGTCCAATGGCCATGTTGCCTGAGCTGTGGGCACCACAATTAGTTACCTGGTATCTTTCTTCCTCACTACAGCTCTTCAGCAGTCAGAAGCAGGCTTTCTGTCTCTTCTTGTTTGAAAGCTTGTCCACCCCCGCTAGACCACCCACAGGGTTCCTGCTTCCTGTCTGCAAAGTGCTGCCAGCTCCCAGCTCCCAGCTCATTTGCAGAGCTGAAATGACTGAACTGAATGAATGATCCCTCCTGACTCAGGTTTCCAGCTCCACTAACTTTTCCTAGCATCACTCTGATGACTCATTGCTTAGGGATCCCCAAGGGAGGGGCCTTCCTGAGGTTCCTTAATTATACTCATATGATAGGAGATATTTTAAAAGTTAAAAAGCATATAATAATTCCTAGCGAGGGTAAGGGGTAAGCTGTATCGTCAGATTCCTCATCCTTGACTTTTCACTGCATATCTTAATTCTGGAGCCCTGATAGCCTGATCCTTTGACCTCACTCCCTGACAGTGGACAGACAGCCTTATCCCAACCCCAGATTCCCTGACTTCTGACCATCTACCCAGTCCTTGATTTTGAGGGGTATGTGGTCCATGTGAAGTCTGTTGATGGTGGTTGTTGAATTGTGTCTGACTCTGTTAAATCTCTGGGATTTTCTTTACAAAGATGCTGGAGTGGTTTGCAATTTCCTTTTCCAGCTCATTTTACAGATGAGAAAACAGACTCACTTGCATGTCATGCCATCGTCTCCCTGATGTCACGGTCCTTTTCAAGAACAAAGGACAAGCAACAGCAGCAGCAGCAGCTAATGGTGGTGGTTGGGTATGCAATGGACAGTTCCGGCTTGTTTTCTTTATGACTTGGTTATTATCTCTTTCCCTGTTTTTATTTTTTTACACCACTTCCTGTTTGTTCCCCCATTTTCTGTCTTCTCCATCTCATTTCTTCCTCCATTTCCTGTCCCTGATCTTTCATTTCATGTTTCTCCCAGGTATTTCCGCTCAGGGGCACCTCCTGTAATAAACCCTCTGAATACACACTTTCCGCCGGACACAGTGGTGCCCGGGGTCTTCTCATTGACTCTCAGCTGGACATTGCCTAACCGAACCTCAGGAATCTTCAATGTCAGTAGCCCCTTGCCTGGGGACTGGTTCCTGGCTGCTCACCTTCCCCAGGCCCATGGACGCATTTCTGTCAAGGTGGGTCAGACCCTTTCTCCATGCTACTTCTTGGTTGAGTGCTGCCTTCTAGGAGCAGGAGGGGAGATAATGTCTGGTTCCTGACCAGACAATAGCTGATCACTTTAAGGAGCAAGAAGCATCATGGCCACAATTCTTGAACACACAAAAGATCATGCTAAAATGCATACTATGTGTGGTGAGTTTTTTTCCAGGACTGTCCCAAGCTTCAGTGCCTGAACTAGCCTTCTGATACTTTACTTTTGTCTTTCTTTTAGTTCTTCATCTTTTCAATTTGATTCAATTCAGTCTAATCCAAGCCAATAAACATTTATGAAGCATCTACTATGTACAAATTAGAGGCAGTGTGGCATAGTGAATGGAGATCTAGACTTGAAATTAGGAAGACTTAAGCTTATAAATAGTTTTTGACAATTAATAGCTGTATGGCCCTGGATAGGTCACTTATCTTCTCTATAAGGGTGATTCAGGAAACTCTCTAAGACAACTGTCAAGTATAGACAGGTGGAAGGGGGTATCTTGTGTTGGAGTGTCATGTACCCCAAGACCCTCGTTGGAATAGGTCTACCCCTCATTATAATATTTATTCTCTCATTTTTTGTTAACCAATTATAATCAACTGCCACCTCAAGAACACCCACCCTTCTAAGGACATATAAGCATTGAGTAGGTTCCATGAGGGGTCTTTGGCATTCAAGAGTGTCACTGACCCTTTTGTTAACAAAATAGTATCATTATTAATAAAATAAAACCATGTCTCTTGAACTTTTTAGACGTCACATAGCCATGTATGACTAAGGGCATAGGAGAGGTCAGAGAGAGTAGAATCTGGAAATTTGGCTTTATAGAAGAATTGATGCCTGAAGTGGACATTGAAAAGAAAAGGACTTCAAAAGGTAGAGATGTAGGGGGAACCATTCTTAGCATGTGTGATATCATATGCAAATGATCAACAATGGGAGGAGGAAGGAGTGAAAGAGGGAGTAGGGTCTTTTGTTTGGAGTATAGAGTGTGCTGGGGCTACTGTAAAATAAAGGGGAAAAGGTAATTTGCAGCTGGATTGTGAAGGGCCTTAAGTAATATTCTAAAGAATGTGTATTTTTATTTGATAAGCCCTGAGGCTTAACAAAAATCCATGAAAGTTTTCAATTGAGGCAGTGATGTTATTAGATACATACATTTCTGTAGCAATTCAAATAGAGGCCAACCCTTAGAGGTAGGTGCTTCTGTTATTCCCGTTTTTGTAGCTGAGGAAACTGAGGTAAAAAGGGTTACATAGTTAGTAAGTGTAGGAATCTGGATTTGAACTTGGGTCTTCCTGAGTCGAGGCACAGTCCTCTATCCACTTTTCCAACTAGCTTGAGGAGAGGGAAGAGTTCTCTTGGTCTGTCTCCTGACTACTTACCCACTTATAGCCACCCAGTTGACATCTCTCTACTGTTTGTCCCTCTGTTTTAGCATTCTCCTCCAGGATACTCCTGGTTTTGGCCAAAAACTAATGTTCTGTATTTCATATCTCTTTGCTGTGTTATTTCATCCCTCTTTCCATGCACTGAGGTCAGCCATCAATCTCTGAGCACCAAGAGGCACCCATACTGCCACCTAGTGGTAGGATAGGAATAATCCTGGCTTCTTAAGTCACCTCCAAGCCACACTTCAGGAAAATGAAAAACAACTTTCCAGGACAACTTGGTATCCTGATTCTCCTTTGCACAACAGGAGAAATAATAGGACAAAAGAGGACCAGTAATTTTTTGGGGACAGTATGGAAAAGTATAGAGAAGCAACAACAAAATCCTCTGATGTGTTTATACAAATATTTGAAGTACCAGTAGCAAATAGGGTGAATGTTATTAAGATTGATACTAATAAAAAGAGGCAAGTTTGATCTGATAGGTATCACTGAGACTTGAGGAGATGTGACTTATAACTCAGTTTTGGCTCTGGATGAATAAACCTTATTAAGAAAGAACAGAGTAGATGAACCAATTCTCTCTCTCTCTCTCTCTCTCTCTCTCTCTCTCTCTCTCTCTCTCTCTCTCTTTCTCCCTCCCTCCCTTCCTCCCTCTGTCCCTTCCTTCCTTCCTTTCTTCCTTCCCTTTTCCTCCTCCTCCTTCCTTTAACTAGACATTTCATCTCTTACCTCTGTACATCCTCCGTGTCTGGAGTCTACTCCCTTTTTGTCTTACTCTCTTCCTTTGAGGCTCAGCTGAGGTGTTGCTTCCTCATTACACCTTTCCTTGATATACCTAGTTGCTTAGAAGTCGGCAGCAGGCATGGTATGCCACGTAGGCTTTGTTATGGAATTTAAGTCCAAACACCTACATTACAAGATGTTACATGTTATTTTATATTCTAGCAGATGTTCGATCACCAGACAGTCTGACAGGTTAACAATAGCATTTCTGGTTGATATCAGTGCCAGGATATGACGTTGTCTTGGTATAGATTCAATATTTGGAAATTAAAGCGGTGTGTGTGTGTGCGTGTGTGTGTGTGTGTGTGTGTGTGTGTGTGTGTGTGTGTGTGTGACAGAGAGAGAGAGAGAGAGAGAGAGAGAGAGAGAGAGAGAGAGAGAGAGAGAGAGAGAGAGAATGTATATTGTGGGAAAACTATACTTTCCATTTGACTTAACATTAGTTCTTTGCAGAGTGAGAAGTTAGGCTTTAGATTCTTAAGCTCAAAGTGACTAGGTCTTCTATCAAGGTGTATGGAATTTATTCAATAGGGCCATTAAGACAACCAGCAACAGTAAAGAGGAGGGGGCACTTAGGTCTCCTCATTTATTCAACAAATATTGGTGTATCTAAGTATAAGATACTATATGGCATGATAAAAAGCTGTTGTTCAGTCATTTCAGGGTTGTTTTTTTTTTTTGGCAAAGATACTTCAATAATTTTCTATTTCCTTCTTTAGCTTATTTTACATAGGAGGAACTGAGTAAACAGGGTGGAGTGACTTGCCCAGGGTTACACAACTGTTAAGTGTTTGAAGCTGAATTTGAACTCAGGACAATGAGTCTTTATGATTCCAAGCCCAGTGCTCTATCCATTGTACCACCTAGCTGCCCTGATATAAGTGTATATAAAGATAGTCCTTAGGTTGAATTGAATGTATAATGTCTAGAAAAAAAAGGTCCAATTTTTACAGAAAAAAGTACTTAATGGTCTCTTCTGGTTAGCCCACATCTGGAATATTGTGTTCATATTTGAGTACCATACTTGAAGAGAGATACCAGCTAATCATAGCATGTTTAGAAGGGGATAATGAAGAATATGGGAAGCATGTGATAAGCAGAATATTTGAGGGAGTGAGAGATGGTAACCTGTGAGTGTGAGTGGAGGAAGAGAGAGAGAATGACACTGTCTCTTTCTTGAGATATTGGAGAGGGCTATTGGAAGAAGACTTTTTCTACGTAGCTCAGAGGAAAGAACCAAGGTTGGAGGCCAGACAGAGATAGATTTTTAGCTTATTTTATGAGAGAATATGCCTTCTAATGGAATAAGCTTACTTGCTAGTGAGTTTTCTGGCCTTGGAAGTATTCAAACCAAGGCTGGATATTCAGTTGCATGGAATGACACAGAAGAGATTCCTGCATGGAGTGGGTACTTTGGACTAGATGGCTCCTAAAGGCCCCTGCTACTTTAAGATTTCATGATCATAGGTCTTTGATATACCAACATTGTTTCCCTGACATGGAGGACATTTTCAAATCCCTTCTGCTTTGCATTGCATCTGGCATATCCTGTCCTTGCCAGTATTGTCCAAAAGCATCCTTGTTGGAATCTTCCCTTTCCTTTCTCAGGCATACTGATAAACCTAGAGTTTTTATTCATGGGAGTGCTGTTCTTTGGCTTGAGTTCTTGCCCATAGTAGAATCTCTCAGCTGTTGCTAGAAGTGTGATAGTTAGACTTGGCAACAGAAGTGACCAAAGAACATGCCCATTAATTGAAACACAGGGCCATATCAGTTTAGTGGCGTGACTGACAATCATTAACCAGGTTCCCCTGATCATAAGTTTCAAGAAATGTACAGTAGACTGTTGATCAACTGATCCAATGAAGAACTTGCCCCACCTGCATGGTAGATGGGTGGGCAAGTGTCCACTCAATTTAATTTGATAAACATTTATTAATCGCCTACTGTGTTCCAGGTACTATGCTAGTACAAAGAAACCTGTGTTCCAGGTACTATGCTATACAAAGAAACAAAATATTTCTGCCCTCAAGGGGCTTACATTGTACCTCTGAGAAGCAACAGGGATATAGACAAGTCAATATAAAACATATGCAAATAAATAGATAAGTCAATATAAACAAATACAAATAAATTAAATAGAAAACACATACAAATAAAATCAAAGTAATTTGGTGTGGGAGTACCAACAAAGTCCCCTTGTAGGAGGTGCACTTGAACTGAGTCTTAAAGAAAGCTAGAGATTATAGATCTTATATAAGGAAAGAGAGCATTACTGCACAAAGGCGTGAAGGAAGAGTTGGAATGTCATGGAAGGTCAAAGTAGTTCAGTTTGCCACAATGAATGCTTGGCTACTTGAATTCATGGTACTCCTGTCCAAAGCCTAGAGCTGATCCTTGGATATCAAAATGCCTGAATGTTGAAAGCAATGGGACCAGAACAACTAATAGAGCTGAGAAACAAGAGTTAGAATAAAAAAGTGGAGACCTACGATCAGGAAGGCTTGAGGTCAGAAGTCATAGAACCCAGCTTAGGCAGGAAGGTAGGCAAAGTGCTATAGATCTGAGCAGCCTAGTTCCAGAATCTGGAAAATTAGGGAGTCAGAGAAGGAGACCCTGAGGTGAATCTGTTTTATATCTTTTTTCCCCTCTGCTTTATATCTATTTTTTATCCCTTCTCTGTTTTGCATTCTCTGTCAGAATTGAGAAGTTCTGGCTCAATGTGTGTTGATTATAACTAAGAGAAGAAAGGACTATAGGTGAACTCTGTTTCTGATTGGAAACGGGACTGGATGGGTTCTGGGAACATGGGGAGGCCCTTACATGGTACCAGTGCCTGTTCTTCCTTTATCTCCTATGGTTTCAATGCCATATTTTAGTACATTCTCCCTCTTTTTTTCCCTCTACCCTGAGGATGTTTCCAGAATTAGTGTCAGAACTTGTTCCTTCTGTCTCCTTCCCTGGGGTCTCCATGATGAGTGTAAGCAACCTCATAAAAATAGTAGAATGTTAGAACCAAAAGGAACCATAGAAATCATCTAGTCCTCTTCACTTTGCAGGTGGGGAAGCCAAGGTCCAGAAGGGAAATAACTTTATTCAAGTCAACCAGCTGGTTAGTGACAAAGTCACGGTTTATAACCTAGATCTCTTGTTTCCCAGTGTAAAGACATTTCCCCCCATCTTATACTATCCCCCAGTTCCCATTTCTGTCCCCTCAGGGTCTTTATGACATGTAAATATCAGTTCCTCCTTTGTTTACCCCAGGGACTCCATGATGAGTGCCAGTACCTCCTTCAGCCACAGTTGATTGTCCGTCGATTGCTTGATGTTGCTGTCCTGGTTCCTGGTCGTCCCTCAGAGCAAACGCTTTCCTCTCATAACCATTCAGCCCTGTTCAAGTGAGTCTGATGTGCCCTGGTCTCTCGTTGCTTTCCCAATTGTCTACTAAGTCCGGATACTCTCATGCCTTTTTCCCAACTCTTACCAAAACTCTTGGTACATTACACCAAATAGACCCTCTCCCCATCCCCTCTCCCTCCTCTTCTCTCCCTCTCCCTTCTTCCCTTCCTCCCTCTCTCCCTTTCTCCCTCCCCCTTCCTCTTTCCCTTTCCCTCCCACCCTTTCCTCCTCCACTCTCAATATCTCTTTCTTTCCTTCCCCCATCTTTCTTCCTCCTTTCCTCTCCTTTCTTCTCCCCCTTTTTCTCTCCCCCTCTCAATCTTTCAGTCTCTCTCCCTCCCTCCCCTCTCTCTTTTCCTTCTGCCAACAAATACACAGAGACCTCTCTTTAATAAAAGCTGATATTTTAATAAAAGCTGCTTGTAAATGCACTGATATAGAAACTACAAGTATTTTTTATTCCTATTTTACAGATCAGGAAACTGAGACTTAGGTTAAATGGCTTGTCCATTGTCACATCACTACTAAGCATTCCAGACAATATTGAAATTCAGGTTTCTCTCCTCTCCAAGTTTAACACTCTTGCCACTGCACCCACTGTGGAATGCTAGGAAATGTTTAACAACTGACTCTCCAAAAAGAAAAAAAAGTATGCCTGACTCATTTTAAAGTTTAATCTGCATTATTAATATTTTTCCAAAAATCACCTTCTTGAGTCTAGAAAATCAATCAAACAGTAAATCAAGCCCTAATTTGTAGCTGATTTCCGAGGTGAAATTGTTCCCACTGAAAATTTAACAATTAGCTCTTGAGAGTCTCTATAAGCACATTACTGACTATACCATTCCACTTTCTTAAAATAAAAAAACAAAACCAGAGGGGACTGTGTGTACACACACTCACACACACAGATGCATACGATATATATGTCTAGTATACTAGATTAAACTGTACATTACTATGGAGAAATTTTAGCTCAGAAAAAAGTGTGCTAATCATATAGCTTCTTGTATGAAGAATTTTTATGCCAATAAAAATCCCAATAACCATTCACACCCACACAAGCAAGCTTAAAAAAGGCAGTAGAATGTAATTCTATACCTTTAGAGTGTCCCTCTGGAATTTGGGGGTGTATGGTTTAGCTCCAGTCTCAACCAACCTTGAGATCATAGCAACTTTCTAAGAAAGCTGAGCAAAGCCAATTCTTGGAAGACCGCTAACTTCCAAAAAAACTTCCCTAGAAAAAGCTGTTAGTAGATGGAAAATACCCAACCCCAGAGTTCCAAGTTCTGCAAAGGGAAAACCCCTCTCCTCACTTTAAAAAAAATCTCCTTTATTTCTTCCATAAGCTTCTGTTCTGGGGTATTTCACTTTGACTAAAAGTCATCCCTCTCCCCTCCCCTCTCTACCTCTTGGACCTGTGCCATTTTGTGATGTCACCACAGGATAAGGAGTTAGGAAGAGAAGAAAGGGGACCAAAAAGACTTCAGAATCATCATTTTATTTAGAGGGTAGAGTAGATAAAATGCCTCCTCTTTTTCTCTCCTCCATTTGTTTGTACCATTATATATCTGCTTTTCTATAGTGACTATCTTGCCTCTTCATTGTCTTTTTTGTTGCTTCCTAATTCTTTCTTGGAGGACTGAGGGAGTGAGAAGGGGAATAGGTGAGCTAAGATTGTGGGTTGCATTTCTCTAACATACGCATACTTCCTATGCCTATGATCAACCAGATGGGAGTGCTGTTTTCCTTTTCAGGGAGGAGGTCAATAGAGACTTGGAGAAAGCCTTCCTTGTCTTTATGGGTTCATTTCTCTAACTGATCCTCTCTGTTCTTAAATGCTGCCATAGAATTTAATTACACTGCATTTTATTTAATCTACACTCCTACTGAGCATCTAGAACCCAACAGTATATTAACCAGTTTGCCTCATGGTTATAACACATATCTAGCAGGTTATTACCCTTGCTTCATTTTTGACCCAAGTCCTCATCAAGAGATGGTCTTTTTGTCCTTCTCTCTAAACCTTACCATTCCTATAGTAGAAGCCTCCAATTAGGAAGGGGATATACTACCGCCTTAAGTGAGTTCTACATATTCTTTTTCCCCCAGGGCTCTGTCACCCTCTATTCCTGGCCCCTCAGCCCATCTGGGCTACTCATACTATGTTCACCCTTCAGGGGGAGGTCAGAAACTTCTCTTTCTCCTTGGCCCTGTTGGTGTGGAATGACTTTCCACTCTCTAGTGCCAAGCCAAGGAACATTACCAAGACTCACTGACAGTTCCCATGAACTGGCATTAGTTGTATCTCCACAAAAAACCCCCCTCAGAAGAGGTGGTTTTATGGCCCACTATTCTTTTTGTCTTGGTGACCAGTTCTCTTTGGCACATCCCCTCCTCCACAGTTGTAGGGATGAGTAAGGGATTCCTACATCATTCCAGAGTGCAAATCCTTCAGTGCTGAGCCTGGATACATGATTATTCCATGGTGCCAGGGTGTGTATGCCCAGCTCCATTGCCTATTGTTTCAGTAGGGCAAAGTGAGTGAAATCAGAGAGGTCTGAGTAAGTCTAGGCTGATGAGCCACTTTGCTGACCTGTACTATTCTTGAATCAACAGATGTCTCCCTAGGTGGACTCTCCTTCTATTCCAGGTCTGGAGCTTGGGGTGAATAGCTCTTGTTGCCAGTGAGAAGTTTATCTCCCTGTATCTTGCCAGTGAGAAGTTTCTCTCCTTTTGTTTCCTTCTTCATAAAGCCCTGGGTACCCTAGGATCCACTTACTGAATTCCTATTACAGAATAACCAACTCCATCCCTTGGTTTCATTGGTAAAACATGGCTCACAGGTCCTGAACCCAATGACTGACCTGTACTCCTTGCTTATGTATTGTTACTGGCTCAGGTTCCTACTCTTTTTAGCAGTTTAGGTCACTTTTAGAAATATTGCCTTTTGGATCAGCTCCTCAGGATTTTATGGCAAAAAATTTTAAGTGTCTTTAACATGGATATAGTTCCTACCAAGAGAAGTCATTATGTTGTCCACTGGACATGAGCCATTTTCCTTTCCTTTGACATCTATAGTTATTTCCCCACCCAAGCTTCTGTATATGCCCCATTCATTCCCCATATCCCACCCTACTGACATCTCTCCTCACTACTATAATCTTCAGTATCTCTCATCCTTGTCTCCTAGAATTCCTCACTCTTACCATCCAATTTGTCACCCCTTGTCCTTGTATCCTCCCTTCCAGGGTCTTTGTCCCCAGTTTCACCTCCAGGGTCTCTGTCCAACTGAAGTGTGTGGGATCTCGTGGGGGTTCTGGCTGCCCCCTGATGATGCATCTGCGCCCCAAGGCACCTCCCCTGCACAACTCAACCTCTGTGGCCTGTGGGGAATTGGCACCATGTGGGCTGGAGCTGGCCCTGCCTCCTTGGGGAGACTGGGTCTATGTTCGTGTGGAGGCGCCAAGGGGTCTCCCTGGAACGCTTCGATTCCAGCTATGTGTACAGCTACAAGGTCAGCACAAGGGCCCCTGGGTTTCTATACTTTTCCTTGGGGACCCCCTCATAGGGACATCCTGTGTCCTATCTTGGACCATTCAATTACAACTTTCCATGCAGCTATAAGGGAACCCAGAAGGACTCTACCTGAGATCCCCTGTTGGAAACACCCAGGATATCCCCTATTATAACCCATCATCTTTCCAGAACCATAGCATACAGCAATGCATGTAGCTGTAAAGTCAGCCACAATACCCTAGGTCCCTTTTTGGGATCCTACCCCAGAATACTTTTCCTTTCCTTCCTATACTATAGGACAATTTGATTCCTGCTGTGATCTTACCTCACCCTCACCCTCACCCTCTTTGAACTTTCTCATAGTGATACATGCACTTCATCTCAGTCTGGGTCAAGACCCTAAGGATATTATTTGAAGGTCATAGAGGCTATGGATAAGTCATAAGCTCCCCCTATAGAGTACCCCTAGCTCAATGTGACTGGAACCCTAGTCCCTTAAGAGACTGTCCTGGGTGGGGATGGAGGGAGGTCTTGTTTAATGGCCCTGGGCATTTGGTCAAGGTGGGAAATTTGGGGTCTGGATTGGGATACTGATGGGACTGTCAATGAGCTATAAGCTTCTTCCCAGAGTGCCCCCAACATGGCCTGTCTCGAGTCCTGGTACCTGGAGCAGCCATGAACATGCCCCAGTCTCTGGGTACTCAGCTGCCCCCTCAGGAGATACCACCCTTGGGAGCCCCTGAGGAGGGGTCTGAGAGCACATCTCCCCCTGACCACTGCTGGCCAGTGCGTCCAACCCTGCGGAATGAGTTGGATACCTTCTCTGTCCACTTTTACGTCTTCTTCGGTCCCAGCGTGGCCCTTCCGCCAGGACGTCCAGCTGTGTTTGCCTTGAAGCTCCTGCCTGTGCTGGACAGCGGAGGGGTCCTGACCCTGGAGCTACAGCTCAATGTGGTATGGATGGGGCAGGGAACAGAGCTTAGGGGAGGGACAAGGGGAACAGAGGGGGAGAAGCTGACGAGATTCTCAGGTTGAAACTTCAGGTAGTACTGAGCACTTAGAGCCTTCAAAAACCTTTTCTCCATATCATCCACCCAATTCAGGAGTCAGTGTTGGAAGGGACCCTAGATTTCAGTCAGTTCAACCTCCCACCTAGTATAGGAATTCCCTTAACAACACCTTTGATAGGTAATCAGTCAAGTATTTACTTGAATATTTTCAGTTATGGGACTTTCCATTTCACTGTACTTTTACTCAGCTCTGAGGACAGATATATTTTCACCCTCATCTAACTGGGAACTTCCAGAAGAAAGCCTATGCCTTCCTTACCCACAGATTAGGAGTTCCCTGAGAAAAGGGATCCTATTTTTCTTTCTTTCTTTCTTTCTTTCTTTCTTTCTTTCTTTCTTTCTTTCTTTCTTTCTTTCTTTCTTTCAGAGGGGAAGGCAAGGCAGTTGGGGTTAAGTGACTTGCCCAAAGTCACACAGTTAGTGAGTATGTCAAGTGTCTGAGGCCGAATTTGAACTCAGGTCCTCCTGACCCTAGGGCTGGTGGTTTATTCACTGTGCCACCGAGCTGCCCCAAGGGATCCTATTTTCCCCATCAGACCAAGGATTCCCCAAGAGCAGACACCTTGTATCTACTTTTAGACTAGGTCAAAATCTTCATGCCATGCTTGGTTCAGGGTGTCAACTGACCATGGGGACTGTCAGGGTGATGACTTTGTCATAGAATTTAGAACTGGAAGAAACTTTTTGAGATCATCTACTCCAAGGGTTATTAACCTGGAGTTTGTGAATTTTTAAAAAATATATTTTGGCAGGTATATTTTAATATAATTGGCTTCCTTTTTAATCTTATGTATTTTGTGAATTTAAAAATACTGTTCTAAAAAAGAAAAATATTGTTCTGAGAAAGAGTTTATAGGCTTCACCAGATTGCCAAAGGGACCTATGACACTATAGTTTAAGAAGCCCTCATCTAGCCCATCTCTTCATTTCATAGATGAGGAAACTGAAGCACAGGGAAGTAAAATGACTTGTCTTAGCTGTAAACATCACCCCTAGAAGCCTCTTCATCAGAAAAGGGTCAACTCCAATCTAAGATCTGCCTGTTGTATAGTCGTCAAAAGGACAAGATAAATTCCTTCCTATGGACAGTGAAGAAATAGTAGTCTAGCACCCTGCTGCTCCCTTTGTCATCGTGAGCACTGTCACCAGCTAGCTGGAAAAGGGGTAATTTTTTCCTTTGAAGAACAGTGCTTACTGCCAGCTTTTACCTGAAATCTTTCACTCCACATAGCATCATTTCCTTCCCTCCACCTTTTCCACTTTATTGCCAGGAGAGTGAGTCAAGGGTAGAGGTTATTTACAGATTAAGGGAACATCAGTTAAGTTTCATCTTCAAGATAATCTCACCAGTCCCATTTCCATCTAATATAAATTATCCATGAGCACCTGCTGCTGTATTCATTACCAGCTCTGATTTCTAAGAGAACAATTCAGCATCTTCTAGCGACCCCTTCACAGACCAACTTATTTGATTTCTGATTCTCTTTTCTGGTTTCCTTCAGTCCCAGAGGGTTGTGTGTGCCACCTTCACATTGTTATCACAGAATCCTGTCCCCTAGCTTCTCTTACATTTCAAATTCATGGGACCTCTCTGCTCCACTCCTCTTTTCCTGCAGTGCACCTCATTACACTTGAGAGTTCTTCGAGCATTCTTTTGTCCTTGTCACTTTCTTCTTTCCTGTCCTCTGACTTTTGCAGCTAGTTACCCTTTAACAATTTACATTTAATTTTTCTTTCTAAAATGAAGATTTGATTTCTTTCTCTCCTACCTCCCATTTCTCCACCCCATTGAGAAAGCAAGAAAAACAAAATCTTCTGTTACAAACATATAACAAATTTCGAATTGGCCATGTTAAGAAAAAAGTCTTAATTCTGAGTCAATCACTTCTCTGTCAGATGGTGGGTGATTGGCTCATCCTGAGTGCTATGGAATTGTTTTTTATTGATCAGAGTTCCTAAGACTTTGAAAGTAGATTATCTTTTATAATATTGTTGTTATTGTATAAATTGTTTCTGGAAATACTTTCCATTCTCTTATATACTATGTAATACCCAAACTTTAAATAGCCATTGATGGGGAAAGGTGATGCAGAGGGGACCCTATTTACTTTTTTCCTTGTGTCCTTTTTAGTCCCATTTCCCCTAAAGAACTGGGTCTAGGTTACTTTTGTGCCACTATACAGAGATTCCACAAGAGGGAGGCATTTCTCTTTGGCAGTTCATGTTAGCTTATTAAGATTTAGAAGTGGATGGGGACTTTAGCCTAGATAGTCTGGTCATATCTGCCCACTTTACAGATGAGACCCTAGAGAGAGGTTAAGTGACCTTCCCAAAAGTCACACTGGTAGCTAAGAAGCAGTTTAGTTTCAAATCCAGATTCTTTTGCTCCAAATAATCGGGTTCTCTTTATATTAGAAATGCTGCTTGCATTTACACCTTGCTTTACATCTCCTCTAGGTATCCAGTTACTCTAGTGGCCTGTCACTTATTATTTTAGAGTCAGTCCGTCAGAGGTGGGTCCCCAGAGTTACATAGCAAACTCATATTGGAGAAAGAGCACGACTATTCTTGGGGAGGACTCAGTATTTTAAGCTGATTTTACCGATAATGAGACTTCAGCATTGAATCTCTTTCTTCTCATCAGTTTTGGAAATTTTGTGGAAGAAGTGAGGTTTCCAAGTCTTCTTGAATAATGGGTGGGGTGGGCTATGGTGGCTTAAGTGTGGGAGAAGGAAGGAGAGATTTTTGAAGAAAGGGTGACCTCATGGATGGAGGTCTGCATTTGGATTATAGCAATGGTGGTGATAGTAAGGCTCCTCAAAAGCTCTGGTTAAATAGTATTTTCCAGGAAAGTGAGGCAGAGGTGAGGGCGAGTTGTTCTAGGAATAGGGGCAGAAGAGGAGCTCTGAAGGGAATGACTACAGGAGCCTGGAAGGAATCTCCCTCCCCCCTTTTTTTCAAGAGTCTGGAAAGTGGAGAGAAGCGTTTCAGTGAGGTGGGTGTAGCAGTCAGTAAGGAGTGTCTGTTACTTGGGGTTTTAGGAATCTGAGAGCAGGTAGGAGAGAGGGAGAATCACTAGTGGCCTTACAGGGTGAGTTCCTAGGGAAGTTATGGTGACCTTGGGGAAAAATGTCCCCTCAGCCCAACTATAGATTTAGAAAAGAGTTCTGTCTGTTTGGTTTTCCTTACTTGCCCCCTTCTACAAGCTGTGGATGGGGTGTTGGGATTTGTGACCCTGGGCAAGTCATTTACCTCACACCTACATTTCCTCACCTATAAAATAGGACAATAATAGCACCTGCCTTACAGAGTTGTTATAAAGATTAAATGAGGTCATTTTTGTAAAATGTTTTGTAGGTCTTAAAAGTGCTATATAAATGCTAGCAGGATGTTCTTCAGGGCCCTTTGATTCCCTACGGTAGTCAGTTAGCACTTACGTATTGCGTTAAGGTTTACAAGGTGTTTTACATGTATTACCTTGTTTGATCCTGGGAGGTAGGTAGTGTTATTATCCCTATTTTACAGATGAGGAAACTGAGGTTGAGAGAAGTTAAAGGGGGAAAGAAGTTAAGTTGCCAGGGTCACACAGTAAGTATATGAAACAGGATATGAATTCAGGCCTCTCTGATTCTAAACCCAACGCTTTGTCCATTATGCCACTCTGAGGCTCACTCCAATTCATGGCAAGTCAAGACATAGCCCTTGTGAGGTCTCTGGTTCTCTTCCAGAATAAAGGATGGATGACTACCCCACCACCTAGCCCTGATGTTGTAGGCTCCTTACGGCATTTATGATTACTCTGAGTCACCTGATGTCAATTCCCGAATTCCTTTGTGAGTCTTTCCCAAGAGGAATTAGGAAGAGCTCCCAATTCTGAGAAGTGACACGAGAACATTTCTGATTAGTAAGCCTTTCATCACGACTTTTCTCCGGCTGGTTTAGTTATTGAACAGCAACTGGTGTCCAGAGGCCGCCTTAGCCAAACTCACCTGTCCGTCTCAGATCAGGGTTTCGTGCATAGGCTGGGCTTGCTACAGTCTTTATTCTCTTTACTCCCAGGCCCACATAGTCCTCTCTTCCACACACACTGACGGCATCTTCTCCTTTCTCATTTCTGTCTCTAAGCTTCCATGATAAAGCATTTCTCAGTCTTAATATTGTTTTACTCCTTTAGAACCAGCGATCCTTCTGCACCAACTCACTAACTCCCAAGAACTAGAAACAATTTTAAACACTTGGGCTGGGTGTTTATGTGGCAAGCACTGTGCTAAGTGCTGGGGATAAAAAAGAAGCAACAGATAGCCCAAATATATACAAAAAAATCATATACAGGATAAATCAGAAACAATGAAGAGAGGGGAGGTACTAGAGTTGAGAGACTAGGAAAGGCTTCCTATAGAAGATGAAATTTTAAATGGAGCTGAAAGGAAACCAGGAAGTGGAAAAGAGAAGGGAGAGCAATCTAGGCTCCTTCCTTCACTATGTTCATGTTGGTTTCTAACCTCTAAAACAAAAATGAGCACTGAGGCAACTTCCTGACCCTCTTAAGCAGACCCAGGGAATAGCTGGCAATTCTATGCCCCTACAACTCCCCCCACATAGCTCTCCCTCCTTTGCCTTTTAGCCCTGTAGCAACTTCAACTCTGACACCTTTGAATTGGGGATTCTTAACCGGGGATCTCTGAACTTATTATTATTAGGATAACTATTTCAGCATAATCGATTTTCTTTGTAATCCTATGTGTTTTACTTTATGAATTTAAAAACATTTTTTTTTCCTGAGAAGTCCATTGGCTTTCCCGGATTGCCAATGGGGTTTCATGACACAGAAAAAGTTAAGAACCTTTCCTTGCCATAGACCATGGGACCAGCGATGATTGATGAAGTTTCCTCTGGGTCCCTATACCCATTAGACTCATTCTCCAGTCCCACTCCACCTCCAATTCAAAACTAATAGGGACTAAATTGTTCTTGGATTGAGTGTTCCTTTTGGACCCAATTCTTAGTTACTTTCATGGTCTGCCCAATGAATATCTGATCCAAACATCTTCTCCCAAGGGACCTGGTAACTTTGGTTCTGTATTAACAGATATTTCCAGTACTGTTTCCCATTTAATAAACATTTAATAGTCAAGGGTTTTTGTAGTATTCACTTAATTTTTTTTTGCTTTTTGGTGGGGGAAGGCAGGGCGATGGGGGTTAAGTGACTTGCTCAAGATCACTTGGCTAGTAAGTGTTCAGTGTCTGAGGCTGTATTTGAACTCAGGCTCCCCTGACTCCAGAGCCAGTGCTCCATTCACTGTGCCACCTAGCCGCCCCTCATTTAAATAATTTACAAATCTGCCTTCCTTTTTCTGGTCTTATGTCCTTATGGTCCCCCTCTTCTCCATCAGTGAACTATTTTCCTTCATACCTGATATCCTGAGGAGAGATGTAAAACACTATTGCCACACCCAGGTTCCTAGAACCTATTTAGGTTCATTCAAGAACTGCTTAAGAAATCTTGTTTTTCCTGAACCTTCTCCTGTCAGATACAGCTAGTCATGTGATATTATAGCAAAATGAAAACACATTTACTTAAAATAGCATTTAAGATATATAACAAGATACAAGAATAAAGTGGTGAATAAAGGAATGAATGAACCGCGTCTAGCATTGTATTTAACCCTGAAGATACAACTGGAGAAAGTGAGAAAGTTCCTGCTCTGGTGGAGTCTTTATTTTTATTGGGAGAGACAACACATAAAAATTCCAATTCCAGGGCTGATGGCAATGACAATGCTAGTGGATGGTGAGGCCCAGGCATCATTAGGTCATAGCAGCAGATCAGACAACAGTACCCCAGTGCCTGGGGTCTATAGAACAGAGCAGGGTAGATGATAAAGCCCCACTGGAAGGAAAAAGGTTGGTAACTCATCTCATCTAACTGGTATGAACAGTCAAGTGTCCTCGATGGGGCCTGGTAGCCTAGGGCTAGTGAAGAGGGTGACAGGAAGCTGAGGAGACAGGGGGGTCTGGGTGGTGGGTCTTCCTACCCCTACTGTCAAAAGTATATCTTTACCTATATTCTGCATACACTTGTGGAGGACATAATTTCTAATGATAAAATAAAAACCCCTGTGAACTGCTAAAACAGAAGAAACCCCAGGTCCCAAAAGGGGAACCTGAAATGAACCAGAGTTTGATCACAGTTTACAAAGGCTATAACTGCATTTATTGCCTGAGAAGAAGAAGCTTGCAAGCTGGAGCAGTGAGACAACATTCTCAGCTGTTCAAAGGGGAGTGGGAAAAGGATTAGGGATTTATACATATTTGAGGAATTCAGGGCTAAGTGGGGCCAGTCATGGGAGAAATATAATAGACTGGAAAGTCAGGGGAGTAGGACTCTAGGGAGAAGACATCTGCAAACACAACCAATCAGAAAGCAGAATGTTTGCTGCCCTTGGATGTCTGCTACTCTCTCCAAGCTGACCAGATTGGTTTCAGCAGTTGCTGACTTTTCCAAGTTCAGTTAATGTTTAGCTGCAAAGGGTCATTGGTATGTCAAGCATCCCTGGGCTTCAGAAGTCCTCTTGGTTAGTCAGTTGTGGTGCTACTCCAATTGTCTGGTTCCCCTGTGAAAAAGGGAAACTCTAGCATATTTAATCAGCTAGTGTGGGCATCACATAACTCATATCCCACACCAAAGAGAAATAAATGTTCCCCCTTATAAAGTTGAAGAGTGGGTGGGGGTGGGGTAGAAGAAGATATTAGGTCAAGTAGGAGACATAATTACTTTTTTTTTTTTTTTTGCCTTTTTGGAGGGCAATTGGGGTTAAGTAACTTGCCCAAGGTCACACGGCTAGGTTTTTGTTTGTGTTTGCGTTGTGTCTGAGTCCAGATCTGAACTCAGGTCCTTCTGACTCCAGGGCTGACGCTCTACTCACTGCGCCATCTAGCCACCCCCAACATAATTACTTTTTAAACATCCATTTTCCACACTACAAACTTCCAAACTTTTAGGGAATTTAGTTCACAAAGAATTTAGTTCCCCAGTTATCAGTTCAGTACCATAAGCTGGTACACTGGGGAAAAAAAGTTTTCTGAGTTCATTCTTTCAACACTACCCATGCTCCACACAAAGCATTGTACCATACAACAGCCACCTAGGGGAGGGTGTGATTTTCCCAGAGATCAAAACCCAGGCACTGCAGGTCTAAAAGATATTGCATCTCAGCACTGAATCTGCAAAGCATTGAACTCTGGCCACTGTGGCTTCTCATGACAGGAGCTGTAGTTAGGAGGAAGTCAATAGTCATTGCTTCCCAAATGGAAGAAGAAAACTTGTATTATTAGTAGCAATAGGAGTTAGACATAACTGTGGAGTAGCTTTCTGCCTTTGTGCTTGTTTTCTCTCTTTCCTCCCTTCTAGAGTGTTACTTGATAATCCCATATCCTGATTCTCTTGCAAGAGTTTTTTTCCCCTTTTTATTTAATAGTATTTTATTTTTTCCCAATTATACATAAAGATGATTTTCAACATTTGTTTTTGACATTTTTTATTTAATAGTATTTTATTTTTTCTGATTACGTGTAAAGGCAATTTTCAACATTCAATTTGGAAAGATTTTGAATTCCAAATTTTTCTCCCTCTCTCCTTCCCCTCCTCCTCCCCAAGATGGCAAGCAATCTGATATAGGTTATACATGTGCAATCACATAAAATATATTTCCACATTAGTTTTGTTGTGAAAGAAGAAACAGAACAAAAGGAAAATCCATGAAAAAGTGAAAATAGTACACTTCAATCTGCATTCAGACTCCTTCACTTCTCTCTCTGGATGTGGATAGTCTTTTGGAATTATCTTGGATCATTGTATTGCTGAGAAGAGCTAAGTCAATCATAGCTATCATTGCCCAATGTTACTGTTATTATGTATGATGTTCTGGTTCTGCTCACTTCACTCAGCATCAGTTGATGTAAGTCTTTCTAGGTTTTTCTGAAATCTTCCTGCTTATTATTTCTTATAGAACAATAATATTCCACTGCATTCATATTATCACAGCTTGTTCAGCCATTCCCCAGTTGATAGACATCCCCTTACTTTCCAGTTCTTTGACACTACAAAAAGAGCTGCTATCCATATTTTTGTACATGTAGGTCCTTTCCCCCTTTTAATGGTCTCTTTGGGATACAGACCTAGTAGTAGTGTTGCTGGATTGAAAGATATGCAATTTGATTCTTCTAAGAGCTTTTGTCCAGCCTCCCATTGCATGTAGACATCCTCATCCAATTCCCGTTAGTGCTGGAGGGGGCATCATTATCTGCTGTGGTTGGCACAGATTTATGGGGGATATAGTTCTCAAGGAGAAGTGTACTCCTAACATGGATGACAGTGGTTGGGGGAGAAGGCATTTGTATGAAGACTTAACTTTTCTCTTCTCTCTTTTACCTACTCCTCTTTCTCCCCCTCTCCTCTCTCCTCCTTTCCCCTTTTCTACCCCTCTTACTCCCCTTCTTTTTTCCTCCCCTCCCCCTTCCACCTCACAGTGGGGGGTGGTGTTCATTCTTTACTAACTTTTTCTCCTGGACATCTCCAAGGGTGTGACTTTTCTCTTAGCCAAAGACTTTACCCCACCCTTCTTTGGGATTGGTTCTTTTGGAGAGACAATAATCTGAGGCTTATCCCTGCTCACTTACTAAACCTCCTCCCAGTAGAAAGCCATAAGTTCATACTAAATTCAGGACACCCAGATTCACTCATTCTGTTCAGAGTTTGAGGAGCTTTAATAATATATATCAGTATTATCTCTTTTCTCTCTCGTTTGAACTCCCTGATGGTAGGCCCAGGGATTAGAAAGAGAATCTATTCTTCTGGCAGATAAATATCTCAGTATGAACTTCTGTGTGCGTTGCCTCTTATCACTCCTACCCCCGCTAAGCTGCATTCAGCATTCACTACTCTAGGCAAACACACAAACAATATGGGAGAAACTTTTTTTTTAAACTGGCAAATCCCAGAGCAAAACAAATTCTTTTAAAATTATCTTTTATTTTTCCCAATTATATATAAAAATTTTAAACTTAAAAAATATATTTTGAGTTCTAAGAAACAAATTCTTTTTGCGTGTGTGGGTTGTTTTTTTTTTTTTTTGGCGTGCCATTGGGGTTAAGTGACTTCCCCATGGTCACACAGCTAATTTGTGTGTGTGTGTGTATTAAATGTCTGAGGCTGGATTTGAACTCAGGTCCTCCTGACTCCAGGGCCAGTGCTCCATTCACTGCGCCATCTAGCTGCCCCCCAAGAAACAAATTCTTAAAGAAACAAGGAAGTAGACTTAGCTTTCCATCGAGAATAAGAGGGTGGGGAGCTGAGGCAGAATATGGGGGTGTAGATTTCACCAGGGTCTGTCTTCAGAGCTCACTGGATTCAGCCCTCTATCTTACTATATCTTACTTCCCTTAAGCTCAGATCACCCATTATAATATAGAAATGAGAGTATCTTCCCTTCTTCATTCCCATGGAATCATAGTTGATGCCATTGAGGACCTTGGGCCTTGGCAGTGACAGATGTCAGTCTCCCTGCCTTTGCATACCTTCAAAGTTGCTTTTTTCTCCCATTGGTGACCAGAGGAAAACTACAGTATGGAAGGGGCTGCCTCATGTTCTCCCTTAGCGCACTTGTTCCCTTCTCTTCTCTGTCAAGATTTTAGCTTTCCCATTTCCTTCTGGTTAAAAGAACAGACAGCCACATTCCTTTTAATCTTTGGTCACCCTCTAAAAAACTATATAAGATTAATCATTTACGATCAGCAGTTCCTTGAAGCTCATGTCTTCTGGATAAAAGGTATGTAATGTCATCATAGAAGAGGGATCTTTTTCTTCCTCTTTTACGGTTTCCTAGCCCAACTGCAGATATATAGGAAGTAGTCTGGGTAGCTCCTCCTTTTTTTATTGTCTTGTAAGAAAGCTCAAAGTCTATTTGATTTATCTAAGTATGTTTTATATTAGTAACAGTAGAGGAACAGATAGAGAATAATTCGGTTCTGAGTTTCCCTGCTTCCAACTCTATCCCTGAGGTTGGCATCCAGGGTGGATGAGGGCTTGGGAAAAGGATAAACAGGGCTGAATGACTGTGAAAAAACTCCATTCTATATCTTAGGAAGTGCTAGCCCTGACTCCTGTATCTTGAGGTCTTGGTGCACTTGCTAAGCTTCTCCTTCAGTTGGAAAATTTGCTTCTCCTTGAAGATACCAATAATAAAAGCGATTAAGTCCTGCTACAAAGTTGGAGGAATCCTGGAAGCTCTAACCCCTTAAGACTAGAAGGTCATGCCCACCTTCCAAGTTACCGGAGAGAACCAACCCTGAGCCCTGCAAAAAGTCTCAGTTTTAGGACAAAAAGACATTTACCGATACATTGACAGCCTTGGTTTCTGTGCTCCATGTTCAGGGTTTGCCTCAGAACTCCACACAGCCCTGCCTATTCCTGACCAGACTATCATATCCCTTCATAGATGATACCTGATTTATACTGTTCAACCAGCAATGACTCTTGCCAGCCCCTGTCTAGTCCTAGTCTCCCCTCCGGTTCTTTTGCCTGCTTCTTCCTTCTCCCCCAGTAATGATCTGTACTGGCTGTCCATACCTGGCCCTGGCACCATCTCCTACTAGGAACCCACATCCCCCAAATCTTCCCAGAATGAGGCAGGGATAAGTCACTGGAGAAACTCCAAAGTTACCAAGTAGGTCTAAGTCTTAGAAGGTGAATGTTCTTAAATCTCAGGTGGATTGCCAGATTCCATTCCTCGCTTGGTTTCCTTCCTTCCTGCCTTTTGCTTGGCCTCTTAATCCTTTCATTTACATTCAAATGGATATTGGCCCAGATCTCTCTCAGGTTCTCTTTGGCTCTGTAATTTCATTTCATCTTCTAAAGCTCAGCATCTTTAATTCCTAGGACATGATGAGGAAGGCTCCTTCCTATTCCATACCATTCCTGTGCACGTCTCCTCTCTCCCCCTATATATGATATACCACCTCCTCAATTTGTTGGCACCAGAGATCACAAATAGAGACAGTGTCCCATTGGTGGGTCAATGGGTACATAGCCTAAATTCAGTGTCTATACCTCAAGGGCCTTCTTTCAAAAAAGGAAGCCACCCTAGGTATAGAAAAGCTTATATAGTCATATGTGAATAATAAAGGCAGGAGTCAGGAACAAAGGATTGAGGGGGTTTATGTTTATGAGAAAGGGGAGGATGTATCAGGT
This sequence comes from Gymnobelideus leadbeateri, assembly GCA_011680675.1. Taxonomy (NCBI): domain Eukaryota; kingdom Metazoa; phylum Chordata; class Mammalia; order Diprotodontia; family Petauridae; genus Gymnobelideus; species Gymnobelideus leadbeateri. Next base: position 37,695 of record WOXC01008724.1, on the reverse strand, counting down.
ATTACATAAGTATTCCTAGTTAGGGGTTTATGGGTGTCTGGGAAGCATTCTGAAGGAGTAGGGGGACAATTCAATCAGGGAAGTCCCCCATTTGGGGATGGAAGGTCATTTATAGGTTTGGTGTGTGTGTATGGGGGTAGTGGTTCTTGGAGATGTTTTTTTAGCAGTCTGGGAGACCAGGTTGTGAGGTAAGTATGGGTAAAAATCCTTTATACTTTTGCCTCCCCCCGACCCCCTGCCTTTATTCAGAGTTCATTGCGCCAGGAAAATGCCACAGTGTTTGGATGCCTGACCCATGAGGTGCCTCTGAGCTCAGGGGACTCTTCTGTGACCTGCTCCACAGGTGAGAATGAGAGAGTCTCTAGAGGGAGCAATGTGACAGGAGGGAAGGAGATGAGGGCATAGTGGGATGAGGGAAGAAGAGAGAGAGGGTGAAGATGTCAGGGTAATGATTGGGAGACAGAGAGGAGAGATAGCAGGATCCTGTCCTCTTGCCACCCCCTCACTCCCATGACCACTGTCTCTTGCTCAGAGTCCCTGGCTGGCTTCATTCTCTCCGTCAATGCTGCCTCTAAAATCTCCAGACTTCGGATCCCTTTCCCCCAAACAGGAACCTGGTACCTGACCCTCCGATCCTTGTGTGGAGCAGGCCCATGGTAAGACAAGGAAAGTGGGGTTATAGTGAGGACTGATTGGGGGGTCACAATGAAAGAGGGTGGTCATGGTGGGGAGCCCACTGGAAGAACAGGCTTGGGGGGGATACAGTAGGAAGGGCTCCTTCCCTGGATAACCACATGCGTCTTTCCTGGGTTTGAGCTCCCTTCTCTCTTGAGGGCCCAAGTACTTTGCTTCTCTGCTTCCTCCAGTCTGGCACCATATGCTTTTCCAACTGGACTTCCTCCCCTCCCAAGGCTATTGCAGATTGAGGGAGGCTTTCACTGGCTCCTTTCTCCCCCTTTCCCAAAGCAAGCACAAGGGCTTCCTAAGTTTTGTCTAAACTTGTCTGAGTTTTACTGTTGGAAGCTATGGAGAAACATGGTGGTGATAGTGGGAGGTAGGATATCACTCTTAAATGGAGCGAGGTGTGATCTCCCTTGGTTACTTTCCATGAATACCCTTATAGATCCTCCTCATTTTTGTTTTGAGAGTCTGTCCTGTTCGCCTCAATGCCTTCTTTATTTCTGGGACCGGTGCTCCTTGATTCAGCCAGGCGTTAGGACCCCCATCTGCACCTTTTTTCTCACTATTGGGAGAAACAATGGTGAAAATGGAAACCCTGCGACAAGGCACTGGAGACATTTCCATCTCACAGTAAACAGCAGATGGCTTTCTCCATCTCAACATTTCCCTGCTTCACCCAGGAAAGTTATCTTGGGTCAGCCCTGAAGATAATTCCCTCCTGCCTTAAAAATAAAGTCATGCCAATGTTTATTTTTAAACTTGCTTTTGCAAGGCACAGGGAAAAGTTTTTTTTTTTTTTAACACCTTCAAGAGAGGGCATCTGTGACTGTGTAAGAAAGTCCTGAGCATGCTCAATACAGACCTCCCCCATGCTGAGCTCCTGGAACCACCACACCCAAGTCTGTGGCTTGGAGTCAAAACTCTCTGGGGTTCAAAAGGGTTGGTTGTTAGGACAATAAAACTCCAATCACTCAATCTCTTTAAGCTTTAGATTCTCCATCTATAAAACAGGGCTAATAACTCCTACTATAAAGGCAAACTTTTATTGTTATTTGCCCAAAGAAGGCCTAATTTTATGAAGGGTTCAGATAATTACCAAGCTTTCCTTCTGAAGACTTTTGAGCCAGCCCTGGCTAATCTGAGTGAAAATTTCCTATAAAGAAAGCTCATAGTTTTTTCTCCATCTTCTCATCTCTTGCCTCAGTGTTTCTCCCCACCCTGCCCCAAACCCTGCACTGAGATAACAATTTCTTACAAATCAGGGGCCATGAGAATGTGGTCTCCTGACAAGCTGACTGAAATGGAGTTACCTCATCAGAAGGAGGAGATCTTCAGGGGGAGTGGCAGGGTGGGTTTTCTATCCTGCACCCTACAGTGTGCCCTGGTGCTCAGAGTTTCAGGTTGTTTTTTCTGACTTTTTCTTAGCTAATGAATCAGTAAGGTAAGAGATCAAGGGATTAAACTGGGATATGGGAGTTGCTGTGATTTCATTGGTATGAAAATTCCTAGTGAGAAAACTCCCTCTGCCAATTCAGGTAGATTAGCACCTGCTCTTCAGTTTATAGATTTAGAGAATTGTCTGGGGACACTAAGAGATGTAACTTGGCAAGAATCCTACAACTGGTCTGTAGGAGTGGGACTTGAAGCCCATTCTTCCTTACTCCAAGGACAGCTCTCCATCCAATTTCTCTCTCTCAAACAGGGATATAGGCCTATAGTAATAAACAGCAAATCAAGAAACAGATACCCAGTACAAAGGAAAGAGCATTGGCTTTGGAGTCTGAAGATGTGTGTTCAAATTCTGCTTTTCTTATTTACTACCTGTCTGACCTTGGGCAAATCACTTTAATCTTTTTTTTTTTTTAAAGCAATTGGGGTTAAGTAACTTGCTCAAGGTTACACGGCTAGTCATTTGATTTATGCGTGGGTGCTCATTTTCTGAGGCCGGATCTGATCTCGGGTCATCCGAACTCCGAGGCCGGCGCTCTTACTCACTGCGCCACCTAGCCGCCCCTTTAGGGCAATTGGGGTTAAGTAACTTGCCCAAGGTTACACGGCTAGGTTTTTGTTTGTGCGGATTAGGTGTCGGAGGCCGGCTCCGAACTCAGGTCCTTCTGATTCCAGGGCTGGCGCTCTATTCACTGCGCCACCTAGCCGCCCCCAAATCACTTTAATCTTTCTGTAAAGTGAAGGACTTGGACTAGATAGCCCTTAAAGGTCACTTACATCTCTTGATATATGATTCTTTCACCTGCCTCTTCTTTGGGATCAGCTGCTGCTCTACTTTTGAATGTCTTTGGTTGTATTACGATGTGGGGACACTGTTTTTCTTATTTCCCCTACCAGGGGTCAAATAGTCGATCATTTGTTAGATCCAAATGAATGTTGAGTTTCACAGTTAGACCAGCTTTTTTTTTTAGATTCATTTTCTTTATTTTTTTTAAATCAAATGCTTTATTAACTTCTGGTTTACATCATTCATTTCTGCCAGACTTTGAGTTACAAATTTTCTCCCCGTTTTTCCCCTACCCACGACCCCAAAAGAGCGATCCCACTGGATATCCCCTCCTCCAATCTGCTTTCTCCCATATATTCTCCCATACCCCCTAAGACTTTCCAGTAGGACATGGTGGATCCCTATGCCCCAGTGCCTATATATCTTATTTCCCAGTTACATGTAAGATAATATTAATAATAATAATAATATATATATATATACATATATATGTTTTTGTTTGTTTTTTGCTTTTTGGCAGGCAATTGGGGTTAGGTAACTTGCCCAAGGTCACATGGCTAGGTTTTTGTTTGTATGTGTTAAGTGTCTGAGGCCAGATTGGAACTTAGGTCCTTCTGACTCCAGGGCCGGTGCTCTACTCACTGTGCCACCTAGCCGCCCCCCTATATATATGCTTTTAAAATTTGGTTCTAAAACTTTGAATTCCAGATTCACTCCCTTGTCACCCACCCTTACTGGGAAGATAAGCAATTCAGTATAGGCTGTACATGTGTAGCTATGCAAAACATTTCCATAGTGGATATATTGTAAAAGACTGACTATATTTCCCTCCCTCCTATCCCACCTCCCACTTGTTCTATTCTCTACTTTGATCCTGTCCCTTTTCAAAATGGGTGCTTCCAACTTCCCTCCCCTTCTGCCTGCCCTCCTTCCATCATCCCCCCTCTCATACCCTTCCCTCCTACTCTCCTGTAGAGTGAGATACCTTATTTAGTGTGTATGTCATTCCCTTCCTAAGCCAAATTCAATGAGAATAAAGTTGACCCATTCCCTTTTGGTTTTCTGTTCTTCCCCTCCACTGTAACCATTTTTCCTTGCCTCTTTTTTTTTTTTTTTTGCTTTTTAGAGGGCAATTGGGGTTAAGTAACTTGTCCAAGGTCACATGGCTAGGTTTTTGTTTGTGTGTGAATTAAGTGTCTGAGGCCGGATCCGAACTCAGGTCCTTCTGACTCCAGGGCCAGTGCTCTACTTACTGCGCCACCTAGCCACCCCTTCCTTACCTCTTCTATATGAGATAGTTTACCCCATTCTGTCTCTCCCCATCTCCTCTCATTATATTCCTCTTTCACCTCTTAATTTTACCTTTTAAGCATCATCCCTTCCTATTAAATTGCCCTCTATCTATGTATACCTTTAAACATATATATATATATATATATATATACACACATTCACATATGTATTCATATGCCCATATACCCTCTTATATAGACATAATAGACAAATATATACACACATATATTTCTATTCCCTTCAACCATTCTCATACCGAGAAAAGTTTCATCAGTTACAATTATTGTTTTTCCATGTAGGAATGTAAATAGTTCAACTTTAATAAGTTCCTTATGATTTCTTTTCCCCATTTACCTTCTCAAGCATCTCTTGCTTCTTGTATCTGAATGTCAAATTTTCTATTCAACTCTGGTTTTTTCATCAAGAATGCTTGAAAGTCCTCTATTCCACTGAATGACCACATTTTCCCCTGAAACATGATACTCAGTTTCGATGGGTAGGTGATTCTTGGTTTTAATCCCAGCTCCTTTGACCTGTGGAATATCATATTCCAAGACTTTGGGTCCCTCAGTGTAGAAACTACCACATCCTGTGTTATCCTGATTATGTTTCCACACTATTCAAATTGTTTCTTCCTGGCTGCTTGTAATATTTTCTCCTTGATCTGGGAATTTTGGAACCTGGCTATAATATTCCTAGGAGTTTTTTTTTTTTTTTGAATCTTTTTCAGGAGGTGATTTGTGGATTCTTTCAACCTCTATTTTGCCCTCTGGTTCTAAAACATCAGGGCAGTTTTCCTTGAGAATTTCTTGAAGGATAATTTCTAGGTTCTTTTTTTGATCATGGCTTTCAGGTAGTCTAATAATTTTTAAATTATCTCTCCTGGATCTATTTTCCAGGTTAGTGGTTTTCCCAATGAGATATTTCACATTGCCTTCTATTTTTTCATTTGTTTGCATCTGTTTAATAGTATCTTGATTTCTCATAAAGTCACTTGCTTCCATTTGCTCCAATCTAATTCTGAAGGAATGATTCTCTTCAGTGAGCTTTTGAGATTATTTTTCCACTTGGCAAATTCAGCTTTTTAAGGCATTCTTTTCCTCATTGGCTTTTTGAGCCTCTTTTGCCATTTGAATTAGTCTGTTTTTGAGGTGTTATTTTCTTTAGTCAGGTTGTTGACTCTCATTTCATAATTTTCTTACATTGTTCTCATTTCTCTTCCCAATTTTTCCTCCACTTCTCTTATTTGCTTTTCAAAATCCTTCTTAAGGTACTCTATGGCCTGTAACCAGCTCATATTTTTCTTGGAAGCTTTTGGTGCAGGAGTTCTGACTTCACTGTCTTCCTCCTATTCCATGCTTTGATCCTTTTTTGTCCCCAAAATAGGAGTGTAAAGTTGGGTTGCTCTATTTGTTTTGCTTCCTTTGCCTGTTCATGTTGCCATTCAATTACTTGACTTTTGGGCTTTTTCCACAGTAGGATTCTGCCACCAGACAGGGTAGCTTCATCCCAAATGCTGGGGTTTTCTCAGTTGCTGGAGGTATTAGTTGGGTGGCTTCTCTGAAGCCTCCACACACTCTGACAAGCCCAGGACTTCCACCCTAGACCTCAATCCAGACCTAAGCAGGTTAAAGCAAGAGCGATTACCCCTCAGACTGGTCACTTGGTCCCCCTACAATCTGCAGGCCAGGAGCTGAAGCAGCCACATGGTGGTGGGGTGGCTGCACAGCTGTGGCACCTTGGTTGCTTCTCGCCCTGGGGGCAAAAGCCAATTGCAGTCCCAACTACTGGATCCCAAAGTCCACACTACACTGACCTCTCACTTTGTCCTTAGCATCTATGTGTTGATAATTCTGGAAACCACTACAGCTGCTGGTGATCTGAAGTCCCTCCATCCAGTAGCTGGTCAGGTCAGCCCTGAGGCTAAAAGCTCAGGCTGGCAGTGGGCTGGGGTCATCTTTCAGAGCACTGCTCTGGCTGATACCTGCTGGCCTGCAGGGCTGTCCTCAGCAGGAGGTTAGCTTCTCTGTGTCATTTTCTGGGTTCTGTAGCTCCAAAGTTTCTTCAGAGTCACCTTTTACATGAATTGGGGGAAGTGAAAGCCAGAGTCCCATGGAAGTCCTGTTTCTACTCTGCCATCTTGACTCCGACCCTAGACCAGCTTTCTGATCCACTTGGATGGCCCTCTCTAGATATTCCAGGTAGAATTCTACATTTGGAGTATATTTGTAAATAACAGCAGTGTCATCTCTGTATGGCAAAGGATTCTATCAACCATTATTGACCAGCCACTGGAAGAATTCTTCCCAACCCAAAGCCAACGAATTAAATTTGTGCATCCCTGAGGGGATGACAAGACTGCTTTCAGCCTGGTTTCTGGGCTTACTTCTATTCGTCAGTATCCCTTTCCAAAATCTATAGGAGAGATTTCCTACAGGAGAGATTTCTCCCAATATTTCTTTCAATGATCAGTTTTTTAAAGCATGATATTAAGTAACAGATTTGACAACAGCATTACTTTCTCTCTAATGAATTTCAGGAATCTACAAACCCTATTCTTGCTTGCTAATCACAACTGCTGAAGCCCAAGGGCATCTGACTGGGAAAATGACTCCCAACTCTAGTTTCTCAATCCCCTTTCCTCTTATGTCTATTATGCATTATAATGCACCAGTGATAAAGGTTCATAGCTGTTAGGATAGGGTGGTTCCCTGACCTCCTTTTTCTCATAGAGGATTAAACATGTTTTCCTTGGGTTTCCTTAAAAGTAAGAACAACAGCAACATTTTTTTTTGGAAGTGAGTTTGATCAACTAACCACTTTTCTTTATCTGCAGGCTCTACCCACCCAGCCTGCTGAATTTGGTCCAGGGAATTTTATTCCTTAAACTTTGAAATCATGTTGAGCCCCATCCCCTCCTGGTCTTGCCAAGGATGCTATCAAGACAGAAATTTCTTCTTCTTGACCAGAAGGTAACAGTAGATCATCAGTAACCTTTCCAATGGTTTCTTCAACTGTGAGGCTATTGTCTACACAGTTTATAGGGTATTCCCGAGTGTCAATTAGAACTGGACCTTCCTTTCAAGGTAGGGCTTTAGAATATGAACATAAACATCCATCCAAATTCCTTTGTCTGCTGACTTGAGAGGGATAAAAGGTCCACAGTCTTTCTTAGTGTGGTTCTTTCGATTAGATGCTCCCTCTTTCCCAGTGTGAGATTTCTCCCAAGGCAGTGTGATAGTGCAAAAAGAGTGCAGAACTTGGAGCCAAGGGTTCAAATACCAGTCCTGAAAACTACTAGCTATGTAACCCCGAGAAAGTCACTGAACCTTTAAGCTTCAGTTTCCTCTTCTGTGAAATGGAGACCATAATACTTGAATTACTTACCACAAGGGTTTGTTATGTGAAAAGTGCTTTGAAACTTTCAATGGCTATACAAAAATTGAGTTGCTATTATTTTTATTCTTATTATCCTGTTTCTTGCTTTACTAGAAGTAATTCTCCAGCAGTAAAGACTATTGTACTTGGGCTGGAATATACTTCTTAGCATGTACCAAAGGTTTCCAGTGCCTGAGCAGGTATGTGTATCATAGGTGATGGGTACTAGGAAGCAGAGTTGTACAGTTGTTGGCTTATTTCTTGCTTCACCACCTGTACTTTTTGAGGGGACATCTGGGGCCTCATGACAGTATTAAGCTCTGGGAGACAATTCTTGATCCATGAGCAGTTCCTTTGCTTCTGCTCTTGGGATCCACTCTCAACATCTTTCCACCCAGGTTCTTATGTATCTCCCTTGTGGAAAGGGGCCCAGTTTTCTTCTTTCCTTTCCTTAGTTTTCTATTTCTTTCTTTTCCTTACTATTTTGAAGAGCCCAAGACCCTTCTTGAGGCATCTTGCTATTTCTCCTTCTCCCCTAATCTCCTTTCGCAAGAACTAGAGGACAGATAGGAATTTAAAATAGCAAACAAAAAGGAAGAGGTTCAAAGTTAGTGGATTTCTTCAAGTTTATAGGAATAGGTGGTCCTGTTCATTAGTGAAATGGAAGTGATGGCTTGAAGTTTGAAGCCCTCTTCTCTGATCCAACTCTTGTGTTTTGCCTCTGAAGTCAGCCTCACCTAAATCCTGTTTGAGTTGGTGCTGGCCCAAATTAATCAAGCTCTTTGCCTAAGTATTGGAGCGGATGCTAGCTCTCGGATAGGATTCTCACCTCTTCCTGGAGGTCTCTTTGACTTGGCCACTGGAGGAGGAAGGCTCTTTTCTATTTGGCCCTAAATCTTCTTCTCCTGGGCTTCATGCCATCTAATCCAATTAGTCACCTCCTTCCCCCTTCCCGGAAGACTCTTTGGCTCCAGGCCCTTGGAATTCCTACCTTTACTCTAAGCCACTTCACTCAATTCATTGTCAGTTCAACAAAGATTTATCAAGATGCTCCTGAGGGCCATCACCTAGGCTAGGTGATGGGCTACAAAGGGAAAAACTGAGACAATCCCTGGCATCCAGGGAGGTTTATCTTCTACTACATTGCCTGTCCTGTGCAGTTTTCTTGAAGCATATTCACCAGCTGGTTCCTAAAGCTGCTTCTCCCTTTGGCTTCTTCAGCTATGATCCTAGGCTCACATCTGGGCTGGCTTTTCCAGCAGCCACGTTTTCTCCACTGTGGGTCTGGCCTACCATCTCTAGAGCTCATTGCATGATTTTAGCTGGCTTGAGCATTGAGAAGCCGATTTCCATCTCTCTTCCTTTTTCAAAGCCCATGCCTCCTGCTGCGCCTCCCACTAAGTTCCCGTTTCCTGTTTAAAGAACATTATTAATTCTTACTTAATTTGCAGAGCAGAAAAAAGGTAGAGGTGCCCTTTGGGAGGGTCAGTTGGATACCCGGGAGTGCTCATGTTGATAGTTATCTAGTCCAGGGAGGTCATGGCCATGTGTCCACTGTGCTGCTCAGTTTGAGTGTAATGGCCATGTTTATGGTTGGTTGTGCCGAGGATGATGGTCACACACTGTGTGTCCAGTGTGTTAGTCCCAGAACCACAGCATCAGAACATCACAGAATTAGAAGGGAACTCAGAGGTCATCTAGTCAAAATTGTGTCTGAACAAGAATCTCTCCTCACAAGACATTAAAAAAGTAGCCATCTGGCATTTCTTTGGAGACCTCCAGTGAGGGAAAACCCACTCTATCCTGAGGCAGCCCATTCCCTTCTTGGACAGATGTAATTGTTTGGACTCTTTTCTTTGAGTCAAATCTAAAATTTCCCCTTTACTACTTCTACCCATTGCTCCTGATTCTGAACCTGTGGTCAGGCAGAGCTATTTCGTTCTTTTCCTCCTTGATAGACCTTCAAATACTCAAGTATTTTGGAGGAAGATAGAGGTGACTAATACTATGGTTAGTATATGCAGTGTGTCAATCTGACATATCCAGGGTGAGGGTCAGTTTGCCCAGAGGGATGGCTGGACACCCAGACAGTGTGAGTTAGGGTGTCTAGGGCAAGGATCAGAGGTGCCCAGCATGATCCTCAGTGTGTCTGCAGGTTTGAACGCTGTAAGAATGTCACTGCTGAGGTTCGTCTCCGGACTTTCCTGTCCCCATGCATTGATGACTGTGGCCCCTACGGTCAGTGCAAGCTTCTGAGGACACATAACTACCTGTATGCTGCTTGTGAGTGCAAGGCTGGTAAGTGAGGAAATTGGGGGAGAGGGCATGGGATGGAGAGGCTGGGAAGGTCTGGGGAGCCAAGAGTAGGACTTGGAATCCCTAGGTTCAGACAATAGCAACTGAGATTGAGTAGGAGAGAATATATAGGCAAGACCACTGGGAGGGAGGGAAGACCAACATTCTGAACAGGAGGAAATGAAGGGCCAGAGAGATGGAGCATCAGAAAAGAAGACAGAGCATGAAAGGAGGATTAGGACTTAGAGCTGAAGGTGTCTTAGGGATCATCTGATCCAGCTCCATTTTTTCAGAGAAGCAAACAGAAATACAAAAAGGTCAAGGGACCAATGGGCAGTACTGAGAAAATGCAAGTAGGGATAGGATCTCTTTTCTTAAACTCTAGAATGAGAGCGTGGCGGGTTTAGGCGGGTTTAAGAAATTCATAGAGGAGAAAGAATTCATAAAGAACAAGAACCCCTGAGCTCCTGTTTCTTACTGACTTTCCCTGTCCTGAGTGCTGAGTAGTGCTCCTGATCCCTCCTAGGCTGGCGTGGCTGGGGCTGCACGGACAGTGCAGATGCTCTCACTTATGGATTCCAGCTTCTGTCCACACTGCTGCTCTGCCTGAGTAACCTCATGTTTTTGCCACCTGTGGTGGTGGCTGTCCGAAGTCGTTATGTGTTGGAGGCTGCCGTCTATACCTTCACCATGTTCTTCTCCACAGTAAGTGGTATTGGGGAGTGCCTTGGTCTTTGCTTTCACTACGATGTTCTCTGTAGTATTTGGTGTTTGTGTGTGAGTGTGTATGTACACACATACACACATGTATGTATACACACGTGTATATATGGGGAGGTATAAGAAATTTAATGGTAAATTTTGGGGAGTTTTATGGAAGCCACAGATGACATGCAAAGGCCAGCAGACAACATAGAAAAAGTTCAGAAACTAAGAAATGCACAAAATGTATGTATAATATTGAATAATATCAACCCAAATTTTATTTTATTTTTTGTCAAAAAGACAAAAAGTCAGCCCAAATTTTATAATAAAGTACTATAAACATCCCATAAAAGAACAAGAAAAAATCCAGACTTCTCTGGTATGAGGGGAGGGCCAAAATTTTTTATGTAGGTTTTTCAGATTGTGGGGACATTGTACCCCTAACTCTTCTCCCCCAGTGTGGAAAGGATAATTGTAGTCATTAATGGTTCAATGTCAGCTAGGAAGGAGATCTTCAGTGGAAGGTTTGAGGAATTTTTTTTCTTGTCCCCATTTTGTTTAATATCATCATCATTATTATTTTTTAAATCAATGACTTGGATAAGGACACACAGTAGATGTTCTCTTTATCAAATCTACAGATGATGCAAAGCAAGGAAGGCTAGCTAAAGCATGGATAACAGAGTTAGGATTCAGAAAGATCTAGACAGACTGAACACTGGGATAAATCTATTGGGATTTAAAAAGGATAAATGTAAAGTCTTACACTTGAATTTCAAAACCCCTCTTTGCAGACATTAGAAGGGAGGAAACATGACTAGAGACTGGTCCATTTGAAAAAGATTGGGAAGGAGGTGAAGCGGGGGTGATGTTTTTAGATTGTAAGTCCAATATAAGTGAACAGTCTGATGCAGCAGCTAAAGGAGCTATGGAATATTTAGCTGCATGGAGAGGTGTAAAGTCCAGAAATGTGGTTGTAGTTTCTCAGTGCACTCTGCCTTGGACATCTGCTCTATCATATTCACTTCTGGGTATCACATTTGAGGAAGGAAATCAATAAATAGGGGAGTATACCTGTGACCTCTACCCTGGGGCCTATCATGCCTGTGATCTAGGATGGAGGTGTCAAAGGCACCAGTGCATGCTTATTGTGACATTAATGGGTACAGCTCAAACCAAATTAAAATGTAATTGAGGAATACTTAACAAAATATTTAATGAAATAAACAAAAATATAATTAAACTTAGATAATGTTATTATGAGGATCATCCATAAGAATCCCCGTTGGATTATTTAGTAACCCCCCATTTCTATTTGGAGTTGACACTATTGATGTAGGGCCTAAGCCTAAAGTTTGATCCTGTCAGTGATTTCTGCCCTCTGCCCTCAGTTCTATCATGCATGTGACCAGCCAGGCATCGTGGTTTTCTGCATCATGGACTATGATGTTCTACAGTTCTGTGACTTCTTGGGCTCTCTCATGTCCGTGTGGGTCACAGTCATTGCCATGGCTCGTCTGCAGCCTGTGGTCAAGCAGGTAAGTCTAATACTAATTCCAAGGAGGAGGGAGTGAACCCCAAGAAGAGGACTAATACCAATCTATCCTTGAAATCTATATGCTACTCCTTTTTTTTTTTGAGGCTATTAGGGAGGGTTAAGTGACTTGCCCAGGGTCACATAGCTAGAAAGTGTATGAGCTCATATTTGAACTTAGGTTCTCCTTACTCCAGGGCCAGTACTCTCTTCACTGCGCCACCTAGCTGCCTCCTCTGAAATCTGTTTACCATCACAATGGTCGATTTCTGGGTGAGAATGCCCAGGATGCAGACATTATACTGATGGTCAGATCACTACAATGTGAGAAAGCCCACAGAATATGAACTGGTTAAAACCTGTTCCCTGAAGAGTGAGGATACTCTCAAACCCAGAGGCTAGACAAATGGAGAGGTAGAGACAGGGTGAAGACTCAGAGATCATAGGCCCTATACAGCCTGTAGCTCACTGTAGTGAGAGGTCACTCATTGCTCTGACTTTTTGCAGATAATGGTTTATTACTGTGAGTATATTTGGGGGACAGCTTACTTTACCCCATGGGCTAAGTCAACTACCCCTACATCTTTCTTTGTGTGGCATTTAACAAGTTTGAGAGACATAATTTCTGGGTAGTCATTTTGTTAATAATGCCATAATTTTTAATAAAAGGATGGCCATTTGGCCGCCTCTCTCTTAGACCCAAGACAATCATGGTGGGCTGGCTCACAGTTTTATATGCCCTTTGGGAGGGGAGTGTTCCTGAGAGTGGCAATTAACTCTGGTTAACAATTAATGAGAGATGGACCTTACAAAGAGAAGTGAGCTCACTCCAGTGAAGGGCTGAGAGTGACATCATGTCACTCTTGACAGAGACTGTCCCTTTACTGAGACCACCAAGTCTTGGGCAAGTCTTTGTCTCTAGACAAAGAAACTGTATACCCCACCCAAGTCAGAGCTAGAAGCAGTACTCACAATGGGGAGAATTTTAATCCTATCTTCCATAGGAAAGATTGGACTGTGAAAGATTGGACATGGAAATAGAACAGGAGGAAAAAAAGCTAAGGTCTCCTAATTTTAATAATTGGCTATTGATATTAGAGAAAAATAATCATTTTTCTTCCTTAGCTCTCATTGCCTTGCTTTTATTTCTCCTCTTCCTCTCCACTTAAAAGTGCCACCCTCAGCTAGGCAGCTAGGTGGTGTGGTGGATGGAACAGTTGACCTGGAGTTAGGAAGATCTACCTGAGTGCAAATCCAGCCTCAGACACTTAGTAGCTGTGTGACTCTGGACAGGTCATTTAACCTCTATTTGCTTCAGTTTTCTCATTTGTAAAATTGGGCTTATAATAACAGTGCCTATTTCCCAAGGTTGTGAGAAGAAAATGAGAGAGTTCTAAGGTGTTTTGTAAACATTAAAGCGCTATATAAATGCTAGTATTGTTATTACCTCTACATTGCTTATATATTCCTTACTCCTTTCTTCAGTCTCCCATCACTCTCTCTCCATCCCAAAACTCTGGCCCTGACCTCAGTACTTTCTTCCTTTCTTGGTTCTGTGGACCTGAGAGTTTGCTTAAAGGAGGCAAACAAAGGAGGTGATATGTAAATCCGTATTGTTTATTCCTTTAAAGCTAGCTGGATACATACATGTATGGAGCCAGATAAAATCTGACTGCCTGAATAAAAGAATGAGAAGGCTTAAATACATTTTAGAACCATCCCAATTTGTGGTGACTGTGGCACTCAAATTTATGATCTCCATAAATGTTTAACCATGGTACGAGAAAGGAATTTTCTTAATTGAATAGGTGGTAAATACAATAAAATAAGAGAGTTGACAAAGCGTCAATTGAAATTATGACCCAGGATATCTGTGTTTTCTTCACCATTAACATGCCATAACATAGTATATATTAAAAAATGTTAAGATAAGTAAAAGTCCCATTACTCAAGGTAGTGTCTTGGGTTAAGGGTCTCATCCTTAATGGCCATAAAGTCAGCTCCATCTGGCCTTATTGACATGTGAAGAGGTATTCTCTGAGTTTACTCAGAGAACAAAGAAGCTGTCAGGCCCAGGTTTTTCGTCTGGTTGATTGGTTCAGGCTCAGGCCCTTATTAAGGTCCAAAAATGATATTAAATTATTATCAGTCTCTATTCCTATCTCCAGTTACTCCTCTGCTCCTACAGTTTTTAGTTCCCACCCTCAGGACCCATCCAGCCCTACTTCCAGTGCCCTTTTTTCCCAGGTCTCCTGGCCCTCTGACTCTGACCCTACCTTCATCCCTTCTTCCTTTTAGGTTCTCTACTTACTTGGGGCCATGTTACTATCTATGGCTCTGCAGCTTGACCGGCATGGCCTCTGGAACCTTCTTGGACCCAGTCTCTTTGCCCTTGGGATTCTGGCTACAGCATGGGTAAGGAGGCCATAAGGCAAGGGTAATTCTGGCCTGGTGAGGGTCAGCCATATTATGAGTAAGGGAAAACAGGGATGGGGGGGGGGAGAGAGCGGTCCAGGTTGGCTCCTAGATAAGGGGAACCTTTTATAATAATCCTTCCCCTTTTATGTGATGCAGTATTACCACAGATGTGGGGTTATAAATTTTATTCTTCTGTGAAATCCTTTCTATGTGGGATCTTATATCCATGTCCTCACCATATATTTGTATTTCTACTCTAAACCCACATTCTTGTCTTCATTCCATGTTTGTGTCCTTGTCCCTCCCCATCTCCACCTTTCTATCCCATGTCCTTATCCCTGTCCTTTCCTCAAATCTTCTCCATATCTGTATTCATGGCCCCAACCTCTGTCCAAATCTTGCCTTTATGTCCATGTCAACACACCAGGTTCCAAAATCCTATTGCTTGTATATCCCTGGGATCTGTAGCCCCACAGATTTGTTACTGTGATTCTGAGACACTCATTTCAGGGTCAGGCACAACTTGATCTTGCTTTCTTGTTGTCACCACTGAATAAATTTCACTTGCAATGAATCTTCCTCAACCCAAGTGGAGCTCCCAGATCTGGTCTCCCCTTTCCCTACTGGTCCTCACAGAGTCCTCTTAAGTTTTTCAGCATTTGTATTGATGGTAACTACAGAGGATGTGATAAAGTCATAGTTCAGTCTTTTAAGGTAAGTGATCTTGGCTCTTGGGTACCTTTGTCTGATTCTTCCCTGGCTTCTATTCTCTTCTTGTTTTGCTCAATCTCTTAATCTCTGGGGCTAGATTCTCTCTGACAGGAACTAGGTCTCTCTCTCCTCACTAAGACTTGGAAATCTTGCCTTTGAGGAAGCTAAACCTTGACTCTCTTTTTGTTCTGCAAGTGAACTTGTCTGCTTCTCTTATTTTTGGCAACTTCCAGAATGTTCTAGTAGTAGTAGTCCTAGTAGGTCATAGGGTGAGCCAGGTCCCAATGCTTGACTTTTATAAGGATATTGGGGATGGAATTCAGAGCCTCTTGTGTCACATAAATCCAGGGCACCTTCACCCCTCACATCCCTTAATTTCTCCTCCTCCTCCTCCTCCTCCTCCTCCTCCTTCTTCTTCTTCTTCTCCTCCTTCTCCTCCTCCTTCTCCTCCTTCTCTTTCTCCTCCTCCTCCTTCTTCTCCTCCTCTCCTTTCCTTTTATCCTCCTCCTCCTGTTCTTTCTCCTCTTCCTTGTTCCTTAATTTGTAATTTACAAGCAGTTTTATAGACCTCTATTCTTTATATCTTGAACAGACACTTCTATACTTACACTGGAGGACCCAATGGTATGAGTATAGCCTCCACTGGTATAGATCAAGACACTTCTTTTCCTCAGCAAACTGTTTCATGAGTTGCTGTGCCATCCCCCTTCCCCCCAAAGTCATTATTTGATAGCCATCCTCTTTTACCTACATCACAATTTACAGAAGCTTACTTTTCTCTGGGCACACGAGCACACATTGTTTTCATAGGATCATAGATTAAGAGCTAGAAGGAAACTTAGAGGTCATTGAATCCAACCCCTCATTTTACAGAGACTGAGAGAGATCAAGTGACTTGCCCAGAGTCATATAGATAGTAAAAGTTCAAGGCAGGATGCACACCCAGCTCTTTCTGACTCCAAATCTAGCACCCTATCCACTGTTTTGCCTAGCTACCTTGGGTGCTCTGTTACCAGTCTGGTAGCTGCTTTTCCCTCCCTGCCTTTAGTAGGATTATACGTTCTTTATTATATGTGCTTTAGTTAAAGGCACTAAAAGTAGACTGTTAACCTTTTTTCTGGTTTGCCAGGCAGGGTCCCCAGATATTCCTGGCAAGGAAGGAGTTTTGCAGGGTCCTTGGTCATAATCGCCTGAGATAGCTAAGTGGCTCAGTGAACAGAGTGTTGTGCCTGGAGTCAGGAAGTTAGGAAGACCTAAGTCCAAATCTGGCCTCAGGCACTCATTAGCTGTGTGACCCTGGGCAAGTCACTTAACCTCTGTTTGCCTTAATCTACTGGAGAAAGAAATGGCAAACCATTCCAGTGTTTTTGCCAAGAAAACCCCATGGACAGTATTGACAAGCTATAGTCTACTGGGTCACAAAGAGCTGATCAACTGAATAACCACATTGTCACATTCTATCAGGTCTGCCCCTTTTCTGACTGGGATTCTTGGTGCAAATTTTTCTTGGCTTGGTTTGAAACTGTCCTTTCTCAATTTAATACAGGAAGGTGGGTATTGTTTAGCTGGCTGCTGAGTATACAGAACCCAGATTGGATTCACACTTTGAGATTGTTTTTATTGCTTTCTCTTGGGCTAACAGGAAATGATTACTTTTCTTTCCTTTCATTTTTATGTAAGAATTTTCCTACATTGCACTTGTAGGAGTTGTCTTTCTGATAGGCAACAGTTGTTTCCTGGGCACATCTGTTGTTCCAGAGCCAACCACAGCCAGGCAGAAAGAGAAAGGAGGTGAGAGGGTAAATAGCTCTTGCAGCTAATGTTGTAAAAAGAATGCTGAAACCAGTCTGCAGGGATGTGGGTTCAGACCCTCGTTCTGATGTTGATCATTTTGACTATGGTCAAGTCACTTAAGCTTTCAGAGCCTTGGTTTTCACAGTTGCAGAATGGGAATAACAATTTAATCAAACAAATATTTATTAAACACTCATGATTTTTAAGATACTGTACTATATATGTATACAAATACAAAACAAAATAGCTCCACCTTTATGGAGCTTGTACTCTCTTGTATGTGAGAGATCACAAATTATTGATCCATGAAAGTGTTGAAATTTGGTATAAGGAAAACCAAAGAATTACAGCCTTGAACATAAGAGGGTTGTATTCACTGATAAAGAGGAAGAGAGTTGTAGAATGAATTAAAAAATATAACCAAACCTGCACTCATATAAATAAATACGAGATAATTTGAGAAAAGAGGGAGCACCAATAGCTTGTGGCTAGGGATGGAGGAGAATCAGGGAAGGCTTCATGGAGGAAGTGGTACCTGAGGAGAGTTTTGAAGGAAGCTGGGGAGATGAGGAAGAAGTGAATTCTAGGCAAAAAGGACAGCCTATGCAAAGCCATAGAATTGGGAAATGGAAGGTCAAGTTTGGGGGAATGGCTATTTGGCTATTTGGTTTGACTGGAATATAGACTATGTGAAGTGGAATAAAGTGAAATGACTATGGAAGGAAAAGTTGAGGCCAGACTATAAGGGCTCTTATTGTTATCCTAGAGAAAATAAAGATAATATAATACAAACATATATAAAAACAATCATATATAATATTTGTTACAGAACTGACAAGACTTGACAACCTTTTTGATGGAAGAAATTATAGATGAAAGAAAGTATTGAAGTATGGTGTAAGGAAAACCAAACTTAATTAGAACCTTGAGCATAAGTGGATTGTATTCACTGATAAAAAGGAAGAGAGTTGCAGAATAGATTAGAGAACATAGGCAATAGTATATTGTTTATAGGAAACATAGTTAAAACATAGGGACACATAAAGAATGAGAAGCTAGAATAAAATTTATTTTGCTTTATCTGCATCACCCAAAGCAGAATTTGTCATTGTGATTTTGGATAAAGAAGAAATCATAATAGTGCCAACAGACATAGAAAGGAGGCCTATATTTTATTTACAGGGTCCATGAAAAATGAAGCCTATCTCAGAGGGCTATGAGAAGAACACACCATTTTTTGGTTTTGTTTAAAATTAAATTTTATTTTTTCAATTAGCAGAAAACTTCCTTCTCTCCCTCTTCTTCCAGAGGAAAGTACTTTGTAAACATTGAAGCATTAGATAAACCTGAGTTAGGAATATGATTATTAGGTCAAGTATTTAAGCAGGGCATATCAAGTGATTTATGCTTGCTGTGTCCATTATCTTGAATGAATCAGGGAATTCATTCTGCTTGTCTTCACCTAAAAGATCTATTTTCTCTTTCCTTTCCCAACTGACTCTCTGGTCCTCAAACCCTTGGTTGACTCTTGATTCCTTCACTGACCCCTGCTACCTTCTTGGCCTCTGTACCAAATCCCTGGGCTTCTTAACTCCACCTTTTCCTATAAAGTCACTTTAATCTTAATGTGATCAAATCTCCAATGGATCTTCCTTAATTTAACCATAATTATTATTAAGAACCATAGTAATAACAACCTACATCTCTGTTATTGGTTTTCCGCAACAACTCTATGTGATATTTCACACATAAGGAAACTTTGACTCAGTGTTTAAGTGTTCTGCTGAAAGTTCTATGATCTTTACACCAAAAATAGGTGCCCTGGGGAGGAGGAACCTTTATAGACTCATCCTCCATGAGGAGAGGAAAGAAGGAAAGAAGGAAAGAGTATGGGTTGCATTAGTGGCCAAGTCTTTGGGGCTTACTTTCAGGAGGACGTTTCTTGAGCATTTTACTTCTCATTCATGTCTCCTGGGTCTCATCCAGCGATTCCTCATTTTCCCTTTGGATCCCTGCATTTCTCAGCTTATTCCATTTTATGTCTTTTATTGCTTGTTCTCCAGGGTTGTCATGTTTTCCCTAAGGCTCCACATTCCCTTGAAACAAACCTGTGACCCAGCTCACTTAAACCCAGCTCCTTCCCCTTCAGAGGAAGGTGCCCAGGAAAGAGTGGAGTTACAGACTTTGCTTCTGCTGATGAGTTCAGAATTGTCTATAGTTTGTGTCCTATTAAGATAATTGCAACTGACTTCCAGTAGTAGGCTACTCTAGAGCCAGCTCCAAACTTAGGACACCTTTCACAGTTTTCTTTTTACCCCTGTGAAGTCAAAATGGTCCCTTGTGAGATGGAGACTAATCCAACCTTTCTACATACGCTTCCACAGGATCTCATTTGTCCAGGTCAACTTTTCTGGTCTTGGGATTCAGATGGAGTTTGTTATCTTTTGGGAAGGTGGAATCCCACCACTGCCACCCCAAGAGATGAAACAGGTAACCTCCCTGGCAGCCTGAAGATAGGTGGCTCCTCTAGGCAGGTGCCCACAGTAATTTTCCTCGGTTAACTTTTTGCTGCTTCAACAATGAGAATCCAATAGGAGGCAGATTTCTCTTCCAAATGTCACCCTCTTGTAATCAGGACTTCCCCTGGTATTCTTCCTCTTTCATCATTAAGATTCCATCAAAACGTTATTCACAAGCACAACCAATCTACTCCAGTATCAGAGAATCCCTTGTTCTGACACTAGCTATGTCACCTTTACACCTTTAATTAGTTTCCTTGTGCCTCAGTTTCCTCATTCGAAAATTGAGCAGAATGTACCAGATAATGCAACAGATTATCACTTTCAGATCTAAACATTATGACCTTAAGCTATATACAGTTGATATATAATCTAGCCCTGAGTTGGATTGCCACAGTTTCAAAAGTAACTTCTTCATCATCTCCCCCCCCCCATTCCACATCAGTCTTTTAGCCATGACACTTTTGTGTTCCACACCTCTCAGACTATGCCTAACATCTGTGACCTCTCGTAATACCAGCTTCCCTCAGACCCTCCTCTGCCCCAGGCTTTCTCCACCCTCCATTCTCCTTTTCTCTAGAACAGCAGACCTTAACCTAGGGTCCATGAACTTGGTTTTTTGTTCGTTTGTTTGATTTTTTCTTCCCCTCTCCACTTGATAGTATTTTATTTTTTCCAGTTACATGTAAAGATAGTTTTAAACATTTGCTTTTATAAGATTTTGAGTTCTAAAATTTTTCCTTCCCTCCCTCCTTTCCCACCTCCCCAAGATGGCAATCTGATATAGGTTATACATTACAGTCATATTAAACATATTTTCACATTAGTCATGTTGTGACATGAACTTTTTTTAAAAAACTATTTTGATTACTGTATTTCAATATAATTTTTGTTGTCATCATGACCCCATTTGGGGTTTTCTTGGCAGAAATACTGGGGGGGGGTTTCTATTTCCTTCTCCAGTTCATTTTACAGATGAGTAAACTGAGGCAAATGTGACTTGCCCAGGTTCATCCAGCAAGTGTCTGAGGTCAGATTTGAATTCAAGGAAGAGAAGTCTTCCTGATTTGAGACCCAGTACTTTGTGCACTATGGTGCCACCTGGCTGCCCCTCAATATAATTGGTTTCCTCTATAATCCTGTGTATTTTTAAAAATGCTTTTAAAGACATTGTTTTCAGCAGGAGTTCATAGACTTTACTAGATTCTGCTAGAAGATCTGTGACAGCATAACATTTAAGGACCCCTACAGGTGTGCAGTGTCCATATAGAAACTGTTCCTTTACCTCACTCCTTCATTTATGGCTGGCCATGTGCAGTGTTCTCTGCAGAACCTGCTACTCACATCCTGGTCCACCATAACTCCTTATAGGATCAAAGATTTAGAAGAAGGACTTTATGAGTCATCAAGTCTGAGACATTCAGTGACTTGCCCAGGGTCACACAGCTAGTAAGTGTCTGAGGCAGGATTTGAATGGATCCCAAGTTTGGGACTCAACCCACTGTATCATCTCATTTCCTCTGTCTTATTTGCCTGTTCTCCATCAATATCCTTTTCTAAGGCTGTAGTATCCAAGGAGACCCTTCTCCTCTTGTCCCAATGCCCTTACCCTCATCCCTTCTGATTGTTGCTTCTGTCTTCCTCAAACTGTGTGTATCCCAGATATTTCCACGCCCTCTCTGGTCTCTCTTCTCCTTGCCCATCTCCTTTGACTCTGCCTGGTGTCCTCCTGCCCCTGCTGCTTTGACCCTTGATCTCTGCCCTGGCTCAGGCTCTCCTTGGCTCTCCTCAGTCATTGCCATTCCCGTCCTGTGTCCCTCCACCTCCCCCGCCCCACTTCTTGCTCATATAATTCCTGACCGCAGATTCTTTTCCCCCAGACGGTGCGTAGTGTCCGCCGCAGACACTGTTACCCGCCCACGTGGCGTCGCTGGCTGTTCTACCTGTGCCCGGGCAGCCTCATTGCTGGCAGCGCCGTTCTCCTCTATGCCTTTGTGGAGACGCGGGACAATTACTTCTACATACACAGCATTTGGCACATGCTCATTGCAGGCAGCGTGGGTTTCCTGCTACCCCCGAGAGCCAAGTCTGATGGCAAAGTGCCACCCTTGTCCAGGCCCCGGGGGTGTGGCTACCAGCTCTGCATCAACGAGCAGGAGGAGCTGGGTTTGGTGGGCCCAGGGGGCACTTCCATCAATAGCATTTGTGCCAGCTGACACCCGTCCCTGGGCATAAAATCCTCCCTGGGGACATTGAGTTCACCCTGGAACATACAACCTATCTTTGGGGACTGGGAACCCTCCTTGAGAATATGGAGCTCATCAACCTGGAGACACAAAGCCTTCCTTGTGGACGCATGGCTTTGGGGGCACAGAGCTCTCCTTTGGGACATGGAATTTGTCCTTGGCGCATAGAACTCACCTTGGGAGCCCCCATTCCTCCCTGTGAATGTGGAGCCCACAGACCCCAGATATATTGACTTTTCCAACAACTGTGGCCATCTATTGCTTCCTGCAGGATTCCTGACCCAGTTGCACAGTATCTCACCCTTTGTGTTTGAGTGGCTATGAAATATGGATGGAGTGGAGGGAGAATCGAGGTGGAGGGGAGTGGGCTAGAACTGGGGGGGGGGTCTTCCCTGGAGTGGTCTGTGGTGTATTTCCAATGAAATGTGTGCCAGCTTTTCCTTTAGTCATACTTTTTTTGGAGAGGCAGAGGTAGGGGGTCAGAAAACAGAATGTGGATAAAAGGGTCAGAGGACAGGTGGCACCTTCTTTGTTTCCCTGGTCCTGTTGAATATTCCTATGGCTAAAAAGGCGACCCTGAATGCTAGGCATCACATTAGGAAGAAAAAACAAATGAAGCTCCTCCTCACCCCTATTACACTCAATAAACCACTAGCCATGGACACTTCTGGACAGTAGATCTCAGAAGGCATAATGGAGCTGGTGAGGACCAATAAGTGGGCACAGAAATGGTAGGATAGGGATGGGTGTTAGGAAAAATGTACAAAATCCTCGAGGGTGTGGACATAAAGTGACATGGAACTTGTAACTCAAACTCCAGACCTTAGAACATGGGAGAACACCTCTTTAGGATGTGAGAGAGAGGCAGGTTTAGTTAGGACAAGTAAGCTGATGCAGCAGGGTGTGGTGGATAGATAGCTGGCTTCTGGGTCAGTGAGACCTGCTTCTGGCAGATAATGGATGGGTGACTTTGGGCAACTCACTTAACCTCTCAGTGGCTCCTGACCATTTTCTAAGACTACTAGTTGTTAGAGTAAGTGCCTATCTATAGTGGTAGAGGGAATTTCCTCATTGAGATTTCCCCGCACCAGTGAAACCAGAGGTCCAATACAAACAACAAGGACTAAGCATAAGGAATACGTTATGCCTGAGACATGGTCAAGGCTGAAAACCTGAACAGGTTTAAGGAGGGTTATGATAAACCCCTTGATGTCACATCCCTAATGGGGCAGTCACAGATGTTTGGAGATACCCCTCATAGATGTCACATCAAGGAGAATGTCTGGCCTTCCCAAGACACCCCTCTATTTCTTCAGAGACAAAACCCCAAGTGGGGTCCACAGAGTTGACCCAGGAGGGCGGGCACTGAATTGTGACTGTGTTATTTTTTGAGGGCTGTTTGCTTAGCAGTGACTCTACATCACACAAGAGCACAGTGTTTCCGGGGGCCTGGATTGCACACGTGCCCACTGGCACAACCCTTTTCTTGGAGAATCCAGGAAAATCTCACCTACTCCTATTCTCAACTGCCACTACTGGGCGCTACCACCAGGGGGCTCTTGGTTTCTTCAGCCCTTTTCCCTAGGACCCTGGGAAGTGACATTGTATTACAGATGAAGATACTAAAGCCTTAGGTGAAGTGACTTGCCCAAGGTCACCTAGGGAATAAATGGAAGAGTCAAGATTTGAAGCTTCTACCTTCAAATACAGTATTTTTTCATTTAACCCAACTGCCTCCTCAAAACCCATTTGACTTTTTAAAAAAGTCTTTGTTGCCAGAAAAAAAAATAGGGATCACCACAATAAAATGAAAATGGGGGAGATATAGAGCTTCAAATGGGAGGATGTCAAACTCCCAGATGAGTGGTTCATACCAATGGTTACATGTTTGGATTGCTCTGACCTGTCCATAATTTAAATCTGGTTCTCATTGGATTCCCCCAAGGGCTTCGTATTCCCCCCTTTTGGGCTGGGGGGCATTGTCCTTGTCTCCTCTTCAGGAAGGAGGAACTTCTCCAGAGTCCCCAGGCCCCACTCGACTGACAGGTAGGATAGTTGCCAAGGGAACAGTTAAGTTAAGGTTTGGATAGGAAGCTGGAGAACCAAATGAATGTCACCAATTCTCAGCTTTAGAGTTTCAGAGCTGGAAGGGACCCCAGCATCTAGTCCAACCTGCCTAAGAATTCCCTCTATAACATGCCCAACAAGTCCAGTCACACCTTTCTGGATTGTACAAATTGTTTATCAAAACTTTAATGGTTAAAAAGTTCGAGAGACAATTTCTGGGTAATTAATCATGGCTAGCAAATAATTAATAAAAAGATGGTCATTTGGCTGTCTCTGGTAAACTAAGATCCCTCCTGGAGGACTCTTAACACATATCCTTGAAAGAATAGGTGTTCCTGACAGGTGTCAATCAACACTGAGTGGTTAAAATTAATGAAAGAATGAATATTATAATGAGATGTGGACCTATTCTAATGAGAGACTAGGGGCCGATTTTGAGTTTGTCTTATCTCTACCCAGACCCAGGTCCAGCCTGGGCACCACCTCTGTGACGTCATGGTCCTCTTTGAGAATGAAGGACAAACAACAACCCTGTCCCTAGTAAAGGGACTTTTCTTAGAATTAGAGAATATCAAAATGGAAAGATACATTAGACATTATCAATTCAAGTATCTTGATACATTAAACTCAGTGCCTCTGAGGGCACTGAGTCCCAGATATGGGAAGTGACTTGCTTGAAGCCGCAAAGGAAGGCAGAAGCAGAATCACTACCTACCTTCCTTTCCTCCTGTCTCTGCCCAAGTCCACCATCTTTTCCCCAAGCTCTCTCACTTAACCCTGGCCCCTGCATCCTGCTGGCATAGGGAAGGGAAGAAAATAAGCATGGCCCCTAATTATAGCACCCTACTAGGTGCCAGGCACTTTACAAATATCTCATTTAATCCTCACTACAACCCTGTGACATAGGTGTAATTAGCCCCATTTGTTGAAGGCTAGATTTGAACTCAAGTCTTCCCGATTCCAGGCCGAGGTGCTACCCATTGTGCCACACTAGCTGCCTCCTGCAACAGGACATCAATAGTCCCTGTGATTTCTTACAGGCCATCCAATGCCATAAATGCTTCCCAGGTTCATCCCTTAGGATTTCAACATAGCCACCCTGACATGGAGGGAAGCAACAGTTCCCTAATATTCTCTGGAGGTCAGAGTTTGATACTGGCCCCACTCTTCTCTGACCAGCTCTCAGAATGGATCTTCTTGGGTTATAGTTTTCACAACCCATTCTGAGATCTGGAGTTACCCCCCACTCCCCAGAAGAACCTGTGAGGCAGGGCATCACTACCTCCAGCTAATGCCCACGTGAAGGGTAGTGGCTGGCTGGGACACCTGTGGTCCTGACGTGTTCAGCCTGGGTGGTCACTAGGAGTAGGGCCTCAGGGTTGGCAGTCCCTGTTTTAGGAGGGGTCTTCTTGCAGTTCTGAGGGGCCCCATTGGACCCAAGCTGAATCTGTAGCTGGGGCCTAATGACAGCATCAGGCAGGGGCTGCTGAAGAGCCAGGTAGCTGAGTAGGGTCTTAGCCATGGCCAGGGGTGCAGAGGACCCCCCAGGAGCTGCCAGTGCTAGCACGTCTTCCTCAGGACCACAGCACAGCAGGGCAGGGCAGGCCCAGCTGGCAATATGGGAGCCTCCCACAAAGTCACTCAGGAGGATACCTGTGGATGGAGATAGCCACCCAGCTCCAAAGGTACTGTTAAGGGAAGAGGCAAGGAGGAGCACAGAGCCCTCGTTATCCATGGCTGCCAGGATGCTGCCTACGGGAGCTGCAGGAGTAACCCTGGCATATGCATCCTGGGCAGCTTCCAGGAACCCAGGGCAGGGGTCAGAGGCCAGCTCCCCTGCCTGCAGGGGCTTCTTCAGTACTTTCAGTAGCAGCTCACCAGCTGTGGGCTGTGGGGTGGTGAACAGCAGGCCTTGGGGCAATGCAAGCGACAGGGCTGGCTCCAGGGTGGGCATGATGCCCTGTGGGGGCTCTTCTAGGTTCAAGTCCTCTGCCAGGGGGTGAAGCAGAGCTCTCTGAAACTGAGCGTCAGTGTCAGGGGCCCATGCAGCTCTCTGGAGTACGGCAGCCATGCCGTGGTTGGTTACATGGGCACCTTGGCCCAGCATGGTCCCATTGGGGTGGCAGAGCAGTGGGCAGAGACCTGTGGCCTGGCCAGCTGCATCCCGTTCTGCCAGCGCCTCTGCCAGGGCTTTGTCTATGGAGAAGCCATCTTGGGCCAGGGCAATGGTAGCAGCCAGCAGCTGGGACCAGGGCAGATGGCCGAGGTTTCGATGCAGAAGGTAGAGGGCAGGCAGAGCCCCTGGCATCCCCAGGCCAGGGGCCAGAGCCTGGGCTGGAGCTGGTGTCAGTGCCATCGCTTGTTTGGATGAACTGTTATGGAAGAGGCCCCAGAACACAGCACCTGGGGAACAAGGGGGAAGATTTGTGGCTGTCCTGTGGGGTGTACAGATGGGGTAGAAGACTTCAGGTCTCTTCAACACAAACTGGCTTGGGGGTGGCAGAGGAGACATTTCTCATATTGACATAATCCTGAAGGCCTGGGGGAGGAGGGTCACACTAACCCAGGACATCCTAACTGACACGGCCCAGGGAGGACATGATAACACAGACTGGAGGAGGAGGTCAGAGGGTCAAACTGACTTCATCTTGACAGGTCAAACTGACCTAATTTAGGAGAGGCGATCAAGGGGCAACACTCACTTTATCTATGGGAAGTGGAGGGTTTGTGTCCTAGAATCATAGGGTTAGAAGGAATTTCAGAGGTCATCTAGGATTACAGGTTCTAGAACAAGAAGGGACCTCAGCGGCTATCCAGTACAGCCCCCTCATTTGACAGATGGGGATACTGAGGTCCAGAGATGTCAGTGACTTGCTTAGGGTCACAGTTTCTTAATGACAGAAGTGCAATTTGAACACAGGCCTTGCCTTCAAGCTCAGTATTCTCTGCTCTGTTCCATACTGCCTCTCAAATCTAGCTATTTCTTACCTGAAACAATTCCCCAGTATAAAATCTCTTGACCCCTTTTGCTTCAATACTTCTGGGGAATAGGGGTGGGTCTCACAACATCATCCTGAGGAATTAGGGGTTTATTCTGCTGGAGAAGATGTGGAGAATGGAGGGGACTGGGGGTGTTGCTATGACAATTCTGAGAGCTTTGGGAGTCATATTTACCCAATCCTGTTTCATGGGGATGCACTAATGTCAGGCAGAGGGCAGTCCCCACACCTGCATCCACCACATTCCCTCCATCCAGCAGCAGGTCTCTCCCTAGGATGGAGCACGTGTCTGTGACAGGGAAGGAAGATGGGTCACCCACGCCCACACTTACGCCCCTGCCCCTCTTCCCATCTCTCCTCTTGCTCTGGTTCCTTCCCCCTCCCATCCCACTGACCTGACTCACTGATGACCGCTCCATGAGGATATGTGCCTGGATTGTGGTGGTGTCCAGATGTGTGATGATCAAGGCTCTGGATCTTAGGAGCTGCCATTTTCTGGTCCTGGTCAGAGGCCCCAGTGGACCTCAGCTGTCTGGCCGCTAAGTAGAAGCTTAGTCCAAACAGCAGGAAGGCTGAGAGTATCCCCGCCCAGGCCTTAAGTCTTTGCCTGCTTTGGGCAGGATTTCTGTGGATATAGAGAGTAGGTGGGTGGCGAACCTGCTAAGGAAGGTAAGCTTGTTTGGCAGGTCCTCCACGGGGAGCATCTTAGTAAGCAGTGATCTTGGTTGGAGAAGATGGAGGTCTGGGATCCATCCCTGTAACCAAGTTTGCCGCTCCAGTGACCAGTACTGGACTCCTGAGGGTGGAGGCCAGGGTTGCTAATATGATTCAAATCTCCAGTCTTTGGACCAAACCACATTGGAACAAAATCTGAAGCCTGTTAGACATTTGCCTCAGTTTCCTCAGCTGCAATATGGGCATAACAGTAATCTTTGCACTGCCTACCTAGCAAAGTCATTGCCAAGAAAATACTTTGTAAACTTAAAAGCTGTATAGAAATGTGTTATTATTAATATTCAGGGGTCTGCTAGGTAAGCTCAGGGCTCAGCCGGTCCAGAAAGGTGAGCAGGAGTTACAAGACCAGGCTCAGTGGAAAGGGAGCTTTAGGAGACCAGCTTAGGGGCAATGCCCAGACTGATGCCATTTCTATTGACCTTCTAAAATTAAGATTCTCCAGGGACATCCCTCCCAGGGACTCTCACATGCTTTCTTTTCACCTCTTAGCACACAGGGTAGGTACAGGGCAAGATGAACAAGCCCTGTAGGACTCACTGACCTCTGCCCCTGGGCCTTGTGCTCCCCTCAACTCATGCTTATAGATACCTTTGGTGACCCCAGCCTGGAAACAGCACTGCTTTCGTTTCATCCTCTTCTTCCTCTTCCTCAGACTCCACGTCCTCCTCCTCTTCCTCAGAGTCAGAGTCAGAGTCCTGGTTAAGCAGCTTCCGATACTGCACAATTCCCAGAGAAGCAGCCTGAGAATCAAGCCTGGTCTGCTCCATTTCTCAGAAAACTAGCCCGCCAATGAGTGAGCAGCCTTACCCAGGGGCTGGAGGAGAAGCACGGGGCTCTGCGGGCACCATGAGCAAGTGTCAGTGCTATGTCAGTGCTGGCAAAGTCAGGAGAGAGGAAGGGGTGGAGTCAGGGTTGGAGCCCTTACACCTGTTGGAACTTGACCTGCAAGGAGGAGCAGCTCTGTCTGGGGGAATCAGGCTTTCTGGTGCCAGACTCCAGAGGGTGGGTGACTCTGCCGAGGGATGGACTCCTTCCTGCTCACCCTGCTCCCCAAGGAGAGAGAGTGAGAGGCTTCTGAACTAGGCAATTGGCCCTACCTGGCCGGGCTCACCTTTGCCGATTTCTCGTGGGACTTTTGGTCTCTTTTTCCCTCTTGTGGCCATGGCTAGTATTGCTCAAGTTCCCTCAGAGCTGGGGAAGTGGGCATTGAGAATTCTTAGGCTTGTGCCCTTTTGGGAGTCCATGGACTGTCTCCTTGATTGCCAAGCTTGTGGCTGATGGCAAAGGCGGAGGAGAAGAGAGCACAGGTGTTCATGCCTCCCTGATAGAATGCATGCTTCCTGAGGAGGTGGAATGGCGAGGGTGAAGGATTTGTGTTTAGGAATGATAATGGCCATTTCCCCTCATGAAGACAGGATGACTAACCATAGGTAAAATGCTTTTTAAATCCCAAAGCACTATTTTAAAAGCAAAGCGGAGGCAGCCAGGTGGTGCAGTGAATAGTGCACCTAGCCTTGGAGACAGGAGAACCTGAGTTCAAATTTGGCCTCAGACACTTGACATTTAATTAGCTGTGTGACCTTGAGCAAGTCACTTAACCCCAATTGCCTTACCTTCCCCCCTTGAAAAAAAAAGTGAAGTGTAAGCTATTATTTGTTACCTCAGTGCCCAGTACATAGTAGGAGCTTAAGAAAAATATTTTGTTAGAATTTGCATCCTGATAATTGTTTCAGGAAATATGTCCTCTATAGTTTTAGGACATATTGGTGATAACAGAAAGTGAAATGTGATATGAAATATTGCAAGAATTTGTGTTATCTTCAATTCCTTTAATTTTCAGGGTAGGTTATATTATATGAAGGTATGCCTTATACAAGGGGCAGCTAGGTGACTAGATAGAGCACCAGGCCTGGAGTCAGACCAGGGGTCTAATCCAGCCTCAGACACTTACAAGCTGTGTGACCCTGGGCAAGTCACTTAACCCTATTTGCCTCAGTTTCCTCATCTGTAAAATGAGCTAGAGAAGGAAATGGAAAGCCACTCCAGCATCTTTGACAGGAAAACCCCAAACGGGTTCATACAGAGTCAGACACAGGTGAAGTGACTGAAACAAATGCCTTGTACAGCTGGTGAATTTAGGGGCATCCTCTGAGGTTTTGGAGGGGTACACACTTTCATTTTGCAATTTGAGGGCACACATTACACATGAGCATTGTATTTTATGGGGTTTATTCCACTCCAACATTTTATGATTTATGTAACAGGTGGGTGAGGGGCTGACTTCCAAGGGCCCTGCTCAAAAGTCTGTGATGACCTTTGTGTTCCCAAACTAGGGTAAAATTGTCTCTGTCTTTTCTCACTCATGTAGAACCCCAGATCTGTGCTCTGTTCAAATAATTTCCCTCTGCTCTTTTTCTTTTTTTTTTTTGTTGCTTTTTGGAGGGCAATTGGGGTTAAGTGACTTGCCCAAGGTCACATGACTAATAAGTGTGTTAAGTGTCTGAGGTCTGGATTTGAACTCAGGTCCTTCTGACTCCAAGGCCAGTGCTCTGTTCACTGCACCACCTAGCTGCCCTCTCTGCTCATTTTCTGAGGAATGAGTGGTCATACAATCTAAGGTCTCAGCTTCTGGGATAGTCCAAAACTATCAGTCTTTAAGCTAGAAAGAAGGGGTGGCTAGGTGTTGCAGTGAATAGAGCACAGACCCTGGAGTCAGGAGGTCCTGAGTTCAAATCCCGCCTCAGACACTTAACACAAAAACTAGCCGGGTCATCTTGGGCAAGTCACTTAACCCCAATTGCTTTCTAAAAAGCAAAAAAAAAAATGCTAGAAAGAAGTCTTTCTAGGTTCCTTGGAGAAAACTTGGTCCCTAGGGGAGGCAAGAAGGCAATAAAGCCCCTCAGAGAGGCAGCGTGCTACAAAGTTAGCAACCACTAGTTAGATATGGAGTTAGACCAGGATGGGGAACCTATGGCCTCAAAGCCACATGTGGCTCTCTAGGTCCTCAAGTGCGGCCCTTTGAGGGAATCCAAACTTCAGTTGGATAAATAGTTTCTCGGGCCCTTTCTAGCTCTAAATCTCTGATCCTAGGAAATCAAGTTAACTCCTTTTTTTTTGTGGGGTTATCAATATTTTTTTCTAATTCTGCATTTCAGTCATATGCTTTTCTTGAAGTATTTAACTGAGTCTTTTGGGGTCAAAAGCTTGCAGAAGGCAGTGTCGCAGAGGGTTAAGTTCTCACAGACCTATGTGGGAAGACCACAGGCCTGAGACAGAAGAGGGGCAGAATCCAGGCCCTGGATTTGGAAAAAAAAAAAGGATGAATTTGAAACTGCTTTTTCAGACCTACTGGTCTTTGAATCTTCTTCCTGAATAAATTGGAGTTCTTCAGTAATCACTGAAAATGGTCTCTTTATCTGGATCCCGAGGGTAAGAGCAGCTATCGGGAAGATCTGGTTTAATGTGGTCCAATCCAATCTAATCCAGTTTAATCTAAGTCAATGCACCAAACCTTTATTAAGTGTCTGTGACTGTGTTAGGCAGTAGGGGCACAAAAATGGGAAAAAAATTAAAAAATTTAAAAACGACACAGTCCTTGTCCTCACGGCTCATTCCAGGGAATGGGTGAGAGATATTGAAAAGCCTTTTGTGACCATTCTAGGGAACAGATTGAGGGGTTAAAAGTGATTGAAGGAAAAAGAAAACCAATGACTAAATGCAGAACGTACTTGATAATATTAAGAGTTTTCTCATTTTGCTTTTGTTAATGCTGATGGTACTACTTAATAATCAAGGTTTAAAAATGATAGGAGTGTTTAAAGCATTTATTATGATTTTTACTATGTGCTAGGTGCTTACTGGGAATACAAATACAAGATAATGGGGGGCAGAAAAAGTAGATGGAAAGGGAGCGCTTGGGGGGGTACTTGTTGGTCTGGAGATGGCTGGGAAATGCTGGGAAGATGTGCTTGGCAACGTGAGGGGAGGAAGCAGTGTACCAGGGGTGGATTCCAAAAATCCGCCCTCCAATAATTACTAGCTATATGACCCTGGACAAGTTACTTAACTCTGTCTGCCTCAGTTCCTCATCTATAAAGTGGAGATAATAGCACCTACCCCACAGGGTTAATGTGAGGATCACACGAGATAATATTTATAAAGTCTTGGCACAGCGTCTAGTGCATTGTAGGTAATAAGCATTAATAAATGCTTGTTTCCTTCCTTCCAAGGTCCTGGTGGAGGGAGATGGAGCCTGTGGCTGGGAGACAACTAGATTGATTTGGAGATGGCCAGGATAGGGACTGGACCTGTGACTGATTTCATTGGTATAGTGAGCTCCCAGGTGTGGAAATTTCTTCTATAAGTGCAGGTTGGCACCCACTCTGCAATTTCAAGGGCTGCCTAGAGCACTGATCCATTAACTGTCGTGCTAGCCAGTATTTGTAAGGGACAGGACTGGAACCCAGATCATCCTGGTTTTGAGGCCAACTCTCTACATATCACACTACACTGATTCTCTTTAAAAGTTTGGATGAAAGACTTTTTTGTTGTTGAGGCAATCTGGATTAAGTGACTTGGCCAGAGTCATATAGCTATTAAATGTCTGAGGCCAGATTTGAACTCAGGTCCTCCTGACTCCGGGGCTGGTGCTCTGTCTACTTTACCACCTAGCTGCCCTGAAGTGGTTTTTTTTTCTTTCCCTTCCCTGTAATAGTTTTGCAGCAGGATGGTAGTGGATTGACACTGGACTTGGAGTCAGGAAGTCCTGTGTTCAAATCCAGCCTCAGATACTTGTACCTTAGTCTCCTCATCTGTAAAGTGAGGGCTTGGACTCAATGACTTCTAAGGTCGCATTCAGTTCTAAATTTATGATCCTTTGATCCCATATAATATAAATATAAATGCTATTTCTCACTGATTCCCATCTCTCCCATCCCCTGACATACCCTAAGGTGGGGATGATGGTGCTAGTTCTTAGATCACTTTAACCTGCTGCCACCCGGTGGCCTGTATTAGGTATTGTTTTGAGATGATACTCAAATTTTAGGCATTAACATAAAAGTAGAAGAAAGAGAGCTTAGAAATCAGCTTGTCCTTTGCCCTCATTTTATAGGTACAGGGTTCCTCAGGCATTGTCCTGGGTCTATATTTCCTTTAACAAGTGACCCTCTGTTGTGGCCTTAATGGGGTCTCAGGGTAAGGTGTGAAATTCTTCAAAGTCAGTTCTTTCCCAAGGCTTAAATTCCCCTTGTCCTGAACTCTAATCCAACTAATGTTGAGATATTTTATTGATAGTCCATGACCCTTGATAATGACTGATGGTTAGAAATTAGTCATTCAGGGATTTTTGACTCTAGGCCCAGAACTCTATCCCCTGCATAACCTAGCTACCCTTACACTTACTATATATAAGGCATATCTCTAAGTGTAGAGATACAAAATGAGGATGACACAGAAGCTTAACATCCAGAATCACAATACCTGAGAGGTGGACAGGACCTCAGAGATCATCTAATCTAACCCTTATCTGAATCATAATCCTTTCTATATAATTCCTGAAAAATCCAGTCCTTCCCTGAACACCACCAGAGCACTTGCTTTGGGGAAAGGGAGAGGAGCAGCCCATTCAAATTTTGGATGGTTTCAGTTATTAGGAAGTTTTTCCTTCTACTGAATTGTAATATGCCTTCTTAAGAGCTCCTAATTTTGCACTGTGGACTTAAAACCAATCCGATCCTTCTTTCATAAAATAGCCCTTCAAATTCTTCTTTTTAAGTCTTTTCTAGAATAAACACTCCCAACTCCTTTAATTGAGCCCTATGTATTAAGGTTTTGAGTCCTTTATGAACGTGGTCATCTTCCTCTGGATTCTTTGCCATTGGTCACCTTCCTCACTAAACAATGGCATTCAGAACTGGACAGGGTATCACTAGATCATAGTGATGCAGTTTAAGGGATTCAGGAATACCCCCAAAGACCAGAGTACAGGACAGGGTTGTCTGGAATGGATTAATGGACTCAAGCATTCTTTAAGTCAAGGTGGCAAAGGTTTATTGTAATGCCAATATGGTGGGCAGAGCTCCTTAAGGAACTTGCAACTTAACTGGAATGATGCTACAGCTTATATAGGAAAAGTAGTGGATTATATGGCAGATATGCTAATTAAGTGATCATTTACAACCTTGGTCACAGGTGTCATTTACTACTGGAAACCGAGTTTTTCAGGGGTGTAATTTTTGTCTGTTATGTCTGTAGCAAGATAGCTTTGAGAGTTGAGAGCTTGACCTCTGGATTGTATATGATAACTTTGGGACTCAATACATGATAATTTTGTGGTTACAAGATAGTTCTGTTTTTACAAGAGAAGGTCAACTTGTTCTTGTGATGGGGAAAGATAGTTTGTTTTACTGAGGCCCACACATGAGTTATTGATAGGAATAGTTTCCTTGAGCTGGGGAGAAAACTGTCAGGGATAGTGTTTTGAAGCTAGGAAGAAATGTATTTTTGTAGTTGGGGGTCCAAGCACAAGCACCCAAGCAACCCATCAATAGCTCTAAAGCTGGAAGGAACCTCAGAGACCATCTAGTCTAATCTCTTGATTTTCTTTTTCTTTTTGGAGGGCAATTGGGGTTAAGTGACTTGCCCAAGATCACACAGCTAGTAAGTGTTAAGTGTCTGACACCTGGATTTGAACTCAGGTCATCCTGACTCTAGGGCTGGTGCTTTATTCACTGCACCACTTAGCTGCCCCTAATCTCTTCATTTTATAGATTAAAAAAGCTGAGGTCCAGGAAAGTTAAATAATTTGGAACAGGTAGTAAGTGGCAGAGGTGGGATCTGAATGCAGACCCTCTGCCTTCAAAGCCCTTACTGCTTCCAATGTGTCATATTGCCTCCCTAAAGTACTTTAGATTTGGTTGGGGGTGGGGTGGGGATTTGAAGTAGGGATGGAGAAGCATGGAGGGAGTAGGGAAATGGGGAAACAGTAGGATCATTGCCTCCTTTTCCTTAGGCACTATACTTCTATTAACACAGCTTAAATTTGCATTAGTCTTTTTTTTTTTTGGCTGCCACATAATACTTGACCCATATTGAATATGTAAGTCATATAAACTCTCATAAATAGTTGTTTGGCCTCATCTTCCCCCATTTCATTTTCAAAAATTAGAATGTTTTAAAACTTTAATTTTAATGATCCAGAAAGATAGATAAGCACATAAACCTAAAAAAAAAGTTTGCTCCCCCGTTTCATACTTGTGCAGTTGTTTTTTTTATGCCCAGATACAGAACTTTATATTAATCACTATTAAATCTAAAATCTTATTTTTTTAAACTTAATGAACTATTCCAATTTGTCAAGATCATTTGGTGTCTTGATTTTATCATCTGATATATTTGTATCATCTGTAGATTTGATAAACACAACATTTTCTCTTTAATTAAGAAATATTATTGATGACAATGTTGGCCAGAGCAGAACCAACAATAGAACCCTTTAGCACACTGCTAGAGAGTTCCCCCTTTAGACTTGTTGGGGAGATAGCTTTTTATCTTCTGTTTGTGGGAAGCTTGCTTTTGAATATGCCACTGTTCTTTCTCAAAGACCAAGCCTTAAACCCAATTCACTCTGGATCTCATTGACTGGACAACAATATGTCCCTGCCCTCTCTATGGTTTTTACTTTTTGGGTCCTCCTGACTCAGAGTGAATGGAAATAATAACAGTTTCTCTTTTGGCCAGCAACCCTGAGGGTCTTCTGCTCCTGATTTGATTTTTTTTAATTAAAGGGGACATCCCTTGATTCACTTCTTAAAGGGGCCTGTTCATTGAATGGGTGTTGCCTCACTCAAAGTGAGAACTTGAAAAGATCATAACTTAAGAGGGCCTAGGTTTCCCACTGAATTCTGGGCCATCTCCAGTTGTCCTGATTGGTATCTGACCACTGGACCCAGATAACTGGAGGAAAGAAGGTGAGGCTGGTGACCTTCCACAGCCCTTCCTCACTTAAATCCAAGTCAATTGCAAATCATGTCATCATCTTCCTGATGTCATGGTCCTTTCGAGAATAAAGGGTAAACCACACACACACACACACACACACACACACACACACACACACACACACACACTGTGATAAAAGCAATGTACATAGCAGATAGTGCACTGGTCTTGGAACCGGGGTGGGGGTGGGGGTGGGGGACAAGTTCAAACCCTGTCTCTGACAATTACTTATAAAACTGTTGTTGATTAGAGAAATGCACATTAAAACAATCTTGAGATATCGTTTTATACCTATTAGATTGGATAAAATGATTGAAGGGGAAAGGGACAAATGTTGGAGAGGACATGGAAAAACTGGGACACTATCGTTATTCATGGAATTGTGAACTGATACAACTATTTTGAAGAAGAATCTGGAATTATGCCCAAAGAGTTATTAAACTGCCTATACCCTTTGACCCAGCAATACCACTACTAGGTCTGTTTCCAAAGATGATTAGGAAAAAAGGAAAAGAACCTGTATGTTCTAAAATGTTTATAGCAGTCCTTTTTTTTGTTGGCAAAGAACTGGGAGTTTCAGGGATGCTCATCAATTAGAGAATGGCTGAACAAGTTGTAATATATGATTGTGACGGAATACTACTGTATATATGATTAACTCAATGCTCTTAGAAAAAAATGGAAAGATTTACACAATAATGAAGAGAGAAATGAGCGGAACCAAGAGAACATTGTATACAGTAACAGCAATATTGTTTTAAGAATGACTTTGAGCAAATAAGTAATTTTGACTATTATAAATGCCCAAATTATCTATAAAGGTCATATAAAGAAAGATGCTATTTGCATTCAGAGAAATAACTGATAAACAGAAGTATGTATAGAATAATTTTATGTATATATACTGTTTGTGTCTAATGATGGTCATCTCTGGGGGGAGAGAGGGAAGAAAAAAAGAAATTTACATGATAATTTAATTATATATATGAGAAATAGCAAGATGTACATAATAGCTTTGCAGTTTTGTGTGTAATCATCGTTTTCATTATACTATGTTATAGAAATGCTTGTTTTATTCTATAAATTGAAATAAAAAATACTGTTGTTGTTCATTTGTTTTTCAGTTATGTTTAGCTCTTTATACCCCCATTGGGGGCTTTCTTGGCAGAAGTACTGGAGTGGCTTGCCATTTCCTTCTCCAGTTCATTTTATGGATGAGGAAACTGAGGCAGACAGGGTTAAACGACTTGCCTAGCGTCACACAGTTAGTAAGTGTCTGAGGCCAGATTTGAACTCAGGAAAATGTGTTTTCCCGACTCCAGGCCTGGCTGAGCCACCTAGCTGTCCCATTTTTTTAAATTTTAGGCAAGTCATTTAACCTCTATGTGTGTCTGGTTACTCTTTAGGATTTTTCTACAACAAAGATGGGTTGAGATCTTCAGTCCTGGCCTTAATTTCCTACATATCTGTCTAAACCAAAGGAATCATCTTCCCAACATCACCTCCCCGTCCTCTCTTGCTTATTTCTGCTAAAGCCTTGAATCTATGGCCTCATGCTGGTCTCCCCAAGTTCTTGGGCAGCAACCCTTGCTCCCACCTTCCAATTCTTAGCCCAAAGCAACCGTTAGTTGACTACTTTTTGAGAATGAACAGAAGGACTCCAAGTGAGGTGTTTTTCACCCCTCCCAAACACACACTTAAGATTTTGCTATCTTCCCTTGATGTTGGATTTAAAGAATGCCAAGGAATAGGCCAAAGGACTTCTGGGCTTTTGTCTCAGTAGCTTTTTCAACAAGGGATATAAAAGCAAGGTATAGCAGAAAAGCAACATATTATAAAGAAACATGTTCTAAGATCTATAGTCAGTAGAGACTTAGTTTCAAATCTTGATCCTAAGGCATGCACTACAGGGCAAAATAAACTTAAATTCCTGTAGGACGCGTACATACATGTGCGGCTGTGGGTGTACGTTGTCCATGGAAGTGATGTGTGTCCCCATGACTGTGATTTGCAGGGAAATAACAGACATCAGAAGAAAGGTAACTGAACTGAAGACACTGACGCGCGTTACTTATTGTTGTTG